>OY283149.1:75198023-77598023 GCA_958299815.1 Sarcophaga carnaria | reverse complement strand
ATTATGGAAATTGTATACCAAGAAAAGTTCTTAAATTTTCCCTCTAGGGTATTAACAGCTTGTAGTAATTTTGCTAACAAATGAAAAAAAAATTAAACAAAATAACATATTTTGGTAAAAAAAAATAATTATCCATAATTGAGAGACCAGCTTAAGACCAAACAAGTAGAGAATATCAAAGTCAGCAGAGATGTACCATAAAATTTGTGTCAGCTGGGAATAATAGTTATTTAAGTCTTCTCCTTATTTTTCATAGTTTTATTATGTCCTCCTCCTATTTAATATGCGTTACGATAAATACTAAAAATATTAGATTTAGTTATGCGTATAAAATATTGGAGTAAGAAATATCGAAAAACAAAATTCGTTATTAATTTTTGGAAACATCATAAAATTCTCTAAACATATGCTTTTATTCTACTATATATTATTACCGATAATTAGTGATTTTTTATGGGAGGTAATTGATTGGGTTGTTCGGAAAGTAATTTTGTTTTTTTTTTTTGTGGAAATGAAAGACAGTTTTCGTATAATATCAATCAAGTGGTTATAAACTGTTGAATTTGATAAAAAATAAAAAGTTGATGCACATTACCGTAGAACAACAGCCATAAACTAAACAATTTGACAAATAATGATAATTTTTGCCAAAAAATTTTTGTTTTAAAGTAAATATGAGTAAATTATGATTATCTTTCTGATGCTGCAGTTTCTATGTTCGCTCTTTTTCTATCTCTAGAAGTATATGTATCTGGTAAGGTTAAGTGTGTGTATGTTTAAATAGTAGACATCGAAATTAGAAATACGTTGATTTAATTTCTCATATATTTATTTGTATAAACATATGTATAATAGTATAGTCGCCCTAATGTATATAAGCACATAGTGTAACAACTGTATCATAATACGTTACCTGGCATACATTCAGCTATAATTTTTTGAAATTATAACCAACTACTTTATTCTATTTTGTAACTAAAGTAAATATTTTTGTATAGGTTTCGATTGATTGATTTTTGAAAATATGCAAAATTCGAAAATGTGAACCATTTACCTACATTTATTTACTAGAATATAGCCTAGAATTGTGTTTTTTGTATTTGCTTTCAGGTTAGGATATTAAAATTTTTTTAAAATCCATCAGAATTGTCATATCATAATTTAATTCCATATATTAATTCCAAATTAATGGGGTATACTTACCATTTAATTGAATTTAAAATATATTACTCATACGCATCGTATTACATGTACTGGCGTAGTTACTCTGAAAAGTATGCAATAAAAAATCTTCGATTTTGTCATGTATGAAACTAATAGAATTAAATATCACTCATACGTCACATACTCGTATGTGATTGTAATGAATGAATTTTACATATTAAATGTGAGCACAATGTGAGCAAATATAATGGGTGGACGATTTAAGTTTAAATTTAAAAACGCAATAAAACAAAAATGGTTAGAAATTGTGATAAATTTATTGTTTTGCAGTTCCGGTTGGAAATGTATTATTAGTTCATTCATATGCTTACCATTCGCAATACCTCATTCGCTCGAATCAATTTTACACCTTTTGTAGTGTATGGGGTCGTATTTCGGCAATGGCAACATGAATCTTGGCGTTCAAATCCTCAATTGCCTCTGGTGTGTCGGCCTAACACTTTTATTTAACGATGCCCTACAGGAAATAGTCGAACGTTAGCAAATCGCAGCTTCTTGGCGTCCAATTGACATCACCATTTAAATATTTTAAAATTTTATTAATAATGTATTGTCCTTAAATAAATAATTTTATTTAAATTTATTAGCAAATAAATTAAATTTTTTATATAGAATTTAAAATAAACTGATGTGTATATATTGTTACGTTTTTACCCTTTTTAAAAACGTTTAAAATATGAGTTCGTAGATTGCAAATAAAATTAAAATAAATTTGTGTTTAGTTTTAAATCAATTCTATATTGTTCGCACAATTCCGTGTGCCACTCTTCGCAACTTGATTAAAACAACAACAATTTGCTTTATTTGTTTTTATTCTTCACACTCTTTCGCGTACACACTAACAATTGTTCAATAGATCTTTATAACAGAGATATTCAAACCACAATTATTCTCTTCACACGCAACGTGTCTTCTCACAAGACTGAATGAATTCTTTGTCATCTCGTTGCTCGCTTTGTCTTGCCTTTTATATCGCTGGGTAAATAGTCTGATGAATGCTGTTGAAGGAAAATGACTTTGCTTCTGTGAAATGTCTATAAATGTAAACATAGATGTTTCATTGTTGTTTGTGTATTTTGTTTACGTTTGTTCTTGCAGTGTTGTTGTTGCTTGTTTGTTTATTTTGTTTATCCCCTTTTTTATACACTAATGTTGTTGCTATATTTTTGTTTATTCTTTGATCATGTAAACAAGTCCAACGTTTTGTTTTTGGAGCTTTTGTTTATGTTTTTAATAACACCATTTCTATTTTCGTAACAGCATTAATTAATGAATTAATAAAAAAATAAAAGAAAATTATAAAAAAAGGGAAAGGAGTAAACGCGTCAATCTTATACATAAAAATGAATGTGTGTTGACTTGTTTGTGGGTTTGTTTGAAGTATATAGACGGCTTAACGGCTGGACCGGTTTTCTTGAAATTTTAACAGTACCTTCCTGTATGTCTGGAAGGAACTATAGGCTACTTTTTATTTTAAAATTTCAAGTAGGCGAGGTGCCACGCCCACAGACCCAATAAGTATTTAATGTCGCATATCTCATAAACTGCAACAGCTAGGATCCTCAAATTTTGTATGGACAACTTTGACTTATATATGAACACAATGGGCGGATTGGCTATAGTGGGCGTGTCACCTCCCATAGTCTACATATATAAAAATGAATGTTTGTTTGTATGTACCTTATAAAATCGTAAACTATGCATTTGATCATGTTATGATCTTTAGCAAAGTTGTTGCGCATGAGCCTGGGAGGGTTTCTAAGTTGGTATAACCAATTTCCGGCAGGCGGCGCTACTGAAAATTACTCAAAATGAATTAAATCGTAAACTGTGCATTCTTTAACAAAGTTGTTGCGCATGAGTCGACGGAGGTTGGTGCGATTAATTTCCGAAGGATAGCGTCACTGAAAATTATTCAGAATGAATGACAATGAATATGCCGCTGAGACCCGTTCGCTTGAACAACTTGAACAACTAGAAGTGAGATTAGAAACTGATCGAATGCATACTACTCAGGTCCGTTCATCTGAATCATCAGGACAACGAGAAATAAAATCAATAAAATGGTTTAAAATTAATTGGACATTTGTGTAATGTCTTTCCTTCAAATTTATTTTAGTTCGTGGCGCAGCAACACGCGCATGGTACAGCTAGTTATTGGGTTATTCGGAAAGTAATTTTGTTTTTTTGTTTTTTTTTTGTGGAAATAAATATGTAGAATTAAAAAAAAGATAAACAAAAATAAAAATAAACAAATACAAAGCGACTTCAAAAAATATGACCTTAATATGCAGAGTATGTAATTTTAAGTGGCATGTGTTAATTAATATGGGTCAATAGAAATGTATTACAAATGAGTCGCTAAGCTATTAGCAAATAATAGATTAGGAGAAAGGAAAATGAAGAGACATAGAATAAGTAGGTTAAATAGTTTAAGATTACTATAAAAAACATAGAATAAGTATATTATATAAGCCACAGATATTTGAAATAAAAATCAGAATCTATTCAGAAATCAAACTGTTTTAATTCTCTAAAAAACTTCGGCAAATAACTTTGCCATCAGATAGAGCCGACTGCTACTCTAAGGCTCTTAATTAAATCAATTGTACTATAGGGAAATAACATAGGCCGAACGAACTTATTACAATTTAACCTCAATACGATCTCACGAGTTGTTATTCGTCGGTTCGCAGCAACTAATGCCTTTTTGCGTCTTTATCAGCTTCAACCGAACGTGGTGCATCTTCGGCATCAAAATTGCCGGATCGAAATTTAACGAACCAGTTCTACCACTGGCGTACTGTCAACACACCTCTTTTATACACATTGGCCAATTTATTTCTGTCTTGAACAGTATTTTTACCCCTTCTGTAGTAAAACAGTAAAATATGTCAAGAATGCTGCTTATCGCTCTCCATATTTAAAAGGGCACCAACCAAAAAACTACTACTTATAATTAATTGTAATTTTTCACACACAAGCCTTACTATATGATCTCTCAAAGCATATAAAAATTATACGGCTTAAGTGTGAAGTTGCGTGCAACAAAATACAATTAAATCCTCTGTCGGGAAAAAACGAAATTACTTTCCGAACAACCCAATATTTTATTATTAAAAGTGTTTTAATTCTAATGCCCTGATATATTTATTATACTATTTGTGTGTGTGTGTGTGTGTATGTTATTTAAAATTTTAAATTTATGGTCCATTAAGGTATTGTAGGCAATTGCTAACCATGTGGGATTATGGACATAATATAGGAAGCAAAATCTACACGATATTTCAGTTTATTAAGTCTAGGTAAGAGTGAACTGAGTAGAATACTGTACGTATTCATTTGAACCACACAGGTGTAGCGACTAATAGCCAATGTAGGGAATTTGCAGGAGATATTGCAATGACGAAACTCTTCCCCCAGTTTATGGGCGCACGATTTTCAAATATTCTTAATGGATGCCAATTTACATACATAAAGGGTGTTTTTTATAGAGGTATAGAACTTTAAGTTGGCATTACTTTTCAAGATGGCGACCGATTTAACAGCTGTCAAGTGATTTATTCTCAGTTTGGTTTGGCAATTCATCATGAATAGACTCACGCCTGAACAACGCTTGCAAATAGTGCAATTTTATTTCGAAAATAATGGTTCTGTGCGGAAAACGTATCGCGCACTACGTCCATTTTATCGTCGACAAAATCGTCCATCAGAGCAGTTAATTCGATTAACCATGGAACGTTTTCGCACCACGTTTACTCTTATTGATAACTCGTATCCCCAGAGACGCTGTACGGTGCATACAGAAGAAGCTATTGCTGCTGTAGAGCGTAGCATTGAGGAAGACCCGAATGAGTCCATCCGCCATCGAGCACAGGAATGGGATCTGTGTCCATCCACTTTATGGAAGATTTTGCGGAAGGATCTTGGTTTGCGTGCTTACAAAATCCAACTCGTGCAAGATTTGAAGCCAAACGATCATCAAGTAAGGCGTATATTCGTCGAATGGGCCCAAAACGAGATTACCGTTGTTCCCGATTTTCATAAGCGAATTTTGTTTAGCGATGGTTGAATGGCTACGTCAACAAACAAAACTGCCGCATTTGGAGTGAAGGTAATCCTCAAGTGTATGTGGAAACACCGTTACATCCAGAAAAACTGACTGTTTGGTGCGCTTTATGGGCTGGTGGAATCATTGGTCCGTACTTTTTCAAAAACGATGGTGGCCAGAACGTTACAATGGTGATCGAATTACTAACTTTTTCATTCCTGAATTGAATAACCATAATGTCCAGGAGATGTGGTTTCAACAAGACGGCGCAACATGTCACACAGCTCGTGCCACAATAGATTTATTGAAAGACACGTTTGGTGACCGCCTAATTTCACGTTTTGGACCTGAAATTAGGTCTGTTCTCTACGTCCGTTTCTGCGCCGCCGGTTATTGTCATAGTACTATCTAGATAGCAGAAGCTATCTACGTACTCGACTATTTGGCCCTGTAGCACGATTTTTTCTGTGCTAGTGTTGTTAATTCTCATGGCTTTGGTTTTCTTGATATTTATCTCAAGTCCAACTTTGCTAGCCAATCTTTCAGGGTGTTCAAGCTTTGACTGCATGTTGGAGACCTTGTGCGAGAGTAGACAAATATCATCCGCATAATCCAAATCCTCAAGTTGGCGTGAGAGACTCCATGTTATTCCTCTTCTCTTTGAACAGACTTCGCTCATGATTTCATCCAGCACGATGGTGAATAACAGAGGTGATAGTGGGCATCCTTGCTTCACTCCAGCGTTTTTTTGAAACTGTTAACTGATGTCGCCGTTGTAAAGAACTGAGATGTCTGCGTTCATGTACATAGCTCTAAGTATTTTGACTATTTTCTGGGGTACTCCTTTATTATACAATGCTTGCATGGAGTACGCCATTCTAAAGATTGTTCAATAATAACGCGTAAAGAGCTTGCCTGATCTATGCAGCTTCTGTTTGGTCGGAAACCTGCCTGTTCGTCCCTCAACTGGTCGCCAATTTTATCTTAAAGCCTTCCCTGTATTATTGTTGCTAAAATTTTGTATATGGTGTTAAGCAGAGTTATTGCTCTCCAGTTGTTGCAGTCTTTCAAGTCGCCGGTTTTTGGTAACTTTATAATGACGCCTTTCTTCCAGGTTGAGGCAGCCTTTCTTCCTCCCAGGCCGTTGTGATATGGGGCCATAGAAGTCTTGCTGTGGTTTCGATGTCAACCTGCAGAATTTCTGCGGGTATTCCATCTTCGTCTGCTGCGTTGTTTCTCCTAAGTTGTTTGATTACTTATTTCGATCGAATTATTCACATCGGTTACCTTTTCCATACATGGAAAAACAACAAACAATGTAAAGTACATTCAAATGCTGGAAATGTCTAATAATGTGAATAAAAATGAAATCTTTAGCCTGCTATCTGTTTGGAACTGCTGCAAACCTAGATAAAGACATTCTCAAGGTCATAATGAAAGGTCCAAATGAAAAAGAAAATTAACAGAAATGCTCCAGGCCACGAAGTTAATTCAGTCCGTATGAGGAAGACTGAGAAGTGAAAGTGTAGCCAAGATGCTAGCCAACCATAAGGTGAACCAGCATATAGCATTTCCCCGAACTGCGGTGCTGACGGTGGTGAGATGATTTTAATGCGTAACGCAGTTGCACATGCGGAATATATATTGTGAATTAATAAATTATTAGAAGCGAGGCCACGGTTCAAATCCCCGGTTAGACATCAAAATGAAATATGAAAAAATATTTCTTTGGCGATTTCCTCTCATCAAATTTCTGACAAAAACTCTGAGAAACTTCTGATTCTGTCGTTCGGAGTCGACCTTAAACTGTAGGTCCCGCCACTCATGTATAAAATTAACACACACAACATGAGTGATGTTGAGAAGCTAAGCCGTAATCCTGACTGAATGGTTGTAATGTAATGTAATATATAAATTTAAGTTTGATTACATTTAATTAAATTTAATACAATTTTATTTACTTTATTTTAAACAAACCCTTGTGTATAGCAAAGCACACTGTTTTTTGGTGAAATTATAAAGAATTCAAACAGAAAGTGTAATTTAATCATTGAAATTCTATTTAGACGTTCTACTCAATATTTGTTAACAATTTATTCGATATCTTCATTTACCAAATTGCTGCAATAAAAACTTTCCAAACCGGAAAATATTTATTGTAATGGCATGAGATTTAGTTTCCGCCGGTCTGTTCCAGCAACCGAATACAGTGTTTGTCTCTCCCATTCCGCCAAGTTATAATTTTTTTTAGTGTGTGTAGAACAATTCCCTTAAACGATAATGCGACGAAATTACGCCAAACATTTCTGGTTATTTTATTTTATTTTTCAAATATTCAAAATAAATTAGAAAGCACTTGTATTGAGTCAGTATTGGGGACAATTGAAAGTCCTCTAAAGGTTTCCATGAATGTTTGTATACAAACAAAAATTTATATACTTACATAGCCTGTGTGGAAACAGGAAAAAAATAATTTTATTTTCATGATTATTGTTGCCTTCCGAAATCAATGAACAGATAGGAATTTAAGGGAATACTTTTTTCTGCTGATTGTAAAAAACTAAACTTTAAAACTATTACAGTTTATATATTAAACATTGTATTCGACATACAATTTTTAAATTGTCATGTGTTGGTATTGTGGGGCGCCGTAATCTAGTATATAGTGTGTTGGCTTGTTAGACATGAGGGCACGGTTCAAACCCCCAGACATCTCCAACAAAACGAAATAAGAAAAAAGTATTTCTTCGGTAACTTTCCCTCAGTAGATTTCTTTGAGAGCACATAAAATTACTATGAAAAGTTTTTCAAAAATCAATACTGTTACGAAAATGCAAATGGTGTTACATCGTTTAACATTAAAATAGTAAGCAAAAGCTACAAAAACAAAAACAATGGACTTGTTTATATGATCAACGAATAAACAAAAATATAGAAACAGCATCAGTATAAAAAAGGGGATAAAGAAGTAAACGAACAGGCAACAACAACACTGCAAGGACAAACGTAAACAGGTTGATGAGGTTCGATCGTGACCGTGATGAGAGTCAGTCGCATTACGGAGAAAAAGTCGAATATTATAAGTTCTTTTCCTATTTTTACTTCTTTTAAAATCGAAGTAATAATATTTTGTTTTTGCATCAGCGGTGAAAAAGAAAAAAAAACCGGTTTTAAAAAGTTAAAAACATTTGTGTTATGAGCGAGCTTAAGGCTTCAGACTCAGTGAACAATAATAAGAATAATTCAACCAACAAATTCAACATAGAGAATGTGAAAAAAAGAAAAAACGAAAAAATGGATCAATCAGCATCCAAACATTATAAAAACAATTATTATCAAGTGCTAGACACTGAAAATGATACTGTATGTGATGGTGATCTACTGAAAAAATTTGAAGATCATGTTAAAAACAATAAAAAAAAATCGCAACAGCATAACTTAGCACGAGCTGCAATGCCTGAAAGACAAAATATAAATGAAAAAAATATTTCTGTACCAACAATGAACAATAATACAACAATTAATTCTGAAAAAAATAAAAACAAAAAAATTCCTCCTATTAACATAATTGATATAGATTCTAAAGAATTAATAGAATTTATAAAAAATGCTTTAAAAATAAAAGACTTCAAAATTAAAGAATTTAGGAATAAAAAAACTCTTTATATGAATTCTTTAGATGACTTTTCAAGAGTGAAGGCATATCTGATTAAAACAAATTCAAATTGCTTCACATTTACTCCAAAAGTGTTAAAAACAAAGTCATACTTGCTAAAGGGTTTAGACTCCGATATAAAAGCGGACGAAATTTTGAATGAACTTTGCCATTATCAAACTGAAGATTTACAATTTGTTAAAGTTAGTCAATTTACAACGAAAAATTCTATAAAGAAAGGGTACAACTTGCCTTTCTTTTTAGTACAAATCACACCAGAAAGTAGTGTAAACGAATTAAAAAAGATTAAAACAATTTTTTATCGCATGATAAAATGGGAACAAATAAAAAGAGAAGAGATTCCCCAGTGTCGCAATTGTCAAGGCTTTTTCCACAGCGCGGCAAACTGCTACTTACCATCAAAATGCGTTAAATGCAACGACGATCATAAAAGAGGTGAATGTAAATTAACAAATGTAGTGGAAGAAGAAAGAGAAAAATTGTACTGCGTGCTTTGCAACAAATACGGTCACCCAGCCTCGTATAAAGGCTGTGAAAAATATAAGCAACTGCAACAAAAACTTAGACTTAAGCAGAGATCATTATTAGAAAATAAAAATAATGCTTCTAATGTAAATTCTTTTTATAGCCCAAATGTAAGTTTTGCTAATGTTTTAAAAGTAAACAATAATAATAATATGAATTCGTATTCAGATAATAACACCTTTATATTAGAATTAAAAAATATGTTGTTAAGTCTAAATAATCAAGTGGCAAATCTCCAAAAACAATTAAACCTACAAGCATCACGTATAGATGCTATTTTTTCCATGGTAGGAGTGTAAAAAATGGATAATAATTCATTCTTACTAAAAAACCTCAAAATAATTCATATTAATGTGAATTCTTTAATATCGTTAAGTAGAAGGTTTGATCTTCAAAACTTTCTTGAAAAACACAATCCTGATATTGTACTTTTAAATGAAACAAAACTCAACCCGAGACATAAGCTTAAATTTTTTAACTATGTTATGATAAGAAAAGATGGACCAGGTGCAACAAGAGGAGGTGGTACAGCCATTTTGATTAAAAGTAACATAAAGTACACCGTATGTACAAACAATACAATTAATTCAATTCAGATTTTAGAAAGTTGTATAGTGCGTATACCTATGGCTGAAAATAAAAATATTGTAATTATTTCTGCTTATTATCCTTCGGGAAATAATGACACAAGTTTTAGTTCCGAATTTAGTAACCTTTTCCAAGCATTAGATTTACGCAACATCAACAATTACTATATATTAGCGGGAGATTTAAATTGCCGTCATAGAGATTGGAGTAACCCTACTGATAATATTAAAGGTAAGAAATTAAAAGACTGGTTAGTTGATAATGAGATAGACTATAGATGTAAATTTTACGCTTCAGAAATGCCTTCATATCCCAAATCAAATTCATATATAGACGTATGTATAGCTGATTGTAGGTTACACATAATTACTAAAAACAGCACACTAAACTGTCTAGAAACTTTAGACTATGACAGTGACCACCAAGCATTGCAAATATGTGCGTATATGAATAACGAATATGACCTTTTTTCTTTTATTGAGGAACCTCAGAATGTAACATATGATTATAAGAGAACGGACTGGAAAAAATTCAGGTATAAAATCATTCAAAAATTGGACAATAATACACTTATTCCAAAAAATCGAAATCTTTCTAACTCTGAGATAGATAATTATATTGACAAATTACATAATTTAATTGTAAATGCTATTGAGAAGGCAACTCCTAAGACTAAGAAAGTCGACTATTTTAAGAAAACTAAAAGCCCAATAGTGCAGAAACTACATCAAGAAAAAAGTAAAATTTTAACAATAATTAAAAAACATAACAGACTAGAATTCACGTTACCTGAAACTTCATTAAACTTACTTCGATCTCAACTAAAACTAATAAAAAAACTTTTAAAAGAAAACATAATCAAAGTTTTAAACAAAAATATACAAGATAAAAATGTTCGAAGAAATAAAAAAAAACTTTAAAAAAATTAAACCATTACATTTGGAAAACATAAAAATTCCACAAAACCTTAAATACTTACTTGATAATGTAGCTATGGATACCAATGTTTTAGAACAAGACAATTGCAACAATTATATAATTCGTGATCATAATCAAATGCTAGATGCGATTGGTTCTTTTCTACAATCAGTCCATGCCCATAAAGAAATAGATAGAAATAATAGCACACATTTACAAGTAAATGACAAGTTTAACAGATTTTTAAGAATTAAAAATGATTTCGATAGTAATCCAACTACTATCACATTTTTTAATGCGGAAAAAATGTCTCATAACATGAGTGACTTACAGGCTAATGGATATTTTACAACTAAAGACCAAATGCTATTTATTCTTTCTAAGTTGAAAGCCAAATTATCGTCAGGAAACGATGGTATTCCTAATATTGTTCTAAAAAACATACCTGAAATTTTGATTTTGGAATATTGTTCTCTTTTTAATAATATGTTAAACAATTCGTATTTTCCCGATACATGGAAAAATGCAAAAGTTATTCTTTTACCAAAAAAGGACAAAAATTTGTCGCATCCAAGGAATCTACGTGCTATAAGCTTACTGCCTAACATCAGTAAAATTTTTGAAATATGCATTAATAACAATATAAATAAATTTTGTTATGAAAATGGAAAAGTTGATGAAAAACAATTTGGTTTTAAATTTAAGCATTCGACAGTCAATGCAATACACCTTCTCACTTCTAATATTAATTGGAACTGGAACAAAAAATTATGCACAGGAGCGTGTTTAATAGATATGGAAAAAGCTTTCGACAACATTTGGATCCCAGGGTTAATATATAAATTAATAGATCTTGATTTTCCCTTTTATATGATATTGCTTATTTATAATATGATAAGTAATAAATCTTTCAAGGTATATTACCAAAACTACCAAAGTAGAATATCTTTTAACATTGTTAATGGATTACAACAAGGCACGGTAAACTCTCCTACACTATTTAATATTTATATACTGGATTTGATTAAAAAAATAGACAACATTATAGCTTTTGCAGATGATATCATTATACATCATGCTGATGATACTATTGTAAAAATAAACTCCAAACTTCAAGAGTACTTCAATATAGTAGAGCAGTTTTCAGTTAATTGGTTTATGAAGATAAATATTAATAAATGCGAAACAATTTTATTCAGACCACCAGTTAATAAATGTAACAATAACATCAGAAGAAATTGGAAATCATTTGGAATTAAATCGAATTTAAATAATGTCAATATACCAAACAAACAAATTGTTAGATATTTAGGAATTCAATTGGATAAATTCCTATATTATAATAATCATGTCATTGAAGCCATAAGTAAAGCACGAAAAGCTTTTTTTTTGTACAAACAATTATTTTATTCAAAATATTTAAAGCCTAAAATCAAAATAATTATGTATCAATCGCTTATTAGGCCAATCCTCACATATGGGTGTCCGATATGGTTTAATATCGCTCCTTCTTACATGGAAAAAATAAGGGTATTTGAAAGAAAATGCCTGAGAGCTTGCACAGGATTATTTAGATCATCAGACAGCAACTATGTAAAATATATATCTAATAAAAAATTGTATGATATATCAAATATTATAAGAATAGACAATTTTATAATAAGTTTAATTAGAAATTATATTTTGAGATGTATTTCATGCAATGAAAACAATTTGATTATGGCACCTTATTATACAAATTTCAATTATATATCTAATGCTCTACAAAATGGCTTCGGTCCTCCCGAATCATTTTTGTTATTAGACAGGCTAAAGATAATTCAAGACAACAATGGTATTCCAATTTTTTATTGGACTGCAATAATTTATCAAATTTCTGTAACAGGTATGATAGAAGTATATCGAATAAAGATTCTCTTATATTACAAAGAACAAAAACCAAAAAGTTTTGGTGGATAATGGAGTAGTAAAATATAAAACCCCTTTTTATCTTTAAGACTTTTTTTTTATATTGTGTTATATATAAGTAATGTTTTTCTTCACATTTTTCATTACAAATATAAATATAATTTTATATTTTTTTAATATATATATAAATTTATTGTATTTGCAAATCAAAATTTATATTATAGCCATAATACTCGAGAGCTCGTTTCTGGGACTTTGTATATATGTAAATATGTATTATACTAGAGTTTATTATAGTAAGAAAATTGTTATATATTGTAAATAAATAAACATAAACAAAAAAAAAAAAAAAAAAGACAAACGTAAACAAAAAACACAAACAACAATAACGTCAACAACATGTTTACATTTATAGAGATTTCGTGAAAGCAAAGTCATTCTGCTTCAAGAGCATTCATCAGACTGTTTACCCAGCGATATAGAAGACAAGACAAAGCAGGCAACGGGATTATTAAAAATTGAGTTAGTCTTATGTGAAGATGCCTTACGTGAGAAGAGAATAATCGTGGTTTGAAGATCTCCGTCGTAAAGATCTAACGAACGCTGAAGAGTGTAAAGAAGAATAACAAATAAAGCAAATTGTTGTTGTTTAAATCAAGTTGCGAACAGTGGCACAAGGAATTGTGCGAACAATAAAGGATTTATTTAAAACTAAACACAAATTTATTTTTATTATTATTTGCAATTTACGAACTCATATTTTAAATGTTTTTAAAAAGGTAAAAACAATACTCATGTATAAAAGATACACACAACATGGATGGTATGAGAAGCAGGGGCGTGATCGAGACTAAAGTGTTGTAATGATCAATTATGTACTTATGTATGTATGTATTACAATGGTTCATGTATACGTTCCACCCAAAGGACAGAATGGCATTAATATCTCGTACGATGTAAGAAACACTTATTGAAAGACTCGATTAATATGTACACAAATATTAGGCTCTGCTTTGAATATGCAATCCTACGTAATATAGCAGATCAAAAGACAGGAAAGCTCCTTAACAATGCAGCTGATAATACGATATACTGGACATTAATTGGGCAATTACCGCACAACAACTCTTTTTGTTGTACTAAAAATTATTGTCGAACAAACTACCCCATGCGAAGAATCTTACAGATTGGAAATATTTTTTGTTTATTTAGAACAACACATTGTGGCACGTCTCCCACCCATTGATGTCATTATGTGTGGAATATAACAGCGTTGAAATGTTCCTTATGGCTTCTATGAATTGAGAGCCAATGAATTCACGAATCTTTCGTAACTCTGGATCATAAATCATGCCGAATTTTACCAATGGCATAGGTTATTAAGGCTGTAAGGGCTGCGACATAAGAAAACCAAACAGGAATAAGTCTAACGGAATCATTTCGCACGATCTCGGTGTCCAGTTTACATCCATGTGAATTTACATCTATGTGAATTGTATGATCGACTTTTATTTCTCGATGTCGACAGCGATGGCCTGGCCAATATCGAAATATGAACCAATTACGTCGGCAGCCCAAAATCCACACCAAACAGTGAGTTTTTTTTATGCATTGGACGCAATTAGATCTTATGTGGATTGGTGTCGTACCAAATTCGGCAATTTTGTTCTATTCTCGTAACCATTCATTCAGAACACGTCGTTGTCTATGGTCGTTTAACTTCAGTTACGGAGTTAGTTTATTTTGTGAACGCTTAAATCATGGCGCAAGATTTGCCAAAGACCGAGTTTTTGTGAGCGATGCGATAGCCTTGGATTCTCCTGTACAATCTACGCGGCGGTGTTTTCGGCAAACCTTGCGTTTTATCTACGAATGGGTGTTGGTCGATTGTTTACTGAACCCTTCGTCTTAAGAGGCCAATTATGGCGATTGTAAAATGAACGCAGCGCGCGGTACGTTGCCCGTACAAAACACCCAGTTTTGTACAATAATTTTGTAATTTGCATGTGCTGTAGAATGCTATATCCTCATACGGTGACAACGGACAACTAATTTGACAAATGCAGCTTCAAAAGGATAGCTGTTATCAATTGTAAAAGTCCGTGAGTCCTTCTCAACTTAGTGTTGGTTTCAGGTTGTAAAAAAAGAAACCATAAATTGGGTTTCCAATTGCAACGAAATTAAACTATTACCCGCATTGACCTCTTTAGTATAGGGATATATACATACGATTTAGCTTCACACACTAGTCGCGATTTCTGGAAAAAACTCTGAAAGTAAATAAAATTCCCGTGCTAAGTTTTTCAAAAACCTGTAGTTCGGGGTTGATTTTCAACTGTAAGTCTCGCCACTCGTGTATAAAATTAACACACACAACATAAGTGGTGTGAGAAACTAGGTCGTAATCCTGACTGAAGGGTTGTATTCACCAATTATGTAGTTGCCCTAGCATAAGGGCGATGCAAATTCGCTTTTAGCCATCTAGATAACGAAAAGAAAACAATTATAACGTTTGGCAGACATAGCTTTTGACAACATTATAAGAGTAAGTAGAGATTAGTATGGAACGATGAATGTGGTGTGGTTAAAGACTAAGAATACAATAAAATGGAGCATATGCGACATGCTTACAATCAGATAAGAAATTGCTATAATTTTTAACATCATTTTGTTAATTTTTCTTTAATTTTTAATTAATTTTTTAATTTAATTTTCTTTCTTTTTCTGATTTTCTTTCAATATTTAATATTTTTTTGTAGAATTCTAATGTAAAAGATTAGTTTCGAGTTGTCAGTTATTTTTCAGCTAATCTTCTTTACAATGAATGCCACTTAATACGCAATTGCTAAACCCCAATTACTCGCTTTATGATAACAAAAATCATTGAATAAAATCAGTATTGTTAGACAACTAAACACTTAGATTTGAATACCATAAAAATCACAAAATCTTCTTAATGTCGAATATTAAGGAATTATATTGCGTATAATTTTCTTAGATTCCTTGTAAATGACTGGCAGTATGAGTAAAAAATGTTGATTTTAGTTGCAATAAAATGAAACTTGATGGTTATATTGTTTTTCTTCTTTGACGTAAAAATTTCACTTTAAAATAATTCCGATTTTTTTTTCAAAAGAAGTTTAAGTTCTTTTATTTTCAATTTAATTTTATTTTTTATATCTTTAGTACCACTAAAAAATATAAATTATCTGGTGAAAATTTCAATGTTACCTGTACCTGTTTTACATACAACGTTGTTTTCCCAATAATTTTTAAGACATATTGTTTCCAAATTCTTGTTTTTTTTTAAATTCTTGATTGTACATCCTTTAAATATGCTATAACATCTTTTTGAATTTGATAAAAATCGATGTGAAAAAGATTACATGTAGTGGTGTATGTAGACTTTTTTCTTTGACTATATTTATTTTTTATTTATTTATTAATCACAATACAATTACAAATAATATTATAATTACTACAAGCTGATAAATTTAGACCTTGTGCTCCGTGTAGTGTGGCAGACCAGCATCTCTGGTGTGAATCGAACCCACAACCCTCACTCCAATAGTCTAGCTCACTACTCACTAGATCCGTGGCACCTACCTTTTTGAAATAATATTGTTACGATAATTTAAAATAAACTAAACCAAAATAAATAAACAATATAAGCACATATAAACAATATACACACATCAATATTAGACAAACTAATACGTAGCAATCCATATATAAGGAGCGGGTCCTACAATTTAAAGTCCTCTGAGAAAGAGAGGTTTTTGAGCAACTTCTCATAACAATTTCATTTACTCTCAAAGTTTTTGTCAGAAATCTGGTAAGAGAAAGTGGAGGTAGAAATATTTTTTGCGTTTATCGTTTTCTTGCGCTTTTTTGTTTTTCATTTATGGTGGTCACTACACATTACAGAATAAATCGTTCTTTAGTAGGACTATCTGCATGTAGAGCGCTCTGCTTACCGTAGTAGTTCCAATCAGTTACTATAAGTATAAACCGACTCAAACCTAAACAAACAAACCTAATTCAAACGCTCATAAACACGATTCTTTTTTTCTTTATGGGCCATCCTTTAATTGTTGGTTTTAAAGTAAATAATAATGCAATATAAAATATTTACATTTTTTAATTTAGCTCAGAGTGTCTAACAAATTTTTGTTGGATTGTAAATAATGCACGTTCTGATTAAGTGTGAAACAACATCTCCGTATGTCAAATGACCACCACGGCTTCGATTATGGGAAAAGATTATGCTGTATATCACCGATGATCGAATTTGAGTTCAGGAATTGACCCTGGTTAAATCTCATGATATCCAGCTGACGTCAGAATTTCTTGATATAATTTGTCCTGGAAATCATTGCTGCAATCATAGCTGCCAGATAAATGAAGCATCAAATCGTAAAATATTTCAGAAAAAAATCGTCAAAATTGTCAAAGATGTGTTTATTGAAATCGTAAAAAAATCGTCAGAAAAAAGAAATAAATAAATTAAAATTATTTAAAAACCAAAATTATTTCTATTGTAGTAAAACATATAAAGTCAATGTACATTCATATGTACATATCTGAGTTCAAAAATGAAACATTTACATAAACAAAAAATTTATTGGAAAATAAAAGCTGACGTCCCTCATTTTCATTTATTAATTTTTTTTTCCAAAAAATGGAGAAATTTTATATAATTCTCAGGAAAAAATTGTTTAACCCTTTGACGATCATAGGTAAGTATGCTTGCCCGGGGGTCTTTTGGTTTATATATTTGTCCAGGTTACAGATAGACCAAATATGACAGAGAACGTTTTATAGAAGAAGATTGGGGCAACAAAAATGTAGTTCAGTGCCAACCCCTATTTGGCTCCACTTGTACTCTACGGGGCTCCAAATTTGGCTAAATAATCGTCTTTATACCGAGGGCTACTACAGGGTAAAGATAGGGCACAAGGGGATGGGAGTCAATTATGTTTTGGATTTAGCCTTTGTCTATCAAAAAAATATAATGAACAGTTTTGGATAAACTCCAAACTGCCTAAAAACAGTCATTTTATGTTTGGAAATTATGTTTGCCTATGGGTTGAAACGAAAATTATCATTCCTAAAAACTCTAGAATTAAAACCTCTAAATTGTCATTAAATTTGAGCTTTTTAAGCGCGCCTGTGTCTCATGATAGTGGAGCAGTCCAACCTATATACTTTACAATAAGGGCGTATGTTCACTTTAACTGTATCCGAGTTTAAGGCTTATATGGGTATTATCATACGTATGAGCTTAGTGAAACTCCCATCAACACGTCTATATTGGTCAACTGATCCAACATTTCACCAAGCTCAGATTGCAGGAGTCATGCCACGGGACCGATTTGAGGAAATTACAGCCAATCTTCACTTTTGCGACAACAGGAAGCCTGATGCTACTGACCGTGGCTACAAAATCCGTCCAATTATAGAGCACATTAACAAGGCTATGCCTGACGCATATACATTTTCTAAAAAACTCTCAATTGATAAAGTTTAAACTTTAAGGGACATAATGCCATGAAACAGTATATGAAGGACAAACCTATTTCATGGGGATTCAAACTATGGTGTTTATGTGAGTCAGAAACTGGATACTTGTACAATATTGACATTTACACAGGAAAAAAACCATTTGTTGAACACGGTCTTGGCGAAGCTGTCGTCCTGCAGTTATGTAAGCCACTGGCAAAAAAGGGGTTGAAGTTTACTTTGATAATTTCTTTACAATTCTAAATTTAATGCACATTCTTCAGCAAAATGAAATAATGGCATGTGGAACTATTCGATGTAGTAGAAAGCACATAACGAAGAATTTTCCGGCGGATAAAGAAATGAAAAGAGGGGACATAAGTTACTTCATGTCATGAAGCATTTCCGTCGTCAAATGGTTGTACAATCGTGGTGTCTACCTCGCCTTAAATTTTATTGACCTAACAGAGGTAATCAAGGTCAAGCGACGTGTTGCTGGACAAGCTAATAAAATAATAATATAGATATTGATTGCCCTCTGATTATACAGCACTACAACAAAGGAATGGGAGGCGTTGATCTAATGAACCAAAAGAAAGTTTACGATCGCAGATGTGGCATTTTTATTTACGGTTGTTCTTCGACCTTTTTGAGCTATGTGTTCATAATAGTTATGTAATATATAAGAAACTCATATTGGTTAACAGTTCCTCAATCAATATGACTTCAATTGAATTTCGGCAGCTTTGGCCAAAGAACTGATAAGTTGTTTCAGTTCAAGAAAACGTGCCTTTTCAGCGTCAACCAAATTTGGAACTCATTTTATAAGTAAGCCCAAATCTCTTCATAAAATGGAAAAGAGTGAATGTTGGAAACGCTGCTTACATTGTGCTTCATATAAAAAATATAGTCGCACAAATGTTTTTTGCGTTCGATGCAATGTGTTTCTTTGTTTCACTACATCCCGTGATTGCTTTGGAAACTATCACGAACAACACTAATTATAAATTCTTAAGATTTATTGTATTTAACTTTATATTTTTAATAAAAAAAACTGTTCTTAAATCATGTCTAAAAATTAATAATTTGGAATAAAAAGATTGCTTTCAACCCATAGGCAACTATATTTGCCAAGCGAAATGGGGGACTTAGAGGATACCCAGGGGGGCAAATTTTTTTCGTCACTACTATTAGGCCACATATTATTAAAATAAAACAAAAGGTTAAATCGCTTCAGCAGAAAATGTTTGGTCGTCAAAGGGTTAATGTTTAAACAATCTATTCCAACGGTGTTTATTGACACGTAAGCGCAGCAATAATATTGCATCATCTATATCTATGGGTGGTGTAGATATTGGGGAGTCAGAAGCTTTTTATGTTCTGAGCATGAAAATTCAGTATAATATTGTCTGGAACCGATATATTTTTCAGTACCTTGGCTTCTTAAGACGGCGCAAGAAATACTTCACTTTATATATCCGACCGAGAATATAATACAACTCTCATGTATGGATAGGTGACACAACGTCTATTATTGACCATGTACAGGAGAGGGTGAATTTGCTCGTTAATGACGGTAATATATCGAACTCTATTGATTCATTAGAGCATCGTTGGAATGTGGCTTTTGTTTCACTGTTCTATCGCTACCACACCGAGCGAAATAAGGGGACTTATTCCCCAGCATCATGTATTCCTACTTAACACGCGTCTTTCTCGGCAAGCACATCCGTATGTAGTCGATTAGCCAGTGGATCACACATTGCATTATCGACAAAATTCGTTCTTTAGTCGGACTCAATTCTTGCAGAGTTCTTTTCTCTTTTTTCTCTTTCTTATTTAAACCTACACTGCTCTCTCTTTCCTCCTTCCCATAATATATTTTCATAGTTTCAAACACAATGCCATCCATCCCCTGAGTGTTGGACGTACGAAAAAAAACGGCACTTGTCTTTGTTCTTCCGATGGTAATACTAGAAGCTATACTCGAATTTTTAAAATTTTCTGCAACGGTAAATGATAAATTATGAGCAACTACGAAGTTATTTAGGAGTTGTAATTTCTTGGCTTTTAAGGGGTTAAAAAAGAATAAAATACAGAATAATCATTACAGGTATTCGAAAATAACTTAAAAATATACATACTTCAGTCCTCGTTATTACTAATCTAAATTTGCAATAGAAACAATTGCTAAGCAAGTACAAAGCTTAAAGTGGCTTTTAATGTAATAAAGTAAAGAATATGATGCAAATTTTTAATTTCTAAAATTTCTAATCATCATCAATCGTCAAATCGTCAATATGATATTTTTAGAGCACAAAATCGTCAAAATGACGATAAATCATCAAATCTGGCAGCTATGGCTGCAATATATCGAACGTGGCATGTGTAGTACCGTTTTGCTAAAACTGCAAGTTGTCCAGATCTGTGACGTGTAGTTGAGGCTACTAAAACTCCGTTATCGTGTTACGAATGTTGTTCATAGTCACTGCAATTTGGACCTCATCTTCCAAAAATTATGGCATAATTACGCCGCCTGAACATTGCAGGCGGGTGCAATTTTGGATCCCCAGGTAGAATAGATTATGGTATCACAATGGGCCTAAACGCTGACCTAAACGGGATCGGCACCTTGCCTAATCTAACCTAACCTAACATTTTTCCATTACCCATTGAACGAATTGCCGGTACTTTCCATGCTCTGTTTGAGATTCCGAGTTTGGGATTTTAAGTATGTTGATTATACGCATGAAGGAGGAGGTCTTTTGTCATAATTCTTTTGTACGCTCGAGAAATTTCGTGAAATAATTCAGATAAATTCGGGTTTTTGGGGACAAAACACTTGTCGAATAAATTTATAAAGCGCACTCTTATTCTATGTTCACATATGAACTTTTATTGAGTCAATATTTGGTTTATTGAGTACAATATTTGAAGTGTTCAGACATAATAATACACGCTGTTCAGCTGCTTATTCAATATTCATTTGACAGCTGGTAACCAAACTGCTGGTTGTTTCAACAACATTGTTTTTTTATTTTTTTGTTCGTTTGTCGTTTTTGACATTTGAGTTGTTAAATATCAACAGAAAGTGTTCGGATAATTGTAATATGCTCACTAAACACACTTATTACAGTGCTGCATTTTAACTTTTACTCAATATTATAACAATTTGCGTATTTATTGCGCAATTGTTAATGGAAACTTTATATGAAGTATTGAGCTCATAAATGGCGTTTATTGCGATTTACGCAATAAAGGTGCATATCTGAACACCGTATTACTGAGACATCCTATATAACTTTCGATAGTGGCAACTATATTTTATTCGTTATTTTTCAAATAATATCACTTTAGTTTATCCCATATACTAGTATGTATATGGTACAAGTACTTATGTTTGCATATATTTTTAGTCTCACTTTTCTTCGGTTATGCTTTTTAAAGTTCGTTTTTATTTCTGCTGATATTCTTTGTAAATCTTAAGACGTCATCATTTTCGGTACATTAAACCTCAACACATAACTTGACATATGAAATTTAATCCATGCTTGTTTATTTATTTATTTCGATTTACAAAATAAATGATCAGAATAATGATTAAGATTGCGAAGAATAAAATGGATAAGTAGGCTAAAAAGTTTTACCGTTAATAAGAACAAATAGAAAAACAAATAAATAAATGAAAATGTTTTTTTTTATAATCATGACTATACAAACCTTAGGGGCGAATTTAAAATTTTAGTTTGAAAAGAAAACCACTTGGAACTTCTTTATGGTATTTTGGCTCGTTTAAGCTCTTTATCCAGCTTGGACTTTTCGAATTTTTTTTCTTTTTATTTGCCTTTATTGCTAATACTAATTCATATTTCTCATAAACTTGATTTATTCATAAAGAAAAAACACTGACTCTCACTCACATATTAAAAGATTTAGCACTTTGCACTTTCACTTGTTATTTGCTTTTTAAATTTCTTTAATGAAATGCCTCAAGCTTTTCGTATTTTTCTTTTCTTTTCTTTTCTTTAATATGTAATAAAATTTCTTCTTTTTTACTTTCCTTGAAACACAAAAATATTTTCTTTTTTTTGTATTTTTCCTCTTTAAGAGATTCTCTAAACAATGTAGGTCACTTTATAGGTAACGTTAGAACAACAATAAAACACTTTCATCATGTTGCGCGTAATTCCGTTGCTTGCACGATAATTTTTTTGTTTTGAATTTTCTTTACTCCCACGGCATAGAACGAACCTTCTTTTTCCCGCTGGCAAATGGTGGTTGCCTTAACGAAAAGTTAACGACTGACACTTGCCACTTAAAATGTTTGTTGATTCTGTTAATTTTGTTGCCGGCTGTTGATTTTTGTTTTCATGCTTTGTGGTTATGCATCATGTTTTTGTTTTTGATTTTCTGCAACATGTTTTGTTGCTAACAATAAATAGGCTCTCTTCACATGTTATTTCATGTTAAGTGCAGGATGCACTGATAACAGAACGTTAAGTGGTACTTAAATAGTTTTATGATGTTGTATTAAATATAAGGGTAAACAATTAAAAGTTATTGTTTTAGAAATGTACGATGGTGATCATTTTTCTAACTTTTGAATTCTTTAAGGACCATAAAAGCTATGAAGTTTCTCTGGATAAACAAGCCATGAGTTTACTGTAGCAGTTCTAAATATAATATCTTTGCCATTCTTTCGTTATCTGTAAACAATGCTAAATGTATACGAAACTAATAAGATAGTGCGTATGAAAAAATTAAAACCTCGTTCCATATAACCAAACGGATTAAACTGTAGGTCCCGAAACTCATGTATGAAATTAATTAATTATTAGTTTCGTATCCATTGTTTGTGCGAACAATCAACCTAAAAAAAAAATTTTTATGATTCGCATTTTCTATCAATTTAGCAATGTCCGCATACCAAAAAGGAGCATTAAATATCGTACAACTTAGAATTTTTATAAAATATTTCCAAAATAGCAGCGCTCTTTTATTTCTGCTACTAATGCGCATGGGCAATAATTGTTATAATACTAATAATAATTGTAATAAACTGTCTCTCTGAGACTCTTCTATGTTTCCTTACTTCATGCATTTTTTTCTCTTAAGCTTTAGTAGACAAAAATGAAAAGTTTTTTTAATTTTTGAATAAGCCAAGGAAAGAAATTGCAATTGAACATATCATAAAAACATTGCTCTTTACACAAACAATGGTGTGTGATAAAACGGAATCCACAAAGTAGTTACATTTATGCACTTGAATTGCCATGTATTAAATTAAAACAGCCTTTGGTTTTTCCAGTTAAAATTACATGAATGAATTGTTGCTGCATAATTAAGATATATGTATATACGGTCTTCTAACAGGACATCTGAACTCTGAAATTTAGTAACGGCCATCTTGTTGAACTTACATCTGTCAAATTAGTTGGCATTTATTCAGTCTGAAGTAGTTAGCAGTTGATCCTAATTTTCATTGAAAAATCATTTTCAGCGTTGAAGCCCATTTCTGCATGAAGGGAACATAAACAAGCAATATTGTTACGAAACTGGAAACGGTGTAACATCGTATAACATTAAAATGATAAACAAAAGCTAGACCAACAAACAACGTGAACAAAATACGAAAACAACAGTGAAACTATGTTAGAGCTCTCTAGAAGGCGAAACTACGAACATTCGACTTCAAGAACATTAATCAGACTGTTTACGTGGGCATATAAAAATGCAAGACAAAACAGGCAACGAGCATACAGAATTCAGACAGTCTTGTGTGAAGTCGCGTGTGAAGAAAACAGTCGTGGTTTGAAGATCTGCCGAAAAAGAAAGAATAACGAACCAGCAAAGTTGGATACATCAAGTTGTAAACAATGACACACAAAATTCGTGCGAACAATAAAGTATTTAATTGAAACTAAACATCAATTTATTTTTATTTTGTTTGCAATCAACGAACTCATATTTTAAAAGTTTTTAAAAAGGTAAAAACTTAACAATATTTTAGTATTTGAGACGGTAACCATCTACATGATATCCAAGAACGTAAAGTGCATTCCGAAAAAGAAACTGTTTGGTGAGGATTTAGGGTTAACGGAGTTTTCGATCCTTTTTTGAGAATGGTCACGACTGTCAACAACGAGTTTTGAATGTCGATGAGGTCTGACTTCTTTTGTATTAAATTGAATGATTTGGAAGCGAACGACACTTGGTTCCAAATGGACGGCACTTACGGCACGTTAAGGTGATGTGAGGTAGTAATCGAGATCACCCGATTTAAATCCGTTAGACTTTTTCTGGTGGCGTTTTCTTTAGTCACAGGTGTATTCGAACCTTCACATACCACACATAATGGCAATCAGTTGCTCTTTTAATTCGATGATATATTTCGATAATTTTATTTAAATGTTTGCCTTTGTGGAGGAGTAAATTTTTAAATTATGTAACTATGTCACGCAGTCGTGTAGCTAAGATAATGAATTTAGGGATTTTTCCTTAATTTCTAAGCAGTAAAATAAAAAAATTAAGTCGCCGTAGTCTAGTAGGTATTGTGTCAGCTTATTACCCGTAAGGCCGCGGTTCAAACCCCAGGTCAGACATCAAAACGAACTACGGAAATATATTTTTTCGGCGACTTCCCCCCAGCAGATTTCTGGCAAAACTCTGAGAGTAAATAAAATTGCTATGAAAAGTTTCTCAAAAATTTGTCGTTCGGAGTCGACTTTAACCTGTAGGTCCCTCCACTGATGTATAAAATTAACGCACACAACATAAGTGGTGTGAGAAGCTAGACCGTAATTCTGACTGAAGGGTTGTAATGGCCAATTATGATTGTGTGTTTATTTGTTTGTGGGTTTGTTTGAAGTCTATAGACGGCTAAACGGCTGAACCGATTTTCTTGAAATTTTAACAGTACCTTCCTGTATGTCTGGAAGGAACTATAGGCTACTTATGATTTTGAAATTTCAAGAAGGCGAGGTGCCACGCCCAAGTGCCCAATAAGTATTTAATGTCGCATGTCTAATAAACTGAAAGAGCTAGAGTCCTCAAATTTTCTATGGACGACTTTGACGTATGTATGAACAAAATGGACGGATTGGCTATAGTGGACGTGTCACCCCTCATAGTCTATACATATAAAAATTAATGTTTGTTTGTATGTACCTTATAGAATCGTAAACTATGCATTTGATCATGTTATGATCTTTAGCAAAGTTCTTGCGCATGAGCCGAGGAAGGTTGGTAAGTTGGTATGACCATTATCCGATATGTGACGCCACTGAAAATTACTTAAAATGAATTAAATCGTAAACTGTGCATTTGATCGTGTTATGATCTTTACCAAAGTTGTTGCGCATTAGCCGAAGGTTTCTAAGTGAGTATGACCAGTTTCCTACTGGTGGCGGCACTGAAAATTACTTAAAATGAATTAAATCGTAAACTGTGCATTCTTTAACAAAGTTGTTGCGCATGAGTCGACGGAGGTTGTTGCGATTAATTTCCGATGGATGGCGTCACTGAAAATTATTCAAAATGAATGACAAGCAATTAATCGACCTACATCTCAAGCACGGAAGAAAAGAGCATTACGAGCTTCAGAATCAGACGAGCATTGAGACTGGGAAATCTTCGAGTATATGCCGCTGAGACCCGTTCGCTTGAACCACTTGAACAACGAGAAGTGAGATTAGAAACTGATCGGATGCGTACTACATCAGGACAACAGGAAACAAAATGAATAAAATGATTCAAAATTAATTGGACATTTGTGTAATGTCTTTCCTTCAAATTTATTGTAGTAAATAAAACTTGAGGTAAAATAAAACTTGAGGTACTAATATCTAACTGTATTTATAGTTTTTTAAATTTAATTTTATTTTACAGTTACTTTTACACATAATTCGTTTCTGTTTACATTTAAATTTTATTTTTTTGTTGCATTTTTAAATATTTATCTATCATTTCCTTATTGCACATGTACATATACATTCCACAACAAAAGCATTCCATACCATTCTAAGTTATTTTGTTTAGGAATCACTCACTCCAGAAGGAAAAAAGCGAAAATGGGGGGAACATTTAATTAAAATTAAATTAAACATACTAATGAAAAATTCTTTGCGATCAAATAATTTTTGTTTTGTTAATCAAAAATATTAAATTTCATAACCAGGCGCAATTGCAGAATTAGTGCGCAGTTCACGCGCTTATTAGTTGAAACTTGAATTAATAAGTCTTAAAGAAATTAAAATATTCCATGTTAGGTATTTTTGTTAACACAAAACGATACATAGTAATTTGTTTACAACTAAAAATAATTACAAATATTAGAATTATAGGAGCCAATAAATTTATAATTTAGGGTGGGCCGTTTAAAAGTTTATATTTAAAAATGCAATAAAACAAAAACGGATTTTAATATTGGCAAATAAAATTTTTTTTGTGAAGAAAACTTCTTCTGGTTAGAAATGGAATATGATTTCATTCATAAGGCTGTCGCGGCTGGCCTCACAGTAACTCATTCGAAGGAGTCGTATCTCGGCAAAGGCATTACGAATGTTGGTCTTCCAATGCTAAATTTTCTCTTATTTGTTGGCAGAACACTTTTTTTAACAGCGACACACAGAAGTTAGTCCAACGGTGTCAATGGTTGCGCCGTCCTCATTTTCAAAGAAATATGGGCCTCTGCTCCACAAGCCGCACCAAACACTCACTCTGTAAGAACACGTGTGGGTTTTCTAAGTCGCAAATATGTGATATAAACTAGCCAAGAAGGCGCATTTAACCTCATTAGACTTCTCCCTGAGGTGTTATCTTAAGTCGCAGGTGTATGTCAACAAAAAAAAAAAAAAAAAAAAAAACAGAGCGGTCCTTAAAGGTAATATAGCTCATACCAACGGTCAAATTCTGTTTGACAGATTCAGAGAAGCGCTAGCGCCAACGACATCACGAATGTTGGCCTTTAAATGCTCAATTGCCAGTGGTTTGTCGGCATAACACTTTTATTTAACGGCGCCCTACACAAAATAGTCCAACGGTATCAAATCGCAGCTAACTAAACGGCGATCAAACGTTCGACGCAATAAATCGATTGTGGCATGCGATATGCAGCAGGTTGCACCATTCTATTGTAACCAAATATCGTTAACATCAATACCAATCAGAGCGGATACAAAAGAATCGGTTATTATGATGCGTTAGGTGTCTCTATTGACCGTAACGGTTACGCCGACGTGAGAAATATGGGCCTATGATGTCTTCTCTTCACAAGCCGCACAGTCACTCGTAATGGGTGCATTGGCTTCTGGAAGACTGCGTGCTGGTTTTCTGAGCTTCAAATACAGCAATTTTGCTTACTAACGTACCCATCAAGATGAATATGAGCTAAATCGACATCATCGTGCAGTTTCTCTTTGGCCAAATAACTCCCAAAGTTGCTCAAGCGTAAATCGATTTATTCAGTTCAGTGGACATAATATACTGAATTTTGTGACAGAATAGAATGATATAAGTATTGCCATATTCGAAATAACCGCTGGTTCAAATTTAAATAGGTAGATGGCCCACCTGATATATGGTATGATCAATTTCAGTTCACCATACTCAGTTCACAACAAACTTAAATATATTTCTCGGTTATATGACAAGCAGATTATAACATAATCCAAATGTTTTCAAAATCTGTAAGAGTTTGGAACAGTTGTTTTAAGACCGATTATAACTTTTATACTAGGAACGACGAATTAAAAACAAAATTAGCATTTCGCCTACGCTCAGGACTTTACAATAGCCTCCAAACTGATGTAATTTATATAGATTTCAGTAAACCGTCTGGAAAGGTGAACCACAATTTACTCGTACTAACTTGACGCAGTTGGATACTCCAGAATTATAAGCAATGCATCATTTTCAGCAATACATACATACATAACGTACGTAATTGGTCATTACAACCCTTCAGTCAGGATTACGACCTAGTTTCTCACACCACCTATATTGTGTGTTTTAATTTTATACATGAGTGCCATGAAAAGTTTCTCAAAAATTCATTTATGGTATGCTAATGATTTATTATAAGCAATAAATTGGTAGAATTCAACATTTCTTCTCTTTTTTTTTGTTTTGTTTTGCCTCACTTACCAATTGTGTTATGCTTTGTGTTTTTTGCTTGAATTCTTTTAACAATATTTTATAAATATTTTCGTTCACATAATATACTCATCCATTAACACAACACATGCTCACTTGAATATCGTCTTATCGGCTTTGAAGCTTTTTCGTATGCCGTGTGTAGAATTACTAACAAGTATGCAGCATAGTCTCAGGTTGTTAAGTCCAAAGCAATGCACGTATTTGTTGTGAAAACAAAACAGAATAAAATGCCTAAATTGATTTTATACAGGGTCCATCAAGTTCGAATTTTGTTCTTCAATTTTATTGGTACTCTTAGAACCAAATAGGTTGATTTGTCAAAATCATATTTCATAAAATTGAGAATATTTCCGGTTGTTATAATCGGGCCAATTCATGCTACAATAAAAAATTTTATTGAATCGAAAAACTAGGGAATTATTCTTCAATGCAAAGTATACAAAAACAAAAGCATTTTCACTATGTTAGTCCAAACGAATATTCTTTTCAAAAAACCACTGTTGTGGGAGTTGTCAGGACGAGAAAGAGGTTTCTTATGACTACACAGCTCTATTGTTTCAAAGAATTAGCCATCTTTTTCATAAAGTGAACTACCACTAACAGATTTTGGATAACCTGAGGTTAGTAACTAGTCCTTTGATAGAGTACTGTAGATCCAAAGTACATACACTTGCTCAGAATTGGAAGTGATGAGGATGACTCATGTTGAGAATGAAAGAAAACTGTGAGGCAATTAATATATACCAGAAGGAAACATCTGGATACATATCAAGGGCTGAACAAATTATTATTATTATTGACACCGAGCAGCTTTGTTAGGAAAATGCTCTTAAAGAACTAAAGAACAAGGCAAATCTATTTGTGAAATAGCTTAATTAATAAATAAAGTATTCAACAATCACAAAAGTTTTTCATGGTTTCCACAAAAACTAAAATTCGAAACAAAAGGCAGTATGGGAAGAAACAGCAGCGTGATTCGAACACATTTTAGTGGGCAAAATAATGATTTTCCATTTTTGTCATCTGAGGATCTTAAATTATTTGCAAGTGTAAGTCCTGGAACAAAATAAAGTAGTTGTAGTAGAAGCTGAAGTTTACGACGTAATAAGTACATACATACATAATTGGTCATTACAACCCTTCAGTCAGGATTACGACCTAGTTTCTCACACCACTTATGTTGTGTGTGTTAATTTTATACATGAGTAGCGGGACCTACAGTTTAAAGTCGACTACGAACGACAGATTTTTGAGAAACATTTCAGGGCAATTTTATTTACTCTCAGAGTTTTTGACAGAAATCTGCTGAGAGGAAGTCGCCGAAGAAATATTTTTTGATGTCTGGCCTGGGGCTCAAACTCTGGCTTTTCGTCTAATAAGCCAACACACTACCTACTATACCACGGTGACGTAATAAGTAACGTATAGAATAGTGAAGCTCTCTTATAAGGTTGCCAAATAAACTTTTCAAAAACTTTAGAATAATACAATAATACTTTTTGAATTTTTTAACAAAATGCATATCATATTGTATAACAAATAAATATTTTTATCCCGCAACATTAAATTTTGTGCTTCACATTTTTAATGCTGAATATATTGAACAATTATGGAAACCCTCGACAAATTTCATTCAGCAACTACGTATTCTGCTGGTACCAATTTGAATTGCTATTTTGAAATTTTGACTCCTTGCAGCGCATTTCTTTACGCTATAGTATAGCGGCTATACTACAGCAAATTATTAAATTCTAAATTCTTACTTCTATTATTACAACTTGCCGTTAACTAAAGGCATGATTTTAACGGCCAGGTAACTTGATTTGCATTATTATGAGGACACAGTAAGATAAAAGTGAGCGTTAAGCTAAAGGGAAGATCATCCAACTTAAATTTTTAAAGTTTACTTTATCTTTAAGTTTGCCATATTATACTATATATACATATATATATATTATTTTCAATATGGCGACTTCAAATATAAACATGAGAAATAACCGTTAAATAAAAATAAACGTAGTTTTTTAAATCAAAACGGATATTGACATATTCATTATGTTTATTTTAAAACAAAAAACACCAAAATAAAAAACTATAATCTTAACACACAAATCTTACAAACAAAATGAATAAACATAACAAATAGGAAGGCACGTCGTAGCCAATGCATTTTTAAAGCACTTGTTTAATTGAGCAGTGTTATCGGCATAAGAAGTCGTCGCAGTCTAGTAGGTACTGTGTTGGCTTATTAGAAGTAAAGCCAGGGTTCAAACCCCAGGACAACATCAAAACAAAATACAAAAAGTATTTCTTCGGCAACTTCCCCTCAGCAGTTTTCTGGCAAAAACTCAGAGAGTAAACAAAATTGCCATGAAAAGTTTCTCAAATATCTGTCGTTCGGAGCCGACTTTAAACTGTAGGTCCCACCACTCATGTATAAAATTAACACAACACAACATAAGTTGTGTGAGAAACTAGGATGTTGTACAATGGGTCAATTCGACCTCCGAGTACTGTACTTGTCTTAATTGGCAAGTACACGTCCTCTAACCTAACCTAACCTATTGGAAGACATCTTTTATTGCCCCGCCACTCATGTATAAAATTAATATACACAAAATAAGTGGTGTGAGAAGCTAGGTCGTAACCCTGACTGAAGGGTTGTAATGACCAATTATGTATGTATGTATCGGCACTGCCATATTTTTGAAAAAGTTAACTTTATTTTATTTGTAATAACGAAAAGAAGTTAAAGGTGACTTTAAAGTTCACTTTAGTTAAAGTAACTTTAACCCAAATTGAACGGCAAGGTTTAATAATGGCCCTTAATATTTTCCAGATTCCAGTTTTAAGTAAACGAAACATAACAAAAGTGCTATGTTCTGCAAGACAACATCTTCAAACGGTTATGAAAGAACAAACGTGGAGATGACACTTCGGATAAAAAAAGTGCAATTGGGTACAATTATTGTAAATATTTCATAGTAGACTAAAAACCAAATTATACTAAAAAGACTGTGATGAATAGCTTGGTATAGTTTCATGGTTTCCACACATTTAAAACAATAGTTTGTATTATTTTTTACTAGGCTGAACGTCTTAGATTTACCATTCGAAATTTTGTATATTTTATTAGCATTTCAAGAATAAACTCAAACCTGAAAGACTATATTTTTAAAAACAAATAGTTTAATAACAGTAAGTAAAATAATTTGTTAAATGAAGAAAATTATTAAAACATTTTTGTACATTTAAGACGATTGTTCTGTACAATTAATATTGTTTGTTTGATTTAATAAAATAGCTAAAATTCATATAAATTATTATATGTATGTATGTATATATGCAGATGGCATAACATTATGCAACATGTTGTAAGAAAATTTCAAATATATGTATGTATGTAGTTGTAGTCCATCTATTTTAGAATAATGCAAAATTAGATCTTCAATTGTTCAAGTAAGACATAAATTTCGTTATTAAACATTAAATTAAATAATTAAAATAATGATAATAATAATAATTGAATAACAATTAATTAAAAATTAATACTCTGTAGTCTATGTGTTGCTCATTTAGTGCACAATATTTTAAATATACAATACAAATGTATTCTTTGTATGTAAACTATATTTAGTTAAGCAATGTGTTATATACATAAGTAGTCTCTCAAACAACCGGCCTAATGTTTGGCTAGCTTTAAGAAATAAACAACAAGACTACAGTTGAAATCATTAGAATTGTTTATTGAACTCTTGTTTACACCATCTTTGTTTTGATATTTCCGTTATTGAAAATGAAGTAAGTAAGCAACATATGAATTTAGCCATTGGGACAGTCTTTTGAGTTTTCTTTAAACAAATTTTGACTCTTTTCTGTTTAGTACTGAGTAGTAAGCCCAGTTTGTATATGGCGCGGCATTGTGCTCACTAATTTTATAAAAGTTTATGATTCTATACCGATATTCTATCTATCCGACAGGGGTCCACATTTCTTAATAGTTTACAGGAGTATATGCAACATCTCTTTTGACGACTTCCCAGAGGCGTTTGATGGTGTTTTGATGGACTTTTCCAAATCCTGAAAAAGACCCTCGAAAAACAAGTCGACACACACCATATTTTTGTCGACAGCCCCATAAGGGATCGTATTTTTTCGGCAATGTCTGAGCTCGGTATAGCTGCGAAGCTGATAAGGCTATGCAGAATGACGTTGAGCAATTCCTGCAGCTCCAGCAAGGTAGGAATGGACTTATCCGAACCTTTTGATACTGTGCGAGGTTTCAGACAAGGCGACTCCTTATCAGGCGACTTCTTCAAATTCGTCATGGAGAGTGTTCTGCGAAAGGCGGGAGTGATTCGTAATGACACTATTTTTCAAAAAAGTGTCCAGTTGCTTGCGTACGCTGACCACATTGACATCATAGAGCGTACCAAGCGAGATATTACTGCTGCCCTTAGTGCTATTGAATGGGAGTCTACTAAGATGGGTCTGGCAGTAAATGAGGGCAAAACAAAGTATATGTTATCGACAAGTAGAGACGTGAGGCGTATTGATTCTCAGATTACGGTCGATAACTATACTTTCGTTACAGTCAAGGAATTTATTTATCTTGGTTCCGCCGTTACCACCAGAAATGATGCCAGTCTGGAGATCAAGCGCAGGATCACTCTTGCCAACAGGTGCTGCTATGGTCTCAATAGGCAATAGGGTAGCAAAGACTTCTCTCGTACGAGAAACCTAATACTCTACAAGACGCTCATCCTACCCGTGATTAATTATATTAGCAGGGGCATGGACCCTATTAAGCACCGCTGCAGCAGCCTTAAGAGTATTCGAGAGAAAAGCACTGCGTAAGATCTTCGGTCCAGTACGAGTTGGCGTTGATTTTCGCATCCGATTCAACAGTGAGCTGTATGAGCTCCTCAACGACATGGACGTTGTACAGCGTATTAATATCCAGCGGCTGCCCTGGCTCGGCCATGTCATTCGAATGGAGGCGGATGCTCCGGCGTGACGAGTATTTGATGCGGGGGTCTGCGGAAGTCGGCGAAGAGGACGACCTTGTATCCGTTGGAAGGACCAAATCGAGGAAGACCTGTTATCGATTGGTGTGGCCAACTGGCGTAGGCGCGCAGGAAGCAGAGGCGCTTGGAAAGATGTGTTGCGGCAGGCCGAAATCCGTTAATCGGGTTGTTATGGCCAATTAAGGGAGTAAGTAAGTTGATGGAAAAATCGGCTAACTAGGGGCGTAGGTAAAGACCTCTCTAACGCTGAAATAAAACCATTTTTTGTTCAAGTTTATCGGTATGCCTAAGGTCATTATTATGATGGAAAACATTATCCGCCATCTATAATCTGCTGGGAGATAAGTTAATCCATAAAATATGCGATAAACAATTAGACTAAATTGTAGAATGATTGAAACTATAGTTTTGTTGTTGTACTAAACATTGGGATGTTTGTTGGAGTACCTGTATATAACTCTGTGGACTTTTTTAAATATTGCAATTCCTTGCTATACAACCTTGATTTATGTCGTTTCGATCTATGTTGTCAATTTTTTTTGTTCGTTTTCACTTTGATTTACGTCGTGTAGGACGGATAAAAAAGTAAAGTACAACTTTGTAACACAGGAGAATCTACAACAGCAGAGAGTAAAGAAACCAAAAATTTCAAAATATACTGTTACGTTTTTGTCTTTTAAAAACGTTTGAAATATCGACGCCTCCATTCTATAACGTTCTAAGTGTACTTAGAACGGTTTTAATGTTCTTGCATAAATTCTACGTTCTCTAACTTAAATACTGTCAAAATTTGGTTAAGATGCGCCGATCCGTTCCGAAGTTATATTGAAAAATCTTCTTAGAATACACATATAGTCGTATGTCGCGTGAAAACTTTGAGAGCTTATAACTTAAAACACACTTTTTCGACTTAGAATGTTATAGAACGAAGGCGTCGATATAAGCTCGCAGATTGCAAATAAAAATAAAAATAAATTTATGTACAGTTTTATGTAATTTCTTGATTGTTCGCACAATTCTGTACGCCACTGTTCACAACTTGATGTAATTAACAACAATTGCCTTGCTTATTATTGAGTGCAAAGAGTCATTTGCGTAAACAATAACAACTACTAGTCAATTTGTTCGATAGATCTTTATGACGAAGATCTTCAAACCAAATCTTAACTTTCTTCAAACACCGCGTATTCATACAAGACTGACTGAATTTTTACAGACTCCGTTGCCTGCTTTGTCTTGCCTTTTATATCGCAGGGTAAAAAGTCTGATGAATGCTCTTGAAGGCGAATAATTTAGCCTTCTCGAAATCTCTATAAATGGAAACATATTGTTTACATTATTGTTGCTTGTGTATGTTGTTTACGTTTATTCTTGCAGTATTGTTGTTGCATTTTTGTTTACTTGTTTATCCCCTTTTATACTGGTTTTTTGATGGTATATTTTGTTGTTTATCATGTCATTGTTCTTATTTTTGTAGCTTTTGTTTATAATTTAAACGATGTGAAAGCAAAACACCATTTCCATTTTCGTAGACTCGGTAGAAATGTTGTTGAATTTGTTAAAATTAAGGCTTTCTACTATCGAAATCAGAAACATCAACGGCTATAAAAAATGGTTCGAAGCTTCTACAAACTGTTGAACATTTAGATTAGAGTTGGGTTCTTTAGCTCTTTTGAGTGTTCGCTCTTTCTAGTTCAGCTCTCTGTAATGAACTAGTTCGTTCTTTTAGTTCAATAGTTCAGTACTTTTAAACAACTCCGCTCTCTTTCTCAATTTTATTTATATTTAAAATGATGTAAACAATACATATATACATTTAAAGGAATTAATGCATTCCGTGTATTTATATCAACTTATTGAATAAAATAAAAACAGTATATAGTATAGTATTTAACACATTTTCATTTTTATTAATTCATTTATGTGCTTGAAGCGCTTTTTAATCAGAATTACTTAACTAACTAATAATAACAACAAAACTTATCTAAATATATACATATATTTAAAAGGAAAAAATAAATTGAAAAATAAAAAATGCAGCTTTTGAAAATCTTAATTTAATTATAGGGACATAAAAAACAAAAATAAAATAAATACAAAAAATAGAAACTAATAGTAATTCAGTCTATTGCAATCACATTTATTAATTTAATTTAAAAAAAAACATTTATAATATGTTTATATAATAATATAATATACATTGTATTTACATTTTTGATATAAAGTTAATAGTAACTTGGCTCACATGTTATTGTGTAAAAACACAAGAGTGGAAACTTTATTTGGTTTGATGAGGGTCCTTCTTTCGTTTATTATTTGTCGTGTTGCTGAAAAAATACGCTCACGTGGTACAGATGTGGCTACTATGCAAAGGCGTTTTAAAGCATACATGTACACCCTTGGATACAAATGTCTGCGTTCATTCCACCACGCAAGAGGGTCTTTCCTTCTTTCCAGGTACTCCTCGTTTAGGTACTTATCGAATTCTCTAATTCCAGCAGCTATGTTATTGTCATATGCTATGATATTGTCAGATAAATGAATGAAATCTAGTGTTTAGCGAGAATTTTGCAAATCCAGATTTTGAAATTGAACCCTTTTCCGATTATTGGCAAGATTTTTTGACCTACCAGTGTCGAAAAATTTGAATTTCTATCAAAAAGTTAAGTCAATGGATTGGCGGAAATTTTGATAATTGAATCGTTAAAAACAATAATACATATATACATAAAATATAAATATTAAGAAAAACATAAACATAAAAATATAAATTTAAATTTATTTATATACATATATAAATAAATACATTTACAATCTCTTTTGTCTTATTTAAATTTAAAAATCTTATAGATTTTTAGTTGACACTATTATTTATAAAAACATACTTATTAGCGTAACAGACCAGATTATCTTGTGAGAGTCAAACTCACAATCGTTACGCTATGCACTAACTTTCCATGGAGCCCACTTAGAAATTTTATTAAAAGAAATATATTATAAATTTTTTTTTAGCTATTATGTGCTATTACTTCTAATGTATAAAATTTGAATTATATTCAAGAAATTCAAAAGCAAAAAATTTTAATTTTAATACATCGTCAAAAATTACATATGTTTTTATAAAAGTATATTTAATAAGAATTTCTGTGGATATTTCTCGCCTAACCCTTCTTTGAGTTAAATTGAAAAAATATATTATTTTAATTTGCCTATTTTTTTATTTTTTCCAATTTTCGCGCTTTTGTAGGAAAAATGTTGCCATAAGTTATTTTATTAGTATGTGGTAACACCGCCAATGATGGCACTACCATTTAACACTACGATAAACAACAGAAAAGAACGAATAAGAACGAAATGAACGAATAAGAAACGAGAACAAGAGCCAACTGAACTACGGAGCTAAAAGAACTCATTAGTTCAGGTGGCTCTTTTAGTTCAGTTGTATGAATAGTTCAATTGAACTAATTCGTTCGTGAACTACACAACTCTCGTTGAATAGTTCAATTGAACTACATAGTTCGTTCGTGAACTACACACATGAGAACGATAAACAAAATAAAAGAACGAAATGAACGAATAAGAAACGAGAACAAGAGCCAACTGAACTACGGAGCTAAAAGAGCTCATTATTATGAGCGGCTCTTTTAGTTCAGTTGTGTGAATAGTTCAATTGAACTAGTTCGTTCGCGAACTACCCAACTCTAATTTAGATGTTTATCAAGAATACATGAATTACTTTCAGGCTATTTAACGACTGCTTTAAGAAGTTTTGTCAGGAACTTGAGAAATATTGTGAAGGAAATAAATTGTCACACAAAAAACTGCATATAATCGATATTGCTGCTTCAGCCTATTAAAAAAAGGCGATAATCGAAACAACAATGTTGAATTTACAATTGAAAATGGAGGTCTCAGAAATTATAATGATGTAAACAAAGAAGTTTTAAATTTAAGCTACATCGTAGTATTATTTGGTACAGAAGATTGCTGATTAGTTTAACTTCTTAGAGATCTTTCTTGTAAATACAATACAATTTAATTTACAGAATTCATTAGCAAAGCGGTCTTTGACCTTTGACTGCATAAAACAGGTTACTCAAATTTTTAAGATATTGAATAAGATAATGAAAGGGTAGAGTCTGTAGTAAGAGTAAGTGGTTTTTAATGTCTTCTTCCTCCATCGAACTTTCAACAAAGTTTTATAAGAACTAATAATGCATAACTTTGGAGAGTTTAACCAGCAAGATCCATATACATAAGCAGCGATGGATTAAATTATAGATGTTGAGATGAAATGATTAGAATAGGAAAAGATATAACTGCCACATTGTACCGAATTCAAGAGGAGTTTTAAAGCCCCAGGTATTGCAACAGGAACTTTTAAGCTTTGACAGTTGCTAGCAGCCATCTTGTTAATGTCATATCTGTCAAATTAGTTGTCATTTACATAACTGGCAATTACAACCCTTCAGTCAGGATTACGGCCTAGCTTCTCGCACCACTCATGTTGTGTTAATTTTTTTACATGAGTGGCGGGACTTAAAGTCGACTCCGAACGACAGATTTTTGAGAAACTTTTTCATGGCAATTTTATTTACTCTCAGAGTTTTGCCAGAAATCTGCTGAGAGGAAGTCGCCGAAAAAATATTTTTTCATATTTCGTTTTGATGTCTGACCTGGGGTTTGAATCTAATAAGCCAACACAATACCTACTAGACTACGGCGACTTCAATAGTTACCATTTATTTAGTCTATTTTGAAAAAACACCACGGACTACAATAGACTACCACTGCACCTAATTTTCCCGAAAAATCATCTTTAGTCCTGTGGCCCATTTCTGAATGAAACGAGCTTGTCAAATTTGGAACGCTACCAATCCACATGAAATCTAAAAGCGGCTAATGCATCACGAAAATATCACTGTTTTGTGTGAATGGCGCCGTCATGGGTGCATATTTCTTTGAGAACAGCATTGGCCTAGTCAATCACTGTCAACTGCAAACATTATAGGTTGTTGGTTATCAACTTCTTTTGGACTAAATTTGGGATCTGGACACCATGACATGTGGTTTCAACAAGACTTTGCTACGTGACACGTAGATCACGACACTTTGGTGACATTGTGGGTGCATATTTCCTTGAGAACGGCGTTCACTAGGCCACCACTGTCAACCACAAGCATTATAGGTAGTTGATAAGCAGCTTCTTTTGGATAAAATTTGATGATCCCGACACCACGACAGGTGGTTTCAACAAGACGGTGCTATGTGACATGTAGATCACGAAGCTTTAGATTTTGTGCATGAGTGATTCGATAGTGAGGTGACGTTAACTAGCCACCAAGAACGTTCGATTTAAGATTTTCTTAAGACGCAGGTATATGCCAATAAGCCAATCAATAATCTTCTAGCAAAAACTCTGAAAGTGAATAAAATTCCCATGAAAATTTTCTATAAAATCTTTTAACTGTAGGGGACCTCACTCATGAATAAAATTAACACTCCCCACATGGATGATGTTTGAAGCTAGCTCGTAATCCTGCCTAAAGGGTTGTTATTATCAATTAAACAAGTTAAGTAAGTTAAGTTTAAAGGTTCTCACTTGTTAATATCGAGAAGAGTTTCGGACTACCGCGGGCATATCAGCAAGATGGCTGAATAGTTTTGTATACGCAACGTATGGATACCAGTTTATAGTGATATTTCGAATCAATATCGGAGATCAAGTGAACTAACAGGCGAATTTTTTACAGTCGAAGTCTCAATGAAGAAAATAGTGGAGGCGGTTTCTCATCAATTGGTCATATGGCGCAAATGAGTCATACCTAAATAAACTTTGTATTTATATGGCGAGGTTAACTACGTTAAGTTTTAAAAATTAAATACTTTTCAATGTAAGCAGTCACATATCGATTAGCGTTTTTGTACTCATACTACGATTGTGTTTTGGGTTAATAAATTTCGATTAGTTTAGACTTCTTCGGCTGACGCTAACAAACTACAAAGTATTTCATACCCTCTTTTTCTTATTCTTTTAATATCATTTTGCTCATGATGTTGTCTGCTTTGTAATTGTTGAACCACAAAGAAACTAATCTAAAAGGGTTTAAAACTGTAAAAACATTTCAAAATCAGTAAAAGCAGATCGAAATATTAAGTACATACATAATTTGCCAAAGCATACAATAAAGAGCTCTTTGAAATACAATGTAGTTATGTTTACTTTATATCTTCTTTCCATCAGAAATTTCTTTCGCAATAAAAATTTCATTATTTTGATTTTTTTTTTGTACTTCTTCTAATAATGCACAGTTGTCTAAATAGGGAAAGTTTTGCTAAGAACAACAATTATTTCTTGTTTATTTAAAGTTAGACATGAGAACACGGTTTAAACCCCTGGTCAGACATCTCGATTAAGTCGAAATGTAAACAATATATCTCCGGCGACTTCCTCTCAGCAGGTTTCTGGCAAAAACTCTGAGAGTAAACAAAAATTGCCATGAAAAAGTTCTCAAAAAAATCTGTCGTTCGGAGTCGACTTTAAACTTTCCCAAATCGTCTTAAAAATTCATGGCTTTGTACTGCATTTACGCTATGTGTTACTCTTTTTACTGCTACTCATTAGAATTGCCTCCGTTTTATGTACAGCCCATTAATTTGAGCCCATATGTATACCAACGTTCATGGTGGTTTCCGTCTTTGATAACATTTTTGCAACAGAACAATGCAATACAATTTCCAAAATCGACGTCTCACTATAGTGCATCTACTTGTGGTTAAAATTAAGATACACAATATGAGTGGCGTGAGAAGTTTGGTCGTAATTCGGACTGAAGGGTTGTAATATCCAATTATGTATATTTACAGTGGACAGCAAATGCTTTAGCATTTGACAGGCCCACGGGCTTAATACTCTTGCACAAAGTCTCGCTAGGACATCAAGAGATTATTTAGGAGATCATTTGAAAAAACGGTTACGTAATCGCAACAAAACTTGTATATTCAATTCCAAATGGATTAAATGGAGTGCTTGACCTTAAGGTATATTCTACTAAATACAAGAGATAACATTTTCATATATTAGGCCTTTGAATTTTGAATTTACTCAGGGTACTCCTTGGACGTACCTATGGAGTCATCTGAAACTTTTCCTTATTTTTGTCTTGTTTTTATGAAAAACATTAGAAAATTGTTTGATTTATAACAAAACAGAAATAAGTTAATTAAATAAATATATAAACTATAAATTTATTTACAAACTTTCGGCTGAAATTCATGAAATTGTTAAAATATATTGCCGTACTAAGACTTTTGCTGTCCACTGTATATGTATGTAATTCAACTTTTAGCTGCTTAGAGCTTTCAAATGAACGTAGTGACTGGTGACATTATTTAAGATTCCAATTGTATTTAAATTATTCACTACGTAATAATTTTGTCCCCCAGGAGCAACCAAGTAACTGGAGATTTTTTACCATCTTACCGGCTTCTCGAAAGTTGAGTATTACCTTATTTTCTTTTTCTTTATATGCCATCTTGCTAAACAACACTTTCACTAAATATTGACTTTTTTGAAAGACAATTGAATAAAATCTTATATATAAAAATGAATGTGTGTTTATTTGTTTGTGGGTTTGTTTGAAGTTTATAGACGGTTAAACGGCTGGACCGATTTTCTTGAAATTTAACAGCACCTTCCTGTATGTCTGGAAGGAACTATAGGCTACTTTTTATTTTAAAATTTCAAGTAGGCGAGGTGCCACGCCCACATACCCAATAAGTATTTGATGTCGCATATCTCATAAACTGCAACAGCTAGAGTCCTCAAATTTTGTATGGACGAATTTGACGTATATGTGAACAAAATGGGCGGATTGGCTGTAGAGGGCGTGTCGCATCCCATAGTCTACATATATAAAAATGAATGTTTGTTTGTATGTACCTTACAGAATCATAAACTATGCATTTGATCATGTTATGATCTTTAGCAAAGTTGTTGCGCATGAGCCGGGGAAGGTTTCTAAGTTAGTATGACCAATTTCCAACAGGAGGTGCTTCCGAAAATTACTAAAAATGAATTAAATCGTAAACTGTGCATTCTCTAACAAAGTTGTTGCGCGTGAGTCGACGGAGGTTGTTGCGATTAATTTCCCAAGGATTGCGTCACTGAAAATTATTCAAAATTAATAACAAGCAATTGGTCGACCTACACCTCAAGCACGGAAGAAAATGGCATTACGAGCCTCAGAATCAGACGAGCATTGAGACTGGAAAATCCTCGAGTATATGCCGCTGAGACCCGTTCGCTTGAACCACTTGAACAATGAGAAGTGATATTAGAAACTGATCGAATGCGTACTACTCAGGCCCGCTCATCTGAATCATCAGGAAAACGGGAAACAAAATCAATAAAATGATTCAAAATTAATTGGATATTTGTGTAATGTCTTTCCTTCAAATTAATTTTAGTCGCAGGGTACATCTAGTAGAAAAATAAAGAAGAAATCAAGTGTAAAAGAGACCATACTTATCTCTTCAGTGAAAAAGTCTCGTTCAAATGTCAAGAAATCATATAAAAAACGGAACAAATGATATGTCATGCTTGCGTTTATATTATATGTCCACCACTGAACATCTGAGTTTTTCTAATGATGTTGAAATGTTCGATCCAAACTAATGCTCCTTGTCGTTGGGTATGTGCACACCCACGCTATGAACATGTCCTTTGTTTGAGTTCTGCAGTGTGAATGGTTTTGAAAAAACGAGTTCATACCACTCAGTTTAACTGTATTGTTACTGAAGTTAGCAAATATTGCTTGCAAACCAATGTGTTGAAAACCTTTTACTTTTCAAACCCCAATAATTTTAAAATACATCGAAAATGAATCAGGAGACATAAAGAAGAAGAAAAAAGAAACAAATGAGGAAAACTTCAAAGATTACAAAATTAACTGGTTTTAAAGGACAATTTATACAAAAAAACTTTTAAAAGAGTATGTTTGTATGCCCGAAGTAAAGGAAGGGTTCTACAAAAGATGAATGTGAATATAAACTACTTGTTTGGCATGGCATTAGGATAAGAGAAACAGAAAAATTCCAAAAACTTATCTCAGCAAAATTAGTTGCGATTGATAATTCTTCATCTTCATTTATTTGTCAATACGTTTATATTCGGTTTTTAAATTTTTTTTTCGATTTTAAATGACATGGAGCTGTCCTAAAGCATCTTCTTTGTTTTCTTATCACTTTTTTTCTTTATTGCGGATTCATTAAAGAATGATTTTCGAGATAAACCTATAAGAAACGTTCCCATTAAAACATACATAAATTGCTATTTTGCAAGGTATTGAAATGTCTACATATTGAGCTTGATTCCATCCCTATTCTTTTAGTTTACCAGGCCCGATATTTAATATACCCTGACGGCTAAAAATCACTTAAAAATATTTAGATTATGCTAACCTCGTTTGAGAAGACTTGAGAAGAGTTACCGCCTCTTGAAGATCCCGAAATCGCATTAGGGCAGTAGATGTGGGGCCACGGTTCAAAGCAAAGGTCAGACATCTTCAATAAAATAAAATATGAAAAATATTTCTTTGGCGACTGCCTCTCATAATCTAACATAAAATTTCGAAAGATTACAATATAAATCGTTACTTATGAAGTCGCCGTAGTCTAGTTGGTAGTGTGTTGGCTTATTAGACGTAAGGCCAGGGTTCGAGCAAAACAACAAAAGGTATTTCTTCGGCGACTTCCCCTCAGCAGATTTCTGGTAAAAACTCTGAGAGTAAATATAAAATTGTCAAAAAAAACTTGACATCAGTGGAAGAAGTAAAATTCTTCATAGGTACACTGAAAAACTCGAAAGCACCCGGACTGTATGAAATAAACTCCATTATATTGAAAAATATGACAAATACTTTTTACACATTAATTACACCAATTTTCAATTGGTGTTTGTCAAATGGCTATTTTCCACAAATTTTTAAAACAGCGAAAGTAGTCCCAATATTAAAACCGGAAAAGGACGCAAAGTTATACATACAAGTTATCGTCCCATAAGCATGTTGACTTGCTTAGATAAAGTCTTCGAAAAAATCGTGCTACAGAGAATAAATGAATACACCGAAACTAATAATGTAATACAAAAATTGCAATTTGGTTTTCGAAAGGAATATTCAACAGTGCATCAAGTAAACAGAATTGTAAAGTTTAACACAAATAACAAAAGTGACCGAAAAATTCTAGTATAGTGCTGTTAGACTTAGAAAAAGCCTTTGATTCTATATGGCACAACGGCCTAATTTTCAAACTCCATAAGTTTGGTTTTCCAATATATTTGCAAATGGTAAAAAATTTTTTGAATGAGAGATTCTTTGTAGTAAATATTGACAGTGAATACTCCTCCCAGCATAATAACAAGCAGGAGTCCCCCAGGGTTCGGTGTTATCACCAGTTCTGTATTAAATTTATACATCCGACTTTGAAGTACTCAAAGATCAGTCAGCTGCACTGTACGCAGACGATACCGCCATTATAACAAAAGGTAAAGTTTCAAACGCCGTAGTCAAAAGGATGAAAAACGTCTTTTACATACTCAAAAATACTTTAAAAAATGGAAAATAAAAATAAACGAAAATAAAACTCAAGCAATAAAAATCAAGCAATTTAATAAGTCTCCGAAAAGGATACTTTTGATACCTCTATCTGTAGAAGGAGCTGAAATTGCTCTTCTTGATACCATTAAATATCTAGGAATTGACATTCAGGCATCATGTTCCAAAAACCTGAGAAAAAGCAATTAAATGTGGAAGAGCCCTTTTCCCATTATTGAATCGAAAATCAACTTTGAATTATAAAAATAAAATCTTATTGTACAAAATGTGCATACGGCGTATTATGACATATGGAAGTCTAATTTGGGCAAGTAGATGTGCCAAAACCTATCTAAAGAAGCTGCAAACAATCCAGAATAAAAATTTGAAAATTATTTTTAATTTACCTAGAAGATACTCAACAAGTAGATTGCATCAACATTTCCAACAAGATTTTTTTAAATCAGTAATATCTAATTTAACACAAAGATTTGAAGTTCGAAATAGAGCTTCTAATTATTAATTATTAACTTCTTCTTCAACTTCAGTGATGAAGCTGATAGAAGAATTAATTTAAAATTTCTTTAATTCTTTACTAGGTTTTTCCCTATCTTTTTTTCCCAACTCTGCATTAATGTAAATACTAAACTGTAGATATTTTTACACAATAAATTTAGTTTATATTTGTTGCAATACTTATTTAAGTAAGACCTTGAAAAACGTGATTATTGTAATATTTTTAAATATTTTAATTGTATTAATGATAGTTAAAATAAATAAAAAAAAAAATTATTCCCATATATTTCCAGTCACCCACCAATGATAAGCATTATATTCGTATTTAAAATCTAATTTTTTCTGCTAAATATTATATTACCTTGCCACAGAATAAAAAATTACAATCTTATTTGCTTTTACCCTTGTGCAAGTAGTAAACATTGTTAAAAATTTTAAGCCTCCTGTCAAATTTTTTTTTTCCTAATTGCTAGGATATCAAAGGTTTCTTTCCTAAAGCAGAAGAAAATACGGCATCCGGTGGCGCAGGGAATTTAACTTTAAATTAAACTGAAAATCTCAAATCTTGTTGTAAATATACAGCAATAACGATAACAATAGTAATAGCAAAATTTCATTAAATTCTCCATAAAAGTTAAGAATGTAGCAGCAGCGAACATTTTAATTCTTAGCAATGTAGAATTTTAACTAGAAGTTGATTTAAGCTTGATTATGTCAGAAAATTAAATTTAAGAAAACCTTCAATTCAATTTCTTTAAACACCAGCAAAAATGTACCTTAATATTGTTTTTCTGTTAAATATTGAAACTTTAAACTTTTAAGTTTGTATTCAGCTGACATCAAATTAACTTTTGGAAAGGAACATAACAATCTGGTCATCTATTTCCACATTGTGACATTTGACATGCATGACAATAATTAAATTTTTTAAAACTTTTCCTTACATTTTGAAACACTTAAGCCCCAGTTATGCTACCGGAACGTAATGTAACAGTAATGTGCACGGAACGTAAAAATGTAAGAGCAATTATAGAAAGTAAAAACGTTATCATATGTTTTTAGGTAAACAAAACAATAAAAGAAATAAACAAAAACAAATAAAGAAATAAAAATTGCAAAAACTAAAAGACAATAATTCAGATATGGATACAGAAGACATGTTTTTGGGTTTGAGTTTTTATTTTATTATATTTATTATTGTTGTTTAAACAAACTTAATATTAATTCCAGATTTTAAAAACTTCGTTTTCACTCTTTTTATCACTTTTAATATGGCGCCTTTTATTTTACTTTAATTCAGTGGTTAACCAGTGTTATCACTACAGAGTTTTTAGATTCATTTCAACGATTTTATATTTATTTAAAGGTACTTATTAAAAGTTTTATGTAGTTTTTCTGTAAGCTAAAGAATTTCACTTTCACTCAAACTCAGTTTCTTGCTAGCCTTCTACCGTGGCGGTTATAGTTACGCATAAACAAGAATCTTAGTGTCGTTCGATAACTTTGAATTTAAAAACAAAGAAGATCAATTACAAAACAAATTATATTACAAAACAAAATAAAAAAGTTTGAAGTACCGTACGACGGTAAAGCCCCCGGGCGGCAAAACCTCGGCATGCCGCGCATCAAAATCAAATTCAAAGGCGAAGACTCCTTCTGCATACTCTTCATGGAGTTCTAACATGGTAGGAGCTACCTGCTCGAATTTTAATAGATATAGTTCTTTGTCAGACATCGAAGGCATGGAAGATACGCCTGAGACTAATATTAAAAATAATGAGCCTAAAGCCTTAAAAAAACCTCCACCAATTGTTGCTGATGCAAGAGTACCAATGAGGGAAATTCAGCTCCTCACTGGTGACGGTTGTATCTTTAAGCGTACCTCGATTGGGACTAAAATTTATCCCCACTCTATGGAAAAATATAATTTCTGTGTGAACGCCTTGAAAGAGGGTTTAATCGAATTTCATTCCTATAACCCCAAGGAAAATAAACTTTATACGACCTTTCTATACGGTCTTCCTAGATTAAGTACCGCTGAAGTCAAAGAAGACCTCAAGACATTTAATCTTTTACCTGTAACAGTAACTGAAGTGCCTACAAGATACAGCAGTGCGGACAACGCTGTTTACAAAATTCAATTTGATAGAAAATCGTTTAAGCCTAGTTACCTGAATAATGTCAAATCTGTTTGTAATGTTATTGTTACATGGAAAAAACAGAATCCTAAAAAATCAGACAGGCCTACACAATGTTGGAAATGCCTGATGTATGGCCATGGTGGTGACCACTGTAACAGGAAACCAGCCTGCATGACATGTGCGAAAACGCACTTAACCTCCGAATGTCCTTTTACCAAGGATAACAAACGTCCAGCGGTGTTCTCCTGTTTTAATTGCAAACAAGCTGGAGAAGCACATACAGACCATTCTGCTAATGATATTAAATGCCCTTTACGACAAAAATATCTTGACATAAGGCAAAAGGTAACCTCAAATCAAAACAAGAGGGCCATGATTGTACGCCCCAGACATTCTTTTGTACAACAAAACAACACACAATATTTTCATCAGCCTGTAATGAGTAATAAACATTCATATGCTGATACGGTTAAAAACAACAACACTGATATGTTTAGCATAGATGATCTTTTTAATATATTTACGACTTCTCTTGAAGATCTTAGCAAATGTACTTCGAAAGTGCAACAAATACAAGTTGTTGTATCTCTTTTAAAATACGCCTATGAGCTTAAATAATAATTTAAATACATTAAATATTTTGCACTGGAATACCAACGGTATAACGTCATATTCACGTATTCGACAACTAGAGAATCTTTTAATATCGAACAATATTCATATAGCTGGACTAAACGAAACATTCTTTAAGGACCATCATAACCCCTTCTTTCTTAATTATAACCTTTACCGGAACGACCGACGTGACGCAAATTGTGGTGGAGTAGCAATACTTGTTCATAAAAGCGTTAAACATTCTCTACTTCCTGTAACAAGGTCTAGTTTGATCGAAAATCTATCAGTAGAAATCATTATAAATCGCAGAAAAGTCATTGTCACATCAGCATATTCTCCACGATTCGCTCATTCATTTGTAAATGACATCGTCTCTCTTACTCCTGTAGACAAAGATTTCATCCTCCTCGGTGATCTTAACGCGAAACACACCGCCTGGAACGGTTCCATCAACAATTCGGCAGGGAGTGCCCTTAACAACCAACAACAATTAAGAAATTTCTTTATTTACTATCCGAGTACTCCCACATTATATCCTCACCGTCGAAACTGTAGCCCTTCCACAGTTGATATTGTCCTAAGTAACGTTTCACTTCCATTAAGAGTTATAACTTTGGACTATGAAATACCTTCGGATCATCGGCCGATAGTCTGCTCAATTTCGGCACGCTTTCAGCAGGAAGACACCCCGTCTTTTGTATACAAAAATACTAATTGGAATACCTTTCAAGAAATAATTGACCGAAGTATTTTATTGAATATTGACAGTTATAATTCCAAATTTGCTATTGACCAGGAAATTAAAAATTTTATTAAACTCATTCTGTTGGCCAGGAATTTATCAACACCGCTTAGAAGTGAAATCAACAACTGCTACTTGCCACGCGACATATCAAATATGATCAGGCAAAGGAAATTTTATAAAAGAAATCAAATTCGGGCTCATGATTGTCTAGAATATCGCTTTTACAGTCAGTGCATCAAATTTCTTACCAAACACATTGATAGAAAACTAAGCACTATAAGGAACCAAAAATGGTCAGCTCTTCTGGAGAATATGATACCAGGGGACAAGCGATTTTGGAAAATAAGTCGATCCTTAAGAGGCAAAGGCAAAAGGAAAATCCCACACTTCATAATAGAACGTACCAAAATCATCACCGACACCGATAAAGCGCAAATACTTGCTAATACATTTCTTAAAGCCCACGAACTCACTTTAACGTATTCCCACTCAATCGACCGTACAGTAAATTATATAGCAAATAATTTAAAATACTGATTGCGCAATTAAAATATTCCAAATCTCCAGGCTTCGATGTTGTCCCAAACATCCTTTTAAAGAAACTTCCTGTAAAGGCATTAGAGCTTCTGGTTCGGCTTTTCAACAGTTGCTTACGACTTAATTATTTCCCTTCTGATTTCAAAAAAGCAAAAGTCATTGCAATTAAAAAACCAAACAAACCATCCAACGATCCCTCCAGCTACAGACCAATCAGCCTCTTGAGCAATTTGGGTAAGCTTTACGAGAGATTAGTTAATACTAGAATTTTGAATTATGCTTCAGAATATAATATAATTTCTGAAAATCAATTCGGTTTTAAGAAAGAACATAGTTCTATACATCAAATTGGACGTATTAAAAATAAAATAAATTACAACAAAAGCCAAAGGAAATCTACTGGCCTCATTCTTCTTGATATAGAAAAAGCATTCGATACTGTCTGGCATAACGGACTGTTATATAAAATGGTTTTAGCCAATATACCCACATATCTTTGTAAGATTGTTTCACAGTTCCTTGAAAATAGATCGTATGCTGTCTCGGTTAACAAAAGCTTGTCATCTTTTATATCCAGCCCTGCGGGTGTTCCACAAGGCTCAATACTCTCTCCTACACTATACTCAATCTACACATCAGATTTCAAACCACCTAAAGAAGTCGATACAGCCTACTATGCAGATGATACAGCTCTCATAACGTCCAGTAAGCTCACAACTGCACTCCTAAAGAAGATGGAGATAAGCCTAAAATCTTGTAACAATTACTTTAAAAAGTGGAAAATTAAATTAAATAAGGATAAAACACAGCCTATCATTTTCCCGTTCAACAAATCTCCAAAAAGGGTACCAACACGCCATCTGCATTTTGACGGTAATGAGGTTAGTGTCGTAAACGATGTAATTTACCTAGGTGTGACATTGGACAGAAAACTAACATTTCAAAAACACATATCATCATCCTGCCAAAAAGCGTTAAATGCTTTTAAATGTCTATGGCCCTTCTTAAACAGAAGGTCAACACTAAGCCGAAAAAATAAAAATCTTATTTATAAAGGCGTTATCCGGCCAATAATGTCCTTTGCATCTCCAATATGGTATCGTGCTTCGAAAACCCATCTAAAAAAGTACCAAATCATCCAGAACAAATGTCTTAAGATGATCCATAATCTACATTGGAGATTCCCTACTTCACTACTTCATGAGGAAACAGGATACGAGCTATTCCAAGATTTTGTTAAAAGAATAAATGATAATCATTTCCAAAAAATCATAACATCACGCTATCGTAGAATACGTGAAAGTAGAGAATTAGTATAATACATTCATATCTTTGTATAATAATAATAATTATCAAATAGAAAATAATTGTATTATAATTGATTATTTTTGTATAATCAGTTTTTAAACAATTATTTTCTAATTATATTTGAAATCAACACTATTATTTCACATGTAGGTTTTTATATCCTTTTTACCTATAACTAGCTTAAAATGATACGCTTTTATTTATATAAAATTACATTAAATTTACTTGCTGAAGTATTATTAAGATAGATCTCAAAAGTGTAAATTATTATCTAGATATAAGATAAAAAACTTTAAATTGGATTAATAAAACTTAACTAAAACTAACTAAACTAAACTTTCACTCAAACAAAAAACACTCAATTTAGTTTGTGCTTAGTAAAACAAACACAAAATTTAGTGCTTTTGATTGTATTTTCCATATAAATAGATAAGCAAGTGAAATCGTTTATTTTACAGAAACAGGTCAGGTATTTCGGAAACCAAATTTGTACGAACGTTAAAACGTAGTTATCTTCTCTAATAAAAGTAAAGTGAAATGCTTTTCTATAACTATATTTTTCTAATTTAAAATGAAAGTAAACACTACCTACATAATGTAATAGTAAAATAGTGTTTATTTTTATTTCAAATTATAAAAGTTAATAATGAAATAAATTACAATTTGGGTTTTTAAAATATGTGAAGTTTTATTTAAAGAGAATTCCACATACAGACAAACATAACATACGTACAAAATGTAAATTCTGTTTATGATTTCAATTTTCAGTTTTGGTGGTTTTTAATATTGACATGTTGTTAACACTGCTAAACAGATGTCACGTAAAAATGTAAGAAAATTCTATTTTTTACAGATTCTTACGTTCCGGTTACGTTACATTACATTTCTATAACCATTCGTATTGCTTTATACATAACTAGGGCTTAAAGCTCTAGTTATGCTACCGTAACGGAATGTAACCGCAACAGTAAGAAACAGCTGATCGTTTTTGTTATGTATAAAGCAATACGAATGGTTATAGAAATGTAATGTAACGTAACCGGAACGTAAGAATCTGTAGAAAATAGAATTTTCTTACATTTTTACGTGACATCTGTTTAGCAGTGTTAACAACATGTCAATATTAAAAACCACCAAAACTGAAAACTAAAATTATAAACAGAATTTACATTTTGTACGTATGTTATGTGTGTCTGTACTTCACATATTTTAAAAACCCAAATTATAATTTATTTCATTATTAACTTTTATAATTTAAAATAAAAATAAACACTATTTTACTATTACATTATGTAGGTAGTGTTTTTTTATTTTAAATTAGAAAATATAGTTATAGATTTTTAACTAATTACAGCTTTCGAAAAGCATTTCAGTTTGCATTTTACTTTTGTTAGAGAAGATAACTACGTTTTAACGTTCGTACAAATTTGGTTTCTGAAATACCTGACCTGGGGGGTTACTCTATAACTCGATACGAAAATTAAAATGTAAGTATTCGAACAAATTGTACTCTGTAGTACGAAAGTACGGAAATTTTTCGAAAGTGATACCATTGTTTTCTTTTTTTCGTACGAATAAAAAATTCTGTTACTCTGTATTACGAAAACGAGCATAAAAAGCTTAGTAAACATTCGAAAGTTCTTCGTTAGCAATTGTGTTGGTGACAACTAATAATAAATTTAAATTAGTATAATTAATACAAATACATTGCAAAATAAACATAAAATAATATATCGTTAATCTCATTCGCAAATGTGTTAAATCCCTCTTTTCAAATTTTACAGGAGACACAAAAAACATTGCGGCTTCTTCAGTTTTTAAAAATTTGCAAACTCGCAATTGCAAATTCGCAATTATTTTTACAAAATAGATCTCTTTAAATGACCTAGACCAAAAATTAAGAATAATTAATAATTAATATTCGTGGAGTTAGCACGTGCTGTTAATATTTTTCGTAGTTTTATGTACTTAGCGTTCTTGCAAACCTTGTAAAATATGTATTTAGTATAGTGTTATCGTTTTGCATTAAAATCTCAATTTTGGAAAAAAGTGGACTTAGCGTCTTTGCGAATTATATATTGCGAATTGTATATACCAACCAAAGACAATACGAAACTGTTGTGGACTTTATGATGACGCATCTGGATTTGGCGAAGGGCCATCTAAAAGTGCCGGATGCAAGAAACAAACCTAATAATCTGTGGCAGAAACTAAGAACAGATTGGTTTCACTTGGTCTACCGCAGCGAGATGTTAAAGTTTGGAAAAAAGTAAGCTTAGATAGATCTAAATATTTGTGTGCGATCTATTGCGGAGTTAGTAAACATTTTAACTTTTATTAGGTTTGGGCAGACTATAAAAATGGTAGCCAAAGTAAACACTTTGATTCAAATCCACAATCATTTTCACCAGTAATTACTCAGTATTTAGTTGAAGAAAATTAGAAGGGATAAGAGTCTGGACACAAAAATAATTAGCTTACAGATATACATACATTTATAGATATATGTACATACATATATATACACCCAAACCTGTTTTTACACGGTTTTTTTTACGCGAATTTGAAATAACACGGTTTTTTTTTAACAAATTTACCATTTTTTTTGTTCGCTCCTTTTTATACGGATAAAATCGTTTAATAAAATAAAAACTCTGTGTATACTATTCAACTAAATCTGTGCGTTTTTATAAAGTTATTCAATTTTATAGGCATATGTAGGCTGCTGCATCAATCCTATGTATATTTTTTCAGTTTGTCTATACACTTACATACATACATAATATTTGACTTTTTTTACGCGTTTTTTTTTACACGGTAACCACTGGAACGTATCTACCGTGTAAAAAAAGGTTTGGGTGTATATTTAATGAATTCGGTTTTCTTTTGTTTTTCGATATTTTTTTATAAATTTCTTTATATTTTAAGGTGTTTATTTTTGCTTTTTCTATGAAATATTTCGAACGATTTACAGAATACGCTTTGATTTACTTATCGAAAACATTTTTGGAAAACTTTTACTTTTCGAATCGAGTTACGGAGTAACCCCCCTGTTTCTGTAAAATAAACGATTTAACTTGCTTGTCTATTTATATGGAAAATACAATCAAAAGCACTCAATTTTGTGTTTGTTTTCCTCAACACAAACTAAATTGAGTGTTTTTGTTTGTGTGAAAGTGAAATTGTTTGGCTTACAGAAACAGTACATAAAACTTTTAATAAGTACCTTTAAATAAATATAAAATCGTTGAAATGGATCTAAAAACTCGGTAGTGATAACACTGGTTAACAGCTGAATTAAAGTAAAATAAAAGGCGCCGTATTAAAAGTGATAAAAAGAGTGAAAACGAAGTTTTTAAAATCTGAAATTAATATTAAGTTTGTTTAAAAAACAATAATAAATATAATAAAATAAAAACTCAAACCCAAAAACATGTCTTCTGCATCCATATCTGAATTTTTGTCTTTTAGTTTTTGCAATTTTTATTTCTTTTTTTGTTTTTGTTTATTTCTTTTATTGTTTTCTTTACCTTAAAACATATGATTACATTTTTACGTTCTATAATTGCTCTTACATTTTTACGTTCCGTGCACATTACTGTTACATTGCGTTACATTACGTTCCGGTAGCATAACTAGGGCTTTAGGGGTGATTGTCAACAACAACAATACCATACGGCAAACATAGAAGTGTTTATTGGAGGATATGGTGAACCAGTGTTGCAAAACAGAAATTTTGAAATGGTACTGAACTATAATTGAAAAAGTACTTTTTTGCATCAAATGGTACTTTTGTAAAAGATAATGGATTATGACCTAACTTCTTACACCACTTATTTTGTGTCTTTTTATTTTATACATAAGAGACCTACTGTTTAAAGTCGACTACGAATGACAGATTTTTTTTGAGAAACTTTAATTTTATTTACTCTCAGAATTTTTGCTAGTAGGAAGTTGCCGGAGAAATATTTTTTCATATTTCGTTTTGATGGAGATGTCTGCCGTTGGGTTTGAACCGTGGGCTCACGTCTAGTAAGCCCGCACACTACCTACTAGACTATTTATTTATTTATATTTAATACACATACGGCACGGAACAGCAAAACTAACGATTTATTCATGTTCCTCACATACAGGACAAAAACAGCTGATTCGGAACGTAACAAAACGTAAAAGTCCCGTTTAGTCAAACGACGATGGAACGTAATGCAACATACGTTCGTTTTCAGCATATGAAGACCAATGCAAATGCTTACCAAAATTACATTACGGTTCAGCAAGGAATGTACGTTCCGTGGACGCTTGGTTAACCAGGGCTAAAGCCTAAACGTTGAACATGTTGCTAATATTCCATTAATAGTTGAAGAGCACAATAAGGTCGTCGTAGTCTAGTAGATAGTGTGTTGGCTTATTAGACGTAAAGCCATGGTTCGATCCCCAGGCCAGACATCAAAACAAAATACAAAAAGTATTTCTTCGGCGACTTTCTCTCAGCAGATTTCTGGCAAAAACTCTGAGAATAAATAAAAATTGCCATGAAAAGTTTCTCAAAAAATCTGTCGTTCGGAGTATGTGGTCAATCGGACGTCAATTGACTGTCCCACTTTTTATGAATTATTTAATTGAAAACTAAAATAATCAAGTCTTACGAAATTTTTTTAAGCTAATAAATAATTCGGATCATCGCAGCGTTTATAGTGATATTTCGAATCTATATAGAATAACCGGTGAACTTACGGGTGAATTTTCTACAGTGGAAGTCTCAATGAAGAAAATAGTGGAGGTGGTTTCTCCTCAATTGGTTACATGTTTTTACTATACGAGCATCACCTTTCAACGCAAATGAGTCATACCTAAATAAACTTTGTACTTGTACGGTGAGGTTAAGTACATTAAGTTTTAAAAATATATTACTTCTCAATGTGAGCAGTCATTTATATACGAATATTGTGTTTTGGGTTAATAAATTTCGATTAGTTTAGACTATGTCTTCTTCGGCTGATGCTAAGAAACTACAATGTATTTCTTACCCTCTTCACTTTCCTTTACGTAAAAAGTATACAAAGAAATAAAAATTAAAAAAATTTCTTTTCTTTTAATTTCGTTTTGCTCATGACGTTGACTGTTTTGTAAGTGTTGAACCACAAAGAAACTAATCTAAAAGGGTTTGAAACTAAAAACATATCAAAATCAGTAAAAGCAGATCGAAATAATAAGTACATAATTTTCCAAAGAATACAGTAAAGAGCTCTTTGAAATACAATGTAGTTATGTTTACTTTATATCTTCTTTCCATCAGAAATTTCTTTCGCAATAAAACTTTCATTATTTTGATTTTTCTTTTGTACTTCTTCGAATAATGCACAGTTGTCTAGATAGAGAAAGGTTTGCTAAGAACAATAATTATTTCTTGTTTATTTAAAGTCGCCGTAGGCTAGTGTGTTGACTTGTAAGACATGAGGCCACGGTTCAAACTCCTGGTCAGACATCTAGATTAAATCGAAATATAAAAAATATATCTCCGGCGACTTCCTCTCAGCAGATTTCTAGCAAAAACTTTGAGAGTAAACAAAAATTGCCATGAAAAGGTTGCCAAAAAAATCCATCGTTCGGAGTCGACTTTAACCGTAGATCGAGCCTTAAAAAACTTCATAATTCTAGCTTATGTATCACTTTTGATACATACATACTTGTAGTAACATAGAATTGTCACGATTATTGATAGCTTTTGTTAAAAAATTTTAATACTTTAATTCATTTTAATAAAACTATTTATTTACTATTATTACATTTTATTATTACTTTTATGAAATTTGCGCCAAAATTTTTGACGTAATGTACTGCATTGACATGTTTTTTACCTAAAAATCAAGCACTTTATGTCAGCTTGGTTTTATTTTTTTTCTAAATGGTAATAATTTGACGTCTTGCACCTTGCTTTGTGGCGATTTATAAGTTTCCAATTGCTTAAATAGGACAGTTTATTGTCACTCGCATCAGTATCTCTATCAGTTGAGGTGTGGCTGAAACCTGATGGTACAAACCATTCTTGTAATTCGTTAGAAATATTTGTTGTCAACGTCATGTGAGGTAAAAAAGTTTCCCGTTGCGATTATGTCAATAACAATCTCTAGTTTCCCGGATACGGGTTACCCCAAATACTGCTGTAAGTAGTTGCTATGCACGTAGCATGTACTTGAATCAAAGACTGCCAATTCGACTTCGGGGGACCACGAAATTTATAACGACCATCAAATTCAATTAGTTACTACTCTACACTGACAAAATTAAATATGAGTTGAAAAGGAAATAAAACAAAACAAAAGGAAAGAAAACATAAATCAATACCAAGCATTACTCTGTAAATCATTTTATGAAGCTTGATTTATACAAATATCCTTAAATTAATTTCCCTAACAATCAGTATTCCATCATTAAGTATCAAATTTCAATTAAAATCGCTGGAGGCAATTCTCATTTTCCACAATAAAACTAAAAAGTTTTTGAATTCAGTTGTTAAAAAACTTTAATTTGAGATGAAAACATACCAAAAAGGAACATAAAAACATAAGCATCATTATTTAAATATATTTTCTTTAATTTTCTTACCTTTTAGGCGAACAAAAAATTAAATTTTTAAAAATCTTAAAAAAGGATGTATGGGCTGCTTTGAAAGTATGATAGGTAATACCAAACTATTTATACAGTATTATTTCTTACATAAAACTACAAGTTGTGTAACAAAAGTTTTATGAAAATGGTTATAATTTTCTAACAAAAAATTAAGATGAATATATATTTTTTTTTAGAAAAAAAAATCCTTTTCATTCGAGTTTCAAAAAAGGCTTTAAGCATGATTCTTAAGGTTTGGAAAGCTTTCAGCTCATTTTACGAAAAGGCGTAATAAGTGTAAATATATCATTATCAAAGCGAATGATTCTTTTATCGCATACGTACGTAGTTGACCGAAATATATTCATCTGCAATATCTAAGAAATAAAACATGGGACGAAACACGTTTTTCTAATGTTTGCCTGTCACGTGAGACAAATATGAGAAGAGCAGTAAGAAAGACTCTACAAGATTTCAGAAAACAGCTGCTAGCAATCTGCGTATTTTTTCATCCCAAACTACTAAAGGCAGTTTGTTCTGTTCCAAGTAGTACCATCTTTGACGATAAACATCCCGCTGTCATGTTTGTTGCTGCCAATACTTTCTTCAGTTCATAAGACGAGCTTCTATTTTCTCCTTCTTCAAAGTCTTTAGCAGCAGGAATATTACATACATACATACATATACATAATTGGCCATTACAACCTTTCGTTATAAATTGGAAATGTCTGACCTGAGGTTTGAAACTTTGTCTGACGTCTAATAAGGCAACACGCTTCAATCGACGACTACTTCAGTCAATATCAAGAACATATCAAGAATAGAAAATTCAACTTTTTCACCACTTTACTCACTCTTTCAAAAACCATAAATATTGTATTATTTACGATAAAACTTCACAAAATCTTTTAAATATTAAAAAAATTACACACACAACGCCAAAGAATACCTAGGAAAGTCGTTTGTATCAAATATGATACTTAAGCCATAATTATGAAGTTTTTGAATTTTTTAAGCCCAGTATGAAATTGTAATTTTTTATTTGGTTTAAAATAACGACAATCACAATACTAACAAATCAAAAAAGTATCAGGCATTTAACTTTTTCTGTATTAAAGTTATATAGTCTCAAAAATTGAAATGTATCATTTTTGATACAAAGTTCGATCTACGGTTGAACTGTGTAAAATTAGCACATAAACAACATAAGTGGTGTGAGAAGTAAGGCCGTAATCCTGACTGAAGGGTTGTAGTGAACAATTATGTATGTATGTAAGACGTTGAGAAGTTCTAAAATTAATTTCGAGGCAATAAGTCATACATGACTTTTACTCCATATTCCATTAGATGTAGTTCGTATAAAAAATGCGGACATTCGAATGGGTTGAAGTATTTCCAAAATCGTTTTCAAAACCCTTGGCTCTTTACTGCTTTTACGCTTTGTGTTACTCTTTCTACGGCTACACATTAGAATTGCCTCCACATTAGAATTTTACGTTCAGCCCATTAATTTGAGCCCATATGTATACCAGCGTTCGATATTCCGTTGATTGTTTCCGTCTTTGATAACATTTTTGCAACACAACAATGCAACATAATTTCCAAAATCGACTTTCTTAACCCCTTTAGTTGGGTTAAGGTAGTCATCATACATCACGTCTCAATTAAATTAAAAAATAAAATTAAGACACACAACATAATTGGTGTGAGAAGCTAGGTACTAATAAGGACTGATGGGTTGTATTTTTTTTATTGTTGTGTTTTTATTATATTTTCACCACTAAACATCTGAGTTTTTCTAATGGTATTGAAATATTCGATTCAAACCAATGCTCCTTGTCGTCGGGTATGTGCAAACCCACACTGTGCACATGACCTTTGTTTGAGTTCTGCAATGTGAATGGGTTTGAAAAAACGAGTTCATGCCACTCAGTTTAACAGTATTGTTACTGAAGTTAGCAAATATTGCTTGCAAACCAATGTGTTGAAAGCTACTTATTTTAAGTTTTTACTTTTCAAATCCCAATAAATTTAAAATACATCGAAAATGAATCAGGAGACGTAAAGAAGAAAAAAAAAACGGAATGAGGAAAACGTCAAAGACTACAAAATTAACTGGTTTTAAAGGACAATTTATACCAAAAAAAAAAACTTTTAAAAGAGTATGTTTGTATGTCCGAAGTAGAGTTTTCAAAAACCGAAACCGGGAACCGGTTAACCGGTTTTTTACTTTTAAAAACCGACCGGTTTCGAAAATTTCATATTTTAGAAGTATTCGACAAACCGGTTTTTTCTATTAAATAACCGAATTTTTATTTTTCTCCTCTTTTGATAAATATACAAATGAAATTATTTATATTTAAAAAAAAATTGTTCTAGTTTCTTGTAATCATGCTTTTGTTTATTCTGAACATTTCTCTTTTAAGTTTTTATATGCAAACTAAACGCAGCTTTATTTGACACTAATATTGTATATGTGTTGTTTTTGTAGTTTTTTATTTTTAACGGCTGACACAAGGCGAATTCATTATATGAATTCGCCTTGGGCTGACAATTGTCTCTTGCAAGGCGAATTCATTACTTACATTATAATGAATTCGCCTTGGTCTCTTGTATATGAATTTAAAGAAAAGCTAAAACAAATTTGTGACAAATTATTATTAAAAGATTTTATTCATAATAAAAAATTAAAATTATTTTATTTACCTTATTTTTTAATATAATTGTGTCTATATGCCAGAAGGTAAGTTAAAATTATATACATAAAGTATATACATATGTACATTAAAATTAAAATATTTTTTAATCTTTTGTTAGAAATGAGTACCGTGTGCAAATATTTTACAAAAAATGACAAGTCGTAAAATGCTAGATGCACAAAATGCCCAAAAATTTTAAGTTGCCGAGGATCATCAAATCTACTGACCACACTATAAAAGAGGCCCCGTCATCATCAAATGTTGAAAAAATCCCATTTTCCAAATTGAAGTTTAAAAACATCAAATATTGTCCTGAAATTTTTGCTAGTAAGAGCCGTACAAAATAATTACAGAATATTTAAATATGAATACCTGAAAGTGAAAATACAATTTGGAATTTGCTTGAAAAATTTTATAATAATAAAAAATTGGAAACTGTAGAAAAATTAAAATTAAAATCATTCAATAAAAACAAAAATCAAAATGGAAGGTTTTCAATAATAGTGGATGAATGGAGCGACAACTCAAGTATGAAATACATTAACGTTCCAATGCGATCATATGATCCCATAAAGCATGTACAAGAAGTGTTTAATCTGAGGTTAGAAGAAGTTAAGATTCGTGGTACGGCAGTTAATATTGAATATCTAGTAAAAAAAAATTTGAGTTATCCCTTGAAACTGATGTAGTCGCTTCAACACATGGGGCAGCTGTAATGAAAAAATATGGTAGTAATATTTTACCAGAATCACAGCTTTGCATCATGCCATTCATTTGTGCGTAGTGGATGTTATATATTCCAAAAATTGTTCCACTGAAGAAATTATTGAAATTGAGGAAGAAAGTTCTGATGATAATGATGGAAATAAAGAACGCGAAGGTGAAGAAGAAAACAATATTGGCATTGACCTAGATAGTACCCTTACTGTCTGCTCTGAAGATGGAGAAGTTGTGGCAAAATTGCGAAAATACGTAAACATTTTCAATAAATCAAACGAAAAGCAAAAACGACTTCAGTATTTTGTAAAAAGCCAAGAGGGTAAAGAACTTAGATTGGTATGTGACATAAAACACAGATGGAATTCGTTATCGAAATGTGTGAACCATGCTTTGATGGACTTTTCTTTAATACCATTCTCACCTATCGAAATTGAAGATTTAGAAAATCTTTGGAAAACTTTGCAACCATTAGAAATAGCAATTAAAGAATTATCTAAGGATTATAGAAGGAGAAGCAATTCATAAATTTTTATTTAATAATCTAAACAGAATTAACACACAATATACGCAAGAATTATGCAACAGGCTAATGATAAGACTTACTGAACGTAGAATTAAAGTAATTAACACCTTTATTGTGTACCTCAGTTCAGGAAATTATCCAACTAATGACCATATTTTGTAGTATTCCACCAAAGCGGAGTCCAAGGAATTTGCTGTCGATTTGTATAACCGTTTATTTCATTGCAATGATACTACACCAGTCGCCGTGGTGTAGTAGGTAGTGTGTTGGCTTACTATTCGTAAAGCCCGGGTTTGTATCCCAGGTCAGACATCAAAAATGAAATATGAAAAATAAAAATATTTCTTCGGCGACTTCCTCTCAGCAGATTTCTGGCAAAAACTCTGAGAGTAAAATAAACTGCCATGAAAAAGTTTCTCAAAATTCTGTCGTTCGGAGTCGACGTTAAACTGTAGGTCCCGCCACTCACGTATAAAATTAACGCACACAACATGAGTGGTGTGAGAAGCTAGGCCGTAATCCTGACTGAAGGGTTGCAATGGCCAATTATGTATGTATGTATGTAATGATACAGATGATGAAATGATGTATTCTGACCAAGATTTAAGTCTTGATACGGATAATCCCAGCAGCTTAATTTTTGATTTAAATAATACAATAAACAGTATACAAAATCCAAAAAAAAAATCATGAAACCACATTCATCATTATATGATGATTTCATATACCTTGACAAATGCAACAAAAGAACAGAAAAAATGGAAAATTTATTTAACTGTCTTTTGACTATCTGCCCAACTTCAACTTTCAGCGAGCGGGTATTTTCAACATCCAATTTTATTAAAACTAAACAAAAAAATCGTTTAAAAAACCACCCACCGCCCCATCTTAACTGTATACTATTTTTGAAGTATTATTTTAGAAAAAACAATGTTACAACTGATCTCATTATATTTTATGTTTGGTAATAACAAAAAATAAAAAATAATTTAATTTTAATTAAATTTAATGTATTACATTAATTTATTATAAATGTTGATTTGTTAAATCAATTTTTTTTTTAAGTTTATTTTATTTGGAATCTATTTTACAAATTTAAAATAATGAGCAAATTTCATAACTTAAATATAACATCTATTGGTTTTTTTAAATGTCAAAATTTCGAATTATTCGAAAACCGGTTTTTGGAAAATGTCGATTTTTTGAATACTCTAGTCCGAAGTAAAGGAAGGGGTCTACAAAAGATGAAAGTGAATATAAATTACTTATTTGGCATGGCATTAGGATAAGAGAAACAGAAAAATTCCAAAAACTTATCTCAGCAAATTTAGTTGTGATTGATAATTCTTCATTTTCATTTATTTGTCAATACGTTTCTATTCCGTTTTTTTTTAAATTTTTTTTTCGATTTTAAAGGACATGCAGCTGTCCTAAAGTATCTCTTTCATCTTCTTATCACTTTCTTTCTTTATTGCAGATTCATTAAACAAAGATTTTCGAGATAAACCAACGTCCCCATCAAAACGTACGGAATTGTTATTTTGCAAAGTATTGAAACGTCTACATATTGAGCTTGAATTCATCCCTATTCTAGGACAAGTGTTCTTTTCCTCTACAAGGCCCGATATTTAACATACCCTGATGGCTAAAAATCACTTAAAAATATATACATTATACTAATGCTGTTTGAGAAGACTTGAGAAGAGTTAACGCCTCTTGAAGACGCCGAAATCGCAGTAGGGCAGTAGGTAGCTTGTTGACTTATTAGACGACATTTTCAACAAAATAAAATATGAAAAATATTTCTTTGGCGAATGCCTCTCATAATGTAACATAAAATTTCGAAAGTTTACAATATAAATCGTTACTTTCTAAATGTCATCTTGTAAAATGAACCTCCAAACAATATTAACGCAGCCCTAGATTATCATATTCAGAGTTGATTGAGGATTGTTTCGTTACAGTATGAAAGCTCGATCTGCATTAAATGAATTAATTTTTGCCAATAACACGGTGCGACAGTGAAAATACACCCGAGTAACTACATAGTCTAAGTTATTCACTAGATTGAGTAGAACTCAAAAATACTTTTTTATTTTTCTCGAACCCTCCAAACTTGTTTCATTTGTTTTTTGATCTTATCACACAAAATTATTGATTACCCAAATATGTTTGAATCTATTTAAAAAAGAGAGTTCTTTTGAAAGGGGAGAGACTAGTCTTTAAAACGGTATAAATAAACATTTTGTTCAAACTTATATGTTATGAGTTTTGATGAGGTAAACTTGGAAAATATTATTTTTCCTTATTTTTTCAAGTTAAGCCATTCTTAATTGCAAAATTTATTTGAAAAATGTAAAATAAGTGCTGTCATTCTGAAAGTTCATTATCTTGTGAAGAGATTGACACTTTGTTTGATCAACTCGGGCAAAAATTACCGTAGTTATTATTTAAAGAGTCTAACAGTCGAGTTATATTTGTTATATGTCGTCTTATCAAATGAACTTTCAGTTCAAAATTTTTAAAAAGTTTTGATGGATCTTGATTGTTTATCGGAAAATGTGTCAATTTAATGTTTGCAGGATACCAGAAGTTGCCTAATATTTGTGGTTTTTGCAAATATTATTATTTCGCTTTGCAAACATTGGCCAACTTCTGATTTTCGTTCAAACGTAAAATTTACACATTTTGGTACAAAAAATCAAGATCCGTCAAAAATTCTGAAAATTATGAACTAAAAGTTCATTTGTAAAAATATATACTAGTATATGAAAAATATAACTCGACTGTTAGATTCTTTAAATAATAACTGCGGTAATTTTTGTCCGATTTGATCAAACGAAGTGTCAAACTCTTCACAAGATAATGCACTTTCAGAATGTTATCACTTATTTCATATTTTTTAATTAAAGTTTACTACTATGAACTGACCAACTTGAAAAAATATCAAAAAAAAATTCGCATTTGTCAAGTTTACCTCATCAAACCCCATAGCATAGTACGACAAATAATATATATGTACATCGTTTTAAAGGCCCATCTCTCTCCTTTCTAATAAGGTTTAAATTTTGGATTTTTGCTTAAAGTCCAAAAAAAAAAAACACTTTTTGTCAATCAAAACCAGTTTGTAGGGTACGAGAAAAATAAAAAAGTATTTTTGAGTTCTACTCAACTAACTGAACAACTTAGGCTAGGTAGTTACTCGGGTGTATTTAATTTTATGTATTTTGTCGTATAGTGTAATCAGATCCTAGGAACAATTTTACTTTTGTTGAGTGTAATTTATTCAACATTATATTTCTAGTCACCAATGGTAAGCATATTATTCGTATTTAAAATCTAATTTTTTCTGCTAAATATCATATTACCTTGCTACAGAATAAAAAATTACAATCTTATTTGCTTTTACTCTTGTGCCAGTAGTAGAAAATTTTACAAATGTTAGGCATCCTATCAAAGCTTCTTTACTTAATTGCTAGAATATCAAAGGTTTCCTTCCTAAAGCACTTCTACGAAATTTGAAGAAAATAAGGCATTCAATGGCGGAGGGAGTTTAATTTTAAAATTCAAGTTCACGCTGAAAATCTCAAATATTGTTGTAAATATTCAACAATAACGATAACAATAAGAAATTCGTTAAATTCTGCATAAAAGTTAAGAATGTAGCAGCAGCGAACATTTTTCTTCTTAGCATGTGGAATTTTAAGTAGGAATTGATATAAGCTTGATTGTGTCAGAAAATTAAATTTAAGACAACCTTTAATTCAATTTCTTTAAATACCAGCAAATACCTTAATATTGTTTTTCTGTTAAATATTCAAACTTTTCTTTTAAATCTGCAGTCAGCTGACATCAACTTAATTTTGAAAAGGGACATAACAACCTGGTGACCTATTTCCACATTGTGACATTTGAGATGCATTACAATAATTAATTTTTTTAAAACTTTTATTTACATTTTGATATACTTAGGGGTGGTTGTCAACAACAACAACATCTACGACAAACATAGAAGTGTTTGTTGGAGGATATGGTGAACCAGTGTTGCAAAACAGAAATTTTGAAAAGATACTGAAGTATAACTGAAAGAGCACTTTTTTGAATCAAATGGTACTTTTGTAAAAGATACAGACATACAGAAATACATAATTGGTCATTACAACCCTTCGGTCAGGATTAGGACTTATCTTCTCACACTACTTGTGTTGTGTGCGTTAATTTTATATATGAGTGACGGGACCTATAGTTTAAAGTCGACTCCGAACGAAAGATTTTTGAGAAACTTTTCATGGCAATTTTATTTCATCTCAGAGTTTTTACCAGAAATCTGCTGAGAGGAAGTCGTCGAAGTAATATTTTTCATATTTTCGTTTTCATGTCTGACGTGGGGTTTGAACCGTTGCCTTACGTCTAATAAGTCGACACACTACCTACTAGACTACGGCGAGTTCGACATACATACATACATACATAATTGGATTATGACCTAACTTCTCACACCACTTATTTTTTGTGTTTTCATTTTATACATGGGAGACCTACTGGTTAAAGTCGACTCCGAACGCCCGATTTTTTTGAAAAACTTTACCGTGGTAATTTTATTTACTCTCAGAGTTTTTGACAGTAGGAATTTGCCGGCGAAATATTTTTTCATTTTTAATTTTGATGGAGATGTCTGCTGGTGGGTTTGAACCGTGGGCTCACGTCTAGTAACCCCGCACATTACCAACGAGACTATTTATTTATTTTTATTTAACACACATACGGCCCGGAACAGAAAAACTAAAGACTTATTCGTGTTCCTCACATACAGGACAACACGTAAAAGCCCCGTTTAGTCCCACGACGATGGAACGTAATGAACATACGTTCGTTTTCAGCATATGAACACCAATGCAAATGTTTACCAAAATTACATTACAGTTCGGCAAGCGTTTTCATTGCTTTTCGTATTCTAAAAACGAATGTACTTTCCGTGGACGCTTGGCTAATCAGGGCTGAAGCCTAATCTACCTTAAGCATTACGTTAAACATGTTGCTAATGTTGCATTAATAGTTAAAGAGCGCAAGATGTGCAGTATTTTTGAAATGAGAAAGTACTGGTAAAATTACAAAAGTACTGAATTTTTCAACACTGTGGTGAAGATACAAAACACAGTATACGAGCCACACTCGTGTTTTTGTCCTGCTAGGGAATGGTCACAAATGGGCAATTCACACGACTTTGTATCGTGTATGTTGTATTGAATACACTTTTTGTTTGTGAACGGTCAATGCTATGTTGTATTGTGTATTTCGTATTCCAAACGTCAAAAAGCGATAAGAAGAAGAATAGCATTATTAATAATTTGATTTTCAAGCAGCAAAATGAACATTATTGCGGAAAAAAGTAAATCAAATAATTATCTGTGCGAAAAATATAATTTTGAAATGTTAATTGTTGACTCAAGTTGCATAGAAAATATTTTGTATTTTTATTCTTCTTCTTGCATTTACATAAACTGATAGCACGAAACCAATACAACTTTTTAAAAACATATGAAAAATGTGTTTATAAGTGTGCCGGGTTTTTATATAAAAATTATCAACAACAAGTATAAGTTAAGAAAATTAAAATTAGCTTAATAATCACTAAAATAAATAAATTTCATTTACTTACCTTTTCCTAGAATTACCAAACTATTTTTTGTTAACTTACCCCTTGATTAAAATATTGCTGACAAACGTCTGCAATATATGGAATTTATATTATATATGTATGTATATACAGTGGCTCCATCGCATAATCGGACAAGCATTAGTCTGGTATGTATGTGCTTAAAACTTAAAAAGAAAATATTAAATATATGTTTTTTTGTTTTTGCTTACACTCTACATTACAGCCTCTTAGATTTATAAAAAAATAACAACATTTTTCATGATAACGGTAATTTTATAAAGGAAAAGAAAATTAACTCGATTTTTGCGCTCAACGCATAATCGGACAAAGAAGAGCACCATTGCTAAAAATGACGAAAGAGAACAATTAATAGTTTGTGGCATATCCTTTGTTCTCAAGAACGGCCTGTAAACGTTTTGGAATTGATTTTACCAAATTGTAGCATACCTCAGATTCTATGGAGTTCCACGCTTCCAGTAAAGCCGCTTTAAGCTGATTCAAAGTGTTAAATTGTTGTTGGTGTACTCTTCTAGCTAATTCTTCCCAAAGATGTTCAATTACGTTGAGATCTGGGCTCTGTGCAGGTGTTTCTATAAGTTTGGGGCAATTATGGATCAACCAAAGCTTTTCCACACCCGAAGTTTGCTTAGGCTCATTGTCCTGGTAAAAAGCAAATTCATTCGCAATGCCTAATTTCTCGGCACTTTGCTTTACATTTTTCTTCAAAATGTTGAGAAAGACAAATTTGTCCATTTTACCATGAATAAAATGCAAATTGCCCACCCCTTTGTCTTTCTCAACATTTTGAAGAAAAATGTAAAGCAAAGTGCCGAGAAATTAGGCATTGCGAATGATTTTGCTTTTTAACAGGACAATGATCCCAAGCACACTTCGGGTGTGGCAAAGCTTTGGTTGATCCATAATTGCCCCAAACTTATAGAAACCCCTGCACAGAGCCCTGACCTCAACGTAATTGAACATCTTTGGGAAGAATTAGCTAGAAGAGTATACCAACAACAATTTAACACTTTGAATCAGCTAAAGCGGCTTTACTGGAAGCGTGGAACTCCATAGAATCTGAGGTATGCTACAATTTGATAAAAATTAATTCCAAAACGTTTACAGGCCGTTCTTGGGAACAAAGGATATGCCACAAAGTATTAATTGTTCTCTTTCGTCATTTTTAGCAATGGTGCTCTTCTTTGTCCGATTATGCGTTAAGCGCAAAAAATCGAGTTAATTTTCTTTTCCTTTATAAAATTACCGTTATCATGAAAAATGTTGTTATTTTTTTTATTAATCTAAAAGGCTGTAATGTAGAGTGTAAGCAAAAGCAAAAAAAAAACATATTTAATATTTTCTTTTTAAGTTTTAAGCACATACATACCAAACTAATGCTTGTCCGATTATGCGATGGAGCCACTGTATATATATAAGCAAACAAAATTGTAACTTAAAACTCTCTTTATTTATTAAGAAAATATGTAGAATAGCTAAGTAAGCAAAATTTAAAAATAACAAAATTTGTAAAGCTAAAGAAATAATAAAATAAAATCAGTTGCAGTCATGTACTCAAACCACAAAGTAATTTCATTTACTTTAACTGGCGCCCAACAAAAAAATTAATTATAAGTGAACTGTTTAAAATAAAAATTATAAGTTAATAAGAAATAAAAAAAGTGAAGTGAAGTGAACATATTGAACAAAATATTTAAGTTGAAATAAAACCCAATAAGTGAAAAGTTAAATAAAATAAAACAAATTCAAACAAGAACCAAAAATAAAATTTAAGATATAGTGAAAATTTAATAATTACAAAGATTTTATAAGTTAAACATTTTTCAAATAAGAAAAGAGAAAATAAACAATTGTTAATAATAATTCTTTATAAAAACTTAAAAACTTAAATTTCTTAATTTAAAGAAAACAAAGATAGAACAAAAAAACAATAATGTAAAACAAAACATTGAAACACAATAGAAAAAAAACTAAAACAACAATAACAATAGAACATTAACCCAGCAAAACTTTTGAAAACCACCAGAACTCAACCAGAAGAAATCAACAACCCAACAAGAAGTACCAGAAAAATCAACGTGGCCACAAAACCAACAAAATTTGTCCATTTTACCATGAATAAAATGCAAATTGCCCACCCCTTTGTCTTTCTCAACATTTTGAAGAAAAATGTAAAGCAAAGTGCCGAGAAATTAGGCATTGCGAATGATTTTGCTTTTTAACAGGACAATGATCCCAAGCACACTTCGGGTGTGGCAAAGCTTTGGTTGATCCATAATTGCCCCAAACTTATAGAAACTCCTGCACAGAGCCCTGACCTCAACGTAATTGAACATCTTTGGGAAGAATTAGCTAGAAGAGTATACCAACAACAATTTAACACTTTGAATCAGCTAAAGCGGCTTTACTGGAAGCGTGGAACTCCATAGAATCTGAGGTATGCTACAATTTGATAAAAATTAATTCCAAAACGTTTACAGGCCGTTCTTGGGAACAAAGGATATGCCACAAAGTATTAATTGTTCTCTTTCGTCATTTTTAGCAATGGTGCTCTTCTTTGTCCGATTATGCGTTAAGCGCAAAAAATCGAGTTAATTTTCTTTTCCTTTATAAAATTACCGTTATCATGAAAAATGTTGTTATTTTTTTTATTAATCTAAAAGGCTGTAATGTAGAGTGTAAGCAAAAGCAAAAAAAAAACATATTTAATATTTTCTTTTTAAGTTTTAAGCACATACATACCAAACTAATGCTTGTCCGATTATGCGATGGAGCCACTGTATATATATAAGCAAACAAAATTGTAACTTAAAACTCTCTTTATTTATTAAGAAAATATGTAGAATAGCTAAGTAAGCAAAATTTAAAAATAACAAAATTTGTAAAGCTAAAGAAATAATAAAATAAAATCAGTTGCAGTCATGTACTCAAACCACAAAGTAATTTCATTTACTTTAACTGGCGCCCAACAAAAAAATTAATTATAAGTGAACTGTTTAAAATAAAAATTATAAGTTAATAAGAAATAAAAAAAGTGAAGTGAAGTGAACATATTGAACAAAATATTTAAGTTGAAATAAAACCCAATAAGTGAAAAGTTAAATAAAATAAAACAAATTCAAACAAGAACCAAAAATAAAATTTAAGATATAGTGAAAATTTAATAATTACAAAGATTTTATAAGTTAAACATTTTTCAAATAAGAAAAGAGAAAATAAACAATTGTTAATAATAATTCTTTATAAAAACTTAAAAACTTAAATTTCTTAATTTAAAGAAAACAAAGATAGAACAAAAAAACAATAATGTAAAACAAAACATTGAAACACAATAGAAAAAAAACTAAAACAACAATAACAATAGAACATTAACCCAGCAAAACTTTTGAAAACCACCAGAACTCAACCAGAAGAAATCAACAACCCAACAAGAAGTACCAGAAAAATCAACGTGGCCACAAAACCAACAAGATACAACTATAATTAACAACAAGATGATGCAGAAAATAATTATTTTAATGTAAGAATATAATAGTTTTATCTATAGAATTAATTGAATAATTTACTATTTATAGAATTAATTAAATAATTTACTATCTATAGAATTAATTAAATAATTTACGATCTATAGAATTAATTAAATAATTTACATTTAAAAAACATATATTGAATACTAATAAAGTTAAGAGAAAAGTTTAAAAGAATTAAATAATAATAAAGTTTGTGATCTGTAATGGCAAATCAAAATAACCTAATTCAAAATGCCATAGTACCAAATCAGGAAACTAATATTGCAAATATAGTGCTTAGAATATTGTTAGAGGAACTAGCTTCTCAAAATGAAACAGAACTTAGAGTGGATCAGGGAATAGACCGTAACCAAGACCTGACAGACTTAGATAAATTACCGGACGTGGTAAGATCTCTTAGGGAATTTTCGGGAAACAGGACAGAATTTAGCTTCTGGAGAAAAAGTACAGAGAGAATACTTAAAATTTACGAACCTCTTAAAGGTTCGGCAAAATATTTCGGCATACTTAACGTTATCAGGAATAAAATTGTGGGCTATGCTGACATCACTCTAGAAAGCTATAATATTGCACTGAACTGGAAAAGCATAATTAAATGCTTGACAGTCCATTACGCAGATCAACGAGACCTTGGTACCCTAGAATACCAATTAATTTCTATGATTCAGGGTAATAATACAGTGCAGGAATTTTACGGCCATTAATCACTAATTCTAAACAAGATAGCCTGTTTGGATGAAAGTGAAGATGCCATCTATTTGTTGACTAAAAACTATAGGAATAAGGCTCTTGACACGTTTGTCAGAGGTCTAAGAGGCGATTTACCGAGATTATTGGGAATTAGGGAACCCAAAGACTTACACGAAGCCTTACATTTGTGCTTAAAGTTGGAAAACCTCCTATTCCTCATAGGAAATTTAACAATTCTAACCCAAACCAAATATTTTACCCACAACTGACACATATTCCTCAGCCTTCTGTGCCACGCTTTAATCAACCAAGATTTAGTATGCACCCACGTAACATTCAAGGGCAACAATTCCGTAACCCATATCAACAAAATTTTCGAAACACGTACCGACAAAATTACAATAGAAATTATAATTACCCACAACAACAAAATTTACAACCATCCCATTTACCACCAACACGACCTAATCAACCAAAACCTCCAGTCCCTATGGACATTGATTCTACTCTGTATTCCAAAAAAGTAAATTACATCAATCGCCCTCTACCAGACAATAGATTTTCAGGTCTTAGACCTTTGCCACAATCAGCCCAATTTAACCAACCCCGCAAATTACAGAGAACTAATCATATTGAACAAAATCAGCATGATCCCGTAACTGACACTGACATTGAGACAGATATATCAGAACCTTCACGGGAGGATGAAGGAATACAAGACTGGACGGATAACTTGGAATATTTGAATGTTTCCGAGGACGATGAATATACCGAATTTGCGGATATTCATTTTTAGATTAAACGATTCAACATTGCCTTATTTTCAGTATAAAGACAGCAATGGTAGGATATTTAGGTTTTTAATCGACACAGGGTCAAATAAAAACTATATTCAACTTAAATTAGTTAAAGACCCAATACCTAATGAAAACGTTTTTCAAGCAAACTCCGTTGGTGGGAAGGTTACAATTACCCATCATACATTAATCAATCTATTTGGAGTACAATCAGAAAACCTGAAATTCTTTCTATTGCCATCACTGAAGTCATTCCATTTCGATAAAGGTACGCATTAAACAACAACAATCAGAATCTGTAAATAATTTAAGCATTAGGACAAATCACTTAACGAGCGAACAGACATCAAAATTAATGAGACTATGTAAACATACTCTTCACTTTTTACGGAACCAGACGAAAAATTAACATTTACTACGACCGTGAAAGCAGAAATAAGAACGTTGACTGAGGACCCAATTTATACGAGAAGCTACCCATACCCTGTATCAATGAAGGACGAAGTCGAGAAACAAATTAATGAATTGCTCGATCACGAAATAATAAGACCATCCAGGTCACCGTACAATTCACCAGTACTGGTAGTACCAAAGAAAATGGATGCTTCTAACGAAAAGAAATACAGAATGGTCATAGATTATAGAAAACTAAATAGTGTGACTATACCGGACAGATATCCTATACCACAAATTAATTAATTAATTAAAAGTAATCAGTTTAAGACCTGAAAAGCGGGTTCCACCAGATACCGCTCAGGGAAAGGGATATTGAGAAAACAGCATTTTCCGTAAATAACGGAAAATATGAATTTCTCCGATTGCATTTTGGGTTGAAAAATGCTCCCGCAACATTTTAGCAAGCATTAGATGATATGTTAAGAGAACATATTGGGAGAATATGTTTCGTCTACATAGACGACATCATCGTCTTTGGTCAAGATGAGAATTCTCATCTAAAAAATATAAAGACCATTTTTGACACATTGCAGCGAGCGAACATGAAAGTACAATTGAATAAATGTGAATTCCTTAAAAAAGAAGTCGAATATCTGGAATATCCCGAAAAAGTCAAAGCTATTCAGGAAATGCCACCTCCGAAAACTATAAAAGAGCTCCGATCATTTTTAGGACTCTCAGGGTTTTACAGGCGCTTCATCAAAGATTATGCGAAGCTAGCAAAACCCCTAACCGTCCTTTTAAGGGGCGAGGAGGGACGCATGTCCAAGAGAGGCAAACCTATAACGTTCATATCGAGAACTTTGAACAAGGCAGAAGAGCATTATGCCACTAATGAAAATGAGTACTTGCGATAGTGTGGCTCTCAAATCATTGAGAAACTATTTGTATGGTCCAGTATTAGTGAAGACCTTTACTGACCACCAACCATTAATATATGCTCTCGGAAACAAGAACACGAATAGTAAATTAAAAAGGTGGAAAGCCATACTGGAGGAGTACAATTATGAGATTGAATATAAACCCGGTAGTAGTAATATCGTGGCAGATGCGTTGTCAAGTCTTCCACAAACTGTTGAAGTGAATTCATTGACTGCTACACAGCATAGTCATGAAACCTCGGCGTAAAATTTTATTCAGTTCACAGATTCTCCACTCAATGTGTTTAAGAACCAAATTATAATCTCGAGAGGCGAGGTACCCTCTTACAAGTTTGAGATACTATTTCCCACTTACCATAGACATACAATAGTAGACACAGAGTTTGATAGTGACAAAGTAGTAAAAATCCTGAAATCATACTTGAACCCTTCCGTAACTAATGCTATCATGACCGAAGACCAGATTCTAGGAACAATACAAGAGTTATGGTCAACCTACTTTTCTAAATTTCGCACAAAGTACACCAGGACTATGGTTAAAGATTTGGCATCGGACATAGAACAAGAAATTGAAATTATAAGTGAACATGGACGAGCACATAGAAACCCAAAAGAATTGAATTACTTACTAGATTTTATTTCCCTCAAATGCATGCAAAGATAAAGAAAATAGTGAAACAATGTAAAATATGCAAATTACATAGTTTTAGGGAAATCACATATTCCTCAATATCCAGGACAATACGTGCACATAGACATTTACCATACAAACAATAGAGTTATTCTGACCGCAATAGATAAATTCTCTAAGTATGCTCAGGTAAAAATAGTCAAGTCAAGAGCAACAGAAGATATAAAATATCCTTTGCAGGAGTTACTAACTTCATTTGGCACCCCCGAGAATGTTGTTATTGACAACGAGAAATCCTTTAATTCAGCTTCTGTGACTTTTATGTTAGAAAATCAACTGGGAATTAAAATCTATAAAACACCACCTTACACCAGTTCTGTAAATGGTCAGGTGGAACGTTTCCATTCGACCTAACGGAAATTATGATGTGCGTGAACGCAGAAAAGGTTTATAACTCTTTTGAACAACTCTTTGAATAAATACAACAACTCTGTTCATTCTGCAATAAATAGAAAACCAATAGAAGTCTGTTTCGGCAGAAACAAAGACCCAATATCCTTAAAAGAAGAAAGACTAAAGATTATACAGAACTTGACGGAAAAACAGGAAAACTGAAAGAAAGACTGAAAAGAACAATGACGTAATTTTTGTAAAAAACAATAAAAGAATAGGAAACAAACTAACACCTAGATACAAAATTGAAATGGTAAAAGAGGACAGAGGAGGAACTCTTTTGACAACAACTAATCGTATAGTTCATAAAAATTTAATAAAAAAAGGACATTTTGTTTTTCAGACTAATGACGAAATTAGTTAAAACGGAAGTACAGATTTTGGATTACACGAACGCACAAATTGTGACAGTAGAGACCGGAATGACAAAACTGGTTGCCGGAGACTTCAAACTGATTCACGTATTATACACGGATTATACGAAAGGACGATTGATAAACTTGAAAACATAATCAGAAAGGATATAGGAAAGAAAAATAATAGTTATGAATTTTTGCTGCATCAAATACATGTTTTATATGATTTGATTAATAATTTGAGGCCCAGACGGGAGATGGGATCAATAAACGCGTTGGGTACATTATGGAAGTGGGTGGCAGGTGCACCAGACCACGATGACTTCGAAATAGTAACAGACAGCATGAGTTGAAATAATGACAAACAAATTGTAATAAATAGAGCAATAGACGCAAGAATACAAGAGATAACCAATATTACCAACACTATAATAAATAATATAGGATCGAATGATACACTTGAGCGTGAAATGTAAAGGACGTAGAAAGAAAATTAGAAATAGTTAAAAATGAACTTACAAATCTTGGGTACTCAATTCAGTGGGCAAAAGCAGGTATTATAAATTCTTTTGTTTTATCTGACTACGAACTAAATATGACTAGAAGACATTTCAATGAATTTAATATGCCCTGTGTCAATGTAATTGAAGCTTTAGAGTTTGGAGAAGTTAAGATTGGTATGAATAAAACTACAATCCTTTACATGATTGATTTGCCCATAACAGAAAGAAAAACATGTAAAAGCCTATTTGTAAAACCAGTAAAAAATAATTCAAATGTAACAATTAAGTTAGATAATGAAAAGTTCATACTATGTAAAAATTTAGTTTTTGAAATTAAAAATCCTTGTAAAATGTTTAATAATGTAAAAACCATAACATAGAAGATATTACAAAATCGAATTGTTTGCCAAGACTATTACATGGCATGCCATCCAAATGCCCTACGACAAACCATCAGCATCTACCATCAGTAAATGAAATATCACCTGGAGTAATGCTTTTGAACAATATTGGTGCAAGATAAGGAAGTCTTGTTGCATGGGACCTATATCGTAAAATACCACAACACCACGATTACCATAGATAAAAGGATATACCCATGATGAAACCTTTACCTGCTGTAGTGAAGGCACCTAATGTTGTAGAAAGATACGAAGAAATGCTGTCACTGGAAATGCTGAAAGAACTACACATTAACAATGTTGACGAGATTAAAAAGCTAGTTACAAATCATAAAATTGCCATTTGATTGTACGGATTTTTAACGATGGTGTTAATATCTGGAATAATGTTGAAATTAATAAAAAGAAAATCTACCGGTTGAGGCATCAAGTACTTACACGCACTACCCATCCAACGCGGACGTTGGAATTTAAGGGGGGAGGAGTTAAGAAAATTAAAATTAGCTTAATAATCACTAAAATAAATAAATTTCATTTACTTACCTTTTCCTAGAATTACCAAACTATTTTTTGTTAACTTACCTTTTGATTGCTGACAAACGTCTGCAATATATAGAATTTATGTTATATATATATATATATAAGCAAACAAAATTGTAACTTAAAACACTCTTTATTTATTAAGAAAATATGTAGAATAGCTAAGTAAGCAAAATTTAAAAATAACAAAATTTGTAAAGCTAAAGAAATAATAAAATAAAATCAGTTGCAGTCAAGTACTCAAACCACAAAGTAATTTCATTTACTTTAACTTATACACTGTTGTATTTTCGGCTAACAGTACACGCCAACGGCTTGTGTGAATTGCCCAAAATAATTTGTGGAATTTAATATTAATTGAGCACACAAATGCATACACATATGTATAGAATGTAAAAAAATCTGTCAACAAAAATAAATTTTTGAAATGATTTGGTTGCTTTAGTTTATTTTTTTCTTAATGTCATAGACGCTCGTTCGACCACTATTTTGTCTTTTATAAATTTTAATGAACCAAATTACTTATTAGCTTAAAAAAATTCGATAAGACATGAATATATTTTAATTTTCAATTAAATAATTCCTAAAAAGTGGAACAGTTAACGGACGTCCGATTGACCACAGTCTTTTTAAAATTAAAAAAGGAAAATTGTTAAGAAAAAAATTTTGAAGCTTAGATACTAAGATTTTGTAGAGCCCTTCTTATTATTAACGACTTCCAGATATCCAACTAGAATTCCTTGATTTTCTCTCTAAAATTATTTGCCGTCAATGAGGGAACGAGGGATTCGGGGACTAATGGGAAAGTGCAGCGTACAAAAGACACGTACTTTTTCACATAGCCAATCCTTTCCAAAACTCAACCTCACCCACTGACCTTCAAGGTGTCCCCTGTCACGTTAACGAGGCTCTGACGGCCGACCCTAATACTTGCACGGCTGAATCCCGGCATTTTGAATGCCTGGTGGCGATGTTGGCAACCCCAACACCAGGATCGGACGCCTAATAATCTGTACGTCTTAAATAACTATTATTGCCGAAACCAAGCGGCCCTATGGTCCCTAGAGGAGTAAAAGGTACATATACTATATATATATATATATAAAGAGGGATTCCTCATTAGTTCTCGAATATGCTTTTATGTCTCCAGCCCAGTCCAGTCTTTAAATTGAAATAAAGCATGGAGTGTTAGATATCAAAGAATTTTTTTATTCGTTTAAAAGAGTTATTGACGACAAATGTTCAAATGTCCTTTACGACTTCTTTGAGTGAAGCTCATCCGAAATGTTAAATTTTCCATGGCTCTGGCGTATATATCAGGCTGAATTTGAACGATTCGCCGTAGTCTAGTGGGTTATGTGTTGAGTTATTAGACGTAAGGCCATGGTTCAAACCTTAGGTCTGACATTTACAACAAAACAAAATATGAAAAAAAAAATTTTTCGGCCACTTTCTGAGAGTAAATAAGACATAACAAACGACACAAGTGGTGTGAAAAGCTAAGTTGTAATCCTGACTGAAAGGCTGTAATGACCAAATAATATAATGAATGGAAGCCGATATTTGGAATGGTATACTCCAAAACTCCAAAGACTCTTCTCATACGAAACAGCTTTGATGCAATCAAAATTTCTTTTCCAAAATTACAAATAAGGCAGCTGAGATTAATCTCCAGTGTTTTTACATGCCACTGTAAACTTAAAGTGCACACATCTTGAATCCAACATATAGATTTGAATCATCAGAACACATTCTTGCAACCCGTCGGGCTCTAATACATCCCATAAGAAAACATCTGGATGGAAATCACGTGCTAGGCCTCCAATTTTTTTTTATTGATATCGAGCAGCACCCTGAATGAATCATCAGAAGACATTCTTAAAACCCGTTGGGCTCTAATACATCCCAGGAGAAAAAATCTGGCAGGAAATCACGTGCTAAGCCTCGAGTTTTTTTTTTGTTGATATCGAGCAGCACCCTGAATAAATCATCAGAACACATTCTTGAAACTCGTTGGGCTCTAATACATCCCAGGAGAAAACATCCGGGAGGCAATTACGTGCTATGCCTCAAATTTTTTTTGATGATATCGGGCAGCACCCTGATGTTATAGACCTTATAGGAATTTCTTATAAAGATGAGTTTGTTCACGACAACAATAATGGAGGATTGATATGATTACAGCGATACGTATTCATTTAAATAAATTTTTTAGTGTTTCAAGTTCAAATGCAGGTATATCGGCCGCGTCAACTACTGGATGTTCTTCTCAGCTATATTTTTACTGTTCCCCTAGTGCGGCCCTTGCGCTGGCCAACTTCTCCCTGCTTGGTTCGGAGGAAATTGGTCAATACAGAGACTGCTTTCCGCTATGCGTGCTGAAGTAAGTTTTTGGTATCCAAGCTACAACACTAACCTAACATAACCTAACTGTTCCTCTATATAGTGGTGAAATGTCATGTTTTAAAAACTGCTTCACACCAATTAGTGACAATTTCATGATATTATTTTTAAAAGTGTGGCCTTGAAATTTGACTCTATCCTTAGTATATGTACGGACGAATTTTATTCGGTTGAGAATGATTAGTACGTAGAGTGAACAGCAAAAGTCTAGGTACCCCAATATGTGTCAGCAATTCCATGAATTTAAAGCCATAAAGTATAAAAGTAATTGATATTTAGTAGGATATCCCTTGAGATCAAGCACTCCCTTTTAGCTATTTGGCATTGAATGAACCAGTTTTGATTAACTTTTTCTGTTGATGTTTGCCTCCACGTCGTCAAGAGCAAGATTTTGAGTTGACTTTTTCTGATGGTTTGTGAAGAACTTTAAACATTTTTCTTTTTTATAATGAAACAGAAATAAATTAATAAAATAAAAATAAAAAATCAGTCTTATCATGAGTGTCGTTGTCGTATCGTTTTTGTGTCGAAAATTAGTCGTTTTGTTCAAATGGTACTGTATTTGTCGAAAAACGCCAAAATATAAAATTTTTTACAATTCTATTACAATTTTCGATACCACGAGTGGCGTCAATAAATGTCAAATACTACATAATTCGTCGTTAAGGTTTTTGTTAGGTTAGGTTAGAGGACGTTTACTTGTCAATTAAGACAAGTACAGTACCCGGAGGTCGAATTGACCCATTGTACAACGTCCTAGTTTCTCACACCACTTATGTTGTGTGTGTTGATTTTATACATGAGTGGTGGGACCTACAGTTAAAAGTCGACTCCGAACGACAGATTTCTATTTATTGAGAAATTTTTCAGGGCAATTTTTATTTACTCTCAGAGTTTTTGCCAGAAATCTACTGAGAGGAAGTCGCCGAAAAAATACTTTTTGTATTTTGTCTTTGATACCTGGCCTGGGGCTCGAGCCCAGGCTTTTGCGTCTAATAAGCCAACACACTACCTACTAGACTACGGCCATTTCGAATGTTTTTATTAACGACAAATAAAAAAAATTATTAAAAACTATTAAAAAATGTGGCTGTTAATTAAAAAAATAGAATCATAACAAATATTTTTATATTTTAACACTTTTTATGAAATATTAATCAAAAATAACAAACACTAAACAGTTCACAAGGATGGTAGAACTGTTAGAACAGAATCCAAATTTGGCAAAATGATACACAAGTAGAATAAATAAAGTAAACGTAATGGAAGAGTGGAGCAAAATTGCCATAGTTGCATTAAGGCTGAAGAAGCCTTTTCTATTTCTGTAAATAAATTGTTCTTCCTTTTTTGGTGATATAATATTTATGTGTGTTCCATCTATGCAGCCTATAACACCAGAGAAACCAGTCTTGTTGTAAAAATATTCGTTAATTTCATATTTTTCATTTTTTTCTGCTGGAAAAGTAATCCATTCTTGACAAAGTTCGTTGAACGTAGCATCTATGCACTCATGAAACACTGCTTACAGACGATTGGGTTATACTGATGTTGTAGTCATTGCCAGCACCCTTTTGGTAACTTCCTTCAGCTAGAATTCGCATTGTTGCAGCTAGCTTCAAAATATTTGGCAAATATGTTGACCTTATTGGTTTTCCTAATTAAGGAGTAATTCTGGCAAGGATAAACTTGAAAGCATCCTTATTGAGTCTAAAGTATCTAACAAATTAAAGACTCATTGTTAACAATAATACATTTAATTTAATTTTTTAATTACTTGAAGTTTGGCATGGCAAATATGTTTGACTGTTGTCTTAACTCCTTACGCATACTATTTAACTTCCTCGTCTTCAGAAGAAAATGTAGCAACACTTACAAAACAATTTATAATTTGTATTTTGTTATTTCTTAGCGCCAACAGTTTCTTTTTTGACAATTTGTACACATAATAATATGCAATCATAATTTTTAAAAATTTTGAAACAATCTGTGTTTTTTTATCTATTACAAAAAACATTAAAAAACAAAATTAAATTAAAAAATTACGAAAACATTAAAAACGCCAACGACTACAACTGTAGAAAAACGACTTCGATACTCATGATAAGGCTGAATAACAATTAATTTTACATATTGTTGTTCAAAATTCATGAAATTCCGTACACATGTTGGGGTACCCTGACTTTTCCACTGTATCTTTCTTTCTCTCCCAATATGCTTTAAACATTTATGGCACTGAAGAGTGTATAATGAACAATTTTTTTCTACCAGAAACCATTGCAACCATTTAGGTACTGCGGTTAAACATTTATGGTCAATTAGGTGTTTTTCTTAGGTAACCTAACCTGTCATAAGAGAGAGAGAGAGAGAGAGAAAGAGAGAGCTTATTTGCATCGGTTTAATGTTTTTCCTTTTAGAAAACACAATGAAAATGAAGGGTTGTCGTTGTTTTTGTGGGAATGATATTTGCTGGTGTACTACAGTTTGATGTTATAGAAATCATGTTTATTATTTTTGTTGCTGTTGTTCTAGGTATTTGATTTGCCATATATTTCAAACGAAAACAATTATTCTTCAAACTTATACTCGTTATATCCCCGAAGAATTAGAAATCAACACTTTTTAATAATCCACAAAATAATATTTAAAAAGTACAGCAATTTAACCAATTAGTGGAATAAATGCAGGAGTATAAAGTAGCAACCAAATATTGCCACATATGGTAGATCTATTCATTACATTGCCTTGCAATTTATTCCAATCAACTTTAAATGAATCTCGTCCTGTTTGGGGCGATTACATACATAAATAATTGGTCTTTACAACTCTTCAGTCAGGATTATGACGTAGCTTCTCATACCACTTATGTTGTGTGTGTTAAATTTATACATGAGTGGCGGGACCTACAGTTTAAAGTCGACTCCAAACGACAGATTTTTGAGAAACTTTTCATGGCAATTTTATTTACTCTCAGAGTTCTTGCCAGAAATCTGCTGAGAGCAAGTCGCTGAAGAAATATTTTTTCATATTTTCGTTTTGATGTCCGACCTGGGGTTTGAATCGTGGCCTTACGTCTAATAAGCCAACAGACTACCTACTAGACTGGGACGATTACCTTGAGGAATTTCTACCATGGAGAAATATTTACATGTCTGCAACAGTGACCAGCTTTCGTATGATGCGATCTGCTACTTTGGTCAATGATTACTGTTGACTAGTCCGACAGATGAATGAATAGCTATTATTTGTTATCATATGTGGCCAAAAATGTTCAAATTCGTTGTTTTATAAAAAGCCATGAGATGCAAAACTTTCAAAAATATTTCATCAGAAAACACTAGGCCTAAAGGTATTTATTTTGATACCTCTGGGAAGTTCTATATAATGTTACGCAAATGGAAATGGTGTTACATCGTTTACCATTAAAATGATAAACTAAATCTACAGAAACAAAAACAATTGACTTGTTCACATGATTAACGAATAAACAAAATTATAGCAACAACATCAGTATAAAAAGGGATACACAGGTAAACAAATAGGGAACAACAACACTGCAAGGACAAACGTAAACAAAATACACAAACAACATAACGTAAACAACATGTTTACATTTATATAGATTTCGCGAAGGCAAAGTCATATTCCTTCATCATGTAATGCCCGTATTGACTCCGAAAGTCATGAAAAATGCGGTTCACCTATAAAAGCTATAATAGACACCTGTGCGTTATAATATACCACCCATTATGGCATCAAAATGCCGGCCTTTTAAACGAATAAATCATTTCGATGATAACTTGCGCGCACTTTGTTTAATTCAAATTTAAACCAAATAAAAGACCATACACTTTTACAGAATATACTAAAAGTTGTTTGTTATCTTGACATAGCAGGTAGAGTGTGTATACTCAAGTATATAATAACAAATTCTTAACTTTACTGCACCACATGCGAAAACAAAACTTTTTGCTCAACTGTAAGTAGTTTTGCATAGAAAATGAAGTCGTGAGCACAAAATAGTCCTCTTGCAGAAAAGGTAACTTGGAAAAGTTTTATTCCAACTCTATTTGAATGAAGTTTATCCCGACCATAAACAATAAGGCAAAAGCGTGGAACACAAAAGAATGAACCTGAGTTTTTCGTAAGTGTTAAAAAGAAATTTTTTGACATTTAGTTTGTTTGCTACTTATCGTTTAAAACTTTAGAAATATAATTGTAATGAAGATGTCAAATCTTTTGTAGCAGTAAGTTTGGTTGGTTTCAATTTAAATTTTAATAATTTTTTTTGTGGCTGAGATAAGTGTTTTTGGCAATAAAAGATTTTATTCTGAAACAAATCTCCTAGTGCAATTGGGCATTCTTCTGGGTATCTAAAGATACAATATTAAAAAGGTGCATCACATTTAAGCCTGACTGCTGAATACCATAAAGTTAAAAAAATTGCTATTAACTAAGGGCAATATCACGGACATTGGTTAAATATAACATTTAAATTTTCTTAAAATGTTCTGGGAAATCGAGCACCCGTCCTCATTTATGTCATTTTTCTAAACTTAAATATTTTTGGTTTTTCTTTTCAACCCTTGAATTCAGCGCTAAATAAATGCATACAAATTAAAATGAAGTCATTTCAATTTTTGAATTTTTTACGGAATTCATTTCATATTAAAATTCGGTCAATAGTAGTTTTCGCATTTGAATTTCATTCTAAGGTTGGCGTGCGTTAGAAAGCGTTTCTGGGTTGTTAGACGTAAGGGCAAGGTTCAAGCTCCAGGTCAGACATCCCCATCGAAACGAAATATGAAAAAATATTTCATCGGCGACTACCTCTCAACCGATTTGTGGCGAAAACACTGAGAGTAAATAAAAATTGCCATGAAAAAGGTTTTCAAGAATCTGTCTTTCGCCTTTTCCTCCATTCATGTGTAAAATTAACACACACAACGTAAGTGGTGTAGGAAGCTAGGTCGTAATTCTGATTGTAGAGTTGTAATGAGCAATTATGAGTATGAGTTTTTTCTAACACCACTGCTGGTAAAGACAAGATATGATATTGTAACAAAAATGGAAATGGTGTTATTAAAATGAGAAACAAAAGCTACAAAAACAAAACAATGTACTATATATATATAGCAACAACAAAAAAGGGGACAAACAAATAAACAAACAGGCAACAACGTTCAAACTTAACAAAATATACAAACAACAATAACGAAAACAACATATTTACATTTATAAAGATTTCATGAAAGCCAAGTCATTCTCCTTCAAGAGCATCCATCAGACTATTTACCCTGCGATATAAAAGGCAAGACAAAGCAAGCAAGGGATCTGAAAGAATTTAATCAGTCTTGTGTGAGGACGAGTTGCGTGTTAAGAGAATAATTGTGGTTTGAAGAGCTCCATTGTAAAGATCTAACGAACAATTGTTAGTGTGCACGCGGAAGGGTGTAAACAAGACTAGCAAATAAAGCAAATTGTTGTTGTTTAAATCAAGTTGCCAAGGTGGCACACGGAATTGTGCGAATAATAAAGAATTTTAATTAAAACTAAACACACCTTTATTTTTATTTTATTTGCAATCTACGAACTCATATTCTAAACGTTTCAAATGAAGAAAAATGGCGAAGATATCTGATACACTTATTTAAATTTTAAGATAGGAAGCACTTGAAAAGAGACCCTAAAGATGAATGTACAAAATATATAAATTTATGAAAATTTAATGCAACATTTATGCTTATCATGACTCCAAGCCTTATCAACTATATTTCATATACAAAAAGCAAATATTTGTTCGCGTACAAAACATAGCGCAGGTAATGATATTTGCATACGACTACCATGAATTTTCTACAATTTATATTCTATCATGCACAAGAGCACTAATTTTAGAGCAGCAGTTGCATGTAACCATTTATTATTTTACGAATTCACAAACACGTGCCAAACAGTACCGAATGGCAATAAATTACATTGAAATGACATGAGGTTACCATCTGAACAGGAAGAAAATAAGGAAAATCCAAGATAATGCACGAAATAAAATTTTTAATTTCTTAAACTGCTCAATGATTAGAAAAATCTTTTGGTAAAAGAAAAAAAATACTACGATAAAAGTCATAAATATTGTTCTACTACAGCATTTTAAAGTGAAAAAACGAAGATAATATATCAGAAATTTGTTTTTCCGTTATTATGCAATGCCATAGCATTTCCTGTGACTTAGGCTCACTTTAAATGTAACGGATCACATGGAGATTTATATGAGTAATTTTAAATTAATTGAAGTTTAAAATGGGCAAGAATATTAGTCTTAAGGTCATTTTAATATCAATAACTTATACCATCTAACTGCCTAAGTGACGAAGAAATCGCGTAGTTTCAAACATGTATGTTGGTGACCAAATTTCCTGGACACTCGAATTACCCTGAAATCGCTCTCGCCCAGCCAAATCCACTAGAACTAAGAAAATTTTCCTGACTGAATAAGATGAACTGGTTTTTGATTAAAGAGTCTATGTTGACATTGTTACGTTTTTACCTTTTTAAAAACGTTTAAAATATGAGTTCGTTGATTGCAAATAAAAATAAATTTGTGTTTGATTTAATTAAAATTCATTATTATTCGCACAATTCTTTGCGATACTGTTTACAACTTGATGTAAACATCAACAATTTGTTTAGTTCGCTATTGTAATGAAGGTTACAAACTTTTAGCAGGATCGCCATGTAATGAATGTAATAAATGTAACAATGATATGGCAGGATCGTCATGTAATGAAAGTAATGTTTGTGTATTTGAATTGTCGGTCAGTTTTTTGTCTGTCCTGGTTTGTTTATTACTAAGGCGAGTACCCCGCTTAGTTATGGCTAATAAGTCGCAGTTTAAATGAGAATAAAAAAGATTCTTTATCAGCTAAAGAGCCGTTATGATCATCAATTTTATTCTAATTCTATTACAACTTACAGCTATTTATATAAATTTCTTAAGTCTAATTTCTTTACATAATATTAATTATGACCTAATTTAGTTTTTACTTAACTTTTTACGTACTGAAAATTTGTGTAATGCAATTTGATACCTCGTGACGTTGGTCATTGACAGTTTTGTTTATATATTTAATTTTCCGAAATTTTTCACTTGCCATAGAGTGGTTAGTAAAGCTTTCTTATTTGTGTTTTTTTTTTGTTTGTTTAAATGGTGAGCATTTTATGAAACCCTATATAATGACAAATCCCATTGTATAGTAAAAGCGAAAGAGGAAACAAATGAAAGAGAAGGCGGAAAAAAGCATAAAGTAATAAATTGCATGTTATGTTTTTGAACTTTAGTTTTTGCATCCAAAACTGTTGCATGAACTTGTACGTGAGTATTTTTTTTGTATTCTTTACAGCCTCTGAAAGAAATTTTCTTTTTTATGAAAGCGACCCAATAAAAAATGATGTAAGAAGTTGTAATATTTATAGGCCGAATAATCTTGATAAAATAAGTGTAAAGAAAATTTAAATATTGTGCGGTTGCCAACAACATAGTTGTTAGGTCCTGCCTGTCCTTGCCTTTGTGGTGAATTTTAAAAATAAAATCAACAAAAACTGTGCATATAATAATTAATTAATCAAAAAATAGAAAATATGTCAGAAAGGAATTAATTTGAATTTCTTTGTATTTTTGTAGATTAGTAGTAGTTGTAGATTCATTTACATATGTTATTAGACAATTTAAAGGGCATGGACGGAGTCCACTCCAAGAAATTGTAAATGGGTTCATTTGCCTCCATGATTATTATTATCGTCGTAAAGAAATGTCATAGTACTACAACTACACGATCAATTGTACTGCCCTCAAACTTTATAGGTTATCCTTAAATTGTCCCTTTCAAGTCTTTTGCCTTGATAATTTTCTGGATGACACTCGGTGCGAACAAGACAAATATCTTTTCCAGCACCTGATATGTACCCCGGTGTTTCCTTCTATTAATTACACTGTGCGACAGTCAAAATACACCCAGCTGATAACTTAGTATATGTTGTGAGTTTTGTTGAGTAGAACTCACAAATATTTCTCGAACCCTTAAGAGGGTTTAAGAAATATAAAAAAAATATTTTTGTGTTCTACTCAACTCAACTCACAACTTAAACTATGTTATTAGCTGGGTGTATTCCAATTTTTTTATTTTGTCTTATAGTGTTATTTGTACCCAAAGCCAAATAAACAATTCATTTTAAAACATTGCACCATAGGAATATACTATTAGTATGTTTTGTTGCAACACAATAGCTATGCCATTTAAATAAATACAATGTATTTCATTTATATTTCATTTAAATTTCATTGCAATTTTATTGTTTTAAGCGCCAATGCAATTTATTGGCGCATTTGTTGAATTTTAGGGTTTATGGTGTATAAACCAAATTAAAAATTTCAAAAAAAACTACCGAATTTAAGTGAAAAGTTAATTGAAAGTACAAAATAATTAAATAATTAAATTTTAAATAGGATTTTAGGATTATTGTTTTACAAAAAAAATACCAAATTTATACATTTGTGTTCCATTTATCGTTGCTGTTGCGTTAATTTATTAAATATTTAAATGCCATTCACACATTCACTGCGATTTGTTTATTTTCCAAAATCATTATTACATCCTACACCTAGTGAATATTCAAATTGGTCATTACAAAGCTTCAGTCAGGATTACGACCTAGCTTCCCACACCACTCATGTTGCGTGTGTCAATTTTTTTACATGAGTAGCGGGACCTACAGTTTAAATTCGACTCGGCAAATTTATTTACACTCAGAGTGTTTGCCAGAAAACTGCTGAGAGGAAGTCGCCTAAGAAATATTTTTTTATATTTCGTTTTGTTCGAGATGTGTCAGGGCTGACGTTAGTATCACAGGCTGGACTGTTATAAGCCAACACACTGCCTACTGTACTACGGCGACTTCATATTAAAAGAATATATAAGAAAATTTGCTTTGGATTAATCAATCAATGTTATTTGAGACGAAGTTTGCATATACATATACAAACTAGTTCTAGCTAATTACAGATGAATATACGGGTTATAGGGTGAGGGTTAGTATGTGGGGGGATAGGGTATATGTATGTGTACATGCACAAACCGTTTTGGTATCATTTGTGTATATGTGTAAATAATAAATGTTAATGTTTTTTTTATTTTAAACGTTATAAGGTGTTTATTTGTTTCTATTTTATGTACAATGTGTATTTTATTTACAATGTATATTTTGTTTGCAATTTATTTCAAATTTCACATTTAAAGTTCACAATTTGTTTTAATTTATTAATGCTCACAATGTTTATAATTTAATAAATAATAATATTTTATATAAAGAACTCGCGTAGGGGTTGTTGGGTTGGTTTGGTGTTGTTTGAGTATCGTTCATCAACTGATCTACAAGGATCTAAACAATCCTTTCGAAGGTGTTGAAGAATGCGTATATTTTGATGTGTGTTGTGAATGTTGATATGTGTTGGTGATATTATTTTTATAATTTTTAGAGATGTTTGAGTTGTTAGATTGGAAGTCAGGGTAGGGGATGTGTGAAATTGTTCACTCGAGTGAACATTCTCCCGGGCCGGCAACCTGTAAATAAAAACAAATTATTTTTAATTGCCCAACAGATCGATAAGGGTATTAATTTTTTCCCTCGGGGTTTCAGGGTTTTCCCATGGGTACAGACTTTCAATTCCTATCTGGAGATCAACCACAACTTATTGTCGAGTGGAACAATGGAAAAATTAATCTTTGGTTGATTAATTAATTAATAATATATTTGTAGATTAATAGTTGTGTGTACTTAAAGAGTGTTCGGCTGAGAAATGGGTGTGTAACTAGGGCGAAATATGGATTATTAGTGTGTGGCTATGGGCCGCGTCAATGTTCCGGTTAATGTTGGCAATTCTACCACTCTCGACAGTCCATCGGAACCTGGATAAGTTTTGGTTACTCGTCCGGTGTAACCATTCATTTGAGGGTAGATTGTCCTGTTTAATGATGACAATGTTATTGACTTCCACAGGACGTTTAGGGTTTCTCCATTTATACCGTAGCTCTTTCAAATAGGATAGTAGGGTAATATTCTCGTTGCTAAAATCGGGATCAGCGGGTGATGGGTGTAAGTGTGAGTAAATTCGATCTTTTCAGACTATCATATTCCCCATTGAAATATTGTGTCTGACAAAGATTTATTAGTCCATCTCGGGTAGTTTCGATCCCATGCGCATCAAGTTCAATGTTATGTGTGGGTTAATAATCTATTGAGTCTTTCGTCAATAGATTGTGGAATTTTTCGATCCAGATCTATGCTGTCATGACGAATTCCATTTCTTCGAGTATCGATAGACATATTACAATATTCTAAGTGCTTTGGACCATTTAGAAAATCTTTTCAAAATGTCCTGGGTAGAATGGGTAGCGTTCATAGATGTTTTTGGGTTTACAGTTGTAGAGAACGACTAACAAATTTTAGCTTCAGCTTGAGTTTCGGAGGTTAAATGTATTGTTGGCCACTTTGTTGCATCTTCTTTCAACTAAGTTGGTCCATTCCACCATAAGTTGTCGTCCTTTAATTCGTCTGCGTTGCAACCACGACTGACAACATCGGCTGGGTTGTCATAAAAGGTCACGTGACTCCAGTTCTTGGTTCGTACCGCTTCGGTAATTGCGGACACACAGGTGTTCCAGGTAGTCGGGGGTTTGACTACTAGATTTTGAGACTAATTCCAATTACATAAAAATGAGGTGGATTGCTCACTAATTGAAGTCGACTAAAAGTAGATTGAATATGGAACCTATAATCCAACATTATAGAGCATCTTTTGCGTTGGCTAGAATTTATATGTGCGACCAAGGTATGGCGGTTGGATGATTATAAGGTACTGCCTCATCGCTGCTGTACATACGTACGTACATAAATATTCATTAATGTTAATTTAACATATGAGTGGAGAGATCTACAGTTTAAAGTCGACTCCGAACAACAATTTTTTGAGATATTTTTTTCAGTAACTCTCAAAGTTTTTGTCAGAAATTTGCTGAGATTAATCAGTCGAAGAAATAGTTTTCCGTATTTTATTTTATTGGAGATGTCTGACCTGGGGTTGCAACCAGTGGCTCAAAAGTAGTAGCTTAGCGCTTATCAAAGCGTTATCTAAATATTATCGGCGTACAGAATAAATGCCTTAATCAGCAAAAGACAGTAAAAAACAAAAAGAAACTTATTTATAACAACGAAATAAAATACATTTTAATTAAAAACAAAAAAACAATGTTCATCAAACTATCCTGTCCGTTACCTTAATTGCAGTGAACTTTTTTTTAATAAATTTCCAAAGAGATTTAATATCTCTTCAGTTCGTATTGACAGATTAATTGAAATCTCACCGCTTAATGAATTATATATAAATATTACTCGTTTGCATTTTCATAACAAAAAGAAGCTTTTGATGAATTTCCGTAAATTAACTGGCATTACGTTTGGCTTTTTTCCTTTCATTAAAAATAAATTGAAAGTATAGCAAAAGAGATTTGCAATGAATGAAGAAGATAATGCCCATGGGTTATAACTGATGGTGAACAATTAAATGAAATTAAAATTAAATTTAAATTGAACGGCAAAAAATAATTTAAAAACTTATTCACTTTTGTTGTTAAACGGGTATCACATACATACATACATCTACATGATGCATCATTTATGTCTTATGTAGTCTTACTTCCTTCCCACTTTACTCTTTATAAAGAACTATGTATGTAAGCTTGTTACTTGTTACTCAAGATTAACTTCGTAAAGTTTGTATGTATTTATGTGTCCACAGCAGAATCGGTGGTGTTTGCAACCGCTGTTGGTTACAACCTATATTCTGTCAAGCATATTTATCGAAAGTGGTATGTATAAGTATGTCTGTTGAGATAAATATTGTTACAGAAATGGTGTACATCGTTTAACATAAAAATGAGCAAAACAAATACTATGAACTTGTTATAAGTAAACCAACAACATCAGTATGAATGAAAGGGGGATAGACAAGTACGCGAGAACGCAACAACTTGCAATGCGAACAAAATAAACAAACAAAAATGAAGTCGCGATAAAGTTCTCGATAAGGCGAAACCCCGAACGTTCGACTTCAAAAACCTTCATCAGACTTACGTGGGCATATAAAAAGGCAAGCCAAAGCAAGCAACTAGTAGTAAGAATTCAGTCAGTCTTATGTGAAGATGCGTTGCGTGTGAAGAGAACAGTCGTGGTTTGAAGATCGCCGATGAAAAGATCTGTGTTGTAAGCAAAGAAGAATAGCGAACAAGCAATTATTGTTGTATTCGTCAAGTTGTAAACGGTGGTGCACAAAAGTAGAGCGAACAATAAAGAATTTAATTGAAACTAAACATACATACATAATTGGTCATTACAATCCTTCAGTAAGGATTACGACCTAGTTTCTCACACCACTTATGTTGTGTGTGTTAATTTTATACATGAGTGGCGGGACCTACAGTTTAAAGTCGACTCCGAACGACAGATTTTTGAGAAACTTTTCATGACAATTTTATTTACTCTCAGAGTTTTTGCCAGAAATCTGCTGAGAGGAAGTCGCCGAAAAAATACTTTTGGTATTTTATTTTGATGTCTGGCCTGGGGCTCGAACCCTGGCTTTTCGTCTAATAAGCCAACACACTACCTACTAGACCGCGGCGACTTGAAACTAAACACATATTTGTTTTTATATTGTTTGCAATCAACGAACTCATGTTTTAAACTTTTTTAAAAAGGTAAAAACTTAACAATATTTATAACACACGCTTTAAAAATGTCTTAAAACATAAGCAGTGAAGCTTTTGTCATTGTTGCTGAGATTATAAATCTTGGAAGAATTTTATTCAATGAATTCATTTGAATAGAGCATATAGAATCGTAAAGGGAGTTTTTCAAGAGCTTGAGTATTTAAAACGATTATAATGACATATTGATAATAAATAATTTTTTTTATAATCTGATGGAGTATTTCATGGTATTTATATATAATATAATTATATATATATAAAAGAAATATGACGAATTTGTTTCGGTGGCTATGAATTCAATGCTTCATTCAATAAGTCGATTTTTGATTACTTTTTCCAATAAATCTAGCCGTATAGCATAAATGAAAAAATTGTGAATGAATAACCTGACTATTCAATGAAATTTGCCCTAAGGACAAGAAAGATTTTGATAAGGTTTTACTTCCTTCTACTCTGACTTTACATACAAATATTCTTTATAGCGGAAAGCTTAAATGGGCCATACATTATCATGTGCTTATTTTAGCCAATGCTGGCTAAATACTTGTGATTCTTAGTTTGCAAGAGTATTTTTTGGAATAATTTAGAATCAGGCATGCTACCGCCTTGTTAGAACCAATTTGCAACTAAGTGCAAAATTATTTTGCCTATCACACCTCACCTTACCTTACCTTATTTTATACTAAAAAAAACTCAAAAACCCGTTAATATATCCCCATATTGCTTCGAATTTCCAATTGTATTTGTTACAGTCTTCCAAAAATATCACCCAAAAAAATCGACAACCAGAACGCCAGCTGTTATCCCTAAATACGTTACGTTTTTAGCTTTTAAAAAAGTTTAAAATATGAGCTCGTAGACTGCAAATAAAATAAAAATAAATTTCTGTTTAGTTTAATTAAATTCTTTATTGTTCGCACAATTCTGTGTGTCAGTGTTAACAACCTGATGTAAACAATAACTATTGCTTTGTTTGTTTTCTCTTCTGCATAAACAATAACAATTACTAGTCAATTATTAAACATATCATCTTCAAACCACGATTACTCTCTTCAAACACACCGCGTCTTCACACAAGACTGACTGAACTTTTACTGTCTCAGTTGCCTGCTTTGCCTTGCCTTTAATAAGGCAGGGTAAACAGTCTGATGTATGCTCTTAAAAGCGAATGACTTCGCCTTTTCGAAATTATTTTTTGTTTACAATTGTTGTCTTTTGCAGGCGCTCTTTTATAATCGAATTTTCTAATTGCAAAGTGGCAATTAGTTTAAAGTCGACTTCGAAAAACAAATTTTTGAGAAGAGTTTTTGACAGAAGACAACTGAAAGTAAGTCGCCGAAGAAATATTTTTTCATATTTCGTTTCCTTGGAGATGTCTGGCCTAGGGTTTGAACAGTGGCCCTACGTCTAATAAGTCAACTAGACTACAGCTACTTCAAAATATTAATAAAAATATAATGTTGTTTCCTCACTGATTTGATGAATACCGAATATATTTAGTCGCCGTAGTCTAGTAGGTAGTGTGTTGGCTTATTAGACGTAAAGCCAGGGTTCGAGCCCCAGGCCAGACATTAAAACAAAATACAAAAAGTATTTCTTCGGCGACTTTCTCTCAGCAGATTTCTGGCAAATACTCTGAGAGTAAATAAAATTGCCATGAAAAGTTTCTCAATATCTGTCTTTCGCAGTCGACTTTAAACTGTAGGTCCCACCACTCATGCATGAAATTAACGCACACAACATAAGTGGTGTGAGAAACTATGTCGTAATCCTGACTAAATGGTTGTATTTTATATATGAATATATTTAGCAAATACCATCACTAACACAAAAGAATTTAAAGTTCATTCACAATAAATATACCTATAAAGACATTTGTATATTGAGGCTCAATTCATACCGGTACACCTGGTACATGCGAACGGTAATAGTTGCTTAAAATTAAAGTCGTATTCTTTTCACCTGTTACTGGCAACGACATGGTTGTGAACTTTGCGGTCTATATATGTATGTATGTGTGTATATTGTTTTTGCCTTTTAAACTAATAAGTATAAGATACTCTAGGAACGAAAAGATAATACTTAACTAAATAATAAATATTTATAAACAAACACTTAATGCCGCATGAGCGATGCTTTTGAATAGATAACCAACCACATGATAATGGCTTTTCTGTGTACACATGTGGTATAAATAAAATATAAAAAAAATAATGAATATGTTGACAAATAAAATTTAATGAGTAATCGATAAGAATAAGAACAATATATATACTTACATGGACATGTATGGTATATGTATGGTTACACGGTGCGACACTCAACGTACACTCAGCTAATGATCTAGTATAGATTGTGAGTTTTGTTGAGTAGAACTCAAAAATATTTTTTTTTATATTTCTCGAACCCTCCAAACTTGTTTTATTTGACAAAAACAGTATTTTTCATCTTTTCACACAAAATTACTGATTACCCAATTATTTTTTAACCCACTCTCAAAATCCAAAGTATTTTGAAAAGGGGAGAGATGAACCTTTAAAATGGTGCAAGCTTACATGTTATGAGTTTTGATTGGGGAATCTTGGAGAACATTTTCAAGTTTCCATAGTAGCAAAATTTAATTAAAAATTATGAAATAAATGATGACATACTGAAAGTGCATTATCGTGTGGAGAGATTGACACTCCGTTCGATGAAATCGAACAAAAATCACCGTAGTTATTATTTAAATAGTATAACAATCGTGTTATATTTTTTATAAATGTCATCTTATCAAATGAACTTTCAGTTCAAAAATTTTCAAAAGTTTGGATGGATCTTGATGGTTTATCGCAAAATGCGTCAATATCACATTTACACGACTACCAGAGTCGGTTACTATCTGTGTTTTATGCAAATATTATTATTTCTCTTTGCGCAAACATTGGCCAACTTCTGGTGTTCGCTCGAATGTGAAAAAATTAAGATCCATTAAAAATTCTGAAAATTTTTTAACTAACACTTCATCTGAAATAGTATATATGTATATGAAAAATATATCTAAATTGTTAGACTCTTTAAATACTAACTATAGTAATTTTTGTCCGATTTGATCAAACGAAGTAGCAATCTCTTCACAAGATAATTCACTTTCAGAATGTCATCACTTATTTCATATTTTTTAATTAAATTTTGCTACTATGAACGGACAAACTTGAAAAAATATGAAAAGAATTCGCATTTGTCAAGTTTACTTCATCAAACTGTTTTAAAGGCCCATCCCCGCTCTTTCTAAGAAAGTGTACATTTGTGAGATTGGTTCAGAAATGTTTGTGTAATCAATAAATTTTGTGCGTTAAGTCCAAAAAAACAGTTATTGTCAAATAAAACAAGTTTGGAGGGTTCAAGAAATATATAAAACAATATTTTTAAATTCTACTCGACAAAACTCAAAACCTATACCATGTCATTAGCTGGGTGTACTTAATTTTTTTTATTTTGTCGCATAGTGTTATTTGAACTAACTGACAAAACTATTCATGCTCGTATTTAATATTTAAAATTCATAACAACAAGTATGGGACGTATGAGTGACATTTAATTCCATTACTTTGCAAACTACAAAATCAAACATTTTTTATTTTATTGCATACTTTCCAGAGTAATTCTTTCAGTATATGTCATACGATGCGTATAAGTAATATATTTTAAATTCAATTAAATAGAAAGTATACCGTTAATTTGGAATTAAACATTTCCAAGCTAATGCAACAATTCTACTACATTAAAGTTTTGCAGAATAACTTACCTATTTGAATGACTAATTATTTATCTTTCATATGGGAAATATAAGTACACAGTTAAATACATGACTTCATTGAAGAATTGTGTTTGCTGTAAATGCGTTTAATGGCGTATTTCTAAATATCTTTTGCAGCACATTTTGGGCTAGTCCAATAAAGTAGAAAATGAGTTTAATCTTCCGTTCTTTTTTTAATTTTTTTGTTCATTTCAATTTTTATTGCATTTCTTACAGAGCTCGAATATACTGCGTTATTTAGTACCAATTTCGCCTACGATATTTATGAAACGATAACAATGGCATGTAATACAAACACTTTATAATATTCGATAATCCATTTGGAAAAAGGGCAGATAATTCTACCAATGAAATGATCTGATGAAAAGACCCAGCGTGACCTGAATAAAATGTGTTAAAAGTAATATTGCCATAACAATTAATTTGAATAATATACATGTATGCACCTTTAATCATTTTTAGGAAACTTTATTATGCGGCCAAACTTTTCCAAACGAGAGCAACATTTCTAAACCGAATCTGAGAACGAATTATGTTTGATGAAGCAAACTTGGCAAAAGTTTGTCCACTAGCAAACTTCAATTAAAAAATATAAAATAAGTGTAGATATTCTTAAAGTGCCTTATCTTGTGAAGATTTCTAATAAGGTTTAAATTTTGGATATTGGTTCAAAAGGGTTTGTGTGATCAATAAATTTGTGCGTAAAGTACAAACAAAAAACAGTTTTTTCAAATAAAACAATTTTGGAGGGTTCAAGAAATATAAAAAAATATATTTTTATGCTCTACTCAACAAAACTCACAACTTACAGCTGGGTGTATTCCAATTTTTTTATATTTGTAGTATAGTGTTATAGTTTCGTGCGAAATTGTGTAAAATTGCCCTTTGTCTCTTATTGAACTCATCGCATCCCAATAGGGAGTGAGAAATAATATATATAATAATATATATATATAATATATAATATATATATAATATAATAAATAACCGACAAGAAAAAATAGTAAAAACTTTACAACAATTTTGGTTTGGGTTTTTGTAAATATTTGTTATTTTACGCAATCTAAATAGGATAGTTGAATAGAACTAATTTGTATCCTTAAAATATATGTAAACAATTTTTGATATCCTATGTAAACAAAGAAATTTTGATGAAATTATAATTAATTTGTTTAGAGATTATCTTTCGAAGGTATCACTTATTTAATAAATTTTGTGAAAAAAAAGTGAAAAAAATTTATAAAAATTTCATGCCATTCGACCTATATTATAGTATAGTTGCTATGGTTAGCAAAAAATAATGGATATCAAATTTTATTCATCTTAATCAAACTTATTATGAAGAAATGTTTAAAAATTTTAGTAATTTTATACCCTACCGGCCTTTACTTACAGTGCATCATAGTGAAATTGGATCACTTGCTTGCAATTGTACAAAATGTAAATGAAGAAAAAAAAGTCAGTAATCGGGATATTAAATTCTAAAGAATAGGTTTTAATCGGTTAGATCGCACACGATTTAAGTAAGATGCGCTTGTTTTACGTGCATATGTATTTTTAAATTTCCCTTTTGCTACAAAATCATAAACAGTTCACATAAATTTTGGTGTAATATCCTGTGACCATATTGTTAACGCTTTAGAGTTGTTAAATACCTCAATATTTTCAATTGTTTAGTTTTGCAATAAAAAGAAAACGATTGAAAGGAGGATTTATTTATTTTACTTGCTCTGTTTGTTTAAAGGTGTGTTGATCATGGTGATGAAATTGCAAGATTAAATGCCATAAGGATAAAAGTGAGAAAAGAGGACATACATAACACAGTTAAAGAACAAAAAAAAAGTTAATAGAATTCCTTTAAAACTAAGACGAAAATAAGAAACTATTGCTGTGTTTACTTTTAAGTTACATTGAATTTTACAAATAAACGTTACAAACATAAACAATGGACTTTTTTATATAATCAACAAATAAACAAAAATATAGCAACAACATCAGAAGTCGCCGTAGTCTAGTAAGTAGTGTGTTGGCTTATTAGACGTGAGGCCTCGGCTCAAACCCAAGGTCAGACATCTCCAACTGAACGAAAAATGAAAAAATATTTCTTCGGAAACTTCCTCTCAGCAGATTTCTGGCAAAAACTCTGAGAGAAAATAAAAATTGCCATGAGAAGTTTCTAAAAAGTCTGTCGTTCGGGGTCGACTTTAAACGTAAACAAAATACACAAACAACAATAATGTAAGCAACATGTTTACACTTATAGAGATTTCGCAAAGGCAAAGTCACTATCCTTCAAGAGCATTCATCAGACTGTTTACCCAGCGATATAAAAGGTAAGACAAAGCAGGCAAGTGGATCAGTAAAAATTCAGTCAGTCTTGTGTGAAGACGCCTTGCGTGTGAAGAGAATAATCTTGGTTTGAAGATCTCCGTTGTAAAGATTTAAGAAACAATTGTCAGTGTGTACGAGGAAGAGTGTAAAGGAGAATAACAAATAAAGCAAATTGTTGTTATTTAAATCGAGTTGCGAACAGTGGCAGATGAAAGTGTACGACTAATAAAGAATTTATTTAAAACTAAACACAAATTTATTTTTATTTTTATTTGCAATCTACGAACTCATATTCTAAACGTTTCTGAAAGGGTAAGAACGTAACAATATATAGGGTGTTCCAGCTGGAACTTTCGAAATATTTACAGGTGATAACGGTCATCTTTTTCAAACCTTTATCGATCAAACTAGTTGTCATTTATTCATTCTATTCAAACAAACAGACAAATACGTGTGTCTGTTGAATGTGCTCTGAGGCAGTTGCCAACCGAACTTAAATTTAAAAAAAATTAAGTTATGGGATGCATATCTGGACGAATGAACAAATAAAATTGACTTATATAGGACGATACCAATCCACATAAAGTCCAAGAGCTGTCAATGCACTCCGAAAAAATCACTGTTTGGTGTAGATTTTGGTTTGTCGGCGTTTGACTACCTACTTTTATTAACCTGAATTGGATGATCTGAATACCAATGACATGTGTTTTAAAAACGAATATTGAATACTCTGCACAAACGTCTTGAGTGCACGGTCATCTTACGTGAATGTTACATATTACGCTGTCAACTTTTTTCCAAAATTGAGATTTTAATACAAAACAATAACACTATACCAAATACATATTTTACGACAAAAAAAAATGTCGGTGTGTAGTTTAAAGTTGTTGTAATTTTGTGGTTTTGCAAAAACGCTAAGTCCGCAAAACTACGAAAAATATTAACAGCACGTGCTAACTCCACGAATATTAATTATTAATTATTCTTAATTTTTGATCTAGGTCCTTTAAAGAGAGCTATTTTGTAAAAATAATTGCGTTTAAAAAGTTTACAAATTTTAAAAACTGAAGAAGCCGCAATGTTTTTATGTCTCCTGTAAAATTTGAAAAAAGGTACTTAACACATTTGCGAATGTGACTAACGATATAATTGGTCATTACAACCCTTCAGTAAGGATTATGGACCTAGTTTCTCACACCACTTATGATGTGTGTTTTAATTTTATACATGAGTGGCAGGATCTGTAGTTTAAAGTCGACTCCGAACGACAGATTTTTGAGAAACTTTTCATGGCAATTTTATTTACTCTCAAAGTTCCAGAAAAGTTCAGATAGCCAGAAATTGGTGAGAGGAAGTCGCCGAAAAAATATTTTTTCATTTTTGTTTTGTTGTCCAACCTGGGGTTTGAACCGTGGCCTTACGTCTAATAAACGAACACACTACCTAATAGACTTCGCCGATGTGAATGTTATGTAAATTATTTGTCGCATAATTTAAACGATGTTAAACGGTATTTCACACAAAGTGATATCGATAGATCTTTCAAACGTATAAAAACTGTCGATGATATCTCAACTACAGTTTGTTTTACTGGTCTGCGAAAGGCCGAGAAATGGACAGCCTATAGCTGGCGGTTGATCGTTTTCCGAACCAGCGGTCTCGAATTCATACACCACATTGGAAATAGTCCTCACTGTAAGACTTTTATGGATTTCGTTAAATACGCGAATCAAGTATTACGTTGATCGAACATATTTGGTTTAAAATTTTGTATTCGGTAAAAATTATCAGCGTTTAAAAATGAGAGATTATTCCATCATATTGTTACGTTTTACCTTTTTAAAAACGTTTAGAATATGAGTTCGTTGATTGCAAACAAAATAAAAATAAATCTGTGTCTAGTTTCAATTAAATTCTTTATTGTTCTCACAACTTTTGTGTGCCACTATTTAGAACTTGACAAATACAACAATAACTGCTTATTCACTATTCTTCTTTGCTTACAACGCAGATCTTTTCAACGCAGAACACGACTGTTTTCTTCACACGCCACGCGTCTTCACACAAGACTAACTGAATTCCTACTACACGTTGCCTGCTTTGTCTTGCCTTTTTATATGTCCACGTAATCAGTCTGATGAAGGTTCTTGAAGTCGAACGTTCGTGGTTTCGCCTTCTCCGGAGCTTTATCGCGACTTCATTGTTGTTTGTGTATTTTGTTCACGTTGCGTGTTGTTGCGTTCTCGCTTACTATTCTATCCCCTTTTCTTTCATACCGATGTTGATGGTTCGTTGTATTTGTTTGTGTAGCTTTTACTCATTTTAATGTTAAACAATATTACACCGTTTCCAGTTACGTAACAATATTTTTGTAAATTTTATGCATGAAACATAATAATAAAAAATAATGATTTAATAAATTAAATCCAATTCTTATTTAAACATGATATACGAATTTATACAACTAAATTCAATTCATCTGGAATAACACATGCAAGTTTTTTATGACATTTTTATTAACTTTATTACAAGGAGAATTCACCGGTGTATACAAAGAAATAAGTCTAAAGTTTGGTAGATTCAAGTTGTCTTTATAGTCTCATCACTGTATAATTATAATTATATCAGATTTTTTGAATTTTCATGTCGATGTCTATGCCACTTTCTTTTTTCTTGCCACCAACTCGCAAAACATGGAGGACTCCTTAATTCTAAAAATGAATTAAAAATTAATGTGTGGTGGAAAACCATTACAAAATCCAAAAAATAAAAATTAATAGCTTCCAATTATGTTAAGATTTAACGCTTTTTATTAATGGATCAGCAAATTTTTTATCTCTTTTTATTACTTTTAAATATTTTTAGTATCCGTAATAAAAATTTAAATTTTTCAATATTCTAAACATTTTTTTTTCATTAAACTCTTCTTCAAAAAAATCATAAAATTTAAATGATATTGAGAGAAATGTACGTTCCATCAAATAGGTCATGATATGCTCCTTTATAACGCTGGCTAAGAATTTTGTTCACAATTCAAATCTATTAACAAAAGAAGATTTAAATATCACATAAAGTATGAGAATTACTTTATCACAATGATATCCCCTTTTCTTTCATACTGATGTTGTTGGTTTGCTTGTAACAAGTTCGTTGTACTTGTTTGTGTAGCTTTTGCTCATTTTGATCTTACACCGTTCCCATTTTCGTAACAATATTTTTAGTAATATTTTGAAGTCGCCGTAGTCTAGTAGGTCAAAACGAAATATGAAAAATATTTCTTCGGCGACTGCCTCTCAGCAGATTTCTGGCAAAAACTCTGAGAATAAATAAAATTGCCATGAACAGTTTCTCAAAAATCTGTCGTTCGGAGTCGACTTTAAACTGTAGGTCCCACCACTCTTGTATACAATTAAAGCACACAACATAAGTGGTGTGAGAAGCTACGCTGTAATCCTGACTGAGGGGTTGTAATGGCCAATTATGTATGTATGTATGATATCCTTCAGAAATAAAAGAGCACCCAGTGTGAACACCCCTAAGAAGAAATTGTTATTGGTTTTGACGTACAAGAACATACAATGCTTTAATACTTCTTAAACTCAAGTGTATGATTAAAATTAAAATCCTTACGTAGTAGCCTATGAAATCAAACATCCTGTATTGTATGCCTTAAAATTAAATTCACTTGTGCTTACAATAATTCTATGCAATTTAAAATAATTTAATTTATGATTCGTTATATTGAAAGCATAAATGCTAGCTAAATTCTGACAATTTCTAAAAATATTCTTGTTTCAGTTGCGCTGAATCTAGGCAAAGGCAAAAAATTAATTTTAATGATGAATTATTTCATTTTTATATTTAAAACGCGTACTGCTTCCGAGTATATTTTGTGTGGGAAATATTTGTCTCAAAAGTAGTTTATATTGCATACATAAATTGCTGCATTCAAATAAAATCATGAGACAAAAAAATCTTTTAAAATATTTCCTGAATGTATTTCAGTTCTTATTTCTTTTTTTTTTTGGCAATAATACAGAATTTATAAAAAAAGGGGAACAACATAATAAAATATACATACACTTGCTTTAAATTTGATATGTATTTCATTTAGAAAGAAAAACCAAAAAAGAAAAACGAATAAATAATTTTGTTCCACTTGGCTTATGCTGTACTTTAAGTGATTTGTGAGAGAAACTACGAGTGAAGTTCAGTCTCAGAAATTTTTAAAAAAACTCTGATTAGACGTAAAATAGTAGGAATGAAAAATATGATTGGTCAATATTATTTTATTCAGGATTACGACTTAGTTTCTCACACCACTTATGTTGTGTGTTAATTTTATTCATGAGTGTCTGGAGCTACACTTTAAACGAACGAAAGGTGTTTGTGAAACCTTTCATGGCAATTTTATTTTAATTTCAGAGTTTTTGTCAGAAATCTGCTGAGAATAAGTCGCCAATGAAATATTTTTTGATATTTCGTTTTGTTGGAGATATTTGAACCGTGGACACTTAAGATCAATATTTGCCAACTTCTTTTGAGGTGAATTATAATATCTGGACACAAACAACAGAAAGTTTCAACAGGACGGCGGTACATGTGGAGGTGATTTGAACTGACCATTGAGATCATGCGAATTGATGCCGTTAGAAGTTTTCTTGTACGGTTTTCTTTATTCGCAATTGTATTCGAATAAACCGCTACTCACAGTGGTCCTCAAAGACAACATAATCCGTAGCAAGGGTTAAATTCAGCCTGATTTATGTGCCAGAGTCTAGGAAAATTGGACATTTTGCTTCACCCAGAGGAGTCGTTTTAGATATTTGAACACTAATAGATATTTCTTTAATTAAAATTTATTGTTATTTTTTGTATTTAAATTTAAAATAGGAAGTTATTAAAAAATACCCTATAGTTATAATCGATAAGAAATTTTTTTTTTTATCAAATCTAAACAACATTGAAAATGTTTTAAAAAATATTTTGAAGTTAAATGGTCTTGTTTATTATCGACGTAAAGGTTTATATACCCTTAAGAGCTAATCTTAGTTATTTTACTTCATTTTTATTTTCCTTTTAAATTTTTCTCCTTTATGGTTCATCTGACAAAGAAAACAATTTAATAGTAGAAGAACCAAATATTTATGGTCAAATGGAAACCATTTAATCAAATATTTGACAAAATTGTTTTCAAACCCAATTCACAGTTCAATTAAAAAAAAAAATAACAGAGAAAGAAAATACAAATAGGCACTCAAAGAAAAAATTGATAAAAAGGAAATCGTATGCATACTCATACTCAGGCACAAGCAATGACCTTATCGATTACTTATAAGCAACAAAAATGCTGCAAAAGTTTTTTGTAGTACCACGTTGAATGTCGTCTCCTGGGTTAGCTTACGTTAGAGGACGTGTACTTGTCAAATAAGACAAGTACAGTACCCAGAGGTCGATTTGTATATAACGACCTTAAAAATAAAGGATAATAGAAGGGATAGGAAACAAAAAGGAGAAGAAGTAGGAAAGGGAAGAATGGACAGACCAAAAAACAAAACAAAAAGGGAGAGAGTGACCACACTGATGAAGCCCTAGCACTTCTCAACCAGCTCAAATCACTAATGAATCTGTGTAGAGCCTTGATGTCGGCTCTGGATACAGAATTCAAACTCTCAAAGTGTGCCAAGTGTCCTCAATCTCAACCTACCAAGGACTGGGCAGTTACAGAGGAGGTGCTCAACAGTCACCAACTCCTCCTCATTGCAACATACCCTGCAATAGTCCGGCTGGGATCTGTTCCAGATTCCAATCAGCGACCTAATCTCGCAATGCCCCGTGATAAATCCGATAATTAACCCTAAACGGGCTTTATCCAAGCCCAGGAACCAACCTGTTCTCACAGTGTCTATAGAAGGCCATAGACATCCGTTCCCCCAACGCCTCGCTCTTCCCTTCTGACCCATCCATCGATGAAGCAGTAGAGGTGGCAGATTGGGAAGTCAGGACCAACTATTAAATCGCCTCCAGAAGGCGAACCTAACTTAGCGAGAGCATCATTGCCCGGTATTCCGCTAAGACCCGGAACCCAGCATAAACGGACACGGTCTGATCCAAAAGTCCCTAACGACTCCTTGCACTCGCGAACTGGCCATGATTTGCACCCGACCGACGCAGTGGCCTTTAGGGCAGCGTGACTGTCAACGAAGATCATGTAAGACTCCGAATCCGAAGCGGGGCCACCAACTATGGTTTCAATAGTGTTCAAGATTGCGAAAATCTCTGTCTAAAACACGCTGCAGTCCTCATTTAACCTGAAGTTCAAGACCGAGTTTCCTATAGAAAACCCCAGCAACAGGACAAAAATTTTGTTCGGATAACATGTGTGAATACAACTTTAAATGCTGCACATCAAACAATTTCTGACCATTTAAAAGCTATGAAAAAGATCCAAAAAGTGTGAAAAGTGGAAGCCACATGAAAATGACAGGCAAAAGGAAACTCGAAAAGCGACTTTGTTTTGTTCCATTCTCGTATATTCTCGTACTCAATGTGCGATGTGTATGTTTGTTTTGTTGTTGCAATATGACAAAAAAATTGGTTGTACAGTACAAAATCTAAAATCAGACAACCAGTTTAAATAAAGGAAATGGGAAAGAAATATAAAAGCAGTACCATTATTATTATTACTTAAAGAGGGTGTTTTCCTCTATTACTATAAAAAACAAAATGAAACAAAATGTCATATCTGGTCCATATACATATGTAATCCATTAGAAAGAAAATGGCTGGAGACAGTTTCTCCTCGTTGTTTGGACCTGCTTTTAGTTAATTGTTGAGTAATTTACATATGCTGCCATATTGACTACATATTAAAACTACCCACACTATGATGACGTATGAATTGAAAAAAATTTTTTAAAATCACAAAAAATTTCTTAAAAAACAAAAGTGCCTTTTCTAAGCGTATTTTTATCTTTATAGCCTACGGTGATAAGTGCTTGGGTGAATCCTTTGCAAAGTGAGACCGTGCGATCCATAACCGTAAATAGAATTTGATCATAAAGGTCACCTACCGCCTCATGTAGCAATTTCGGATTAAAAAATTGACGTTCACCGTATTCTTCGTGAGGTATACATGTGTATACCATTCTTTTCTATAACATCCAATGAAAGTTAAAAATAAATATGATTACTTTATTTATACTCCAGTATATATTAAAAATATAAAAACGTGTCTCAAAACAGTTAGTTCATGTTCAGGCCTTTAGACGTTAAACTCTGGCCTTTTTCAATTTCTGTAGTCGATTGACGTTTTTGGTTTTGTTCTTGGAAAATGACAGTAAGGAGCAGTGATAAAATGTTGATTAATATCAATAATTATGTAATTTTATGTGTGCATTTGAGGCATCGACATATGACATATCATCATGCGATGTATGCGTTCAAGTTTATTCAACCATACAAATTATGTGTGCTGACGATGCAGAATAATTATTAAAATATTAACAACCCATTAAATATCCATTATTTTGACCTCCTTTTTCATTTACACATACATTCACATTAGAATACGCACATTCACATGATGACATTGATATGATTCAGAATACATATTTTGTTAAAAATGGTTTGAAGGAAATTTTATGAAATTTTCAGTAATTATTCTTTAATATACTGGAAAATAAATTTTAATTGTAGATTAATTGATAACAAAAACGACAGGATGCTTTAAGTATAAAATAAAAAAAATCAGTTAATGGTTGCGTCGTCCTCATATTCAAAGAAATATGTGTCAATGATGACACCGCTCTACAAACCATACCAAACAGTTACTTGTACTGGGTGCATTGAATACTGAAAGACGACGTGTGGGTTTTCTTAGGCCCAAATACGGCAGTCTTGCTTATTACCGCGTCCACCAGGATGAAAATGTGCTTCATCCAAAAACACGATTTTTTGGGCGAAATCGACATCATCGTGCAGTTTCTCGTTGGCCCATCTAGCGAAGCAGATGGTCATGCGGCTTCAACTTGAACCAATTGAACTTTGTAAGGCATCATACAGAGATCTTTTCTCAAAATTCGACGTAAACTGATGCGTGAAGCGTTCAATTCTTGAAAACGATGATAAGTTGTTGTTGATGGATTCACACGCACACTCTCAGCCACAGCTTCGATATTTTTGGGTATACACTCACTCTACGAGCACGCTCATGTCTTGGTGCACCAACAGCGAACCTGTTTCACAAACTTTTGCAATAAATTTGCGTATACTGGGCGCTGTTACTCCTTCCTTGCGATCAAATTTTGTACAACATTATCGTGCAATTTTCGACTAATTGTCTTTGTTTTGGAAAAAAATTTGCAATAAATGCCAACGTTGTTCAATCGTCAATCGATTCATTGCGTTCAGTGAAGATAATAAAAAAATTAAGTCGCCATAGTCAAATAGGTAGTATGTTGACTTATTAGACGTAAAGCCAGGGTTCGAGCCCCAGGCCAGACATCAAAACAAAATACAAAAAATATTTCTTCGGCGACTTCCTCTCAGCAGATTTCTGGCAAAAACTCTGAGAGTAAATAAAATTGCCATGAAAAGTTTCTCAAAAATCTGTCGTTCGGAGTCGATTTTAAATTGTAGGTCCCACTACTCATGTATAAAATTAACACACACAACATAATTGGTGTGAGAAACTAGGTCGTAATCCTGACTGAAGGGTTGTAATGACCAATTATGTATGAAGATGATATACTGAAATTTGTGCCAGAATAGCATGACATACGTATTGTGACATTCGAAATAGCCGATGGTTCGAATTTAAACCGATAGATGGCCCACCCGATACTTAAGATGCGTTTTAGTCCTTTTTTCTTGACGTCAGCAGGCTTTAGTTCTACTTAAAACTAAGCGTGATTCGTATTCTTGGTAGCTTCAACAACATCAGTGCACATTGCATAAGAGTCCTTTGTCTAGCATTGTCAGATTTTTTGCGCCGTTCAGCCCAAAGGCGGAGGCATTAACATAATTAAGTGTTAAGAGTCAGCAGAGAGTTGTGACACTTCTAACCAGTTTATTCGCTTGACAGGTATCCGGAATATCATTATCCCCTGTACCTACGTCTATGATATGAACTTTGTAAAAAACCGTGTGCAGCCCCTGTGTGGACTAACTTCTTCGATTAGTTAGTTGGAATTCGCTCAGCAAAGAGGCTGCGCTTAATTGTGGCATCACAACGGGCTGCTATGTGTGCAAGGCTCCCACTTCGACCTAACATAACCTATACAAATCAGCAATCTCGTTGAGGTATTCGCAACAGCTACATTACCGTACTTAAACTCAATACTTCGAACACCAGTGCTGTGACAGTCACCTGGCTATCACAAAGTAAGGCAATATTCTTTATAATTCTCACCGCCTGGAATATGTAGCATTGATCCGGTAATTTTATGTATTTAGATAAGCCCACCGGGAAAAAAAATACCACCACCTAGTGAAAATCCGAACGGAATCGTTTACTTTGTTCACTGCACCATTTATCCATATCTCTGTATTCCAAATGGATGTCCTGAACTTCCCTGAGACTTCATATCTTATTATCATATAATCAATGGTTCCTACTATCCTGCTCTTCACGTGGGCAATATCTTATCCAAGCCACTCTTCAGTCGCACAGAGATGCTTACTAACCTTAGCCGCGAAGCCCCTACAGTAAAGGTCAAGGAGAAATAGGTAAAAATTATATTCAGCACAAATGAGGGGGTGGTACCACTATTATACGCATACATTTCTTGAACTTAAAATACAACAGGGAAATGAGTTGCTTGTTTTCGACCTGAGAATATTGATGTCAAGTATGAGCTTCTCTCTGTTTCACATGAAAAGTCGATGAAAATATGAAAAAAGTAAAGAAGTAGAAATGCGTCGTCGAATAACTATATAATTTGACTTATTTTGCCAAGATCCATCAAAACTTTTGAAAATTTTTGAACTAAAAGTTCACTTGAAGAAATATATACGAGTATATGAAAAATATAACTCGACTGTTATACTTTTTAAATAATAACTTCTGTAATTTTTGTCCAATTTGATCAAACAAAGTGTCAATTTCTTCACAAGAAAATGCACTTCCAGTACGTCATCACTTACTTCATATTTTTTAATTAAAGTTTACTACTATGAACGGACAAACTTGAAAAAATATGAAAAATTCGCATTTGTCAAGTTTACCCCATCAAACTCCTTAGCATATTAAATCAGATAATGTATATATGTATATCGTTTTTAAGAAAGTTTAAATTTTGACTATCGGTTCAGAAATGTTTGTGTAATTAATAAATTTGTTCGTAAAGTCAAAAAAAAAACAGTTTTTGTCAAAGAAAACAAATTTGGTGGGTTCTTGAAATATAAAAAACAGATATTTTTGAGTTCTACTCAACAAAACTCACAACCTACACTATGTTATTAGCTGGGTGTATTTTTATTTTGTCGCACAGTGCTATCAAACGTTTAAATAATTTGAGTCTTTTCTGACACCAAAAAAAAAAAAAACTCTCACAATTCTCTCTCCATTTTATTTCCTTTTAATTCCAGCCCAATTTACACAGCATTTTATGAAGTAGTATTTAACAATTTATAATTAATTTAGGAAAATTATATCAAAAGCCAACAAACAGTGTTGCAACAATGAAGTAAATGCCGGACACCATGCACTATACTTATTTCAGTATTTCAATTACAAATAAAGTATACGCCTGTATACACAAGACTTCTTGCCACAGTAATTAAATATTGTAAGAGAGCTCAACACAAAAAGAAATACGAAAGAAAACAACTTTCAGTTAAAGTTTCTTTAAGAGTATTTGAATAAAAGAAAATCTATGAATGTAGACCTGAGAACGGAAATCCATTTTAATGATGTTTTGTAAATAAATTGTTTTTAATTAAATTATTTACAAGCCCACAGTGATTTATAAAGCCAGTTATAGAACCAACATTCAGATAAGCTTTGGTTACTGAAATTATGTTGTTTATGCACAAAGAGAAATTCTAATTCAAAAACAAATTTCAAAAGGGAAGAAACTTTTTACTCTCTTTTTTGTTTACTTAATTCTCTGCAATATTTGTTTTCTCTTTCAATGTTATTTTCAAATAAAACTCTTCTATAATGAAAATAAATCAAGAGAATGATACATTAACAGTTTATTTTTTCTCTTTTCTTTTTACATAAAAGTGCTAAAAGAAGAGATATTTTGCAAATGTTATAAAAACATAAGTTGACAGCAAATGTATTTAGCATTTCACCAACAAAATAAATAAAAACAAAATGAAAACACTACCAGACAAGAGCGTGTACATTGTGTTTGTTTTGTGGAGTAACTTTAACTCAATAGATACTGCTCAACTAGCAGCATCAACAGTACGATTTTCAATGTTAAACAATACGGTTGTCTGAACATACTTGCGGTGTTTGTTTTCGTCTCAAATTAGCAAAAGTGTACAAAGTCAAGCTGTTGAATTAATAAAATTTAAAATAAAGTAAACATAATAAAAATATACAAAAAAGAAATTTAATATGAAATTGAAAAAATTAAGAAAATAAATTATTTAAAGTGCGGGTGCCCTGGTAGTCTCGTGGGTAGTGTGCTAGACTATTAGCGTGAGGGTCGTGGGTTCGATTCCCACCGAGCATATGGTCAAGTTACTCCGCTCGTATATAATTAGAATATAATTTGTAATTGTATTGTAATTAATAAATAAATAAATAAATAAATTATTTAAAGTGAATTATCAAGTGTAGAACAAATTTAAAATGTTAAAGAAATAAAATATTTTTTTAATCATGTTTTTAATTGTATACAAAAAGCACAATGCTTAATTCTTGTAACTTATTAAAATAAAGTGACGATAAATAGTACAGTAACAACTGAAAAAAGTAAGAAAAAAAGGGAGTATAAGTATTGGGTGTTTGAAAAAATACGGTGCAAAATTTGAAACGAGTTTCATTAAACTAAACATATGCTCAATCGAAATAAAAAAACCTGTATCCGAAAATTATTTTGTTCTCATAGAACACTTCACTGTGTGATCAATTGGCTGGGTGGAGCAATACTAAGTGAATCCGTGCTTCAGCCTCAATAGCTTTATGTAGAACATTCTGCTTGCAAAACTTTGCTGGTACCTTACGACATAGTGGATTCAAACCTAACGTCCATAAACACTACTCCTACTTTCTTACATTAATTAGAGCCCTAAGTGTTTCTTGCACAATAAAACAAAATAAGATGGTGGATGCATCAGAACTGTCCAAAAAATCAAACCAATTTTTGCCGCGTCATATAAAATGAGGAAGTCGCCGTAGTCTAATAAGTAGTGTGTTGGCTTATTAGACATAAAGCCCGTGTTTGTATCCCAGGTCAGGTATCAAAACGAAATATGAGAAAAATATTTCTTCGGCGACTTCCTCTCAGCAGATCTCTGGCAAAAACTCTGAGAATAAATAAAATTGCCATGAAAAGTTTCCCAAAAATCTGTCGTTCGGAGTCGACTTTAAACTATAGGTACCGCCACTCATGTATAAAATTAACACGCACAACTTAAGTGGTGTGAGAAACTAGGTCGTAATACTGACTAAAGGGTTGTAATGACCAATTATGTATGTATGTATGTATGGAATGTTCTTACTGAAGAAGTTACTTTCGAAATAGATACATTAAAACCCAACGTCCATAAAGTCACATTTCTTTCCTTCCACATCCTCTATTTTTATATCGAACACAATGCACTCAATCAGTAAGAGCCCGGAGTGCTGCTTGCATAACAAAAAAAATATGGTTGATGCAACAAAACTTCACACCCAAAATCTTTCAATATTTGTTGGGTCATAAAAGATGGGGGGTCTAATGTTAACATAATGGAACACAATACCTATCCCTTACATCATACAACATAATTGGTCATTACATCCACACTTCAATCAGGACTACGACCTAGCTTCTCATACCACTTATGTTGTGTGTGTTAATGTTATACATGAGTGACGGAAACTACAGATTCAAGTCGATTCCGAACAAGAGATTTGTTTTGAAAAATTTTTAATGGCAATTTTATTTACTCTCACAGTTTTTGCTAGAAATCTGCTGAGAGCAAGTCGTCGAACAAATATTTTTTCACATTTCGTTTTGTTGGAGATGTCTCACGTGTGGGTTAAACTGTAATGTGGAGTAATGACCAATTAAGTAAGTAAGTGATGATAATATCATTCCAAATTTGCAGTCATATGTAAACGCGAATAAATTTTCATCGAAAATCAATATTTTAATAGCGTTTTCTCACCATATGGATAAATTGCAGAGTTAAATTAGTCAATTAATACTATAAGAGCTATAAGATTTGAAGGCTATTAAAAATGTGTAACAAAATTTTTTCCAACAACTGATATATTACGAAAAATAAAAAATCCTTAAGAGAAGTACGGGTAAATGAATTTAAATTATGCGATAAAAAAGTTATGATAATTAATTAAATTAAAAAAAAAATATATATATAAATAAATATTGATAAACAATCTGTTTAAATAAACACTCAGTATATCCGGTTGTGGTCTTTTTGTAGCTCAAATTAATAAAAAAAATTTATTTGGCTTTTTGTTTCTCCTAGTGAATCGTTTTTACTTATGGGATTAACAAACGAATGGAGTTTAAAGTAGTGGCAGTAGTGTTTCTTTTTAATAGATTTGTTTTAATAAAAAAAAATAAATTATAAATTACACTATGCGACAAAATAAAAAACATGAAATACACCCAGCTAATGACATAGTGTAGGTTGTGAGTTTTTTTGAGTAGAACTACAAAATATTTTTTTTTTATATTTCTTGAACTCTCCAAACTTGTTTTATTTGACAAAAACTGTTTTTTTTTTACTTTACGCACAAATTTATTGATTACACAAACATTTCTGTACCGATATCCAAAATTTAAACCCTATTAGAAAGAAGAGGGATGAGCCTTTAAAACGGTGTACTTTTTTCATATTTTTTCAAGTTTGTCCGTTCGTAATAGCAAACTTTAATTAAAAAATGTAAAATAAGTGATAACATTCTGAAAGAGTATTATCTTGTGAAAAGATTGACAGTTCGTTGGTTCAAATGAAACAAAAATTACCGTAGTTATTACTTAAAGAGTCTAATAGTCGACTAATATTTTTCAAATATTTTTTTTGATTGTTTGTCGGAAAGTGTGTCAATTTCACTTTTGAGCGACAACGAGAAGTTGGTCAATGTTTGCGCAAAGAGAAATAATAATATTTGCAAAAAACACAAATATTGTTCGATTTCTGGTAGTCGTACAAACGTGAATTTGACACATTTTGCATTAAACGATCAATTTCTATCAAATCTTTTGAACTGAAAGTACATTTGGTAAGATTGCAGATATAAAAAACATAACACGACTGTCATACTATTTAAATAATAACTACAGTAATTTTTGTCCGATTTCATCAAACAAAGTGTCAATCTCTTCGCAAGGTAATGCATTTTTAGAATGTCATCATTTATTTTATATCTTTTGATAAAATTTAGCAATTAAAAATAACTAAACTTGAAGAAAAAAAAAGAAAAAATAGCCGATACGTTTACCCGATCAAAATTCATAACATGTAAGTTTCAAGCATATGTTTATGCATACAATTTTAAAGGCTCATCAGTCCCCTTTTTAAAAAACTTTGGTTTTTTAAAATAGGTTTAAAAATATTTGAGGAATCAATAATTTTGTGTGAAAAGATCAATACTACCGTTTTCGTCAAATAAAACTACTTTTGAGGGTTCGAGAAATATAAAAAAAATATTTTTGAGTTGTAATCAACCCAGTGAACAACTTAGACTATGTAGTTGCTCGAGTGTATTTTCACTGTCGCACCGTGTAGTTTAGCATTCTATCAACAAGAGTACTAGTGCACTCACAAATTAATGAAATTAGAGGACATTCGCGTGAAAGCTGTTTTATTTAAATTTAATAAAAAATAAAACAATAATAAACAAAAATTTAAATCTTAATAATTTATAATTTATGGCCCTACTTTTATCAACAATTACCAAAAATATTGTGTCTATTTTGGAATTTAAGACGTTTTAAAAGGTTTCAATTTCAATACCCATCCAAAATTCCTTGTTTTTGTTTTTTATTATTTCGTACTTTTACGTTTAAGATGTACAACTCCATTGTCTTGTTAGAAAATATAACGATCTTCAGAATTTTCGTCAAGCTTTGTGACAAAGATATTTTCCTGAATTTCTAATACATACGTTCCCTTCACCAAACTTCCGCATGGTTTGTACTATGCTGGATTGATCCAGATCATGTCAATAAAGTACGGTAACAGTTTGGATCATGTAAATATAATTTTCAGTCGAAAAAACCAACTTTTTCCTTTCATTCGTTAGAGAGTATTGTGTTTGGAAGAATATAAGATTTCTCTCATTGTGTACTTAGTTTATCTGGACTGATGATATAAATCCTTTCGACATATAAAATGTTTTTAAGTAATTTTAGAATTGCTACTTTAGCTAAGAAACATATGCTTTAATTACTTTAAAGGCGGCAGAGTCATAGTATTTATAAGCAAAGTAATGAAAAGGGAACGGTTCGCATTCTAACAGTAATTCTAATGGGACACTGCGCTATTGACAGGTTCGCTAACAGGCACGCTTTGTCGCTTCAGGATTACTGTAGAAGCTTCTATGATGCGGAGGCAACACAGTCGGAGTACATACATATGTACATACATAATTGGTCATTATAAACCCTTTAGCCAGGATTACTACCTCACATCACTTATGTTGTGTGCGTTAATTGTTATACATGAGTGGTGGGACCTACAGTTTCAAAGTCGACTCTGAACGACAGTTTGAGAAACTATTCACGGCAAATTTATTTTTACTCTCAGAGTTTTTGCCAGAAATCTGCTGAGAGGAAGTCACCGAAGAAACATTTTTTCATATTTCGCTTAGTTGGAGATGCCTGACGTGGGGTTTGAACCATGGCCTTACGGCTAATAAGCCAACACACTGCCCACTAGACCACGGCGAATTCACGCAGACGGAGTAACACCCTTTATTCGAGTGCCCTGCACTTCATAACAGAAGTCATCCGTTTTTGGCTGACAGAACGTTTGGAGATGCCTAAATCCTGGCGAACGTACCCCTAGGGGAACTGAATGGTTTCATTTAGAGCTAGGTGTGTTTCAAATCCAGCACTGACGCGTTATGACAAGGGGGCTAACCATACAATGGGTAACACAATGAGCCATATGGGCAATCGAGTGAAATTGCTGAGAGTGAACAGCAAGCTACCCGCTAACGTAACCTAATCTAATAAAAAGTGAACAGTTGATTACTTTTTAAAAAACTCCATTTCATTAAAGTTACAGCACATCGCATAAAAAATATTAATTAGCTCAAGTACGCAGCATCAGCTGAAGTCGCCGTAGTTTAGTAGGTAGTGTGTTGGCTTATTAGACGTAAGGCCACGGTTCAAACACTCAAGTCAGACATCAAAACGAAGTATGAAAAAATATTTCTTCGGTGTCTTCCTCTCTCTGACAGTAAATAAAATTGCCATGCTCAAAAAATCTGTCGTTAGGAGTCGACTTTAAACTGTAGATTCCGCCACTCATGTATAAAAATTAACGCACACAACATAAATGGTGTGTGAAAATAGGTCGTAATCCTGACTAAAGGGTTGTAAAGGTCAATTATATATGTATGTACATAGCCCGCGTATTAGATTAATGGATTTTTTTTTTAAGTGTTTACGATATTATTAAGCGCATAGAGCAGAAGTATCGAAAACAAATTTTAACTCAATGTTAACTTTCTAAGCTGCAGTGAGTGCTGTTATATCACTACTATTTTCGCTTCGACTTGATATTGGATATTGTTACCACAATTCCTTGAAGTCGCCGTAGGCTAGTAGGTAGTGTGTTGGCTTATTAGACGAAAGGCCAGGGTTCAAACCCCAGGTCAGACATCAAAACGAAATATGAAGAAATATTTCTTCGATGACTTAATCTCTCTGAGAGTAAATAAAATTGCCATGAAAAGTTGCTCAAAAATCTGTCGTACGGAGTCGACTTTAAACTGTAGGTCCCGCCACTCATATATAAAATTAACACACACAGCATGAGTGGTGTGAGAAGCTAGGCCGTAATCCTCACTGAAGTGTTGTAATGGCCAATTATGTATGTATGTACCACAATTCGTTTCTATCAACCTTTAATTATGTTGTTTTTTCCCAGATATGATAAAACATTGGCTTTAAAATTTCGGCAGTTGGCTTGGCATGATACTTCAGGAGTTCGACAGCTATCGGACTACTTATTGTTTTTCTGTTTAGCGTATTTTTGAAATATTCTAGAATGGGCGGTGATTGGTTCGAGAAGATACTTCAAGAGTTCGTTAGGTATACGTCGACTTGTAGTTTTGCAGTTGTTGAAGCATATTTTTGATATCGTCTTGCATGGGCAGCGCATTAGTGACTAGTCCACATTGCTGTCGCCTGCGTGACAGTTTTTGAGCCTGTCCTGACCTTCTTAGTTGATCTTTCGATAGTGCAAGACCGCGTTCTTCAAAGTATGTTTCTATTGGCACTTAATCAGATTGCTTTCTGCGTTTCATTATATATTTTAAGATCTGTAAGTACCATGCCAAGTCGCTGTATTCTTGTAGGTAATGTGTCGGCTTATTAGACGCAAGGCCACGGTTCAAACCTGTCGTTCAATAATCTCAAAAATTTGTCGTTCAGAGTCGACTTTATACTGTTGTTCCCGCCACTCATATTCAAAATTGACACACGCAACATGGGTGGTGTGGAAAGTTAGGTCGTAATGCTGACTGTAGGTTTGTAATGGCCAATTATGTTATGTTATATTTTTATTTAATAAATCATAACTAATTTAAATATTCACTAGGTGTAGGATATAAAAATGATTTTGGAAAATAAACAAATCGCAATGAATGTGTGATTGGTATTTAAATATTTAATAAATTAACGCAACAACAACATAAATGGAACACAATTGTATAAATTTTGTTTTTTTTTTTGTAAAACAATAATCCTAAAATCCTACTTAAGATCCTACAGTTAGCCTTACTAAAATTTAATTATTTTGTATTTTCAGTTAACTTTTCAATTAAATTCGGTATTTTTTTCTTAAATTTTTAATTTGGTTTATACACCATAAACCTTAAAATTCAACAAAAGCGCAAATAAATTGCATTGGCACTTAAAATAATAAAATTGCAGAAAAATTTAAATGAAATATAAATGAAATACATTGTATTTATTTAAATGGCATAGCTATTGTGCTGCAACAACACATACTAAATGTATATTCCGTGCATTTTTTTAAAAGGCATGATAGTGAGAGTTCAAATAAAAAAATTTATTTTAATGGTTTATTTGGCTATGGGTACAATTAATACTATAAGACAAAATAAAAAAATTGAAATACACCCAGCTAATAAAAAAAATAAATTTGACCTAATATGCTATGGGGTTTGATGAGGTAAACTTGACAAATGAGGATTTTTTTTAATTTTTTTCAAGTTTTTCCGTTCGTAGAAGCAAACTTTAATTAAAAAATATTAAATTAGTGTTGATATCCTTAAAGTGCATTATCTTGTAAAGAGATTGACACTTTGTTTGATCAAATTGGACAACAATTATCATAGTTATTATTTAAATAGTATGAGAGTCGTGTTATAAATTATATTTCATATATATTTTATATATATATACTTTTATATTATATATTTTTATATTTCATATATTTTTATATTTCATATATATTTTTTCAACCGACTTCTGGTAGTTGAGCGAACGTGCAATTGACACATTTTGCGATAAACAATCAAGATCAATCAAAACTTTTGAAAATTTTTGAACTGAAAGTTCATTTGATAAGATGACATACATATATAAAAAATATTACACGACTGTTATACTATTTGAATAATAACTATGGTAAAAAACAAAACTCACAACATCACTATGCCATTAGCGGGGTGCATTTTGACTATCGCACCGTGTAATTAATAGAAGGAAACACCTCTGTATATATCATCTGCTGGAAAGGATATTTGTCTTGTTCGCACCGAATGTCATCCTGAAAATTATCAAGACTTGAAAGAGATAATTTAAGGATAACCTATAAAGTTTGAGGGCAGTACAATTGATCGTGTAGTTGTAGTACTATGATAACTCTTTACGACGATAATACTAATCATGTAGGCAAATGAACTCCATCACAATTTTTTAAGTCTATGCCCTTTAAATTGTCTAATAACACATGTAAATGAATCTACAACTACTACTAATCTACAAAAATACAAAGAAATTCAAATTAATTACTTTATGTCATTCTTTCGGTTTTTTGATTAATTAATTGTTATAGGCAAAGTTTATGTTGATTTTATTTTTAAACTTCACCACAAAGACAAGGGCAGGCAGGACCAAAAAACTTTGGTGGTAGACGTAGCAACAGCACAATATTTAAATTTTATTTACACTTATTTTATCAAGATTATTCGGCCTGTAAATATTACAAATTATTACATCGTTTTTCATTGTGTCGCTTTCATAAAAAAGAAAAATCCTTTCAGAGGATGTAAAGAAAACAAAAAAAAATTAGTCAAGTTCAAGTTCATGCAACAGTTGCTATGATTTTCGATGGTGTGCTACAAACTTAATATTTTTGGCTGCAAAAAATAAAGTTCAAAAACATAACAAGCAATTTATTATTTTCTGCCTTTTTTCGCTTTCTCCTTCATTTGTTTCCTCTTTCGCTTTTACTATACTATGGGATTTGTCATTATATAGGGTTTCATAAAATGATCAACATTTAAAAATGTAACAAATAAAAAAAAAAAACAAATAAGAAAACTTTACTAGCCACTCTATGGCATGTGAAAAAGTGCAGAATGACATAATGTGGTTTGTGAATTTTGTTGAGTAGAACTCAAAAATATTTTTTTTATATTTCTCTAACCCTCCAAAATTGTTTTATTTGACAAAAACGGTATTTTTGATCTTTTCACACAAAATTCTGATTACGCAAATAATTTGTAACCTATTTTCACAATCTAAAGTTTTTTGAAAAGGGATAGATGAGCCTTTAAAATGATATACATAGGTAAACATATGGTTCATACTTACTTGTTATGAGTTTTGATCGGATAAACTCGGAAAATATGACTTTTTTCTCATTTTCAAGTTTATCTATTCTTAATAGGAACATTTAATTAAAGAATATAAAACAAGTGCTGACATTATGAAAGTGCATTATCTTGTGAACATTAATATTTCGATTGATAAAATCTGACCAAAATTACCATAGTTATTATTTAAATAGTATAACAGTCGTGTTATATTTTTTATATATGTCATCTTACCAAATGAACTTTCACTTAAAAAATTTTCAAAAGTTTTAATGGATCTTGATTGTTTATCGCAAAATGTGTCAATTTGACGTTTGCACGACTACCAGAAGTCGGCCAATATTTGTGTTTTTTCCAAATATTATTTTTTCGTTTTGGGCAAATATTGGAGAAGTTCTGGTGGTCGCTCTAACGCGAAATTTACACATTTTTCGATAAACAATCAAGATCCATGAAAAATCCACAAATAACTCCACGGTTCAAACCCCAGGCCAGCCATTAAAACCAAATATTAAAAATCTTTCTTCGGCGACTTCCTCTCAGCAGATTTCTGGCAAAAACTCTGAGAGTAAATAAAATTGCCATGAAACGTTTCTCAAAAATCTGTCGTTCGAAGTCGACTTTAAACTGTAGGTCCTCTTACTCATTTATAAAAACAAGCACACACAACATAAGTGGTGTGAGAAGCTATGCCGTAATCCTGACTGAAAGGTTTATAATGGCCAATTATGTATGTGTGTATGTAAGTATCATGCACTGAACATTTATGGTTAATTCGCGATATTATATTACAAAATACGCATATTGGTAAGAAACTTTTCAATTATTCTTGGTTGTGTACATATAATTTTTGAATTCCAACTAGGGAACATTCGAATGTTCCGAGTAGGATCTTTTAGGTCTAGACAAGGGGTTTCACAGAGTGGGCTGTATTATATTTATTAAGAGTTGGGATATTTAACCATTTCCTAACCAATGCATTATTTTTCAGGTGGAGGTAATGATCATTTTGAAGGCGGAGCAATGCTTGTTGACAAGCTGTATTGATCCTAAAATCTCTTGATTTAATTTACCGTTTTACAAGGAGGTTCCAACTCATTTGTAGCAAAAATTTGCGTGCATGCTCTAATCTCACTTCTATCCTTAAATCACATAACAATAGCAATTCTCATGGGCCACTGTCCTTTTAATTGGTATATCGACTTGGCAGTCCGGCGTATGGCTTTTACAAGAGCTGTGAGACTGTGAAGCAGAAGCAGACTGACTATCACTTCATGTATAAGTGAACTACACTTTTCATTTTGACCTCTCACTTATAATTGTCCGAGCTCTCTTATATAAAGATTGTCGAAAGTGGAAGATTTTTTGGGCTCGAGTTGTTTTCCCCTAGGAAATGTTTGTTTCCAGCGGTTAAATATTGATTGTGGTATAACAAGGAGCCTAAAAAGTGGTTAAGTGGGTCCGTCACCCTTCCTAATCTAACCTAATCTAAAATAAACCCAGTAAATAATTACCTAAGCAACCATACATACGTTATTGGCCATTACAACCCTTCAGTGGATCTAGTTTCTCACACCACTTATGTTGTGTGCTTTAATTTTATACATGAGTGGCGGGACCTATGGTTTAAAGTAGACTCCGAACGACAGATTTTTGAGAAACTTTTCATGCCAATTTTATTTATTCGCAGAGTTTTTGCCAGAAATCTGCTGAAAGGAAGTCGCCGAAGAAATATTTTTTATGTTCTTCGTTTTGATGTCTGACTTAGGGTTTGAACCGTGGCATTACGTCCAATAAGTCAATACACTACCTACTAGACTACGGTGACTTCCTTAGTCACCATACTTATACAATTTTATGATTAGCTTTAAATTTGTTCTTCCTTTTTACTTACAGGTATATTGCAAAAACGTGAACGTTTTAACGGTATTCAGCATTTCAAAATTAGGAGGAAAAGACAACACGTAAATAAGAAATTATTTTTTATCCCATAGGAAACATAATGAATTTATATTTGATTTCAGGCCTATCAAGATTTTAATATGGCTTTTGCTATACTTTTGTCTCACCTGTAACACCTTTCAAATTACAACAATAAAACGTACTACGTAAATGATTTTGTGTAATTATATGCCGTTTACGTAGTTTAATGTTTATTTAATTTTAAAATATTTTGCAAAAAAAAAACTAATAATAAATAAGGAAGATAATAATACTATACGGTACAAATAAAACAATGATTGTGTTTTCAATTGTTAGCAAAAACAAAGTAAGTATCAGTAACATTACTAAGGTACTTCAAAGGCTACAGTTAATAATTTTCAGCATTGTTAAATTGATGTTCTGCTGTTTCAGTTCACAATAAGTAGAGTAAGTCAGTAGCAAAACGATAATATACTCTCACGTAACAATTTCTAAAGAGAGATCATAAAAAAATTTACTACCGGAAGATAGTTTTATTTATTATTTATTTATTTATTACTTAATTAATTGCAAAACAATTACAAATTATATTACTTTTGGCAATTTGATTTACTTCCAGAGTTTTTGCCATAAATCTGCTGAGGGGAAGTCGCCGAAGAAATATTTTTTCATATTTCCATTTTGTTGTCTGGCCTCATGTTTGAGGCCTCAAACATTTTCAACACATTGTTGTTTTAAACTTGATATAAACTATTGAAAACAGTTTCTGTGCTGTCATTAACAATATCAACTAAAATTCTTAACAAAAGGTTGTTACTATTATTTTATTTTGTTACTATTTATTGCCATAATGAACTCGTTATTCTATCACCTCAAAGTCGTACAGCCAATTCGGTTAAATGTCTGTAAAAAAGAAATTCAAACATTGTAATGCGGTGTTCAGATGTGCATCTATATTGCGTAAATCGTAATTAACGCCATTATTGAGCTCAATATATCATATAAAGTTTTAATATTGAGTAAAACTTAAAATGCAGCGCTGTCATAAGTATATTCATTGAGAACGTTACAACTTATGCGAACCAATTTTGTTGATATTTGAAAATACAAATATCAGCAACGTCAAAGGGAGTGAGGTGAAAGGTAAGTTTATTTATATTAACACTAAATCTAACGATAATTCTTGTATTTCTATTCCTATGCCATTCTCTTTCTACTATGTATACATATCGTTAGTATCGTTAGCAAATGTGCCTTTTTTCAAATTTTACAGGAGACACAAAAAACCTTGCGGCTTCTTCAGTTTTTAAAATTTATAAACTTTTTAAACGCAATTATTTTTACAAAATACAATATAATATAATAAAATTTACAATATAATAATATTGGTGGAGTTAGCATGTGCTGTTAAAATTTTTCTTAGTTTTGTGGACTTAGCGTTTTTGCAAACCACAAAATTAAAACAACTTTAAACTACACACTGACATTTTTTTGTCGTAAAATATGTATTTGGTGTAGTGCTATCGTTTTGCATTAAAATCTCAATTTTGGAAAAAAGTGGACTTAGCGTCTTTGCGAATTATACTAACGATATATTATTTAAAATTTTTAATGTTTCGTAATTTTGGTGATAAGGACTAATGAAAAAAGAATTTTTATTAACAAAATAGCGCTCGAAATTTTAACTGTAATACTCGCTTGGAGTAGAGTGAATATCCATCTGCCAGAAAACCGAATCATACCAGGCAATGCCAAAAATGTCTAAAACAGTGGTTTTATATCACAAAATATGCAAATCAAAATACAGAACCTGTGCTCAGGGCAAATAACTTCCCGCAGTAGTTAGGGCAGATTACATGCATTCCTCAGTAAAAAATACAAGATAGGAGTAAATCTTCAAAAATATATTCGATGTATTTTTTAATAGAAGTCGTAAAGGTAAATAGCTGTGTTATAATGTTATATATAAGAAATTCTCATTAAAAAATCTTAAATGAGTAATTTTTCCCGTCACTGTAGGTTTAATGTAAAATTTATGTATTGATATAAAAAAAAATTAAAAAATTTTGTTGTTATCTAGCTGTCAAATTATTATTGAATAAGCTGATTTGCGTATGCCTGAACACATAAAACAATTTTGTCAATTAAACGAAAGTTGATATGTATTCCTTATTTATTTTATTATTTTAATTTCTTTATTATTATTTCCTTCTCATTTGAATATATATCTCATATAATTTCTATATGTGCATTGGAAAGTCATTACTTTTAAACTAAAGTAAATCTTTTCCTCTCAATTTAGTAGCTTTGAGTGATTTATCACTGGGTCTTTGTCATTGCTTCTTACTTAAATGTATATGCTAACTAAATTATTTTAAATCATATTTGTATCATTACTTAACAAACGTTTAAGCTAATCACAGCAGCAAGAATCTGTAAATTCCTTTTTTATATTATAAAACAGCAAGAAGCTGTATTATAAATTTTTAAGTTCTAAGAAGAACTCCCTGCCTTTTTATTAAAAACGATAATTTTAATCTGGGCTAAGAATCGAGCCAACATTTTGGTCCTTCGATAAAATTCTAGGAAGGCCTAGAATAGGACAACCTTTGAAGTCATCCTTGATTCATGCATCTTTACTGTTGTTCTACCGAAACAACAATTCCAGCAAAGAGGTATTTGCTCCACCGCAGCATCTATAAATATCGCCACAAGCCTGGAAGACTATAATCATCTTCAGTCAGACGTCAGTAACGGGACAATTACAACATCAACAACAACAACATTAATTGGTAACGGGAAAGGAAAGAATTTGGTATGTAGAGAGCTTTAATTTATTTAGTGCAATTCGAAATTTGTGAAATTATTATAAAGTGAGTAATTTGATTTAAATGTGGATAAATAAACCATAATTTTGAACATTAATGGTGTTAGTTGTATCACAATCAACATATTTAAGCCTTATCCTGTATTAATGGGTCGAAATTGCCCAAACAGTTTTTATTGCTCATTTATTCTTTAAATACTGAGGGGATTTTTTTGAAACTTTTGTACAATTATTTTTTTAGTGAGTACTATTAAAATTTAAAATATAATTTTTGTAGATCGTTTCACAAAGCGTATGTAAAAAAACTTACGCAATTGGTACTTTTGGGTCAAAATTTCCCAATGTAAAAAAATCAGTTTACGCATATGATACGAGCTTCGTAACAATTTCGTGGGCCTTCAACTTCATAGCAACAAAAAAATATGCGATAATATCGCACAAGTGTTTTTTTTTTGTCGTTTTTGGTTTTTATAACGGTATTATAAACTGCAACAAAACCAAAAAAAAAGAGAATAAGTAGTGTAAATATTTCATTCGTTTGTGTTTTTGAATTGAATACAAGTGACAAAATCTTCACATATTTTGGGACAATGAAACCAGAAGAGATAAGAACTTTTCTTATGCTATCAGACTCAGGCGATGAAAGCCCCAGGACACATCAAGTGAAGATGAAAACGACCTCGTTTCTGAAACTGCATCTGACTATGACCGTAACTCCTCGTCAGGCGCTAGCATGGACATTTCCGAAATTCTCGATCAAACTACGGACGAAGTTTTAATGTATCTAAACAGGACATAATAAATTTAACTCTTGGCCCAACGCGTTATTCTATTTAAAGAGCTGATGATATAAAATCTTTTCTTCTGTTATTTATACCCAGTGATAATATGAAATTAGTTGTTGAAATGACTAATTTACAAGGCGACTATAAGTGGTAATATATTTATAAGAATAAAAGTTATGCAATCTGTTCATTTAGGTCAATCTGTATTTGGAAAGATTTGGATTGCTGTAGACGACATAACCATTGAAGCATATTTCGGGCTATTTTTTTGACGGGTGTATTTAGATCTCATGGTGAAGTTTTAGAATTTCTATGGGACGATCGCAAAGGTCTTTTTTCTGGAAAAAATTTTACAACTAAAAGGCAAAAAATAAGAGCAAGCTCCAAAAAGTCAGAAATAATAAATTTCTATAATGAAACTAAATCAGTGGTCGATACATTAGATCAACTTATGAGAACTTACACATGTAAAAGGAGAACTAATCGATTGCCTCAAGCACTGTTTTACAATATGTTGGATATATCCGCCTATAATGCCTATGTAGTTTTTCTAAAAATTAATCCACACTGGAACGAAAATAAGATATATAAGCGACGCATATGCTTGGAAGACTTAGGCATGGAGTTTATATGCGGAGAAATATCTCGTAGACCGCACATGCCAGAAAGTAGTCCTGCAGTCGTAAAAAGTCTTCAAAAGGATTCTGCTGAAATTCCGTAAGCAAAAAATTTAAAAAAGGGACGTTGCAACTTTTGTCCAAATCGTTCTAACAGCACTAAATATGAAAATAAATGCTCTGAATGTCAAAAATTTATTTGCAAAAAGCATTCTGAGACCAATATTGTTTTAATGAATGTAAAAAAATAAAAAACTGAATAAATTTTATAATTTTTTGTATTGGGCAAATTTGACCCACTAATGTCATATGCGTTTTATTTTTGAAGTACAGGATAAGGGTTAAAAAAAGTACCAACGTCCTTAATTTCGTACCTAAAGTGCCAGCACTGATAATAACTCTATTTCTGTAAATTAAATACAACAAACAAAAAATATAATATTTTAATGCATGAAAGCTAATGTGAAGTAAATAGATTCCACAAATTTGCCGGTGACGGTACTTATTTTTTTAACTAATGTAAAGAAAAAAACTGTAAATTGTAAATTGTGTTCTGACCTTGAGGACTTTACTGAAAAGTAAATTTTTTTTATTCTGCATTTGCCATTCCTCCAGCACTTTTATTTAATTTTTTTGACACGTATTTGTTTCATCTGGAATTACTTACTTACTTCTATTGATTTGGCTACGGGTTTTAACTGAAAAATGGTTTCGGATAGAAAGTGTAAGGCTGCTATTCAGCAGTTGATGTGTTTTTGCGCTGCGTTCGAAAAACTTTCTTCAGGGAATTGCACAAATGAACTTTTAGAGATGAAACAAACAAAATTAGAGCGCCGATGGAACAAGATGTTAGAGGCCTTTGACGATTTGAGTACTGATGAGGAAAAGGTGAAGGAAGAAGATAATGTCTTAGAAGAAATATTAGCTATATACGAAGAGGCTTGCGAACAATACCAGTTGGTAAAAGCGAAGATCATGTGGATGATGAAGGAAAAAGTTCCCCAAAAGAAGACCCCATCGGATTGTCGTCCGGCACTTAAACTCCCTGCAATTGAAATAAAAACTTTTGAAGGGGGTTTCGATAATTGGCCTGCTTTCAGGGACATGTTTACGGCTGCAGTTGTCAACGAGCCTACCGTTGCTCCAGCCCACAAATTATACTATTTGCACAGCAAAACGAGGGGGGAGGCCTACCGATTCATTAAAGATTATGAGTTGGTAGATTATAACTTTGAATTGGCTTGGCAGGCGTTGATAGCTCGGTAGGAGAACAAACGCATTTTCATCAACAACCAAATCAGGAAAATTTATGAGATACGGACTCCTCAGAATGAGTCATTGAAATTTTTACGACTTCTTCAGAATACAGTCAACTACGGGTTATCTATTATTAAATCATTTAAAGTAGAAGTTGCTACCAATGATCCCTTTCTGATGCATATCTGTACGTCAAAGCTTCCTGAAGACACTTCACGTGATTGGGAAGATTCACTTTCGAATCACAAGCAATTACCTACATGGGAACAATTAAACAAATTTTTGTCTGACCGAATCGAAACATTGGAGACGTCTAATAGTTTGAGGAAGACCTCCAGATGGAATGCTCATCATTCAAAATCCCAAGTTTTTTATTCTATGACTGAAACTGAAAATAAAAAGGTAGTCTGCAAAAAATGTAAACAAAACCATCCCTTGCGGTTTTGTAAATATTTTAAAAGCTTATGTGTCAACGATAGAATTAAATACGTATATTCTAATAAAATTTGCGCAAATTGTTTTTCGCCACATCATTTTCGAACAAAATGTCCTAGTGCCAGTAGTTGCATAAAATGTAACAAACGACATCACACTATGCTGCACATTGAAAATGAACAACCAGTTAAACAGATGTCGCAGAAGCAGAATTATAGCAACGATCAAATACCGTCTGGATCAGGAACTCAACGGAACGTTACTTCTTCCAATAATTACATGGTGCGAGATGCCTCTACAAGTGGACATGAAATCGAGTCAGTGCAAGTCAACTTGAGTCAACATAGCGGAACAACTATTTTGCCCACAGTTTTGGTGTACGTTGAACAATTAGGTGAAAAATTTACAACACGTGCGTTAATCGACACAGGATCTTCAAAAAGTTTTCTGTTGAAACGAGTTCAACAAAATTTGTCGATTCCTTTAGAGCCTTACCGAAGCAAAATTTCTGTATTTGGTGACACAGTGGTTGGTAATTCCAAAGGACGATGTTACATAACTGTAAAATCTATGATTTCTGATTTTAAAATAAAAATGCAAACTATTGTGGTGTCTTCGTCGGCACAATTTATGCCTTCACGACCTATTCCAATACACTGTTTGGAAAATTTGGGGGGACTGAAACTCGCCGATCCCTATTTTTATAGGCCAGCAGGTATTGAAATGAATATTGGTAGTGACTATTTGCCATTTATAAACCTTGGTGGCGTTAGAATGAATATCGGTAATAATTTTGAAGAGCGAGAATCTCACTTCGGGTGGTATTTGATGGGACCGGAATCCTCTACCGAGGTACAGTCTTTTCATACCGTGGTGCACCCTTCACACGATTTAGCTCTACAGGAGCAATTAAGCAATTTTGGGAGATTGAAGAAGCCGAAAAACCAAGCCTAAGTCCGACAGCAACCTTTTTTGTGAAGATTTTTTTAGGCGAACAACGATTAGACAATCTGATGGACGCTACGTTGTACGACTCCCATTCAAAGAACAATATCCACATGAACTCTTTTTGGGTCCGTCGCGGAACATGGCACTTGCACAATACCACCGGATGGAGAACACGTTAAACAAAACACCAGAGTTTAAAGCAAAATACGCTGAAGTGCTAAAGGAATATTTGGACCTAGGACATATGGAGCCAGTAACATTTTTTGAACCAAAAACCGAAAAGGTGTCCTCATTTTTTCTGCCCCATCATGCGGTTATCAAACCTGAAAGTAAATCTACTAAGGTCAGAGTAGTATTTAACGCATCGAAGAAGACAACCAGTGGTTTCTCCTTGAATGATGTCCTTTACCAAGGGCCAACACTACTGACTGACTTAATGGAGTTCGTGCTTCGGTGGCGAAACTACCGCTATGTATTTACAGGCGATGTACAAAAAATGTACCGTCAAATTTTGGTGGACAAGATTGACCAACCTTATCAGCAAATTCTATTCCGTAATGAAGCAGAAGGCCCGGTGAACACATTTCAATTAAAAACAGTAACGTTTGGAGTGAAATGCGCTCCATATTTGGCGATAAGGACACTACTGGAGTTGAGTGAAGAATGTCAATACTTGTTTCCAAAAGCATCAATAATTTTAAAGAGCGAAGTATACGTCGACGACATCTTGTCGGGTGGACACTCCATTGAGGATGCCAAACTCAAACAAGAGGAACTTGTTAAGGCCTTGAAGTTTGCCGGATTCCCTCTCAAGAAAATGACAGCAAATCAGATGCTTCTAAACCATTTGCCCCGGTAGGATCTTCTTGACGAAGATTTTTTGAAGTTCAACGATTCCAGCATAGTTAAAACTTTAGGAATACGCTGGAACGCTTTAACAGACAATTTTTACTATGCCGTAGAGCCTATTGAGATTACCCCATCCGCTACGAAAAGAAAAATCCTATCAGTAATTGCGAGGTTATTTGATCCACTTGGTTGGTTGGGTCCAATATTGATAGTATCTAAAATACTAATGCAGGAACTCTGGAAGGAAAAGTCCGCAACACTTACTTGTAAAGTGGCACATTTTTCTAAATAATTTGCCATTTATTTCTCAAATCAAAATCCCTAGATGGATAAACTTCTCCCCAACGTATCGCATTCAGATACACGGTTTTTGTGATGCCTCCGAACAAGCATATTATGGTGCTATATGTATATATTCGAACGGAAAGCCCAGAAAATGAAATAAAAACACATTTGCTAGTCGCGAAAACTAAAGTTGCTCCGGTTAAACGCATTACAGTTCCAAAACTGGAATTATGCGGAGCTTTACTAGTGTTTAAACTCATCCGAAGTGTAGTGTCGAATTGCGGATTTTCATATGAATTGTTTTTATGGACAGATTCGTCAATTGTTTTAGGGTGGCTACAAAGAACATCAAATTCATTGAAAACATTTGTTGCAAATCGTGTGACTCAGATTATTAGCATTGCGGACACTGGTCATTGGAAACACATCAAAAGCGAGGATAATCCTGCTGATATAGGTTCTCGTGGCTGCACCCCTCAGGAACTAATAAATAATAGGCTATGGTGGCTTGGGCCTTCTTGGCTTCAATTTTCTGTCTCTTTGGCCGAAGCCAAGGACCTTTGATCCAACAGATTTGGAAACAAAAAACTCAACCAATTTTCTTCTTAATGTGAGCTGTACAGACGTACTGGAAGAATTTTCATCATTTTCAAGAGCTTTACGCGTTCTTTGTTATCGAATGCGTTTCATCAATAGATTATTGAAAAGACCATTTTCTATCGAGAAATTCATCACTACGCAGGATCATCATCATATAGCTCATCACTATAGCTCAAAAGACATATTTCTATCGTGAATATGAATGTTTAAAACATAAGAAATCAATAAATAACAAAAGCAGATTACTTAGCTTGAATCCCTTTATCGACAAAGACGATCTTCTGCGAGTAGGCGGTAGGCTAGCCAATTCAGGGTTAAGCTATGAAGAAAAACACCCAATTATAATTCCAGAAGAATCTCGACTTACAAAACTACTAGTTCATTTTACGCATCGAATTCTTCTGCACTCTGAGCACCACATCATGTTGCGAGTTATCCGACAAGGATTCTACATCCCTAGATTGAAAAACTTAGTGCGGAAATGCATACGAGAATGAAAAGAGTGCACTATCTACAAACACCGGTTCCAGAACCAGATTATGGCAGCACTACCCCCAGAACGAGTTACCTTCTCTTTACCCACTTTACTCAGGTGTCAACTTCGCTGGTCCGTTCAGCATTAAAGTTTCGTCTCTAAGAAATGCAAAAAAAGTAAAAGGATATGCTGCAGTGTTCGTCTGTTTCTCAACTAAAGCAGTACATTTGGAGTCGTGTTCGGAACTCTCCACCGATGCTTTTCTTGCCTGTTTCGACCGGTTCACAGGACGAAGAGGCATTCCTAAGACCATGTATTCAGACAATGGCAGAAATTTTCTTGGCGCAAGTTACGCTCTTATAAAAAGCCACAACGAGTTTTTAAAATCAGCTGAAAGGGCTTTAATCGACAAGTACAGCGGATTGGGTTTTACCTGGTCATTCATACCGCCGTATGCACCTCATATGGGCGGCCTTTGGGAAGCTGCAGTCCGTAGCATGAAGTCTCATATAAAAAAATCGCCTCAAACTTATCATTAACTTTTGAGGAATTCACCACACTTCTCGTGCATATTGAAGCTGTACTCAACTCGAGGCCGCTCTCCCCAATCACTGAACATCCTAACGAATTTTGCCTCTAACTCCTGGTCATTTTCTGAGAGGAGCCACAATAACTGCGTTACCAGAAGCCCCTCTAGAAACTCCGCTTGAGGAAATACCACATTTAAAACGTTGGAAGCAATTGAAGGCATTACAGTATATTTTTTCACGCCGCTGGAAATCGGAATACATTACCGAACTTCAACGTCGTTTCAAATGGAGGACCGAGCGAGAAAACTTAAAGGAAAATGATATCGTTGTAATTAAAGATGATTCACTACCACCAACTGAATGGCTTCTCGGTAGAGTTACCAATGTCATCTATGGGCGTGACAGCAAAGTACGAGTCGCCAAATTACAGACCAAAAATGGCACCATCATACGACCGGTGGTAAAATTATGTTTACTACCCACTGATAACCATGTCCCGAATGGAAATGAGCAATGGAAGAAATCTATAACTCATTTTTCAATTGCACTGCATATCTTTTATTTCTGTATATATTTTTTTTCCTCTTTTTCCTACTGTTCTTACCTACTACAGTAAATTCCTACACTGTTAGCAGTGTTTGGAACGAACGTCACGAAGTAGTTCAACTAAGATCAAACATTTGTCCACAAACCAGACGAGGAGTAGCTGAGGAGTTGTTACCGAACGAAGCTAACCCACTAAAAGATGTATCTCCAGACCACCTGCTCATTTTTAATTGGATGATAATCTAGTACTGTTGCTCTTGCCATCCTCGCCCGGGAGAATGTTGAAGCGACTGCAACCATTTTTCATATATTCCTTATTTATTTTATTATTTTAATTTCTTTATTAATCATTAATTTATTTAATATCAATTATTTTAATTATTTCCTTCTCATTTGAATATATATCTCAAATAATTTCTATATGTGTATTGGAAAGTCATTACTTTTAAACTAAAGTAAAGCTTTTGCTCTCAATTTAGTAGCTTTGAGTGATTTATCACTGGGTCTTTGTCATTGCTTCTTACTTAAATGTATATGCTAACTAAATTATTTTAAATCATATTTGTATCATAACTTAACAAACGTTTAAGCTAATCACAGCAGCAAGAATCTGTAAATTCCTTTTTTATATTATAAAACAGCAAGAAGCTGTATTATAAATTTTTAAGTTCTAAGAAGAACTCCCTGCCTTTTTATTAAAAACGATAATTTAAATCTGGGCTAAGAATCGAGCCCACAACGAATATTGACTCAATTAAAATTCATGCCTGAACATAGTATAAAAGTGACAACAAAAAATACTAGAAGCAATCAAGTGAAGGATAAAAACAAAGTATGTAGTCATACCTGTTCACGAGTTAATCCATGCTCATACAGCCAGATAAACAAGACTTACCTACATACATGCATTCGCAAATCTGTTGAGTGACAAAATCTTCAATAAACGACATGGACACATTCAGATGAACTGTAAACAAGAATCGCATACTCATTGTCGCCAATAGTCGTTAATGGGATTGCAAGTGTCAGATGATATTTCCATTTACTACATTGTATGTGTTATAGACGATTGGTATATATGAAAGAGTTCTCGTTTATGTATAACTTGTATAAGTATTGTATTGGCTTTTGCCATTATTTTAACGTTTGCCATGGTACAATACAAATGTTTTTACATAATGGAAGGCAAATAAAAATACAAAAACAAAAATTTAACAACACCAGAGTGTACAAAAGTTGATTTTTGATTTTTAATTTGTTCACAAATATTACATACTGGCCTGCGTTTCCAATAAAACAGATAAGAAGAAAATAATGACAGTTTTGGTCGTCAAAAGAAATTTGAAACGTGTAGATTCCAAAAAAAAAATCTGTTTGAGTATCACAGACATAGCTGCCAGATTTAACGATTTATTGTCATTTTGACGATTTTGTTCTCCGAAAATATTATATTGGCAATTTTTGGAAATTTAAAATTTACATAATTTTCTTTACTTTAGTAAATTAAAAGCTTCCTTAACCTTTGCATTTGCTTTGCAATTCTTACTTTTGCAAATTTAGGTTAGTAATAACAAGGACTAAAGTATTATATATATAAATTATGGGCCGATAGCCTTGGTTGCTAGTGCCTTTCGTTTATAAGCTAACGTAAAAATAAAATAAAATAAATATTTAAATTATTTACGAAGACTTGTGATTATACTACGTAAAATACTAAAAACCTAAATAAAAGCGCCAATTAGCAGAAAAATTTAAAAAGAAATGATAAGATATTTATAAAAAAAATGTTATTTTCTGCAAATACCCAAATAATAACATTTTTTTCCTACTCATGCAGTGCATTGTGTTGGAACTAGAAAAAAATATGTTATGGGAGGAAAGAGGAAGTGATGTTTGTGGATACTTGATTTAAAACCTTTTAGAGAATAAGTGACAGGAAAGACCTTTGCAGAGAGCACCACTTACAAATAGCACGATCCACAAACGGAGGTATTCACCGATAAACACGAGTGTTACATAATTCTCGGGAACAAGTCTCCTTATTTCGCTCGCACAAAATCCGTTGTAGTAGCGATAGAACAGAGAAACACAAGCCACATTGCCATTATAGAGACCCTTCGTCCTATCCTGTACGGGGTCGAGAAGTTTCAAAATATTGACGCACCGGCCCATACATGAGAGTAATATTTTTTTTAATATTATTTTAGGTCGGATATAAGTGGCGTAAATAGGAAGAAGATCAGATGAAGTGCAGTATTTCTTGCACAATCTTAAGAATCCAAGGCACTAAAAAATATAGCAGTTCTAGTGAACATCACACTGAATTTTCATGGCTTTACAGTCAAGATCTTTTGTCTCCCCAATATTTACACCATCCATACATATAGAATATGCAACATTCTAGCTGCGCTTATGTGTCAACAAACGTTAAACAATTTTTTCCTAAAAATAATATTAAACTTATCGATTTTTGAAAAAGAAATCAGATATGAAAATAAGTGGTGGTTGCTTTTAATTTCCAGCCTTGATTAAATTTATTGAGAAACATTACTATTGTCACATCTTAAAACTTAAACTGTATTCCTTAGAAGAAATGATGTATAAAAAATGTATTTATAACTTAATTTAATTTGTAACTTCTTCGAATTTAATGTTGTACCTGATTTATTTAAAACGCTTAATTCTAATACGTATATTTTTAACACACAAATGTATTATACTAGCTGTACTCCGCGCGTGTTGTTGCGCTACCAACTAAAATAAATTTGAAGGAAAGACATTACACAAATGTCCAATTAATTTTTAATCATTTTATTGATTTTGTTTCCCGTTGTTCAGATGATTCAGATGAACGGGCCTGAGTAGTACGCATTCGATCAGTTTCTAATCTCACTTCTCGTTGTTCAAGAGATTCATACGAATGGGTCTAAGCAGCATGTACTCGAAGATTTTCCAGTCTCAATGCTCGTTGCTTCTTTCTGAGGCTCGTAATGTTTTATTCTTCCGTGCTTGAGGTGTAGGTCGACCAATTTCTTGTCATTCATTTTGAATAATTTTCATTGAATCATCTTCATCATCATCGGAAATTAATCGCACCAACCTCCGTCGACTCATGCGCAACAACTTTGTTAAATAATGCACAGTTTACGATTTAATTCATTTTGAGTAATTTTCAGTGGCGCCAACTGTCGGAAATTGGTCATACTAACTTAGAAACCTTCGCAATGCGCAACAGCTTTGCTAAAATTTATAAGATGATCAAATGCATAGTTTACGATTTTATAAGGTACCTACAAACAAACATTCATTTTTATATATGTAGACTATAGACAATCCGCCCATTTTGTTCACATATATATCAAAGTCGTCCATAAAAAATTTGAGGCTTCCAGCTGTTGCAGTTTATGAGATATGCGACATAAAATACTTATTGGGTGTGTGGGCGTGGCACCTCGTCGACTTGAAATTTTAAAATAAAAGTAGCCTATAGTTCCTTCCAGACATACAGGAAGGTACTGTTAAGATTTCAAGAAAATCGGTCCAGCCGTTTAAACTTCAAACAAACAAACAATTCATTTTTGAATATTCATTTGTTCCGAATTAAGTATGTAGTAGAGTCTCAAAAACTATAATCAGACAGTAGTGAGTTAGAAGCTTGTTTTAAGAAATGGAAAATAAGCGTTAGTGTGCTAGTGATCAAATTGGGATCGCAAATTAATAACCGATCATCTTTACTGGAATATTGATATCTTTTGACTTCAACAGCATTTGATTGGAACAGCTTCTAGCAAGTCAATCTAAACTTTGTAGAATAATCAACTAGGCTCCCATTTATTGAAGAGGAAATCAAAATGGCAACTTACTCACCGTTTTGCAAGAAGTCACTTCTTTTGTTAAAGAAGGATTTGAATAACTGACCTTACTGAACATTTTTTTGTAACACTAACAGTCCTCAATTGCAGTGAAATAACAACTTCTCTATTTCAGGTTGAGATTATAGGAATAATAAAATCCGAAATAAAGATTCAATCATTAAAAAATACTATTTCACTCCTTTTATTTTCTGCTGCTGTGTTTCATGAATAAGCGTACTTGCAGCAGGTCAAAAAATGTGGTTACAAATTTATTTGTCGTTACCTAGAGACAATTCAGTCTGTAGACATGTATTAGAATACAGACATTTAGACTTGTATAGAATATATTAGAAAGAACATTTTTGGTGATTACGTTGTACTCTTCCACCAGACATTGTGTTTCGTTGTCGATATAATCCTCTTTAGAAGAAGCAGGGGTCAGAGGGCTTTCTACACAAATTGCTTGGTTAACCCTCTCCTAGTTTCTTAATTTTATAAATTCGTAAAATATGAATCTTTTTTAAACAAGATTACCCGGATATGTAGCCGAGCTGTTTAACCACCACGCTACACCACATTATTTATTCTTAACGAACAATTTGAGGAAATGGTCATTTCACATGAATAGTATGTGAACTGTATTGACATTATGTAATCTGACCTCTTTTTACTTTTTTTTGAAAAGTTTTCTTGAGTCGCATTTGTATACGAATAACACATAAGCTCCTCGCTATCGGTTAAATTCTGCCTGATTTATGAGCCACAGTCATGAAAAATTGGATACTTCGGATGCGTTCCACCTAGAGAAGCCGTGACGGAAATTTTTCACATTTAATGACATCGAGTTTTTTTTCAAACGAATACAAATATATGGCGTAATGCATGAATTGTGGTAGTTGAATTAAAATTTTTAACTATTGTAACTGAATGTGCTAAAATTCACCTGTTTATTAAATATTTTGCTGCTTTTTATTTCTTTATTTTTTTAATATTTTTTTATTTCAAAATAATTAAAGTTTATTTCACAAAAAGCACCCGAATATTAATTTATATTCAATATACAGAGCAGGTATATGATAACCAGAGGACTCAAAAGTTTAGCCTGTATATGCAATTATTATAAATAAAATTATACTACAGTATACTAAATATAAAAAGGCAAGACAAAGCAGGCAACGGGATTAGTAAAATTTCAGTCAGTTTTGTGTGAAGACGGCTTTCGTGGTTTGAAAATCTCCGTTGTAAAGATCTAACGAACAATTGTTAGTGTGTACGCGGAAGAGTGTAAAGAAAAATAACTAATAAAGCAAATTGTTGTTGTTTAAATCAAGTTGTGAAGAATGGCACATAGAATTGTGCAAATAATAAAGAATTTTAATTAAAAGTAAAAACAAATTTTATTTTAAACGTTTTTAAAAAGGATAAAAACGTAACAATATATACACATCAATTATATTTATCAATTTTTGCATAAAACATATTCTGTCTACTGTATACAACAACCGGGAATTTATCGCGTACCATATTTTTAACTAAACCTTAACACTTCCATCGTTGTCATCTACCGCCAGCAGCTGCATAATCCTCCAGCCGTTGGCCGCGTATGTCCTTTAATTATTCAAAATGTAAAATATGGTATGTAGTTTGTGTAAAGCAATACGAAACTCATTGTGTGGTTAAATGGCATCGAATACAGGTAAAGTCTGTGGTTAAAAGCATTTCAAATATTTTTAATTTAATCTCAAGTAGCTTTAGAAATGTTTCATGTGCAAAAAATTATAAAAAAAATTTTCAAAAGCCACATGAGAAAATGGTCAACGTTAAGTATCTTAAAACCACAAATATAAGCGTCTTAATAATAAACGAAGAAAAAATATTTAAAATTCCGGATAAAGAAATTAATTAAAGAAATTTCTTTGAATGGTTCTCGTGATTGAATCATGAATTAATCCAGGACAACCATCAACTTCGGATGCAAAACCAGATCGATTCCGTAGGAACATAATACTGTGTGCTTGGTGGCAATATAAAAGTGTGGTGTACCACGACCTCATAAAATCTGGTGAAATCGTTAATACAGCTCGCTACCGACAACAAATGGTCAACTTGAACCATCATGCATTGATTGAAAATATAGCCAGAATGTTCCATAAGATACGCCAAAGTAGTATTGCAACTTGACAGTGCTTCTTCACACAAAACAAAACAGGTGCAGGATACAATGAAAGCATTAGGCTTGAAGCTGATATACCACCGGCCGTAGTCACTAGCCTTGGCTGACTAGCTGATGTTTTGACCAATATTTCTCCGATGGAACATACGTTGGCTGAGAAGTATTTTGATTCCAAAGGGGAAATCGAAAATTGAATGACTAATTGGTTTGCGTCAAAAGACGAACAGAATGGGTCATACATATCACTTAACCTGACCAGTACAATGGGTCAATTCGACCTCCGGGTACTGTACTTGTCTTAATTGACAAGTACACGTCCTCTAACCTAACCTGACCAGAGTGTTTCAGGCAGAAATTTATGCTATTAGACAAGCTGCGCATATTGTTGAACCCAGGAACCTCCCTCCTTCTAACTTGATCACATATGAGGACGGTCAAGCAGCAGTAAAAGCGCTGGGATTCCTCCTCACTAAATCAAAGGGCGTCAGTAGTTGTATAGATCATCTGCACGGTATACGTCTACACAAAACCGACCACTACTGGATTCCGAACGAATTGTTAAATAATTATTTTTTAAATCGGAAATCCGCCCACGGAATTCAACAAACCGTAGGCGGCCTAACTAGGTACGCTGAATTTAAAAACAACTGTGTTCAGCAGTGTACAACAGGAAAACCAAAGAACTATTTGAGTTCGACAAAAGAACAGTTCGCACCCTAACGGTAATTCTAACTGAACACTGCACTGTTGGCAGTTTTGGTGACAAGCTTGGTCTGACCCAACAAAATTACTGCACAAGCATGATGTGGAAGAAACGGAATCGATACAACACCTTTAATGTGAGCATCCTGTACTAATGGTTAAAATGTGTCTACATTTGGGTGAATGACCCTTTCTGTTTTCCGCAGCAGTAAATTCACTATGTAGTGCGCGGAACAATAGAGTTTAAATTTATATCCTCGATTATGTGGCATTGTTTTATTATGAAAAGTCTAACAAATTGGCTTCTTTATGCTGAAAAATATTTAAAAAATATACAATATATATCAAGTAAAAAAAATTAGTCTGGCGAAAGTGAGATAGTTTAGATTTAAAGGCTTATGTATGTAAATTTCAATTGAGTCCCAGAAGACCGCTCTATAAAGGCATTAATTTCGATAACTAGGAAATAGATGTAGTGTACTACACTAGGACGTAGTTCTCATCCTTAACCCATTGCTCACCCACAGCATTATATTTAAAGGGTCGCCGTAGCCTAGTAGGAAGTGTGTTGGCTTAGTAGACGTAAGGCCACGGTTAAAACTCCGGGTCGGATATCTAGAACAAAATCAAATCTGATGAAATATTTCTTGCCATGAAAAGTTTCTTAAAAAAGTCTGCTATATGGGATCGACTTTAAACTGTAGGTCCAGCGACTTATGGATAAAATTAACACACAGAACATAAGGAATGTGAGAAGATAGGATATTTTAATATATGCTGGAGTTTGTTGTAGAAGTCGCCGTAGCCTAGTAGGAAGTCTGTTGGCTTATTAGACGCAAGGCCGCGGTTCAAACTCCAGGTCAGACATTAAAACGAAATATGAAAAAATATTGCTTCGGCGACTGGCTCTCAGCGGATTTCTGAAAAAAAACTCTGGGAGTAAATAAAAATTACCATGAAAAGTTTCTCAAAAAAATTTCTCGGTTAGAGTCGACTTTAAACTGCAGGTCCTGCCACTCATGTATAAAATTAGCACACACAATATTTAAAAAAAACGGATAGGTTAAAAAATTTCTGAAGTTTGCACAGGCCCACAAAAGTGTACATCATGCCCACAATAGTTAACAATTTCAGAAATTTTTTAACCAAGACCGTCTTAAATTCGAGGAAAGTTGCCAGACAATTACAAAGATTTTCAACGAAAACGGATTAGTTAAAAAAATTTCTGAAATTTGTTATCCATATATATACTTTTGTGGCTATGTGTAAATGTCGCCGTAGTCTTATAGGTAGTGCTTATAGCTCATTAGACATTTCTCCTCGGTTCAAATTCCAGGTCATACATCTCCAATAAAACGAATATGAAAAAATTATTCCTCAGCTCATTTCTGGCAAAAAGTCTGAGACTAAACAAAATTGCTATGAAAAGTATCTCAAAGATCTGTCGTTCAGAGTCGATTTTTAGCTGTGGTCTCGCCACTCATGTATAAAATTAATACACACAACATATGTGTTGTGAGAAGCTAGATAGTAATCCTGACTAAAGTGTTGCAATAACCAATTAATTAAGTAAGGATGCAAAGATATAATCATCGCAGTTTGAAAAAATACACAGCAACATAAATGATGTTGATTTTCTTATGCATTTTTTTCTGCTGTGTTATATTTTTGGATTTAATGTAAACGCATTAAATTTTAAATCCTTTTTACAACTCGTAAAATACTACTAACCAAAACCAAAAAAAAATGTTGTTAGAGAAGAGCATTGTAATGATGAGTAAGTTGGTTAGAAACTGTTTCTTCTTGTTTATACTTTGCAAGAATTTCAGTATTCCTTTTTAATGTTCTGTTTATTATTTCCCTTTTTCTTGGCAAATTTTCCTTAACTTTCCATGGTTTTAAAATTATTTCTCTACACGGGCATCTCCCTTGAAACGAACACAAAAAGTGTTATTTTTTTCTTTAGATTTTTCACTATATACGCCATTATACCAAAGCAAAACTTAAGAAACAAGTAAAATATTGCTTACAGAGGAAGGTTTTTGCTAAAGTTGGTCTTGGAAGGGGAACAAAAACTCGTATACATTTTACGTAGTCACTGTAGTCTAGTAGGTAGCAGAGATCAGCAATGAATCGTTTTTTGCTACTCATAAGTACTCATGCAATTTTGAATATGAGTGAGTCAACATTATTGAAATTCAACTACTCTGATTTATTCATTCTCACTACAACGTTGATTTATAAGTACAGGTTGCAATGAGTATGAGTACAACGTTGACATCAAACTAATAATATTCGAAATATATTTGATTCATACTCATTCAGATTCAGATTTAGAAAAATACTTATGATTAGAAATTTACAGTCTTAGTAGTTGTTGCATTTACCAAAAAAAAGAAGAATGAAAAAGCCAAAGCCAGAAAGCAAAGCACATACACTTCTAGTGAGTATAGTAGTGTTCGTACGCGAATCATACTTATTTTGTGATTCTCCGAGAGTAAAGAAAGTTGCCGTGGAAAGTTTCTCAAACAATCTGTTAGTCGCAAGCGACTCTAAACTGTATGTCTCGCCACTCATATTTAAAATTAACACACATCACATTAATGGTGTGCCTAAAGGATTGTAATGACCAATTATGTATGTACATTTTACTGCTGCTTCATACATATATTCTATTTAAAAACTGCTGTAGTCCTCTCTTCTTTTTCAATACCAACACTCATCTGATGGCCCCTACTCATGCAGTGAATTGTGTTGGAATTAGGAAAATAGGTTATGGGAAGGAGGACAGAGACTGTTGTGTTTGTGGACAATAGATTTGAAACTTTTTATATTATAAGTGAAAGGAAAGACCTGTCTGATTTCTCTTATGTATGTAACAGTTTTACTACTGATGGTGAAAATTAATTTAAAAAAAAAATAAGATTATCTGAAGAAATCATGTTCTGATTCTATTTTTTGTGTTTCTTTATTTCAAAATATTTAAAAATATTTTAACTTCCGTAAATTCATTTGCTTAGTTTTTCATACAGTATTGTTGGGTATTTATTATGAAATTTTTTTCATATAAATTAATATATAAAAGTCCCTGAACACTTTTATTATTATTTTATAAATGAATTCCTTCTCTTTTAAATATTTTTTTTAGAATTCTTCGTTTTAATTTAATTTCGTTTTGTTCGTTTTAATCCTTATTTAGGAACGCTTCAATGGGGCATTATGATATAATTGTAGAGCGTTAGTATTGGGGGAAATGTATGAAAAATAGAAATATTAATAAGTAGCGGAAAAACGGAAATTTTTTTCCATAGCTTTTCATATTAAAAAGAAAATAAAAATCAATTTAAAAACCTGAATCAAGGTTGGATTTTTTTACTGCAAAATAATTACAACATACATACATACATATGTACATACATACATACATAATTGGCCATTACAACCCTTCAGGCAGGATACGGCCTCTCATGTTGTGTGTGTTAATTTTATACGTGAATGGCGGAACTTACAGTTTAACGTCGACTCCGAACGACAGATTTTTGAGAAACTTTTTCATAGCACGTCTTCCAACAAACAAGCGTTTAACCTTAGACGCACGAAGAGAAATCAATGGTTTCAATACAGAAGTAAACAAATAATTTTAACTACATCAACGCAAGCCAGTGTTGTAAAATTGAAATTTTGAATTGGTACTGACATATAACTGAAAGGGTACTTTTTGCATGAAATGGTACTTTTGTAAAATAATATCTATTTATCCTTAATACACGCACGAAATGGAATAGAAAAACCAACGACTTATACATGTTCATATACAAAACAAAAACAATTGATTAGGAGCGTAACAGAACGTAACAGCCCCGTTTAGTCAAATGTAACTAAACGTACGTTAGTTTTTTTGAAAAAACTACTGAAGTACTGAATTTTCCAACACTGACGCAAACACAGTACAAAATTTATCCTGCTTTAATGTAATTAAGATTTACAAACAGGCAGTATATTTCTATAAGCTTACATACTATCATGCAACTTAATAATGAATTCTTAAAAGTTTGACTTCAATTCAAGACTCCCCGGTATTAAGATTATGGCTCAACACAACACATACTAAAACAGCACATTAGAGTAAAAAAAAAATAGAAAACAAATGTTATTGCTGGACCTTTTATACATGCAAACTCTGATAAATTTACTCAATCAAGATTTCAGAGTCAAGAGTTGAAACACGGGCTCTCATCTAATAAGCCAACGAACTAGCTATTCGATTACAGTGTTCTTAAAGTTAATTATCTCCCAAGCAATTTTAGAAACATTCTAGTATATGGTGTCAATTATTTTTTTTGCAATTTCTTTGGTATTTTGATTGGTTGGTTTTAAGAATACTTTCGGTTAGACTGACGAAAGTTGTGCTAATATTGTTAGGTTTTTACCTTTTTAAAAACTTTTAGAATATAACTTCGTTGACTGCAAACAAAAATAAAATCAAATATAGATGTGTTCAGTTTCAATTAAACTCTTTATTGTTCGCACCACTTTTGTGTGCCACCGAATACGACTTGATGATATAACAACAATAATTTCTTTGGTTTGTTCTTTTTTTCTGCTCACACCCTTTGCGTAAGCAATACGACTTGTCCGCATAGCTGCCAGATTTGACGATTTATCGTCATTTTGATGATTTTGAACTCCAAAAATGTCATATTGACGATTTGACGATTTGACGACTTATGCTCTTATTTTGACGATTTTTAGAAATTTAAAATTTTCATCATATTCCCAACTTTAGTACATTAAAAGCCACTTTAAGTATTATATTTTGAAGCTAATTTCGAATACCTGTGATGATTTTTCTGTGTTTTATTCCTTTTTAATCCCTTAAAGGCCAACAAATTACAACTCCTAAATAACCTCGTAGTTGAGAATAATTTATCTCTTGTCGTTGCAAACAATTTTAAAAATTCGAGTATAGCTTCTAAATTTACCATCGGAAGAACAAAGGCAAGCGCCGTTATTTTTGTTCGTACGACCAACACTCAGGGCATTGTGTTTGAAACTATGAAAATATGTTATGGGAAGATGGAAAGAGAGAACAGTGTTTATGGACACTAGGCTTGTATATTTTTATACCGTAAGTAACAATCAAGACCTCTGCGGGAATTGAGTTCCACATACGAATAGTCCGACTAAAAAACGTACTTTTTCTGTAATACAGTGTGCGACCACTGGCCGCATACGGATGTCCTGGGCGAGAAAGACAAGCGTTATGAAGGAATATATGATTTTCGGGAACAAGTCCCCTTATTTCGTTCGAACAAAATCCTTTTGTAGTAGTGATAGAACAGTGAATAAACCATATTTCAACGATGCACTACACTACGCTGGCTATACGGCCGTCATTAACGAGCTACTACGGCCTCTCCTGTACACGGTCGAAAAACCTCAAAATAGACGTTGAGGCATCGACCCCATAAAAAGTAATTATAAATAAATTAAATTAAATAAATAAATAAAATCTTAAGAAGGAAGTGAAGGAATTGAAAAATGAGTCGGTTGCAGCCAACATTACACTGAATTTTTTGATTTGAATGTCAAGAGCTTCGGACTCCTTAATATTTACACCACCCATAGATTAAGATGATACAATATTATTGCTGCGCTCTTGTGTCAATAAACAACACTGGGATAGATTGTTTAAACCTTAAACATTTTTTTCCTGATAATGATATAACATTTCTCCATTTTTGGAAAAAAAAAAATAATAAATATATGAGGGACGCTAGCTTTTAATTTCTAACAATTTTTTTTAAATGTTTTATTTTTGAACACAGATATGTACATATATTGACTTCATATGTTTTACTACAATAGAAATAATTTTGGTTTTTAAAAACTTTTAATTTGTTTATTTCTTCTGACGATTTTTGACGATTTTGACGATTTTTTCTCAAATATTTTACGATTTGGTGCCTCATTTATCTGGCAGCTATGCTTGTACGTTAGATCTGTATGGCGGAGGTTTTTAAACCACGACTGTTTTCTTCACATGCAAGGAGTCTTCACACAATACTGACTGAATTCTTACTACTCGTTGCCTGCATTATCTTGCCTTTTTGTATGCTCACATAATCAGTCTGACGAACATTCTTGAAGTAGAATGTTTGTGTTTTCGGTTTCTCGAGAACTCTATCGCGACTTCATTATTGTTTGTGTATTTTGTTCACATTGTTTGTTGTTGCATCGTTTAGCTGTCTACCTCCTTTTCTCATACTGATGTCGTTGTTGGTTTACTTAGAACAAGTTCGATGTATGTGTTAGTGTAGTTTTTGTTTATCGTTTTTAATGTTAAACGATACTACACTGTTTTCATTTTCGTAACGATATCTACTCCTTGAAGAGTCGTTGCATTTTAGGTATTAACTGTGCAAAACGCCTGCGTTCGCCAATAGGCAACTGTTATGGTATTATCAATCAGGACAATGGAAAAATTCACAAAATATACTCTTGCTTGCAGATTATATAACTTTTCATATACAATTTTAAATGGATATTTTCATGTGGAATCTCATGTAGTTAATACGTTTACAATGATGTGTGCAAATTTATACATGCCTTGCAAATACTATGAGTGCTAAAATATTTTCTTATTTCGGATTTTAGGTTTTTCGGCAGTTTGATAGTTTAAAGACATGTTTTATTCGATGTAACATAATCAATAACTTGGTCATCCATTGCTAATAAACCAAAAAGCTTTCGTTTCATTTTCTCCCCGTACTCTGTTATAAAACCAAAGTACGTTTCTTACTTAAAAGTAATTAAAAGGGTCCTAGCGCTTGTAAATAAAAAAGTTCTGTTCTATTGTATCACAAAAGTTAAGCTACTTAAAAACTTTAGTTCGCATATGTGGGGCGCACTGCATATAGCCAAGTAATAAAATTAATTAAATCGTATACTAGCCATTGGATAGTAAATATCTTAGAAAGGGGACAGTTGACTAAGATGATGGCAAAGTTACTAAAAACAAACTGTTCAAAAAATTATTAGATTAAGTCATACCAAGTAAAATTCCTAAATGTTTCTCATTTTATCATGATAATATTTTTTGGTTTTGTTGTTTTATTTAATTCAAAAAGTTTTCGAACCCTTAAATAATTGTTCAGAAAGCAGCAGTTTTCTCAAAAATTTTTGCAGACTTTCCACAAGAATTTTATTTATTTATTAATTATTATTATGTTCGGTTTAGTGTCACAGACTAGAGTCTATGGTTGGAATCGAACCCACGACCCTCACGCTAATAGTCTAGCACACTGCCCACTAGACTACCAGGGCACCCACAAGAATTGTGTTTTTCTTTTTTATGCGATTAATTTAAAAGTCTGAATTATTTCCTGATTTTTAAATCATTTCATATTCTGGTCTTTATCTTTCAGGTTCCAAATTTCTGCTAAATCTTGTCTAACAACGATGAGTTGCCTTTAATAAACAGATTTCTGCATATAATTCGCCGTAATCTAGTAGGTACATTACGTGCGGCCACGGTTCAAACTCCAGGTCACATATTGCCAACCAAAAATTTAATTAAATATTTTTCCGCGACTTCCTCTCAGGAAATTTCTGGCAAAAACTGTGAGAGCAAATAAAATTGTCATGAAATGTTTCTCAAAAATCTGTCGTTCGGTGTTTAGTTGTTAACACACACAACATAAGTGCTGTGAGAAACTATGCCATAATCCTGACTGAAGGGTGATGACCAATTGTGTATGTAATCCAGGCTAGTTAAGATAATTCAGTTGAATTGTTTACGACATCGTCTGGATTCTCCACAGTGGCTATGAAAAATGAATTTTTTTTTAGAATCCTAAACTGGTTAATCCGGGACAACCATTCAGTTGCAAACCAGATTGATTCGGTAGGAAGACAATGCTGTGTGTCCGGTATGACCAAAGTGTGGTGTACCACGTGCTCATAAGGGCTGGTCAAACCATTAATGCAGTTGATCACCGCCAACAAATGATCAATTTGATCCAATGCGCCACAAGACACTTTTGCAACAGGACAGTGCAAGTTCACACAAAGCAAACCCGGTTCAGGATACAATCAAAGCATGCTAACTCACCTCCTCTTTCTATCGATGGGATATGCATTTGCTCAGCAGTACTTCAATACCTATGAGGAATTTGAAAATTAAGCGACTTCAAAAGACAAACAGTTTTATTGGCCTGGAAGATGGAACAAAGGAGCTTCCCAATAAAAATCGATGTTTTTTGTTCACTAAAAACGCTCATTTCATTCTGGACACTGAGATCAGCAATTAATGGTTTTTTCGCTACTCATAAGCACTCATGAAATTTTGAATATAAGTGAGTCAACAATATTGAAATTTAACTACTCTGATTCATTCGTACTCAGTACAACGTTGATTTATAAGTATGATTACAATGAGTATGAGTACAACGTTGACATCGAACTCATACCATTCGAAATATTTTTGATTCATAAGCCTACCCATTAAGATTCATAACTTTAGAAAAATATTTATATTACTTACAAATGATTCGTGTGATTCGAATCATTCATCAAAATGTACAGTCTTAGTTGTTGTTGCATTTACAAAAAAGAAAAAGAAAAAGACAAAGACAGCAAGCAAAGCAAACACACAACCTTCTAGTGAATATTGTAGTGTTCGTAAGCGAATCATACATATTTTGTGATTCTTACAACGTATTGTTAAGTATGAGTATGATGAGTACTTCAAACTTTGAATATGAGTAGTATGATATTAAAACAAGTATGAATGCGTATAAGTATCAGAAATTATGAGTACAGTTCGATTTTACTTATCATTTTGAATACTCATTGCTGATCTCTGGCACTTTTATAGATTCTGTATTAAACATTAACATTAGCATTAAATAGTACGATTTGTCTCTGAAAATACGATGGTAATAAAAGAGTAAATTAGTCAAACTGAGAACATTGGTGTAGTTAGTTAATTTCATTTGCTTTATGCCAATTTGGTAGCTAGTAAATAGGAACTATGGAATAGTGTTATTTCGGTTTTTGGTTTTTAATTGAAAATTTTGACTCACGGAATTCTTTCTCAATTAATTAATTTTTCCGAGTTAACATTGCGTCCATCAAATTGTGATAGCCAAAAGCAAATGTAAGAAATATAACACACAATTGCCTTTTTTTTTGATTTAATATTTAATTTAATTCTTATGAAATTTTATTTTTCTTCTAATTTTATTCTTATTCGAAAATAAAGCAAACGTTGTGAGTTTATTTCTATAATTATAAAAAAAATTATATCCGGAAATTTTCTTACGGATGTAGATTATTTTCTTATTTACCAACAATTCAAATGTATTTTAGCATGTTTTTCTGTTTCCTTCTTCGTTCTACGGTGGATATGTATTTATTTTTGGAAACATGACGATTTGTAGTTTTTTCGTTGTTTGTTTTGCGATTTTTATTTCTTTTTCATTGTATATATTTTTTATTTGTAGTTGTGGACTAAAAACAAGCATGTGCTTGTTGCAGTTTCCTAAGTATATGTAATGCGGTAGAAGTAGAAAACTTTAGTTATGTAATATGGTTTATACTGGTCTTTTCATTAAGAGCTTTCTATCTGTTTGAAGTCGCAGTAGTCTAGCAGGTAATGTGTTGGCTTAGTAGACGCAAGGCCCGGGTCAGACGTCAAAATAAAAATATTGAAAAAATATTTCTTGGGCGACATTCTCTCAGCAGATTTCTGGCAAAAACAGTGAGATTAAATAAAAATTGCCTTGAAAAAACTGTAGGTCCCGCCACTCATGTATAAAAAATTAACACACACAACATGAGTGGTGTGAGAAGCTAGGCCGTAATCCTGACTGAAGGGTTGTAATGGCCAATTATGTGTGTATGTATGTATGTAAAGGAAAGAGCGACGGTGATCGTTAACAGCGACAAGGTATCGAACTTGAATGACTCATTCTGCTTATCCCATTAATTAGTTGCAACAACGTTACAATAAGACTTACTTGTGTTTTATTGTTTTATCTTTACAATCGGTAATACGAATTATCTTTCTCCTAAAACGCATGTATTTTTGGTAGATTGGTATGTGAAGCGCATAGTGGACTACAGCGGAATTTGTTCTTCATCGACAGTATCGGCATGTGGAATACTTTTCTACAATAACGTTCCTAGAGCAAGATTTTTCAAAACATTCTGAGCTACTATCTCAACATAGATTTCGAAGTTAAAAACCAGTCCGTCTCGTGCAGCCAAGAAATTTTTTCTATTTATTGTAGTCGCCGTAGTCTAGGAGATAGTGTGTTGGCTTATTAGACGTAAGGCCATGGTTCAAAGCTCAGCTCAGACATCAAAACGAAAATATTGAACAATATTTCTTCTACGACTTTCTCTCAGCAGATTTCTGGCAAAAACTCTGAAAGTAAATAATAATTGCCATGAAAAGTTACTAAACAACATTTGTCGTTCGGAATCGACTTTAAACTGTCCTGCCACTAATGTATAAAATCAACACACAATATAAGTGTTGTGAGAAACTAGGACGTAATCCTGACTGAAGGGTTGTAATGACCAATTATGTTATATTATCTTTAGATTTAAATAAACAATTGGCGTGTGAGATATCATCGAAATGTTTATTGGTTTGAAAGACCTGTTGTAGTCGCCAAGGTCTAGTAGGCAGTGCGTTGGCATATGGGAAGTGAGGCCACGCTTCAAATCTCAAATCAGATATCTCAAACAAAACGATATATAAAAAATATTTCATCGGCGTCTTCCTTTAAACAGAAAAAAAAAACTTCTGGCAAAAATTCTGAGAGTAAATCGAAGTCGACCGAAGGTCCCGCTGCTCATGTATAAAATTAACACGCACAACATAAGTGGTGTGAGAAGGTAGGTCGTAAACCTGACTGAAGGCGACAAGCCAAAAAGGGTTAATAACATTTCTAAAGATTAATAAGACGCTACTAACAGCCACTGTGTGAGAGTCCTTTAATGTGAGTCAAGAAAGATAGCAAAATACGATCAAATCCAATATTGAACTAATGAAAAACTACGGCGGAAACCTGATGCTTCATGAGAAGAATTGCGTTTATGCATTTAATATTCTAATTCTTGTTAATAAAAGCAGTTACTGAATAGTCTCATATGGAATGTTGAATATTTCCTATAGAATTTTGCTTGGCAATTAAATTTCAACCACCGTATTAAACTTCTATTTTGAATGCATAAATTTTAACTGACTGCTTTAAATTGACAAAGAGAATTAAATGAGACAATTTATAATAGCTCTATTAAACACATAAATTATCGTAAAATAGGTTATAAGTTCTTGTTCAAGTGTTTGCCAAAACTTGGCCACATATGTACCGCCGCAACTTATGAAACCAAACTAAATACTTTAACTCTTCTTATTTGCAAAGTTCACAAATTTTCATGATCAATTACGAAATTCTCATATAAAATATATAATGCAGTTGGTTTTCGAAACAGTTGGGAGTACAATATTTGGTTCAATTGTCAAGTATTTTTTGCAGTTATACTCGTACGTAATTTATTTGTACTGTTCCGCATAAAAGGAGAACAAACCAAATAAATTTCTTTGTATGATAAACACAATTGTATATGAAAATTTATTGGGAAAACAAAAAGGAAAACTACATAAATAAATATTTTGCACTCCTTCTTCTTTTCCACATAAGCACTAATTGGAAAAAACATGGAAATAAACAATGATTTTCCCAATATTTTAAATTTAAAATTAAAAACTTATTCTTGTTTTTTTTTGACAGTGGATGTGATGTGAAGTCTGCATAGCACAGCATAATTCTAGAATATGTACTTAGGTACATAGTAAAGGTAGGAAAAAAATTTTAAATTATTATGCTTTAAGTTCAGCTTCCAATGACAGATTATGATGAGTTCCTTTATTTTTTTAAATCAATGTCGCAGGGACTATTACCATTTATACAATCACTAGATGTAGATGACGCGAACAATATTATGTTTTTAAATTTTTAAAACGTTTAAAATATGAACTCGTAGACTGCAAAAAAAATCAAAATAAATTTGTTTTTACAACTTGATGTAAACAACAACAATTGCTTTTCTTTGTGTTTAGTTTTAATTAAAATTCTTTATTATTTGCACAATTTTGTGTGCCAGTGTTCACAACTTTATGTAAACAACAAAAATTGCTTTGTTTGTTATTCCGAGCCGAATAGGCTTATTATCACTTTTCACGATACTATTACACATTTCTTTTATTTTTATCCAACATAGTATTTCTTTAAATAGGAAACTTTTATAATTTGAATTCATTGCGTAATATAATCCTTGAAAAGCCTGCACACAATAAATGTAAATCTATATTCGGTTGCTATTTCCAAAACAGAAACATGGTACTAGCTTGAAGGTAGACATTACATGTATTTTCTTATGCTTGTTTTTCTCCACACTCTACATACAAAAACATTCAAATGGTCTACAAACACAAATTGGCTTACATGTTTAGAATAGAATACATTTTTCTTTGTTGCCGGAGAAATTTTAATTTCTAAGAAATATTGATGCGAAAAGGATTGTGTTCTGTACGTCATAACAAAACATGAAAAACTGACGAACATTCTGAGAACGTCTTTATACAGTGAGAACTTCTGAATAAATTTTTGAACAAAAAATTATTGCTAACAAAAGAATATTTGTTGTTGTAAATATTTAATTAAAACTTAAAATCTTTATTTTTATTATAAATGAAAATAATTTTCTTAACGGCTATGTACACAAAAAAGAATTGCCAAAACTAAAGTACACCTATGCCCCGATTTACACGGTACTTTTTTTACACGATTTCGCCTTTACACGTATTTAATTACGAAGTCTCGGTCCATCTAACACCGCAACAGAATAGCATAAATTATTATCGAGTAATGAAAGTGACATCATACCAAGAAGAAGATAATAATTAAATTTTTATATTTCTGGTTTCCGTATGTAAAATGAATAACATATCTATATACAGGAGTACACTTTTATATATTTGTATTTTAATGAATAGATAGCTACATTTATGTTTTTCAAAATAAACATACATATGAGTCGTTTATTTTGAAAGTGGTTTAAGTCCATTTTTAAAAAAATTTAGTTAATTGTAACAATAATCACAATCCTATATAATCTTTTTTTATAAACAATTTAAGTCTAGTATCGTTAAAATCGCTATGATTTGGGGTACTTGAAAATTAGCTAGTTAACGGAATGCATAAAAATTTATTTTGAAACTGGTTTAAGTCCATTGAAATCCATAAAATTGGCAGTAACATGGTTGAAAATTGTGCAATCGGCTGAAAATAATGCAGATATTATTGACCATAAGTTTTTACTATCAGGACATTAATATTTGCCAAATGATAGTGATTTTGGAGTGATAGAAATGGCTTTGAGGAAAAATAATTTAATGTAAATATGTCTATGAAATTACTATTAAACCATAAAAACATATCGAAAGGGTAACAAATTTATATTAACCAAAATGAAACGTGAAATTTTTTTTACTACAAAACATCTGGAAGAAGCTATTCATTACAGATTAAAAAAACACTAGTGGCGAACCTGTAAATTGGCTAAGGATATGTTGGATGCGATTTATAAAAAGTGAACACTATAAAATGTTTTATAAAGGATCTACGGAAGTGGATACAGAGTTCAAAATACTTGATTATTTACCTTGTCGGGGAAGACTAAGAAACTACAGCAAAATAAAATTAACACCGTTATACAAAAATGTGCGTCCCATTCCAACTCTAAGTATAAGGATAATTATTTAGAGGATTCACTTTCACTAGTGGAGTAAATTTAAGTGAAAAAATTAACTTATAATAATATTAACCAAAGAACACAAAGTGGACTTATTCCTTTCACAAGCAAAAAAGTCATTTTATTAATTTTTAAAGTGGTTTAAGTCCATTTGAGGTTTTGAAACACAGCTTATTTTTCAAAACGTATTACGTTTAACATGTTTAAGGTCACAAAACCATAAAAATAACTTAAGACCAGTTAACAATATTTTTGAAACAATTCAAACGCAAACCCTTATCTCAATATAAGAAAAAATGGACTTAAACCACTTTCAAAATAAATGGCTCATATGTCCTATTTACTTTTATTTTACGTTGAAATAAATGACTGAGTTACGCCTATTTTAGGTTGTTTTCGATTTACACGGTTTTACATAGCGAAATCTACGATTTCGGTTTACACGGTTTTCTAAGGAACCTATCCTCAGTGTAAATCGGGGGATAGGTTTATAGTAATATTCACCGGCAGAAAAAGAATCTCTAAAGAAAAGAAACTAGTGCTTGCGTTTCGTAGTAGTTTTTTTTTCGAAAAATTTAAAATTTCAATAAATTCAACAATAACACGAAATATTTACATTTTTCAATAAAATATTGTGTATTTTATTACTCCCGGGCAAAAGCAGCAAGGAAACACCAATAGAGGTGTTTCCTTTAAAAATGTTGATACTTTTCCAGAAATGAAAAGTTTTTTAAAAAAGTACTAGCAACGCTGCCCATACGTCAGTCATAAAAAGGTCAATTGAAGGGAATGAAAACTGATTTGTTGTTTTTCTCAAGAAATGCTAATAACGAGTTTGATATTCGATTTGAATTTGTTGAGGTCGTTGTAGAAATAGTGCCGTGGTTATGATAACAGCTTAAAAACAGTACTCCTGATTACGTTCTTATCAACATACTGCAAAATATAGAAGAGTACACATGTCTAGCTTTAACCTACTCAATATGGTTCTAATAAACATATGAAAAATAAATCAATATTGTTACGAAAATGGAAACGGTGTACCATCGTTTAACATTAAAACGATAAACAAAAGCTACGCAAACAAATACAGCGAACTTGTTACAAGTAAACCAACAACATTAGTATGAAAGAAAAGGGGATAGACAAGAAAGCGAACTCAACAACAAGCTATTTGAACAAAATACGCAAACAACAATGAAGTCCCGATAGAGTTCACGAGAAGGCGAAACCCCGAACGTTTGACTTCAAGAACATTCATCAGACTGTTTGCGTGGGCATATAAAAAGGCAAGATTAACCAGGCAACGAGTAGTAAAAATGCAGTCAGTCGTGTGTGATGACGCGTTGCGTGCGAAGAGAACAGTCGTGGTTTGAAGATCGCCGTTGAAAAGATCTGTGTTGTAAGCAAATAGAAATAGTGAACAAGCAATTATTGTTGTATTCGTCAAGTTGTAAATAGTGGCACACAAAATTAATGCAAATAATTAAGAATTTAATTGAAACTAAACATCAATTTATTTTTATTTCTGTTTGGAATCAACGAACTCATATTTTAAACGCTTTTAAAAAGGTAAAAACGTTACAATACTATGGCATGAGATCAGCATTTACTGTGAAAAAGAAACATACGTACTATCCACAAAAAGGTTGTTTAATAATGGCTGTAATTTCCAATGATTAAATTTTCCTAATTTTATTGTATTTTTTTGTTTGGGTGCTTATTTTCCCAAACAAAATTTAAATAAGTTTTTGTCAGCACAATGTTTAACCAATGTTCGTTTTTTTTCATTACTTGTTTCCTTTTTCTTTTGCTCTTAACTACCAGGACAAATTATTGTAAATGGATTTTCAACATGTCATCGTTAACGTCGTTACTGTGCCTTCCATTATTGATTTTCAAATTCTTGAATCATCAAGCATGGCCAAAAACTCAATTGAATTTAAACAAAAGTGAGGGTACTCAATTTTTCCTTATGAAGCTTGAAAAAGCCAATTCCTAACGTCATGAGAACATAAGAACGTTACAAAGTACATTTTATATGCAATAATACGGTTGGCTGACTTACGTTTTAGTGTGTAACGCAATTTAAATTTGCTAGTATAATATGCTAATATCCAACAACTTAGAATTTAAATGCAAATTTTGGAACAAATGGTTTACGCTCAAATGTGAACCAACCAAATTGACTTCTTTTATTTCATGATTTTCTTCAATAAGGCAGACTATTATACCATGAGACGTCATTGTAGACGTCTTACAATGATTTGTACATTTCAACCAAACATTTATTTAAATATTGTTTTTTTTGGCTTCAAATTTCGAATTTAAATGGATGTTATACTTACTTAAGGGATATTACAATTATTTAAGTTATAATTGCGACCTAGCTTTATTGTTAATAATGTCTGTAAATTTCTTCAATTGGGTAGGCTATCTATCGGTTTAAATTTGAATCATCGGTTATTTCAAATCTGGCAATACTTATATCATTCTATTCAGTCACAATATGCAGTATATTGTTACGAAAATGAAAAATCAAAGTACTGGTGTTTTGCTTTTACATCGTTTATTTTATTTGCAATCCACGACCTCATATTTTAAACGTAACGTAAAAACGTAACAATATTATTTTCACTGAATGTAATGAATCGAGTTTCACTTGAGCAACTTTCTGATTTATTGGGCCAACGAAAAACTGTACGATGATGACGATTTTGCCAATAAAACCACCTTACGTTAATAAGCAAAATTGCGTATTCTGGGCTCAGAAAACCCACACATGGTCTTACAGAAGATGCACCCATTAGGAGTGACTGTTTGGTGCGGCTTTTGGATTGGAGGCATTATTAGCCCATATTTCCTTGAAAATGAGTACGGCACAACCATTGCGGTCAATGGAGATACCTATCGCATCATGATAACCAAATTGTTTGTACGCGCTCTTCCGGCTATTGGTGTGAACGATGTTTGGTTTGAACAGGATGTTGCAACCTGCCACATATCTCATGACACAATCGATTTATTGCGCCAACATTTGACGGCATTTTAATTAGCCGAAATGGTGATGTCAATTGTAGCCCAAGAGGCTGCGATTTGACACCATTGGACTATTTTCTGCATATAAAGAAAAGTGTTATGCCGAGGTAATTGGGCATTTGAAGACCAAAATTCGTGATGCCATTGCCGAGATAGGGCCCTGTACACTCAAAAAAGTGAACGAAAATTTATACGATCGAATGAGATACTGTAAGGCCAGCCGCGGTAGCCATTTGAATGAAATAATATTCCGTTTCTAACTGAAACAATTGTACTTGGCAACAAAAAAATAAATTTTGAAAAATTTCAAATCGTTTTTGTTTTATTGCATTTTTAAATTTACTCACTCACATATGAGCAGACATTAGAGTCTAATGTTTCAAATAATGATCTACTATTTGTAAAAAAAAGAGCAATTGAAAAGAATTGGTAACAGTTGGTGAAAGAAGAATGTCGAGATTTAGAAAAATTGAAAATCTTTGTTAAACGATAGAAGTCGCCGTAATCTAGTAGGTAGTGTGTTGGCTTATTAGACGTAAAGCCAGGGTTCCAGCCCCAGGCCAGACACAATACAAAAAATATTTCTTCGGCGGCTTCCCCTCAGCAGATTTCTGGCAAAAACTCTGAGAATAAATAAAATTGCCATGAAAAAGTTTCTCAAAAAACTGTCGTTCGGAGTCGATTTTAAACTGTAGGTCCCACCACTCATGTATACAATTAATACACACAACATAAGTGGTGTGAGAAACTAGGACGTTGTACAATGGGTCAATTTGACCTCCGGGTACTGTAGTTGTCTTAATTGACAAGTACACGTCCTCTAACCCAACCTAGCCTAACCTTGTTAACCTGCTGCAACTGTTGTTGAGTTAAGTAATCGCGTCTGGATATATCTTTATGATACCCATAGTGTGGGTTGCTATATTGTGTTTTCAATTTATAGAAATACTAGATGTTTTATATACGAGTATATTAGGAAATAAAAATATTGGTTACCAAAAAGTTAATTCTATCATGTAGTATACATCTGTCCTATAAAACACAGATAAAGGATAACAAAGATAGACTTTCACGACCAGTACAAAATTTATTTGTTGACAAAAATATTGGTTTTTCACTGCTAATCATTATCAGGAACTGATTTTATATTAAAAGAAAATAAAAGAGATTTAAAATATTTAAATATTTAAAAAGGTATGCAGGCTTTCTTGCCTATCTTGTCATAGCACGTTAATTTTACAATTCCAAGGCATTTGGTTATATCTGGCACAGGCAGGAAAATATGGAATAAAAAGAAAAATCTATAAAATATATTTTTGAAATTGGTAAAGAATACATTAAATACGATAAAATGATTCCGTTACTCTTGTTCTGTTCGGCCGTATCCCCGTTGGCGTTTTGAATGTCGTGGTAGTTTAGGTGCTTTGCATAATTTGGTTTCTTGTACAAGGTTCCAATGACAGCGAAAACAAAAAAATAAACTCTACCAAAAGCAGCGCCTAGTATTTAACAAACACCAGCATAATCTGAAAATAATAAAAAAAACTTGTACTTTCCGTAATTATTTTAAAATTAAAATAATGAAATGACAGCGGCACCCGGTGAAACAAATTTCTTACAAAACCTCGAATTTGTGTCTGGCAACCATGCGATATTAAACTAGTACTATTTGAAGTAAGTTCAGCAAATACCACTAAATGCCATAGGCATTAACGCGCCTTTAATCATAAAATTTTTTATGCCAGCGTTTTCTAATTTTTTTTTAACTGGAAACTTTTTTGTTATTATCTCTATTTATGAGACAGAATTAAAATGAAATTTATTGGCCATTCGTTGATACACGTATTCTTTAAAATTATTACAACAAAATAGTGAAAAAAAAGAATATATGCAATACATTCGTATTATGTTGATTTCTCCAATGTCACATATTTCAGCTAAAAGTGCAGGTAAACTTAGCAAATATTTATCAAAAAATACAACAAATATTGGGCTGTTCGGAAAGTAATTTCGTTTTTTCCCGACAGAGGATTTAATTGCATTTTTTTGCACCTATATTCACACTTAAGCCATATTATTTGTTTTGACATCTCATGTAGCAAGGCTTGTATGTGAAAAATACCAATTAATTCCACGTAGTACTTTTTGGTTGGTGACATTTTAAATATGGAGAGCAATAAACAGCATTTTCGACATATCTTACTCTTTTACTACAGAAAGGGTAAAAATGCTGTTCAACTCAGAAAGAAATTGGCCGATATGTATGGAGAAGGTGTGTTGATAGTACACCAGTGCCTGAACTGGTCCAGCAAATTTGATGTCGAAGATGCAGCACATTCGGGAAGGCCGCTTGAAGCTGACAAAGACGCAAAAAGGCACTAGTTGCTGCGAACCGGCAAATAACAACACGTGAGATTGGATTTAAGTTAAATTTATCAAATTCAACAGTTTATGACCACTTGATAGATGTTTTACGAAAACTGTATTTCATTTCCACAAAAAACAAAAAACGAAATTACTTTCCGAATAACCCAATAATAACGGCCATAGTCGAACAAGGAAATTAAATTTACATTCCCTTTTTTTATAAGAACTTAAGTTTACTCCGGAATCTTCACATATTCAACCAACGCGCCCGATTCTATCTTCATTAATAAAGGCAGCGCATGTTTTTTTTATAAAATACAAGGTTTGATATTTGCATGATGCTGAGTTTAGGTGACAACTTAAGCAGTATCTGCTGAATTGTTTACGTATCAATGGTAGCAAAACCTTAATCTAAAAACGTTTCAGAGTAAATTAGTTGATTCTCGCACTGTCTAATAAAAACCAGTAACAGTTATGGACCTTCAGCGTGCTTATCTTCTCATTGCATATTAGAATCGACCTTGGTTTTGCTAGGAATAATCCTTAACACAATAAAATAATTTTGATGAACACTGAAATAAATGTGGAAACTGCATAAATGTGGCAGTAGAATTCTATGTAAGATTTATCAATCAATCTGAGTTAGTGGAGAATATCGGCATTGTTAAAAAAGTTTGCGTTAGCCAGATAAGTAAACAATTCTCCAGTGAAAGAATCTTTGAAAGTGATTCCTTTCTACTTTTGGTGTTCGATGTTGGAGGAAGATGGGCAAAAGACCGAATCACTTGGAATTCTACCAAATGATGGATGATGAATGATGGTTTTGAAAAATTGCAATGAAAATAAATAAGTATATTTTCTAAATAATAATAAGCATGAAACAATTTAGGTTGTTGGAGTGATACATATAATAAATTGAAGCGTTTAATCCTTTTGCTTTTTTTATAATTTTATTTTATTTTTTATTAATTAATTAATTAATATTGTTACGAAATTGGAAATGGTGGTATTAAAATGATAAACAAAAGCTCCAAAAACAAAACAATGGACTTGTTTACATGATCAAAGAATAAACAAAAATATAGCAACAACATCAGGGGATAAACAAAGTAAACAAATAAGCAACAACAACACTGCAAGGACAAATGTGAAAAAATACACAAACAACAATAATGAAAACAACTTGTTTACATTTATAAATATTTCGCGAAAATAGTCATTCTCCTCCCATCAGTCATCAGACTATTTACCCAGCGATATAAAAGGCAAGACAAAGCGAACAACGAGATGAGAAAGAATTCAGTCAGTCTTGTGTGAAGACACGTTGCGTGTGAAGAGATTGATTGTGGTTTGAAGATGTCTATTATAAAGATCTATTGGACAATTGTTATTGTGTACGCGGAAGAGTGTAAAGAATAATAACAATTAAAGCAAATTGTTGTTGTTTAAGTCAAGCCGTGAAAGATGGCACACGGAATTGTGCGAACAATAAAGAATTGATTTAAAACTAAACACAGATTTATTTTTATTTTATTTGCAATCTGCGAACTCATAGGCTAAAAACGTAACAATATTAAATATCAATTATTTTAAATTATATATAAAAAAATTTATTTATTTCTTAATAAATTTATTTAAAATTCGTTATTTAATTACAATATTATCATTAATAAAAATTTTAAAATTAAAAGTGCTCACAATTAATTACAGTAATTTCTAAATTGAAGTACATGAGCGTATAATTGTTATTTAATTTATTCCCATCACTCAAAGGTATTCCGTTATGCCGCTGTATTATACAAATTCATACATGTATACAAAAATGCCTTTTGTTTTATTTTATTTTATTTCCATTGAGTATGTATTTGAATTAAATTTAATTTAATATTATACAAAACCATTCGCTAATGTCTTCTTTTATGCTAAAAATTATATCTTTTTGTTATTTTATATAATATTATTGAAGTCGCCGTAGTCTAGGTAGTGTGTTGGTTTATTAGACGTAAGACCACGGTTCAAACCACAGGTCAGACATCAAAAAGAAAATATGGCAAAAACTCTGAGAGCAAATAAAATTGCCATAAAAAGTTTCCAAACAATCTGTTGTTCGGAGTCGACTATAAACTGTAGGTCCCGCCACTCATGTATAAAATAACACACACAACGTAAGTTCAGTGCGAAACTAGGTCCATAATATTGACTGAAGGGTTGTAATGACCGATTATGTTTATATAATTTTATTCACAACCACGTGATTATTTGGAAATAAAATTGATGCTTACCAGTGGAAGTAAAAACACAAATTTTGTTCAATTAAAATAAAAATTTTACGTGTGGCATAAATATTATAACATTCAAGTTACCTTATAATGTTTTCACACCGAGTGGTTTTAACGCAAAAGTTGGTTCTAACGTTAAAACCAAAAATAAAACCTGATTTTACCATACAAAATTATTGTGTTAAAACCAAAATAAAACCTTTTTTGAATTTGTTTTAAGTTGGTTTTATGAAATACAACCTTGTTTTGATGTACTAAATGTACTAAATCAGAGCTACCAGGTCTGAAAACCTGAAAACAGCTGATAAAAACAAAAAAAAATGTAAATAAATAAATAAATAAATAAATAAATGTAAATAATCATTTATTTTGTATTAAAAAAGGAAAAATTTGGAATATTTTTAATTTCTTCAATGAAAATTTTAAAAATTTGTAAATATTTAATTATTAATCGAAATGTGTGTTGTTTCTGGTCACAATGAATATAGTTTATTGTGCGAAAGGTAAGTCAGAAGATAAATATATCAAGATGAAATAAGGCATATTGCTCATACAATTTTTTTCTCGCAGTCATAAATGTCATGAATTTAAAACCAATTTTAATAAAACTTGTAGTGTGAACGCAAAGTCAGCTGTTTATGGTTTTAATGCTAAAATCAGGTTTTAAATTTTGGTGTGAAAACACTATTAGCTTTAAGAAAATATACATTACCTTCTGTTTTATATTGTTACAAAAATGAAAAAATCTAGATACGGGCTTTTTGCTTTTATATCGCTTGTACAAACGGTTTATGGGTGGTGTTAGTATGTGGGGTAAGAGGGGTAGGGTATATAATGCAACAAACCTTTTAGTATATATGTGTCTGTATGTTAACAAGAAATATTATTTAGAGTTTTATATTTATGTATTTTCTGAAAACGTTATAAACGTATTTTATTTGTATGTATTTTGTAACACTAAATATTTTTGTTTACAATGTTTATTTTTTTCACATTCGTTCACAATTCTTGTTTTAATTCTTTTAATGTTCACAATGTTTATTTTGTTATTCTAATATATTACAGATTTCAAATATCTTTAATTCACTTCATATAAGTTAATTCAAACGCGTAGGGCTCGTTGGGTATTTTGTTTTGTATTTCTCGAGGATCGATAATCAACTATTCAACCAGGATATAAACAATCCTTTTGAACCTGTTGAAGAATGTGTATATGTGATGTGTGTGGTGAATGTTGATATGTATGATCAATGTTGATGTGTGTTGGTGTTATTATTGTTATTGTTTGTTAAAGATGTTTGTGTTGTCAGGGTTAGGGTTGTGTATTTGTTCACTCGTGTGAACATCGCTTAACATTAAAATTATAAACAAAAGTTACAAAAACAACACAATGCATTAAACAAACCTGTTTACAAATTATCGTACTGGTTAATATAAAAACAAACACCAGCATAAAAAAATTGGTAACCAATTAACAAAATATACCAACAACACTACAATAATAAATGTAAACAACGTGAGGCCTGCCGCGATAGCCATATGAATGAAATAATAATCCATTTCCAACCGGAACAGTTGTAGTTAACAACAAAACAATAAATTTATCAAAATTTCTAACCATTTTAGTTTTATTGCATTTTTAAATTTTAACTTTTAAATCGAACGCCCATTATATTTGCTCACATTATGCTCCTACATATTTAATATGTAAAATTCATTCTTGACAAGCACATATGTGACGTATGAGCAGCGTTACCGCTGGAAATTTTTAAGAAGTCGCACAAGAAGGGGATTTTTGAAAAAAAGTCGCACATAAAGGATATTTTGGCAGTAAAAAGGGGCAACATTATTAAAAGAAAATGAACTAATACAGATAAAAAAATAAATTTTTATTGGATTTTGTAATGTACATTAACAAACATAAAATAAGTTTATTTTTTAATAATTTTTCCAATTTTTTATAATAAAAACAAATTTTTAGCCAAAAATTAATAAGCCTAAACAAAAATTTTAATTTTTGTAAAATTATTTGATGTGTTTTATTTCTAGCTTTAAAATGTAATTTCATTCAAATTTATGAACGTTCGGACATTTAAATTTCAAAAATTAAAAATGCATTTTTAAATTTATAAAAATTCCATTAAATAAAACTTTTTTGCTAACCCACTGTATAATAATACAAAACACAAAACAAAACTATTATTATAACTAAAAAACAGTTCATTAAAAATAAATCAAAAATTATACAAAATTGTGTATTTTGTAACGAATTAAAAAAAAATAACAAAAAATATAATATATATTTTAAAATAAAAAAAAACAACAATTAAAAATTATACAAAATTACTAATTTTGTAATAAATAAAAAGATATGAAGTTAATAAGGTACATACATTTCAAATAATTACGCTAAGGTATGATAAGACTTAGAGAACATAGTATTTGAAATATTTTTGAATTAAACAAACTGAGGTCAAAAAGTTAAACATAAATACTAATTTTGTTACAACAGTTCATTTTAGAAGTAAATGGAAACATTTTGTAATAAGTTAAATATGATATATAGTTTTATATTTTATATTATGTTATTTATTTATATGTCATAATATATCACAATTTTATGAAAAAATATATCATAATGGAAGTCACATTTTTATACCTTAATTGTTCACGCATGGAAAATAAAAATTCTGAAATTTAGATTTTTTTCAAAACAAAACAACAAAAATAATCAAATTGCACAAATCAGTTTATAGATTATTCAATAGACTAATCAATAGACTCGTTTATAAGTTATTTAATACACCAGTCCATAGACTAGTAGTAGTCTATAAAATAGTCGATCGAATAAACCATTAACTAATACAGTTGATTAATTCATGGTCTATTTAAAAAACTAGTTCAATATATTATATCATAAACTAGTATAATATATTTACTACTCTATAGACTACTATATATGTGGACTGGTCTATTAAATAGCCTATGAACTAGTTTTTTAAATAGTCTATGAACTAGTCTACTAGTCTTTGAACTGGTGTATTAAATAACCTATAAATATACTCAATATTGACTAATCTATTAACAAGTCTATAAACTAGTCTGTGTAATTTATTCGCAGTTCTATGAAATACTTAGAAATTAGGATGAAGCGATATTTCTCAATGTCAAAAAGGACTATATTACTTAATTTTCCATGCTTGTTTTGGTTTATATATTTTACAAAATGAGTTTTAATATATATTTCACAGTTATATTACTATATTTACATTCGTAAATTATTTTTTTGATTAATTACTTCTGTACTTTTTTTATAAACAATTATATTTGAAAACTCATTGTTCCGATTGTTTTTTCCGTAAAAGAAAAAAATTTAAATAAAAGAAAGAAAAAAAATTAAATAAAAGAAAAAATACTTTTTCTAAAAAAGGGGAAAGAAGGGTCAAAAATCTTGAAAAGTGTCAGATTTAGTTCATTTTAGCAAAGGGGCACAAAAAGTGGCGAGGTCGCTGAAAAAGAGTCAAATTGCGACTTTAGTCGCTCAACGGTAACGCTGCGTATGAGTGGTATTTAATTCCATTAACTTCATACATGACAAAATCGAAGATTTTTTATTGCATACTTTTCAGAGTAACTACTCCAGTACATGTAATATGATGCGTACGAGTAATATATTTCAAATTCAATTAAAAATAAAATATACCCCATTAATTAATAATTATGGAATTATAGTAATTTATGATATGACAATTCTGATGGATTTTTTAAAAATTTTAATATTCTAACCTAAAAGCATATACAAAAACCACAATTCTAAGCTATATTCTAGTAGGTACCACATCATTTGGGAAAATTTCAAAACGCTTTTGTTTTATTGCATTTTTAAATTTAATCTTTTAAATGGCTCACCATTTATAAGCCTTTTCGATTTTTACAAATTTTCAAAACTCAAACCATCGAAACCTACACATAATTATTTACTTTAGTTGCATAATAGAATAAAAAAATTGAATTTGCTTATAATTTCAAAAAATTATAACTGGATGTGTGCCAGGTAACATATTATGAGCAATTGTTACAATATGTGTTTATATACAAATGTTTATACAAATAAATACATGAGAAGTTAAATCAACGTGTTTCTAATTTCGATGTCTACTATTTAAACATTCATACATTTACTCTTACCAGATACATACATATATGTACTTCTAGAGGTAGAAAAATAAAGAAATAACATAGAAACGTCAGTATCAGAAGGAATAGTACTAATTTACTCGTATTTGCTATTAAAATTTTTTTTTTACAAAATTTATCTTTATTTGGCAAATTGTTTGGTTTATGGCTGTTGTTCTATGGTAATGCGCATCAAATTTTTATTTTTTATTGAATAATTTATCACAGGTTATATCTCTGCTCCTTAGTGTAAATTAAAAAAAAAAATTTTTTTTTGTTTAGTTAGGCATAAAACAGTTGAAAAATAAATTCAAATTAAAATCGAATTATAATTTCAATTTGATAAATACATACATACATAAATGGTCATTACAACATTTTAGTCAGGCTTATGTACCTAGTTTCTCACACCACTTATGTTGTGTGTGTTATTTTTTTTTACATAATACATATTTTATTTTGATATCCGGCCTGGGGTTTGAACCGTGGCCTTACGTCTAATAAGCCAACACACTACCTACTAGACTACGGAGACTTCAACTACAGTTTCATTGCTTTCCTAAATCAAATAGAGTATAAAAAGAGGCATGCAATGGTAAAAAATCATAAATAATCTTCAACTACAAAAGATTGCATTGAAAATAGATTGATTGCACGGATAATTAGGGCAGTTTTAACAGTTAATAAATATTTTTATTTATCAAAATCAAATAAACGGTAAATTTAGTTAGAGCTGTGGTGTTCAATCCATTTGAGACAGAATGAATAACTCAAACTAGTGACTCTATATTATATTATGATTGCAAACAATATTGGACAACAATGTGTGTTCGCTGAATGGGGGTCATTTGGCCTGAACCAAATTTTTATTGGTAAATCATGTTCAGCCATAAGACCCATTTCTGGATGAATTAATATATGAACATAAAAAATTGCCCAAATATTGGACATTGTTAATCCACATTCGATCTAAGAGCGTACAATGCATCCCAAAAAAAGTCACTGTTTGGTGTGACCACGCAGTTAATCCACATTCCTTTGAGTCGTTGGCCAGATTATCACTGTTTACGACTAGGACCTTAAGTTGATGATTTCTAATTTTGGATGATACGACGTTTTTTTTTTCTTTTATAATCTTTGCTTCCTATTCAACATTTTCATAATGTCTGAGTGGCTGTTTGCTGAAGTATAAAACACAATCCGGACTTTAAATATACATACATATGTGTATGTATGTATTGCCTGCGTATGAGCGCTTCTTTATTCATATAACGATTAGGCAGATATATTATTGTTATGTCGGTTCAGCATTTAAGTCTGCGGCTACTATTTAAATTCTTTATAACTCCCCTATTTATAAAAGTTTTGACAGTCTATGTGTATATATTGCGTTTTTAAATAGAACATTTAGTCCAATTCTTGAAAATACGATATGTGTGTGAATGTTCATAATAGAACAAAAAAGTTTATAGTTGGGCTGCCTTCCCAAATGTATAAACACAAAGTTTGTATGCAGTTCTACTACTGTATATCAAATATGTACATAGATATACAAAATAACCAAACAATGCATCAACTATAAATCCGATGCCTGATTGCTTTTTGACTGCGTTAAAAAGACATATTGTTTACATCAAGTTGTAAACACAATTTTATTTTAACTTTTTTTGCGGTCTACGAGCTCATATTTTAAACGTTTTTAAAAGGTAAAACCGTAACACTATTGGGCAATTCACACGACTTTGTATCGTGTATATTGTATTGAATACATTTGTTTGTTTGTGAACGCTCAATGCTATGCTGTATTGTGTATCTCGTGGCTTTCAAACAATTTGATAGCCCGAAACCAACACAACTTTTTAAAAACATATGAAAACATATACACATTTTTTTCATTCACACAATTTGATAGCACGAAACCAATACAACTTTTAAAAACATATGGAAAAAATGTGTATAAGTGTATCGGATTTTTATATGAAAAATATCAACAACTATCATACACTGTTGTATGTTCTTCCAACAATACAATGAATACAACGATACAACGGCTTGTGTGAATTGACCATATATGTATTTGTTTGTATTGTTTGTTCAATATTATTTTGAATATATAACAACTTGCTAATATAGAAAATTGTATATATTTAATAGCTTTGTGCTATTTCTTCAGTGTAGGACTTCATCTTGCATTTAAAACGGTAACAATAATTTTTACACGTGTAGCCAAAGGCCATTTAATATGTTGTTTTAATTATAAAAGATGTAAAAACAAATACGTAATAAAATTATATGTGAAAAATAAAATTATTTGGGATTTAGTTGATGTATTTGATGACGTACTACAATATGTAGTACGTTCGACATTAGTGTTTAAAAACGGTGAAATCGATTTTAAGATTTTTAACATTAAATTATTTAATAAATGCCTTTAGATGAAAGTAATGAAGAGTTTTCGAAAAACTTTTACGACATCTCAATTGTGCCAACTCAAGGTGCGAAAAACTACGTCACAGATGAAGGTTACTGGAGAAAAAAATGAAATGAATTTTGAAAACTTACCTCCCCTATTATTAAATGCTGAGGCGGAGCTTTTTCGAAATTCTTATTCTACTGACTGGCATAGTGAATACGACATTCCACTTGCGTTATTGCAACACGCAAAGGAACGTAATTGTATTGCTTTCTAGTTGTATTTATTTAATATAGTTTTTTTATTTATATAAGTTTAAGCGATCTACACATATGCTGACTGAACACCACACAATAGCTGGACGAGACAATGATTTATATTCCTTTATTACTAGTACTTGTGTTGTAACATCAACGTATTCAACTTACTTCATAATTCGATGACAAATTATTGCAATATTTTTCATTTCATCACTTTGTGTAAAACAATTCCTTTCGGCAGATGTAAAGAAATCTGAAATAAAAATGTTGAAGGTCAAGTTCATGCACCAGTGTTGCTTACAGGCATTGTGCTTCTGATGACATATCACATAAATAAAATAAATAAATAAACTGTGTTGGATGAATTTCAAAAGAGGTAAAACAAGAAAAAAATTTACGAATAATTTATTATTTCCTGTTATTTTCTTGCTTCTTTTATGATTTTCTTTCTTGTTTTTTTACACTCTTGTGAAATTTGTCATTATTTTGTATAAAATTTCAAGACTGTCTTTTAAGCACTCGTAAGAAATCAAACAAAAGTACAGTAGAATTGAAAAGACTATATATTGGCACTTTAAGTGACAAATCAAGAAAAATAGAAAAAAAACATCAATAAATGCATAATAAGTGATTTTGACTTTGTAATATATATACCCTCTATTTAATGATTATAAAGTTATAGGCATACTATCGAAATCAGTTTGTTAATTGTATTTAGATTACATACTTATATAATGGTTCATTTCAACCCCTAACCTAGGATTACTACCTAGCTTGTCGCAGCACTAACACTGTGTGTCATTATTTTATCCATGAGTGGTGCGACCTACAGTTTAAGGCCGAATCCGAACGTCAGATTTTTGAGAAAATTTTCATGATAATTTTATTTACTTTTAAAGTTTTTGCCAAAAGATTGCTGTGTAGAAGTCTCCGAAGAAATATTTTTCATATTTCGTTTTGTTCGAGATATCTGAGCTGGGGTTTGAATCGCACACATGTATCTAATAAGCCAACATAATGTTACGAAAAGGAAAAATCTAGATACAGGTGTTTTACTTTTACATCGTTTAACATTAAAATTATAAACAAAAGCTACAAAAACAAAACAATGTAGTAAACAAAACTGTTTACAAATTATCGTACTGCTTAATATAACAACAAACACCAGAAAAAAATGATAAACAAGTAAACAAAAATACACAAACAACACTACAATAATAAATGTAAACAAAGGTGTTTACATTTATAGAGATTTTGAGAAGGCGAAGCCACGAACATTCGCCATCAAGAACATTTTGCAGACTCTTTCCTCAGCCATATATAAGGCAAGACAAAGCAGGCGACTGAGTTAGTTCAGTCAGTCTTGTGTGAAGGCGCGGTGTGTTTGAAAAAAGGAATTGTGGTGTGAAGATTTCTGTTACAAGGATCTGTCGAATAATTGTCTAGTATTGTTACTTTTTATGCAAAGACTATAAACAGAGGAATAACAAAAAAAGGCAATTGTTTTTGTTTACATAAAGTTGTGAACAGTGGCACCCAGAATTGTGCGAATAATCAAGAAATTTAATTGAAACTAAATACAAATTTATTTTTATTTTATTTGCAATCTACGAGCTTAAATTTTAAACGTTTTTAAAAGATAAAAATGTAACAATACTATCTAATAGACTATCGCGACTTCAATTATATATCTATAATTAATAATAATTATGTATTTATTGTAGATATACACTGGACAGCAAAAGTCAAGGCACCCAAAGAGTGTAAGCAATCTTAGGAATTTTAATGTTTAATTTGTAACAATATTAATAAATAAATATATATATATATATTTATTACTTATTTTATTCATAATAAAAAGAAACAAAATTTTAATGTTATTCACAAACCATAAGAAAAATAAGGAAAAGTTTCTGGTAGCTTTCATCAAAGAGGAAAAAGTAATAACAAATCATTGATTATATGAGTAATGAATTGTTTGAAGTACAGTAGCAATAAAAATTAATAAGAATATGTTTTAACCTCAGGATATAGCAATCGGTAAAAAAAATTAGGATAAGTAAATGAGTATATGTAAAAAAATAAATTATTATTAAAATATAAATTATTTTATTATAAATTTCCAACGAATTTTTCTTACAGGAGCAGTGTAGGTCTTCAATTTAATTTTATACATTACTGGCAGTTAAAGTCGACTCGGAACGACAGATTTTTGAGAAATTTTTTATGGCAATTTTTCATGGTTTTTGCCAGAAATCTGCTACGAAGTCGCTGAAGAAATATTTTTTTATATTTAATTTTGTTGGAGATGTCTGAACTGGGGATTGAACCGTGGGCTCACGTTTGATAAGCCAACACCCTACCTATTAGACTTAAATGGCTGACACGATATAACATGTGAACTTTAATACTAAGGCAATAATGTTTCCTTGTCAGTCTTATATAATATTCTGATTACTTAAATGCTTTATTATTATTCTTTATTCTTTGGTCTAGAATGCGAAACTGAAAGACAAAATTTTTTCTGACCTCAATAAATTCCAATTACCTTTAATATATTGTTACGAAAATGGAAATTGTGTTTTGCTTTCACATCATATAAATAAAAGCAACAAAAACAAAAACAATGAACTTGTTTACATGTTCAACAAGTAAACAGAAATATAGCAACAAAAATGGTAATAAGTAAACAAAAACCTGTGTAAAAAGGGATAAGCAAGTAAACAAAAATGCAACAACAAAAAAACAATAAATGTAAACAACATGTTTACATTTATAAACAACATGTTTACATTTATAGAGATTTCGAGAAGGCGAATTCATTCTCCTTCAAGAGCATTCATCAGACTGTTTACCCTGCGATATAAAAGGAAAGACAAATCAGGCAACGGAGTCAGTAAAAATTCAGCCAGTCTTGTGTGAAGGCGCGTTGTTTGAAGAGAACGTGGTTTGAAGGTCTCCGTTATAAAGATCTATTGAACAATTGTTATTGTTTACGCAAAAGAGTGTAAAGAAGAATAACAAACAAAGTTGTGAACAGTGGCATAAAGTTGTGAACAGTGGCATAAATAATTGTGCGAACAATAAAGAATTCAATTAAAACTAAACACAAATTTATTTTTGTATTATCTACGATGAATCTACGAATTCATATCTTAAACGTTTTTAAAAGGTAAAAACGTAACAATATAAACAGTCTTTAGTTATTTCCGTAATCAACAAAACAAATACAAAAATCCGATTTTATTTTCGAAAGAAAGTGATTTGTTATTGTGCCCATTTATTGCTTTGTAACTCGTTAATTAATTTATAATTGAATGTGGTTTTCATTTTCACTTCTAATGAATGACTTCCCTCCAGGTATTACAATACAAAAAAACCATTTAAGCAGCATAGGATCTTAAGAGTTGCTTTTAGAATAATAATGAAAGAAATTGTTTAATTTTAAATATCTTTCTACTTTGCAAACCTTCTCTGAACCTTCTCCATTTTGTTTTCATTTGTTGAAAAAAGAAAAACAAAATGGAAACTAGAAGTTATGATGGTTAAGTTAGATTGAAACTAAATTTTCTTTATAATACTTGTACTGTTGGAACGCGGGTATTTCTTTGACAGTAATGGGGGTGGGTTGTAATAAGTGCTTCTTACCCCATTGCTTCTGGAGTGCTGTAGGAAATTATATTGGGACACACTTATATATATTATAATAAAGAAATACAGGTATTTCTACCTTTACTGATGACACTGCTTTAGTTTGTATACATGAGAATCCACGAGAAGTATCTATTCACCTCTGGAGTTGGAAAGTGAATGAAAAAAAATGTGATCACTTAATTTTCACTTGGCTCTTTTTCGATAATCAATAGTTGGGACCCACTCGCACATTATATATCATGCTATTCCTATTAATAGACGCCTGTCTAGGGGAATGTAAACTTTTATTATATAATTCGCAACGAAAAGCAATATGAGTAAGATTATTGTAAGTTGCCAATCCGCAAACCCAAAAGTAAGTAAATGATGGTAACAGTAAGGAATTGTAACTTCTGTATGTAAATAAAAAAGTTCCTTTACGGACCATAGGTACACAGATGTCACTTAGCATTTGCAATAAATTTTTTCGTTTTTAACATGCATAACTTTTTATATTTATAAAAACAAGAAAATATGCTTACCAAGCAGGCAAACACCTTACGCATTATTATTGAACAATCTTTGTATGTATTGTTCTGTCGACTTTAAGAAAGCCTTCAACATCATCAAACGAGTTGCTATATGGAAAGCATTGAGTAATAAAAGAGTATCCCAGAAAACAGTAAAAATAATTAGACCTATGTACGAGAACGCAGACTCTTCAGTTCTTCACAACGGCAACATCAGTCAACCGTTTCAAACAAAGTCTGTCTCCAGCAAGGATGCCCACTAACATCTCTGGTTCGCTGGATGAAATCATGAGCGAAGTCTATTCAAAGGAAAGAGGAATAACATGGAGTCTCTCACGCCAACTCGAGGATTTGCATTATGCAGATTATATTTGTCTACTCTCGCACAAGTTCTCCAACATGCAGTCAAAACTCGAATATCTAGAAAGATTGGCTCTTGGCGCTGGTGTAAAGTCAACGTTACTATATAGTAGCGAAACTTGGCTTATATCCAACACCATCACGCAAAAACTTCAGGTATTCATCAATAAATGCCTAAGAAACATATGTAGAATATTCTGGCACAACACCATCAGCAACGCAGATCTCTAGACTCTGTCAGACCCAACAGAAGCAGTTCAAAAAGAAAAAAATGAGTGTGGATCGGCCATATATTGAGAAAGAAGCCCGACAGTATTACAAGAATGGCGCAAGAGTGGAATCCCCAGGGCTCAAGAAACCGTGGCAGATCAAAAACTCTAGGGGACGCACGGTCCTACAAGAACTAATGACATGACATGCCAAAGCGCAAAAACATCAGCGGAGAATCTTGTCAGATGGAGATGCTTCGTGGAAACCATATGCTCCCTAGAGAAGCAATGGAGAAAAAAGCTCACCAAGTAATTAATAATTTATAATTTTTTTTGAGTCTATGGGTCGTATCTCGGCAATAGCATCACGGATGATGGCCTTCAAATGCTCAATTGTCTCTGGTTTGTCGGACGCACGGTCCTACAAGAACTAATGACATGACATGCCAAAGCGCAAAAACATCAGCGGAGAATCGTGTCAGATGGAGATGCTTCGTGGAAACCATATGCTCCCTAGAGAAGCAATGGAGAAAAAAGCTCTCCAAGTAATTAATAATTTAAAATTTTTTTTGAGTCTATGGGTCGTATCTCAGCAATAGCATCACGGATGATGGCCTTCAAATGCTCAATTGTCTCTGGTTTGTCGGCATAACACTTTTCTTTAACGGCGCCCCACTGAAAATAGTCTAATGGTGTCAAATCGTAGCTCCTTGGTGGTCAATTGACATCATATTTCGGCTAATTAAACGGCCATCGAACGTTTGACGCAATAAATAGATTGTGGCATGATATGTGTGGCAAGTTGCACCATCCTGTCCAAACCAAACGTCGTTCACATCAATACCAATGAAGAGGGGGTGTAAATAAATAGGTTATTTTGGTGCGATAGGTGTCGTAATGGTTGCGCCGTTCTCATTTTGAACCAACTATGTCTCCCCTCCACAAGCCGCACCAAACTCGTAATATTTGCATTGGCTTCTGTAAGACCACGTGTGGGTCTGAGTTCCAAATACGGCAGTTTTGTTTATTAACGTACCCACCAAGATGAAAATGAGCTTCATCCGAAAACATGATTTTTTTGAGCAAAATCGACAACATAGTGCAATTTCTTGTTGGCCTAAATTTCCAATAAATCCCAACGTTGCTCGATTCGTAAATTGATTTATTACGGTCAAGGGAGATAATATACTCAATTTTGTGGCAGAATAGAATGACATAAGTATTGTCAGATTCGAAATAACCGATGATTCAAATATAAACCTATAGATTTTTCACCCTATATAAACAATGACTTTTCGAATACACCCGACTATAGATACGAAATATAAATACGCATTTTTAGATATAAATACATACTTACATAATTGGCAATTACAACCCTTTAATCAGGATTACGGCCTAGCTCACACCACTCATATTGTGTGTCTTAATTGTATACATGAGTGGTGGGACCTACAGTTTAAAGTCGACTCCTAACAACAGATTTTTGAGAAACTTTTCATTGCAATTTTTATTTACTCTCAAATTTTTGCCAGAAATCTGCTGAGAGGAAATCGACGAAGAAATATTTTTTTTACATTTTCGTTTTGATGCCTTAACTGGGATATTAACCCGGGCTTTACGTCTAATAAGCCAACACACTACCTATTAGACTACGGCGACTTCTAGAAATAAATAAAAGTAATATAGTAGTCTAGTAGGTAGTGTGTTGGCTTATTAGACGTAAAGCCAGGGTTCGAGCCCCAGGCCAGGCATCAAAACAAAATACAAAAAGTATTTCTTCGGCGACTTCCTCTCACAGATTTCTGGCAAAAACTCTGAGAGTAAATAAAATTACCATGAAAAAGTTTCTCAAAAATCTGTCGTTCGGAGTCGACTTTGAACTGTAGGTCCCACCACTCATGTATAACATTAACACACACAACATAAGTGGTGTGAGAAACAAGGACGTTGTAAATACAATGGGTCAATTCGACCTCCGGGTACTGTACTTGTCTTAATTGACAAGTACACGTCCTCTAACCTAACCTAACCTAACCTAATATAACACTCATCCGATTGTTAATTGTTAAAATTTATGTCTTGGGGCATATGTGTTGCCCTGTGGTTTTTAAGGGTTAAAAAGAACTTGTCTAGGTGTTCAGGTAAATATTAAAACAAAAAAGTCTTTATTAATAAATAATTTAATTAAAAGTAAATAATTCTGAACATATTTCTCCACGGTTAATAGTCCATCACACTACAACCTATCGAATATTAACGTATTTCTTATTTCATTTTCTCAATATATTATTTATGATTGTTTTAACAACATTAAACACATGTATGTATGTAGTTACACATATTCATACGAAATATGTAATTTTGTTGCAACTTCAGAGGCTGTAAATATTATAAATTATTACAGAATTTGTCTTTTTGTCACTTTCGCAAATGAAAAATTCGTTTTCTTTAATTCTTATCCTGTACTTCAAAAATAAAACGCATATGACATTAGTGGGTCAAATTTGCCCAATACAAAAAATTATAAAATTTATTCAGTTTTTTATTTTTTTACATTCATTACAAACAATATTGGTCTCAGAATGCTTTTTGCAAATAAATTCAGAGCATTTATTTTCATATTTGGTGCTGTTAGAACGATTTGGACAAAAGTTGCAACGTCCCTTTTTTAAATTTTTTGCTTACGGAATTTCAGCAGAATCCTTTAGAAGACTTTTTACGACTGCAGGACTACTTTGTGGCAAGTGCGGTCTACGAGATATTTCTCCGCTTATAAACTCCATGCCTAAGACTTCCAAGCATATGCGTCGCTTATATTTCTTATCTTCGTTCCAGTGTGGATTAATTTTTAGAAAAACTACATAGGCATTATAGGCGGATATATCCAACATATTGTAAAACAGTGCTTGAGGCAATCGATTAGTTCTCCTTTTACATGTGTAAGTTCTCATAAGTTGATCTAATGTATCGACCACTGATTTAGTTTCATTATAGAAATGAATTATTTCTGACTTTTTGGAGCTTGCTCTTATTTTTTCGACGTGATGTAAGCAATTTTTTTTAGGTACATATCCCATTTTTGTTTTGTTCCCATTGTCGAAGAGGAAGTGAGCACAGTTTTCAGGTTTGCCTTTTAGTTGTAAAATTTTTTCCGGAAAAAAGACCTTTGCGATCGTCCCATAGAAATTCTAAAATTTCACCATGAGACCTAAATACACCCGCCAAAAAGTAGCCCGAAATATGCTTCAATTGTTATGTCGTCTACAGCAATCCAAATCTTTCCAAATACAGATTGATCTAAATGAACAGATTGCATAACTTTTATTCTTATAAATACATTACCACTTATAGTCGCCTTGTAAATTAGTCATATCAACAACTAATTTCATATTATCACTGGGTATAAATAACAGAAGAAAAGATTTTATATCATCAGCTCTTTAAATAGAATAACGCGTTGGGCCAAGAGTTAAATTTATTATGTCCTGTTTAGATACATTAAAACTTCGTCCGTAGTTTGATCGAGAATTTCGGAAATGTCCATGCTAGCGCCTGACGAGGAGTTACGGTCATAGTCAGATGCAGTTTCAGAAACGAGGTCGTTTTCATCTTCACTTGATGTCTCCTGGGGCTTTCATCGCCTGAGTCTGATAGCATAAGAAAAGTTCTTATCTCTTCTGGTTTCATTGTCCCAAAATATGTGAAGATTTTGTCACTTGTATTCAATTCAAAAACACAAACGAATGAAATATTTACACTACTTATTCTCTTTTTTTTTTGGTTTTGTTGTAGTTTATAATACCGTTATAAAAACCAAAAACAACAAAAAAAAACACTTGTGCGATATTATCGCATATTTTTTTGTTGCTAGGTATGAAGTTGTCAAGGCCCACGAAATTGTTACGAAGCTTGTATCACATGCGTAAACTGATTTTTTTACATTGGGCAATTTTGACCCAAAAGTACCAATTGCGTAAGTTTTTTTACATACGCTTTGTGAAACGATCTACAAAAATTATATTTTAAATTTTAATAGTACTCACTAAAAAAATAATTGTACAAAAGTTTCAAAAAAATCCCCTCAGTATTTAAAGAATAAATGAGCAATAAAAACTGTTTGGGCAATTTTGACCCATTAATACAGGATAAGGGTTAACAAAAAGAAAAAAAAACGTTCAAGGCCAAGTATAGCCAGCAGTTGCTTACAGGCATTATAATGTACGTGCCACATGTTGTTAAGATGAAATGGTTTTGGCTGGTTTTCAAAATGAAAGAACACAGAAGAAATGTAAAAAATATTTGTCATCGTCTACTTTTTCTTTCATGTTTTGTTTATTTTTTCGTCTTTTATTTCAACGTCAATCTATATTATTTCACAATTTAGCTGTCAACAGCATGAAAAGCATTTGAAGTTCGGGATTTTTTTGGAGCAACTTTAAAATACTAAGAAATTTAAAGTATGTAAGAATAATAGAAGTCGCCGTAATCTGCTGAGAGGAAGTCGCTGAAGGAATATTTTTGTCATATTTCATTCATTTAGATGCCTAACCTGGGGTTTAAACCGAGGCCTCACTTCTAATATGCCTACCTACCAGACCACGGCGACACTCGAAAATGTGCACGAAAATTGGTCTGATCGGATGAGGTACTATGAGACCAGCTGCGGCAGACATAATATTCCATTTCAAACCGGAACATTTGTCCTCCACAACAAAAAAATAAATTTGACAAAGTTTTAATACGTTTTTGTTTTATTGCATTTTTAAATTTAAAATGGGGATTATTTTTTTAAATGATTACTGTAATCACTGTCCTATCATGGGTATATGATTATGATTTCGAAATAAGGGCAGAATTTAAGAGCCATAATATGTTACTATGTAGTACTAAAAGCTCTTACATTAAGGAGTTTGTGCCGTTAGCAATAAAAAGAATTATTTCGAATCTGGAACACATTTGCTTTAAGGATTTTTTGAAAAATGTTTGAAAATTTAATTTATGGCTTCTATAAAACGGCAATGTATCTATTTACCTTTCGTTGATTCAAATTTGTCATGTTTTACCATATACTTTCTTCAAGCCATTGAAACAAAATTTATTTAGTTTCTCATTGTCTGATTGTTTAACAATAAAATGCAATAAATTTTGCTTTTCAAACAATTTTTTTTTATAATTTGATAACGTAATACAGCTGTCATGTCATCATGTTTACGTCTATGATTGCTAGTAAAACATTTAATTTATGCAGGACATTTACCCAAACAATAGCATTTTTTGTTTTCTAAAAGTGTTGAATATACATGAACACGAACAATTTATGGGATGGACATATACAGTTAAAAATTTACATTAGCACTTACAAAGAAATACAAACAATTTGTAATTAGAATTGTTAAATTTAACTTCAGGGCTTTTACAAAAAAATATATGCAAATAGAGAAAAAAGTTTTTAAAGTTTTAGAACATTAGCATTGCAAATAAAACATTTATTGTAAAATTTACTTAAATACTAGTAGATTAGATAACAAGGTAGCCAGCAAAAAAAGTCTACACAAATTATGGTTAGGTAAGTTTAACTGGTAGCTTTGATACCAAAAGCGCATAGTGGTCCTTTGTGACGCCACAGGTGAATACAGTCTCTGTACTGACCAAGTTACTCCGAACCAAGGAGCGATAAGTTGGTCAGCGCCAGGGCTGCACGTTTAAAGCACGACTATCCTACGCTGGAAAACTAGCCCGGAAGCTTGATAAACGAGGCTACATCCTTGACTTTATGGATGATAGATCCGTCAAAAGACAAGGGTTGGAGAGCCAAATAACCTATAACTGCACCTCGCAAGAGATGGACATTGACAAAGAATGTGGATAACAGTCTCCTCTTCTTTATCGGATCTGCATCCACGGCAGAAGTCGTAAAATTTACTTAAATACTAGTAGATTAGATGAACAATGTAGCCAGCGAGAAAAAAGTCAACGCACATCATGGTAGCCAATAGTTTTTCTAAATTGGTTTATTTAAATGAGTGAATCTCTTGAGAATTTGAATTTTAAACATTAAATAATTAAATACAGAACATTGACAAACAAAATGAAATATATAATTGGTACGATAACTGAACCGACATACTACTTTTTATGTCCTAGTCCTACAACTCCAATGTTGACATCGTTTTCGTAGTTTATTTGTTAGTATTCTGAAGTAAAATTTTACTGAAAGAAACCAAACAGCAGCAAAAGCATCCATTAAATGTTGTTTACCGGTATGAAATGAGCGTATTTTTATGAAATTGAAATATTAATTTTAAATGGGAAAGAAAAAACATTTAAACAAAATATTGTCCATTGCAGGCTACAAATTTTATTTATCTGTCAGGCAATCTGTAGATTGAACACCGATAAAACTATTCGTCCTTTGGAGCAAACCTATCAGTCCTCCAATTTTCGATTTCCTATTATGAATCGAAGTGCTGCTCAGCCAATGCTTGTCTCATCAATGAAAACAAATAGTAGTCAAGCAAACAAGTAGAAGTCGCCGTAGTCTAGTAGGTAGTGCGCTGGCTTATTGGAGGTAAGGCCACGGTTCAAACCCCAGGCCAGACATCAAAACGAAATATGATAAAGCGAATCTGGCAAAAACTCTGAGAATAAATAAAATAACCATAAAAAGTTTTTCAAAAATCTGTCGTTCGAAGTCGACTTTAAACTGTAGGTCCCACCACTCGTGTATAAAATTAATACACAGCATGAGTGGCGTGGGTAGCTAGGCCGTAATCCTGACTGAAGAGTTGTAATAGCCAATTATATATGTAAACAAGTAGAGCCAAGACTGGTATATTGTTTTACAATCAATGCGTGGTCCAAATTTATCATTTGTTGTCGGTAATAATCTGTATTAACAGTAACACTATGTTTAGAAGCTCGTGGTACACCACAATTTTCTGGTCCCATCAGACACACAGCATTGTCTTCCTTTAGGATCGATTTAGTTTTGCAGCCGAATTGATGGTTGTCACTTGATGTCGGTAGCCGGCTGCATTAACGGTTTTACCAGATTTTAAGAGCTCGTGGTACATCACACCTTTCCGGTGTCATCATACACACGGCGTTGATTTCCTGTCAAATCAATCTGGTTTGTGGCCTTAATGGTTATTCAGGTTTTTTTCCATTTATAATTTTGAAAATAAATCCTGTTTTCATCGGCAGTTACAATTTGATGTAATACTGATTTTCTATCGTGGTTTAAGCGAAATATTTTGTGGTTTTTCGCTTTTTCATTTATCTGTCATTTAATTCACGTCGCACCCAGACTTTTGGGTTTTTCCCATGGCTTTGAAACAGTCAGAAATTAAATGTCAACATTTAGCATTTCAGCCATTTCTTTTTGACTTAAAGTGTTATCTTCATCTAATATTGTTTGCAATTCGGTGCCATCTAATTTTTTTTGGTTGTTAACCACGTTCTTTATTTCTCACATCAAATTAGTTATCTCTGAACCGCCGAAAGCATCTTTTGCTTTGCGCCTCAAATTCTACCCTGAAATTAGTAAAGATACTTTGGTTATTATGGTATCAAAATCTGGACAAGATTATACAAAAAAAGTAATTATAAAATACTGTAAGTCCTTTGCCCAACACGTCAAACATGTTTTAAAAATTATTTTATACGGTGTTCAGATAGGCACCTTTATTGCGTAAATCGCAATAATCGCCATAATTGAGCTCAATCAGTCGCCGTAGTCTAGTAGGTAGTGCGTTGGCTTATTAGACGTTGAGCCCGGGTACGTATCCCAGGTCAGACACCAAAACGAAATATGAAAAAAATACTTCTTCGGTGACTTCCTCTCAGCAGATTTCTGGAAAAACTCTGAGAGTAAATAAACCTGCCATTAAAAAGTGTTTCTGTCGGTCGGAGTCGACTTTAAACTGTAGGTCCCGCCACTTTCGTATAAAATTAACGCACACAACATGAGTGGTGTGGGAAGCTAGGCCGTAATCCTGACTGTATTGAGCTCAATATTTCATATAAGGTTTCAATTAATAATTGTGGAATAAATACGAAAATTGTTATAATATTGAATCAAACTTAAAATACATCACTGTCATAAGTGTGTTTAGTGAGCATATTACAATTAACCGAACACTTTTTACTGATATTTGACAACTCAAATGTCAACAAAGCATTTTGCATACCAGCGGTTTTGCTTACCAGCTGTCAAAAGAATATTGAATAAGCACCTGAACTGCGTATATTATTATACCTGAATATATTAAAATATTGTACTGAATTAACCTAATATTGACCCAATAAAAGTGCATATCTGAACTTAGTATTAGCCTAAAATTTGTTTGATTAAACGAAAAATTGTCTTCGATAAGTAGGTTTAGGTAATTACAGCATGTTTCTTGAGGACCCATGATGTGCACTTCAGAGGTGACTGCAACCCCTAAATCAACAAAGACAAGATTTAGTGGTGATTCATACACTAAATATAAAAAGTCTGCGTACACATGTTTACACATTGTTTGTCCTTTAAAATTTTCTCCCATTGTGAAGCGTGATGGTAATGGTTGTGATGGTTTAGGGTTGCATTCCCACAAGCGAAGTAGGTATGTATGCTTCGATTTATTGAAAAAATGATGGAGAAGGGGAAAAGTGCCATAGAATTGGATCTCATGGCCAATTTAACTTTCAGGACTATAAATACCCGATCAAAAACATGACGTTGATATGGTGAAACAGTGGCTTCTATATAATGTCCCTAAACAACTACCTCTACTATTCGAGATCAATTATATTGAGTATCTAAAAGAAAATTAGAAAATGAATGTTGAATAATGGCTTCCAATGGCTCAAAAGTTTAAATTTATCAGCATAACCTAATAACATACTATTTCCCCATAAAATTAAATCTAAAAACGTTTAATCGCACAAACGAGAGAGCTAGTGAGTGGAACGAATTTTTTTTAAATTCTTCGCGTTTGTAAGCGGGGAGTGATTAAAAGCAGGATACATATAACATGAAGCAAAAATCAAGATTGCGTAAGTATCAGTGCCATTAAGCGGGAAATTTTTAATATGGGCTTACTTATATTAGACAAATACTGTATTTGATTAAAAACAAACCGTTTTTAGCATTTTTATTTAAGAGTTACTAAGCTAAGTTGATGTATGCAAACTTTTTGTGCACATTGTATATAAAATCTATTTATAAAATAATATGTTTACGTAAACAAGTAATTCCTTTTAAAATATTTGTTAATAAATGTGAATTTGGCAGACCTCCTTGCATATTTTTACAAATGTAAACACAATTATGTTTACCAAAGCTTTTAGCAACAAATTGTTAGAAAACTTTTACAATTTACACATTTTATTTACATATCAGTTCAGCAAAATAAGTCCCCTAAAATCATGAAATAATTGTAAATTCAAACAAAAACAAAAATACATGGAATTCATCATCATCAAATATTTTACAGTCGTGTTTATACAGTTTTAAAACACTTTTTATGCAGAAAATTTCTTAAAGTAACATTCAAAATATTGTTACGAAAATGGAAATGATGTTACATCGTTAACATTAAAATAATAAACAAAAGCTACAAAAACAAAAACAATGGACTTGTTAACATGATTAACAAATAAACAAAAATATAGCAACAACATCAGTATAAAAAAGGGAAAAACAAGTAAACAAACAGGCAACAACAACATTGCAGGGACAAACGTAAACAAAATACACAAGCAACAATAACGTAAACAACATGCTTACATTTATAAAGATTTCGCTAAGGCGAAGTCGTTCTCCTTCAAGAGCATTCATCAGACTGTTTACCCTGCGATATAAAAGGCAAGACAAAGTCGGCAACGGAGTCAGAAAGAATTCAGTCAGTCTTGTGTGAAGACGCGTTGCGTTGTTGTTTGAAGATCTCCGTCGTAAAGATCTAACGAACAATTGTTAGTGTGTACGCGGAAGAGTGTAACGAAGAATAACAAATAAAGCAAATTGTTGTTGTTTACATCAAGTTGTGAACGTTGGCACACAGAATTGTGCGAACAGTAAAGGAATTATTAAAAACTAAAAATAATATTTGTTTTTGTTTTTATTTGCAATATACGAACTCATATTTTAAACGTTTTTAAATAGGTAAGAACGTAACAAAACATTATTTTTAAGCCTAAATCTAGCAAATTTAATAAAATACGTGCATATAAATCTACTTTAAACCTATTTTATAGTGAAATATCATTTTTTGTTTATTTCTTTATTTGACAGAAGAAAAGTCTGTCAAACAATAAATTTGCGTTCATAAAACTAATTTTCAATCATATTATTTTTTTTTTCCAAAGAAGACTTAATGAAAAACAATACACCCAAACCTGTTTTTACACGGTTTTTTTTTACGCGAATTTGAAATAACACGGTTTTCAATCAGACCTACAAACATGTATGGCTAGATACAGAGAGCTCTATAAAGAGCTTTCCAAAGTTGGATCGCAACGCACTATAACAGAATTTGCTGTTAAAAGAAATAAACCAGTGCCAGAAGCAGCTTGTGAAGATGTAGAAGTAATAAGTATTTCTATTGACGAGACTGATATTGAGCCATCCCAGCAAAAGAGAATGCGCTTGCTATCAGAAACTGACTCCGAATAAAATAAAATAAATTTTTTATTGAAAATAATTCCGTTCCTAATTGTCTTAAGAGTTTGATAACTAATTTTATTTTTATAAATGGAAGAGAATTTTTAAGTTTTTTTTCTTTATTTTTTTATAATCATAAAATGAAATAAAATAAGCACTCTGTGTATACTATTGAACTAAAACTGTGCATTTTTATAAAGTTATTCAATTTTATAGGCATGTGTAGGCTGCTGCATCATGTATCATCTATGTATACATTTTCAGTTTGTTTATACACTTACATACATACATAATATTTGTCTTTTTTTACGCGTTTTTTTTTTACACGGTATCCACTGGAACGTATCTACCGCGTAAAAAAAGGTTTGGGTGTAACATAATATGAACCGCCAACTGCTATGAATAAACGACTTACTAGAAACTCCGTCTCAAAATCCTGTGCTTGATTCGAAAAGTCCTGTGCTTATTGACTTTGTATTAATGACAATTAGCTTTCCTGGAGACTACAATGATTCGAGTACATATAGAATGAACACACTTCATAAGCATTTCACGAACAGTGTTCTGTTATCAAAGCATTGACTGAATTTTGAATGTTCTTTTGGCTTCTGAAATTTATGCTGGTTCAATCGAACTTTGAACTGAATTCTAAAGCACAAAACTTTAAGTGATTCTGACTCTAAGTATTTAAACTGAAGTCGCCGCGATTTACGGGTGCCCCTGTTCCAAATCCCAGGTTTGGCGTCTCGAACTAAATGAAATATGGAAAATTGGTTCTTTTGTTGACTTTTTCTCGACAGTCGTCTGGCAAAAACTCTGAGAGTAAATAAAATTGCCATGAAAAGTCTTTTAAAATTTGTCTTTCGAAGCCGACTGTAAACTGTCGGTCTCAACACTTATGGATAAAATAAACACAGATAACATGGGCGATGTGAGAAGCTATGTCGTAATCGTGATTAATGGATTGTAATGACTAATTATGTAAGCAAGAAAGCATATCAATAAACCACAAAACCCAGCGGCCATTAAACTCATCATAAACCAAGCCTTCGGTCAAATACAATCTGTTTTATACGTTAGTCATGAAAAATTAAAGATTACGGATGTGTCTCCAATGAGAGACGTCGCTGAACGCTATTGTTTCGAAAATGGAAACGGTGTAACATCGCTTAACATTAAAATAATAAGCAAAAGCTACCCAAACAAATACAACGAACTTGATTACAAGTAAACCAACAACATCGGTAAGAAAGAAGCGGGGATAGACAATTAAGCGCGAACGCAACAACACGCAACGTGAACAAAATACGCAAACCACAATGAAGTCGCGATAGAGTTCTCGAGAAGGCGAAACCACGAACGTTCGACTTCAAGACCCCTTTTCATCCCGAGGGCATATAAAAAGGCAAGATAAAGCAGACAATGAGTAGTAAGGATTCAGTCAGTCCAATGTGTGAGTGAATACGCGTTGCGTGTGAAAATAACAGTCGTGGTATGAAGCTCTCCGTTGTAAAGATCTGCGTTGTAAGCAGAGAAGAATAGCGAAGAAGCAATTATTATTTTATACGTCAAGTTGTATACAGTGGCACACAAAAATAGTCCGAACAATAAAGAATTTAATTGAACTTAAACACCAATTTATTTTTATTTCGTTTGCAATCAACGAATTCATATTCTAAACGTTTTTAAAAACTTAAAAATTTAGCGCTATTATATTCCAAAGATTGTGGAATAATTAGTTATCCTAACAAATAAAAAATTTCGGTGGTATCTCATAAATATTTTGTTTTATTTACATTTAAAGATAGGAAGCACTTAAAATGGGACCCTATAAAAGTCACTTACTCGCATACATCCTGCAAGAAAAATTTTAACGGGCTCAAACCGCTCGAAAACAGAAATGAACTTTCGTTCACATGAGCCATGCCCTTAGATTTCCCGTGGAGAATGTGACACTAGCTGTGTAGTAGATAGCACTGTCCTGTAGAAATCACATTTCATGCAATGCATGCCAAAGAAAGTTCATATTTATACACTTATAGTGCTCGCCGTTGATAGTTAGGGCCTGACGAACGATCGATGACCCTGCCTGCTCAAAATCTAAACAAAATAGATAGTTTTACACAATGCATTGGGCGCTGTTGGTTCTCATGCTTGTTCACACATATCCAGAAAGGGACCTAATCGCTGAAGTTTATTTATGGATGAAAATAAGTTGCCATCTGTCCCTGATTCCATTCAGCGAATACCGTTACCAACTGTTAGATTTCAAATTCCACAGAGTTATAGTTAAAGCATATTGTGTACTGCCAAGTTATATACGATGTTGGTACGGAATTTTCAATATGACACACTGAATTTCAATTGTAGTGTCAGCTTGCAAATACTATTTCGATGTACTTCAACCATTTTCATCTTGCAAATGAGCAACTTTAAATAGAGGTGCTACATGTATAGTTACATACATAAGCCTTTGTAGTAATTGAACGTGTGACTGACGTTAGTGGTTAATTTAAATTTACGAGTGCGATGAATCCATGGATGTGTTGATGTAAATGTAAATTGAATGCAAACAAACCACTTAACCGTTACATCAAGTAATCGTTACTGTGGCAGAAAAGGAATTTCACGTAAGGGTGGTTGAAATGTGTACGACGTGGACATTCAATTTAGCGTATTGTATTCTCAGGTATTTCAGAACATCTCGTGGTATAGATTAAAATCATTTTATTACACAAAGGATACGGAAGTGTTACCTAACTCGTTATGGCGGATATAATTAAAAAAGTTTTTAATATAAATCAGTTAATGGGTTTAATTGCTAAAATATTCTATTATACAAGGCATGTATGACATTAGTAGAGTGTGTGCCAAACTCTTGCCATAGATATTTCACCTCAAAAAAAAAAATCATTCAAAAGGAATTTAATAAAAATTGTTAAAGTATGAAACGCATTATTTATTTAATTAGTACAAGAACTACAAATTTCATGTGTGTTAACCGAAGCAAAAGTCCATTGGTACGTGTTTTAAGAAATATACCACAGAACGAAATGATGATAGTAACACGCAAAAAAAGTAAAAGAATGAATTTCTGTCAAGTTTTTTTAAGTCAATGCAAATAAAAGTCGGCGTAGTAGTCATAGTCTAATAGGTAGAGTTTTGGTTTATTAGCCGTAAGGCTTGACTTGACTTAAAATTGTAGGTCCCGCCACTTATGGATAAAATTAACACGCACAATATATTTAAGTGGTGTGAGAAGCTAGTACGTAATCCTGACTGATTGTAATGACCAATTATGTTATGTTAATGTGCGTAAATAAAAGTCGCAATATTAATACAACAAAAATCTTAACGAATAGGGAAGAAGTGTATTAGATTATTGTTACATAAAAGACAAAAATATAACTGTACCTATATAGAATGTGAAAGCTAATCTTATATACCAGTAGCTTTCTAATACCTACCCGTTGCTTTCATTCTATCCATGTTTTAACTCTCCCATCGATACAAGGATTCCATGTAAGTATTCAAGATGCTGATGCGTCGATGTTCGTTATGGAGCCTGTAGTATATTTTGTATATTTTGTGCTCCAAGATATGCGTCTAATACCCACGTAGAAGTATTAACTTTAATTTTATATTTTAATTTTAATTTTTTGTTGAGATGTATTGACCATTCCTGGCTTTATGATCTATTTATCAAAAGTGAGACAGCATAGCATTCACACATGTGTAATGTCATGTTGTTCTAACTATGATTTATTACGAAGCATTGCCATATTTAATTTCCTCTTTGTATCTTAAACATGTAGTCGCTGTAGTCTAGTAGGTAGTGTGTTGGCTTATTAGACGTAAAGCCAGGGTTTGAGCACCAGGCGAGACATCAAAACAAAATACAAAACGTATTTCTTCGGCGACTTCCTCTCAGCGGATTTCTGGCAAAAACCCTGAGAGTAAATAAAATTTCTATGAAAAGTTTTTAAAAAATCTGTCGTTCGTAGTCGACTTAAAACTGTAGGTCCCGCCACTCATGTATAAAATTAAAACACACAACATGAGTGGTGTGAGAATCTAGGTCGTAATCCTGACTGAAGGGTTGTAATGACCAATTATGTACGTCTGTATCGTTTTTTAACCTTTCACATGGGTATTATTATACCCATGTCATTTAATCGTACCTGTAGCTTAGGTAAGTAGACCAATTCAAGTAAAAGTATTTTCATCGAATATAAGATATATAACAACACATGGCATCTCATGGTTTTCCTGAAAATATCATCCACACATATTCCGCAGGAGTTCTTTCTACAAAATTTTTATTTTGAAAAATTCGTGATCTTTGATCTTTTTGCTGTCATCCAAAATATTTGAATATCATGTCTTAATATTTTTTTTTAAACCGTTCTGTCTTCTTTATTCCTTCTTAAAAAACGTTTTGGTTCTCGTTTATTTGAGGCAATATAGAATTTTTTTAAAAATCTCCTGTTTTGGGTATTTTTCTACCCATTCGGCGTTAATGGGTTAACAAAATTTTTTTAAAAATGCACTTTCAAAATAAACGACTCATATAAGTCAACCGAAAAACTTGTTTAAGAGGGCATGGCGGCAAATATCAAGAGGAAATGCTAAATAAAACTGATACATTAGATGCCAAATGAGTTAAATGGAGTGTTTGACCTTAGGCGATATCCTAAATATTGGGTATAACAGTTTAATGTATTGGGCCTTTGAATTTTCAATTTACTCTAACTTTTCTTGGGCAAAAATATGTAGACACCAGAAAGTTTCCCTTTTTTTCTTATGGTTTGTGAATAGCATTAAATATTTTTTGTTTTATTATAAAGGAGAAATAAATAAATAAAATAAATATAAAAATAGCAATTATTTTTACATGTTATTGCTTAAAGATCATGAAATTGCTCAATATGTTGGGATACCTACACTTCTGCTGTATATTATTCGAAATATGTGCGTATAAGTAATAAAAATAAATACAATATTACGCATATGCAAAAATCTTTCTTAATTACATGTTGCGACAGTCAAAATACACCCAGCTAATGACATAGTGTTCTGAGTTTTTTTGAGTAGAACTCAAAAAAAATTTTATATTTCTCGAACCCTCCAAACTTGTTTTATTTGACAAAAACGGAATTTTTGATTTTTTCACACAAAATAATTGATTACCCAAATATTTTTTAACCCATTTTCAGAATCCAAAGTTTTTTGAACTGGGGCAGATGAGCCTTTAAAATTATTATTAATTATGTACATAAGCGTATGATTCCAACTTATATGTATGCTACGAGTTTTGTTCGGGTAAACTTGGAAAATATGATTTATTTTAATTTTTTCAAGTTTAGCTGTTCTTAATTGCAAAATTTAATTAAAAAATATAAAATAAGTGCTGATATTCCAAAAGTTCATTATCTTGTGAAGAGATTGACACTTCGTTCAAAACAAAAGTCAACTAAAAAACTTGTAAAAGGAGTGAATGGAGGCAAATAACAACAGAAAACGCTTAACAAAACTGGAACATTCAATGACAAATGTGTTAAAAAAGGGTTTGACCTTAAGGGATAACCTAATAAATATGCAGTGTTAAAATTTAAATTATTTGCTGTTACTTGAAAATTACGGAATCATTTGTTGAAAAAAGCTATAAAAAATTCCAATTTCATGAAAACTTGGAAAACGTTAGGCTTTTTAGTTTTTGTTCAATTTATTATTTATCTTTTGCCACGAATAGTGATCAATTAAATTATCATGTATTTTGTGACAGTGACGTGACTGATTGAAGTCGCCGTAGTATAGTTAGTACTGTGTCGGCTTGTTAGACGTAATCATACCTGTTAAATTTCGATTACGATTAGTAATCAATTAAATTACTTTTTAAAAAGAATCGTAATGAATATATAATTCTATGAACAATTTTTTCGAATTACTAATTGATTACGATTACCAAAGAATCAAAAAATGATCAGGATTACTGACGATTAGTCTAAAGGAATCAAAAGAAGTCTAAAAAATAATCAAATTGTTTTAAATAATTCTTTTTGATTATTTTTAAATATTCAAAAGTAATCCAAAAGTAATAAAATTGTTTTCAATAATTCTTTTTGATTATTTTCAAATATTCGAAAAGAATTCAAAGTAATTATTGAAAAAAAATTTGATTACTTTTGGATTACTTTTGATTCTTTTTGATTATTAGACTAATCGCCAGTAATCCTGATTATTTTTTGATTATTTTGTAATCGTAATCAATTATTAACTATTTTAAACAAAAACAATCGTAATTGTAATCATTATTTCATTATTAAAAAAAAAGTAATCAAATTATTATTCATTACTATTACTAATCATTACTTAACAGGTATGGACGTAATGCATCGTTTCAAACCCAGGTAAGACATCAAAACGAAATATGAAAAAATATTTCTTCAGCGACTTACTCTCATTTGTTTTGTACATGGTGCTCATCAATATAGTACCTTTATTTTTATGGCCGGCATATAATGCATATAATATAAAGGAACTTTTTTGTACATTAGCAATTTCGGTGGGATAAAAGTTTCGTTTTTTCGAACTCTTCCCACATATGTCAGTTTCCTGTGTAAAAGATTTTCTCAAAATATGAAAAAGAGCAATCAGCTGTAATATTTTGCCCTTTCAATTACCTTACCTGTAACCTCCAACACGACACGCTCTCCTTGATTTTTTTCAGGCTTATCATTTTTTTTGGTTTTCTAAGGAACGGTTGTATTTTCCATATGTATCCTGATTTGGAGCCTACAGCTAACCAAAATTTAAGCCCAAATTTGGCTGGCTTTACAGGCATATACTGCCTAAAGGAACATCGTCCTCTAAAACCCATTAGCTCGTCAATAGTGACATTTTCATGACAGTTAACTTACGAATTGGAGCAAACTTGTCACTACTTTTTTGTTGTCTTCTGTTCATAACATCATCAAAGCGGACAGCACTTGTTATCCTCGCTCAGAATAGACCGGAATAAACACGAACTGAAGTAAAACTCGTGGTATACATATCTATATAGAAATGGAGAATTCCAGAACTTTTGTAACAATTTAAATTATTTAAATTGTTTGGTCAAAAGAGTTTTATATCGAATTATTTATGAAATACGCAAAGTGGACCAAAATGGTCCTTTTGAAGTTTTTTTTAACCTAACAGCAGAGTTAAATTTTATTACCTCTTTTATGAAATTTACGCCAAAATTTTCGAGATGATGTCCATTGCAGCGTGGTTTCTTACGTAAAAATCAAATACTTCATGTCAGCGTGGTTTATTTTTCTTTCTAAATGGTAATAATTTGATATCTAGCACCCTTGCTTTGTTGCGATTTATAAATTCCCAATTGCTTAAATAGGGCAGCTTATTGTCACTCGCATCAGTAACGCTCTTAATTGAGGGCTGGCTGAAACCTGATGTTACAAACTGTTATTATATTTCGTTAAAAAAATTGTTGTCAACGTAATGTGAGGTAAAAAGTTTCCCGTTGCAATAGAACATTAATTATGTCAATAACAATGCTCTCTCTGTGATTCCTCTGATTTCCCGGATACAGGTTTCCCCAGATACGGTAGTAGTTAGCAACTAGTTGCTACGCACGTAGCACGTACTTGAATACAAAACTGCCACTTCGATTTCGGTGGACCATGAACTTTATAACGATCATGAAATTCAATTAGTCACTAATCTACAGCGACAAAATTATTGGGAATTTCAATAATTTCAGCCACTTTTTCGAAAAGGCGTAATAAGTGTAAATTTATCATCATTTCCGAGTAGCACATTATTAAAGCGAATGATTCTGATATCACATACTTACGTAGTCGACCGAAACATTAACTTCTTTAATTCTATGAAATAAAACATGGAAAAAAAACATTTTTTTCTAATGTTGGCTGTTACGTGAGATAACGATGAGAAGAGCAGTAAGAAAGACTCTCCAATATTCCAAGAAAGAGCTGCTAGCAATCTGAAAATTGGTAATATTTTCTCTTCCCAAACTACTAAAGGCATAGGGTTCTCTGTTCCAAGTAGTACCATCTTTGGCGATAAACATAATATTGTCATGTTTGTTGCTGTCAATACTCTCATCAGTTTATAAGACTAGCTTCTGTTTTATTCTTTTTCAGAGTCTTCAGCAGTAGAAATATTACGTACATACATGATCGGTCTTTACAACCTTTCGATTTGAACCTTGCTCTGACATTTAATAAGCTAACAGGGTACATACTAGACTACGACTACTGCAATCAATATCAACCTATTCAATTCATCCAATACTTAACTTTCAATTCCTTTTCAAATACCGCAGATAATGTCTTATTTACTATAAAAACTTCACAAAGTCTTTGAAAGCTTAAAAAATTTCAAAAAATATATTTATAAAATGATACATAACCCAGAATTATGAAGTTTTTGAATTTCTTAAGTCCTGTTTGAAATTTTCTTTCAAACAATGGCGATAACAATACTAACGAATTAAAAAATATCAGTCACCTGACTTTTGCTGAATTAAAGTTATTTAGTCTCAAAAATTGAAATGTATCATTTTTGATACAAAGCTCGACCTACGGTGAAAAAAATACTTAGATTGCTTATACTGTTTAGCAGATACGATCGATTTAAAATGGCCGTAAAAATTCTTCATTTGTAGTATTCTATGGAAAGAAAATATTTAGCACTGGCTACCTCCATCTTCCTTCTGGTATCAAATGAATGGTGAAACTCTATTCTTTAAATATAGACAAAATATAACCACCGAATTTTACCATTGCTGAAGGGACTTATAAATTATCTGAAAAAGGTCTCGAATATTGCTTCATCAAACATATGTTACATCTGTAAAGCCAAAACTTTCGAAATTAATGATTTGAGCTCAATTTTAAAGAAAAATGTTAATAATAAGTGTTGTAAATTTGGCATCTCTTCATTACACGCTCAAATATAATTAATGGAATGCATACTTCATGTAGCTTATAATATGCCTTTTAACAAATAATCTGTAATAGAAGCAAAAAATAAAAACTGAACGATAGGCGTGAACAATTGATGAAACTTGGCATACGTCTTTAATTTATTATGGAAATTATATGTATCAAATTTGAAAACTTTTGATTTAAGTAATTATTTTACGCTGTGTGCTATTTTTTCTTAACTTAACCATTGGAATACTCAGTACCAAATTTCAATGATTTAATACCACTCCTTCTATTTTTTGCCTGGTCCTTTTTCAGAAACTTTTTAATATATGAACACGAATATAATGCCTAATAAAACCCATTTAATTAATATTACAAGGTACAATAGTAAACCCAATTATTAGGACTCTTGTGATCTTCCTTTATTGATTCCTTATACAGCATCTGTGCCTTTGCAAACCAGCAATGAATAATTATTCTTGAAGACCGACTATAGTATATATTTGTTGTTGTATTTTAAAGTGCAAATTTGAATTAACTTCACAATTTACACATGGCTTAACTTGCTTTAGTTTAAAAAGAAAATTTTTAAGATGTTTTTACGTTCTACCCTTTTCAAAATTATTAAAATATGAGTTCGTAGATTGCAAATAATATAAAAATAAATTTGAGTTTAGTTTTAGATAAATTCTTTATTGTTTGCAAAATTCTGTATGTCACTGTTCACAACTTGATGTAAACAACAATATTTGCTTTGTTTGTTATTTTTCTTTACACTCTTTTGCGAAGATCTTTAAACCACGATTATTCCCTTCACACGTAACGCGTCTCCACACAAGACTGATTGAAATTTTACTGACTCACGTTGTCTGCTTTGTCTTGCCTTTGATATGCCAACGTAAACAGTCTGATGCATAATCTTTACGTCGAATGTTCGTGGCTTCGCCTTCTCGAGATCTTCATAAATTTAAACATCGTTGTTTCACTGATGTTTGTGTATTTTGCTTACATTGTTTGTTTTTGCATTTTTGTTTACTTGTTTATCCCCTTTTTCTACTGGTGATGTTGGTATGCTTTTGTTTACCTGTTTATCATGTAAACAAGTTCATTGCTTTTGTTACTATTGCCTTGTTTATCATTTTAAAGTTAAACAATGTAACACCATTTCCATTTTCGTAACAATATTTATATTTTATATTGAGAGTTTAATTTAAAAACCAGTTATATATATTGAAAGTTAATTAAGATCGATTTTTTGAAATAATATGTCATTAAAAGTGTTGTTTTTCCGAAGTTACTACGAAAAAATAGAATTAAGGCCAAAAATTATTTGAGCCAATTTTTGATACTCTGTTCTGAAGTGTATTCCAGATCGATTAAAACACACGGTAGTCTGAAAGTGCAAGGTCTAGGCTATAGGGCAGGTGAAGTATAACTTGCAACCCTCTATTTTCCAAATAGTTTTTTAACGGCGTCGCAATATGTGGCCTAGCGTAGTTATGTTGGAAAATAATTTCTCTCGTCTAGTTGTAAATACAACGCGTTTTGCGACCAATGTTAAATTCAAGCGAATTAAATGTTGTGTATCTACCTTTGGTGGTAGTAGGCCTGGCTTTAATAATTTATGATGGATTATACGAAATACAGAGCATTTGTTTGGCGCAATGTATACTCGTCAGAGCGAAACAATTATTTTTCACACAATATCGGGTACACTCGTCTTGAAGGAAAAATTGCATTCGTATTATTTCTTACCAAATCTACTGAAATTTTTACTCTGAGAAAGGTCTATTAAAAATGTACGTTTTTGAATATTTATTAATTTGACTACAATATCTTATATTAAGCTGAAATAACAAATTCTGGCGAAGTATCGTTATAGAAAACATATTTTATAAGAATTTATATTTAAAAATTTGTAGTTATAAAAATTTAATTTTCCAAAAAAAACACCTAACGTTTGATTTTCGGTCATAATTGGTTACTTCCACAGGCAGACCATTTTACTCTTTTTGTATCGAATAAACTCGCCTTCGCTGGAAAATAATTAAGCACACAGAAATATTTATTTGATACAAAATTAAACTTTAATAAAACAGCAATGCATTTAGTTTTTGTGATATATAAGCTCAGAATAAGTACAATTACTTATTAGCAATTCATCAAATCTGCAAGTTTTACATTGGTGTCTTTATTAATTTTCACATCACTGTATAAGTTAACAACAAATATAACAACAAAATATTTTCTTTATTTCTCTTATTCTTTTTATTGTGTTTTTTTTGCAAGTGCAACAAATTATGGATTATTGAACTTAGTTGAACAAAAAAACTGCTTATCATTCTCTTTTATTTTTATTTTATGTCAATAAACTACTTACTTTAACATAATTCTATTTAAAAACACTTTTTGTTTACTAAACATTTTTTTATTAATTCTTTTGTATTCTTAACTATAAGCACTTTTTTAAATTAATTTAAGTTATAAATATTACATTTTTTCAAATAAAGTTCAGTTATAATAAAACTCAAAACAAGAATAATTCATTTTTATTCTTAATTTATACACAAGATGCATAAATTTTTTTTCTGTAAATAAAGCAGTTGTAAATTGTTTTTGAATTGATTTCCTTTAAGACATCAGTAGAAAATATTTTCATCGATAAAAATACTCTTGTTTTCAAAAAAAAAGAAAAATTAATAATTTTAACATTTCAGAGTTATTATTATTCAACCCATGGGTGTTGTTTTAGGGCTTGTGTTTGTTTTTCTTTTTGTTTGTGTTTTCTTTCCCGCCCTTTTGTTGTTTTAAAAAATGTAAAAACGGTTAAATTGTAACATCAGAATTGTTATAATAATAGCAAGCAAGTATCGGCATAAATGTCACTCATAAACTAAAATTCATCCCTTCGCACACTTATATATCCTAACAGACTTACATTCATCCTGACAGTGGACACTTTGCCATACACTTGTAATGCTATAAACTGTATATTGCAAATTTTTTGTACATTCTATTCTTACATTTAATACGTATGACATCTGTGGTATAAGCCATGAGTACACTGTGTATAAATGTGTTGTTACATTGAAGGTTATTTTACACAACAGTTGTGAGAAGGTTAGTATCAGGCTTGTTAAATGGTTATGTTCGAGTGTCGATGAATTTTTATGTACAAAATATAAGATTCTTTTTGCTTTTCTTTATTCTTCCGACATTGGCAAAGTAACTTAACAGTGATAGAACAGAAAGTTTATTGTGCCATAAAGAAAGGAAAAAAAAATTAAAAAGTAGTTTTTATAAGGATTGCTGACCTTGTTAATGTTATTAAAGTTTGATTTGCAAAGAGTAAAAAGAGTTGACCTTTAATTAACAGGCTGAAATATCAAAAGGACTTAATTTGCGTATCAATAATAAAAATATATTTATTAGAAGATTTAAACCTTTGGCATTGTGTGTTTCTTTTTATTTGAGCAAACTAAAAACATTTTATTCATAACAGTATGCGACAAAATAAAAACAAATAAATATGTACACCCAGCGAATGACATAGTGCAAATTGTGAGTTTTGTTGAGTAAAACCCAAAAATATTTACTTTATTTGTATTTCTTGAACCCCCAAAACTCATTTTATTTGATAAAAACGGTTTTTATTGGATTTTACGCACAAATTTATTGATTACACAAACTTTTCCGAAATAAATAATAACTACGGTAATTTTTGTACGATTTGATCAAGCGAAGTGTCAGTCTCTTCACAGGATAATGCACTTGCAGAATATCATAACTTATTTAATATTTTTTAATTAAATTTTGCAATTATGAATAGCTAAACTGAAAAAAATGAGAAAAAATCATATTTTCCAAGTTGCTCGAACAAAACTCACAACAAGTAATTTTGAACCATATGTTTATGTATAGCATTTTGAAGGCTCATCTGTCCCCATTCCAAAAAACTTTGGATTTTCAAAATAGGTTAAAAAATACTTGGGTAATCAATAATTTTGTGTGAATATATCGAGAATACAGTTTTTGTCAATAAAACAAGTTTGGAGCGTTCGAGAAATATAAAAAAAAATATTTTTGTGTTCTACTCAATAAAAATCACAACCTACACTATGTCATTAGCTGGGTGTATTTTGACTGTCGAACCGTGTAATTAAAATGTTTGTAATAAATTTAGCTTTAAATTCAGTCATTTAACAAGGTTCTTACAATTAATTTGTGTTCCCTAAAATATTAATTCGTTTTTATCACAAAATCAGTAATTCAACAACTAAAACTTGTAAGTGAATGATTGTACTCCCTTAAAGGAGTGGGATATTGTCATTTATTAAAACACTAATTCGGATATTGTACGATTTATGCCAATATCCGCTCACAGTTTTAATTGAAGACACAGTAGTCCACTGCCAACTAGGTTCATTAAACATTAATACTAAAAATTTAAAAAAATGTGAAATAAGACTTTTGATTTGTCTTAGTATAAGAAGATAACAAATTAGGAAATTATGATTTGAAAAGAATCCAATCACAAATTCCTGGAATTATTGATTATTTTCCAGGAATTATTGGCTATTTAACTATGTTCCTAGTTATAAACAGACAGAATCAGAAACTATTTTTGATCAGAATGTTGTGTTATGAATCTAATAAAATTAATAAATATTGGAACTTAGTGTATGACGGTATGCTTCATTAGAAAGGTAACTCAATCATCAGTATGTAAAGGAATCCTATTAATTAATTTTAATAGTGTTTTCACACCGAGTGGTTTTAACGCAAAAGTTGGTTTTAACGTTAAAACCAAAAATAAAACCTGATTTTACCATACAAAATTATTGTGTTAAAACCAAAATAAAACCTTTTTTGAATTGGTTTTAAGTTGGTTTTATGAAATACAACCTTGTTTTGATGTACTAAATGTACTAAATCAGAGCTACCAGCTCTGAAAACCTGAAAACAGCTGAGAAAAACAAAAACAAATGTAAATAAATAAATAAATGTAAATAATCATTTATTTTGTATTAAAAAAAGGAAAAATTTGGAATATTTTTGATTTCTTCAATGAAAATTTTAAAAATTTGTAAATATTTAATTATTAATCTAAATGTGTGTTGTTTCTGGTCACAATGAATATAGTTTCTTGTGCGAAAGGTAAGTCAGAAGCTAAATATATCAAGATGAAATAAGACATATTGCTCATAAAATTTTTTCTCGCAGTCATAAATGTCATGAATTTAAAACCAATTTTAATAAAACTTGCAGTGTGAACGCAAAATCAGCTGTTTATGGTTTTAATGCTAAAATCAGGTTTTAAATTTTGGTGTGAAAACACTATAAGCAATAATTTGTAAAAATAAATGAAATTGCATTTAATTGTCGTTACCATAAACGTGCTTAAGTATTCAGCTCTTGTAATTCGTTTATAGTGTAATGCGTTTAAAGATCGCAGCAATTTTATGATGTAAAACTTGAAATAAAAAAATTTCTATTTCTATCCTAGAGCTTCCATCATACATAGCAGAGATCAGCAATGAGTACTCATAATTTCTGATACTTATACGCATTCGCCGTAGTCTAGTAGGTAGTGTGTTGGCTTATTGGACGTAAAGCCAGGGTTCAAGCCCCGAGCCAGACATCAAAACAAAATACAAAAAGTATTTCTTCGGCGACTTCCTCTCAGCAGATTTCTGGCAAAAACTCTGAGAGCAAATAAAAAATTGCCATGGAAAGATTCTCAAAAATCTGTCTTTCGGAGTGGACTTTAAACTGTAGGTCCCGCCACTCATGTATAAAATTAACGCATACAACATAAGTGGTGTGTGAAACTAGGTCGTAATCCTGACTGAAGGGTTGTAATGACCAATTATGTATGTATACGCATTCATAATTATTTTAATATTATACTCATACTACTCTTATTCAAAGATTGAATTACTCATTATACTCATACTTAACTTTGTCTTTTTCTTTTTTTGTAAATGCAACAACAACTAAGACTGTAAATTTTTTTGAATGGTTCGAGTCACTCGAATCATTTATAAGTATTTTTTGAAAGTTATGAATCTGAATGAGTAGGGTTATGAATCACATATATTTCGAATGTTATGAGTTTAATGTCAACGTTATGCTCATCCCCATTGTACTCGTACTTATAAATTAATGTTGTACTGAGTACTAATGAATCAGGTTAGTTAAATTTCAATATTGTTCACTCATTTATATATAAAAATTAATTGTCATTCTGTCCTCTTATTAATGGAATTTTAATAAAAAAATTTAAGAAAGTTTCAGTCCCGAGGGTAATTTGGATTCATTTCTTTATCTAACCATTATTAATTTTTCAGCTTCCATAAAACTCTTTAAAATTTTTTATTCACTTTAAATCGTCTTTAATTCATACCTAACTGTTACGAGCATCTAGAGATGATCTTTTTGTACAAAACGGCCATTGGATTTAAAATGTTGTTTGTTGGAAATATTTGCTAAAAAATTTTACGACTATGGCTTGTTGTAATTGCTAATAACAACAACTAAGGTACACTTTAATAAAAAGTGTAAAGAAGTTATTGCTGAAGTTATTAAATTTACTTTTAAACTTTTAATTTTAAAATTTTGTTGTGTGTTTCTGGTGTTTTTAGGATAAGCTATGGTTGACAGCTGAGAACGTTATATTATGTTAACATTTCATATCAGTATGGTTTGGCAAGCTACCATAATTTGGGTATGAATGCGGAGAGTTGGATATCCTGTTTCTATTACTGATTGATATTGGGTTGTTCGGAAAGTAATTTCGTTTTTCACTTGAAAAATTCCAATTAATTCTACGTAGTAGTTTTTGGTTGGTGCCCTTTTAAATATGGAGGGCGCTAAGAAGCATTTTCGACATATCATACTGTTTTACTACAGAAAGGGTAAAAATCCTGTTCAAGCCAGAAAGAAATTGACTGATGTGTATGAAGAAGGTGTCTTAACAGTACGCCAGTGCCAGAATTGGTTCGTTAAATTTCAATCCGCCAGATTTGATGTCGAAGATGTCCCATGTTCGGGAAGGCTGGTTGAAGCTGATAAGGACGCGATAAAGGCAGTAGTTGATGCGAAACGGCGAATAACAACTCGTGAGATCGTATTGAGGTTAAATTTAACAAAATCAACAGTTTATGACCAATGTCTTTCATTTTCACAAAAAAACGAAATTACTTTCCGCACAACCCAATATACATATATACATGGACATTAAATTAGCACAAAATCTTGTCATAAAAACAATCATATTGTTACGTTTTTACCTTTTAAAAAGCGTTTAAATATGAGTTCGTTAATTGCAAACCAAGTAAAAACAAATATGTGTTCAGTTTTTCTTAAACTCTCTTTATTGTTCACACTACGTTTGTGCTACTGTATACAACTTAACGATACAACAATAATTTGCTTGTACACTATTCTATTTCACACTTCTGTTCGCGTTAACACTAACAACTGTTTGTTAGATCTTCTCTGCTTACAACCTTTTTGCAAGCAATACCACTTGTACGTTTAAACCGGAACGCGTCTTCACACAAGGCTGACTGAATTATAACAGACTGCTGCCTGCTTTGTCCAGCCATTTTATAGTCCGACACAACCAGTCTAACGAACATTCTTGAAGTGGAAGGTTCATGTTCTCGCCTTCTCGAAAGCTCTATTGCTAGTACATTATTGTTTGTGTACTTTATTTATGTTGTCTATCCCTTTTTCTCACATATTTGTCGTAGCTGGTTTTCATTTCATGTTGTTGTGGGTACCAAGTGCAACCAGGTTCGTTGTATATACATATGTGTGTGTGCAGCTTTAGATAATCAACACGGTCATTGTATTCTTAGTGTTAGTGTGTATTTGTATCGTGGGTATTGTATTGATGTAGCTGGTAGCTTTTGTTTATCGTTTTTATTGTTAAACGATATTAGGTCGTTTCGATTTATGTAACAATATTTTTTTACCATATTTTATGGTCTTTTGAGTGTAAGTGGATTAAATACCTGACATTTGACTCTACCATCCAGTCCCAAACGATTTATCTTTGTTTCATCACTCCAAAGTATTTTTTTTTCCAAATTGCGAGGCCATTATCCTTGTAGGTGCGAGCAAAAGCTAAACGCCTGACTATAATATTTTTTTTTTTGATAAAAGTGGCTTCTTTCGGCTAGAGCGTCTAAACAGCTTTGCGTTATTAGGACGTCTGCGTATGAGCCTGCACGATAAATTTAATCCAAATTTCGTTTGCAATATCGCGTGACGACCTGAAAGGGTCTTTCTTTGACTTTCTGACAATAGCACGGTCCACGACTTCGACTGTTTTCTTGACACGTGGCGCCTGTTTTTTCTTATCTGTGATATTATTTTTATTTGTTTTGAGGAAAATGATTACGTTGTAAATCATTTTTCGCGAGCGATTCTAAATTTGGGCAATTTCAGCCATTTTTCCCCATCCTTCCACAACTTTAAGGTATTGCGGTCCTCCTCTGGTGAGCAATCTTTTCCAGTCCCATTTTTCACAAAAATTAATTTAAATGCCACAAAATTAAAAGGAATTACCGTAAGGAAAAAATGTGGAACAAAATTTTTACCTAATACACTTTTGCTTGTACCTAAAATACTTTGTGCTACTTTAGTGTCCACCTCGAATTTCGCGAATGATACGAAATCAGCCATCAAAATAAAAAATGTGAATGATAACGGTAAATTTTTTTGTAAAGCAACAGCTAGATGTCGTCTTGCAATAGTGCAGGCCAAAAGAATTGATCTAATTAGGATACAAATAAGTAGATACCACACGTACATCCATTCATATCTACATGCTTCTGCAGAGACATATTTGAAGTGTAACAGTAATTTAGAAATCCGCCAAGGACATATTCATTAGAAATAAATTCATTAAAGTTACGAAAGTTTAGTAGTTGGTTGCCTATTTGAATTTCTCAATGAGTTCAACACTTATAATGTTTCGTTTTTGCTTATTTAATTCAACTCGAAAAGATATGCTTGTGTGAGTGTTGTTTTGGTGTATTCTATTTAATTACTGTTGCAAATAAAATGTGTTGGTTGCTATACATTCGTTTGTGTGCACATTTGAGAGTTTTTATAAGCCATAGAAAAATTCAACAAACTGTCTCCATACATAAGAAATTAAGAATTGTCATGTGCTAATTATTTACCAGGTGTATCGATCTAAAGTGAGCGTTATGCAGGCATAATGAACATTTACTGTCAACGAGTTTAATTTTTTGTTTTGTATTGGTGATGACATCTTTCAACTATATTGCTACGTTTTCACCTTTTTAAAAACGTTTAGAATATGAGTTCGTTGGTTGCAAACAAAATAAAAATAAATTTGTTTTTAGTTTCAATTTAACTCTTTATTGCTCGCACTACTTTTGTGTGCCACTGTTCACAACTTGATGTGTGCAACAATAATTTATTTATTCGCTATTCTTCTTTGCTTACAACCAGCGTTGGCATTTGCCAAGTTTTCCATTTTTTTCCAAGTTTTTGGAAATGCGAAAAAGTTTTCATTAAAGTTGTTTTTTAACAAAACAAGTTTGTCTAAAAATTCAAAATTTCAATAAATTTAACAATAACACACAGTCTTCGCACAAGACTGACTAAATTCTTACAGCCCGTTGCCTGCTTTGTCTTGCCTTTTTGAAGGTTCTTGAAGTAGAATGTTCTCTTTTTCGTCTTTTCGAGAATTCCATTGCGACTTCATTGTTGTTTGTGTATTCTGTTTACATTGCTTGTTGTTGCGTTGTTTTACGATGTTGTTGGTTTACTTGTAACAAGTTCGTTGTATTTGTAGTGTAGCTTTTGTCAATCATGTTAACGTTAAACGATGTTTCCATTTTCGTAACAATATATTCAGTTTACATGAAACTACGCAATTGGTCAGTATAACCTTTCAGTCACGTTTATGGAATAGCTTCTCACGTCTCTTATGTTGTGTGTGTTAATTTTTTATATATGAGTGGCATTATTACAATTTCATATACAAGAAAATAATCAGTAATTATCAAAAAGCTTGGCTGGATCTGAAAATGCTGGAATGCGATAATAGCCATTTGATAGAAGCCCATAAGAGTCGATCTGGTGCTTGTATGTGCTAACCTCTCGAAGGCCGCTATAGAAAGAAATTTAAAGGATGATTTCATAAATGGAATATTTATAGGAGATAGAAAAGCCCTAGTGTTGACATACAGAAGCCGGGCATTCGGTCGTAAAACAAAATTCACAACGCCCTTTGAGAAATTCTGCACTTGGCTCGAAACAGAAGGAATTAAAGAGAACGGCTTGTAGGAATACTATCTTGTAGCCAGGCTGTCATCCGGTCACACAACTTCTATGAAGTTGACTCAATATTAAAATGGAAAGCAAATTTTATATAACGTGAAAATACGCGGCAATAAGCAGGTCAATGAGTCAGTCACGAAGGTATCTTCGACGACGCTGTTGAGGCCACAAAATTAGAGTCAAATTGCCAACTGCTTCAGAAGCCATTCAGCGAATATGTGTCTGTGATTTGACAAATTAAACTGAAGTGACAATCAAAGATGCAGGTTTAACAAAATCATGGTTATTAACTGCTGAAGTTTGGATGGCCAAAAAAGACCAAATGATTTAATTTATTGTATTTAAATTATCTACGTCCCTGTTCAGAAAATCGTTTGGAAAATCCGGCTAAACCTCACAACAACTGCTTAATTTTTATAACTTTGAAATATTTTAAACCACAAATCTGCTTCTCTGTTTTGATATTTTTTTTATTTTTTTTTTGTTTTTAGTGTATAAAACAACTTATCAAGTTAATTTGGCACTACATTTAAAGTAGTTTTCGGTGTTTATCATGTGTTTGTTGTTCTTTATAAGCAGCATTCGGCCCTTAAGCTCTAAACTATTAAAGCTTTTATTTTTATTTTTACTTTCTATTTGTTAAGTGTGAAAATATGAAAATAGGATTTTATTTTATTTTTTTGGTATGGTGTTGTATATAATATAGAGTCGTACTATAAACACAATAAACGCGACTCAGCAAGCACAATAATTGCAGCCTAAGTTAAGCTGCATACGTTTTAGTTATATTAAAGGCAGCAACAGCAAAGCATAAGCAAAATACATCAAACTAAACAGTTCATTAATTCTTTATCTATGGTGAATCTAGAAAGCTTTTTCGCGTTATATTTCATATATCGCATTTTTAAAACCTCTGTTCCAGCAATTAACCTCGCATTGTTAGCACAAATCATCTCTCTGTGTGCACTAATTCTCTTATTGCTGTCGCGCTGCCTTTTTAATAATCACTTCCATATTTACCCTTTATCTTTGAGTGATTGCTGAGTTTCGTTTATTATGTTTATAGCATAAGAGTTCCACTACAGAATTTAACTTATTTCCGAAACTAAATTAATTAAGCTTTTGTATTTTCAAATTTATAGGATATTTCTCTAAACCTTACATTCATTTATTTTAATATATGAATTTTATATTATAATTTCAAATTAAAAAATGACTACTCGCACCACTCGTAATAAAGTAATTAAAAGTTTGTCAAAGATCCTTGTGGCGTAGTCTGCGTTATAATCACATATTTAATGGTCGTCTATGCTGATTATGTCGTCATGAGATGGATTATTTTGCAAACAATGCAAAACAGCATTTGGGCACCTTTACATGTGGTTCTATTCAATACGATCGTTTTCCTATTGGGATTTTCTCATCTAAAGGCCGTTTTATCAGATCCGGGTACAGTACCCTTGCCAGCAAATCGTATAGACTTCTCCGATTTACACACAGTGGGTAAGAATAATGGCACTGGCAATGGTCACAACGAGTGGACTGTATGTACGCGCTGTGAAACTTATCGGCCACCACGTGCCCATCATTGTCGCATTTGCAAACGTTGCATTAGACGAATGGACCATCATTGTCCTTGGATAAATAATTGTGTAGGCGAACGAAATCAAAAGTTTTTCCTACAATTTCTTGTGTATGTTGGCCTGTTGGCTTTATATTCCATTGCCTTGGTGGTGGGTTCTTGGGTGTATCCATGTGAGGAATGCATTACAGACAATTTGGAATCGCAAACGAGACTACTACACAGCGTCATATTACTTCTAGAATCGGCTTTATTTGGCTTGTTTGTTTTGGTGATAATGATTGATCAAATGCATGCCATACTCCATACTCTGTGGAGCAGGCACAACAGAAGGGTTCATATCGACCTAATCGACGTAAATTTTATTTATTGGCTGATGTCTTTGGCAGAGGGCATCTGGGTTGTTGGCTTTTGCCATGTACAAGTTTCTCATCGTCATTTTCAACACTGCGTTACTATGGTACATAAATAAAATAAGTTAAGATAAGATCGTATGTCTCTTCTTTCCTGCATTATGCTTTTCTCTTGCAATAACTTTTTCCGTTTTTTCTTTTCAAAAGAGCAATTGTTATCGTATTTTTGTTTTTTATTTTCAATTCTTGTTTTTGTTTATTTTAATTTCTTTTAAATAGACTGATTTCCTGGCCAAAAGAAAGTCATTTTTTTTTCTGTGTGCATAAGTGTGCGTCTTGTTTTTTTTGTTTGTACATGTTTCTAAATGTATGTAGATTTTGTTATATTTTGCAAATATTTATTCTAATTTATTATTCTAATTATTGATAATGATGATGGTTTGTTTAGTTATATGTACTACTGTATTGTATTGTATTTTTGTAAATTTTGTAATTATAATTTTTCTTTTTTTTTAATTCGATTTCCAAGTTTTAATGCAAATGAGACATTGAAAAAGAAAACATAAGAAAAAGAACTTGCATTATAGCCTTACTTGTGTAATTTAATTTAATTTGAAGTGAAATGAAATATTAAAACATAACCAAGGCAGAAATGAAAGTGAATATCAAATAAAAGAAATATTAAAGAAGAACAGCTAAGATGTGTAAAAGTACTTATTATTGTTGGTGGCTTACGCAACAGTTTATTTGATAATCAAGTGTGTATGAAAAAAGCAGTAATTTAAGTACATATTGGCGGTTCGGCGTGGATCCATAAAGTAAATTTTCAGACGATCATTACAGGCAACCGTCACACTATGTGGCATTTTGCCTCAAAACCTGGCCAAAATTAATAGAAGCGTTTTATGAGTTAATGGCTTGAATTTTTTGATAGTGTTAGTGATAATTAGGCCGAAGGATGAACCCAACTGATTTTGGTTCAAATCGGTCCGTGATTTCGCCTAGCCCCCATACAAATTCCCCTCGAAATTGCACTTATTTACACATAATTATGGTAATTATTGAACAATCATGATAAAATTTAGCATGGATCAGTTCTGTGTACTAAGAAATCATGGTGTAAAGTTTGGTGAAAATCGGATCACATTGGACCCTAGTCCCCATATAAAGATCCCTTTAGAAATTCACGTTTGCGCTTATAAATGGCTCAAAAACATCGGTATCGTGATGAAATTCGGTATAAACGTGTATTTTGTAAATCTAAATCATATTACCAAATTTTGTTATGGTCGGTCAATAATTGCCCCTTGGTCCAAAATAGGGCCCCTTAAGAAAATATGTTTAGCAATTATAATTGGCTTAAAAATGTTATTACCTCGATGAAATTCGACATGAATATGTTTAATATGAATGTGAATCATTTATGATCACATTTTATTATGATCGGATCATAAGTGCCCCTAGGTACCACATACGGCCCATTAAGAAAATCTAACATACATCTTATATTGTTATAACAGTCGATATACATATGTATGTAATTAAGTTTTTAAACTTCTATGATAATTAATATTTATTTATAATATTTATTTTACATTATTTAATACTTAAAAGTGAAACTAACTACAATCGTTGAAATCGTTATCATTTTTATCATCAATGTCAGGAAGGAGCAATTTAATAGTATCTGATGAAAATGCTTTTCTATTCCTTCGCGATTTTTGTGTACTGCAGCTTATAAAAGTGTCACTGCTTAAAAGGAACCTATTCAGGACATCTCGATTGGTATGGCTTCTACTAAATTTCCTCGCATTCATTTGAGGATTAAGTCCATATGGCTTTACTGTCTATGGCTTTACTGCGTCTAATTTTTTTAATTTTTCAAAAAAAAGTAAAATTTTCCAAAAATCGCCAAAAAAAATTGCGCAAATTTGCGCAAACTTTTTTTTTTTTGTTCCTGAATGTAGAGAGTTCGTATTTTCTTGTGGTATATAACATTAAACTACTAAAAACTACTTTCACCTTTAAAATCCTTATCTTTTTTTAGGAAGGGTAAAAAAATGTGAAATTTTTATTATTTTTAAATTTTGAACGAATAATTTTAACATTAATATATGAGATATATATATAAAAAAAACTGAAAGTAGCAGTTGCTCATACCTTTCAAATAAAAAAAAATCAATATAAAACCTCTATTCGTTTAGCCACAAAAAAATATCATATAAACCTATTACAATTTCAAAAAAATACCAAAAACGCATTTAATTTTCTTCACTTTCCTGACTTTGACATCGTCTCAAATCTACAAATCTCAACATGAAGTCGTGAAAATTCACTATATAATGTAGAATTTTGTTGTCTATCGAACTGCATTCTCAGTTTCTTAAATTTCTTAAAATTCATTTTTGCCTTTTTGGCCAGCTTTTCGGGGTAAATGCCACATAGTGCGTCACCAAGTGGCGGCTGCCGATAATGTGCAAAATTACTCTCTTGCTGTACTTGGTTCTCATTTTGAGTACGTTATAAAGTTTCCCTAACAGCACTTAATATTAAATATTCATTTCAGCTATTATTATAACCGAAGAATACAAACATATACGTTTTATTCCTCTAAGCTGCTTTCAACAAGTCGAGAGCTGTGCTTAGCGTTATTGTCGCGCATGAACATGCCAAGTTAACAGGAAATTTTTCTCTGCTTACTAGACGTAAGGCCACCAAGTCAGGCATTTGAACAAAATATAATATTAAAAAAAATATTTCTTGTGCGGCTTCATCTCACCAAATTTCGGGCTAAAACTCTGAGAGTCATGTAGGTCCCGCCACTCATGTATAAAATTAACAGGCACAAAAAATAATTGGTGGGAGGCGCCAGCTCGTAATCCTGAGTGAAGTGTTTCAATGACCAATTAAGTAAGTAAATAACTATGTCATCATTGTATTTTGTCTAACATTTTTGTAAACAATGTTGGTAAATTCTTGAACTGACCCCACAAATTGGTGCAATACTATGCCAAGAGGAATCATCCCACATCATAATGTTTTCATCATCATTCTTAATTGTTTTTATGGCATATCTGGTATTAAGACGTTGGTTAACAGTTGGTTAGCTAAACGCCATACGTATGATTTTCCATCTGATCACCATCGGCAAAATTTTGATTTGTTGACCGATAAAATAATTTTCCAAAAACTTGTTTGTTCCTTCATGTTTTGTTTAGCAATACCCAATCTTGATTTAACATTTTTTTTTGAGTAGGAAAGCTTCATTTAGCCGTGATTTATTATTCATCGATTTTATATTATATGCAATGAATTAATTATATTATAATTAAACTTTTAACAACTTACAACTTTTAATTGGGTCAGCTTTCAATCAGCACATAATTCTTGTATATTCCCTGTCTGTGATTTTACAGAGTTTTGGGGGCTCTGCATACATTATGCGTCATAGAAAATTCATAAAAATGTTTCATTATTCTAAAAACTTTTCCTCTAGAGCAACCAAAATTCCAAAGTTTCTTTAGTTTTTTTTTGTGCTTAAAAAAGGGAAAATATATACAAGTTGTTTGGGATTTTTCCCCATATCTATTACTGTGAAAAGCATTGACCGCAAACCCTACAAAAGTTTTAAGGCTCCAAAATTAATCCTTTATACGTCGTCATTTGTTTACTAAACATGTTTAAAATACCTAACTGGTAATTCCTTTTATTACAAGAAGAAAATTTAAGGTCATTGGAAATATTATTTGCAGAGATCGATTTCAAATAGTTGAGTTCAATTTTATCTTCCGCAACAAGCGTTCTTATATTCTTAAAGTTAAATTAAATGTAGATTTCAAATAAAGTAAAAATAACTATCTTCATGAACATGAAATTATAAACAAAATAAATACACAAACCAAAGTGTTATTTTACTTGATCACGAGAATTTTAAAGTTCAATTAATTCTCTTACACAAATAAAAAAATTAACTCTTCCCCTGTTGTGTCACATGTGATGCACAGCAAGTTGGTTTCATACGCTTATTCATCAAGGTTTGCATTGTAATAGACGTGATATAAATAATCAATTTAAAAAACTAAACGTGTGGAGATGGCATTATTTTATATTGTGCCAAGTCTCCACATGTCTAACTCTTCTACTTTAGAAGTTTAATGGAAATAAAGAAGGCGTTTTTTTAATAACGAAAAAGTAACAAATTCAGTTTTATTTATTAAAAACTAACAACAAATTAACTAAAATTTAATTCTTTAACTCTTACGGTATATGTATATTTATAAAATTATTATCACCAAAAATGTTATTTCTAGGTTAAACACAATGCCTTTTGGCATTCAGCGCACTCCATTGAAATTTATTTCGTTTTTTATTTGCTATTTAACAGCTATTTTCCGATAGCATTCTGAATATCTTTTGCGAACGATTTTCCCGTCGGATTTCCGAGAAATAGTTGTCAGCACGTTTACAACTCTTGCAGTTTTTCTAGTTTCTTCAGTGGGTATCAATCAATGCCATTTCAATGGATTTTGCAACCTCTTGTATATTTAATTTTGTTCTCGCATAAAGCTTGTTGTTTAAGACCCTGGTGTTTAAAATCGATATGCTTACACGTTCAAAAAATACCTTACGATACCATTTAACACTTTTACGAGCAGGACTGTAATAGGATATCATCTGATCGGAAAGATCCACAATCCATCCGTAGTCTAGTAGGTAGAGTGTTGGCTTATTAGACGAAACGCCAAGGTTCAAACCCCAGGTCAGACAACAAAACGAAATATGAAAGAAATATTTTTTCGGTGACTTTCTCTTCGGAATCGACTTTAAACTGTAAGTCCCAGCACTCATGTATAAAATTAACATACACAACATGAGTGGTGTCAGAAGCTAGGCCTTAATCCTGACTGAAGGATTGTAATGGCCAATTATGTCATGTATGTATGTAATCTAATATTACAGAAAGCTTCAACAACCTCCCTCATTGTGGATTTATTTTCCAGTGTCTTTCATATGAAATGTTGAAATCATTCTTATTCTGAAACTTCATCACTCGAAGACCAGAAATAGTTTTTTTTCCAAGGAGTTGTCCTTTCTTTAATTCAAATTTGGTATTCCTATCCTATTTGATTGCAATATACAGTAATCTGTTCTCTTTTGCTTCAAAAACATTGTCCGAGGAATACTGCTGTATAAATTATCATCAACTAGTAGTCTTCCCTCTTTCAATAAACCCTCGGCTATTAAAGCAACAATAGTTCCAGAATAATCTAGATTTGGAATTTGTTCAGGTGATCCTTTACAACAATATATCTAGAAATTCCAAACATAGGCACTCATCTCGCACAGTTTAAATATTTTGACGCCATATTTTTGTTTTTAAACTGAATCGTATGTGATGCACAGAACGTCTGGTTAAAAGCTATAAAAAATGTCTGTGCATTACATATGATTCACACTTTTTTTAAGAAAACACCGTTTCTACATTACTGAAATTAAATATTTTTATAAAAAAAACGAAAAGCAGTGCATAGAAACCGTTTTAATTAAAACAAAAATTTTGAAGGTACGGCATATTTTTTTTTTGTATTGGGACAAGAAAAGGGTTAAATTCGATGATTTGTTTCACATTTTTTGTTTTTTTGTTATAAATTTTTGTTTTATGATTTGTAATTGCCCTTTCAAAATTTGAAGCTGTATTAAAAATCTGTCCCTTTGATTCTATCCTTATACTTAACATTTCTTGGCCAGTAACATTTCCCAAAAATGAAGCAAGTAATCTTATAATAGAAGTCATGTCATTGGCAATATGTTATGCTTATACGAAATTAACAAATATATGATAATATATTGTACACACATATATTTCCTACAAAGCATATTCAACGACTAAAAGATTCCCATCTTCAAAACGACAGACACATTTCGTTAATATTATGCTTCAATAATTTCATATTTATTTGCCTTTCTTAGTAATTTTTTTAAGACTAAGTTTAAGGGGGACAAAATTAAAATATTCATTCAACTTATTCCGAGATATAAATGTCTGTTTGTTTAAAATAATCTTATTGATGTATAAAACATCATCAAATGGAGTATAAATTATTTTGTAATTTAATAAAAATACAATATTTTTTTATAATGAAGAAAAGAGAAGTAATTTCAGAAAATAAGGAAAAAATATTATAAATTAAAAAAAAAGTTACAATTTAACATTAAATGTAGTATGAATATAAATATAAAGGAGTTGGGTATCCACCAGTATTCCAAATAGTAATAAGGAAAAGAAGATGGACAGTACGTGTCAGAAATTTGTGATGGGTCTGTCAATGGCGGTTAGTTATTGTAAAGGAAAAAAATCTGGAAAGCATTACAAAAATAACCCTTCTCTGAATAAATAAATAAACAAAACAATAAAAGTTAAAAAATTAAAAATAAAAATTTATACAAATAAAATATTTAGAAAATCAATCGAATCAAATTACACTATGCGACAAAATAAAAAAAAATTAAATGCACCCAGCTAATGACATAGTGTAGGTGGTGAGTTTTGTTAGGTAGAATTCAATAATATTTTTTTATATTTCTTCAACCCTCAAAACTTGTTTTATTTGACAAAAACTGTTTTTTGGCCTTATACATACATATGTGTATATATGATTAGACTTAATATTCTATGGGGTTTGATGAGGTAAACTTGACAAATGCTAATTTGTTTTAAGTTTGTCCGTTCATAGTAGCAACCTTAAATTCAATAATAGGAAATAAGTCATGACATTCTTAAAGTATCTGGTAGTCGCACAAACGTGAGATGGACACATTTTGCGGTAAGCAATCGAGATCCGTCAAAACTTTTAACATTTTTTGAACTGAAAGTTGACATATATAACAAATATAATACGACTGTTATACTCTTTAAGTAATAACTACAGTAATTTTTGCCCGATTTTATCAAACAAAGTGTCAATGTCTTCACAAGATAATGCACTTTCAGAGTGTCATCACTTATTTTATATTTTTTAATTAACTTTTGCAATTAAGAATGGCTGAACTTGAAAAATTAAAAATAAATCATTTTTTCCAAGTTTACCCGATCAAAACTCATATTATGTAAGTTTGAACCACATGTTGATTTATACCGTTCCGTATATCGTATCTGTCAACTTTTCAAAAAATTTTGGGTTTTGAAAATAGGTCAAAAAATATTTGAGTTGTGAAAAGATTAAAAATACCGTTTTTGTCAATTAAAACAAATATGGAGGGTTCAAGAAATATGAAAGAAATATTTTTGAGTTCTACTCGACAAAGCTAATTTCATTTTTTTATTTTGCCGCAAGGTGTTAATTGAACCAACCAACCAAAACTATTCATTTGCATAATGCTCATATTTAATATGTAAAATTCATAGCAATAAGTATGTGACGTATGAGTGATATTTAATTCCATTACTTTGCAAAAGACAAAATCAAAATTTGAATTATTTTATTGCATACTTTCCAGAGTAATTCATTCAATACCTGTCATATAGTGCGTATAAGTAATGATTTTAAATACAATTAAATTCAAAGTATACTGTTAATTTGGAAATAAACATTTGCATGCTAATATGACATTTTTATTGGGTTAATGTTTTGCAGAATAACTTACTTATTTGAATGACTAATAACACTCTGCGCCAAAATACAAACAATTAAATACACCCGAGTAACTATTTTGTCTAAATTGTTCATCTGGCTGAGTCGAACTCAAAAATCCTTTTTTATTTTTCTCGAACTTGTTTTATTTGACAAAAACTGTTTTTTTACCTCTGTTTTCTTCTTCTTCAGACTCTTCAGCAGCAGGAATATTACGTACACACTAGGGATGCCAATCGGGAAATCCCGAATCACAAAATCCCGGGATTTTCGGGATTCCCAAATTTTTTAAAACTTATCCCGGGAATTTTCGGGATTGTAAATTCATACATATACACTTTATAAAGTAAGAAAAAAAATTGAGTCTACGGCATTATTTTTTTATTTAATATTACATTAAATAACACCCATGTGGTTTTTCAAGTATATCATGCAACAATTAAGTGAATATTCTATATCACTCGGCATCGAACTGAATAAAAACCCAACTTCCATTGTTAAAAAGTTAAATGTTGCCTCGACTAAACTTTCTAAAGAAATTGATTTGATTGAATCACGAGCTGTTAGAGATGAATAGTTATATATGGGCAAGTGTAGATTGCGAAAAATATTTTTCAGCGAAAGATGTTTTTGTTTGCATCAAAATTAAGGCTCTTCAATGAAATATTATAGTCTTCGACCTTTTTAAAAAATTACTTAAAACAATGAATGTAATTAATATATATATTTTGGACACTAAATAGTGTTCTTAAAACGGTAGGTATTTGTTTCTTCACTAATGTGTTTATATGTAAATATATCGATGGCTTAATATAAAGAAGGCCTAACTCGATTTTTATTTACTTTACAGGAGAAGGAAAAAACTTAATAAAATTCGTAAAATTTTAGATACAACAAAAACTTTAATAAAATTTTTAATAAGGAACAGCAACACCTTTAATCTCCCATTTAAAAATATTATATTTTTTTTAAGCATCTGAGATTTGTCTACCAGAACAAACAAAAAACCTTATTTTGAAAAAAAATTGAGTTAGGCCTTTTTTATATTAAGCCATCGATACGTGTGTATGGACACACAGATGAATTATTCTTATTTTTGTTACCTTTTGTTCTGTTTTTTTATTTTATAACATTTGTATTGTAATTTTTAAAGAAACAATTGTTTTTAGATTTTTTATTAAGAGAAAATAACGAAATTCCGGGATATTTCGGGAAATCCCAGGATATTTCGGGATTTTTCAATCCCGAATTGTCCCGAAAAATCCCGGGATTTCGGGATCGGGATTTCTAAATCCCGAATCCCGGGATTTTTGAAAATCAATCCCGTTTGGCATCCCTAGTACACACATACATAATCGGTCATTACAACATATCGTTGTAAATTAGAAATGTCTGACCTGGGGTTTGAAGCTTGGTCTGACGTCTAATAAGCTGACATGACACTACGACTACTTCAATCAATATCAAAAGCAGATAATTCTTCTCTCTTCATTTTCACCCAACGCTTAACTTTAAATTCCTTCTCAAATACCATAAATAATGTGTTATTTACGATAAAATTTCACAAATTCTTTGAAAACTTAAAAAAATTACATACACAACATACAAAGAAGCCTTAGGAAAGTCGTAATGTAAGTCAAAAATGATACATGAGCAAGAATTATGAAGTTTTTGAACTTCTTAAGTCCTGTTTAAAATTTTCTTCCTTTATTTGTGTTTGTTTTTTTTAGTTTATTTATTTATTTATTTATTTATTAATTACAATACAATTACAAATTATATCCTAATTATATACGAGCGAAGTAACTTGACTATGTGCTCAGTGTAGTGTCACAGACCAGAGTCTCTGGTGGGAATCGAACCCACGACCCTCACGCTAATAGTCTAGCACACTACCCACTAGACTACCAGGGCACCCGAATTTTTTTTTTTTTTTTTTTTTTTTTTTTAGAAAGAAAAACAGCCACCTGCTGTTTAAATATATCTGCTGCATTTTCCTCAGATGGTACATAGTCGAAAATCAATTGACCCATCGTTGAATCTATCCCTGACATAATGGAATCTTATGTCAATATGCTTGCTGCGTTTATGGATAGCTGGGTTTCGAACCAAAAAATTTGCTGCCTGATTATCACAAAAGCCGACTGTAGGCTGTCTGATTAGTTCCTCAAATCCAATTTCTTGCAAAAACAACTTCCTTACTTCCTTGGCAAAGGGCCACATATTCCGCCTCCATTGCGCTTAGAGCCACTACTGTCTGTTTCTTTGACTCCCAAGAAACCGCACCGCATGCCAGAAACATTACAAAACCTGAATATGATTTTCGGTCACACGTATCACATCCCCAATCAGCATCTGTATAACAAGAAAGAATGGATTTGTAGGCAATGTCTGGCCTAGATATTACTGCCAAATACATCAGACCACCAATCAAGCTTTGGTACTCACGCCGACCTACTTTACAATTAATATTATCACATCTCTTTAATACAGCTCCACTCGGCCAAGGTGTTGACACTGGTTTAGAGTTCACCATTTCCCATGTCTTAAGTAACTCGGAAGTATACTGCCTTTGATGAATTAGTAAGGGACCCCTATCGCCCTCCTCCACATGATCATTAAGTTGAGTGATGATTTGGCTCATATCGGCTTCAGTTGAAGATGCTATCATCATATCGTCTACATACAATGCTATGATGCTAATACAGTCGCCGTTTCGTCGAAAATATATACAATTGTCCGTTCGACATCGTCGGAACCTCATTTCCGAAAGAATTAGTGACACCTTTCTATTCCATTCCCTTCCGGCCTAACGTAAGCCATATAAAGCTTTAATTAGTTTGCATACCTTGTTGTAATGTACAGGATCCTTAAACATAGGTGGCTGTTCCATAAAAATTTCATCTTCCAGATTGGCATTTAAATATGCAGACACAACATCTACATGTCTTAGTAATAATTTGTATTGTACCGCGAGTGCCAATAAAATTCTTATGGTAGAATGGCGAACCACAGGCGCAAAAGTTTCATGGTAATCTACGTTGAGTTTTTGAGTATTTCCCTTAGCCACCAATCTGACTTTATACTTTTCTATAGTGCCATCTGGTTTGCGTTTAATTGCAAAGACCCACTTCGAACCGATAATGTTTTTTGATTTAGGTCTTTCAACGAGTATCCAAGTATTGTTCTTAATTAATGAATTAAACTCACGTTCAATGGCAACTTTCCATTCCGAGGCCTCATCTGAATTTAATGCTTCTGATAATGTAGATGGAATTTCTACTATCGAGTTCAGCATTTCGGTAGCGACTGCTTGCTCCTTTCTTAGACGTTCTAACTGTCGCGTTGAAATAAGCTTTGGCCTTTCACGACCCCTTTTTGCCTTCTCTCCAGGTACGGATCCTTCATTGGTCTCTTCCTTTGTATTCTCGGTCGGATCGTTGTCCTCACTTGCCGTTTCGAAGGATTCATTTAGTGAATGAGGTTCATTTTCATTTCAATTTCTCAAAGGAATTTTCAAAAAAGATAACATCTCTTGCCTTTACTATCTCGCGCTTTGCGGAATTATATAAACGATATCCTTTTGTCATCGATTCATAGCCAACCAATTTCATTTTCACTCCTTTTGGCGTTAATTTACCAATTTTGCCATTTTTCTGTAAAACTACAGCATCACACCCAAATCTTCTAAAATGTGCAACTGAGGGCTTCCTGTTGTACCATTTCTCATATGGTGTCATTTCCCCAAGAACTTTGGTTGGGCTCCTATTTCTAATATAAGTTGAAGTATTGAGAGCTTCTGCCCATAAATTTTGAGGCAGACCAGACCCATATAACATACAACGAGACATCTCCACAAGAGTCCTGTTTATCCTCTCAGCTATACCATTCTGCTGTGGTGTGTGACTAACTGTTGTCTGATGCAGTATTCCATTGCTATGAAAATAGCATTTAAATTTGGCATTCAATTATTCCTTACCATTATCGCTCCTTAGCTTCATTAATTTTGCGCCAGCTTGTTTTTCGGCCATCGTTACAAACTCAATGAAAACATTAAATGCACCCGATTTTTGCTTCAAAAAATAAGGAAAAGTCATCAGTAAACGTCATCATATATAATGCCCCGCCATGTGATTTCACTCTAAAAGGCCCACACAAATCTGTGTGTACTAACTCCAGTACCCCTCTTGATTTAATTTGTGAGTAGTTGTCAAACGGTCTTGCAGTAATTTTTCCTACAGCACAAGTAACGCATTCAAAATTTCCAGGCACCTTCAATTTCATACCCCTAACCATATTTTTGTTGCACAGTGTACTCAAATCTATACTGTTTAAATGACCAATAAAATCATTTTCTGTTGCTGCACCATACACCGTTTTCCTTTACTGCATACATCATATTTTTGTTGTCATTGTTCTTAATATTTGCATTATTCATTGCAAAACAAATAGTGTGACCAGCCTCTTTGAATTTGCTGACAGACAAAAAATTTGTGTGAAGACAGGGTACATATAGCACGTTGATGAGTTTTGTGCTCATATACTTTGACTAAATTGTCACCGTGCCTTTTCCCTCTGCAAAAACAGTCTCACCAGACGCTAACACAATTCTTTGTTTCTCCTTTTGCAGACATGAAAACAATGTGCGACGACGCGCCACTATCCAAAATCCACTGCTTATTGTTGTTAATTTGTTTTTTCACTGCACACAATACCGACGCAACAGACTCCCCACCATCAACTCTACAATGAGAGCGAATATGCCCCTTCTGTCCACACTTGTAGCATTTAATATTACTGCGTTTATTCTCCTTCTCACTGCGAATATTTTTTCTGTTAAATTTGTTGTTGCTTTTCTTTACTCTTTCGAGTTTTTGCCTCTCGCTTACTGTAAAAACCTTGTCATCATTTAAATTGATTTTCTTCTGGCAAAGCACACAACAACAAAACCGCAACAAAATCCTCATGCAACCCAATACCGATTGTCTTTAAATCGTCTATGATTCCACGAAATTCGCCAATTTGTGTGGATATTTTCTCACCAGGATTAATTCTGAACCGTACCAGCTTTTTGAATAGATTCACCTTTCTACAGGCCGTGTTTGCCTTGTATAACCCACTTAAGAAATCCCATGCACCCTTTGCTGTGGTACAATCCTTAATGTGAATCAGTTCGCCTGGCCTCACACTTAAATTAATCATTGCGGGAGCCTTCTGGTCCATAACATTCCATGTCAGCCTCTGCCGAACATACACCCTGGACGGCATCCCACAAATCCACTGTAATGAGCAGGCTTTTTATCTGTATAGACCACGTCGCATAATTTTCACCGTTGAGCTTCTCCAAGCTAGCGACAGAATTCATTTTTTTTCAAAAAAAATCTCCAAATAAACCAATTTTGAAATTCCAAATTTTTTTTTAAATGCGTGGGTCTGGGCGCATAACCTTTGTTAGTTTTTTTATTTTATTTTAGAAAGAAAAACAGCCGCCTGCTCGTTTGACGAATTTTATTGGAATGAATTCAATTTTATAAAAAGTAGAGTAAAAGTTTTGAAGAGAAAATAGATATGCAGTTGGGCTGCTATCGTGCATTTAATACAAAAAATAACCAACAATTTGGTTTAAAATAATGGCGATAACAATACTAACGAATTAAAAAATTTAAGGCATCTAACTTTTTCTAAATTAAATTTATAGAGTCTCAAAAATTGAAACGTATAATTTTTGATACGGTTAAAAAATAATTTTATTTTATCAATTTTTCCCCATATACAACATTATACACTGTGGTAAGCTTACACATGTCCGTAGAATATAAGTTTAATATTGTGGTACTTTTATACACTTCTGTGCCGTTAACTTTATTTTTGAAAATAAAATTGCTTGTATTCATGTATTGTAACATCATAATCGTTATAAAAATAGCACAATATACCTGACTTTTATTCGTAAACCTACACATGTATGCACACTAGACAATTACCACATTACAATACATTGTAATACTATGAGTGTATGACAATGTTTATTACAAAAACAAACATATACAATTTCAAAATAACCAATGTGTCACAAGGGTATGATTTTAGCGCATCCATTCTCATGTTTACGTTTATAGTTTGAATTTGTTTCTGTATTTAAGTTTATTTGGCACAACATGTATGTGCGAGTATTGGTACTAGGATGGCTTGTTTTGAAGGTTTATAAAATCGTTCATGAATTCATGTATAACCATGTGTGTAGGTTAGTTGTGTTATAGTATTTTTACTCGTTAATTTTGAAATGCTACTGTTATTCCAGTGGATGCTCTTTCGTTATTTGTTTTTTTTTTATAAATTCACTACCATCGGCTATATGACTTTGGGGTAATAGTATAACGATTTCATTATGCCATTAAAGAAGGCAGATAAGAAAAAATACATTTATTCTAGGAATTGCCAACGAAACAAACGAGTACTCAGTTTTAAATTGTGGACAAAGTTTTATAAAATTTTTAGTCTTTACAGAACAGTTTAAAAAAATAACAGGTTTATGGTATATGGGTCTTTTTACCACCCAGCAACGAAAATATTTAATTTTAATTCTGTTTTAATCCTAAAAAATAAATGACTACAAGTTGTAAACAACTTAGTCTTTCATTGTTTTTTAACATTTTATGTGTTGATATATTTGATGGCGACTCATCTAGTATATAAACTGTGTAGAAGGGAGAAAATTTGTAACAAAAAAATTTAATTTTTTATTTTGTCATAAAAAAGGTGTGTAGTCTTTTCAAGGCTGGTTACTTTCTGTTACTTTTAGTTTGCTGCCTGTTAAGTGGTAAGGACATACATTTTTAAATAAAATATTGTCTATTAATTAAGCTTTTATTCGAACTAGCTGATCTTAATTAACAGCTATAATTTATTTGTCTTATAACTTTTATATATTTCATTTGGGAAGGAGGGGGGTGGTTGTGGGTTCGATTCCCAATAAAGCCTCTGATCTATTGTTACATTATCTATAAAGAAATTAATTTTTTCCGATTATTTAAGTAATTAAATTAGTAATAACAAAAAGTTGCCACTAGGACGTAATACTGCGCTTCACAAAAAAATCAGCACAAATTTGTCGAACACTGCTTTCTCTTCCCACTTACTTACTATTAGTAAGGGACAAACCCTAGTGTTGGTGTCAATTAAAGGAAAGAAAAATGTAAAAGATTTAATATTCGATGCCTCTGATGAATATTTTAAAGGCATGGCTGACCAAGTAGTATTTATACACCACATCGTACCGATTAAGCCTTGAAAACAATGGCCCTCAATTTTTTCTGTAGAAGAGAGCAGTTATTATTGTGTAACTCCACTATATTGTTACGAAAATGGAACTGGTGTTACATCGTTTAACATTAAAATGATAAACAAAAGCTACAAAAACAAAAACAATGGACTCGTTTACATGATCAACGAATAAACAAAAATATAGCAACAACATCAGTATCAAAAAGGGATAAACAAGTAAACAGACAACAACAACACTGCAAGGACACACGTAAACAAAATACACAAACAACAATAATGTAACCAACATGTTTACATTTATAGAGATTTCGCGAAGGTAAACTCGTTCTCCTTCAAGAGCATTCATCAGACTGTTTATTCAGCGATATAAAAGGCAAGACAAAGCAGGCAACATAATCAGTAAAAATTCTGTCAGTCTTGTGTGCAGACGGGTTGTGTGTGAAGACAATAATCGTGGTTAGAAAATCTCCGTTGTAAAGATCTAACGAACAGTTTAGTTTAGTTTAGTGTTTACGCAGAAGAATAACAAAAGAAAGCAAATTGTTGTTGTTTAAATCAAGTTGCGAACAGTGGCATACATAATTGTGCGAATAATAAAGGATTTTAATTAAAACTAAACACAGATTTATTTTCATTTTACTTGCAATCTACCAACTCATATTTAAACGTTTTTTAAAAGGGTAAAAACGTAACAATTTGCATAGCAGGTTCAAGCAAAACTTTGGTTATTTTAATATAGACAGTTTTCCAGACATTTTTTAACGCATAAAAAATTAAGGTAACAATTCATGTTAACAGCGATACTAACATAAAGCACTTTCTTCATATATCAGAGGGTATGTTTTATTTCAAATACTTTCGTTTAAATATTGTTTTCACAATTTTCTCTGTAATGACAAAAAAAAAAAAACAAAAAATAAATAAGAAATTAAATTAAATAGAAAATATTCAAGGAATGTTAAAATTAATTGAAGGAAATCAAAATCATAACATAACATAAATGCTGTATACATTAATGTTTTGAAAAGATTTGCCACTAATTGGGCTACTAACCATAGAAAACTAATTTGCTTGACATGACTGAATTCATTAGTCAGAGTGGAAGAAAGTGGGAGAAATTGTAAAATTGTGAACATAGCTTAATATGTTGAGAAACATGTCACACTTGGAAACACTAAAAAAATTTAATTAATTTTTACCAAATGCCATAGGAAAATTGGAAAGTAAAATTTTTGCCATTTGCCATATAATTGTGGTTTGACTTGATTTGTTAATTTGCAAAAGCAAAACAATCTTAAAGGAAGTTATAAATTGTTTTAATGTCTTTTCAACATGCTATACTTTAGCTCAACTTTAGTACCATCTCGTCAATAAAATTGTCCACCCTTGCAAATTAAAAACTTTATACGCTGTACTCCTTCTGTTGTTATTATATTATGAAGTCTACCTACCATATTTTCAGGTTGTGCAGAAAAAAGATGCGCTTTTCACTTTTCGACAAGAGTTACTTAACCGTAGATCAAGCTTTATATCAAAAATGATAAATTTCAATTTTTGAGACCATGTAACTCTAATTCAGAAAAAGTTAGATGCCTGATATTTTAATTTAATTCGTGAGTATTGTTATCGCCATTATTTTAAACCAATTTAAACAGGACTTAAAAAATTCAAAAACTTCATAGTTCTGGCTTTGATACACACGACTTTCCTATGGATTCTTTGGTGCCGTGTATGTATTTTTTTAAATTCAAAGATTTTGTGAAATTTTGTCGTAAATAATACATTACTTATGGTATTTGAGAAGGAATTGAAAGTTAAGTGTTGGATGAAAGTGAAGAAGTTGAATTATTTGTTCTTGATATTGATTGAAGTAATCGCAGTCTAGCGTGTAGCGTATTAGATTATTAGACGTCAGACCAATGTAAGAAAAAAGGTTGCAATTACCGATTATGTGTGTATATATGGAATTATCCTGCTATTGAATACTCTGAAGAAGAAGAAAACAGAAGCTGATCTTATGAACTGATGCGTTCAAAACAAACATGACGATAGATGTTAATCGAAAAAGATGGTACTACTTGGAACAGAACCGTATACCTTTAGTAGCTTGGGAAGGGAAAATATTACCAATTTTCACGCAGATTGCTATCGTCTGTTTCTTGAAATATTGTAGAGACTTTCTAACTGTTCTCATATTTATCTTACGTGACAAACAAACATTAGAAAAAATGTTCGACTTATGCCTTATTTCATAGATATTACAGAATGATAGTATTTCGGTCAAATACGTACGTATGCGATAACAGAATCATTCGCTTTAATAATGTGCTACTCGGAACTGATGATAAATTTACTCCTATTACGCCTTTTCGAAAAATGAGCTGAAAGTCTTTCAACTTTTAATAATCCCAATAATTTTGTCGCTATAGATTAATTTTACGGTCGTTATAAATTTCGTGGTCCATCGGGATCGAATTGGCAGTATTAGATTCCAGTACATGATATGTGCGTAGCAACTACTTATAGCTGTATTTGGGGAAACTTGCATCCGGGACACCAGAGAGGAATCAAAGAGAGAGCATTGTTATTGAAATAATCGACATTCTATTGCAACGGGAAACTTTTTTACCTCACATGACGTTGACAACAAATTTTTCTAACGAAATATAACAATGGTTTGTACCATAAGGTTCATCCAGTCTTCAATTGATAGCGTCACTGATGCGAGTGACAATAAGCTGCCCGATTTAAACCATTATAAAGTTATAAATCGCCAAAAAGCAAGGGTGCTAGATGTTTTTATTACTATTAAAAAAAAATAAAACCAAGCTGATATGAAGTGTCATGCTGCAGTGTATGTACATCATGCTAAAAATTTTGACGTAAATTTCATAAAAGTGTGATAATAAAATGTAATAATATAAAATAATTTTATTAAAATGAATTGAAATAAATAACAATATTTTAATTTTTTAACAAAATCTGTCAAAAATTCTATGGTACTACAAGTATGTATCAAAAGTTATAAACACAATAAATGCAACCCAGCAAGCACAACAATTTTGCTTTGCTGCCTAAGATAGCTGCATGCGTAATAATTATAATTATTTAGATCAAGCTCTTCATGCTATGAGGAGATCTATAAACACTGTGCTTGTCTTTAGTCATCATTCAAATGTCTCGTGCTGAACATCCAATGTGTCATGACCTGAGTGGCACGTAGCGCCGCTTTGTTGGAACCGATGACGCTGCCAGCTCAAAACCAGTACCAAACAATGAAATTTTCGGAATGCATTGGACGTTCGTGGATCATATGTTTATGTAGAAATAGGCCTTACCGCTGAAGATAATTTTTTAATCCATTGTCCATGAGTCCATTCAGCGTTGTCTTTGGTAATTCACTGTGATTTGGTCAAACAGACTGAATAAAGGATAACTAATCTAGGAGGTATAGATTCGTCAAAATTGCCGTTATCAAATGTCCAAGTTCAGAAGCACCTGTTGGATGATTCTGTGGATACTTGAAAAACTTCGCTCAAAATCGCAGAGGCAAATCAATGGGCAGCCTTTAACCAATCTTTCCAAATGGTTTGGCATTATATCCACATTACATCATGGTATTTTACATGAAAAATTTAAAGTTTACATCACCTTATTTTTATTTTCTTCCTAATGGAAGGCGGTCTGTGTGGTCGTCGAAATTACAAAGACATATTTAACGGTATTTTATATTATTGTCTGCTGTTATCTGTTTCATCTTACCTATGAAGTAAGAATTGTTTTTCAGTACAGAGGTATCATAAGTATGTAAAATGGTAAATAAAATAATTTTTTGTAATTCAAACTTACCATTAAAATAGTTAGCCTTCCATTCGTCTCAATAACTGAAACAATAAGTGCCGAGAAAAAGGTTGCAACCAAAAGCAAAACCAACTGAAAGTGTGTACATGTCTCTCAAATATACACGGTTATGTTATGTGTTTGCGTCCTCTGAACAATATTAAACAGCAGGAACTTTGGGGACAAAATAATATTTATGGGGCTACTAAAAAGAGCAATAAATTCAGTTGACTGTGAAGCTTAAGTGAACTAAAGTGAACTTTAGTGATAGTAAATGTGCATAAAAATAGTGCATCATGTGGCAAACTTTATCTAGGGATTTGCTGCAATTCACTTGGAGAAATTGCATGGCAAACAATTCAAAACCATAATATTGTGATTGTTTTATGTTTTAGTTTTTATGGTTGTTGTTGTTTTATGGTTATGTAAACACAAAGTTAAGAAATCAACAGAGAAGTAGCATTTTACCTTTAAATAAAATCACAAAAACTTTACTACGTTGTTAGGTTTTTTAACTCTTTCACCACCATAAGGTTATGAGAGGCAAAGTTATCATTTTGTCTATTTGAGATGATTTATTAGATGTCCAAAAGACCTATTTTAAACCAAATTACCAAAACCAATAGTGGCCAGTCCGATTTTCATTGAGACATACATATGTGTCCCTTTGGTCGTTAACGGATACAATTTATATGAATTTTTCCGTTAATCAAAATTAGAATTAGCGAATTACTTCGTATCCCTTAACGAAAGGGAGGATTTTAAAGGGCAGATAAATTTTTTTTCATGGATAATAAGGTAACTTTTAAAGTTAAGTTTATGTTTGAACTTGCCATATTATATATTAATTTCAATATGGCAACTTCAAATATAAGCAAAATAAACAAATACAACAAAAAAAGGAGCCCGTCGTTTCTACTGCGTTTAAATAAAACTTGTTTAATTTGAGCAGTGTTATCGACATTGCTTCGCCACTGCCATATTTTAGAAAAAAGTTAACATTTTATCTGTAAGTTGCAATAACGAAAATAAGTTAAAGCTAACTTTACAGTTCATTTTAGCTAAAGGTACCTTTAACTAAACCCAAGTTTAACGACAAGTCATCATAATGACACTTAAACTTTATCGTGTGTTCATCAATATATTGCTGTTTGCTGTCTTTGAGAGCATCTTCAACATTCTCATTATTGCAAAATTAAGGTTTCTATGTTTATGTTCCCAAAACGAGGCTTTGGCATAGCGTTTCATATATGTACAAGTTACCTCCATATATATTTTTAAAGATTAGTAATATTTAAATTATGGAGATTTCAAATTAATTTTTCTAACATTTCTTGTACCAAACAGAGATCAGCAATGAGTATTCAAAAAGATGAGTAGAATCGAATCATACTCATAATTTCTGATACTTATACGCATTCATTCTTATTTTAATATTATACTCATACCACTCATATTCAAAATTTGAAGTACTCATCGTACTCATACTTAACAATACGTATGATATTGTTGATTTCGACTCTTCATGACTCAACATTTACAAGAATCACAAAATAAGTATGATTCGCATAAGAACACTACAGTACTCACTAGAAGGTTGTGTGTCTGCTTTGCTTGTTGTCTTTGTCTTCTTTATTTTTTCTTTTTTTTTGTAAACGCAACAACAACTAAGACTGTAAATTTTGATGAATGATTCGAATCACTCGAATCATTCTAAGTATTATAAGAATTTTTCTAAATTTACGAATCTGAATGAGTAAGCGTATGAATCAAAAATATTTTGAATGGTATGAGTCCAGTGTCAACGTTTTACTCATACTCATTACACTCATACTTATAAATCAACGTTGTACTAAGTACGAATGAATCGGAGTAGTTACATTTCAATATTGTTGACTTACTTATATTCAAAATTTTATGAGAGCTTATGAGTAACGAAAAAACGATTTTTTGCTGATTTTTGTACCAAACTATTAAATTTTGTAATTAAACGGAAAACTTGAAAGGAATACATCTGGAACAGGAAAACTTTTCGCAATGTAGGTTATCGGGCTAAGATTTAATTTAAGTTTTGTTGTTGGAACATCAGATACTGATCGGTCATTATCTTGTTTCAAAAGCCTTTGATTTGTGCTATCTTCGTCGTCACTATTATCTCCCATCAATAAATGTGGAATTCCATTTTTCTTGAGTTTAATAATTGCTCTGCGAAGCTAGTCTACAACAAGGAACCTCTGTATGTAAGAAGAAAAGTTCCTTTACGGATTTAAGAGACTTCGGTGTTCCTTAAAGTTTATAATAATTTTTCTACGTTTTCAATAGTAATAGCTTTTTATTTATTTTTTTATTAAAATAAGAAAATATACTTACCAAATAAGAAATAATTTAGAATACGTATAACAACAATTGTGATGTGCATAGTTTGTTATTCTTCTTTACAGTTCTGCTGGCGTAAGTACTAACAATTGTTCGACAGGTCTTTACAACGGCGATCTTCAAATCACGACACAGGACTGACTGAATTCTTACTACTCGTTGCCTGCTTTATCAGCCTTTTTATATGCCCACGTAATCAGTATGCTGCAGGTCCTTGAAGTATCGCTTTCTCGAGAATTCTATCGCGACTTTATTGTTGTTTGTGTATTTTGTTCACATTGCTTGTTGTTGCGTTCGCTTATCTATTCCCTTTCCTTTCATACTGTTGTTGTTGGTTTACTTGTAACAAGTTCGTTGTATTTGTTGGTATAGCTTTTGTTTGTCGTTTTAATGTTAAACGATGGTACACCCTTTCCATTTTCGTAACAATACTTTTATAAATCTTTTTATATTTCTCTATGGTCGTACAAGTTACGTTTCCTCTTTTGAGAGCTTCAACAAAGCATTTTCATTTTATACGGTTAGCTCCTATTATTTTTGTGTCTTCACATGTAAAATTGCACTCTCCTAGATCTTGGATGTTGGAACGTATCCGGTGTTCTTTGGCCGGCCACGGGCTCTTGAAGCTTGAGAATTTCGTTCAAGTGCCATTCTTGTTATACTTTCAGGATTCTTTCTGAGAGTTCGGCCGATTCATATCCATTTTCTTCGTTTTATTTGTGTTATTATGGATTCATCTAGAGATCCATGCTGCTGATGTTATTAAGCCAGAATATTTAGCATATGATTTTGAGGCTTTTGTTGTTGTTGTTGAATACCTGTTGTTTTTGTGCGATAGCGCTCGATCAGGTTTTACTTCAGTACAACAGAGTTTATTTAACGTATGCGTTGAATATTCTGGAAATTTGTGAGCTTCTCTATATTGACTGTAGTCGACCGAATGCGGCTCTCACTTTATAGAGCCTTTTACTTATGTCTATTTCTGTGCCACCATTTGTTGTCACTATACTGCCAAGAAGCCATCTACATATTTAACTGGTTGGCCTCGTATCATGATGTTGTCAGTGCTTACGTTGAACATTTCAACATTTCGCGCCTGTCTTCTAGGTTTTTTTGTATGTTAAAGACTTTGTACGAGAGTACACAAATACCATCCGTTTAATCCATGCCCTCGAGAGGGCATGAGAGACTCCATGTTACTCCTCGTCTCTCATAACATACTTCGCTAATGATATCATCCACCACAATGGTCAATAGCTAAAGTGATTGGGTCAATGATCTTTATTTTATCCCAGCATTTGTGTGAAATAATTGGCTTATATTGCCGTTGTAAAAAACTGAGAAATCTGCATCCTTGCACATACCGCTGATGATCCGAATTATCTTCTGGGGTAAACCTTTTTTTCTCAAAGCTTTCCATATGCCAGTTCGTCTGAAGGTATCAAAGGCTTTCTTGAAATGTACGAGCCGTAAATGCAAAGGGGTCAGCCATTCAAGAGATTGTTCTATTATAATGTGTAGAGTGAGGTTTTTGAGGCTTTTGTTATTTGGTCCTCACCCTCGTTTGCCCTCGACCATGAATGCAGGGGATTTATCTGCGAAATTACAGGCCATTCAATACTAACTCTAAAATCTATTCTAAGACATTGATTCTCGGTATTGCCGGATATTATGTTGCTAGTGAACTTAAAAGAAGTGGTATCGAATACGGAATTTCCGAATTGCTACCGAATATATGGGTTCAGATTTCTTAGGTATAATGATTGAGAAGGCGTCCGCAATTGCTTAGGAACATTACATGGAAGCCCACCACTATTTCACTTTATCAGCGGTATGATTAGAGTCATTACATACATACATAATTAGTCATTACAACCACTTAGTCAGGATTACGACCTAGTTTCTCATAGCACTTATGTTGTGTGTGTTAAGTTTTATACATGAGGGGTGGTACCTACAGTTTAAAGTCGACTCCAAATGACAGATTTTTGAGTCGACTTGTCTTTTCATTGCAATTTTATTTCCTCTCAGAGTTTTTAATAGAAATCTGCTGAGATGAAGTCGCCGAAGAAATTTTTTCTTCTATTTCGTTTCTTTGGAGATGCTTGACCTGGGATGATTAGAGTCATTATCTTGCTTAAAGATAAATTGACCATGTTGACCCAATTTGAAGACACTCTGTTGTAAATTGATTTCCTAAATATCTAAGGTTCCACTCTCATCCATCATCGTTTCAATAAATTAAAGCAGATCGGCTATACTTTGCAGGCTGCACTACACTATTGCAGCATCACCACAATGCTTCAACATGCTTTTTTGCAATTACTACGGCTTTTTTAATAATGTTGTTTTTGTTTGCTTTGTTTTTGTTTAAGTCCTTATATGGTTCTCTGAAAAAAAAAATGAAAACCTATTTAAATATTGGAACGAATCAAGTAATTTGATAACACTCGTAATGATTTTTCCACCCTCCACCCTCCTTGTCACTAAATGCCTTTTCTTCAGCAATTTTGGCTGAAGAACTTTCTTTATTGTGACTTTAATAAGGATTCACTTACAGGTTTAGGAATTTTAATTAGGGGAAATCGATTTATGTATTTAACTGTTGTTGGGCTTAAGAACATTCTAAGAAATTTATTATTATTTATTATATATGTTATTATATATTTTTATTTTTATTTGAATACTTTATTTTTGAAATAAATTCGAAAAACTTATACGACTTTTGTTAAGCATTACAGTGAACAGAAAATAACGAAGCGAAAAACAATAAACCGAAAACAGAAAACAGATAAACCGTCAATCATTTGTGGCTCATTAAATTCGAAGAATTCAATGTTTATTGTTTTAACACTACATTTGCGTTAATTACAGTTATAACTTAGATTTATTCTTTCTAACACTGTTAGGGTCATTATTACAACTTGCCGTTAACTAAAGGTAGGATTTTAACGAGCAGCTAAAATGTTTTTCATTATTATAAGTGGACGATATGGTAGAAGTAAGCGTTAAGCTAAAGGGAGGATCATCCTACCAGGAACTTATAAAGTTAAATTTATGTTTGAACTTACCATTTATATATTATTTTCAATATGGCAATTTCAAATAAAAACAAAATTAGCAAATACAAATATAAAGGAAGCCCGTCGTTGCCACTGCCTTTAAATAAAACTTGTTTAATTTGAGAAGTGTTACCGGCATAGCTCCGGCACTGCCATATTTATGAAAAATTTAATTTTATTTTATCATTTATCATCATTGATTTTATCATTAGGTTGTAATAACGAAAAGAAGTTAAAGGTGACTTTAAAGTTCACTACAGCTGAAGTTACCTTTAACTAAACCCAAGTTTAACGGAAAATTGTAATGATAGTCCTTATTGTTCGAACATTTTTAGCTATTATATAAATATATAAGTGTATACGTGTGTGCTTAACAAACTACATAGTTTATAGCTTTTTGTTTAAAGTTTTTGTCATTTAAATTTTGAATTTGCTACTTCAGACAATTGAATAATAATTTATTTAATTTGAATATTAAACAATGCAAATATACGGCTGAAGTTGCCGTAGTCTAGTAGGTAATGTGTTGGCTTATTAGAAGTAAAGCCAGGGTTCGAGCCCCAGGCCAGACATCAAAACAAAAAGTCTTTCTTCTGCCACTTCCTCTCAGCAGATTTCTGGCAAAAACTCAAAAATATGTCGTTCGGAGGTCCCACCACTCATGTATAAAATTAACACACGCAACATTAGTGGTGTGAGAAACTAGGTTGTAATCTTGACTGAAGGCTTGTAATGACTAATTATTTATGTAAATATAAGCTACGTTTAAAATAAATAAAATTTTAAAATGTGATTTGCACGCATTATCTTTTAGAATAATTAAAAACAGTGATTAGAACTAAAACTAAATTTACCGTAGATCGAGCTTTGTATCAAAAATAAGAAACGGTTAGATGCCTGATATTTTTTAAATTCGTTAGTATTGTTATTGTCATTATTTTAAACCAAATGAAACAAGAAAATTTTAAACTGGGGTTAAAAACTTTATAATTCTTGCTTATGTATAATTTTTTGATACTTGTTGTGTTTGAAATTTTTTTAAGTTTTCAAAGATTTTGTTAAGTTTTATCGTAAATAATATATTACTTATGTTATTTGAGATGGAATTGAAAGCTAAGTGTTCGATGAAAGTAAAAAGGTTGAATTTTCTCTTCTGGACATATTCTTGAAATTGATTGAAGTAGTCTTAGTTTAGTATGAAGCGTGTTAGTTTATTAGACGCCTGGCCAAGGTTCAAACCTCTGGTCAGATATTTCCAATTTACAACGAAGGTTGTAATGATCGATTTTTTATGTATGTTTGTAATTTTCGTCCTATGAACTGATAAAAGTATTGGCAGCAACAAACATGACAATATTATGTCTATCGCCAAAGATGGTCTTACTTGAAACAGTGAACCGTATGCCTTTAGTAGTTTGGGGAAAGAAAATATTACCAATTTTCACTCAGATTGCTAGCAGCTGTTTACTGAAATATTGTAGAGACTTTATTGCTGTTCTTCACATATTTATCTCACGTGACAGGCAAACATTAGAAGAAAGTGCTATATATTATTTCATAGATATTGCAGACGATAATATTTCGGTTAACTACGTATGCATGAGATAACAGAATCATTCGCTTTGATAATGTGCTACTCGGAAATGGTGATAAATTTACTCCTATTACGAATTTTTCGAAAAACGGGCTGAATATCTTTCAGCTTTTAATAATCCCAATAATTTTGTCGCTATAGATGAGTAACTAATTGAATTTTATGGTCGTTATAAATTTCGTGGTCCACCGAGATCGAATTAGGCAGTTTGAGATTCAGGTACATCCTACGTGCTTAGCAATTCTTACAGCCGTATTTGGGGAAACCCGTAACCGGGAAACCAGAGAGGAATCAAAGAGAGAGCATTGTTATTGGCATAATCGATATTCTATTGCAACGGGAAACTTTTTTACCTCACATGACGGTGACAATATATTTTTCTAACGAAATATAACAATCGTTTGTACCATCAGGTTCACCCAGCCTTCAATTGAGAGCGTTACAATTGGACACTTGTTTTTTTAAGTCAAATTAAAAATAAAAAAGAAACGTTAATGCACGAAATGTAATTTATTTGGTCACGTAAATGTCATTGTCTTCTTAACTTTGCAAATTCTATGGTTGAAATAATTAGAAAACATTTTACTACACAAACGTCTCATTAAATGACTGTTTCAACTGTACATATACCAAACACTCGGTCTCCAGCATATATTTAATTTAGTTTTCTATTAAAAAAATAGGATAGATAGAGATGATTATTTCTTTACGTATATTTTTAGCCGGACATACAGACATACAGACATACACAATTAGTCATTACAACCCTTCAGTTAGGATTACATCGTAGCTCTTCACGCTACGCAATTTAAAGTCGACTGTGAGCGAAAGATTTTTATGACAAAGTTTTCGTTGCAAGTTTTTATTTACTCATAGAGTTTGTGCTGGAAATGAGGTTTGAACCACGGGCTCTCATCTAATAAGCCAACATAATTCCAACTGATGGGTTGTAATGATCATTTAAGTAAGTAAGAATAGGTACATAGTATAAGTTGTTTATGATAAATAGACCTCGAATATACTTAACTAAATAAATAATTTACATCATGTAATTAGTCGGGTATAGTTTCACTATCGCACCGTAAATAATAATAACAATCCCTAACCAAACTCTTAAGGAGAACTTCATGTAGTTGTAATCATAACCTAAAATCTGTCAGTACAATTGACATTCAGTCTTTTTTAGTTAATGTGAGTCAGGAGAATGTGTGAATTTACATGTTTAATATCATGTAAATTAGACATTTACACCTGTACCCCTTTTTTTCAGGGTATGATCCATACCCTTAATATGTACTTCGAATACATGATATAAAAAATTATACATGCGGTGTATGTATAACTGAGTAAAGGAATTAAAGTGAAAGGGAATATAAAACTTTTTAAGTATATGATATTCTTTTAAGAGATTCCTATCTTCAAAGAAAACAAGGTTTATGGAATGTATTAGACACAAAGGCGGGACATCAAAACAAAAATCCAAAAAATATTTCTTAGTCGGATTTCCTCTCAGCAGATTTCTGGCAAAAACTCTGAGAGTAAATAAAATTGCCATGAAAAGTTTCTCAAAAATCTGTCGTTCGGAGTCGACTTTAAACTGTAGATCCCGCCACTCATGTGTAAAATTAACACACGCAACATAAGTGGTGTGAGAAACTAGGTCATAATCCTGACTGAAGGGTAAATGTAAAACAATAACAATCCAAAGAATCCATTACCAAAAAATCTCTGTTGGGTGTGGATTTTGGGCAACCTCCAGCTCTAAAGATCAATGATTACCAACTTCTAGTGGACTAAATTAATTGATCTGTACACTAACGGCATGTGGTTTCGTTAGAATGTCACAACATTCCACACTGTTAATGCCAATAGTCTAGTGGGTTAGGTTAGGATAGAGGACGTGCACTTGTCAATTTAGACAAGTACATTGTACAGTCTAGTGGGTAGTGTGTTGCTGTTTAGAAGTGAGTAATGGTTTAACCCCAAGTCAGACATCTCCAACAAAATTAAATATAAAAAACTATTTCTGACAAAAACTTTGAGAGTTAGTAGAATAACCATGAAAAGGTTTTCAAAAAATATGTGTCGTTCACATGCACATATAAAACTAATACACACAACATAAGTGATGTGAGAGGCTATGTCGTAATCCTAGCTAAAGGATTGTAATGTCCAATTACGTGTATGTAAGTGCTTGTTGAAAAAATCGATAATATCAACATTAATTAAAACAAGAAATGAATGAGTTGATAACATTATAAAGCAAACTTTATCGATTACCATGAAACGAACTAAAAATGAAATTTGAAATGAATTTTTGTTAAGTACATTAAAACTTTAATATTTTGTTACTACTTTGATGTGAAATGCATCCCACTCCTGATCTGTATTGTATTATTTCTTTTATTTATTTTTGAAGTCTATTTGAAACTATTATTTTTCTTTTAATAAAATCCAATTTTCTAAACGAAAATTTATTTACAAATTTTATGCTGCAAAAATATATTTGTATTTGCAACAAAATCTAAGTGGCAATACAAATAAATTCGATTATAAAATTTATTCATGTTGCTTCTGCTAACAAATACATTTATTCTTCATTTATTAAATGTTATCGAGCATATAAGTTTTCAATTTAATAAACAGATTGTAGTTTTAATGAATAAAAATTTGGGAAAAGAAATAATCGCAACAGATTTTTATTATATTTTTATTGTTACTGTATTGTTATGGATTTGATTATCAAATTGATATCAATTTCTATTAAAAACTATTAATATTTTTATATTTTCTATAGAAATAAAAAAATTTTCATTTACTTAAAATGTAAATTAACTTCGATTGAAAAGAAGACTTTATATGTACATATGTATGTATGTATGTATGTATGTATGTATGTGTGTTCATAACATAAATCCTTTACATACAAATATAAACACTAAACTTCAATATTACGTAAATTGGAAAATTCAATTAAATTTATATATAAAAGAAAAGCAAGGAAATCTAACAGAATCTCAGACCTTAATTCCCTTTTGACATACAGAAAAGCAAAACAAACGCCTCTTGACCACATGATGAGTACACGATTTTGCTGTGATGATTGTCTCCTATGACGTGAATATGACCGAGAAGCAACTTCCAACAAAGTGACAACTACAGGCATGTCTTCGTTTCGCCTGGGAACATATTGTTACGTTTTTAACCTTTTAAAAACGTTTAAAATATGAGTTCGTAGATGGCAAGTAAAAAAAATAAATTTGTGTTTAGTTTTAATTAAAATTCTTTATTGTTCGCACAACTCTGTGTGCCACTTTTCACAACTTGATGTATACAAAAACAATTGCTTTGGTTGTTATTCCTCTTTACACTCTTTTGCGTAAACAATAACATTTTTTCAACAGATCTTTGTAACGGAGATCTTCAAACCACGACTATTCTCCTTAAATATACGGCGTCTTCGCACAAGACTGACTGAATTTTTACTAACTCCTGCCTGCTTTGCCTTGCCTTTTATATGGCAACGTAAACAGTCTGATGAATGTTATTGAAGGCTAAAGTTCTCGGCTTCGCCTTCTCGAAATCTCTGTAAATGTAAACATCGTTATTTTATTATTGTTGGTTGTGAATTTTTGTTTAAATTTATTCTTGCAGTGTTTGCTGTTGCATTATTGTTTACTTGCTTATCCTTTTTTATACTGGTGTTTGTTGGTATATTTTTGTTTACTTGTTTATTATGCAATCAAGTTCATTGCTTCTGTTTTTGTAGCTTTTGTTTATAATTTTAATGTTAAACGATGTAGAAGTAAAACAGCATTTCCATTTTCGTAGCAATAGTTTACATTATGAATAAGCTGCAAACAACTTCGTCATTGTTTATATATATGTTTTGGTAAAAGTTGCCGATTCTTGCTACTGAATACGTTAGAAAATAAACAAAATAATTGGAACAGTGGATTGAAAACAATATTCTATTTTATAGAGATTGCTGTGTTGGTGCGTTGCGTCCCTTGTATTGCTTAATATATGCGTCAGCATATAATCTATTTATTGAAGAATATGTGTTTGTTTTATGAAAGATTACCTTTTGAATTGTGTTGTAAAAACTAACTCCTGCCTGCTTTGCCTTGCCTTTTATATGGCAACGTAAACAGTCTGATGAATGTTATTGAAGGCTAAAGTTCTCGGCTTCGCCTTCTCGAAATCTCTGTAAATGTAAACATCGTTATTTTATTATTGTTGGTTGTGAATTTTTGTTTAAATTTATTCTTGCAGTGTTTGCTGTTGCATTATTGTTTACTTGCTTATCCTTTTTTATACTGGTGTTTGTTGGTATATTTTTGTTTACTTGTTTATTATGCAATCAAGTTCATTGCTTCTGTTTTTGTAGCTTTTGTTTATAATTTTAATGTTAAACGATGTAGAAGTAAAACAGCATTTCCATTTTCGTAGCAATAGTTTACATTATGAATAAGCTGCAAACAACTTCGTCATTGTTTATATATATGTTTTGGTAAAAGTTGCCGATTCTTGCTACTGAATACGTTAGAAAATAAACAAAATAATTGGAACAGTGGATTGAAAACAATATTCTATTTTATAGAGATTGCTGTGTTGGTGCGTTGCGTCCCTTGTATTGCTTAATATATGCGTCAGCATATAATCTATTTATTGAAGAATATGTGTTTGTTTTATGAAAGATTACCTTTTGAATTGTGTTGTAAAATTTTATATAGATAATGGAAAATCATAATAATTGGTCATTACAACCCTTCAGTCAGGATTACGACCTAGCTCCTCATACCACTTATGTTGTGTGTGTTAATTTTATACGTGAGTGGCGGGACCTACAGTTTAAAGTCGACTACGAACGACAGATTTTGCAGAAACTTTTCATAGCAATTTTATTTACTCTCAGAATTTTTTCCAGAAATCTGCTGAGAGGCAGTCGCCGAAGCAATACTTTTCATATTTCGTTTTGTTTGCAATGTCTGACCTGGGATTTAAACCGGGGCTCCATGTCTAATAAGCCAATATACTACCTTTCAGACTGCGGCGTCTTCAATAATTTCATCACTATCGTTTAAAAATTGAAATTAATTGATTATAAAGACCAATTTACACGATAGCGGCTAAAGTTTTTAAAATCAGAGTTAAAATAATACTGGATTCCACCCGTGTTCTGAAAATGGGAGTAAAATGCTTATGAGTTTTTTTAATTTACACGGTTAGTAAAATAACAAAACAAAGTAAAAAAAAATTGTAAGACCATTACTTAATACATAATCGGATTCAGTAATTTTAATAATTTAAACGCAAATAAACATACCATACCTGTTGTAAAATAGTTAAAAATATCTAGCTTATATTCAAAAGGCAGTAGCAACCACGGCTATCGGCCCGAATCTTAGATAAATTCTTTATTGTTTGCTCAATTCTGTGTGCCACTGTTCAAAACTTGATTTAAACAACAACAATTTACTTTGTTTGTTATTCTTCTTTACACTCTTTTGCGTAAACAAGTATTTATAGTGGGGATCTTCAAACCACGATTAATCTCTTCACGCTTGCTTTGTCTTGCCTTTTATATCGCGGGGTAAAAAGTCTCATGAATGCTCTTGAAGGAGAATGACATCGCCTTCGCGAAGTTATCGTTGTTTGCGTATTTTGTTTACGTTTGCTGTTGCAGTGTTGTTGTTGTCTGTTTGTTTACTTGTTGTAAACATTTAAACAAGTCAATTGTTTTTGTTTGTGTAGCGTTTGTTTATCGTTTAAATGTTAAACGATGTAACACCATTTCCATTTTCGTAAAAATATAATATGAAATATTAAGTCCAAACACTGTAAAGTTAATAAAAAAGTGTTAAATTACATTTTCCTTAACAACATTGACGTTTTCGATATATGAATCGTTATTTTTATAAATTTATAGGCTTATGGCACGTTATTTCTTGTGAACTACTGTAAGCAATTAAATAACAGTATTTGAAGTTGAGTTTATACGGCTGAAGTTAAGGTCATATTCTGTTCTTGCAATAATACAGAGTGAGTTCTGTCTTATCCACGCACGAAAGTTAATTAATTAAATAAAAAAAACGAGAAGAATCAGTGAAATAAAAATTACAAAGAAAATTGTAATTAATTTAATTAATTGTAATTGTAATTGTCATTAACTTTGTGGTGTTTTTCTTTTTATTTTTCTTCAGAATGCTTCCATTTCCATTAATTACATTACGTCAGACAATTGTCTTTTCTGACGTGCTTAAGTAAAAACGCTACTTGAATTGTTTAGCTTTAATTTGATTTAATTTGCTTTGTTGCAAAAGTAAAAGAATTTTATCTTCTCGTTTAAGACTATCAGAATTGTTTTCAGAATTGCTTTCGATCGAATCGAATTGTAACATTTAATGAAATGATTGGCTTAAAATGCAGATTATAATGATTTAATTTTAATCATTAATTTTTTAATTATAGATTAAATGATTTAATTTTATATTTTCTGTTATATTGTATACTTGGTTGTTGATAAAAGTTTTCCTGTACTACCGCAGACCCTTTAAACTCAAGATATAATTATTCTTTCGTCGAATTTTCTTATTATTAGGACGATATAATTTCGCTTCCGATTGTTATGCTCTGTGGTCTATATAAGCTTACTCGGCTTTCTAGTGAAAATAAAATGTTCTAATTTACGAAGATTAGTTGCTTTAATTCAGTTGTTATAACTTAATATTGTTACTATGTTAAAATATGAGCTCGTAGATTGCAAATAGAATAAATATAATTTTGTGTTTAGTTTTCATTAAAATTCTTTATTATTCGCACAATTCTGTGTGTCACTGTTCACAACTTGATGTAAACAACAACAATTTTGTTTATTTGTTATTCTTCTTTACACTCTTTTGCGTAAACACTAACAATTGTTCGGCAAGTCTTTATAGCGGAGATCTGCATACCACGATTATCTCTTCACGCTTGCTTTGTCTTGCCTTTTATATCGCAATAGAAAACAGTCTGACTTATGCTCTTGAAGGAGAATGACTTCGCCTTCGCGAAACGTCTATAACTGTAAAAATGTTGTTTACGTTACTGTTGTTTGTGTATTTTGTTTACGTTTGTTCTTGCAGTGTTGTTGTTACCTGTTTATCCCTTTTTTATACTGATGTTGCTATATTTTTGTTTATTCGTTGATCATGTAAAAAAGTCCATTGTTTTTGTTTGTGCAGCTTTTGTTTATCATTACAATGTTAAACGATGTAACACAATTTCCATTTTCGTAACAATATGATATGAAATATTAAGTCCAAACACTGTAAAGTTAATAAAAAGTGTTAAATTACATTTTCATTAACAACAATGTCGTTTTCAACATATGAATCGTTATTTTTCTAAATTTATAGGCTTATTGCCCATTATATCTTGTGGACTACTGTACTTTGAAGTTAAGTTTTTATGATTGAGTTTTCTTCAGAATTTACTGTCATATTCTGTTCTTGCAATAATACCGACTGCGTTCTGTCTTATTCACTCACGAAAGTTAATTAATGAAATAAAAAATACGAGAAGAAAAAGTGAAATAAAAATTACAAAGAAAATTGCTTTCCCCTCATTAATTTTATGGTGTTTTTCTTTTTATTTTTCTTCAGCTTGTTTCCATTTCCATTAATTATATTACGTCATAGAATTGTCTTTTTTGACATGTTTCAGTAAAAATTCTACTTGAATTGTTCAGCTTTAATTTGATTAAGTTTTAAAACTTATTACCTTATAGTTGTACGCTTAAAGTATTTTGTTGCAAAAATAATAGAATTTTATCTTTTCGTTCAATATTAGCAGAATTGCTTTCAGAATTGTTTTCAATCGAATCGAATTGTAACAATTAATCAAATGATTGTCTTAAAATGCAGAAAATCTTGTATATTGTATATTTGGTTGATGATAAAAGTTTTCCTATACTACCTCAGATCCTGTAAACTCTAGATATAATTATTCTTTCGTCGAGTTTTCTTATTATCAGGACGATATTTATATCCGATTGTTATGCTCCGATTGCTGTGCTCTATAAGCTTACTCGGCTTTCTTGTGAAAATAAAATGTTTTAATTTACGATATCAAATTCAGCTTCTGTAATGCCGTCATTATAACTTAATATCGTTACGTTTTACCTTTTAAAAACCTTTAAAATATGAGCTCGTAGATTGCAAATAAAAATAAAAATAAAAATAAATTTGTATTTAGTTTTGGATAAATTCATTATTATTCGAACAATTCTGTTTGCCACTGTTCACAACTTGATGTAAACAACAACAATTGCTTTTCTTTGTTATTCCTCTATTTATACTATTTACCTCAAATCGAGAATAATAACCTTCACAGTGGGAGCCTCACAATGTCAGAGAATGGTCTGCAAGGTACACCACAAGGTGGTGTTCTATCTCCACTTCTCTGGAATCTCGCAGTCAACTCACTACTGAAAAGACTTGAATCCTCTGGTAATAACGTCATAGCCTATGCTGACGATATTGCCATTGCTGCATCGGTAATATGCCCGCAGACGCTGTCAGATAAACTGAACTTGGCGTTGTCGATTGTACTGGACTGGTGCACGGTTTTTGGATTATCCGTTAATCCCACCAAGACAGATACAATTCTTTTCACCTGGAGATAAAAGGTCCCGACCTTCACCCTCCCTAGTAATGGACTAGGCTCACGCTGAGTCCCGAAGTTAAATATCTGGGCCTGGTCCTCGATCCCAAACTCAACTGGAGGGCCAATCTGGCAGCTAGGGCGCGAAAGGCGGCCTGTGCTGCTAACTGCTGCAGCAGGGCAGTTGGATCCAGGTGGGATCTCGGCCAAGGGTCATGCGCTGGATCTATTCTGCGGTCATCGAGCCCAACCTACTATACGGTTTTACCTTCTGGTGGATTGCTCTGGACAAGCTGCTCAATGTCAGACTCCTGGACTAGAGTCAGAAGGTCTGAAGCTATTCCAATCACTGGTGCTCTATGCACCACCCCCACAAAAGCTTTGTTCGCAATGCTCAACTGGCTCCCTATTGAGCTCCTCGCTAAGGAGGTGGCTAAGTTCACGGCGACAAGACTCAATGCCCTGTATCGTTGGCTTCTGGTCATTCCTCTATTTTAGGGATCGATCCCGTGGCCCCATTTGATATTGCTTATCTTCCTGTGGAAACTGTTTTGATAGGGGTTTCGACTTCTTGATTCCGAGCAGAAGTGACTGGACCCCTGACACGACCGTTCCACCTGAACTCTTGGATGTCTACACCGACGGCTCCAGACTCGATAACGGGGTGGGCAGTGGAGTATACTCTGGGAAATTGGACCTGAACATCTCACTCCGTCTGCCGGACTGCTGCAGCGTGTTCCAGGCGGAGGTAATGGTCTTCTGCCGGGCCGCACAGTGGATCCTCGCCTTTGGCGTTTCTGTCCCTTTCACCCGTATCTCTATCTACTCCGATAGCCAGGCTGCGATAAAGTCTCTGTCGAACGTTGCGGATAATTCCAGGATCGTCAGAGAATGTCGCCGCTGCCTCAATCTCCTTTCTGGGCGCCTCGGCGTCACACTTGTCTGGGTTCCCGGACACTGCGATATTCCGGGAAATTACAAGGTCGACGAGCTGGCCAGGGCTGGCGCACTACTTCCGGAATCTTCCTCAACAACTTGGGAATGCCACTTACCTCGTTCAAACTGGCCATTGCGAGGAAATTCTCCCGGGATGCCAACCGGTACTGGATCAATGATTAGTCCTGCTTCATCACTAGGCTCACTTGGCCCACAATGGATAAGAGACGTTCCAACCAGCTACTTGGACTTGGCCGTAATATCATCTCGATAACAGTGGCCATGCTTACCACTGTGTTATGGGTAGACACGCGGAAAGAATGCGACACCCATTTAATGACTTCTGCCGTGGATGCAAATCCGCCGAGGAGGAGGAGACTGTCATCCACTTCCTCTGCCAATGCCCATCCCTTGAGGGGTTTAGGGTGCAGATATAGATTATTTGGCTCTCCAACCCTTGTCAGCTTGACGGAGCAATCGTCCATTGATATCAAGGACATAACCTTATTTATCAAACTTTCTGGCTAGTTTTCCATCGTGGGTAGTTGTGCTTTTTGAAAATGTGCAGCCCTTGCGCTCACCAACTTCCCCCTCCTTGGATCGGAGGAACTTGGTCAGTACAGAGGCTGCGTTCACCTGTGGCATCACAACGGGCCGCTATGGGTGCTCAAGTGAGCTTTTTGGTAAATTAAAGCTACCACGCTAACCTAATCTTTGTAAGAGAGATATATGTTAGGTTAGGTTAGAGGACGTGTACTTGTCAATTAAGACAAGTACAGTACCCGGAGGTCGAATTTACCCATTGTACAACGTCCTAGTTTCTCACACCACTTATGTTCTGTGTGCTAATTTTATACATGAGTGGTGGGACCTACAGTTTAAAGTCGACTCCGAACGACAGATTTTTGAGAAAATTTTCATGGCAATTTTTAGTTACTCTCAGAATTTCTGCCAGAAATCTGCTGAGAGGAAGTCGCCGAAGAAATACTTTTTTTGTATTTTGTTTTGATGTCTGGCCTGGGGCTCGAACCCTGGCAAAATTAACGCACACAACATAAGTGGTGTGAGAAGCTAGGCCGTAATCCTGAACTGAAGGGTTGTAATGACCAATTATGTATGTATGCATGTAAACAGAAATTATTTGATCATGTATTTAAATTACAGTTAAAGTCTTCTAGTTTTAAACATTAGAAATTAAAAAAAAAAAAAAATATTTTGTTTATAAAAATTGAAAAGCTAGGAAAGCAATATTTTTACATATATTTTCTCTTAAAACTAAAACTTTTATAAGATCTACTGCATTTAACCGTAGATCGAGCTCTGTATCAAAAGTGATACATTTCAATTTTTGACACTATTTTAATTTAATTTAATTCAGAAAAAGTTAGATACCTGATATTTTCTTAATTCGTTAGTATTGTTATAGTAGTTATTTTAAACCAAATAAAAATGGAAAATTTCCAACAGGACTTAAAAAATTCAAAAACTTCATAATTCTATCGTATGTATCATTTTTAATACATACGACTTTCCTATGGATTCTTTGGTCTTGTGTATATAATTTTTTTAAATTTTCAAAGATTTTGTGAAGTTTTATCGTAAATAAAACATTATTTATGGTATTTGAGAGGGAATTGCTAGTTAAGTGTTGGATGAAAGTAAAAAGGTTGAATTTTCTTTTCTGGACATATTCTTGAGATTTATTGAAGTAGTCGTAGTCTAATATAAAACGTATTAAATTAAAACCTCAGGACAGACATTTCCAATTTACAACAAAGGTTGTAACGATCGATTTTGTATGTATGTATACAATTTTCGTATTGCTGAAGACTCTGAAAAAGAAGAAAACAGAAGCTTGTCCTATGGACTGATGAAAGTATTGGCAGCAACAAACATGACAATAGGATGTTTATCGTTAAAAATTGTACTACTTGGAACAGAGAAGTGTATGCCTTTAGTAGTTTGGGTAGGGAAAATACTACCAATTTACGCGCAGATTTCTAGCAGCTTTTTCTTGAAATGTTGTAGAGTCTTTGCTACTGCACTTCCCATACTTATCTCACGTGACAGACACACATTAGAAAAAAAGTGATTAGTCCTTTGTTTTATTTCATAGATATTACAGAAGGATAATATTTCGGTTAGCTATATACGTATGAGATAACAAAATCATTTTCTTTGACAATGTGCTACTCGGAAATCATGATAGATTTACACCTATTATCATTATTATAAATGAACTGAAAGTCTTTCAACTTTTAATGATCCCAATAATTGTGTAGCTGTATATTAGTAACTAATTGATTTTTAAGGTCGTTATAAATTTCATGGTCCACCGAAATCGAATTGCCAGTTTTAGATTCAAATACATGCTACGTGAGTAGCGACTACTTACAGACGTATTTGGGGAAACCTGTATCCGGGAAACCAGATAGAATTCAAAGAGAGAACTTGGTTATTGACATAATCGATGTCCTATTGCAACGGAAAACTCTTTTACCTCACATTATGTTGACAACAAACCACATATACCATCAGGTTTGAACCAGCCCTCAATTGAGAGCGTTACTGATACGAGTGACAATTACCTGCTCCATCTAAACAATTGGAAACTTTTAAATCGCTACCAAACAAGGGTGCTAAATGTCAAAATGTTACCATTTAGAAAAAAAAAAACCGAGCTGACATGAAGTGTTTAATGTACATCCTGCCAAAAATTTTGGCGTACATTTCATAAAAGTGATAATATTATATAATAATATAAAATAATTTTATTAAAACGAATTAAAATAAATAAAAATATTTAAATTGTTTAACTAAATCCATTAATAATCGTGACAATTTTATGTACTGTTAGTATGTATCAAAAGTGATACATAACCTAGAATTATGAAGCTTTTTTAAGACTCGCTCTACGGTTAAAGTAGCTTTATATGGGAGTTTATTTATAGTTATCTCAACATGTTGCTGAAAGAAAAAAAAACCAAAACAAACATTGCTTATACTCTACAGGCAACAAAATATTGCCAGAAACATGACTATTGAAAAAAGTGTAAAATAAGGCAACAAAACAAGCGTCTTAAACGTAACTGTCAGTCATTAACTTAAGACAACCACGATCTGACGACTTAAGAAGGAGGTTCAGAATTGTAGTGATAAACAGAAAAGTAGACCCAACTTATTCGTGTTTAACATTGTGAATGCCTTGTTATTGCCATTCTAACGTCATCTTTACTGACCTAGATTAAGTAAAATTTCTTCTGCAAACAGAATACAAACAAACTACAACAAAATTGTGTAAATACTGTCTTTTATGAAAAAACTATAAAAAGAAAATTTAATGTTACCAACAAAAAAAATAATCCAAAATGTAAAGGCCAAGACAAAGACAAAAACAATTTCAATAAAGAAGAAGAATAAAATTGTACTGTAATGAAATGAAAATATAAAGTCAACGAACAAAGGCCTTTGCTATATGACAGTGTAAGTATGTTTCCTAATAAATAAATTAAGTTTATGTGTTCATGAGGGATATGAATTTTTATTCATAAAAGCGCAAATGAGAATAAAAGACAAAGAAAATGCCACTTGCTTTTTCAAGTATGTATAACTAATATGGTTGGTCAGAACGGATACCATAAAAAAATAATAAATGCTTTGCTTTTCAAACTAAAATTTTATAGTGCCCCTAAGGTTTACATACGTGGGCAGCAAAAGTCTTAGTACGGCAATATATTTTTAGCAATTTCATGTTTTTAGCCAAAAGTATGCATAAAAATTTATAGTTTTTATATTTATTTTAATAATTTATTTCTGTTTTATTATAAAACAAAATTTTTTTAATGTTTGTCATAAAACTAGCGTAAAATAAGGAAAAGTTTCAGGTACCCCCAAGGAGAACTCTGAGTTAATTAAAAATTCAAAGGCCTAATATATGAAAATGTTATCCCTTGTATTTAGTAGAATATCCCTTAAGGTCAAACACTCCATTTAATCCATTTGTAATTGAATGTACAAGTTTTGTTTAGTGTTTTCTAGTGGCAGTATGAGCAATTTTTTCGCTTGACAATTGTTTACATTTTAGCGATTACATAACCGTTCTTTCAAATGATCTCCTAAATACTCGCTTGAAGTTATATCTGGACTTTGTGCAAGAGTATTAATGCGGACTTCTTTCTTGTCAAAATATATTGGCGTACTAAGACTTTTGTTGTCCACTGTATATGGCCATTATCCGTAAAAATTTTTTTTTTACTTTTACAATTCACTTTTAGTTAAAGAAAAATTTTTGCAGTCAAAAAATTGTATTAATTTAAGGGTCCCAACTTTAAAAGACATTGAAGAACATTTATTCGCAAATATCGATACAACTCCTTCAGGATCATAACAAAGGCAAAGTAATCCTTTTTGTCTACTTACGTGTTCAAAAAGAATTTAAAATTGATGAAACTAGTAATGACTTTTACGTATTTTCTCGTAAGCTACAGTGGTGGCATTATAATTAGCACATCCATATACATATATGTATGTCCTCTTGTTAAGTAACAAAGATGAAATATTTTTCTAAAATTTATTTAAATGCGTGTATGACGTGATGTATAGGATGAAGAGAACTTCAATAAACCAGTTTAACCAGAAATAACACTTTAAATCATAAAGGCAAAAAATTCCTTTTCTCTTATTAATGCGAGGGACATAATCATCATTTGGTTTTTATTCTTCTTTATATTTTGTGAAGGCACTCCACTTAGAAATCGCCGTAGTCTAGTAGGTAGTGTGTTGGCTTATTAGACGTAAAGTCAGTGTTCAAACCCCAGGCCAGACATCAAAAATATTTCTTCGGCGACTTCATCCCAGCAGATTTCTGGCAAAAACTCTGAGAACAAATATAATTGCCATGAAAAGTTTCTCAAAAATCTGTCGTTCGGAGCCAACTTGAAGCTGTAGGTCCCGCCACTCATGTATAAAATTAACACACAACATGAGTGTTGCGAGAAGCTACGCCGTAATTGTGTCTGGCCAATTATGTATGTATGTACTCCAATTATTTATATCTTCACCTAAACCCATTAAGTTTTGTAGTTAAAAGGCATACTTGAATGAAATACATCTGAAACAGGAAAAACATTTGAAATGTATGTTATATGGTCTCTTTTTAAAACAGTTTATTCGTTTCTAAGTGGCGCATAGATGCGTTTAATTGCAAATGTTAAAGGATCGGACAATTTTTGAGGTTCGAATATCGTTTACAGTCAACCCACCTATAACGCGGTACTCTCAGAACGCGGTTTCCATATAACGCGGTTTCCACATAACGCGGAGCTGAAATTGCAACAGCCCTCCTATAACACAAAAAAAACTTAGGAGTAATTTTTAATAATAAACTGACCTGGTCCAATCACATTGCATCTGCAGTAGGTACAATTTATGGTATGTATCTTTGGGCTGTAAAATGTTCAACACCTTTTAAAATACGAATGCTGCTTGCTAAAACTTTTTTGCCAGCAGTCCTTTTATATGGATGCGAAATTTATGCAAATTGCAATGCAAATGATTTGCGGAAATTGAAAGTCGCTTATAATAATATTGCAAGATATATCTTCAATCGAGGAATACGTGATTCCATATCTGTGTTCTCATACCAAATTTGTAATATGAGTTTTGAAAATCTTTTGAAGTTTAAGAGTTTGATATTTTTACATAAAATAATTTATACTGCACAACCGACTTTCCTTTATGGAATAATAGGTTTCGGCAGATCGGCTAGAGGACTGGTATTGATGGTATGCCTTCTCTGAGCGTCAGTTCTTTATTTACTGCACTCGACTTTGGAACCAATTACCGAAAAGAATTCAAATAATTAGCAACGCAATCAGATTTAAAATTGAATTATTGAAATATTTTCGATAATGAGTAGTTGAAGTGTTGTATAAAACAAAATTAATGCATTAAATTATTTGTAATCTGTTTTTATTATACTTTTTTTTAACATTTTTTTCATTTTTTTAATTTAAATTCTATTTATATTTAATTATTACATTATGCTTAAATTTATTGTTTGTATGTAATCATTAGTACTTTAATTTTTCTCTTTGTGCTAAATTTGAAAATAAAATAAGTAAAAATAAATAAATAACGCGGTACTCTTACAGCGCGGTTTCCTTTCAACAACATCCCATAAGTTAATTCCGCACAGCCTATGAATGTCTCTAGTAACTAAATATTGTAAGAGAGTTTAATATCAGTTTTATTTTCGACGCAAAAGCACAGCCGTGGTATATAATCAACATGTCAGGCAGCTTATCTCATAGCCATCTACGACGTCGGTTTCAGTCATCATAGAGCTCTTTCACAGTACAAAACAGTCTTTTAGTTTAGATATTATTTCATGTTTTATTAATCCTTATATCAACTCTTTAATTCAATAAAAAGAATTTATAATTTATCTTACTTTGGTCACCATATAATGCGGTACAAATGATGTGATTTGTACTAATTTCGAGTTTCTTATAACGCTGTTTCCATGCAACGCGGTAGACGGTTTCCATAGAACGCGCCTGGTTTGTACGATTAAATTCGAGTTTCTTATAGCGCGGTTTCCATTCAACGCGGTACGCAATCTCCGCGTTATAGATGTTGACTGTATTTAATTTCAACATCAGATACGACTTGGTCATTATTGTTTTGTATTGAAACCATTTGATTCATCAATCTTCGTCCTCACTATTGTCTACCTCTAATACATGCTAATATTAATTTTCGTAGAGTTTAATAACATCACATCCTCTGCTAAGCATAATCTATAATGGCAAAAGTAAATAAATGATGGTAATTATAAGGAATCGTAACGCATGTATGTAAATTGAAAAATTCTCTTACATACCATAGCACCACTGGGGTCTTTTGACACAAAATTATTGATCCAAACTTTTTTGAAAAGGTGAAATTGACACACTTTTCGATAAACAATCAATATCGATCAAAAATTCTGTAAATTATTAAACTGAAAGTTCATTTGAAAAAAAATATGTATGGAAAATATAACACGACTGTTATACTCTTTAAATAATAACTGGGGTAATTTTTGTTCGATATTATCAAACGAAATGTTAAACTCTTAACAAGAGAATGCACATTAAGAATATTTCCGCCTATTTTATATTTTTTAATTGAAGTTTGTTACTGGACAAACTTAAAAAATATGAAAAAATTAGCATTTGCCAAGTTTACCTCATCAAACCTCATAGAATATTACGACGAATAATATATACTTATATGTATACCGTTTTAAAGGCCCATCTCTCCTCTTTCGAAGAAAGTATTAATTTGTTCAGAAATGTTTGTGTAATCAATAAATTTGTGCGTAAAGTCCGAAAAAAAAACGGTTTTTGACAAATAAAACAAATTACGACTTTAAGTGACCATATATAAAGAATAACTATTTAATACGCATCTTTAGAAATAGATAAAAGTAACATAACGCCCACCCGGTTAGTTGGTTATTCAGATTTATTAAAATCCGTTTGCGACATAATCGGTCATTAATGGGTTAACTTACATCAAATTGAAGAATCTGGTTAAGTTTTTTCCGGTTTCTCAACACTAGATGTGGCAAGACTTTAGCTCATTAGTAGAGAGAGCTCATCGGAAATATGAAGAGGATTGTGAAGGGGTAGCTATGTTATTCCTTCTCCAAAAAAACATGAAAAACTTTAAACAGTGATAAAGAATAACATTTGAAAGAAATTGTCTTCACTTAAGACTCTTAAGTGTATATTGCCGTCCATAAAAACAAATAGTAGTTGGAAGGAGCCGGCTATTGTATCCAAAACTGGTTTTGCTTTGTGTGCAGGTGCAATACGGTTTAAATTGATCAGATATTGTCGGTTCCACCAGACTTTAGAAATTCTTTATACTCTACATCTTTCTGGTGCCATTAGACACACAGCATTGTCTTCCTGCCCAATCGATCTGGTTTTGCAGCCGAAGTTAATGGCTGTCCCAGAACCCGGACTTTTTAAAGGGTCCGAAGTTGTTTCTGGTTCCAAGTGGCATCTTCTTCCCGATTCGGCGTCTTTAAATTTTTTTAATGGTCTTCCACATCAATATCGTTTTCTCTAAACTGTCGAAACCATCTTTTGCATGTTGCTTGTGATATAGATGGATCACCATATGCCTCGACAAGCATTTGAGGTGCGTCTCCAGAACTTTTCTTCAATAGAATTCAACAAATTTATTATTTCCTAAAATCATAATTGCCTTGTAAAAAATACACCATCTTTTACACGTCAAAAAATTAGATTTTGTTTGTTCATTCATTTAATGTATATCGACTGATTATGTTTTACATGCGTCATCGTCAAATTGAACGACATTAACTTTCTTAAGGTCTTAAAAACACCCCATGTTTAGCTACGAATTTATCTATACTGTTTCATTCAAGAGTTTTCAAATTTTATGTGAAGAATATAACAATATAAAAAAGACCACTATAGCAGTTCCTAAGATAATAGAATTTCCATCAAATAGCATAGTCTGAAGGAATGTACAGATTTGTTGTTTGGGGTATATTGGTGACGAACTTTACCCACTGAGTCCTGTTAATTGTTAAGAAGATGCCCTGTATGACTTTCCTATGGTGTTATCCTGGAAGATCAGGTGTCAGTGAGCTTTAAATATAAATTATGTGGAGGATGATGGAAATCTTTGTTTTTTTTTGCCGAAAATTTTAATATAATGGCGACAGTTTTTCTCCCGGATGCGAAGCTACTTTACCATGCTCAAATGATGTTTAGTTTGCGAATTTTAGAAATCCTAACTTTACTTCTTTTTTTCAAACTCATCCACTTTACACTGTATTTTGTTCACTGCATGTACATGTTCATGTGCAAAAACAGTCATCGAATTTTACAAACATAAATTCAGCGACATGCACCAGCAGTGTACTTTTAACCATAAATATCAACAAATAAGACACGCATTTCCAATATAACTGATAGTGAATGTGTGATTATGTTGCATATGTGTAAAGTGGTCTGTTTCTGTATTGTAAACTAAATAAGCATCAGTGACAGTTGCTAACGTATGAAAATAAATAAAAAATCGTAAATAAACGTATGATGGGAAATTTATACATTCGCAATTTTATTACAACAAACAAATAGAAAATTGAAAAAGGAAACAATATTGAATTTATTAAGACAATAAATAACACTTTAACAGCTACATACAATGCAATTTAAGACGAAAATACAATTACAAACACTATAATGCTAAAGACCGGACTTGACTGCTAGCTGCGTAATATTTTTATATTGGAATTGTTTTTAAAATCCAAACAAATGTCCAAAACTGTTCATATTTTCTCTCACTTGTTTGTATGTTTTCTGTTTTCTATACAATTATAAACAAAATATAAAACTATCACAGACTGTGCATATATACCTTGTAATAATTTATTCGAAAAACAGTATTTATATACTATTCATACATATAGAGAGGACACCAAAGTATTAGTACTCCAATATATTTTGACAATAAAGGTCCCCACAGGCTTAATATCCTTGCACAAAGTCCCGATATGACTTCAAAAGAGTATTTAGGAGATCATTTGAAAGAACGGTTACGTAATCGCTACACCTCAAACAAAAGTCAGTCGAAAAACTTGCTCATGGCGCCACTAGAAAACACTAAACAAAACTAGTACATTCAATTGTAAATGGATTAAATAGAGTGCTTGACCTTAAGGGATATTCTACTAAATACAAGGAATAACATTTTCATATATTAGGCCTTTTAATTTTAAATTTACTCAGGGTTCTCTTTGTGGGTACGTATGGAGTCATCTGAAACTTTTCCTTATTTTTTTCTTGTTTTACGAAAAACATTAAAAAAATATACATATTTAATTGTGTATGTAACAATTCTAAAGGACCATTATTGAAAATATGTAAGAATATGTATTTGAAAACAATTTGGTCACCATGGACAATATGATGTCATTATTTGATTTCAAATAAAATTTTTAAATAAGAATTTTTGCGAATTAATTTGTTTGATATACTGCAAACATTGTTCAAAATTTTTTTTCAAAATGATCTTCCGTTTGATAGATGTGGAATAACTTTTTATAAAAAATTTACTCGTATAAAAATACTTCTCGAATGATTGAGATTTTCACTAGGTTCAGTTTTCTTGTTGTGGACTTCAGTCGATCAAGTAACAATTTTTGCTACAGTTAGTAAATATGGTTTATCAAGCTTGACTGCTATTAACATACCTACATACATAATTGGTCATTACAATTCTTTAGTCAGGATTACAACTTAGCTTTTCACACCACTTTTGTTTTGTGTGTTAATTTTATACATTTGTGTCGGGACCTACAGTTGAAACTCGACTCCGAACAACTAATTTTTTGAGAAACATTTCATGCAACTTTATTTACTCTCAGAATTTTTACCAGACTTTCTCTCAACAGATTTCTGGCAAAAACTCTGAGAGTAAATAAAATTGCCATTGAAAATTTTCTTAAAAATCTATCGTTCAGATTCGAGTTTAAACTGTAGGTCCCGCCACTCATGTATAAAATTAACACAGACAACATAAGCGATGTTAGAAACTAGGTCGTCATCCTGACTAAAGGGTTGTTACGAACAGTTATCTATGTATGTATGTTAATAATATTATGTAATTACACATTTTGGTCGGCAATATTAGAACATTTAAATTCTCAGATAATCTTATAAATTTTGTCTCTTGTATTTACGAAAATCTTATGGATACACTTAAATGTTCCTAAAATTGCTATTGGCATTGTTTATATATCCATCCTTTTCCAAAAAATTGTAAACGTAACGAACAAGAGCGTAAGACTAATTAACGATGACATAAATTAATTTGATTTTTTATGCTAATTCTTCTTTTCTTCAAATTTTCTCTTCCCTCTACAATTTATTTTCAGAAAATTTTTGCAATTTTTTTAAAATAATTTTCCATTATATTTTTAGTTTAATACCCATCACCCTCAAGATGTAATAACGGCCGGCAATGTGGTACTTAACCAAGTAATTCTCCAGTAATCTTCACCAGTTTTTATCGACATGTTAATTACAATTCGTTTTATTTTTAATTATAGAAAGTCAGTAATTCTCATTGTTTTCAGTATTGTGAATCAAAAAAATTCAGATTAATGCCAGTAATACCTACCAGATATACCGATATGAAATGTATGACTTTGTGTAGTGTATGTTGTATTGTATACACTTTTTGTTTGTCAACGCTCAGTGCTATGCTGTATTATGTATTTCGTATTCCAAACGTCAAAAACAATAAGAAGAAGAAGACCAGTATTCATAATTTGATTTTCAAGCAACGAAATGAAGAAATAATTATTACTTAAAAAAGTAAATTAATTAATTATCTGTGAGAACAATTATAATTTTCAAATGTTAACTGTCGACTCAAGTTACATAGAAAATATCTTGTATTTTTATTCTTCTTCTTGATTACTGGCATTTACATAAACTGATAGCACGAATCTAATATAACTTCCAAAAACATATGAAAAAAATGTGTATGAGTGTAGCGGATTTTTATATGAAAATTATCAACAACAAGCATACACTGTTGTATATTCGTCCAACAATACACGCCACAGAAGGATACAAGGGCTTGTGTTTTTTTTACGTGGAAGTAAAAGATATATTATTCCATGTATTGACCATGGCTTACTATATTTTTCCAACTTTCAAGCAATTTGTGGATTCCACGCCAATAAAACTATTCGTCTTTTGAGGCAAACTAATTAGTCACCCAATTTTCGATTTCTGTGTAGCAAGCAGAGTTATTAACAAAATTAATTCCTAGTTTGATATATTAAAGTTTAAAATTTTTTTTATGTGTGCTTGTACTGTCTACACCGTTATTCACAACTGAAACTGTGAAACGATATACATACATATATGTATATATATATATATATATATATATATATCGTATCACCAAACAAAACATCAAGCAAAATATATTTTCACTTGAATTTAAATCAATGTTAAATGTTAAAAAGTCTAATTGAAAAAGGAATTAATACAAACAGAAACAAAAGACCGTAGTCAAGGAGTCATAAAAAATTAATTAAGAAACCTGAATCTTTGCCTTCTGGACTTAATAGTGACCAAAAGTTATTCAAAAATTTATTATTATAAAAAGGAAAGGAAGAGCAAAAGAAGCTGAAGGAAATGAAAAGGAAAAAAACATAAGAAGAGTGTCAGTTGCTGTTGTTTTGCGCTATACAGGTTGTTTATCATGCCAAGTTCCATCATGAAGTGACAGGTAAAGGCAGGTTAAACGAAACAAAAAAAAAGGAAATTTAAAATTAACAAATTAATTTTTTTTCGTTTCTGTTTTCGTCGTAATTTTTATTTACTTTGGATGAGTTAATTCAATTTTATTATCTTGTTTCTTCCAAAAAATTTAGAAACACAAAAGCGTGTAAAAAATTTTACAAATATCCACACAAACTATTATAATTTTATCGAACATACAAAATTAGAACTTTGTACAGGTATTAAAGCTTTAACCCTTGCACACGTAAAACTAATAATAAAAAGCACTAAGAGCCATTTTAAATATAATAAAGTCAACATGATAAAAAATATTCATGCAGTACATTGTCTGGGAATACAGGAATGATCATTTATAGGAGAAAGAACATGTGTGAAAAGTGTGCAGCATTTTTATTTTTATTCTTTTTTATGACAAGTGAATGTACCTTATTTCGAGGAATACTTGTTAGTAATAATTCTTAAATTTTTTTCTATTGTGAGTAATCAAATATAATGTTAGAAAAGCAATCAGACAATCACTGACACCCAGAGACTCCGACAGAAATAGAATAGAATGGCCTGATTTTTTATTTTTTTCCATAAATTTCTATGTTAAATTTGTTTCCCCTATTTGTTCTGTTCTTCAAACATTCTTGATTCTAAGCGCCTTAACCTTTGTGTCAACATACCCGAGTATGTTTTGTGTTTTTAAATCGCCGTATCTTAGGAAGTAATAACTGTATTAACCTGAAATTTCGTAATATCTTCACTAGTAGTGTTATTTACTTTATTCCTAGACTTGATAAGATGGGGGCCAAGGATGTGGCAATTTTTCATTTCTATCCCTTACGTCAACAGTTGCATACCTGGGTATGTATAATGAAATATATGAAAATATGTTGATATTGGATGTTTATTAAAAAAATTTACAAGTTCTTAATAACAAAATAAAATTCAAATTCAAATCAAATATAAGAAATCATAAAAATATTAAATATGTTTTAATTTTTCTTATATGCATTTTTTACTATGCGGCATATTACTCGAATGAGCGGTGCACACAGGCTTTTTGCTTAACGTGCAGGATTTTCTGGTTGGCCGACGTTTTGTACATATGTAGCTATTACATTTTGCTTTTATTCTACCAGTGCTGTCACGTTCTACCACGCTTTCATCTGCAGCAGCTCTTATGCTCAAAGACTCCCCATATACTATGGCTTCAATAGCATTGCGTGTGGAAAATATTTTTGTAACGTGTTTATTTTTGGACCTGTTTTATATTTCCGGCTTTACCAGTTGTTCGCTGAGGCTGTGTATGACCATTCTACGGCGGCTTGTGGAAGCTTTAAACATTGGTTTATTCTCAATGTAAATTATGTATACTGCAAGGGCAGCGACGTCTAGTATATTGTAGAAGAAAGCCAAGGGTCATCTATTTGTTCGTCGCTTTGTTCAATATTCTGCTAAAAACTTGTCCATATTATAAGATTGCTCATGTTATAATCTAAGCTCATTAGTGGCTTTTTCTTTGGACCTTGCACTTCGCATGAATAATGCATTTTGGAAAGAAGTATAACCGACTTATTTTTTTTTTGTGGGATGAAATATTGTTAGCGAATCCAAAAGTAGGCAACTACTTCCTGTCCTTTAAATAAAGCGAAATATTGTGGTACAAACACTCGTCTTTTGTTCACTGTACCTAACATTGATAAACTGCTCTCCATCATTAAACTTTTCGCTAAATTATAAGTTGTGAAGAAATTATCACGAACAATATTCCGTCCACTTCCACTTCATTACCCCCTCGCCTACGTTTTTTTCCCGTTCGCCGGATTTGTTCCTTCATTAGATAGGATGGGACTGAGTCACATACCCCCATACTTTAATTCCGTACTTGGCAGGTTTCGTTGGTATGTATTGGGTGAACCCAATACCACCACGGAAGGGATACAACTGCTCCTCAACTGTCACGTTTGGACCTGCTACGTAATTGCTGCGTAGATTATCATTCAGCATTAAAAATAAGTCCGTTATGGATGCAGCTCTTTTTTTTTCGTTGTCGAAACGTATAAAATAAATTCCATATAAAATGTATGAATATACCCGGGTATGCTTCTGTTGACGTATGTATGTATGTATAATTTTTTAACTGTTTACATAAAGGTTAAACAAGTCTATAACATCTTTTTTAATTTGATAAAAATCAAAGGGAAAATGTCTACATACACCGGTGTATTACAGTACATATTAGTCAGTATAGCCCTTAAGTCTGGATAACTTCTCACACTACTTATATTGTGTACGTTATACATACGTTATATATACAAGAGACCTACAGTTTAAAGTCGGGTCCGTTCGGACAGACTTCTGAGAAACTTATTTTAGCACTTTTATTCACTCTCAAATTTTCTGCCAATAATCTGCTGATGCAAATATTATTCCTACTTAGTCTTATTGAAGATATCTGACCTAGGGTTTGAACCGTGGCCTCATGTCTGTATACTAGACTACGACGATATATATACATATATATAGTATATTTATATACAGTCATGTCGAAATTAATAAGAACACCACTATGACACTTGGAGATTTGATTAGAAAATAAGTAAAATGAGAAAAATTGTTGAAAAGTAACTGCACTTATTCTCAGATTATATATCATAAAAAAATTTCATTGGAGTTTTTATAAAAGTTTTGTGTTTATTTTAAAATTTTTATCATCTTTAAGTCAAGTTAACGTATTTAATTTAAGAACATTATCATTTGATGCCGGCAGCGTCTACACATTCTATTTATATTTTCTAAATTTTTTAAAACAACTGTATTTAGTTGCATTCCGCCGAACAAAAGACTTGAAAATGTAACGGTTGAAGTGACTTCGTATCTATAAATTAAATTAAGACTGCAAGAGCTGACAAAAAAAAAATAGAAGAAAAAAGAAGAAAAGTCTCCTCTCTTTTCACGTAAGGTTGAATTTAAACAAAAACAACTGTCTTCATTGAAAATAATTTCTGCCATTTATTATTCAGCTGTATTCTAAATGCAGCAATAAAATGAGAAAAACAAACTCAAAATAAAACCCCAACGACAAATCCCAAAGTTAATAGCCGAATATTATTTTGCGTGTTACATTGTAAACATTTTGACAGTGAGGGATTATAACGCCTGATTTAACGGAGAGAAAAAACTGGAATGTAAACAATAGTTGAAAGACAACACTAAGGGAATATGTGTCGTATTTAAAATAATACTTCTTAATTAGAGAAAGTTTTTTAGTTTTGCTCTGTACATTCTACTCTGTTTGCAATAAAACAATAAATAAAAATTTACATTACAGCTTAAAATCCGAAGTTCATAAGGAACAGAAGGTGTTTGTTTAGATATTTGCGAAAATTGTCAGTCCCGTTCCATAGGCTTTTATGATACATTAAGATATGAATGGAACTAGATATGTTAGTGCTGAGATGGTTTGTGAACTAATGTCCACCAAACTTAGGGCCATTATTACAAGCTGACGTTAACTAAAGGGAGAATTTTAACGGTCAGATAAATTGTTTTTCATTATTATAAGTGGACCATACGGTAGAAGTTAGAGTTAAGCTAAAGGGAGGATCATCCTACCTGCAACTTTTAAAGTTAAGTTTATTTTTGAATTTGCCATATTATGTATTATTTTCAATACGGCAACTTCAAATATAAACAAAATGAGTAAATACAACAAAAAAAAGTCCGTTGTTGCCACTGAGTTTAAATAAAACTTGTTGTTGTAGGTTGTAATAACGAAAATAAGTTAAAAGTAACTTTACAGTTCCCTTTAGCTAAAGGTACTAAACCCAAGTTTAACGGCAGGTTATAATAATGGCCTTTAGTGTGGTAGTAAAGTTTGTAAACCTTACAATAAGTTATTGTAAAGAAAAAATTTTACAATTCATATATTTATATCAAAGGTTTTTATGAAAATTTTTTAAAAACATACACATTTTTAAAGCGATATCCTATGCCTTAATGTGTGCATTTTTAATGAGAAGGAATTGTAAGTCAGTAAAAAATGTATTCAGCAAACTATTCTTAAATTAAATTTCATGGTCATATTCGCATTGTCGCAATATACATACAGTGGACAGCAGAAGTCTTAGTACGGCAATATATCTTAGCAATTTCATGAATTTTAGCCAAAAGTTTGTATAAAAATTTGTAGTTTATATATTTATTTTTTTAATTTATTAATTAATTAATTTTTATTTTATTAACTTATTTCTGTTTTATTATAAAACAAACAATTTTTTAATGTTTTTCACAAAACAAGGAAAAATAAGGAAAAGTTTCCGATGAATCCAAGGGAACCCTGAGTAAATTTAAAATTCAAAGGCCTAATATATAAAAATCTTATTCCTTGTATTTAGTAGAATATCCCTTAAAGTGAAGCACTCCATTTAACCCATTGAGAATTGAATGTACAAGTTTTGTTTAGTGTTTTCTGGTGGCACCAAGAGCAAGTTTTTCGCTTGACTTTTGTTTAAGGATTAGCGATTACGTAACCGTTCTTTCAAATGGTCTCCTAAATACTCTCTTGAAGTCATATCGGGACTTTGTGCAAGAGTATTAAGCCTGTGGGGACTTTTTTTTATCAAAATATGTTGGAGTACTGGGACTTTTGCTGTCCACTGTACATATAAATATACTAAGCATTTCAACAGAGCACTAGGAAACTTTTCAAAGTCTTCTATACTTAGAAAATTTATTTTAAAAAACATAGAATTTTCATGTTTAAAAGTATCTCCTAAGGATGATGAAAGTGTAATACTAAAGCCCTTAACCCATTCAGGGACGATTTTTATGGTGACAAAAAATTGATTAAATTTTGTTTTCTTTTTAAATTATTTAATTTTATTAAAATGGGAATTCAGAAAACAAAAAACAATGAAAAGTCGCAAAACGGAATAACGTCCACATTTGTGGCCACTGAGCGTTAATGGTAATTTATGTGTGAAATGATTTCATACATTCCGGGCATATCAGACATATATATTCTTCACATTTCACACAAATGCACAGTGGTTGTGCCCATATGACAAAAATAAAAAAAAATTTTTTCTATATTGGGTTTGTAGCGAAATAAATAGACGCTAATGTCATCAAATTTCTCTCTTCTGAATTTGTTTTGATAATATCTAACGGTAATTTTTAAATGCAAATAATTAAAGTGCGATTTTATATAGAAGAAGAAAGTTGACTAAGCGACTGTGAAAACAAAGTGAATATTATATTATTAAAATACATTTAATTAAAGTGCCCAATTAAAATAATAAAAATGGAAATTAATGTGAATGGTATTGACATTATTTTTAAGAAATAATAACTTAATAAATTGTGTTATAGTTTTCGTAAAGTACTGATTTTTAAGAAGTGTTTTTATTAACACCGTTTGAAATTCTTTGTAAAAAATAATTAGAGTTTTAGTTAGTTTCCCAATGAAAGTCAATGACCAAATTGGTTTGTAAATATTGATACACATCTATAGTAAAAAATTGTGTTTAATTCAAGTGCAGTTTTTCGCAGGTTTTTTCTATATATTTAATATACTGGCTTAACCTCTGTGTTTATTGTGTTTTTAAAATTTGTTATGTATCTCCTTTGATTTAATAATATTGACATTTTTGTTGTTATTGATAGTTTTTTTTTATTCTACATAATAGAAACTTCCCGTCAATGCATATTTTCACGAATGACAATTTTCGAGCTTTGGTGCTCAAAGAAGGGTTCAAATTCGGCGAAATCACAGCAAGTTTATAACGAAGTAATCAAATTAATTAATTTTGAATGCGAAGAAGGTGCATTTTGTGATTTATCGAAATCTGTACAAGATTTATGTAAAATAATTGCTGACATTTGGAAAAAGAATCACCGCTTAAAATCAGACATTTTAAAAAATCATTCGGACTGGTTAGCTAAAAAAGAGGTTGTTTTTTTAAAACTGAAAATCGTTTCTGTGTCACCTAAAGAACAAGTATTAAAAGCGAATAAACGTGGTCGCCCTTCATCTGATTTCTCAAGTTCTTCAAAAAGAACAAAATAACGAAGAGTAGCAAAGTTTGCAGAAACTGATGCGACTGCAGCGGATGCCTTACGTAGTCTATCAGCAGATCAACAGATGAAAAGAATAAATTTATGGGTAGGAAAAGGGAAATTCAAAGCAAATTTAGATCCGAGATGGGTTTGTTAGTAGACAGGCATAGACAGGGGGTAGCGTCACGTCTAATGATGGCAACACCGCAAGACGTTTTTTTAACAATCCTGGTTTGGCTGCTAAGATAACTGACGTTGATGAAGGGCTCATAACCAGATGTGCTATATTATTGTAAGCTATGACATCAGGCTACAAAATAAAAATCGACAAATTTAAAATATTCGCACTTGATACAGGTAAAGAGCTTGTAGAGAAGTACCTATGGTTCTATTTCCCACCTTCTGTACGCAAGATTCTTTTGCACGCTTCCGCTGTAATTGAAGACGCCATAGTTTCAATTGGAGAGCTTTCAGAGGAAGCTGCAGAAGTAAAAAATAATGACATTAAAGGTTATAGGCTACAACACACACGAAACATTTCTAGAATTACAACAAACACGGATTTACGAAATATATTATTGCTTAGTTCGGATCCATTAATTTCAGGTCAACGAAAGTTACCACGTAAAAAGAAAAGTACGCTACTAAAATCTACAATTAAATTGTTGCAAGAGTACCTTTTTTTATATTTTTGATATTTTTTTGAAAACAAGAAAATACTAAATTTAATCTGCAGAACAACACGTATTTGAAAGATTTCTGGAAAAACGAAAATTTATTCTGAATATTTTATCAGGAAATAATTTAAAAAATGGGCGGTAGCGGCAAGTGACCGCGCCCATTTTTTTAGAATATTGTGGTTATTATATCCGAAATGTACTGTGAAAATTTCAAGACTATATTTTTAATTTAATTATTTTTGTCGCTCCTTCACATACAAGGGCAACCACTGTGAAATGTAGCGAGTTCGTCTTACACAATTTTTGTCGTGACATCTGGGGGGATTTTTCAGTTTCTTGTATTTAGAATAATGACCTATACCGTCCAGTCTAATTCCAAGATTAACTTTAGTCCAGCTTTTAGATTTTTTAGGTAGTAATGGTAAAACTTATTATATTAAATATAACTGATATTATTTTTTTCAAATATTAACGATTTCTTGATATAATCCAATAAAAAGATTACAGAAGAAATATTTCACTTTTTTTTTGTATCTAACTATGCATTGGAAATAATATCATCAGTGCAGACAAACAGTAAAATGTTTACTTCTCTTGTTAGCGGATTTGGTAGTCAATAAGTTATTATCAAATTTTTGTTAGTTCTTCATTAACTTTCTCTAAGAGAAGACGTGTTGAAAACTTTTTGCAAGTGTTAAGTTATAAAATAAAATAGAAAAGAAGTTAAAAACAAAAATAAAAATTAAACAAAAAAACTTGTTTTTACAAAACAGGTTTTTACAAAACAAATTGATTAACAAAAATTCTACTGAATTTTTGTCCCCAAAAACAATTATATTCATTAAAAAAAAGAAAAAAAGAATAATAAAAAGAAATAAAATAATAACAACAAAATTAAAAACATAAATTGTTAACTACTTGTTGCTATGACAAGTGTAAGTGATGATAGCGATGAATCTGATGATGCTTGGCAGCAAGTATCAGATACAAAAACAAATAAACGGCGCTTAACAAAACCATTAAGCATTCAGAAAAACAAAAAAGTTATTACAAGTGATGAATCCAGAACAAATAAATTTTATTTACTTGGGGAAAACGAATCTGCTAAGGAAAAAATAGATTGTGAAGATGACCAAGAAGAAGATGATGAAGTCAATAATGCACCGAAGCCTCCACCAATTTATATTCCTGGCGTTAAAAATATTTCTAAAATGCTTAAAACAATAAGCGACGAAATAAAAGACTTTAATTATAAGTGTTTGAGGGAAAATGAAGTCAGATTAATGATAAAAAGTGTTGATTCCTATAGAAAAATTGTTAAACTTTTTGAGTCCAAAAATATTAATTATCACACTTTTCAACTTAAACAGGAACGAGCTTATAGAGTAGTAATAAAAGGTCTTCATAGTTCCACCCCAGTCAGAGATATAAAGGCAGATCTTTTATTTTTAGGTCATTCGGTTAGAAATGCTAATGTCAGAAGTAGGGTATCAAAGTTGCCATTGCCTATGTTCTTTGTAGACCTTGATCCGAGTCCAACAAATAAAGACATTTTTAAGGTTAAACATATTAATAATGCAATCGTCACTATTGAAGCTCCAAAGAAAACCAACGACTTAATTCAATGCCACCGATGCCAACAATTTGGCCATACCAAATCCTACTGCAAACGGCCATTTAAATGCGTGAAGTGCGGATTCGATCATCCTACCATAGAATGTAAAAAAAACGTAGAAACTCCACCAAAATGTGTGAATTGTCTGCAAAATCATACAGCAAATTATAAAGGTTGTCCTTTTTACCAAAGAATGCAACAAATACGCAACAATAACAACAATCAACAACGTACATATGTACAACCACGGAATGTTCAATCTGCTCCAGAAAATCATAATTCAAACTACCACAGCACTAGTGAAGGAATCAGTTACGCTCAAGCAGTAAAAGGTAATACAACTAGTCCCGAAATGAGGTTTTTAGAGAGATTAGAACGTATGATGGACAAAATGTTTGACATGATGACAAAAATTATGGATAAATTATGCAAATAGATCTTCGAATTGCAACATGGAATGCTAATGGAGCATCCAGTCACACAAAGGAGATAGAAATTTTCCTTATAATCAATCATTTAGATATTTTACTCATATCTGAAACACATTTTACATCTAGAACACACTTCAGCGTCAGAGGTTACGATCTATTTCAAGCTAATCACCCAGATAATAAAGCTCATGCTGGATCAGCTGCCTTAATAAAGTCTAACCTGAAATTCGAGTCGCTTAGCCCAGTCATGAAACCATATATACAAGCTTGAGGTGTAAAAGTTCAGTGCAATAATTACGAAGTTTCAATTTATGCTATTTATTGTCCACCTAGACACAGTTTAAGTGCACAAAATTATGAAACATTTTTCAAGACTCTTGGTGGCAAGTTTATTGTAGGTGGCGACTATAATGCCAAGCATCCATGGTGGGGTTCTAGATTATCTAATCCTAAAGGGAAATAACTTTTTAAGTGCATCTCTAAATTGGGGTACAAAACATTATCCACGGGAAGACCGACGTATTGGCCAACCGACCCAAATAAAATTCCAGACCTATTAGATTTTTTTGTTTACTCAGGCATACCGGATACTCTTCTTGATGTCATAGATTCTGATGACCTTAATTCTGATCATTCTCCTGTACTTTTAAGTTACAACACCCTTTTGGCAACTATTGAAGAAAAAGTGAAAATTATTACTCATAAAACTGACATTAACACTTTTCAGCGTTGGATGGATCAGAATTTAGAGCTAAACATATCTTTAAAGACCGGAGATGAAATTGATAAAGCTGTAGATAAATTCTGCAGTGTAATAAGAAATTCTGCTCAGTTATCTACTCCAACAATGCAGCCGCAAAGAGGCCAAAAAGTGTTTATATCTACAGAAATAAGACAACTTATACGAGAACGCCGGAGACTTAGAAGAATTTGGCAGCAAAGTAGAAATCCTACGGATAAAACTAACTTCAATAGAGCTTCAAATCATCTAAAAAAGAGCATAGCAGAATTTAGAAATGAGCAAGTATCTATATTTTTGAAAAATTTGGACACATCAAAAGATACAGATTACAGTCTTTATAAAGCAACAAAATACTTAAAACACCCTGCAAAAAGAAATGTTCCTGTTATGAAATTAGATGGCACCTGGTGCAGAAACAGTAAGAGCAAAGCAGAAGCCTTTTCTGAATACTTGCAACAAATTTATCAATCTTTTTAATCAACAAATACCGTACATGAAAGTAACGTACATACGTTTTTGGAATCTCCATACCAAATGGATTTACCAATAAAACCTATCTCTCCGAGGGAAGTACAAAATGTTATTTCCAAACTTAACAATAAAAAGTCTCCAGGACATGATAAAATCGACTCGATAGTTGCGAAATCACTTTCAAAGAAAGGCATTCTATTTTTAACTTTAATTTATAGCTCTATTATGACATTATCATATTTTCCCGCCATCTGGAAAAGAGCTGAAATTATAATGATCCAAAAGCCGAATAAACCAGAAAACCAGATTACATCCTACAGACCAATAAGTCTATTAACTACATTTTCAAAGATATTTGAAAAGTTGTATGCATCAAGGCTATTACCTATTTTAGAGAAAGAAAACATAATACCTGACCACCAGTTTGGATTTCGTCGACAACATGGAACTCCAGAACAATGTCACAGAGTAGTAAAGGTAATATCCGATTCACTAGAGGAAAAAATGTATTGCTCGGCAGCATTTCTTGACATAAAACAGGCATTCGACAGAGTGTGGCACGAAGGTCTGCTATTCAAACTTAAAAAAATTCTGCCCGCCCCACACTTTTCATTGATAAATTCCTACATCAGCAATCGATCTTTTTATGTGAAGGTGAATGACGAAACATCAAATATATTCAATATTTTCAGCGGAGTCCCACAAGGCAGTGTTTTAGGTCCAATATTATATACTATATACACTTCCGACATGCCTACTTCTGATAATGTCGTAGTTGCTACATATGCAGACGATACCGCTATAATCTCCACCAATAAATGTCACATTGAAGCTTCTTCTGTAATGCAAAGAGAGCTAAACACACTGCAGCAATGGTTAAACAATTGGAAAATAACTATAAATGTAGAAAAATGTAATTATGTTACATTTAGTTTACGGAAAGAAGAATGCCCTCCAATATATGTAAATAACTTACAAATACCAAAGTCTAACTGCGTAAAGTATTTGGGAATGTATATAGACAAACGCCTCACATGGAAAGAACACATCAGAAATAAAAGAAAACATCTAAATATGAAAACAAAGAAAATGAACTGGTTACTTGGAAGCAGTTCACAACTTAGTCTAGAGAACAAAATAACATTATATAAAGTTATTTTAAAACCTGTGTGGACATATGGCATAGAGCTTTGGGGAATGGCCAGTAATTCAAATATTGAAATATTGCAACGATATCAGTCTAAAACCTTAAGGAATATTTCTGGCGCTCCATGGTTTATGACCAACATTCAAATTCACAGGGATCTAAATGTACCTTTTGTTTTAAGTGAAATTAATAGATTTAGTTCTAAGTATTTAAACAGACTAAGTAACCACCAAAACCCTTTAGCGATAGCGTTATTAGATGAAACAAATGAAATTAGAAGACTGAATAGGTTTCATGTATTAGATCTACAATATAGAAAATGAAGAACTTTTTACCTTAAGCAAATAATCTTTTTTTATATCTAACAAACATACATGTATTACATATACCACTTGTGTCAAAAAAATATCAAATACCGACTAGCATTTTGTCTTGATCTATATAATATGTAAATAAAAATTCTTAACTAAATATAGGTAGCAAAATATTATTAGTTTTTCTTCCCAATATTACTAAAATCTTAAGAAAAATATCATGGACCTAAAATATTTTTGATAAGATGTAAAAATTATCACAAATGTATTTATAAGTAAAATGTCGTGTCTTAAATTCGTGGCCACCACTGTATATAGTTTATTAAACTTACTGTAGTTTAATAACATATGTGATATTTTCATTGTTTTATCAAATTTGCTAAATATTGTAAAATAGATTGTAAATAAAAGTAAATTAAAAAAAAAAAAAATTTTTTGTTCTTTTTATTATTATTATAATTATAATTATAAAAAATTAAACGTCCACATATGTGGACGTGAAGAGGTTAATAAATATATCACAGCCCACCCTGTCACTTATCAATGAGGTATCAGTGTAAACTTCAAGGGTCCCTTTGGAAACCTTTGGTTCTTCAGACTAGAAGTTCCTAGTTGCAATTCTTAAATCTAATGTTCTATTAAGAAAGTTGTAAGGAATTCTATAATCGACTTTGATTTTTCTATGACTACAGCATCTCCATGGTCCAGACTGGGCCAGGATTTAGTTGTATTGTGTCTTACTGGCCCCAATTTAGCTCTCAAGTTTAATAGGAGGTCAAAAGGGCGTCAATTGAGTACAGCAAATAATTCCGTGGTTGGAGTGAAACAAAGCGCACTGGTGATCAGAACAGGTGATTGCCTGTATACTCTGCCATGAGACGAGGGGGGGATTTAGTCGGTGAGGGCCCCACACACGGAGGATGTGACGACTTCCTCTATGGTGCGGTTAGGTACATTTACCCCTCCTCGGCGTGAAAAAAAAAAAAAAAAATCACTTGGGAATGGTATAGATGTTTGGAGGCCGTCATCCGAACCTGTATATCACTATAGAAGCGTAAAATTGTTGTAAAATATTAAAATTTTTTATGGAAGCGTAAAATGGTACATCAATTCATTTTATAAACTTTTTTCTATGAATTTTGTGAAGGTGCTGTGTTTTTACTTGCACAACAAAATATAAAAAAAAAACATTTTTATTGTGTTATCATAATCGTTAAAATAATAAGGAAAACAGGTATATTTTTTTCGCATTATGTCATAGATGGAATGAATGACTATTCCTATATTCTATTCCTATTCCTATAACATAAACGGGCCACAAGTGTGTGTTTTACCTCTCATACTTGCGGTTACGTTATGTTTTCATACATTGAAGATTATGTATTTGAAAACATTTGCAAGAGAATGACTTGTTTATGTATGGGCGTGCATAAATAAATTCATGCAATATGTTGTTCTCTTCTTCTCTTTTTTCTGTTGTGTGATTGCTGTCCATATAACAGTAAATTTAATGTAACTGGTCGTTATTTTTTATTTCATATGGCGTGAATATAACCACAAGTTAAAAAATAAAAAATTCGTTATGCTATCAACAATTATATAAAAAAATAAAAAATAATAATAATATTAGATTTAAGAATAAATGTTCATACTAATAACGATAGAGCTTGGATTGAAATTTTTAAAAACAGTTATCTTTTCCAAAGTTAGTAAATAAGGGCATACATAATTGGTAGTTACAAACCTCCAGTCAGAATTACGATATAGTTTCTCACACCACTTATGTCAAGGGTGTTAATTTTATCCATAAGTCGGACCTACAGTTTAGAGCCGACTCCGGACGACAGATTTTTTTTCTGTGAAACTTTTCATGGTACTTTTATTTACTCTCAGAGTTTTTGACAGAAATCTGCTGTAAGGCAGAAAGCAAAAAATTATCTCTTCGGCGACTTCCTCTCAGCAGCAGATTTCTGGCAAAAACTCTGAGAGTAAATAAAATTGCCATAAAAAATTCCTCAAAAATCAGTCGTTCGGAGTAGACTTTAAACTGTAGGTCCCACCACTCATGTATAAAATTCACACACACAACATAAGTGGTGTGAGAAACTAGCACTTTGTACAATGGGTCAGTTCGACCTCGGGGCCTGTACTTGTCTTAATTAACAAGTACACGTCCTCTACCCTAACCTAACCTAAACAAAATTGCAACAACAAAAACTGCAAACAAATGTACAACGACAAACAAGAATAAGAGTAAACAACATGTTACTTTTATAGAGATTTCGTGAAAGCGAAGTCATATGTCTTCAAGAGCATTCATCAGACTGTTTACCCCGTGATATAAAAGGCAAGAAAAAGCAGGCAACGGAAGACGCCTTCAGCCTTGTGTGAAGACGCGGTGTTTGAAGAGAATAATCGTGGTTTGAAGATCGCCGTTATAAAGATCTGTCGAACAATCGCTATTATTTACGCAAAAGCGTGTAAAGAAGAATAACAAACAAAGTAAATTGTTGTTGTTTACATGAAGTTGTGAACAGAATTGTACGAATAATAAAGAATTTAATTAAAACTAAACACAAATTTAGTTTTATTTTTATTTGCAATCTACTAGTTCATATTTTAAACGCTTTTAAAAGTGTAAAAATGTAACAATATATTGTTTTCTTTTAAATTTTAATTTCTTCTGCTTTTTATGTTTTCCTTTCACCTCAAGAGATTTCAAGAACATTTTTATTTCTGTTCTCTTTTTTTAAATTATAACGGCTCTAAACACAATTGACTTGGGTAACGCTAACAATCATATTTCCAACGCTGTGGCTAACGTTTTCAAATAAAAGCAGCAAAAAATGCTACAATGTTGTTAAGGGGAAAAGTCCTAGAAAAGCAAAATTCTGTATTAAAATTCTCTGTAACAGAAAAAACTTGTATATCAAAATAAAGATACAAATTTTCTTTGTATATGAAGGCTGCAAAAACTTCAATTTCTCTTTTGTTTTATCATATACAGCGGTAGCTGGACTTGGTTGTGTGACTGATTAGTAATACAGTACTCTTCCAAGATGTTTTCAAATTGTTCCTTTATGTGACATTGAAATATTCATTACGTATACGTATAGTATGGCTGAATTTAAAACAATTCAATTTTACCTCAGCACATACATGAGACAGTAAAGTAAATGGAGACCGACAATCGTAATGTTGACAATTTTTTTGATTCCAAATAAAATGGATTCATTAAAACGTTCATAAAATAATTCATAGGTACATAAAAATGTGAAAAATTTTGAATAGAAATTATAACACCACGAAGGGAAAATCACATTGTCGTTGTGTGATGATTGGTGTGCAAGGATACAGTTCGCTATACTGACGGTGAGCAATTCACTCTCTGGCAAAGTGTTTTCCATGCTAGAAAGAATGTTGAGAAGCAATAACTAAGAATTATCCTTGCGGCGGATTACAGTGCTATGTGACTCGTGCTGAGATTGTCAATCCCCAAATAACCCTCTTGAATGTCAGTCTGAATTCAAGTTTAGGTAAACTTTGCTATGGCATAGGGGCTCAGTTCCTGTCACCCGTACAGGTCCAAATTGAAAGAAGCTTCTATGCAAAACAGGAAAATAAAAAATAAAAATTAATAAAATAAACCTGCGGCTACAATCCGTTACTGGACTCGCGGACTGAATGTATAAAAGTCCAAACAGCACAGTTTTTAACAATATAAACAAACCAGTCGCAATGCTAAAATAAGGAGAGCAAAACACTCTAAAAACTCAATTTTACCATCGACTCCAGTCATCAACTAAAATAGCTGTTCAGAAGAACAAAGTAGACCTTGAGGATGAATCACCCAGATTAAGGAGGAACAGAAAATATTGCTTATTGGCAGCAGTGTGGACAATAAGAACATATCAAACTTGCTCATGCAAAAGATGTCACGGCACTGATTGCGATGAAATTCATTAAAAACAGACCTGGGCATGATGTCAATCCCAGAACCCTGGGACTTTAAAGATGCAATCAGATTACTCTGTTGTAAAATGGGAAAGGTAATAAGGGATGTTACATACCTACATACATACATACAAAATTGGTCATTACAACCCTTCCGTTAGGATTATTGGCCTAGTTTCGTATGTTGTGTGTGTTAATTTAATACATGAGTGGTGGGGCCAACAGTTAAAAGTCGACTACGAACGACAGATTTTTGAGAAACTTTTCCTAGCAATTTTATTTGCTCTTAGAGTTTTTGCCACAAAGCTGATAGAAAGTCACCGAAGAATATTTTTTTTTTTCATATTTTTTTTTATGCCTTACCTGGGGTTCGAACCGTTGCCTTAGGTCTAATAAGCCACCACACTACCTACTAGACTATATAAGTATGTTTGCTGGAAGAGCTGTGGAGCGGTTTACAACTGACCCATAATTTCGTCGAAAAACAATCTTTATGATTATTTTAATTTTTTCTATTGAAATTCGGAGACTTTGGCGGACAATTTGGTAAAACAGCTCCATATTATTTTGAGAACGAGTTTAGTTAGGTCCTTACTCTAAACGACAATCGATGATTATCAACTTCTTTTGGACCAATTTGAACAGTGCTATTATTAGATATTCTGATGAGCAATTTGAGAGCATGGTCGTCTCACGTAGAGGTGAGATGAACTGGCCACCGAGATCGTGATCATTACTTTTTCTTGTAGGGTATTCGCAAGTGTACGATTCAGCATAAAAAATGAAGCTCTTATTTTATCTTATTCTATAGTAGTCAGTTTAGTTTTTATTTTTTGTTTTCAACTTTTCATTTAGAAAGTAAACAGTCAACAACAACTTAATTAGCACTTCAAATACTAAAACAGTACACTTTATTTGCATTCCCTGAATTGTTAACAGAGTTTCTAGTAATTTGTTAAGAAACATAAACACCAGATAAAATGAAAACAAACTATTTTAACTGCTAGAAGCCCAAAGAGGATAACCATAATTTAGTGACCACTTCAACAAAATAATATACTGCTGCTGTTGCTCTGACCATAAGCTAACGAACTGTTTTTATCTGTGGGGTATAATAAATATGTATGTATGTATGTGTAAGTTCACATAAAGGGTTTCTTTCTTTTATATGTGAAGAGGCAGTTAAACGTAAATGTTAATTTTTCAAATAAAAGCAAAAAAAATTTATAAAAATAAATTTTTACAATTTAGTTTTTCATAGACAAAGTGCAACGGAATAACATTAAATCATTTCAGATTTATAAGTATTCCAAATAAGTTCACTTTCAAACATGCCAGCCATCGTAAATTAATTACACGATGTGACAGTCAAAATACATCCAGCTAATGATATAGTGTAGGTTGTGAGTTTTGTTCAGTAAAACTCAAAAATATATTTTTTATATTTCTCGAACCCTCCAAAATTGTTTTATTTGACATAAACGGTATTCTTGATCTCTTCATACAAAATTATTTATTACTCAAATATGCTTGAACCTTTTGTAAAAATCCAAAGTTGTTTAAAAAGAGGAGAGATTAGCCTTTAAAACGTAAAACATAAACATTTTTTCAAGCTTATATGTTAAGAGTTTTGATGGGGTAAACTTGGAATATATTATTTTTTTTCTTATTTTTGCAAGTTTGGCCATTTTCAATTGCAAAATTTAATTAAAAAATATGAAATAAGGAATGATATTCTGAAAATGCATTATCTTGTGAAGAGATTTACACATTGTTTGATCAAATCGGACAAAAATTACCGTAGTTATTATTTAAATATTATAACAGTCATGTTATATTTTTTATATATGTCATCTTATCAAATGAACTTTGAGTTGAAAAAATTTTCAAAAGTTTTGATGGATCTTGATTGTTTATCGCAAAATGTGCCAATTGCATGTTTGCACGACTGCCAGAAGTAGCCTAATATTTATGTTTTTTGCAAATATTATTATTTCTTCATATCAAAGAATATATACGCTAGTGCCACAAACATTTCTATAGAAATATTGTAAAAAATTTTTGTTTTATAAAATTTTATAATAAATTAATATAACCCTAAAAAGCTATAATAGCAACCTTTAAAAATTCTCAGTTTCATTTTATAAGATGTTTCTACGGAAACGTTATAATATTAGGTCATTTGTTTTAGTTTGAGCCACGAGTTTATATGAAAAATATAGCTCGACTGTTAGACTCTTTATATTATAACTACGGTAATTTTTGTCCGATTTGATCAAACGAAGTGTCAGTCTCTTCATAAGATAAGGCACTTTCAGACTGTCATGACTTGTTTTATATTTTTTAATTAAAGTCTGCCACTATGAAAGGACAAACTTGAAAAAATATGAAAAAAGTTCGAATTGGCAAGTTTACCTCATCACACCTCATGGAATATTAAGTCACGTAATATAGATATATATGTATGCCGTTGTAAAGGCCCATCTCTCTCCTTTGTACTAAGGTTTAAATTTTGGACAGGGGTTCAGAAATGTTTGTGTAATCCATAAATGTGTGCGTAAAGCCCAAAAAAAAAACAGTTTTAGTACTGGACACTAATAATTTACAAAGAATTTTAGCGTATGCGTAATATTGTATACATTTATATTACTCATACGCACATATTTCGACTAATATACCATGGACAGCAGAAGTCTAGGTATCCCCACCTATTTTACTTATTTCTTGAATTTTAATCCATAACATGCAAAAATAATCGATGTTTTTATATTTCTTTTATTTATTTATTTCTCTTATATAATTAAACAAAAAAAAAAAAAAAAATAATAATAAAATTTTAATGCTTTTCACAAAACTTAAGATATATAAGGAAAGTTTCTTGCGACACCATAGTTTGGCACAGTAAAAGTGTAGGTTACCTCAAGAAAAATTTTTTTTGTTATACCCAGTGTGTAGTTGGATATATATACCTTCAGTTCAAGCACTCCATTTAACCCATTTGGAATTGAATAGACAAGTTTTTTTTAGTGTTTTCTGGTGGTACCATGAGCAAGTTTTTCGTTTGACTTTTGTTTGAGGTTTAGCGATTACGTAACCGCTCTTTCAAATGATCTGCTAAAAGCTCTCTTGAAGTCATATCAGGACTTTGTGCAACAGTATTAAACCTGTGGGGACTTTTTTGTCCAAATATATTGCCGTACTAAAACTTTTGCTGTCCACTGTATATAGAATGCTATTTAAGTGGGTTTTCGCCGAAAACAACCCGTTTGGTGACATGAGTTCACTAAAAACTCGACTACGGCGACTACATCTCATCTCCTTACACCACTTACATTCGACCGAGAATGGAATACAACTCGCATGTATGGGTCGGTGAATTTGGAATTAAAACTTGCACATATAGTTTGGTATTTGGTAGCTTGTCTTTCATAACACACTATTTTATAATTTGCAAACCTTATTTAGTTCCGAGTTATATTTCAGCTTATAGTAAATGTATGTAGTATGTATGTATGTATAAATAAATACACACACAAATCTATTTAATTACTTATTATTTACAATACAATTACAAATTATATTCTAATTATACGAGATGAGTAACGTTGACGGTGTAGTGCTATAGGCCAGAGTCTCTGGTGGAAACCGACCCGACCCACGTCTCTCACGCTAATAGTCTAGCACACTACCCACTAGACTACCAGGGCATACTACAAATCATATTTGTACACGTTTGTTCAAAAAAAAAAGAAAATTTTATTTTGTATGGGCATTACCCTTCTTTTGCCACGATTAATGAAAATAAAATTTCGTTTTATGAGCTATGATTTTAGGCTCGTTATTTACAAGTTCTAGGTCTCAGAAATAATCATGTCATTTTTATGATAAGTGTAGGTAGGTGTAATTGTTAAATTAAACACAATTTATCTATTTCACAAATTCTAACTCAGAGCGGTCAACAGTTCTTTTTTTCATTTTCTGCATCAACAATTGGTTTGTAACTATTTGTACAAAACAAATCTCAACAAATTTGTACATACTTTAAATATTTCTTATCGGCTACAAGCCAGACAATCAAATCATAGAATAAAAAAGGAAAATATATATCTAAAAAACAATATTTTGTATACAAACAACAAAAAAAAAAATTAGAAAAAAATGGTGAAATTTAGTTATAATATTCTTCTTTCTTGTTGTATTGCATACTGCCAATAAAGTTTTAAACTATTTTTATGGATGGAAGCCAATTTATTAGTACCAAGGCGTTGAAGTAATTTCTTAATTTTTTTTTGTCCATATTTTGAAAATGTCATCAACATTGCTAATATGTTTCATGTCAAACACTATTTTATTATAAGTGCGATCGAAAAAATTATAAAGAAGTGTGAATAATTTTTATGACACTCAGACTGTTGCGGCCTGTCAAATAAGGTAAGAAGTAGAGACAGGAAGAAATCCGCTTATTGCCTTTAGGCGAAGTCTATTGTTGGCAGCGATACCATAGTTGTAGTTCTTGTGAATTGATTTATATTAATCTCGTAATAAATAAACACAAAATTAGTTATTGTTTCTGCTGCACACTTATTAACCCTGGACGGTTACTCTTCATTTTTGTACATTAAGGTTACTCATCGTTGAACCGACGAACACTTTAACCCTAATTGGTTACTGTTCGTCGAACCGACGAAGCTCATTTACTTTTTATCATATAATTCTTTTATATTTGACCAAATTTCGCTCTTTTTTCAACAATGTTTGTTGATAACGAAGGCTTGTAGTGAGTAAACATACGCTGGCCACCAATTTTTTTAATTCTGGATGGTCATTTTTGTACAGTAAGGTTACTCTTCGTTGAATCGACGAACAAAAAATTTTTTTTTGTCTCCTGCCTGCAAGTTAAAGGCACAGTTATGTGTTTAAATTTTGCAAGACGTTTATTTATCTTGTTTATTTATTCCTTTGATTAAATAAAACGCGCTCGAGTCCATAGTACAAACAGCAGGTCAGACATCTACAACAAAATGAAACGCGAAAAGTAAATTTTTCGGAAATTTCCTCTCAGCAGATTTTCGACAAAAACTCTGAGAGTAAATAAAATTGACATGAAAAACTTCTAAAAAATCAGTCGTTCGGAGTCGACCTTAAATTGTATGTATGTACAGTATCGGACAAATCCTAAGCACCCCCTCAGTACATTTTTTTAAAATGATTATTCTTTTAAGAAAACAAAGTTATTAATATTTTATTTTTTATTTTTTTATTTATTTATATCCTTATTATTGAAAAACACAAATTTAAGGAATTCAGAATTCAATAAAAAAAAGTTATGATTCAAAATACATTTTAAGTCGAAAATATAAGCGGTCAAAACTAAAGCACCCCAAATTAAAGGTACAGATAAAAACTATTAAAATTAATATTTCTTTGCGAGTCCTTTATTCTGGATGGCACACGCCATTCTTTTAGGCATAGAGGATTTGAAATTATTAATTATTTTAGGTGATATTGCTTCACAGGCTATTTTTGCTGCTTCAAATAAATCTTCTTTAGTTTTCCAATTTTCTCGGTTGATTTTTAAGTTAACGATCTCCCACAAGTTCTCGATTGGGTTAAGATCAATTGAGTACAAGATATTCGATCAACAGATCAATTATTTCTAGGCCAATTAAAAAGTTTTTCCGTACCGGTCGCATATCTCCTACTCATTCTGGAGGAAGACCACGGGAAACTTCGTGATATGAAGACTCCTGAATTAAAAGGACAATCCAAAATGATCCCACAGCATCTACTAGTCACATACGAAACCGCTTATGTTTAAAAATTAGCGAAAGAACGATTCGCAGAAGGACGGTAGAGGCCGCATTATTCAGTCGACGACTCGAATTTTAACACACACAATATGTGCGGTATGAGGAGCCAGGGTGTAATCCTGATTAAAGCGTTTTAATGTAAAGTAATGTTAATCTTAAAGTAAGTAATTAGACACAGATCTCGTTTTATGCAGATTCAGATTATGTTTTAATGTTTTAATTTTAACAATTTGTTTTAGAAAATTAACAAATTTTAAAATTTTGGATGTTTTTTTAAAACTTTCTCGTAATAATTTTTAACTTAACCTGTGTTTACATCACTAATATAATAATTTTATTTTTTTTGATCATTTACTCCTTTTTCTGTAATAAACGATTTAATATACATATTTGTATATTTTTTAGACGTGTTTTGTTTTTATTGTTTAAGTAAATTAATGATGATTTTTTTATATGATTTTGTTTTAATTTAATAATTAAAATTTAAATTTATTCGGTTTCTCATGAGTTTGGAATTTAACATTAGTTTTTATATGGATCCAGAGTATCGCTTTATGCGAATTCAACTAATTTTTTTTGGATTAAAACGAGACCTGAGTTTAATTGTAAACTAAACCTTACGATTCACTTCAGTTGAATATAAGAATAAAAAGACGTAATTCTACTGACTTTTCAGAAATAACACAGAAGTCTTTACGTGAAAAATTTGTACAGGAACGAATTAAACAAGTAAGTGAGGTGAAAACAATAATGATGGGCACATCGGGATGACAATTATGATGATGTGCCTCGCAAATGTTTCGCTTTCAAAGTGACATTAACAGCTGCGGTTAGAGAATACATTTACAGAGAATTGGATTCAGAATTCATTCAATCATTCAAGTACTGCTAAAGTTCTATAAATTATTTTAAATGCAAAAAGAAGTTTTACTAATGTTCGGAAGAGAACAACATTTATTATTAACTTCAATTGAATAGCAATGCCAATGTAGTAATAGAGGCTTGCTTCTATAATTTACATTTTTTTCATTTGATGTAATAAAATATAAAAAATGGAGAAATTTGGTTAAACATGTTAAGAATTCTCAACCAAAATTTGCAAAAAACAAAGAATGTAAGAGGCCGAAAAGCGAAAAGGAACGTGCCAGCCAGGATTCTCGTCTCAAATTAATCAATTTATCACATTGTCTATGGCCAGGATGTCGTCGTAGCAGGTAGTCTGTTGGGTTATTAGACGTAAGGCCACGGTTCAAACCCCAGGTCGGACATCAAAACGAAAATATGAAAAAATATTTCTTCGGCGACTTACTCTCAGCAGATTTCTGGCAAAAACTCTGTGACTAAATAAAATTGCCATGCAGAGCTTCTCAAAAATCTGTCGTTCGGAGTCGACTTTAAACTGTAGGTCCCGCCACTCCTGTATGAAATTAACACACACAACATGAGTGGCGTGAAAAGCTAGGGCGTAGTCCTGAGTGAAGTGTTGTAATGGCCAATTATCTGTGTATGTATGTATGTATATATCCATGGCTTTGAGGTATAAGTAGTAAACGAAGGAAGAAAATCGTAAAATTTGCGGTTCCAAACAATAACAACCTAATTTGACTTAGGCCGTGCTATCGCATTCCACTAGCAAAACTTTATATTTACGTGAAAACCCATTACTCTAATACAGTTTTTAAAAAGTTGTTAATAAGAAACGTGTTGACCTTAATCGTAATGAAGCCCCTTCACAAAACGCCTTAACAAATAAAACTTTCATTATCGTTTTTCATCTTAGGCTTGGCCGTAAAGGCATCAGAGGCATGGACACTATTAAGCACTGATGCAGCAGCCTTAGGAGTACTCGAGAGAAAAGTCCTACGTAAGATCTTCGGTACAGTGCGAGTTGGCGATGATTTCCGCAACCGATTCAACAGTGAGCTGTATGAGCTCCTCAACGACATAGACGTTGTTCAGCGTATTAACATCCAGCGGCTTAGCCATGTCGTTCGAATGAAGGAGGATAAAAATTTTAATATCTTTATCTGCGGCAATATAAAAAATATAATGGTTTGAGTACTACAAGTGGTTTTTAACTTAACTTACGAATTATTTAACCGCCACTCTTTGAAGACCACAATTTTTTACAAATACTTCTGAATGTCATTGACAAAAACGTGCCTTAAGTCATAAAATTATTTTTTTGTTTATTGCAGCTTAATTTGCCATTCTGAAGGCTTTTATAATCTATTTTTTTTTTCATTTATAAAAATATTATTTTTTTGCAGCCATTATTAAATTAAAGTGAAATTTATAAACCATTCTGGGCTTTATTTAAAGAAAGAATTTGTGATAACAGAATGAATTATAAAAATGAATTTAATTTTTGGAAATACAAAGGAAATACTTTAATTAGCTTGCTGGCCACAAAATATTTAATGTCGGCAAAATAATTGTGACACAGATTATGAATTCATTACCACATATACATATGTTTGTATATTTACTACCGAATTAATTCCCATTTAACAAATGACTGTAAATGTCACTCAATTGTCAATCAAATAATTTTAGAAATGGTGGACATTTAATTAATCAAATTGTAAAATATCTTCGTTATTAATTAAATTAAGGTCTTTTAAGCCTCTTACCACACACTCTGTAAGAGTGACAGTATGAACATCAAAGTTAGTCACCAAGTAAAAGCTTTCATTTTAAATCAATTCAATACATTCGAAATTGTTTAATATTGTTACGAAAATGAAAATGGTGTTATCGTTTAACATTAAAACAATAAACAAAAATTACAAAAAAAAAAAAACAATGGACTTGTTTACATGATCAACGAACAAACAAAAATATAGCAACATCAGTAAAAAAAAGGGATAAACAAGTAAACAAACAGGCAACAACAACACTGCAAAGACAAACGTAAACAAAATACACAAACAACAATAACATAAACAACAAGTTTACATTTATAGAGCTTTCGCGAAGGCGAAGTCATTCTCCTTCAAGGGTAAAGAACTTTTGGAATACTTATTTACTTAATTAGTCATTACAAACCTTTCATTACAATTTTATTTATTTTTAGAGTTTTGACCATAAATATGCTGAGAGGACGTCACCAAAGAAATATTCTTTCGCCAATGGAATATTTTTTGTATGTCGTTCCTACTACAAAAGTGGTTAAGCCTATGGTGGATAAAAGAAAATGATTAAAAATGTTTTCAAGTACTGTATACAGCATGCATGTATATTCTTTTACTACGTATATTTAGACTATTCTAAAGGCCTTGATGACAAGCGAACGATTTCAGAGGATATTGACTATTTGCCTTAGAATAGCAACAGTGATGAGATGGAAAAGTCTTCTGATTTGCCTGGTATGAAAATAACCTCGTAATACGGTGTAGTTAATAGAGTAAAGGGCCATAGCTTAATAGAAGCTCATTGTATTTGCGTATGTGATTCACAGAATCACTTTGCTACTGCCTTCTTTGAACTTTGCTCCGTACAAGGTAAAATGGCTTGAATATTTAAACTTCTGCACGCTTATTTGGAAACTTTTTAGAAATTAGATTAGAAATTTCCTTGTCATACCTAAGTTAACCCACAATACAATTTAAATTTTTTGTCTGATTTAGTAAGCTACATGGATCTCCGACGGAGATAATGACCATTTACCGGGCCGCTCAATGGATCCTCGTCAACGGTGCTCCATTCACCCGCGTCTCGGTCTTTTCTGACAGTCAGTCCGCCATAAGATCTCTATTAAGTGTTGTGAATAACTCCAGGATTGTTAGGGAATGTCGCCGCTGTCTCGACCTTCTTTCTGAGCGCTTCAGTGGCTCACTGGTCTGGGTCTCCGGGCACAGTAAGATTCCGGGAAACTGCAGGGCCGACGAGCTCGCTAGAGCTGGTGCACTTCTTCCGGAATCCTCTTCAATAGACTTGGGTATGCCACTTGCCTCGGTCAAGTTAACCATTACGGGGAAATTCTTTCGAGACGCCAGCCTATCCTGTGTCAATGAGGAGTCCTGCTCCACCGCTAGACTCACCTGGCCCCTATTGGATAGAAGGCGTACCAATCATTCACTTGGACTTGGTCGTGACATCATCTCAACCACAGTGACCATGCTTAAAGGTCATTGTGTTATGGGTAGACACACGGAAAGGATGCAGCTCCCATTTAACGACTTCTGCCGTGGATGCAGACCCACTGAGGAAGAGGAGACTGTTATCCACATTATTTGTCAGTGCCCATCTTTTGCGTGATGCAGATATAGGTTATTTGGTTATTTCTTGTCAGCTTGACGGAACTATCATCCATTGATGTCAAGGATATAGCCTCATTTATCAAACTTTCTAGCTGGTTTCCCAGCGTGGGGTAGTTGCGCTGACCGACTTTTCCCTCTCCCTGGTTTTGGTAGAACTTGGTCAGTCTAGAGACTGCGTTCACCTGTGGCATTAAAACGGCCAGCTATGCGTGCTCAAGTGAGCTCTTTGATATCAGAGCTACCACTCCGACCTAACCTAAACTACATGAATGAAAGTTGGATTGGGTGAAAACACAAATGGTGTACATATAAAAATTCTTTATCAACAATAAGTATTACCCTTAAGTCCCTTATGTTAATAATTACTATGTCAACTTATATTGATTGTTGTTAAAGTAAGGATATAATGTGGCAAATACAAAGAAAATAATGGCAGAAAGACATTAAGTTGCTAACACTGTAACTACAACTTTTCACTTAGCTTAGCTCTTGGACTGAGGAACCTTTATATATTTATAAATTGTAAACTAGCACAACTAGATAGAATTTATTCATATAATTTATAATTCTAATTAAGATAAGTTAGTTTGTACGTATTCAAAAAGTGAACTTAAATTAATATTTATTTAATAACGTAATTATGTTATGTTAGGTGTTCAGATATGCACCTTTATTACGTAAATCGCAATAAACGCTCATTTAGCTTATTATTTCATATAAAGTTTCAATTAATAATTGCGCAATAAATACGCAAATTGTTATAAGATTTAGTAAAATTTAAAATGCAGCACTGTCAGCACTGCGAACAAATTTTGTTGATATTTGAAACTACAAATATCAACAACATCAAATAAAAATGGCGAGTGAGGTGGAAGGTCAGTTTATTTATATTAACAATAAATCTACCGATACTTCTTGCATTGCTATTTCCATTTCTATTTCTTTTCTACTAATATTAATTAAAATTTCTAATGATTTAAAATATTTTGAATGTTTCGAAATTTTGGTGATAAAGGCTATAACAAAACAATGAAATAAGAATTTTTATTAACAAAATAGCATTAGAAATTTTTACTGTAATACTCGCTTGGAGTAGAATGAATATCCATCTGCCAGAAAACAAACTATATACCTCAATATACCGAATCATACCAGGTAATGCCAAAAATGTCTAAAACAGTGATTTTATATCACAAAATATGCAAATCAAGATACAGAACCTGTGCTCAGGGCAAATAACTTCCCGCAGTAGTTAGGGCAGATTACATGCATTCCTCAGTAAAAAAAAAATACAATATAGGAGCAAATCTTCAAAAATATTTTCGATGTATTTTTTAATAGAAGTCGTAAAGGCAAATAGCAGTGTTATAATGTTATGGTCAAGAAATTCTGATAAAAAAAAAATCTTAAATGAATAATTTTTCCCATCACTGTAGGTTTTGTGTTAAATTTATGAATTGTTATTAAAAAAAATTAAAAAAATGTTGTGTTTTAGCTGTCAAATGATTATTGAATATGCTGATTTGCTTATGCCTGAACACTTAAACTAATTTTGTAAATTAAACGAATATTGACTCAATTAAAATACATGCTTGTACATAGCATTATTTAAAATCAATCCAATATATATAAATATTTTAGATATTGTAATTGGAGTCTGATTACTTCTAATTTAATAAAAAAATTCATAGTGAAATTGTTTCTTGATCTATACTACAACCACATTATATTTATTATAAAATGAAAGTATCTGGCAATACCGCAGAGTTATTCGAAAAGCGTCATTATTTCTTAAACACACTCCATGTATAGCTTGCTGTATTCGTATACATACAAAATTAATGCTCATATGCTAAATACTCGCTATTGAAGTATCTGTGTATGTGTTTATAAATATCATGCAAGTATTTGTTGTGCAGTGGTGCAATTTATTTCAAATGTTGGTGCATTTCACGAAGCACTTATACGTGCTCTGCTCTCATATAAGTATACTACGTCTCAACTAATTTCAAAACTGCCATTATCACAATATGTTTGGTTGTATATAGTCCCGTTATAGCCTACGGTTGCATAGTGTGCACCTTTATCTGCTATTATGAACATGCTTGAGTGTGTGTAGTTTAAAACAATTGATATACTCGTATTCCATTGAGATTTTAACATCAGGTAGCATATCATGATTTTGAAAAGCTGCTGTTTATTTTGCCAACGCATTCAATATATTTTGGATATTATTACCATATACGGACATTCATTTGATAAACGAGTGCAATTTTTGACGAACCGTATATTGTCCTATTTGTATAGTTTTCCCTTAGTTAACTATGCACACTCTGTTTTGAATTTGAAACTTGGCGAATAACTATTTCATTATGTGAATGTGCCTAATAATGAGTTGCACAATTACAATGCAATTAAAATAATTTTATGAATGTTTGTGGAAATTGTGCTCTAATGTAAATTTCATGAAAAGCAAAATCAGATTGACATTCGGCTGGTATAATCCATGTATTAGTTTGGTCCGAAATTGTTGTTCATATGCAATATAAAAGAGTTGATAACGGCGTTATAAAAAAAAATATAAAAAAATCATAATAAAATAAAATAAAATAAATAAAATAAAAATCATAATAAAAAAACAATAAAATTCTCAAATTGTTTTAAAGTGTCGATAAGTTGCATCGCATATTTTTGAAACATATAGTCGGTTACTTCCTTTGTACATTATGAATACTTATGATAATAATTGGATAATTATGAATTATGGTTACTCGTAACGACGAAATTGGCATTTTTATGTTTACCGTACGACATGTACATTTTGTTGTTGCCTCTTTGTCTTGTTTGCTTATTTATGTTTCGGTAGCTTTTGCCCTCTTACGAATATTCTCAGGATATGCCAGTGATTGTTAGTCATACACACTGTTTTGTCTCCGGTGATGATACTGGTTTTAGGAGCACACATAAGAGCCGGCACGAAGTATCTCGATTCCTATAAGAACATATTTTTCATCTAGACAAATGATTAAATCTCTAGAACCTGGAAGTTTGGAAGATAAACAAAATTGGCGCAAATTAAATTGAAACTATGTGGGATAAACTGGTCAATTGGTAGAAACTTATGCGTAATACTATGTTTAGATAGTACAATATTTTAAGTGTTCAGGCAAAATAAGAAAAGCAGTTCAGCCGCTGGCAGCTGGTAAACTGAACAGCTGGTTCTTTCAACAACATTGTTTTTTTGTCGTTATTGACATTTGAGTTGTCAAATATCAACAGAAAGTGTTCGAATAATAGTAATATGCACACTAAACACACTAATGACAGTGCTGCATTTTAAGTTTTACTCAATACTACAATAACTTGCGTATTTATTGCGCAATTATTAATTGAAACTTTATATGAAATATTCAGCTAAATTATGGAGTTTATTGCGATTTATGCAATAAAGATGCATATCGGAACACCGTATAATTCATTTGTACAATTCACAGTGGCTCAAACCAAATATAAATTTATTTAAATGTTGATTTTTTCATTTCAGTAGAAATATTTCTAAAAAATGTTGATACATAAATGAACCTGGAAAAACTTCGAAACAGTTTGTAATGCCTAGCATGTTTTATTAAAAAATATTTTTAAAACAGGAGGAACAAAACAATTAAAGAAATTTTAAACGCATAATTAGACTGTCAAATATAAGGGATACATACATACCTATGTGTATGTACATACATACATAATTGGTCATTACAAACCTTTAGTAAGGATTACGACCTGGCTTCTCAATCCACTTGTGTGTGTGCGTTAATTTCATTCATGAGTGGCGGGACCTACAGTTTAAAGTCAATTCCGAAAGAGAAATTTTTCAGACATTTTACTCTGAGAGTAAGTTTTTGCCTGTCTGTTTCGTTTTGATGTCTGACCTGGGTTTTGAACCGTGGCCTTACGTCTAATAAGCCAACACACTACCCACTAGACTACGGCGATTTCGCACTATTTCAATACTTCTAATAAAAACTTCTCCCAAACGTTGGAGCATCGGCTGCACAAGATTGACTCAAATATCCGGATTTATATTGTTCCATTCTCTTCTTAAACCCTTTTTTCAACTGATGTTTTAATTTTAACAATTTGTTTTAGAAAATTAACAAATTTTAAAATTTTTGATGTTTTTTTAAAACTTTCTCGTAATAATTTTTAACTTAACCTGTGTTTACATCACTAATATAATAATTTTATTTTTTTTGATCATTTACTCCTTTTTCTGTAATAAACGATTTAATATACATATTTGTATATTTTTTAGACGTGTTTTGTTTTTATTGTTTAAGTAAATTAATGATGATTTTTTTATATGATTTTGTTTTAATTTATTAATTAAAATTTAAATTTATTCGGTTTCTCATGAGTTTGGAATTTAACATTAGTTTTTATATGGATCCAGAGTATCGCTTTATGCGAATTCAATTAATTTTTTTTGGATTAAAACGAGACCTGAGTTTAATTGTAAACTAAACCTTACGATTCACTTCAGTTGAATATAAGAATAAAAAGACGTAATTCTACTGACTTTTGAGAAATAACACAGGAACGAATTAAACAAGTAAGTGAGGTGAAAACAATAATGATGGGCACATCGGGATGACAATTATGATGATGTGCCTCGCAAATGTTTCGCTTTCAAAGTGACATTAACAGCTGCGGTTAGAGAATACATTTACAGAGAATTGGATTCAGAATTCATTCAATCATTCAAGTACTGCAAAAGTTCTATAAATTATTTTAAATGCAAAAAGAAGTTTTACTAATGTTCGGAAGAGAACAACATTTATTATTAACTTCAATTGAATAGCAATGCCAATGTAGTAATAGAGGCTTGCTTCTATAATTTACATTTTTTTCATTTGATGTAATAAAATATAGAAAATAGAGAAATTTGGTTAAACATGTTAAGAATTCTCAACCAAAATTTGCAAAAAACAAAGAATGTAAGAGGCCGAAAAGCGAAAAGGAACGTGCCAGCCAGGATTCTCGTCTCAAATTAATCAATTTATCACATTGTATATGGCCAGGATGTCGTCGTAGCAGGTAGTCTGTTGGGTTATTAGACGTAAGGCCACGGTTCAAACCCCAGGTCGGACATCAAAACGAAAATATCAAAAAATATTTCTTCGCCGACTTACTCTCAGCAGATTTCTGGCAAAAACTCTGTGACTAAATAAAATTGCCATGCAGAGCTTCTCAAAAATCTGTCGTTCGGAGTCGACTTTAAACTGTAGGTCCCGCCACTCCTGTATGAAATTAACACACACAACATGAGTGGCGTGAAAAGCTAGGGCGTAGTCCTGACTGAAGTGTTGTAATGGCCAATTATCTGTGTATGTATGTATGTATATATCCATGGCTTTGAGGTATAAGTAGTAAACGAAGGAAGAAAATCGTAAAATTTGCGGTTCCAAGCAATAACAACCTAATTCGACTTAGGCCGTGCTATCGCATTCCACTAGCAAAACTTTATATTTACGTGAAAACCCATTACTCTAATACAGTTTTTAAAAAGTTGTTAATAAGAAACGTGTTGACCTTAATCGTAATGAAGCCCCTTCACAAAACGCCTTAACAAATAAAACTTTCATTATCGTTTTTCATCTTAGGCTTGGCCGTAAAGGCATCAGAGGCATGGACACTATTAAGCACTGATGCAGCAGCCTTAGGAGTATTCGAGAGAAAAGTCCTACGTAAGATCTTCGGTACAGTGCGAGTTGGCGATGATTTCCGCAACCGATTCAACAGTGAGCTGTATGAGGTCCTCAACGACATAGACGTTGTTCAGCGTATTAACATCCAGCGGCTTAGCCATGTCGTTCGAATGAAGGAGGATACAAATTTTAATATCTTTATCTGCGGCAATATAAAAAATATAATGGTTTGAGTACTACAAGTGGTTTTTAACTTAACTTACGAATTATTTAACCGCCACTCTTTGAAGACCACAATTTTTTACAAATACTTCTGAATGTCATTGACAAAAACGTGCCTTAAGTCATAAAATTATTTTTTTGTTTATTGCAGCTTAATTTGCCATTCTGAAGGCTTTTATAATCTAATTTTTTTTTCATTTATAAAAATATTATTTTTTTGCAGCCATTATTAAATTAAAGTGAAATTTATAAACCATTCTGGGCTTTATTTAAAGAAAGAATTTGTGATAACAGAATGAATTATAAAAATGAATTTAATTTTTGGAAATACAAAGGAAATACTTTAATTAGCTTGCTGGCCACAAAATATTTAATGTCGGCAAAATAATTGTGACACAGATTATGAATTCATTACCACATATACATACGTTTGTATATTTACTACCGAATTAATTCCCATTTAACAAATGACTGTAAATGTCACTCAATTGTCAATCAAATAATTTTAGAAATGGTGGACATTTAATTAATTAAATTGTAAAATATCTTCGTTATTAATTAAATTAAGGTCTTTTAAGCCTCTTACCACACACTCTGTAAGAGTGACAGTATGAACATCAAAGTTAGTCACCAAGTAAAAGCTTTCATTTTAAATCAATTCAATACATTCGAAATTGTTTAATATTGTTACGAAAATGAAAATGGTGTTATCGTTTAACATTAAAACAATAAACAAAAATTACAAAAAAAAAAACAATGGACTTGTTTACATGATCAACGAACAAACAAAAATATAGCAACATCAGTAAAAAAAAGGGATAAACAAGTAAACAAACAGGCAACAACAACACTGCAAAGACAAACGTAAACAAAATACACAAACAACAATAACATAAACAACAAGTTTACATTTATAGAGCTTTCGCGAAGGCGAAGTCATTCTCCTTCAAGGGTAAAGAACTTTTGGAATACTTATTTACTTAATTAGTCATTACAAACCTTTCATTACAATTTTATTTATTTTTAGAGTTTTGACCATAAATATGCTGAGAGGACGTCACCAAAGAAATATTCTTTCGCCAATGGAATATTTTTTGTATGTCGTTCCTACTACAAAAGTGGTTAAGCCTATGGTGGATAAAAGAAAATGATTAAAAATGTTTTCAAGTACTGTATACAGCATGCATGTATATTCTTTTACTACGTATATTTAGACTATTCTAAAGGCCTTGATGACAAGCGAACGATTTCAGAGGATATTGACTATTTGCCTTAGAATAGCAACAGTGATGAGATGGAAAAGTCTTCTGATTTGCCTGGTATGAAAATAACCTCGTAATACGGTGTAGTTAATAGAGTAAAGGGCCATAGCTTAATAGAAGCTCATTGTATTTGCGTATGTGATTCACAGAATCACTTTGCTACTGCCTTCTTTGAACTTTGCTCCGTACAAGGTAAAATGGCTTGAATATTTAAACTTCTGCACGCTTATTTGGAAACTTTTTAGAAATTAGATTAGAAATTTCCTTGTCATACCTAAGTTAACCCACAATACAATTTAAATTTTTTGTCTGATTTAGTAAGCTACATGGATCTCCGACGGAGATAATGACCATTTACCGGGCCGCTCAATGGATCCTCGTCAACGGTGCTCCATTCACCCGCGTCTCGGTCTTTTCTGACAGTCAGTCCGCCATAAGATCTCTATTAAGTGTTGTGAATAACTCCAGGATTGTTAGGGAATGTCGCCGCTGTCTCGACCTTCTTTCTGAGCGCTTCAGTGGCTCACTGGTCTGGGTCTCCGGGCACAGTAAGATTCCGGGAAACTGCAGGGCCGACGAGCTCGCTAGAGCTGGTGCACTTCTTCCGGAATCCTCTTCAATAGACTTGGGTATGCCACTTGCCTCGGTCAAGTTAACCATTACGGGGAAATTCTTTCGAGACGCCAGCCTATCCTGTGTCAATGAGGAGTCCTGCTCCACCGCTAGACTCACCTGGCCCCTATTGGATAGAAGGCGTACCAATCATTCACTTGGACTTGGTCGTGACATCATCTCAACCACAGTGACCATGCTTAAAGGTCATTGTGTTATGGGTAGACACACGGAAAGGATGCAGCTCCCATTTAACGACTTCTGCCGTGGATGCAGACCCACTGAGGAAGAGGAGACTGTTATCCACATTATTTGTCAGTGCCCATCTTTTGCGTGATGCAGATATAGGTTATTTGGTTATTTCTTGTCAGCTTGACGGAACTATCATCCATTGATGTCAAGGATATAGCCTCATTTATCAAACTTTCTAGCTGGTTTCCCAGCGTGGGGTAGTTGCGCTGACCGACTTTTCCCTCTCCCTGGTTTTGGTAGAACTTGGTCAGTCTAGAGACTGCGTTCACCTGTGGCATTAAAACGGCCAGCTATGCGTGCTCAAGTGAGCTCTTTGATATCAGAGCTACCACTCCGACCTAACCTAAACTACATGAATGAAAGTTGGATTGGGTGAAAACACAAATGGTGTACATATAAAAATTCTTTATCAACAATAAGTATTACCCTTAAGTCCCTTATGTTAATAATTACTATGTCAACTTATATTGATTGTTGTTAAAGTAAGGATATAATGTGGCAAATACAAAGAAAATAATGGCAGAAAGACATTAAGTTGCTAACACTGTAACTACAACTTTTCACTTAGCTTAGCTCTTGGACTGAGGAACCTTTATATATTTATAAATTGTAAACTAGCACAACTAGATAGAATTTATTCATATAATTTATAATTCTAATTAAGATAAGTTAGTTTGTACGTATTCAAAAAGTGAACTTAAATTAATATTTATTTAATAACGTAATTATGTTATGTTAGGTGTTCAGATATGCACCTTTATTACGTAAATCGCAATAAACGCTCATTTAGCTTATTATTTCATATAAAGTTTCAATTAATAATTGCGCAATAAATACGCAAATTGTTATAAGATTTAGTAAAATTTAAAATGCAGCACTGTCAGCACTGCGAACAAATTTTGTTGATATTTGAAACTACAAATATCAACAACATCAAATAAAAATGGCGAGTGAGGTGGAAGGTCAGTTTATTTATATTAACAATAAATCTACCAATACTTCTTGCATTGCTATTTCCATTTCTATTTCTTTTCTACAAATATTAATTAAAATTTCTAATGATTTAAAATATTTTGAATGTTTCGAAATTTTGGTGATAAAGGCTATAACAAAACAATGAAATAAGAATTTTTATTAACAAAATAGCATTAGAAATATTTACTGTAATACTCGCTTGGAGTAGAATGAATATCCATCTGCCAGAAAACAAACTATATACCTCAATATACCGAATCATACCAGGTAATGCCAAAAATGTCTAAAACAGTGATTTTATATCACAAAATATGCAAATCAAGATACAGAACCTGTGCTCAGGGCAAATAACTTCCCGCAGTAGTTAGGGCAGATTACATGCATTCCTCAGTAAAAAAAATACAATATAGGAGCAAATCTTCAAAAATATTTTCGATGTATTTTTTAATAGAAGTCGTAAAGGCAAATAGCAGTGTTATAATGTTATGGTCAAGAAATTCTGATAAAAAAAAATCTTAAATGAATAATTTTTCCCATCACTGTAGGTTTTGTGTTAAATTTATGAATTGTTATTAAAAAAAATTAAAAAAATGTTGTGTTTTAGCTGTCAAATGATTATTGAATATGCTGATTTGCTTATGCCTGAACACTTAAACTAATTTTGTCAATTAAACGAATATTGACTCAATTAAAATTCATGCCTGTACATAGCATTATTTAAAATCAATCCAATATATATAAATATTTTAGATATTGTAATTGGAGTCTGATTACTTCTAATTTAATAAAAAAATTCATAGTGAAATTGTTTCTTGATCTATACTACAACCACATTATATTTATTATAAAATGAAAGTATCTGGCAATACCGCAGAGTTATTCGAAAAGCGTCATTATTTCTTAAACACACTCCATGTATAGCTTGCTGTATTCGTATACATACAAAATTAATGCTCATATGCTAAATACTCGCTATTGAAGTATCTGTGTATGTGTTTATAAATATCATGCAAGTATTTGTTGTGCAGTGGTGCAATTTATTTCAAATGTTGGTGCATTTCACGAAGCACTTATACGTGCTCTGCTCTCATATAAGTATACTACGTCTCAACTAATTTCAAAACTGCCATTATCACAATATGTTTGGTTGTATATAGTCCCGTTATAGCCTACGGTTGCATAGTGTGCACCTTTATCTGCTATTATGAACATGCTTGAGTGTGTGTAGTTTAAAACAATTGATATACTCGTATTCCATTGAGATTTTAACATCAGGTAGCATATCATGATTTTGAAAAGCTGCTGTTTATTTTGCCAACGCATTCAATATATTTTGGATATTATTACCATATACGGACATTCATTTGATAAACGAGTGCAATTTTTGACGAACCGTATATTGTCCTATTTGTATAGTTTTCCCTTAGTTAACTATGCACACTCTGTTTTGAATTTGAAACTTGGCGAATAACTATTTCATTATGTGAATGTGCCTAATAATGAGTTGCACAATTACAATGCAATTAAAATAATTTTATGAATGTTTGTGGAAATTGTGCTCTAATGTAAATTTCATGAAAAGCAAAATCAGATTGACATTCGGCTGGTATAATCCATGTATTAGTTTGGTCCGAAATTGTTGTTCATATGCAATATAAAAGAGTTGATAACGGCGTTATAAAAAAAAATATAAAAAAATCATAATAAAATAAAATAAAATAAATAAAATAAAAATCATAATAAAAAAACAATAAAAATCTCAAATTGTTTTAAAGTGTCGATAAGTTGCATCGCATATTTTTGAAACATATAGTCGGTTACTTCCTTTGTACATTATGAATACTTATGATAATAATTGGATAATTATGAATTATGGTTACTCGTAACGACGAAATTGGCATTTTTATGTTTACCGTACGACATGTACATTTTGTTGTTGCCTCTTTGTCTTGTTTGCTTATTTATGTTTCGGTAGCTTTTGCCCTCTTACGAATATTCTCAGGATATGCCAGTGATTGTTAGTCATACACACTGTTTTGTCTCCGGTGATGATACTGGTTTTAGGAGCACACATAAGAGCCGGCACGAAGTATCTCGATTCCTATAAGAACATATTTTTCATCTAGACAAATGATTAAATCTCTAGAACCTGGAAGTTTGGAAGATAAACAAAATTGGCGCAAATTAAATTGAAACTATGTGGGATAAACTGGTCAATTGGTAGAAACTTATGCGTAATACTATGTTTAGATAGTACAATATTTTAAGTGTTCAGGCAAAATAAGAAAAGCAGTTCAGCCGCTGGCAGCTGGTAAACTGAACAGCTGGTTCTTTCAACAACATTGTTTTTTTGTCGTTATTGACATTTGAGTTGTCAAATATCAACAGAAAGTGTTCGAATAATAGTAATATGCACACTAAACACACTAATGACAGTGCTGCATTTTAAGTTTTACTCAATACTACAATAACTTGCGTATTTATTGCGCAATTATTAATTGAAACTTTATATGAAATATTCAGCTAAATTATGGAGTTTATTGCGATTTATGCAATAAAGATGCATATCGGAACACCGTATAATTCATTTGTACAATTCACAGTGGCTCAAACCAAATATAAATTTATTTAAATGTTGATTTTTTCATTTCAGTAGAAATATTTCTAAAAAATGTTGATACATAAATGAACCTGGAAAAACTTCGAAACAGTTTGTAATGCCTAGCATGTTTTATTAAAAAATATTTTTAAAACAGGAGGAACAAAACAATTAAAGAAATTTTAAACGCATAATTAGACTGTCAAATATAAGGGATACATACATACCTATGTGTATGTACATACATACATAATTGGTCATTACAAACCTTTAGTAAGGATTACGACCTGGCTTCTCAATCCACTTGTGTGTGTGCGTTAATTTCATTCATGAGTGGCGGGACCTACAGTTTAAAGTCAATTCCGAAAGAGAAATTTTTCAGACATTTTACTCTGAGAGTAAGTTTTTGCCTGTCTGTTTCGTTTTGATGTCTGACCTGGGTTTTGAACCGTGGCCTTACGTCTAATAAGCCAACACACTACCCACTAGACTACGGCGATTTCGCACTATTTCAATACTTCTAATAAAAACTTCTCCCAAACGTTGGAGCATCGGCTGCACAAGATTGACTCAAATATCCGGATTTATATTGTTCCATTCTCTTCTTAAACCCTTTTTTCAACTGATGTTTTAATTTTAACAATTTGTTTTAGAAAATTAACAAATTTTAAAATTTTTGATGTTTTTTTAAAACTTTCTCGTAATAATTTTTAACTTAACCTGTGTTTACATCACTAATATAATAATTTTATTTTTTTTGATCATTTACTCCTTTTTCTGTAATAAACGATTTAATATACATATTTGTATATTTTTTAGACGTGTTTTGTTTTTATTGTTTAAGTAAATTAATGATGATTTTTTTATATGATTTTGTTTTAATTTATTAATTAAAATTTAAATTTATTCGGTTTCTCATGAGTTTGGAATTTAACATTAGTTTTTATACGGATCCAGAGTATCGCTTTATGCGAATTCAATTAATTTTTTTTGGATCAAAACGAGACCTGAGTTTAATTGTAAACTAAACCTTACGATTCACTTCAGTTGAATATAAGAATAAAAAGACGTAATTCTACTGACTTTTGAGAAATAACACAGGAACGAATTAAACAAGTAAGTGAGGTGAAAACAATAATGATGGGCACATCGGGATGACAATTATGATGATGTGCCTCGCAAATGTTTCGCTTTCAAAGTGACATTAACAGCTGCGGTTAGAGAATACATTTACAGAGAATTGGATTCAGAATTCATTCAATCATTCAAGTACTGCAAAAGTTCTATAAATTATTTTAAATGCAAAAAGAAGTTTTACTAATGTTCGGAAGAGAACAACATTTATTATTAACTTCAATTGAATAGCAATGCCAATGTAGTAATAGAGGCTTGCTTCTATAATTTACATTTTTTTCATTTGATGTAATAAAATATAGAAAATAGAGAAATTTGGTTAAACATGTTAAGAATTCTCAACCAAAATTTGCAAAAAACAAAGAATGTAAGAGGCCGAAAAGCGAAAAGGAACGTGCCAGCCAGGATTCTCGTCTCAAATTAATCAATTTATCACATTGTATATGGCCAGGATGTCGTCGTAGCAGGTAGTCTGTTGGGTTATTAGACGTAAGGCCACGGTTCAAACCCCAGGTCGGACATCAAAACGAAAATATCAAAAAATATTTCTTCGGCGACTTACTCTCAGCAGATTTCTGGCAAAAACTCTGTGACTAAATAAAATTGCCATGCAGAGCTTCTCAAAAATCTGTCGTTCGGAGTCGACTTTAAACTGTAGGTCCCGCCACTCCTGTATGAAATTAACACACACAACATGAGTGGCGTGAAAAGCTAGGGCGTAGTCCTGACTGAAGTGTTGTAATGGCCAATTATCTGTGTATGTATGTATGTATATATCCATGGCTTTGAGGTATAAGTAGTAAACGAAGGAAGAAAATCGTAAAATTTGCGGTTCCAAGCAATAACAACCTAATTCGACTTAGGCCGTGCTATCGCATTCCACTAGCAAAACTTTATATTTACGTGAAAACCCATTACTCTAATACAGTTTTTAAAAAGTTGTTAATAAGAAACGTGTTGACCTTAATCGTAATGAAGCCCCTTCACAAAACGCCTTAACAAATAAAACTTTCATTATCGTTTTTCATCTTAGGCTTGGCCGTAAAGGCATCAGAGGCATGGACACTATTAAGCACTGATGCAGCAGCCTTAGGAGTATTCGAGAGAAAAGTCCTACGTAAGATCTTCGGTACAGTGCGAGTTGGCGATGATTTCCGCAACCGATTCAACAGTGAGCTGTATGAGCTCCTCAACGACATAGACGTTGTTCAGCGTATTAACATCCAGCGGCTTAGCCATGTCGTTCGAATGAAGGAGGATACAAATTTTAATATCTTTATCTGCGGCAATATAAAAAATATAATGGTTTGAGTACTACAAGTGGTTTTTAACTTAACTTACGAATTATTTAACCGCCACTCTTTGAAGACCACAATTTTTTACAAATACTTCTGAATGTCATTGACAAAAACGTGCCTTAAGTCATAAAATTATTTTTTTGTTTATTGCAGCTTAATTTGCCATTCTGAAGGCTTTTATAATCTAATTTTTTTTTCATTTATAAAAATATTATTTTTTTGCAGCCATTATTAAATTAAAGTGAAATTTATAAACCATTCTGGGCTTTATTTAAAGAAAGAATTTGTGATAACAGAATGAATTATAAAAATGAATTTAATTTTTGGAAATACAAAGGAAATACTTTAATTAGCTTGCTGGCCACAAAATATTTAATGTCGGCAAAATAATTGTGACACAGATTATGAATTCATTACCACATATACATACGTTTGTATATTTACTACCGAATTAATTCCCATTTAACAAATGACTGTAAATGTCACTCAATTGTCAATCAAATAATTTTAGAAATGGTGGACATTTAATTAATTAAATTGTAAAATATCTTCGTTATTAATTAAATTAAGGTCTTTTAAGCCTCTTACCACACACTCTGTAAGAGTGACAGTATGAACATCAAAGTTAGTCACCAAGTAAAAGCTTTCATTTTAAATCAATTCAATACATTCGAAATTGTTTAATATTGTTACGAAAATGAAAATGGTGTTATCGTTTAACATTAAAACAATAAACAAAAATTACAAAAAAAAAAAACAATGGACTTGTTTACATGATCAACGAACAAACAAAAATATAGCAACATCAGTAAAAAAAAGGGATAAACAAGTAAACAAACAGGCAACAACAACACTGCAAAGACAAACGTAAACAAAATACACAAACAACAATAACATAAACAACAAGTTTACATTTATAGAGCTTTCGCGAAGGCGAAGTCATTCTCCTTCAAGGGTAAAGAACTTTTGGAATACTTATTTACTTAATTAGTCATTACAAACCTTTCATTACAATTTTATTTATTTTTAGAGTTTTGACCATAAATATGCTGAGAGGACGTCACCAAAGAAATATTCTTTCGCCAATGGAATATTTTTTGTATGTCGTTCCTACTACAAAAGTGGTTAAGCCTATGGTGGATAAAAGAAAATGATTAAAAATGTTTTCAAGTACTGTACACAGCATGCATGTATATTCTTTTACTACGTATATTTAGACTATTCTAAAGGCCTTGATGACAAGCGAACGATTTCAGAGGATATTGACTATTTGCCTTAGAATAGCAACAGTGATGAGATGGAAAAGTCTTCTGATTTGCCTGGTATGAAAATAACCTCGTAATACGGTGTAGTTAATAGAGTAAAGGGCCATAGCTTAATAGAAGCTCATTGTATTTGCGTATGTGTTTCACAGAATCACTTTGCTACTGCCTTCTTTGAACTTTGCTCCGTACAAGGTAAAATGGCTTGAATATTTAAACTTCTGCACGCTTATTTGGAAACTTTTTAGAAATTAGATTAGAAATTTCCTTGTCATACCTAAGTTAACCCACAATACAATTTAAATTTTTTGTCTGATTTAGTAAGCTACATGGATCTCCGACGGAGATAATGACCATTTACCGGGCCGCTCAATGGATCCTCGTCAACGGTGCTCCATTCACCCGCGTCTCGGTCTTTTCTGACAGTCAGTCCGCCATAAGATCTCTATTAAGTGTTGTGAATAACTCCAGGATTGTTAGGGAATGTCGCCGCTGTCTCGACCTTCTTTCTGAGCGCTTCAGTGGCTCACTGGTCTGGGTCTCCGGGCACAGTAAGATTCCGGGAAACTGCAGGGCCGACGAGCTCGCTAGAGCTGGTGCACTTCTTTCGGAATCCTCTTCAATAGACTTGGGTATGCCACTTGCCTCGGTCAAGTTAACCATTACGGGGAAATTCTTTCGAGACGCCAGCCTATCCTGTGTCAATGAGGAGTCCTGCTCCACCGCTAGACTCACCTGGCCCCTATTGGATAGAAGGCGTACCAATCATTCACTTGGACTTGGTCGTGACATCATCTCAACCACAGTGACCATGCTTAAAGGTCATTGTGTTATGGGTAGACACACGGAAAGGATGCAGCTCCCATTTAACGACTTCTGCCATGGATGCAGACCTACTGAGGAAGAGGAGACTGTTATCCACATTATTTGTCAGTGCCCATCTTTATTAAAAAGGTAAAAACGTAACAATATGTTTGCACTTCTTAAATACGAATAGAATGCCAATCAAATAAGGGAATTTTTAACGTTACTCAGAAATAACAACAACAAAAACAACTGATAATGAGAAACAATAAATAATCAGAGATAAAATCGTATCTCCACAAAAGAAAGCGAGCAAAGGATAACAGCAAAAGCAAATGCAAATTAGAAAGATCAGAAAATACAGACACTCGTTGCTTTCCCTACAGTTATAAGTTGGAAGCTGCAAAATTGGTAATTTTATGAAATCTATAGGCGTTTTTATTCTTCTGAAACTTTCATTAAAGAAAGCTGTTAATGCTTGCAGAAGTATTACTTACACAAATATCGGTGTATCCATTTGAAAAAACTAATAACTATTAAGCATATACATACATACATAATTGGCCATTACAACCCTTCAGTCAGGATTACGACCTAGATTCTCACATTGCCAGTCAAGTAATGGAATTTTTAACGTTGTCATTACTCAGAAATAACAACAACAAAAACAACTGATAATAAGAAACAATAAATAATCAGAGATAAAATCGTATCTCCACAAAAGAAAGCGAGTAAAGGAATACAGCAAAAGCAAATGCAAATTAGAAAGAGCAGAAAGCACCGACACTCGTTGCTTTCCCTACAGTTTTAAGTTGGAAGCTGCAAATATGGAAATTTTATGAAATCTATAGGCGTTTTTATTCTTCTGCAACTTTCATTAAAAAAAAGGCTGTTAATGCTAGCAGAGGTATTACTTACACAAATATCGGTGTATCCATTTTAAAAAACTAATAACTACGAACTAGATTCTCACACCACTTATCTTGTGTGTGTTAATTTCATACATGAGTTGTGGGACCTACAGTTTAAAGTCGACTACGAACGACAGATTTTTGAGAAACTTTTCATGGCAATTTTTTATTTACTCTCAGAGTTTTTGCCAAAAATCTGCTGAAAAGAAATCGCCGAAGAAATACTTTTTGTATTTTGTTTGGATGTCCGTCCTGGGCCAATGAGGAGCAGGACTCCTCCACCGCTAGACTCAACTGACCCCTGATGGATAGAAGGCGTACCAACCAGTTACTTGGACTTGGTCGTGGCAGGTATGGGTAGACACGCGGAAGCAATGTGGCTCCCATTTAACGACTTCTGCCGTGGATGCAGATCCGCTGAGGAAGAGCAGACTGTTATTCACTTTCTTGGTCAGTGCCCATCTCTTGCGAGGTGTAGATATAGATTGTTTGGCTCTCCATTTCTTGTCAGCTTGACGGAACTATCATCCATTGATGTCAAGGATATAGCCTCATTTATCAAACTTTCTAGCTGGTTTCCCAGCGTGGGGTAGTTGCGCTGACCGACTTTTCCCTCTCCCTGGTTTTGGTAGAACTTGGTCAGTCTAGAGACTGCGTTCACCTGTGGCATTAAAACGGCCAGCTATGCGTGCTCAAGTGAGCTCTTTGATATCAGAGCTACCACTCCGACCTAACCTAAACTACATGAATGAAAGTTGGATTGGGTGAAAACACAAATGGTGTACATATAAAAATTCTTTATCAACAATAAGTATTACCCTTAAGTCCCTTATGTTAATAATTACTATGTCAACTTATATTGATTGTTGTTAAAGTAAGGATATAATGTGGCAAATACAAAGAAAATAATGGCAGAAAGACATTAAGTTGCTAACACTGTAACTACAACTTTTCACTTAGCTTAGCTCTTGGACTGAGGAACCTTTATATATTTATAAATTGTAAACTAGCACAACTAGATAGAATTTATTCATATAATTTATAATTCTAATTAAGATAAGTTAGTTTGTACGTATTCAAAAAGTGAACTTAAATTAATATTTATTTAATAACGTAATTATGTTATGTTAGGTGTTCAGATATGCACCTTTATTACGTAAATCGCAATAAACGCTCATTTAGCTTATTATTTCATATAAAGTTTCAATTAATAATTGCGCAATAAATACGCAAATTGTTATAAGATTTAGTAAAATTTAAAATGCAGCACTGTCAGCACTGCGAACAAATTTTGTTGATATTTGAAACTACAAATATCAACAACATCAAATAAAAATGGCGAGTGAGGTGGAAGGTCAGTTTATTTATATTAACAATAAATCTACCGATACTTCTTGCATTGCTATTTCCATTTCTATTTCTTTTCTACAAATATTAATTAAAATTTCTAATGATTTAAAATATTTTGAATGTTTCGAAATTTTGGTGATAAAGGCTATAACAAAACAATGAAATAAGAATTTTTATTAACCAAATAGCATTAGAAATATTTACTGTAATACTCGCTTGGAGTAGAATGAATATCCATCTGCCAGAAAACAAACTATATACCTCAATATACCGAATCATACCAGGTAATGCCAAAAATGTCTAAAACAGTGATTTTATATCACAAAATATGCAAATCAAGATACAGAACCTGTGCTCAGGGCAAATAACTTCCCGCAGTAGTTAGGGCAGATTACATGCATTCCTCAGTAAAAAAAAATACAATATAGGAGCAAATCTTCAAAAATATTTTCGATGTATTTTTTAATAGAAGTCGTAAAGGCAAATAGCAGTGTTATAATGTTATGGTCAAGAAATTCTGATAAAAAAAAAATCTTAAATGAATAATTTTTCCCATCACTGTAGGTTTTGTGTTAAATTTATGAATTGTTATTAAAAAAAATTAAAAAAATGTTGTGTTTTAGCTGTCAAATGATTATTGAATATGCTGATTTGCTTATGCCTGAACACTTAAACTAATTTTGTCAATTAAACGAATATTGACTCAATTAAAATTCATGCCTGTACATAGCATTATTTAAAATCAATCCAATATATATAAATATTTTAGATATTGTAATTGGAGTCTGATTACTTCTAATTTAATAAAAAAATTCATAGTGAAATTGTTTCTTGATCTATACTACAACCACATTATATTTATTATAAAATGAAAGTATCTGGCAATACCGCAGAGTTATTCGAAAAGCGTCATTATTTCTTAAACACACTCCATGTATAGCTTGCTGTATTCGTATACATACAAAATTAATGCTCATATGCTAAATACTCGCTATTGAAGTATCTGTGTATGTGTTTATAAATATCATGCAAGTATTTGTTGTGCAGTGGTGCAATTTATTTCAAATGTTGGTGCATTTCACGAAGCACTTATACGTGCTCTGCTCTCATATAAGTATACTACGTCTCAACTAATTTCAAAACTGCATATGATTAATGCACAGATACTGTTCAAAATTCATCATCGTGATAATAAACATTGATTGTTCGGTGTCCTGCCATTATCACAATATGTTTGGTTGTATATAGTCCCGTTATAGCCTACGGTTGCATAGTGTGCACCTTTATCTGCTATTATGAACATGCTTGAGTGTGTGTAGTTTAAAACAATTGATATACTCGTATTCCATTGAGATTTTAACATCAGGTAGCATATCATGATTTTGAAAAGCTGCTGTTTATTTTGCCAACGCATTCAATATATTTTGGATATTATTACCATATACGGACATTCATTTGATAAACGAGTGCAATTTTTGACGAACCGTATATTGTCCTATTTGTATAGTTTTCCCTTAGTTAACTATGCACACTCTGTTATGAATTTGAAACTTGGCGAATAACTATTTCATTATGTGAATGTGCCCAATAATGAGTTGCACAATTACAATGCAATTAAAATAATTTTATGAATGTTTGTGGAAATTGTGCTCTAATGTAAATTTCATGAAAAGCAAAATCAGATTGACATTCGGCTGGTATAATCCATGGAGTACATGTAGTTTGGTCCGAAATTGTTGTTCATATGCAATATAAAAGAGTTGATAACGGCGTTATAAAAAAAAATATAAAAAAAATCATAATAAAATAAAATAAAATAAATAAAATAAAAATCATAATAAAAAAACAATAAAAATCTCAAATTGTTTTAAAGTGTCGATAAGTTGCATCGCATATTTTTGAAACATATAGTCGGTTACTTCCTTTGTACATTATGAATACTTATGATAATAATTGGATAATTATGAATTATGGTTACTCGTAACGACGAAATTGGCATTTTTATGTTTACCGTACGACATGTACATTTTGTTGTTGCCTCTTTGTCTTGTTTGCTTATTTATGTTTCGGTAGCTTTTGCCCTCTTACGAATATTCTCAGGATATGCCAGTGATTGTTAGTCATACACACTGTTTTGTCTCCGGTGATGATACTGGTTTTAGGAGCACACATAAGAGCCGGCACGAAGTATCTCGATTCCTATAAGAACATATTTTTCATCTAGACAAATGATTAAATCTCTAGAACCTGGAAGTTTGGAAGATAAACAAAATTGGCGCAAATTAAATTGAAACTATGTGGGATAAACTGGTCAATTGGTAGAAACTTATGCGTAATACTATGTTTAGATAGTACAATATTTTAAGTGTTCAGGCAAAATAAGAAAAGCAGTTCAGCCGCTGGCAGCTGGTAAACTGAACAGCTGGTTCTTTCAACAACATTGTTTTTTGTCGTTATTGACATTTGAGTTGTCAAATATCAACAGAAAGTGTTCGAATAATAGTAATATGCACACTAAACACACTAATGACAGTGCTGCATTTTAAGTTTTACTCAATACTACAATAACTTGCGTATTTATTGCGCAATTATTAATTGAAACTTTATATGAAATATTCAGCTAAATTATGGAGTTTATTGCGATTTATGCAATAAAGATGCATATCGGAACACCGTATAATTCATTTGTACAATTCACAGTGGCTCAAACCAAATATAAATTTATTTAAATGTTGATTTTTTCATTTCAGTAGAAATATTTCTAAAAAATGTTGATACATAAATGAACCTGGAAAAACTTCGAAACAGTTTGTAATGCCTAGCATGTTTTATTAAAAAATATTTTTAAAACAGGAGGAACAAAACAATTAAAGAAATTTTAAACGCATAATTAGACTGTCAAATATAAGGGATACATACATACCTATGTGTATGTACATACATACATAATTGGTCATTACAAACCTTCAGTCAGGATTACGACCTGGCTTCTCAATCCAAATGTGTGTGTGCGTTAATTTCATTCATGAGTGGCGGGACCTACAGTTTAAAGTCAATTCCGAAAGAGAAATTTTTCAGACATTTTACTCTGAGAGTAAGTTTTTGCCTGTCTGTTTCGTTTTGATGTCTGACCTGGGTTTTGAACCGTGGCCTTACGTCTAATAAGCCAACACACTACCCACTAGACTACGGCGTTTTCGCACTATTTCAATACTTCTAATAAAAACTTCTCCCAAACGTTGGAGCATCGGCTGCACAAGATTGACTCAAATATCCGGATTTATATTGTTCCATTCTCTTCTTAAACCCTTTTTTCAACTGCTCTACTGTGCTGAAAATGTATTAATGGATGAGTTATTCCCAAACATGCGCAATAATGTAGAGATCTGGAGATTACGGCCGGTGTTTGGAGTAATTTTGAACAATTTTGGACAAGCAATAGCTTCAAAGTCGCGATAGTCTAGTGGGTAGTGTGTTGACTTATCTCCAGCAAAACGAAATATGAAAAAATATTTCATCGGTGACTTCCTATCAGCAGATTTCTGGCAAAAATTCTGAGAGTAAATAAAATTGCCTTGGAAAGTTTCTCAAAAATGTATCGTCTGGAGTCGACTTTAAATGTGTTGAGAAATCCTTTGGCCTGCAACACCGTGGCACTTTGATCTCAATAACAGTGAAAGCTGAATTATTTTTTTTAATTAATATTTGAACAATTAAATATTGAAGGTAAAATAAATACATGACACTATCCAGCTGCATAAAAAGGAAAACGTAAATGAAAGTAAAAATTCACCAAATGGTGATAAAAGTTGGAGTTTAAATTGCAAATTGAATCCCTTTTTCTAAAATCTTTGTGGTCCTAAAAAGAACCTTTGAAATAAACAAAATGACAAACTATTTGATGAGCAAAACGCAATTCGGACGTGGTGCATTTGGTGACAGTCTTAATCTCACGGGCGGTGAACAATTAGAGTTTTCCGTTTGCTCTGGCATCTAATCAACAAACAGAATCTAGAAGCACAACTAAAGCCATATTATTCCTCAAGACTTAGCACATTCCACGAACCATCGAAAGCATTATAGATTAAAACAAATGTTTTGATGCAAAATAAGATACAAAGTGGCACAAATATTTCAAATGCAATTATTTTTTTTATAAAATAAAATATTTAAATACTCGAAAGCCCAAATTTTTAATTTATTTTTTTAAGTTTGAACATTCGTAATTCCAAAATTTTATTTAAAAATATAAAATAAGTGACATTCGCGGAATTCATTCTCTTGTGAAGATATTGATATGTCGTTTGATAAAATGGCACAAAAAGTGCAGAAGTTTACTGTTTAATGAGTATAAAAGTCGTGTGATATATTTTATATATATCATCTTATCAAATGAACTTTAAATTAAAAATGTTGGAAATTTTTGATGGATGTTCATTCTTTATACTATGTTCAGATATGCACTTTTATTGCGTCAATATTCGGTTTATTGAGTACAATATTTCAAGTGTTCAGGCATAATAATATAAGCAGCTGGTAACCAAAACAGCTGGTTGTTTCAACAACATTGTTTTTTTTTTTTTTTTTTGTTTGTCGTTGTTGACATTTGAGTCAAATATCAACAGAAAGTGTTCGCATAAGTTGTAACTTTCTCACTGAACATGATTATGACAGTGCTGCATTTTAAGTTTTACTCAATATTATAACAACTGGCGTATTTATTGTGCAATAATTAATGGAAACTTTATATATTATTACGATTTACGCAATAAAGGTGCATATCTGAGCACCGTATTATCCATAAGTCAACATCTTTAAGTTTGTACGACTTCCAGAAGTTGGCTAATGTTTGCACAAAACGAAATAGTAATATGTTCTAATATTCACGTGCATGTGCGCTCTTAAGCTTATACAGTTAAAATAAATACTAGGGCTTGCAGACAAAATATTCCCAAAAATCTGTCGCACGGAGTCGACTTTAATCTGTAGGTCCCTCCACTCATGTATAAAATTAACACACACACAACATGATTGGTGCAAGAAGCTAGGTCGTAATCCTGCTTGAAGGGTTGTAATGGCCTATTATGTTATGTATGTACGAGTTTAAAGCACTTACACATTGTATGCCTACCATTTGGATTGCATTAACATACTTCTTAGTATCCGGGTATATTAATCCCTACACTATTTTGTACTATGGCGGAGGTTGCGCTATTTAGTGACATCGCATAACTATACCATTTAACTTAGGTGAATAAGTATGAATCAAATGGATTGAGTATGATCGTCCAATAAACATTGAATTTTGAGCAACTTTTTGCTCTGTTAGATGTCTCCTTGAATATTTTTGTTTATGTTTCCATAACGTAACTCATCTAATTTTTGTTTGTGATAGAATTTATTTCTAACACACTGTGAAAGTTGATCTACAAGTGTATATAAACACACACGTAAGAGTAGTACTACGTTTGTATTAAATAAGCTACGGATTTTGCTTTGATGGTATCTGTAAAACTATGGATACGCCTAAGTGTGGTTGCGTATATAAAGGATTATTTATATATGCACAAACCTAATGTCATCGCGATTGGTGTCGCAATGTCACGTACTGTGTTGCCAAACCGTATGCGATATTTTGTGAAGAATTTTCGTTATGACACATTGCAGTTGAACTAAAATACTGTTCCCTAGTGAACAAGTATTTCCAAATGAGAAACTGTAAATACAAGTATCACATATATGTACATACATATATATGTACACATATATGTACATACATATATATGTACACATATATGTACATACATATATATGTACATATATGCATAATAAAAGAGAATTAGTTTACGGAACTGAGTGCTGGTAGTGGGTGTCAATGTGAGTGAAGCCTGTAGTTGTGTTTAAATTACGAGTGTTGAGGTGTGGAGCAATAGATGCGTTGATAAAAGTGTATTTGAATATAAATAAACTATTTAAACGTAACGTCAAATAATTCTTTATGTTTTAAAAAGAGAAATTCAATGAACGTGGTTGTTTGTGTTGAAGCAGTTACGTATGGTATACATATAATATGTATGACGATAAGTTTTTAATCTTGTTATGGGATACTTTAAAATCTTTTAAAAATAGCAGTGATTTCACGTGTATTTGCTGAATTCTAATACGGGTTATTATTAAAGTCTGTAGTAAAGAAAAAAAATTGAGTTGTTACATTGAATAGCAAAAATATTTTCTAATAGAAAGAATAAAGTCCACAGTATGTAGTAGAAAAAGTAATACTCTCCCTTCTCAGAGTTGTCTTAATTCAAAAAGAAAAGGAAAAATAAAAGTCCTTATAAAGTAAATCAATCTGCCTGTAAGGACACAGCACTGCTTTGTGAATATTAACTCAAAAGAAGAGTTGAACTTAAGCAAAGTTGGATTTAATTATAAACATTTCCATAACATATTTTTATTTTTTCCAAAATTATAAATGTATATATGTCTCTCAAATAGCAAATCATTGTCATAAAAAATTGGGTCATCTTTCTATAAATAAATTTTTCGAAAATTATCGACAACTGAGGCCCTGGTAGTCTAGTGGGTAGTGTGTTAGACTATTAGCGTGAGGGTCGTGGGTTCGATTCCCACCAGAGACTCTGGTCTGTTACATTACACCGAGCATATGGTCGAAGTTACTCAGCTCGTATATAAATAAATATTAATTGTAATTGTATTCTAATCAATAGAATAAATAAATTATCGATAAGTATGGTAATGTTGCTATTGGAAGGTAGGTTTTATCTTGTTGTGCAGTTTTATACCAGTAGCCGTATAGAGAATAATAATTCTTGTATTGATTTCAATAATAGTGATTTAGTACAAATTCGCAGCTGGACGTCAGCAAACTGACCATGCCCCAATCCTTCTAAGTCTAAATGTGTAATACTTTCGTAAAGCAAATGAACATTTGTCGTAACAGACTTAATTATTAAAGAAAATAAGAATGACTGTCATATCTGAATCCAATCTGGGTATTGACTTTAATGGCAGGTTATCATGGTCTATCCACATAAGTGTTGCTGTTGGTGAAAAAATTATAATCTGTCAAATTGCATAAAACTAAAATTAAAAAAAAAAATTATGTTCTGAAAATAAATGTGTTCCTATATCAAATTTTTGTTGAATTAAATTAATATTCGTACATCATACTGTCTGTTAATGTTTTATAGAGAACTAAGCAATATTACAATTCTTTTACTTACTAATGTTTGACATTCCAGAGATTTCCCGCTATTTATGCTATTCAAGTGAAACTATTCATTCATTTTAGAAGAAGGATAGGGGAAGGTTGTGGAGACTGAAAAGTCATGCAGCTGCCACATAACAAAAGCGTATAATGCATGGCTGTATAGTGTTTCATAAATGAAAAAAAAATAAAACGACATGACATTAAAAATTCTAAAAAAAAATTTAATTAATTTTCTTACAAATGAAACATATCAAATGGCCATTTTTACTTATAATTTTAAGTTATTCGATAGGTAGGAATGGACCTCTCCGAACCGTTTGATACCGTGCGAGGTTTCAGACAAGGCGATCCCATATCATGCGACCTCTTCAACTTCGTCATTCGAGTGTTCTGCGAAAGGCGGGAGTGCATCGCAATGGCATTATTTTTCAAAACAGCTTACAGTTGCTTGCGTACCAAGCGAGATGTTACTACTGCCTTTAGTGCTAGTGAACGGGAGTCTACTAAGATTGGTCTGGCAGTTAATGAGGGCAAAACAAAGTATATGTTATCGACAAGTAGATACGTACGGTGTATTGATTCTCAGATTCTTTGCTCCGCCGTCACCACCAAAAATGATGTCAGTCTGGGGATCAAGCTCAGATTCACTCTTGCCAACAGGTGATACTATGGTGTCAATAGGCAATTGAGCAGCAGAGACCTCTCTCGTACGACAAAACTAATACTCTACAAAACGCTCATCCTAGCCGTGCTTCTTTATGGCGCAGAAGCATGGACCCTATTAAAGATTGATGCAGCCACATTGAGAGTATTTGAGAGAAAAGTCCTACGTAAGATCTTCGGTCCAGTGCAAGTTGGCAATGATTTCCTCATCCGATCCAACAGTGAGCTGTATGAGCTCTTCAACGACATAGACGTTGTGCAGCGTATGGCATCCAGCGACTGCGCTGGCTGGCCATGTCGTTCGAATGGAGGAGGATGCTCCGTCGAGACGGAAATCGGCGAGAAAGATGACCTTGTTTGTGTTGGAAGGACCAAATCGTGGAAGCCCTGTCTTCGATATGTGTAACCAACTGGTGGAGATGCACAAGGAGCAGAGGCGTCTGGAAGGATGTGTTGCGGTAGGCCGAAATCCGTTAATAGGGTTGTTAATGGCCAATTAAGTAAGTAAGTAAGTATTCGATAGCAGCCCTTAGTGGTTTTACTAAACATATGGTTTAAAATTTTTTTGGCTGATCAAAATGATTCTGAATTTAAAAAGTTTGACAGAATTTGCTAGAATTCCGAGAACTGTTAAAAGAACCTGTACGCTGCGAGCGTTTAGTAAGCTAATTAACATGTTCTACACTCGCTGAATAAATGTATTTTTCCCGAATTATAAACTGATATAATTAGGTGGCATAGCAATAACGTAACGAAGATATTTGTCCGTTGATATCATACAAATTTTGTAGTCCATGCCACAAAGTTATATATGGTGTATCCTTAAATACTTCCTATTTGTAAATCTAAACGAAACAAATTTTGTGTGAGATATCATCGAAAATTTTCATTGATCTCTGGTATATGGTGTATCCTTAAACACTTCGTATTTGTAAATCTAAACGAAGCAAATTGTGTGTGAGATATCATCGAAAATTTTCATTGATCTCTTGTATGTGGTTTATCCTTAATTTTTTATTAATTTACTCCGTATAATATACTTACTGTTCGATTTATATATTAAGCACATGTTTCTAGTGCTTGAAAGAAGTCTAAGTGTACTAAATCAGTATATTTTTTATATACAAACTTTTTCTGATGGTCGATATTACTAAAAAATTATCACAGTATTAATATTGTTATGAAAATGGAAATAGTGTTTTTGTTTTACATTAAACATTTAACATTAAAATTATAAACAAAAGCTACAAAAACAAAAACAATGAACTTGTGTACATATGATAAACAAGTAAACGAAAATATACCAACAAACACTAGTATTACAAAAAAACAAGTAAAAAAATTAACTACAAACACTGCAAGAATAGTTGTAAACAAAAATACACAAACAAGAATAATAAAACAATGATGTTTAAATTTATAGAGATTACGAGATCGCGAACATTCATCAGACTATTGACGTTGCCATATAAAAGACAGGGCAAACTGGCAACGGAGTCAGTAAAAGTTCAGTCAGTTTTGTGTGAAGATGCGGTGTGATTGAAGAGAGTAATCTCCGTTACAAAGATCTGGCGAACAATTATTTAGTGATTTGTTATTTTTTTATGCAAAAGGGTGCAAAGAGGAATAACAAACAAAGCAATTGTTGTTGTTTATATCAAGTTGTAAACAGTGGCAGACAGAATTGTGCGAACAATAAGGAATTTATTTAAAACTAAACACAAATTTTTTTTTATTTTTATTTGCAATCTACGAGCTCATATTTTAAACGTTTTCAAATAGATTCAATTCCCACTAGGGCGTTTATAATAGTCGTGCAACGCTATGAAATGAGCGTTAAGACCATATTCAAGATTTTTGGGTTGGCGATGCCATCTATCGAACATATTCAGTGCACACCAAATCAGTGAAGAAACAGCATCATATTGTCTCATCGAGTTAATGCAGCAAGTAGAAAATGGTTTCGACGGTTCAGACACAATGATTTTGGTGTGAGAAATGCCGACCACCAAGCAACACGCCTAATTGCAAAGAATAGCAGATGAAGATAACACTTTGATTTAGAACTAAATGACCGAAATGTAAAATGTTGCACAACAAAGAATTTTTGACCGTTCAAAAGTCATGTGAAATCTCTCATAAATGTGTGCCACATGAATTGATTGATAATCTGATGGAAAACTGATAAATCACTCGTGAAATTTTGCTTCCGACAAATTGGAAATTAAGTTATGAATCGAATTTTTTTGTGGGACCAAAAGGGACCAAGGGGGTTGGTTTCAAAAAAAAATCTAATTTAAGCCACATATTTTATAGAAGTGAAAAATTTTATTGAGCGATATTAAAGCGGGTTTTAAAAGTCGCCGTAGTCTTGTAGGTAGTGTGTTGGCTTATTAGACGCAAGGCCACGGTTCAAACCCCAGGTCAGAGCTCAAAACGAAATATGAAAAAAATATTTCTACGGCGACTTCCTCTCAGCAGATTTCTGGCAAAAACCCGGAGAGTAAATAAAATTGACGTGAAAAGTTTCTAAAAAATCTGTCGTTCGGAATCTACTTTAAACTGTAGGTCCAGCCACTAATGTATGAAATTAACACAAACAACATAATTGGTGTGAGAAGTTAGGCCGTAATCCTGACTGAAGGGTTGTAATGGCCAATTATGTATGTATGTATGTTTTAAAAGTCGACATTGGCTTCATTCATAGGACATGTTGTATTTTGTTTATAATATAAACTAAAGTATTAATCGTTGTATTAGCATTCGTTGTTTTCACATTTTCAAAAGATTAAATAACTAGACATCTAAAAGACATTTGAAGACTTGATGCCATTATAATACTGTATCAATCTTTTGTGGCAACTGATGAACAAACAAGTATTTGCGATGCTCTGTTATTAAAAAAAGGAGAAAACTACGAATATTTTCTCAGTGAAAATTGCTTCACATCAATTCGCCTTCTTTCCTTTTTTCTGGGTGTCGCTCTTTTGCTGGTGCATACTTCAACGCATTTTCTATTTCGATTCTATTTCTTTTATCTCCATGAGAAATATCGAAATTTTTACCACCTGCAGACATACTTATTTGTTTTGCTGTAGAAATGTTTCCTTTTAGCGTATTGTAAGAACGATTTTTTTTACCGAACTTCCAGCACCTGTTGTTTAATCCTTCATTGCACTTCTCTGATGAACTCTAATTGGATTTTGAAGAATTTTTCACTTTAAGGTGATGAAGAAATCAAGATAAAGAGAGTTTTTGTGGATTCTTTAAAGATTTCGATATTTTCATTTAATAAGACAGTTTAAAGTTTCCATGCCAAACTTAAATTCGCAGATCCCTGGACAAGAATTCTGTGTTGCGAATTGAGGTCGTAATTTTGTGGAAAATTATATGCTTAATTATGAAGTCACCGTAGTCTAGTATGTAGTGTGTTGGCTTATTAGACATAAAGCCAGAGTTCAAATCCCAGGCCAGACATCAAAGGTTAGGTTAGGTCGAAGTGATAGCTCTGATAGCAAAGAGCTCACTTGAACATGCATAGCGGCCAGATGTGATGCCACGAGTGAACGCAGTCTCTGTACTGACCAAGTTACACCAAAATCAGAGAAGAGAAGGAAGTTGGTCAGCACAGGGGTTGCACATCAAAGCACGACTACCCCACACTGGAAAATCAGCCAGAAAGTTTGATGAACGAAGCTATATCATTGACATCAATAGATGATAGCTACGTCAAGCTGACAAGAAATGGAGAGCCAAACAATCTATATCTACACCTCGCAAGAGATGGGCAATGACCAAGAAATTGAATAACAGTCTCCTCTTCCTCAGCGGATCTGCATCCACGGCAGAAGTCGTTAAATGGGAGCCACATTGCTTCCGCGTGTCTACCCATACCTGCCACGACCAAGTCCAAGTAACTGGTTGGTACGCCTTCTATCCATCAGGGGTCAGTTGAGTCTAGCGGTGGAGGAGTCCTGCTCCTCATTGGCCCAGGACGGACATCCAAACAAAATACAAAAAGTATTTCTTCGGCGATTTCTTTTCAGCAGATTTTTGGCAAAAACTCTGAGAGTAAATAAAAAATTGCCATGAAAAGTTTCTCAAAAATCTGTTGTTCGTAGTCGACTTTAAACTGTAGGTCCCACAACTCATGTATGAAATTAACACACACAAGATAAGTGGTGTGAGAATCTAGTTCGTAGTTATTAGTTTTTTAAAATGGATACACCGATATTTGTGTAAGTAATACCTCTGCTAGCATTAACAGCCTTTTTTTAATGAAAGTTGCAGAAGAATAAAAACGCCTATAGATTTCATAAAATTTCCATATTTGCAGCTTCCAACTTAAAACTGTAGGGAAAGCAACGAGTGTCGGTACTTTCTGCTCTTTCTAATTTGCATTTGCTTTTGCTGTATTCCTTTACTCGCTTTCTTTTGTGGAGATACGATTTTATCTCTGATTATTTATTGTTTCTTATTATCAGTTGTTTTTGTTGTTGTTATTTCTGAGTAACGTTTAAAATTCCATTATTTGATTGGCATTCTATTCGTATTTAAGAAGTGCAAACATATTGTTACGTTTTTACCTTTTTAATAACGTTTAAAATCTGATTTCGTTGATTGCAAACAAAATGAAAATAAATTGGTGTTTAGTTTTAATTAGATTCTTTATTGTTCGGACTATTTCTGTGTGCCACTGTTTACAACTTGGCGTATAAAACAATAATTGCTTGTTCGCTATTCTTCTTTGCTTACAACGCAGATCTTTACAACTGATATTTCAAACCACGACTATTTTTTCACACGCAACGCACCTTCACACAAGACTGACTGAATTCTTACTATTCGTTGCCTGCTTTGTTTTGCCTTTTTATATGACCACGTAAACAGTCCGATGAAGGTTTTTGAAGTCGAACGTTTCTTGAGAACTCTATCGCGACTTCATTGTTGTTTGTGTATTTTGGTTTTGCGTTCTCGCTTTACTTGTATATCACCTTTTCTTTCATACTGACGTTGTTTGTTTTCTTGTAACAAATTCGTTTGTTTGTGTAGCTTTTGTCAATGTTATTTTGTTAATGTTAAACGATGTTACACCGTTTAAATTTTCGTAACAATATGATGCTTATCATAACCATTATCATTATTGTCCTCACCATTATTATCATTGTTATTTTTTCTCTTTTTTGTTGTCTACTGTGTTTTTTTTTATTATTCCTACATACAGCTAACTGTCTGTATCGGTATTTGCATCTGTTAAAAATCAAAAAGAAATTAATCACGAAAAAGAAAAGGAATTGTAATGTAAATTAGTGTCAATAGGCATTTACTCATGAAATGTAATAACCAAAAAAGTCCGTATTTGGTGAGAATTTCAGGCTGACCACAATGACACCGGTCCATATTTCTCTGATCGATGATTATACATTTTTTTTGGTTTGAATGGACCTAAACGATATGTTGTTCTATGTGAGACAGCTCATGCCACTTTGACGCAATGTAAACTGGCCGCTGAGAGCAATCGGTTTAACCAAGTTAAATTTTTTTGTGGGGTTTGCTCAAAGCCAACATAACATTACTGAAAGCCAACATAAACCATAAACCAGAGGAGCCGTAGTGTACATTTTTGCAACGTAATATGTCACACAAATGATCATCATTGGGTAATTAAAACGAATAACAAACTTCGATGATATCTCACACACACTTTCTTTATTTAAATTTAAATATATTAAGCGCTTGAGGTTACTGTAGTCTAGTAGGTTGTGTGTTGGCTTATTAGACGTAACATCAGCCCGGTTTTTTGGCAAAAGCTCTTGGAACAGATAATATAAAAAGTTTCCCAAAAATCTGTCTTTCGGAGGCGACTTTAAACTGTAGGTCCCAATACTTATAAATAAAATTAATACTCACAACACGGGTGATGTGAGAATCTAGATCGTAATAACGACTGAAGGGTTGTAATAACCATTTAAGAAGAAGAAACGCCCTTTGAAACTAATGTAGTATATTTCTCAGTAGATTTCTGACAAAACCTCTGAAAGTAAATAAAATTGTCATGAAAGTTTCTAAAAAACCTGTCATTTGGACTCGACTTTAAACCGTAGGTCCCGCCACTCATGTATAAAAATTAACACACACAACTTATATGGCTGAGAAGCTAGGTCGCAATGCTGACTGAAGGGTTGTAATGACCTATAATGTATGTATGTATTATGAATCAATATGACACTACTATTTATTGTAAGTCGAGCACATACACACATTATTCGGGGAGAATTAAAGGTTTCCAATGCATACCTGTTAAGTAATGATTAGTAATCGTAATGATTAGTAATTTGATTACTTTTTTTTGAATGGTGAAATAATGATTACAATTACGATTATTTTTAGTTAAAATAGTTAATACTTGATTACGATTACAAAATAATCAAAAAATAATCAGGATTGCTGGCGATTAGTCTAATAATCAAAAAGAATCAAAAGTAATCCAAAAGTAATCAATTTATTTTCAATAATTACTTTGAACTCTTTTTGAATATTTGAAAATAATCAAAAAGATTTATTAAAAACAAGTTGATTATTTTTTAAACTTCTTTTGATTCCTTTTGATTATTAGACTAATCATCAGTAATCCTGATTATTTTTTGATTCTTTGGTAATCGTAATCAATTAGTAATTGGAAAAAAATTTTCATAGAATTATATAATCATTACGATTCTTTTTAAAAAGTAATGTAATTGATTACTAATCGTAATCGAAATTTAACAGGTATGTTCCAATGAAACAAATTAGTGATTCAATTCTAATTTTTAAAGAAATTAAGTCCAACGATGGGACATGTATTTAAGAAATGTTTCTCTTTCATTTCATTTATAGCATCATTTGTGGCCAATATTCCATGACGTAATTTCTAAAACTTTGTGAATTACTTGCGGAAGTTTTTAAAACATAAGACATATTCTATAGAAGACAAGTAAATAAATTCACGTTGCCAACAAAAGAATAAAAAAAACTGCATTTTTCATTCTGACATTTACAAATGGGTTCTTGAAAAGAAAGTCATTGTCGCCTGTGCATTGAGAAATCGAGATGTAGAATAGTGTTAATTGAGGCATATTTAAGATTAATATTTCACAATGAGCAAGCCAGGGTTATTCATAAAAAAACGAATGATATTCAGTTTTATATTATATTCTATTGTTACGTTTTTACCTTTTTAAAAACGTTTAAAATATGAGTTCGTTGATTTCATACAAAACAAAAACATATATGTGTTTAGTTTCAATTAAACTCTTTATTGTTCGCACAAATTTTGTGAGCCACCGTGTACAACTTCACGAATAAAACAATAATTGCTTGTTCGATATTCTTCTTTGCTTAAAACGCAGATCATTTCAACGGTGACCTTCAAACCACGACTGTTCTCTTCACACGCAACGCGTATTTTTACACAATACTGACTGAATTCTTACTTCTCGTTGGCTGCTTTGTCTTGCCTTTTTATATGCCCACGTAATCAGTCTGATGGAGGTTCTTGAAGTCGAAAGTTTGTGGTTTCGTCTTCTTGAGAACTCTATTGCGACTTTATTGTTGTTTGTGTATTTTGTACACATTGCTTGTTGTTGCGTTCTCGCTTACTTGTCTATCCCCTTTCGCTTTATACTGATGTTGTTGGTTTACTTGTAACAAGTTCGTTGCATTTGTTTGTGTAGCTTTTGCTTTAATGTTAAATGATATACACCGTTTCCATTTTCGGAACAGGTCAGGATTATTGAGCTCCTCCTCAAATCGAGAATAATAACCTCCACAGGGGGGGCTTCACAGTGTCAGAGAATTGTCTGTAGGGGTACACCACGGTGTTATATCTCCACTTCTCTGAAATCTCGCAGTCAACTCACTCCTAAGAAGACTTGAATACTCTGGTAATGATATTGCCATTGCTGCATCGGAAATTTGTCCACAGACCCTGTCTGATAAGCTAAACTTGCCCCAGCGCTGGATCTATTCTGCAGTCATCGAACCCAACCTCCTGTAAGTTGTTGCCTTCTGGTGGACTGCTCTGGACAAGCTGCACAGTGTCCGACTCCTGGACGGAGTCAGAAGGTCCGCAGCTATTCGTATCACTGGTGCTCTACGCACCACCCCCACAAAGTTCTTGTTCGTAATGCTTAACTGGCTGCCCACTGAGCTTCTTGCTAAGCAGGTGGCTAAGTTCACTGTGATAAGACTCAATGCCTTGTCTGTTGGCCCGTCGTCCCCTGTGGTCACTCCTCTATTTTGGAGATTGGTCCTGTGGCCCCAATGGATAGCGATTATCTCCCTGTGGAATACTGTTTTGATAGTGGTTTCAAATTCCTGATCCCGAGCAGGAGCTATTGGACTCCTGATACGACCGTCCCCCCGGAACTCCTGCATGAATATACCGACGGCTCCAAACTCGATGGCGGGATGGGTAGCGGAGTCTACTCTGGGAAATTGGACTTGAACTTTTCCCTCCGGCTGCCGGACTATTGCACCGTGTTGAAGGCGGAATTAATGGCCATCTACCGAGCCGCGCAGAGGATCCTCGCATACGGCGTTCCTGCCTCAACCTTATTTCTAGGCTATTCAGTATTACATGACCATCGCCCGGAAATTCTTCCGAGACGCCAACCTGTCCTGGATCAATGAAGAGTCCTGCGCCACCGTTAGGATCACTTGGTCCTGAATGGATAGAAGGCTCAACAACCAGTTACATGGACTTGCGAGGTGCAGACATAGGTTATGTGGCTTTTCAACAATTGTCAACTTCACGGAGCTGTCGTCCATTGATGTAAAGGATATAGCCTCGTTTATGAAGCTTTCTGGCTGGTTCTCCAGCGTCTAGTAGGTGGTGTGTTGACTTATTAGACGTAAGGCCACGGTTCAAACCCAAGGTCAGATATCAAAACGAAAATATAAAAAAAAATATGAGTGGTGTGAGAAACTATGTCCATAATCCTGACTGAAGGGTTGTAATGACCAATTATGTATGTAAGTAAATTGGAGTATATTGCTGTTATTAGACTGTTGCCAACATCTTAATGAAGCTAATATGTTTTTAACATATGTAGTATGGTTATTGTAATAGTATACTGAATTCAAATAACAAAAGAAGCCTTAGAAATTAAAGAAAAAATAAACTAAAAGTCTTTAATAAGCTTTTTTCTTACAAACCATAAATACATAATGATAACCATAGAAGGAATAAAGAAGTGAGTGGTAAAAAGATTCTCAAAAATTCTTCGTAAATCTGTACGGTATTTTGATAAAGCATTGAAGGCCAAAATAATTTTTTAAAACAAAAAGGAGAAAACAACTGTTAAAAGTTTAAAAAAGTTTCTCAATATTGCAGTGTATTAAGAAGTTAAATAAGAAGCTTTTCTACTTCCCTTCCATTTCATTTATCCTTTCACCAATTGTAACTTTAAATCTGGTAAAAAGAAATTTAACATCAATCCTTTTTTTTTGCTTTGTTAAGTTCGAATTTCATTTAAAGATTACGAAAACCTTAAAGTATAGTTTCATACTTAACTAAGCATTCACATGCATTCTGAGATACTTGGTTGAGTGTTTAAGCTTATAAAGAAGTATTGAAAACCAATAAAAAAATTAAAAATGGTAAATTTTTTTCGAATATTTAAGATTAAAAAAATTAAATTAAAAAAAAAATATTTTGTCTAGACTTGCATGAGCCATATAGAAACAGGGATAATACTGTCTGTTTTGTTTTCATAATTCTTATTATTTAGGGATTTCAAAAATTATACAAATAAAGATTTTTGACATTTTATATGATAAATATATATACACAGAGACTCAAATTTAAACTAAAAACTAATATATAAGCTGGAAAATAAATCTTTTTTTCAATTTTTATATGCAATGTTTAATATTTGATTCTAATTTTGTTTAAACAATTATAAAAACATGAGTCAAATGAAGTGACTGTGATATGCAAAAGTAAGTATTGATCGACCTTCAATAGGTTCTTTCCATAAAAATACCACATAAAGATATAATAAGTATTAATGTTTTCGAATTCGGTGCACGCGACGATATTGACATCTCTAAGATGGGTTTAGCAGTAAATGAGGGCAAAACAAAGTATATGTTATCGACAAGTAGAGACGTGCGGCATATTGATGATCAGATTACGGCCGATAAGTATACTTTTCATACAGTCAAGAAATTCATCTATCTCGGCTCCGCCGTTACCACAAAAAATGATGTCAGTCTGGAGATCAAGCGTAGGATCACTCTTGCCAATAGGTGCTACTGTGGTCTCAATAGGCAATTGAGTAGCAGAGAACTTTCTCGTACGACAAAAATAATACTCTACAAGACGCACAACCTACCCGTGCTTCTTTAAGGCGCAGAAGCATGGACACTGTTGCCGCACCCTTGGGAGTTTTCGAGAGAAAAGTCCTACGCAAGATCTTCGGTCCAGTGCGAGTTGGCGATAATTTCGCAACAGTGAGCTGCATGAGCTCCTCACCGACATAGACGTTATGCAGCGTATTAATATCCAGCGGCTGCCCTGGCTCGCCCATCTCGTTCGAATGGAGGAGGATGCTCCGGCGAGACGGGTATTTGATGTGGGGATCTGCAGAAGTCGGGGAAAAGGACAACCTTGTACGTGTTGGAAGGACCAAATCGAGGAAGCTCTGTCATCGATAGGTGGGACCAACTGGCATAGCACGCATTATTCCAGGCGCGCGTGGAAGTATGTGTTGCGGCAGGCCTTTAATCGGGTTGTTAATGGCTAATTAAGTAAGTAAGTAAGTTTTCGAATTCATCGTAATCTAGTAGATAGTGTATTGGCTTCTTAGAAGTAAGGCTACGTTTCAAACCACAGGACAGACATCTCAAAAAAAAAAAATAACTATGAAAAAATATTTCTTCGGCGATTTCTGGCTACAACTCTAAGAGTAAAATAAAATTGCTATGAGAAGTTTCTCAAAAATCAGTCGTTCGGAGTCGACATTAAACTGGGCCAACACATACATATATAACCTCATTACAACCCTTCAGTCAGGATTACGAACTAGCTTCTCACACCACTTATGTTGTGGGCGTTAATTTCAGACATGAGTGGTGGGACCTACAGTTTAGAAACTTTTCATGGCAATTTTTTTTACTCTCAGAATTTTTGCCAGAGATCTGCTCAGAACAAGTCGCTGAAGAAATATTTTTTCAAATTTTGTTTCGATGTCTGACCTAGGGTTCGAACCGCGGACTTACGTCTAATTAGCCAACAACACACACAACATAAGTGGTATGAGAATTTAGGGTTGTAATCCCGACTGACCATTAAGTGAAATACAAAAAAATTTATTTAATTTGAACTCATCTAATGAAATTCAAGGTATAACAATCCAAGTGTAATACAAATGCAAAAAGCTTTTGGTGATAGTCAGCTCTCTACATTTCTATCGAACTATTTCAAAGATTATACTAGGATTGTTATACCTAGAATTTCATTAGATGAGTTCAGATTAAATAAATTTTTTTGTATTTCACTTTTTTTTCGATGAAAGTGTACTCTGCTTTACTTTGTATTCTTGGAATGAATTTAGAAGCACTTTGACTGAAAGTTTTTGAATTAAATTTGAGGTTTTTATTCTCACATGTAACTAGATTTCTATGCTTGCCTTCAATAAAAGAAATCAGTCATTTCCGAAAGTATGTATGTTGCAGTAGTAAAAGGTAAATTTTATAAATTCAGACACCATAATTCATGTTGTGAACTTTTAGACCGAAAATGCAACATGTTTGTTATTTTATAAAAATCCGAAAAATAAGAAAAACAAAACAAAAAACGATTAAAAAACACAAAATAATAATAAAAATTTTAATCTTTAACTGAATCAGAAAGAGAAAAAAAACGCATTTAATAATTATAAAAAATAATTGAAAAATATTTTTTAATAAAAAGTTTGTAACGCTAAACTGTCAACACTTGTGTATACACGGTTATTAAATATTTTGTTGTTCGGAAAGTAATTTCGATTTTTCCCGACAGAGGATTTAATTGTACCTTTTTGCACCCAACTTCACACTTAAGCCGTATAAATTTTATATGCTTTGAGAGCTCATGTAGTAAGGCTTGTGTGTGAAAAATTCCAATTAATTCTACGCAGTAGTTTTTTGTTGGTGCCCTTTTAAATATGGAGAGCGATAAGCAGCATTTTCGACATATCTTACTGTTTTACTACAGAAAGGGTAAAAATGATGCTCAAGCCAGAATGAAATTGACCGATGTGTATGGAGAAAGTGTGTTAACGGTATACCAGTGCCAGAACTGGTTCGATAAATTCGATCCGGCAATTTTGATATCGAAGATACACCACGTTCGGGACGGCCGGTTGAAGCTGATAAATACCCTATAAAGGGATTAGTTGATGCGAACCGTCGAATAACAACACATGAGATCGGATTGAGGTTAAATTTATCTAATTCAACAGTTTATGACCACTTGATTGATATTATACGAAAACTTTCTTCCAATTCCACAAAAAAATAAAAAAAAAATAAATGACTTTCCGAACAACCCAATACATAAACACGGCAACGACAACTGAGATAAAGTGATGAAAAAAGGTAAAAAACAAAAAGCGTATAAATGAGTCTGCTAAACAATAACATCATCAACTCGAGTGGCCATAAAATATTCATACGACTATGGAAAGTGTAATCTAGCGGAGTGACTGCTGAACCCAACCAAACTGAGTTGAACTTTTGTGGCTGTGACTACGTCTAGCCTTAAAATTAATGGATTGTGCGCGTCAATTAATCTAGGGATCTGTCGCGGTTGGCTTTTATAAATCCTAGTAGAACAGACCTTTTGCAGTATTATGTTATTGTTTTATTTTTGTTTCAAATCGCCGTTAGTTTTTGTATTTCTTCAGATTTAGAGACATTCAAGTGTTTTTCTATGAGAAAAAAACAAAATCCACAAGGATTAAACAAATGTTTTACTCATTCTTCGAATGCTAGGAAAAACTATGTACGTATTTGAAAGCCACAATTAAAGTAGAAAACGTTAAAAATATTATAAATAATGTCAGCAATAAAAGAAATATAATTTCGTAAAAAAGAAAAACAAATGTTTACGCATTGGGATATATTAAATATTTTTTTTATAAAACGTCGCATATGAACCATACAGGGGGACAATCCTGAAAACAATGCCAGACAGACACTGGTACTGCTAAGCAGTAACGATGAACTAAAGTAAAAAAGAGAATAAAAATAAAGAAAAGCCTTTTGCTTTACAATAAAAAACCATAACGAAATTACTGAAACAGTGCGCTTCTAATGCAAAAAGGAACAGAGTTTGTCATTAAATATACTTCTCAGTAAATAATGCAAACACTTGCTATTACAATTCAAATCACCACAGGTTGGTATACTTTTGAGTTTAATTTTTTAAGTTCAGAATGCTGCTAAAGTCACCGCTGTCTAGCGGATAGTGTGTTGGCTTATTATACGTGAGACGGTTCAAATTCCAAGTCAGACATCTCCAACAAATCGAAAATACAAAAAATAATTTTTTCGGCGGCTTTCTCTCAACAGATTTCTGATAAAAAATGTATTACGTAAACAACAACAATTGTTTTGTTTGTTATTCCTCTTTACACGCTTTTGCTTAAACAATAACAATTGTTCGACAGATCTTTATAACGGAGATCTTCAAACCACGATTATTCTCTTCAAACACCGCGTCTTCACACAAGACTGACTGAATTTTTATTGACTCCTTTGCCTGCTTTGTCTTGCTTTTATATATGCCAACGTAAACAGTTTGATGGATGTTCTTGAGTGCGAATCTTCATGGCTTCGCCTTCTCCACATCTCTATAAACGTAAACGTCTTCACATAAGACTAACTGAATTTTTTCTGAACCGTTGCCTGCTTTGTCTTGCTTATTATATGGCAATGTAACCAGTCTGATGAATGCTCTTGAAGGCAAATGACTTCGTCTTCTCGATATATGTAGCTATAAATGTAAACATGTTGTTTAAATTTATTCTTGCTTGTTATTTGTTGTATTTATGTTTATTTTTATTCATGCAGTGTTTTTCTTTTTGTAATGTAACAATTTTTGTCTACTGGTGTTTTGTTGATATATTTTTGTTTACTTGCTTATCATGTAAACAAGTACATTATTTTTGTTTTTGTAGCTTTTGTTTACAATGTAAACTATGTGAAAGCAAACACCGTTTCCATTTTGTAATAGTATATATAAAGATGTGTGTGTAAAATAATTTTTGACTAAAATTTATACAAATACATAGAATAATTTCATCGCTTAAACACACGTTTACTTCAAAAGTAAAATTTTAGTTGCATTTAATTACGATTGTAGAAACCATCACGTAACGAAATGTTACTGACATACTTTGAATTTAAATTTATAATTGCGTAAAATCTTCATAAGAATCTAATATGAATTGTATATTTGAACTGAAGCTATGCAGTAAAATTTGTAACGATATGCTACATTTTACTCTAAATTCAAAGAAATTAAAATTTCTGCAATTCTGCTATGAATGCAGCGACCCTCATTTAACAAATTTCATGTAACTTTTTAATAAAAAAAATCGGCTAAAGGACACGCAATCAAAGTTTCAGAACGTTAATGTTCGTACAAGTATATACATACATATGTACTATATGTATGTATTTCAAGTTGGAAGTTGTATTTATTAATTTCGTTATTTTTTCGCAACTTTGTAGTTTCTTGTTCTTTTATTTTACGTTAAGTGTTGCGTCATATTTTCGTGCGATGTTATATAAGCATAACAGTGCAGTAAAATCTGTCGCATCATCATAATTTATATTCAGCGTTTTAAGCCTTTGCTACATGTTACATGTCATATAGTATACGGAAAGGTTTATAATCTGTTCAAATTAAATTCATGTGTAATGAGGCGAAGTTCATGTGTCTTAAATAAAATAAAGTTATTATAAAATAGTTTCATGTGCATAAAATATTTCATTTATAATAGGGCATAGGATTCCAAAAATTTTATAAATTTTGAATACATTTTTTTATAGTCAACACAATACCTAAATGATACCTTTTAAAATTTATACTCATACAACTGAGATCAGTGCAAAATACATTAACTTCAAGGCATATTGCAATGGACTTGTACTAAAGCACTAAAATATATCGCCTTTCTTAATTGTAGTATTAATCATTTGTTAGTTAAAAAGTGCTGTACAGTGAACAAACACAGTAACAAAGGAAGTATTGCCATCCAATAGACAATGGTAGTGCAAGGTATTTTGGGGTGATCGAATCCCCACCTTTTCATCTTGTAGACTATTTCACAATGTGAAGTAGTATGATAATTCCGATTAATTTAGTTGTGAAGTTTGGTACTGTAATTCTTCTTCAGCTGTTATAGTCATTTTTAAAAAACAAAAGGCTCGTCTTCCGCGATATGGTAGCGATTCAAGGATCAGTTTCTCATCAGACTTATTATTATCGCAGTCTTTGTTCCTTTCTGTGAAGTGATTGCGATGCTTCAGCATTACCATCTTTATTGCTGATATTTTTATAATGTAAATTTTTTCTCTTGAATTGAATTCTTTTTGTCATAGGTTTACCATTTCAACGATAAATTTTCATCTGCCACTGTTCTCCTTCATTTGCAAATATTAATAAATTCGAGACTATAATTCGCTTTCCAATTGAATAAGCCAATTATAGTTGAAGGTCAAATTAAAATTATTAATTTTTATGTGTCTTCTGAGAGTGCCAAGTAAATGAATTTTCAAAATGACGTGTAATTAACTTAGAATTGATTGACAGGAGGCCTTTCCTGTATTATTTATAGGATTAATAGATGCCGTAAGTTTACAAACTTCAATGAGACCTGTATTGGGCACACTCGAACCATCTACAGAAAGTCCCACAAGCGATAGTTTTAGCCAATAGGATATTATTACATATTTACATACAATTCCAGCTAGGGAATTTTTTAATGAAAACGATGGAAGATAGATTGAAGATTTTGAAAATCCATATTTTCGGTTTTAAGTTCCTAATGGGAAAGGGTGTAACTACAAGAGAGTCATAATAAATGCATATTTGCAAAAACTGCATATTTGACCTCAACGATATTAATTTTTGTAAGTCAAATAAGTTCTTCAATTATATTCTGTTAATACTTACATTCTTACAAATGTCAACAAAAATACACAAACAACAATAATGAAACTACGGTGTTTACATGTATAGAGATCTCGAGTTTACATGTTTACATGTGCTTGAAGAGAATAATCGTGGTTGGTAGATCTCCGTTACAAAGATCTGTCGAACAAGTGCTATTGTTTATGCAAAAAAAGTGTAAAGAGGAATAACATACAAAGCAATTGTTGTTGTTTACATGAAGTTGTGAACAGTGGCACACAGAATTGTGCGAACAATAAAGAATTTTATTTAAAACTAAACACAAATTTATTTTTATTTTATTTACAAACTACAAGCCTATATTTTAAACTTTTTTAAAAGATAAAAACGAAACAATATAATTCTTGTATTTAAAATTCTTCATAGAAAATTTTGACGCTTGAAATCTTTGAAATTTTAATAATCATTTTCGCTGTTCTATTACCAAACAAGAGTCGTTCGGAATATTAAGTATGACTTGTATGCTAGGCAGTTAAGTTGTTCAATAAAACTTTAGTTACGTTAAGCATTATACACCCAAACCTTTTTTTACACGGTAGATACGTTCCAGTGGTTACCGTGTAAAAAAAAACGCGTAAAAAAAGTCAAATATTATGTATGTATGTAAGTGTATAGACAAACTGAAAAAATATACATAGGATTGATGCAGCAGCCTACATATGCCTATAAAATTGAATAACTTTATAAAAACGCACAGATTTAGTTGAATAGTATACACAGAGTTTTTATTTTATTAAACGATTTTATCCGTATAAAAAGGAGCGAACAAAAAAAATGGTAAATTTGTTAAAAAAAAACCGTGTTATTTCAAATTCGCGTAAAAAAAAACCGTGTAAAAACAGGTTTGGGTGTAATGCCTAGAATAACAAGTGAAGGAAATAACTATTCGGAGTAATAATTTATTAATAATAAAATAATTAAATAATTTTTTGAATAATAATTAAGAATACAACTTCAAAGAAAAATATTCTTATATTTTTGTAAAACTTTATTAAAGTATTCGTATTTTTGGTTCAATTTCGTACTTTACGGATGAATGAAAACGGGGAAAAACTTTTGAAAATTTTTCTTTTATTTTATTTTGTTTTAAATGTTTTATTTTAAAGTAAATCTCAAATGAATTCCGTCAAGCGAAACAAAAATTAAATATTTCCCTAATTAATCTTCAAAAACTTACAAGAGATTTTCACAAAATCGTTTCTTAGGGCACTATATTAAATGCATACCTGTTAAGTAATGATTAGTAATCGTAATGATTAGTAATTTGATTACTTTTTTTTGAATGGTGAAATAATGATTACAATTACGATTATTTTTAGTTAAAATAGTTAATACTTGATTACGATTACAAAATAATCAAAAAATAATCAGGATTGCTGGCGATTAGTCTAATAATCAAAAAGAATCAAAAGTAATCCAAAAGTAATCAATTTATTTTCAATAATTACTTTGAACTCTTTTTGAATATTTGAAAATAATCAAAAAGATTTATTGAAAACAAGTTGATTATTTTTTAGACTTCTTTTGATTCTTTTTGATTACTAGACTAATCGTCATTAATCCTGATTATTTTTTGATACTTTGTTAGTCGTAATCAATTAGTAATTCGAAAAAATTTTTCATAGAATTATATAATCATTACGATACTTTTTAAAAACTAATGTAATTGATTACTAATCGTAATCGAAATTTAACAGGTATGATTAAATGGGAGGACGCTACTGTGCTCAATTAAAAAAAAGGGAAATGAACAAGTAATACAACAAACCCTTTACAACAGGAATAATGAGCACAATAACAATTTCTGTACCTAGAAAAAAGGCAAAAAAAATTTGAATTTATTTTGCAAATGAAGAAATTTGTGGAATTATTTTTTATTGTTAATTTTTATTCTACCGTTCTTATGCTCAGGCTAATTGAAAATATCCTTGAGGCAAAAGAGTAAATTACATGTTTTTCCTCTTCACAATCCATAACTTTTTTTACTGCTAAATTTCTACTGCTTTGTAAAAGCTGCCTTGGTTAAAAAGTTTTATTCATTGTGACAACCTAAATTGAAATGATATTGCGAACAATTTTGTGGTTTAATAAAAGATACCTGTTGGAATAAAGATGAGCAGTCAGGGACTATGGAATTTCATACTGTATTCTCCAAATAAAGGACTTTTTCTACCTATTTCAGATTTCTTTATACACTTTATTTATGGTTTTCTGGCCTTCAATTTAAGCTTATATTATGTTCAGATATGCACTTTTATTGTGTCAATATTCAGTTGATTGAGTACAATATTATAAGTGTTCAGGCATAATAATATACACCGTTGGTCAATAATATTACGATATAACGCTGGCTTCATATCATCAAAATTTTAGGCAAGCATAAGACTATCAAATCAATAAGTATTTACAATATTCTTATATTTAAACCTCTAACTGGCCAGTTGTCACTTTTATTCCTTTTTCTTTTGTAGTGCAATACTTTTATTCAATTATCCACAACTAAATGCGTATGTATTATATACTATATGAGAAGAATATTAGAAATAAATAATTACATGACATGTCACATCAACTTTTTCCTCTCTGCGTTTGTATAAAAAAAAAAATAATCAACAAATTAACATACATGCGAATATGGTGTGCATGAGTAGCGGAAAAAGCTATTTTGACATTTGGTACTCTGTTATTTGTCATTTAAAACTTGTTGTCTCATTTTCGCTTGCAGTCCTGGTTGTGTTTCCGTTTGCATTTGGATTTGTGAGTGTGATTTTGCCCAGAATTATATGCATGTGTTATTGCGAAAGTGTTATTTATTGATACAATAAATCCAATCGTGTTTCTCTTTCAATTTTAAACTAAAAATATATTCATTTTCCAATCTACTTTTATTTATTATTTTTATTTGTTTCCTGTATTTCCACTTTGTTTATTTAGCTTTGGCATGGATATGTTGACATGCAAATATATACACACATATACATACAGTCGATCGCAAAAGTCTAGGTACCCCATTATATTTTAGCAATTTCATGAATATTGAGCAATAAATTGATGTTTTTTGTTAATTTATTGCTATTTTCAAATAAAACAAAAACAATTTTAATATTTTTCACAAACCAGGAGAAAAATAAGCAAAAGTAGCTGGTGACGCCATATTTTTGCACCGTAAAAGAAGAATTCTAAGTAAATTTCCAATTTCAAAATCGCAATATATTAAAATGTTCTCTCTTGAATTTAGTGTGATATCCCTTTAGGTTAAGCACTTCATTTAACCCATTTGGAATTGAATGTACCAATTTTGTTTAACGTTTTCTGTTGACATTTGTCGCCATTCATCCATGAGCAAGTTTGAAGCTTAGCGACTAAGCAGCCGCTCTTTCAAATGATCTCCTAAATACTCTCTTGAATTCATATCGGAATTTTGTGGAAGAAATATATAGGCGTACCTGGACTGTCCACTGTATGACTTTTAATTGTGAGTCCAGTGTAAATGCGTATTTTATTTGTTTGGTATTCGTATATTAAAAGTTTACACATAAGTTGATAGTCTGTTTTGTAAGTTATGGTATAATTACAGGAAAGTTTTTGGGAAAATTATAATGAAGCTGATGAATGATAAAAAAAATTAAGTGGCATACTTTTCCTTGCTAGTTGTTAAAATCCACAATTTCTGGTCAAGCCAACTGTGCCGACGGTATAAGAGCATACATCCGCCTCCAGCGAAGAAATGTTATTTTTTTGCACGAGTAAATGGCTGATAGGCTAATCCTTCTGTTTAGCAGCAGTCCCTGTAAAAGTCATTATCCAAAAAACAAAGTATTTTCGGCCGAATATGACCGGTGTTCATACTAGTAGCCCTTAACGAATTGGATTTATATGGTGAACTATAATCACACATCACCAAATTAAAATTTTTAAGTTATTTAAAAATATTGTTACGTTTTTACCTTTTAAAAACGTTTAAAATATTAGCTCGTAGATTGCAAAAAAATAAAAATAAATTTGTGTTTAATTTGATGTAAACAACAACAATTGCTTTTCTTTGTTATAACTCTGTCTATACATAAACAATAACAATTACTAGACAATTGTTCGACAGATCTATGTAACTAAGATCTTTAAACCACGATTATTCTCTTCAATCACACCGCGTCTTCACACAAGACTGACTGAATTTTTACTGATTCCGTTGCCTGCTTTGTCTCGCCTTTTATATGGCAGGGTAAACAGTCTGATGAATGCTCTTGAAGGAGAATGTTTGTGGGTTTGCCTTCTCGAGATATCCAAAAATGTAAACAATGTTGTTTCATCATTATTTTTTGTGTACTTTGTTTGTTGTTCTTATTATTTATTCAAAGAGGAATAACAAAGCAATTGTTGTTGTTTACATTGCTGTTGTTTACATCATGTAAACAGTGGTACACAGAATTGTGCGAACAATAAAGAATATAATTTAAACTAAACGTAAATTTAATTTTAATTTATTTGCAATCTACGAGCTTATATTTTAAACGCTAACATGTAAAAACGCAGCAATGTTGAAACTATTGAAGTGCAGCTATTTTATAGTTTTTCTCTTTCATTGTCCATTTGACCACGATTCAACGTACTCGCATAGCCATACACTTGCAATTTCTCCTTACAGAAACAGCGTTAATTAAAAACCTATTTATTGAGCAGTAATTAATAATAACGTACTTTCCGCACTATTACATAAAAAATCGATATGCAAAGGATTATAACATACAGTGTCATTTAAAACGAACTCAACAAATAGTTCTTTACATCTCAATTTTACAGTAGAAACCAACATACTTACATTTTAAAATTGTTTACCCTAATACGGTAAAAATTAAAGGATTTTCTTTAAAAAGGTTCACTTTTTCTAAGTATATTTAAAGTAAATCGCAAACAGATAAATTCTACTCTCCACGAAACCTAACAAACTGAACAATATTTTTATATACATACATACATAATTGATCATTACATACACACATACATAATTGCTCATTACAACTCTTTAGACAGGATTACGACCTAGCTTCTCACACTACTATTGTTGTGTGTATTAATTTTATACATGAGTAGCGGCACCTACAGTTTAAAGTCGATTCCGAACGACGGATTTTTGAGAAACCTTCCATGACAATTTTATTTACTATCAGAGTTTTTGCCAGAAATCTGCTGAGAGGAAGTCGCCGAAGAAAAATTTTTTCATATTTCATTTTGATGCCTGACCTGGGGTTTGAACCCGTGCTTTACGTCTAATAAGCCTATACAATACCTACTAGACCACGGCGACTACTATACATACACTAGGCATAAAAATCGGCGTACATCAACATAGTTTGTGACTTTAAAGTAAAAAGACTACCATGAAGATATGTATATATTTTTTAAATTCAATTAATTTTTATTAATTGCAGAATCTATAATGTACATCTACATCCAGTCTCTAAAACGTTAATTAAAATAAGTTCCTGGTACATAATAGCCATAAAATAAAAATTAAAAATTCAGTGAAAAATTGCACGAAAAAGTTGGCGTATTATTTTAATAGCAAATATCAAATCTATATTCATTGAAATAATATTTGGCTTGAATAGCTAACTTTGCATTTCAAATCGTCTGCAAATTATGTTTTAGTTATTCCGTGCTGCTCCATCCAAGAGCGACCAATGTCTTCCGAAAAGTTTACTGTTTGCTATGCATTGTTAGCTAGATGCACAGTCATGTAATTTTTTTTTTTTAAAATAATGTAAGAAAGAAATATTTTACATCTGCTGCTAGCACACATCCACACAGCATTGTGCCATCACCAGCATGCTTAAACGTCTCTAGAGATCAAGCTCTTCATTGCTATTTCCTCCATACTAAAGTACATTCATAAGGATACAAATTACGTATTTCGACGCGTCTAAAGAAAACCCATAATCCCAAAACACATTTGATATGCGTATGAAGGAAGAAAAATAAAGAACTCAATCCAAAGAACTAGCCTGAAATAGTTAAGCATGGCCTCGGTGGTACAATATTGTTGGCATGTGTGTCGGGAAATAATAAATGAGGGAGAGTATTTAAACATTGTAAAGAACAAATTTCCCAAAACTTCGAAATGTCATGAGTGAAAAAATGAAATTTAAGTTAAAAATTTTCAAAATTTTTGATGGATCTTATGTGTTTATTGAAAAATGTGTCCTTTTTGCCGGTGGACCAACGACCGGAAGTTGACTAATGTTTGCGCAAAGCGACATAGCAATATTTGAGAAAAACGGAAATATTAAACTACTTTTTGGTAGTCAAACAAATGTGCAAAGAGCAAATTCTCAAGTAAAAAAACAAAAACCTGAAAAAATTTTGAAAATTTTTGAAATGAAAGTTCATTTGATAAGATGACATACATATAAAAAATATAACACGACTGTTATACTATTTAAATAATAACTACGCTAATTTTTGTCCGATTTTATCAAACGAAGTGTCAACCTCTTCACAATATAATGTACTTTCAGAATTTCGCCACTGATTTTATATTTTTTAACTATAATTTGCAATTGAGAATGGCTAAACTTGAAAAAATAAGAAAAAAATAATATATTCCAAGCTTTCCCCATCAAAACTCATAACATATAAGTTTGAACAAAATCTTTATATATACCGTTTTAAAGGCTAATCTCTCCCCTTTCGAAAAAACTTTGAATTCTTAAAATAGATTCAAACATATTTGGGTAATCAATAATTTTGGGTGAAAAGATCAAAAAAAAAACCTTTTGTCAATAAAACAGGATTGGAGGGTTCGAAAAAAATATAAAAAAGTATTTTTGAGTTCTACTCAACCTAGTGAATAACTTATACTATTAACTACTCGGTTGTATTTTCGCTGTCGCACCGTGTTATTATTACAAATTAATATTTAAAATTCATAAAATTGCCATCACTTATTGGAGTACCTAGACTTTTGCTGTCCACTGTATAAAACACAAGAAAATCTGCGTAATGGAATATATGTATGTATTACATTACATTTATATGTATGTATATATAATCACATTTTTTTAATAAAGCAAAAGTGTAATAAATGTATATCAACTACATAATGTACAGCAGGGTATGTAGCTTTATGCGAAAGCTAGTAGCATGGAATATACAAAAAGTGTATTCAATACATGATACAAGGTCGTGTGAATCGGCCATATATTTTGAATCAAACTTTAAACCGCTATTTTTTTTTTACTAAAATTTCGAAAACTGCTTTCTTCTTTTAAGAGTAAACAATAAAAAGAGAATTCTTGTAAGGAAAGGAAAACGTAATTCCTTATCTGGATGTACGGCTGTACATAGTATGAACAAATATTGAGAGCAGATAAATTTATATCCTATTGGCTTAAATGGATTTGTATAAAATATTATATAGCTATGCAGAATTCTGATGATTCCTAAATTGTTTCTCTATTCTTTTGCTTGTCCTTATAATTCTATTCTTAAGTCACGTAAAAATTTTGTCTTTGTAGTATAACACTCAATACATACTCATAAGTAAGTATGAAGTAACATAAACAAATCCAGCTATCAATATAACAATCAACAATCTTTAAAGTGTTTCCAATGTGACCAGAACACATCGCATATAGACACTGTAGCAGAATACAAAAGTTTTACGCTTAAAGGATAATTTCAAAGGAGATACGTTAAAAAGGAAATGTTGAAATCAAGCTGTTTGTATTGTTTGTATGTGATATAAGCCACCATTTTAGTTCTCATATAATATGGATAAATAGTCGTATCTCTGATAATGTCTATCTGTACATTTTGGATTGAATTCTTGATGGATAGATCTTCTGGTAAGATGTAAGAATTCAATCCAAAATATATTTTAAAGACGATCAAACATGGTGCCGGTAGCATCATGGTACGATGGTAATTCTTATTATTATGGTGTGGGTCCTCTATATCGTATGCAGAATATAGTGAAATCGGCTGATTACATTGAAATTGTTGGAAAATACAATACTGCAGTATGCCAAAGAAAATATGCCACTCGTCTGGGTCTTCCAGCAGGATAATGACCTAAAGCGTACTACAAATTACACAAAGATATGGTCCAGAACCAAAAAATCAATGTTTTAGAATGGCCAGTACAGTCTCCTGATTTCAAAATACATCAAATTGCGACGAGCTTTGGAATCTTATACAGGATGCGTGGAAGGCAATACCGCTATATGTTTGACAAATTTTGGTAGACTCAATGCCTAGCAGATGTGCTGCTGTTCCGGATAACAAAGGGTCCGCAACAAAGTACTAATGTGGCACTAAGGCTTTATGCAACAATATTCAAAACAAATATCTATTTAGTTTCACTTAAGTTAGTTATAGTTTTAAGATTTTATGGTATCCTTATTTTTTTTACATGTGAAACTATATAAATTCATACAAAAACACATAAAAATCAAAATATATTATAGGAATAACAAAAATTTTGTTTTCAATATTTTTTCTGCCGTTTAAAAAAATTAAATCGTTTAAACAAGAAAGAATTTTCGATTTTTTATTCGGTTGTAAGTATAATGTAAGCTTGGGTTTGCACTGTCCTATTATTTTCCACATAACTGTATATATGTAGGTATACATTTTTAAAGTCCCATACCTCCTCTTTTTAAGAAAGTTAACATTCGTGAGATTGGTTCAGAAGTGCTTGTGTAATCAATTAATTTGTGCGTAAAATCCAAAATAACAGTTTTTATCAAATAAAACAAGTTTAAAAGGTTCAAGAAATAAAAAAAAAATATTTTTTTAATTCTACTCGACTTTTTCAATAATAAAAAAATAATAAAAAAAACAATTATTTATTCATTTGCGTCTTTTGACCAAATCTTTCATCAACTTTCATAGTGGACTCAGACTTTACACAAGTAAAACAAAAAAAAAAAACAAGTGAAAAATAAAACATAATAAAAAAATAAACACAAACAATAAGTGCGGGTATTATAAAAACAATTTAGTTGTGTTAACTAACTGTTATTGTTCTAAAACAATAATAACACCATGGATGAAGATGCTGATGATACTGATGCTGAAGTAGGTAGCGAGTCAAACGAGAATCTAAACTGGCAGATAATAACAAAACGGCAAAGAAAGAGAAATCTGATTGAATCCCCAAAAATTTATGAGAATAAACGAATGGCCTTCCACAGTGATGACATTCCATCGAGTAGCAACAAATTTGCTGAGCTTCAGACTGATGATGCTGATGACAATGAAGATAATGCAACAATACCTAAACCACCGCCAATATACATACCAGATGTAGTTGATGTTAATAGTATGATTTGTAATATAGGTAATATTATTTCAAAAGATAATTTTAGTTATAAATCATTAAGAAATAATCAAATCAGACTTATGGTTAAATCGGTTGATTCATATAGAACCTTAGTAAAATACTTAGAAAGTCGAAATATAGGTTTTCATACATATCAATTGAAACAAGATCGTTCATATAGAGTTGTTATAAAGGGACTTCACCATTCTACTCCTATTGAGGACATCAAGGCCGAACTAATATGCCTAGGACATCAAGTTCGTAATGTTACTAACGTGCGAAGTAGATTGACCAAAGAATCATTGCCAATGTTTTATATTGATCTCGATCCTCAACAGAATAATAAGGACATTTATAATTTAAGATACTTAAACAATGCTATCATTACAGTTGAAGCACCTAGAAAAATAAACGACATTGTTCAATGCCACCGATGCCAACTTTTTGGCCATACAAAGACTTATTGTAAGAGACCTTTTAATTGTGTTAAGTGTGGTCTTGGTTGCAAAAAAGACTTAAATTCGCCAGCTCAATGTATTAACTGCCTAAAAAGTCACACTGCCAATTACAAAGGTTGTCAAATATATCAGAAATTAATTGCTAAACGACAAACTACTCGCAACCGACAAGCCAACTATGCCCCAGACAATTCGAATGAATTTCCTCAATTTAACTCTAATAATAATTACCAGAGAAACAGCCAACAGAATAACAATCAATCTTATTCTGAAGTAGTGAGAAACAATAACTCTGAAAACATTAATTCCAACACAATAGATCGAATCGAATCCATGTTAACAAATCTCCTTAACATGATTACCATGCTAGTCTCCAAATTATGCAAATAAATCTACGGTTTGCAATATGGAACGCCAACGGTCTACTAAACCACAAAGAAGAAATTGAAACATTCATAAATATTAATCATATCGACATTTTTCTTATATCTGAAACACATTTTACCGATAGAACATATTTCAATATAAATGGCTTTGACCTAATTCCTTGTAATCACCCTGAAAATAGAGCTCATGGAGGTTTAGCAATCTTAGTAAAAAGGTCAATAAAATATACTATCATAGATGATTATCAGAAACCTCATCTACAGGCTGCCGGAATACGAATAAATTGCAATAACAATGATACTGGTTAGAGCAAAATATAAATCTTAAAATAAAATTGAAAGAAGCTGTTGATATAGATAATGTCGTTGAAAATTTTACAAATCTCATCCATGAAGCTGCATATTTATCTTCACGGAATGAAGCTGTTGCTAATAACCGAAATAGGGTTTTGGTTTCTGCGGAAATAAGGGAAATGATTAGAGATAAGAGACGTTTGAGACGAAATTGGAAAAGAACGAGAATCTTACTAAATAAAACAATACTTAACAGAGCAAATAAAGAACTGAAAAGAAAGTTACGTGAATATAAAAATGACCAAGTAAGTAATTATCTAAGAAATATTGGTTACAATCAAAATTCTGAACATAAACTATGGAATGCAACAAAGTATTTAAAAAGACCCAGTAAAAGAAATGTACCAATAAAAGATATAAATGGTACTTGGTGTAAATCGGACCTCAAAAAAGCTCAAGCATTCTCACAATATTTGGAGTCAACATTTCAGCCATTCTCTTTTAATGATGATAGTCATCAAAACTATGTTAATGAGTTTTTGGATAGTCCCTGCCAAATGGATTTGCCTATCAGACATATAACCCCCAAAGAAGTTGAACGAGAAATATCAATACTAAACGTTAAAAAAGCGCCTGGATATGACCAAATAGGAGTGAAATACGTAAAAATGTTACCAAAAAAAGCTATACTCCTATTAACTTTTATTTACAACTCAATATTAAGGCTAAATTATTACCCAGTACAATGGAAATGTGCGGAAATTATAACTGTGTCTAAACCGAATAAACCAGAAAACATTATAAGTTCCTATAGACCTATAAGTTTACTGTGCACTTTTTCAAAAATTTTTGAGAAAATCTTTCTGAAAAGATTTCAGCCAATTTTAGATAATAAAAATATCATTCCGGAATATCAGTTTGGCTTTCGTCATCAGCATGGTACGCCTGAACAATGCCATCGCATTGTTAATGTTGTTCAAAATGCCTTAGAGAGGAAACAATATTGTTCTGCAGTTTTTTTGGACGTAAAGCAAGCATTCGACAGAGTGTGGCATCCTGGTCTTCTTTTCAAACTAAAATTACTTCTACCTGCACCCTTTTATTTAGTTCTTAAATCATACTTAAGTGACCGTTATTTTTATGTTAAAATCAACAATTCTGTTTCGGATATATGTGAAATAAAAGCTGGAATTCCACAAGGCAGTGTACTTGGCCCTGTTCTTTACACTATATATACATCAGATATGCCTTTTATGGAAGATGTTACAGTTGCCACATATGCCGACGATACAGCATTAATTGCAAATAATGATTGTCCAACAGAAGCATCGAATGTAATTCAAAACTATATAGATAGCATAGCAATATGGCTTAAAAAATGGAATATTTGTGTTAATCCTGATAAATCGGTGCATATAACTTTTGCATTAAGAAAAGGCGATTGTCCTTCAATTTTTCTAAATGGCGAACAAATACCTAACTCTAACTGTGTGAAATATCTTGGAATGCATCTTGATAGAAGATTAACTTGGAAAGACCATATAAAAAGCAAAAAAGAACAGCTTAATATAAAAACAAAACGCAAGTATTGGCTACTTGGCAAAAAATCTGAGCTAAGTTTGCATAATAAACTGTTGCTCTACAAAACTATCCTCAAACCCATATGGACATATGGAATACAGTTGTAGGGAACTGCGAGCAATTCGAATATTGAAATTCTGCAGCGTTATCAGTCTAAAACTCTAAGAACGATATTAGATGCTCCTTGGTTTATTACTAACGATAATATTCATAAAGATTTAGGAATATCTAAAGTTAAAAATGAGATCAACAAATTTAGTAGGAAATATATTGACAGACTTACTAACCATAGTAACACTCTAGCGATTACTTTACTAGATGAAAGTGAGGAAATTGTAAGGCTTAAAAGGTTTCATGTTCTAGACCTACCATTTAGAAAATAAAAAAATGTAAATATGTAAATATTATTTAAAAAATTATTATTATTATTAATTATTTTAATATCCTTCTTTGTTAGTCTCATTGGAGATAAATCATTTTTTAATTTTTTTTTTATTTTTGTTACTCAATTTGCTTATTATTGTATTAAAATAGATTGCAAATAAATATATAAAAAAAAAAAATTCTACTCGACAAAACTAATAACCTACACTATGTCATTAGCTGGGTGTATTTCTTTTATTTTATTTTGCTGCAGTATTATTTGAACCAAATGACAAAACTATTTACTCGCATAATGCTCATATTTAACGCATAATTAAAATTCATAACAACGAGTATGTGACGTATGAGTGATATTTAATTCCATTACTTTGCAAACTCCAAAATCAAATTTTGTTATTTTATTGCATACTTTCCAGAGCAATTCTTTAAGAACATGTCATATGGTGAGTATAAGAAATATATTTTAAATTCAATTAAATAGAAAGTATACGGTTTATTTGGAATTAAAAATTTACAAGCTAATGTAACAATTCTACTTCATTAATATTTTGCAGAATAACTTACTTATTTGAATGACCAATTACACTATGCGACAAAATAAAAAAATTAAATACACCCAGCTAATAACACAGTGTACGAGTTTTGTCAAAAATATTATTTTTATATTTCTTTAACACACAAAACTTGTTTTATTTTACAAAAACTGATTTTTTCCACTTTACTCAAAAATTTATTGATTACACAAACACTTCTGAACCGATGTCCAAAATTTAAACCTTATGAGAAAGAAGGATGATGGGCCTTTAAAATGATATACATATACGTATTATTTGACTTAATGAGATTTGATGAGGTAAACTTGACTAATGCGAATTTTTTTCATATATTTTCAAGTTTGTCCGTTCATAGTAGAAAATGTTAATTAAAAAATATGAAATAAGTGACGACATTCTGAAAGTCTATTATCTTGTGAAAAGATTGACACTTCGTTTGATCAAATCGAACAAAAATTACGGTAGTTATTATTTAAAGAGTCTAACAGTCGAGTTATATTTTTCATATTATGTATGTATGTATATTTTTCAAATGAACTTTTAGTTCAAAATTTTACGACATTTGATGGATCTTGATTGTTTATCGGAAATTGTGTCAATTTAACGTTAGAGCGACCACCAATGTCCAATGGCCAATGTTTGCGCAAAGAGAAATAATAATATTTGCAAAAAACATAAATATTAGCCGACTTCTGGTAGTCGTGCAAACGTGAAATTGGCACATTTTGCGATATACAATCAAGATTCACCAAAACTTTTGAAAATTTTTGAACTGAAAGTTCATTTGATAAGATAACATACATATATTAAAAATATAAACCGACTGTTATACTATTTAAATAATAACTATTAATAACGAAGTGTCAATCTCTTCACAAGATATTGAACTTTCAGAATGTTATCGCTTACTTTATATTTTGTAATTAAATTCTGCTTGAAAATTTTAAATTAAACTTGAAAAAATGGGAAGTAAATCTTATTTTCCATGTTTACCCGATCAATGCTCATAACATGTAAGTTTGAACCATATGTTCATGTATACAACTTTAAAGCCTCATTTGTCCCCATTTTGGATTTTGAATTAGGTTAAAAAATATTCGGGTAATCAATAATTTTGTGTGAAAAGATCAAAAATACCGTTTTTGTCAAATAAAACAAGTTTGGAGGGTTCGAGAAATATAAAAAAAAATATTTTTGAATTCTACTCAACAAAACTCACAAACTAAACTATGTCATTAGTTGGGTGTATTTTGACTGCCGCACCGTGTTATTACCTGCTATTCTCTAATTTTTTCTGTGTGGAAAACACTGGGTGGATTTCTCGATATGCCATAGAGTCCATTAATGTCAAATAAATTAAGTTTCTCCAATTGCAGTGAATGTATACAATTTGAAATGCGAAAATTTATGACTTGAAGTTAAAATCACAAAATTGTTGCTAAATTCCAAATTATTTCCAAACAAACTTTTGTTCCAGTTGTGTTGTATGATGGCTAAAGCGAAAAACTACATTCAATGAACAATTATTTAGTTTTCATGTTTAAAACACGTACTCTTTCACAGCGGGATTTTAATATTTGTTTTAAAAGTTTTTTTTTTTGTTTCGTTATACGTAAACAGAGTCAAGAGAAAAAATGTTTTAAAATATTTTTGAACTCCACTTCTGTTCTTTTTTACTTTTGGCAATACATTGTAGAGAATTTATAAAATTGGAACAAAAGAAAGAAGTGCGCAAATACACTTAGAATATTCGATATTTCAATTAAAAAAAAAAAAAAAAAAACAAAAAAAAAAAAAAACGATTAAAAATTGGTTCCATTTGGCATGTGTTGTACTGTATCTAAATTACGAATAAAATCAACTTTTGCGGAGTAGTTTTAAAAATTATGTTTAAAATAGCAAAATAATGAAAATTTTTTTTGCATCATTTTAGATTTCAAATAGTGCGAGTGAAACGCATCTGGCGTTGACATGATAGGCATGTAATGATAACCACAACCTATCCTCCAAAGTAGCAGAAACGAAATATGGAGAACGTTTGTAGAGGAAAGGATTATTAACTGCATGAAGTCAGTCAAACACCGTGCAACATCACTTTCTCGGCCAATTTCCAAATACAATTTCTTACTTAATTGGCCATTATAGCCCTTTAGTGACTATTACGACATAGTTTCTCACATCACTCATGTTGTATGTATTATATGTCAATGAGTGGCGAGCGATAAAATTGCGTAGATTTTGTAAAGCAATTTTTTTTTACTCTCAGAGTTTTTGGCAGAAAACTGATTAGTGGAAGTAGCCGTAGAAATATTTTTTCATATTCATGTCTGACCTGGGGTTTGAACCGTGGCCTTACGTCTAATAAGCCAGCACACTACCTACTAGACTACGGCGACTTCTATGTTCTATGTTCTAATTTGTGTGTTCTAAATCAAATCAAAATCAAATTCACATTACATGAGGATATTTTTACTAATACTACTATTGTTACAGCACTACTACGGTGGATGTTTAAAAAGGCTCCAAACATTAGTACACAAGAAAACAAGAAATATAAAATACTAGAGTAACTGCTAGGACGTTGCAAGCAGAATGATTTCGGTCAAGGAAAAATCTATCACATACTAAAATTAACAAATCCGTTTACTACCTGGGCATAGGGTCGATTCCTACTTTCAGCAAAAAGGGAAACAGAAGGAAGAAAGTCAAGTAAAAGAGCAAAAATTAATCAATAGAAGAGGCGTTGTATTCTATCATGAAACTAATAAAGCTCAGTTTAGTATTTATTTCAATTTCTAAGGAATTCTCCTTTAATGACCAGTTTTTCGCTTAGAAGCTCTACATTGTTACTGTTATGATCAAAACATATTTGGCATAATAAGGGCCATTATTATAACTTGCCGTTAACTAAAGGGGGGATTTTAACGGCCAGATAAATTGTTTTTCACAACTATAAGTGGACAATAAGGTAGAAGTGAACCTTAAGCTAATGAGAGGATCATCCTAACGAAAACTTTTAATGTTAAGTTTATGTTAGAACTTGCCATATTACATATTATTTTCAATACGACAACTTCAAATATAAACAAAATAAGTAAAAAAACTTTCACTCAATGCCACTACTTTTAAAAAAACTTGTTTAATTTGAGCATTGCTCCGGCATTGCCATATTTTTGAAAAAGTTAACTTTATTTTTTCTGTAAGTTGTAATAACGAAAATAAGTTAAAGTTGACTTTAAATTTCAATTAAGCTAAAGTTACCTTTAACTAACTTTAACGGCAAGTTATAATAGCCCTAAATGTGTTTCAATTTTTGGTAAATTTTATAACCGTAGATCCAATATTCATTTCGAATTAAATGTTAAATTTTGAAATTTGACACAGTGTTTTTCGTTACAGAGAAATGTGAACAGCCCCCTTTTTCATTCAATTTAATTAATTTGAGACCAATTTACACGACACTTACAGAAGTCACATTTGGAATTTAAATTTACTTTATGAGACATAACTAGACAAAGATGCTGCAAACATTGAAGAAAAATCATCGAATTCAGATTATACTTAATGAACGGTTCAATTACAAATAAAGTATGCGCCCATAGGCCAGTCGCAATTATAGATAGCCTTATCTGCCGCAGTAATTAAATCTCGAAGCGAGCGCAGTAGAAATATAAACTTCTATTTAAAGTTACCAGATCACAGAGAAAAAAATAGCACGAAGTGAAATCGCATGATTTGATATCTTACGTTAATTTGCTTGTTGCCGTATTCTAGTAAACGAAAGCATGTAAAACGAAATATAAAAAAATACTCCTTTTGGTGATTTCCTCGCAATCTTTCTTACGTTGAGAAACTTCTCAAAACTGCCGTTCGGAGTCGACTTTTTAAAATGTAGGTCCTACCACACATTGATAGAAATTAACACACGCAATATTTGTGGCGTAAGAAGATACGTTTTACCTTGTACCATGCGTGGTTCGGCATCGTCTTTCTAAAATTACATGTCTTCCAGATCCATGCCTTTCAGTTGAGGCATCAAGACCTACGTTATCATATTCCTTTAACAAATGCTGTTCACAACCAATGCAATTTTAGCCTTATCTTCAAAATCCGCATCAGGCTACTACCGTTTTTGGTGTTTTCGTTTCTCATTGATTAGTGATTTCGTATAATCTCCTCCCAGAGAAGCCGTTGTGGCCACTTGAATGTTGTGATATTATACATAAGCTAGCGTCAATAGATCATTCAAACGAACAAAAAATTTCGACGTTATCTCACATACGCTTTGATTTATTTACATTTAAATATAAGAAGCGCTTAACGAAATATCCTATACAAGCGTACCCCCTGTATTAGTTGTTTTTTTTTTGCTTTTAATGCCTTAATTTCAATCTGTGACCAATTGAGGCAAATAAGTATATGTACTTTTAAAACGTCCAATATCATCCTTGAGACCTATATTCACAGGGATTGTATCTTTTACGGAAAACAATATTTACATTTTTAAAAGTTGTCCTCATGTTTTGATACCCTCAACTATGCATTAAGCAACAACGACACACAAACAACAGCTTGCTTCATGGTACATGCAGGTCTCGGGATCAAGGGTAATAACATTATTTAAAAATCTAAACAGTGTTGAATTAAAGCATGCCAACAATAACAGCCAAACTTAACTGCTCAATTAAACAAGTTTTATTTAAACGCAATGGCAACGACGGGTTCTTGGTTGTATTTGCTAATTTTGTTTACATTTGAAGTTGGCAGATTGAAAATACTATATAGTATGGCACGTTCAAACATAAACTTAACTTTAAAAGTTACCGGTATGTATGATCCTCCCTTTAGCTTAACGCTCACTTCGACCTTATCGTCCACTTATAATAATGAAAAACAATTTATCTGGCCATTAAAATCCTCCCTTTAGTTAATGGCAAATTGTAATAATGGCCCTTAGTATATCAACAGTTATAAACATCTATCAACAGCCTGATTTACTGTTAGTTTTCTATTGGAAGCTGAGATACACAGAAAATATTGATTTCCAAGACAGAAAGGTGTGACACATAAACGGCATTATTAGCTAAAGTAAATCAAAAGAAGAAACACACAACACTATATTTGTGGCAACTAAAATTTGTGGCTGTTTAAGTGTGAATATGAATAACTCCCATCCATGGCAAATTGGTAAGGATTGACAAAGGAGATTGAGGATCATATTGCAATGGATGGTGTGATTAGTTTTAGATTTTAAATTTTAGTAAAATGTTTGTTCATTCTCTTTGATAATTTTATAAAAGGGACTTTGTTGATAGAATAACCAGTTATTTGCGTTAGATGGTACCATGGTACATGGTATACGTTGGTTTATGTCAATGATATTGTTACGAAATGGAAATGGTGTTATCGTTTAACATTAAAATAATAAACAAAAGCTACAAAAACAATGGATTGCTTACAAGATCAACGAATAAACAAAAATATAGCAACAACAACACTGCAAGGACAAAAGTAAATAAAATACACAAACAACAATAACCTAAGCAACATGTTTATATTTATAGAGATTTCGCGAAGGCAAAGTCATTCTCCTCCAAGAGTATTCATCAGACTGTTTACCCAGCGATATAAAAGGCAAGACAAAGCAGTAAAGACGCGTTGCGTGAGAAGAAAACAGTCATGGTTTGAAGATCGCCGTTGTAAAGTTCTATCGAACAGTTGTTAGTGCTTACGAGAACAGAAGTGTAAAGAATAACTAAACATCAAGTTGTGAACAGTGGCACACGAAATTGTGCGAACAATAAAGAGTTTAATTGAAAATAAACACCAATTTATTTTTATTTTGTTTGCAATCAAAGAACTCATATTTTAAACGTTTTTAAAAAGGTAAAAAATTAACAATATTTTAAGGATCAAAAAAGACTTAAAGCTAGCTCTATTTTGAATGAAGGATCTTGCGCTTAGAAAGTAAGTTCCTATTTGTTTTTCTATTTCTTATTTGTTATTGTGACCATGAAATTTGCAATTGATGTTTACATTTTCCTTGGCAATGTGGCACATTTGTCATTTCTTTAAACGTTAGGGTTAGGTAGTTTGTTGTCTTATTAGACGAAAGGCCACTGTTCAAACCCCAGGTCAGACATAAAAACGAAATATGAAAACATATTTCTTCGGCGACTTTCTCTCACCACATTTCTGGCAAAAACTCTGAAAGAAAATAAATTTGCCACGAAAAGTTTCTCAAATATATGTCGTTCGGGGTCTACTTTAAACCGTAGGTCCCGCTTCTTATGTTTAAAAGGCCTTAATCCTGACTGAAGGTACTTGACAATTTGTCCAATTACTTATGCTTGCTAGATACATTTACACACCTGCTAATCAATATTCAAAGCGTTATTGGCCGCACATGCTGCGAAAAGGTTTTTGAAATTACTATTCCATATTGCTCCTTGCGTGCTAGACCCGTGGCATCCGAAATCATATTTAAACATTGCTGTCATAAAATTTGCCGTCTAACAAAATGCGTTTCATTGATATTCAAAATTATTTATTTATTTTAATATGAATTAAATGTGTGTAACTGTAAAAAACAATTCTAAACTTAAAACAAATCATGGTGAAGGGAATAGTTTAGTACACTATTAATAAAAATTCAAAACAATTACTTTTTCCTTCAATCAAAGTTCTAAAAATTTTACTCAACTCATTCTTAGAATCATTTACGATGCCGTAAAAGATTGTTTTTACTTTATTTTTCAGTGTCATACTTTTACAAAGACCTTCCCTATTAAGTTACACACTCTACAAGAATTTCTATAATGATGGTGTCAGCATGAGAATATTGTGAATTTAATATTGTGTTACATGTAATGTAAATTTAATATAATAGCAATCATAATCATGTTTACTTGTTTACTACTTTGTTCAGGTTACGATATTTCTACTGAGAATAAATTGAATAAAAAATTATGAAGTATACCTGCAGTGGTGAACAAAAAAAATATGTATGTATGTATATTATTTTTTAAAATCCATATTTAAAATATTAACTAAGCCTACTCTCTGATTAAAAAGAAAATTCCATCTAGCAAGTATATAAATATGTACATACATACATATATACATAACTGGTCATTACAACCCTTCAGTCAGGATTCCGACTTAATTTCTCACACCACTTATGTTGTGTGTTAATTTTATACATGAGTGGCGGGACCTACAGTTTAAAGTCAACTCCGAACGAAATACGAAATAAGTGATGATATCCTGAAAGTGCATTATCTTGTGAAGAGATTGACACTTCGATTGTCAAATCAGACAAATTTTACCGTAGTTATTATTTAAAAAGTATAACAGTCGGTTTATATTTTTCATATATATATTCAATCTCTTCACAAGTTAATACACTTTCAGAATGTCTTCACTTATTTCATATTTTTAGTTAAAGTTTCTGCACTAGCTGTGGATCTGTCGAGAAGAAAAAGGCTGTATTTCACCTCGTATTTCATTGTCCTGCTCTTGCCATAAACAAGCAGAGGTTTCTAACATCTCATTTTCTCACATTCTTAACCGACATATAATGATATAATGGCAGGATTTATTTTGGATTCGTGATGGTTTCCTTTACGGAATGTTCCCAGGATAGAATAGATTGTGGTATCACGGTGGACCTAAATACTGCCTTAAGTGGGATCTCTTCCATTAAAGGGGGACCTTATCTTACCTACCTAATGCTATCTCAATGAACGTTGATTCACAACATTTTATTATTAAATTAAGAAAAAATTTAGATGTATTAAAATTGGCCACGTCCATCACCCACTTCCCATACAATATTATTACGAAAATGAAAAATCTAGATACTGGTGTTTTGCTTTTACATCGTTTAACATTAAAATTATAAACAGAAGCTACAAAAACAAAACAATGCAGTAAAGAAACCTGTTTGCAAATTATTCAACTGCTTAATATAACAACAAACACCAGCATAAAAAATGGTAAAGAAGTAAACAAAAATATCCAACAACACTACAACAACGATGTTTACATTTATAGAGATTTCGAGAAGGCGAAATCATGAACATTCATCAGACTGTTTACTTTGCCACATAAAAGGCAAGGCAAAGCAGGCGACTGAGTTAGTGAAGTTCATATATAAGACGTATGTGAAGACACGGTGCGTTTGAAAAGAGTAATCGTGGTTTGAAGATCTCCGTTACAAAGTTCTGTCGAATAATTGTCTAGTAATTGTTATGGTTTATGCAAAGGGTTTAAAAGAGGAATAACAAAAAAAAAAAATTGTTGTTGTTACATCAATTTGTGAACTGTAGCACACAGAATTGTGCGAATAATAAAGAATTTTAATGAAAACTATACACTAATTTATTTTTATTTTATTTGCAATCTACGAGCTCATATATTAAACGTTTATAAAAGGTAAAAAAATTTAAAATTTAAATTTTAAAATTACGACGCATGCAGTTGACAGATTCTGGCTTTAAATTTTGCTTTAGATTTTGCTTTCTTGTTTTTGGACTGCTCGCCGTCTCTAAATATCAGTGATGAGTTGGCTAAATATGAATTTCGTTCAAGAATTTTGGCCTCATCTATTCCTTTTAAACTTTGTCTGGAAAAGAAGGTTATCAGCCACACTTCATATCGTAAACATGATGAGGCAAAACAATTTTTTTTTGTTTGATTTTTAATAAAATTTATTTTCTAAACTTTTCAGAATTTCAATGTTAGTTCTCTTTTACTTATTTTCAATTATTTTGTTATTTTTTCACACTAGGTACCAACTGTTACAGTCAAACTTCTGGGTAAAAATATGGTTTGAATGACGAAACAGTTGCTGCAATAATATTGCTTGATTAAGAAAAAAGGTTCACTTGTTTTGCTGGAATTCTTCTTTTTCTGCCCATAAGAAAATATTTGTCTTTGAAAATGAAATCTTACTGATGCTTGACTGCTAATGACAGGCAGTTCGTCTATTTTCCTGTTTTTTTTTAATGAATCTACTTATGGCTTCTTTTTATTAATTTTTGTGCACTTAAGAATTGAATTAATTTCTGTTTCTGAGTCGCTGTAGTCTTGTAGGTAGTTGGCTTATTAGACGCAAGGCCACAGTCAGACATGGCGACTTCATCTCAGCAGATTTCTGGCAATAACTCTGAGAGTAAATGAAATTGCCATGAAAAGTTTCTCATAAATCTGTCGTTCGGAGTCGACTTTAAACTGTAGGTCCCGCCACTCATGCATAAAATTAAAATACACAAGAAGAAGAAATAAGAAGTAATTTGACATGTATAGTTTGCGGAATTTCGTTCTGTATTCGACATAAAGATTGACACTTTAATTACAAATTTTTTAAGATAAAAGAACTCTTAAGAAGAAAATTTTAAAATTTTTTGTATTTTTGTTTTGTGTATTTACATACATACATACATAATTGGTCATTACAAGCCTTCAGTCTAGTAAGTAGAGTGTTTGCTTGTGAGTTCAGGCTACAGCTTTGACAACTCCATCAAAAAAAAAAAAAAAAAAAAAAAAATAAAAATTAATTCGTTTGGCGATTTCCTCTTAGCAGATTTCTGGAAAAAACTCTGAGAGTATATAAAAATTTCCATGAAAACTTTCTAAAAATCTGTCGATCGGAGTCAACTTTAAACTTTAGGTCCCTCCACACATGTACAAAATTAAAACACACAACTTAAGTGGTGTGAGAACCTAGGTCGTAATCCTGACTGAAGGGTTGTAATGATCAATTATATATGTAAACAAAAGTTATGGGATTCATTGATTTTTAAGAAATTTTTGTATTATTTAATTAAAAATTAATTGTTTAGCACAAGCATTGAATACCATTTATTCCTTTAACGCTGTGCAAATCCGTTTGTCATCAGTATTTAATTTGTTTTAAAGGCAGGGGAACATAGGGTAAAAAAATAAAACAATTTTAATGCGAATAAATTTACGCAAATTTATTTAAGGTCTCCTTTTGTTGTAATAAGTGAACAAGTAACAACAATGTCGTTAAGCTATGAGACTTCTGTTCAACTGCCACTTTTTATGTAAAAAATCCGTAGCAATTAACTTTAATGACAGAGCGGATTAATGATAATATTTCACTAAATAGACCGTTATTTTATGTGTGATGTCACTCTGTTTAAGCACTGCTGACAAACTGGCTTAATACTCTCTCTACTTTATCTGAAGAATGTGATGATACTAATATTTTTTAATAAATTTCGTCAAGGCTGGAAATTAAAGCTACCATCCCTCATTTTCATTTCTGATCTTTTTTTTCAAAAATCGTTGTATAGTTTTGTATCATTTTCAGGAAAAAATTGTTTAAACTTTAAACAGTCTATTTTGAGACTTTTCGACCGCGTACAGGAGAAGGACAAGTTGCTCGTTAATGGCGGTAGGGTATCCAACTCTATTGATTCATTGGAACATCGTTGCCATGTGACTTGTGTTTCACTGTTCTGTCGCTATTAAAACGGATTTTGCTCGAGCGAAATAACGGGACTTATTCCCGTTTATTATTATTTTATTATGTATTCCTTTTTAACACTCGTCTTTATCGGCGAGCACATACGTATGTGGTCGATTAGCCAGTGGATCGCACACTGCATTACAGACAAAAATTGTTTTTTAGTCGGAAAATTCGAGAACTCCGTTCGTGCAGAGGTTGTAATATTATAGCTTTTAAGAGTTGAAAATGGCATAAGAAACAGAAAGATCATCACAGGCATTCGCAAATAACTTAAAAATATAATACTTCACTCCTCGTTATTACTAACCTAAAATTTGCAATAGTAACAATTGCAAAAGTAAGTACAAAGCTTAAAGTGACTTTTAATGTACTAAAGTAAAGGCTATGATGTAAATTTTTCATTTCCAAAAATCATCAAAATAAGTGCATAAATCGTCATATCGTCAATATTATATTTTTGGAGCTCAAAATCGTCAAAATGACGATTAATCGTCAAATCTGGCAGCTATGGACGTAAGGCTACGGTTCAAATCCCAGATCGGACATATCCAATAAAATGAAATATGAAAAATATTTCTGCAGTGACTTCAGAGTAAACAAAATTGCCTTGAAAAAGTTTCTCAAAAAATCAGTCGCTCGGAGTCGACTTTAAACTGTAGGTTCTGCCACTCAGGTATAAAATTAAACCCACAAAGTAAGTGGCAAACCCTCTCGTAATTTTTGTTATTCTAAATCCAATTTACATAAAATCGGTAATAGTTGAAAAGTATTCTTAGTTTTAGCTTTTTTTCATTTTTATAACAATTCCTATTTAATTTTTATAGTGTTTATGTGTACATGTGTATACAATCATATATTTTTCATAATACTTGTCAATTTACTTATGTACTTATTCGAAAACAGTGTAATTATACATTCGTTGATAGCTATGTTCTAATTTGCAAAATTATTTACTGACTACCTACATAATGAACACTGACGAAGTATGATGCCATAAATGCATGAATGAAAGTTGGGTTGGTTGAGAAAGTAAATAATGTACATTTAAAAGCTCTTTAGCTACGCAATAGCATCTATAAGCCTCATATTATGACTCATACGTCACCAAAATAAAACGCATGAGAAATTTTGGCTGAAATGGAAAATACAGCAGAAAGAGTGACTTAAAAACAATATTTTGCTCACTAGGCTGGTCGTTAAAAATGTTTTCCTTAATTTTATATGTGTGCGCAGTCTAAAATATGAAATCGTAAACGTTATCTTAATTTTTTACACAGATCCGAAATTGCCTTCTGTTGTCTAGTTGGAAGCGATTTAGTTCCATTTTTGTTACTTTTAATTGGATTTAATTAGAAAATTATAATTTATTGTATAAAATACAATTTTAATTATTTAATAAATATTTCTCTACTTAAATTATTTTCAAATCTTTACGTCTGTATTTACACCATACATGTTTTCTTTGCAAAGTTCTGTAGTGCTCTACACGGTCGCATCGGTAAAAATTAAGACTACATTTATGACACCAAACCTCATATTTCAAACTGCGCACACATTAGGAATTAACAAGAAAAATTCCCATACAAGCTGCAACCAGTCTGTTACTCAGACTTTAACTAAATTTTGCTACGGATGCGGTAAAAACCTCACAACAATTCCTGAAGAAGTAAGAAATACTTATGGATCTGAGGCTAAGTAATGAGTGATTTTTTAAGAGCTATAGGAAAATTTAAAAAAAAATACAAATAAAATTCAGAAAAATGCATGAAATCTTTATTTGGATCGATAGTACGGTCCATATAATTTAATGCTTGAAGATTATTTCATGCAAATGTTGACAGCGACTGCGCCTCAAATGGTCCATCCGCTTAGTCCAATTTTGGCATACTCTTTCCAACATTTCGGCCGGTATCTCACGAATAAATGCTTCAATGTTGTCTTCCAATGCGTCAATTGAAGCGGGCTTGTCTGTATAGACCTGAGCTTTATCATAGCCCCACAAAAAATAGTCTAAAAGCGTTAAATCGCACGAGGTAGGCGGTCAATTGACCGGTCCCGAACGTGAAGTAAAATGTTCACCGATCTCGCCTCTCAATAAGTCCATTGTTACGAGTGCTGTGTTGCATGTGGCACCGTCTTGTTGAAACCACATGTGATGCAAGTCAAGCTCTTGCATTTTGGGCAAAAAAAATGGATATCATCTCACGGTAGCGCTTACCATTCACAGTTACGTTACGACTCGCAGCATCTTTGAAGAAGTACGATGCAATGATGCCACCAGCCCATAAAACTCACCAAACTGTGACTTTTTCTGGATGCATTGGTAGCTTTTGCAATGCTTCTGGCTGATCTTCACTCCAAAATTGACAATTCTGGTTTTTAAGTATCCATTGAGCAAAAAATGAGCTTCGTCGCTGAACACAATTTTTCGATAAAGAAGTGGATCTTCGGCCAACTTTCCAAGAGCCCATTCACCAAAAATTCTACGTTGCGGTAGGTCGTTCGGCTTCAATTCTTGCACCAGCTGTATTTTGAAAGGCTTCACACCTAAATCCTTCCGCAAAATTTTCCACGTTGTTGAGTAACAGATCCCAAATTGCTACAAATGGCGACGAATCGATAATTGATGGTCATCATTAACACTGGCCGATACATCTGCGATATTTTCTTCAGTTCGTACTCTTCGTAAGTGTGTTGGTGGTTTAATGTCCAACAATGTAAATTTGGTGCGAAATTTAGTCACAATAGCCCGAATAGCCGCTTCAGTAGGTCGATTAAAGTGACCATAAAATGGAAGAAGCCCGCGATGAACTTTCTTAACAGAGCAAGCATTTTGATAATAAAATTAAATGATTTGCAAGCGTTGTTCGTTTGTAAGACGATTCATGGTTAAATTATAGACCAAACTGAAGATGTTTGACAGTGAAACAAAACACGAAACGTGCGTGAGCTGTTTAAACCAGTGTTGTCAAAAAGATAATATCTAAAAAATCACCCGTTATTTTGTGCACCCAGTCTATATTGAGAGAATACGAGAATCGCAAGGAAATTAAAGGATCGCTACACTTAGACATATTGAGGATAAAAGTCTAGAGATTTGTAACATTATGTTTTCATACTAAAACAATACACACTGATGCGCATTACAGACTTTTAGTCAAAATTATGATGCAGATTCCCATACCACCTATTTTATGTGTTTTATCCGTGAGTGACGGAACAGTGTAAATTTCGACTATTATTTGCCCTCAAGGTTTTTTTCCTCTTGTTGATAAGTAAAACCTGAGGTTTGAACTCAAGAGCTCTCTTCTAAACACTAAGCACTAAACCTACTTGGCTAATATGTATTAGTATTATTTTATTTAACTAAATAAACTTTTGTCTATGATTTCCAGAATAACTGGATGTTGTAGATGTCACATATGTATGTATAATGTAAGCCATCTATCGGTTTAAATTTGAACCATCGGTTATCGAATGTGGCAATACTTATGTCATTCTATTCTGTCACAAATTTCAGTATATTACCTCCACTGAACGTAATGAATCGATTAACGCTTGAGCAACGTTGGGATTTATTCGACCAAAAAGAAACTGAAGGATGATGTCGATTTTGCAAAAAAAAACATCTTCATCAACATCGGATGAAGCTCATTTTCATCTTGATGGGTATGTTAATAAGCAAAATTGTCATAATAGGAGCTCAGAAAACCTTGCACCCGAAGACGCAACTATTACGGTCACTGGAGACACCTATCGCACAATGATAACCGATTTTTCAGTATCCACTGTTTATGGTATTGATGTGAACGATGTTTGGTTTCAAAAGGATGATGCAACTTGCCACATATCTCATGCCACAGTTTATTTATTGTGTCAAACATTTGATGGCCTAAATTGTGAGGTCAATTGGCCGCCAAGAAGCTGCGATTTGACACCGTTGGAATAATTTCTGTAGGGAGATGTTAAAGAAAAGTGTTATGTCGACAAACCATAAATGTTAAGTAATGATTAGTAATCGTAATGATTAGTAATTTGATTACTTTTTTTTGAATGGTGAAATAATGATTACAATTACGATTATTTTTGTTTAAAATAGTTAATAATTGATTACGATTACAAAATAATCAAAAAATAATCAGGATTACTGGCGATTCGTCTAATAATCAAAAGGAATCAAAAGTAATCCAAAAGTAATCTATTTATTTTCAATAATTACTTTGAACTCTTTTTGAATATTTGAAAATAATGAAAAAGAATTATTGAAAAAAATTTGATTACTTTTTGATTACTTTTGTATATTTGAAAATAATCAAAAAGAAGTATTTAAAACAATTTGATTCTTTTTTAAACTTCTTCTGATTCTTTTTGATTATTAGCCTAATCGTCAGTAATTCTGATTATTTTTTGATTCTTTGGTAATCGTAATCAATTGGTAATTGGAAAAAATTGTTCATAGAATTATATAATCATTACGATTCTTTTTAAAAAGTAATGTAATTGATTACTAATCGTAATCGAAATTTAACAGGTATGCGACAAACCAATTGAGTATTAAAAAGGTCGCATTCGTGATGCCATTGCCGAGATACGACCCCATACACTAGAAAAAGTGCACGAAAATTGGTCCTATCGAAAGGGATACTGTGACGACAGCCGTCGCAGCGATATGAATGAAATAATATACCATTCCTAGCCGGAACAATTGTACTTCATAACAAAAAAATCTTGACAATTTTGTAATCGTTTTTGTTTTATGTTGAAGTCACCGTAGTCTAGTAGGTAGTGTGTTGGCTTATTAGACGCAAGGCCAAGGTTAAACACCAAGGCCAGGCATCAGAACGAAATATGAAAAATATTTCTTTGGCGACTTCCCCTCAGCAGATTTCTGGCAAAAACTGTGAGAGTAAATAAAATTACCATGAAAAGTTTCTCAAAAATTTGTCGTTCGGAGTCGACTTTAAACTGCAGGTCCGACCACTCATATATAAAATTAACACACACAACATAAGTGATGCGAGAAACTAGGTCCATAATCCTGACTGAAGTTTTTTTAATGACCAATTATGTATATATGCTTTATTTTATCTTATAACGTTTACAAACACTGCGAATCACATTCCGATGATTTTGCTTTTTTTGAAACACTGCTATTATTGGAGTGCTTCGTCTATAACGATAGCGGAACTCTCACACTTCATTGCAAAATTTGTCTTTTAAACTGGAAAGAAAGAATAAGTGTTTCCTACAACTGTAAGGATATTTGTATGAGAATATGCACATGATTAGGAAATCGTGCATAAGTAGTACTTAAATTACAATCCTTATGCTATTTGTAAATCTAAACTGTGAATACGTATAAATGGGGATGAATGTTAAAGGATTATTATTATTTATACCCACTTATTGTTACGGGTCACTGTGCCATTGTGTCGCCAAGATATGTATGAAGTTAGTTAAGGAATTTTCGGTATGACACATTGCATTTCAGTATTACTGCCAACTTAAAAATAATTTTCTGATCCCAGAACCACATTTGACAAGTATTTTCACATGAGCAAGTTTAAATACGACTAACACATGTGTAGGTACATTTATGTATGAGTCATGGTAGTGAATGGCAGTCTAACTGCCGTTTGTGGTTAATTTAAATTTGCCAGTTTGATGAATCTGGAGATTGCTGTTAAGGTGCAAATGGATACAAACAAAAAGGCTTGAACGTTACGTCAAGTAATTGTTAAAAATGCAAAGAAAAGTATTCGCATTCGAGAGAAATGTGTGATATGTGTACAATACAATTGTGAAAATAGTATGTTGAGATACTTTTTAACATACATATTGTGGGATACTTTTTAAACCTATTGTTATACTAGCGATATTTGCTATATTTCTATGGAAAACATATGAATAAATAAAAAAGCTTACCATCCCTGATAATTATAACTCTAAGGGCCATTATTGCAACTTGCCGTTAAACTTGGCTTTAGTTAAAGGTACCTTTAGCTAAAGTGAAGTTTAAGGTTACCTTTAACTTCTTTTCGTTATTACAACTTACAGATAAAAAATAGTTAACTTTTTCAAAAATATGGCAGTGTCGGAGCAATGTCGATAAAACTGATCAATTAAACAAGTTTTTTAAAACGCAGTGGCAACGACGGGCGTTTTTGTTGTATATGCTCATTTTGTTTAAATTTGAAGTTGCCATATTGAAAATAATATATAATATGGCAAGTTCAAACATAAACTGCACTTATAATAATGAAAAACAATTTATCTGCCCGTTAAAATTCTCCCTTTAGTTAAAGGCACGTTGTAAAAATTGCCCTAAAAATATAAATCGTTATAAAGGAATTTAATAGAAATTATTATTATTAATTATAATTTTCATAACATAATGCATGCAATAATGACTAATACTAATACTACTAGTACTACTTACTACTACTTACTATTGATTAAGTACAAGGAACAAGGGTAACATCTTTACAGGAAGAATTGTTTTCTGATTCTGATTTCAGTGTCGTCAAAAACCAAAGGCAAAATAAGTACTTTATGAAGTTCAATCGGAGATTGACATATGTCAGTATTAAATAGGGAGTCTTCAAAAGTTGCCTCAGGTTATAGTATCATAAAAGAAAAAATCACATCTCTAGCATATTTAGCTGATTACCTATCAAGTCTCTAACAAAAGCTGTAATATGCAATCTCAATCAAAATTCTAATAAATAATAAACGAAACATAGTTATTTGCATATCAAATCTTTTCCTGCCATATTTTTTGCTTTCTGACTGTTTGCCAGTAATATGCTTATCTATCTACACAATTTGCATAATCAGCTTTCGTAGTTTAAATAGTGTTACTGAAATGGAAATGCCGTTTTGCTTTCACATTGTTAAAAATGTAAACAAAAGCTACAAAAACAAAAACAATGAACTTGTTTACATGATAAACAAGTACACAAAAATACCAGTATAAAAAAGGATAATCAAGTAAACAAAAAGGCAACAACAACACTGCAAGGACAAACTTAAACAAAATACACAAACAACAATAACAACGTGTTTACATTTGTAGAGATTTGGAGAAGGCGAAGTCATTCTTCCTCTAGAGAATTCATCAGACTGTTTACCCTGCGATATAAAAGGCAAAACCGAGCAGGCAACGGAGTCTGTAAAAATTCAGTCAGTCTTGTGTGAAGACGCGGTTTGAAGAAAGTAATCGTGGTTTGAAGATCTCTGTTATAAAGATCTATCGAACAAATTGACTAGTATTTGTTGGTGTTTATGTAAAAGAGTGCAAAGAGGAATAACAAACAAAGCACATAGTGTGCGAACAATAAAGAATTTAATTAAAACTAAACACAAATTTATTTTTATTTTGTTTGCAATCAACGAACTCATATTCCAAACGTTTTTAAAAAACGTAAAAACGTAACAATATAAAAAAATATGAAGAATTTTTTTATTTGTTTTTATTTTTTAAAATGATAATGTGGAAAAAGTTCGGTGTTTTTGTGTTTGTCCAATTGTTCGTTTATCTTTTGGCCATGAATACATACCAATTAAATATTGATGTCTGATGTGGCAGTGATGTGATAGATTTTTCATTCAAATTCATTAAAAATGCGTGACATAATTAACACACAGCAAATAAAAAGTGAAGCGTGAAATAAATTCAAATGAAATTTCGCTTAAAAGTTCAGTTATTTTAATATGCCATTGACACAATATTTTTTGTGTATTTTCGTTATAAAGGAAAATTAAAAAATTGGTAGACTTAAATATTTTGCAGAAATGAAATGTTTCAATGTCAATACTCGAGACGCCTGAAAGGTTAACATTTTTAAATGATAAATGATAATAAATGTGAATTTCACAGTGTCAGATAAATTTTAAACACGTAGGTTTAAAGTAAACAGTAGTAACCTGAATGCCTTCTGCATAAATCTTTGCGCTCGTTTTGTACGTACCTGCAAAGAATTAGTACTAAGAAACAATAAAAAAATAAAAGAATCATTCGTTGTAATATAAGTAAAATGTTGTTACGAAAATGGAAACGGTGTACATAGTTTAACAACGAATACAATACATAAATACAACGAACTTGTTACAATTAAACCAACAACATCAGTATGAAAGAAAAGGGGTTAGACTTGTAAGTAAGTAAGGTCATGAGATAACTGTAAACATGCTCGGAAGATTTTCAAATGAGTCATGGCAAGAGGACTTCTGTAAATTTAGAAGGTCCGGAGTGCTATGGTCTGCATGCACCAAGTAAGTGTTGTATGCTCCAAGCAACATTTTTGGCGGAGCTTTAAGCTTCCTATATGTTTCATTACAAACATGCATAATTGATCATAGAGTTTTAAGTCTTTTTAAGTTACTATAAAGAGCATTTTCCAGAAAACTGCTTAGAGTAAGTCGTTGAACAAATATTTTTTCGTATGTCGTTTTGTTGGAGATGTCTGCCGAGGGGTTTGAATCGTGGCATCAGATCTCATAACTCAACGCACTGCCTACTAGACTACGGCGGCTATGTTTCATTGCATCCAGAATGAATTAGGCAGCCTACTTGGAACTTCAAAAACATATTCTCATTACCGAGATAACGGAACTGTTAACGTTTTGTTTAATGGTAGGAAATGAGTTTTTTTTCAAAAATGGTGAACAAGTTATATGCCCCGATTTCAAATGATGTAAAGGAGAAAATCAAGGAATTCAGGTTGTGTTTTGTAATTTAAACCGGTTATTAATAATAAGAGTTCATATAAAATATAAGCCATCATAAGTTGTTTTATTCTTTCTCTTTTATTTAAATATAATTGCGTTTAAACGAATGTCCTCTAATTTATCCAGCTTTTTTGATGAATAATATAATTATGAAACACCAAAAATAAATTGTTAAAATTATAATAAATCAAATAAATAAAAAAATAAATAAATTGTGTATCAAGATACTGGTGTTTTTGCTTTACATGGCTTAACATTAAAATTATAAACAAAAGCTACAGAAACAAAACAATGCAAATTATCATACTGCTTAATATAACAGCATAAAAAAATGGTAAACAAGTAAACAAAAATACACCAACAACACTACATTAATAATTGTAAACAACGATGTTTACATTTATAGTGATTTCGAGAAGACGCAGACATAAACGTTTTTCTTCAAGAACATTCATCAGAATTTTTACTGCGCCATGTAAAAGGCAAAGCAAAGCAGGCACCTGTGTTAGTGAAGTTCAGTCAGTGTTGAATGAAGGCGCGGTGTGTTTGACGAATGTAATCGTGGTTTGAAGATCTCCGTTACAAATATCTGTCGAATAATTAGTAATTGTTATTGTTTATGCAAAGGGTATAAACAGAGGAATAACAACCAAAGCAATTGTTGTTGTTTACATAAAGTTGTGAACAGTGGCACACAAAATTGTACGAATAATAAAAAAATTTAATTAAAACTAAACACAAATTTATTTGCATTCTACGAGCTCATATTTTAAGCATTTTAAAATGTGAAATACGTAACAATGTATTCAAGTCCTGTTTAATTCCTTAAGCTAATAAAAAAGTAATAAAAATTGTAAATTTAAATTAACACAAATCTAAATTAAAAAAGAAAACTATTGTGAGCAAACGAACGTCCATGACTGTAGGAAACACAATATAAATTTTTTATTATTACTTTTTGTTTTTTTATGACATGTTTCATTACAAGAGTGATTGTAATGATACATTGTTTTTCCCTTAAAATTTTTAAGGGAAATATTAATTAAGTAAATTATAATTAAATAAAATTGGGCACTTAGTAAATTTAAAAATGAAACACACGCGAAAAAGACCAAAATTTCGATTTAAAATGAGAAGACCGAAGACGTTTATGTTACTAGTTCAACTGAAGTCATTTTTTTCATATTTCTTAAATCTAACTTATTCTATGTACTTAATCCTAACTGTGTTACGTATTCAGCAACTCCGTTGCTTTATCTAACCTTGTAATACCTATATTCTATATTATTTGTTCATTCAACTTAACGCTACTTTATTAATTATATTATGTTACATTAGGGTAGTTCCTACTTCTAGTATTAGTATTATTATTGTATTATAAATTCATTTTTACTGCTATTATGATTATTATTATTGTTCACGCTGGCCACCCTACTTTTAAGTTTAGATTTAAGTTTTGTTAAAGTGTATTAACCACCCCTGTGTTTATATGCAATAATTGTGAATTATAAAGAATTAAACGAAAAGAGATCATATACCCGATCAACCCCCAACCCGAAAGGTACGTTTGTGTACATTGAAATAAATAATTGTATTTTGGAAACTAATATTTTGTATTTTATTTACCCCAACTCTCGCCAAATATTTTATTTTATTCGTTCCCCTCTCACCCCCACATTTTGGTCCTTCGAGCCGGATATGAACCAGCGACCTATGGATTAAAAAAAAAACGCACTGATATAAATAGAAATTTGTTTTACCTTTAATAATTTTAATTGAAATTGTGATATTTTTATCGCAATAATATATACAAATATTTTTTTTGTTATTTTAAATTAATAATTTGATTTTTTATAAATTATATATTAAATTATATTTAAATTTAATTAATTAATTTGATTTAAATTCTGAAATCTACCCTACCTTTTTGAAATTGTTTTGAGAGAATTTCGCTAACTCCCTTTTACAATTTTTTCGTAAAGTTCTATTGCGAATATTACTTTAATTTTTAATTTGAATTAAAAGTGAAGTTTTATTTAGTTTTTTTTTCGATAAACCCTACTCTTTGGAGTTTTTATAAGTTAGTCTTTTCTAAAATTTTTTTAAATTAATTACTTTAAATTTTTCTAACCCTTTTGGATTTTTTCCCCCGGTAAATTAAATAAAAACACGAATTTTAATAAAATGGCCGCTTTGCGAAATTTAAATAGGAATTACAATCGCTTAGCAGATTTGGAAAGCTTTATTCAAGCTATTCCGCGAGAGGAACATTCGGTTCACTCTCTAGGTGTTCATCGGCAGGAGTTGGCCCGTTTGTGGGAAGTCTTTCGTGACAGTTACGAAGACTTGTTGGAAAATGCCGAAGAAACCAAAGTCTCGACGAAAGACGCGAAAGCCAAATATATGTCGGGATATACCTTGTATTTTCAATCCGCTTCATTTATTGACGGATTAATTGATAGCCTTAAGAGTAAGGCCGCGAACCCGGTTACTAATACTGTCCCTATCCACCTTCCCCCATGCGATACCCCAACCTTTTCTGGCGATTATGCGTCTTGGCCGACATTTCGAGATATGTTTTCGGCCATTTACGGAACTAACCCCCATATTAGCAACATCCAAAGGATGTATTATCTTTTGCAGAAAACGGAAGGTGAGGCGAGGGAAATTATTCGAACGTGCCCCATGACGAATGATGGTTTCGACATGGCTTGGCAGAATCTCGTCGATCGTTACGAGAATAAAAGAGTATTAGTCAATTCTCAATTGAAAACTCTTTTTAACCTCCCTTCCATTTCCAAAGAATCTGGCCCCTCTATTAAGAGTTTGCAACGAACAATTAATGATTGCATAACAAATTTGTCGTTGTTGGGCATAGAAACTAAAAATTGGGACATAATTTTTGTGTACATTTGCTCCACTAAACTCCCCGAACACACCCTGGGTCTTTGGGAGCAATCTCAAGGGCCTTGCTCAGACCTACCAAAGTGGAGCAGAATGGACGAATTCCTGACGGCTAGATACCGAACTCTGGAATCAGTATCGGACATTATCGGCAGCCACAATTTTACCCAGGCTACTGATAGCCCTCGAAAATTCAAAGCTTATGAGACTGTTGCCCCGAATATAACCCAAAGAAAATGTCCAGTCTGCAATGGAAATCACCCCATTCGTCTATGTTCAGTTTTTTTGAGAATGACGGTTAGTGATCGTTTATCAACCATTAAAAGGCATCTGTGTTGCACAAATTGTTTGGCCGTTTCTCATGAGTCCAAAAGATGCCATAGCTCTAACGTTTGCTATATTTGTAAACAAAAACATCATTCGCTACTTCACCGTAGCGAATCTTCTACCCGGGAGAGACCGAGAGCTGAAACCAGCCTCGTTAGCACCTTTTCCCCAGATCGCTCTTTAGAAATCCCCCGGCCTCCTGAGCAAAAGCGAAATGAAGTGGATAATGGCCCATCTACATCCACTGCTCGATCTTTTCAGAACTTCGCTACCCGACTACAGTCCACCCCGTCTTCAACAGTTCTGTTAGGAACTGCCCGTGTGAATATAGAATTAGATCATGCCATTTTCTCTGCGAGAGCTCTGATAGACCCAGCGTCTCAAGCTACTTTCATCTCTCAAAAGTTGCAACGGAAGCTAGATCTTCCGACATATTCGGCACCTGCTGCCGCTGTTGTGGGTCTTAATGGCGCAGTGGTAGCAAACTCTAAAAAAGTTTGTATTGTTTCATTACGGTCTCCCATTAATCCAAAGTTTAAATTGACCACGGAGGCGTATGTTGTTGAAGAACTTACTGGTCAATTACCCACATGCTCGTATGATACTCGTACACCTGATCTCCCGGTATCAGATTTTAAATATACCCACATGGATTTGCTATTGGGTGGAGATTTATACCCCCAGATAATGCTTTCTGGATTTCGAAAGGACTCCAAAAACACTCTGATCGCCCAACGAACCGTTTTCGGTTGGATTGTGACTGGCAAAACACGTCAGTCAAATTCGTTATCCTATAAATCCGAATTCCCTACGGACTTGAGTCCTGGTCCATCTTGTAAGGGTTCATTTGCTCAAAATATGAGATTTGATTGCTACGGAGCCCCGAGATTAAAACCTAATACGAGGAAGTAATTGGGGAATCCCTTTCCCTAGAACACTCGCCGGTCATAACTGTATTTTATTCTCCCCCAATTACCATTTACCCTATCATACCGTTTTTTAAGTCAGATAATTGATGTTTTGTTTTGTTTGCCTCCCGAACATCCACTAGATTCCAGATTTTTGAAATTGTCAGACGCCAGCACCGCTAAAACTCTGGGTTTACGTTGGAATGCGAGCATTGAAACATTTTGCTTCAAGCCAGCTCCAACGCCCTGTTTCTCTATAGTCAAAAAGTTCTGTCTTGTTTCAAATAGCCAAAGCTATTTGACCCCGTTGGGTGAGTGGCACCTAAAATCGTAGTTGCTAAGATTATTTTATGCGACAAATTTGTAAAGGCAGAACAGATTGTGACGAATGTTTGGAACCCATGACGTTTAACAGATGGCTTGAGTTTGTCGATGATTATTCGTACATCGACAGGATTAACATCCCCCGTTGGGTTAATTTTAACCCTCTGCGTGAAGTACTTCATGCAATTTGTGATGCTTCAGAGAGCATCTGTTGCCATCCTGTGTAGTAGAGTCCTAACCCCGTTTGGTGAATTTGTCACCCACTTACTCGCTGCCAAAGTAAAGTTGTGCCTGTAGAAGTGTAAACTTTACCCCGTTTAGAGCTCTGCGATGCAACTCTATTGGCAAAAAATGGTATTTTCACTTCGTAAGAAGCAGAATCTTACCAGATCGGAAGCCTTTGTGGGACACTTTCGACTATCGTTCTGTCCTGGCTTCAAAAACCCCCGTGCCATTGGTCAACTTTTGAAGCAAATCGAGTATCGTTTATCGTGGACCAGGTAGGCACTGACAATTGGAATCACGTGGAATCTCTACATGAAGTTGATACCCTATGATGACAGTTTTTACTCGTCAGAAAACTCACCCCAGAAAATTTGTTGTTGTCGATCATGTTGTTATTATTTATGACAATTAACCGAACGAAAATTTTGTCGAATAGAACGAATTTATTTTGTCGCTGTTTCGAAGTGCGAGTAGTCTTAGTTCGAACTGCCAATGGCGTTCTAATAAGGCCAATTGTGAAGCTCGTGCCGCTTTTTAATCTAGAGCAGTATTAATTCGTTCTCTCTTTTTCTGTTGTGTGTTCGTCGTTTTCATTTACAGATCATCTAACAACCAGTGAGCTATCTGTCGAACGCTCTACTAACGACAACCTCGACATGATTATTGTTGATCACAGCCCAAGAAGAAGAGCACAACCCACAACCAAGCTCTGTAAAAACCATCTGCGTGTGCTGGTCAACCTCTTACTTCCGGTAATGGGGCCATAATGGTAGCATCAAATGCGTCGCAAGAGGCTACAATCGTAATCAACGTTCTTATTTTTGTTGAATTTATATATTGAATTGTAACTGTAAACTCATTGATCTCTGGCCAGGTGACGTCTCGGTCCGCTTGTTGCAATGTTGCAAGGGGGGCGGGATGTTCACGCTGGCCACCCTACTTTTAAGTTTAGATTTAAGTTTTGTTAAAGTGTATTAACCACCCCTGTGTTTATATGCAATAATTGTGAATTATAAAGAATTAAACGAAAATAGATCATATACCCGATCAACCCCCAACCCGAAAGGTACGTTTGTGTACATTGAAATAAATAATTGTATTTTGGAAACTAATATTTTGTATTTTATTTACCCCAACTCTCGCCAAATATTTTTTTTTATTCGTTCCCCTCTCACCCCCACAATTATATATGTTAGGTATTACTTATATCTAAAGGTTATTTATTTTTATATAAAAGGTTAGTATGTTATATTGATGGGAGCCAACATTCCGGCCCCATTGAAGGACTTCACGTCTTCAATTATATGGTAAAGGTGCCAATTTGTGGACCGGACGTTTATATACGCCGTTTCGAGTTCTTACCTCCGCCACTCCGACCTTGCCGTCTTCGCCTTTGATTACGGCCACGACTCTCCCGGTCAACCATTGCTGTGACGGCCGATTGTCGTCGTGGATGATTACCACTTGACCTTCTTCGAGGTTGGGCATTTCTTGATATCACTTGGCTTTGCTCTGCAGCCCGACGATGTAGTCCCGAGACGAGGCCTGCCAGAATGTCTGCTTGAAATAGCAGAGCAGACGCCAACGCTTCTTAACTTCGCTTCTTTGTCTTTCACGCCTTCTGCGGATCTTGGCGGCAGCGAACGAAGACCCTCGCCTATTAGTAGATGAGCTGGTGTTAAGGCTTCTCCATCGTTGGGGTCTGGAGACAGCGGTGCAATTGGACGACTGTTGAGCACCGCCTCTAATACTGCGAGCATTGTTACCATCTCTTCTTGCGTGAGCGCCATGTTGCGGCGCCCGAGGTGGTATGAAGCTGAACTTCACCCCGGACGACGCTGTGTACGACTCGACGGCCTGTCGACTCTTGTCGAACGCTTGGTGCAGCTCTTTCAGTACGCGGCTGGCTCCGACGAAGTTCGTCGCGTTGTCGCAGTATACTTCTTTGGGTAGTCCTCTCCTGGCAGCAAACCTTTTAAAAGATATAAGAAAAGCATCAGAGGAAAGATCAGAGAGTAATTCTAAATGTACTGCCTTAGATGTGAAGCAAACGAAAACCGCTATGTACATTTTACGTACACGTATTCTCAAAGATACGTCAATAGGACCACAGTATTCGACTCCGACTATTAAAAATGGACGCGAAGCTCTCACTCTATTAGTGGGTAAATTTCCCATTATTTGGGACATAAGCTTCGGTTTATAGCGGAAACAATGTACGCATTTGCTAACTATCCTCTTGCATTCTTCTTTCGCATTCATCAACCAAATATTCTCTCGCTATGAGTGCTTTCGTACCAGCATGGAAATTCTCTAAATGCAAGTTTCGCAAATAAAGCGTGACAAAGCTATTTCTTTTCGGTAACAATAGTGGAAACTTGGTATTATACCTCAAGTCTGCATTTTATTTTATCTTCCTCCTCAACGATTTATCTTCCTCAACAAATGTATGCATAAATGGTGTTAACCTCTGGATATTAGAGGGCAGTACAAGAGATTTCTGAAGCTTAAGTATCTGCTCAGAAAAGTTAGTTTTCTGGATTGTTTCTACAAGTCGAAAGAAGGCCCATTTCAATTCGGCTGCAGTAGGTCGACAATTTTTCACGACTTTGCGTTTCTTAAGGATGTCAACAAATCTGACCACAAACGCAGTGACTCGTAATAATTTTCCGTACGAGGAATACTTTTCTATGAGATCCAACAAGCAATTTTGTGGATCCTCTACTGCAAGAAATACATTTGTTTTCCTTTTTTCCGATAGTATTTGGTTCTCTGTTAACTCGAAATGTTTGTTAACAGGCCAGGAAGAACTGTCATCTAATAAGAATGACGGTCCTTCAAACCAGATCGATTGCTTCAATTCCTGGACGTCGCATCCTCGAGAAACAATATCAGCTGGATTATTGTTAGTTGGCACATGTCGCCATGAAATTTTCTCTGACCACTCCGGAATCTCAGCTTCTCTATTCGATACGAAAGTAGCAAGGGAGGATGGATGGGTCTTTACCCAATGTAGAGTTATTTCCGAATCTGTCCAGAAATAAACTTGATCGATCTTAAATTTGAACATGAGCTTAATTCGAGCCCACAACTTAGCCAATAGGTGTGCAGCACACAGCTCAAGTCTCGGAAGAGATTTTGTCTTGAGTGGAGTAACTTTAGATTTTCCAGTAAGAAGTCTGACAGTAACTTTGCCAGATTCGAAACTTCTGACGTAAATGCAACACCCAGATGCTCGCATTGAGGCATCAGCTAATCCATGTATTTGAATGTTTGCTGTGAAAGTTGTTTGTACGAATCTTGGGATTGTTATTGAATCGATCTCCATTAAATTAGATTTGAGATTTTCCCATGAAGTATCAAGTCTCATAGGAATCGATTCATCCCAGTCAAGTTTTTGAATCCAAAGTTCTTGTAGTAAGATCTTGGATTTTATACCAATAGTGCACAATAGTCCGAGAAGTTCAAATAACCGAGAAGAAACTGACAATATGTTTCTTTTCGTAGCTTTCAAATCTTTGAAAGAATTCTCCAAATGAAACTTTAATGAATCATTCTTCGGACTCCAATGTAAGCCCAAAGCCTTAGCAGAATCGGAATCGCTGTGCAATTGCTTTTCACTTTGCAGAGTACTAATAAATTTAGGATGATTTGAAAACCATTTCGCAAGATTAAAACCAGCTGAACTTAGGATCTCGGTGACTTGATTACGAATTGTAATCAGATCCTCGTAACTTTCACCACCGGTTAACAAATCATCAACGTAAAAATCACTGCGAACAACTCTTGAACCAATAGGCAAAGTCTCTTTGTACAAATCGCTTAACTCAATCAGACATCTTATAGCTAGAAATGGGGCAGAAGCTGTGCCATAAGTCACAGTGTTTAATCGAAACACCTGTAAGCTATCAGACGGATTCTGTCTCCAAAGGATTAATTGAAAATTCCTATCATTCTCGTCGATCAAAACTTGACGATACATTTTCTCGATATCTGCAGTGATTACGTACCGATGAAGCCGAAAACGGATGAGTGTAGAATACAATTCTTCTTGAATGCCATATGCCTCATCGTGTCGTCCTTGGACAGTCTTCGTTCCAACGAAAGAAATCGTCTTTTCGAGACTTCGAACGAAGAACCTTGACGCTAAAAGTCGTATTGAATTTCTAAATTTATCCTCTCATTGTTGCTTCTCCTCTGAATAAATTTTCCTTGATTCATTTGGAAGTTCCTCCAGTTCCCAGAACTTCCTGACTATTGAATGAATATTGCTCTCGTTTTCCATCGAAGTACTCAAATGACAAACGCTAGAATTAATGGAGCCCTTTGATTGATTGTATTTGCCAGTGAAGTTTTCTGAAGGATTGGAAGGCTCGGGCCAGATTTTCTCTGACCAGCACAAATTAACTCGAAGAAGATTTCTGCTCCGATAAGCATATCAATTTTACGTGGTTTATGGAAGCACGGATCAGCTAACTTTATATTGTTAGAAATATGTAAGCCGGTTGTATTTATAACATTATCAGGTTGGAAATTAGTTATTGAACACAATACCCAGAATTTCGCATTAAATTGAGTAGAGTTAACCCTCAACGTGACAGTTAAATTAACGCAAGATTTCGAAAGTGAATTCGCTTGACCAATGCCAGTTAAATTCAGTCTGCCTCTTTCTCTTTTTAAAGAATCGTATATCGCGGATACTGTATCTATCATGCTTCGCAAAGCACTATCCGAAGGTTTTGCAATTTGTAGCAAATCGAAAAGTTTTCTTATATTGTCAAAAAATATAAGACATTCATTTTCGTAAGCCTTCTTCAGACTGGCTATTGCTTTGGGGTAATATTTTTCGAACAAGCATGATATCAAATGATTAAATTTCTCAATGTCTGTCAACGTCGGATCATTGTGGACCAAGTTCTCAAACAAACTCATAAAATTTTTATAATCGGAATATTTTCCGCTAAATTTGGGGAGTTTCGTGTTTGGGAGCCTCGACTGATGTGGTTGCCCAAGAAAGGACACTTCTGGCACATTTGATTGCCTGTTCTTAGACTGGAGGCTCAAAAATTATGATTTGGTGGTCACACAAATGTCCTCAAGCTGAGCTCTGTCATCGTTTTCGGGATCTAAATTATTCACATCGGACTGGAGCTTCATAGCTTGGTCAATATAACCTTTCAATATGTCCAGTCGACATTCCAACTCGATTGGATTAAATGAAATCGTCTTTTCCACAATAGACTGACGAATTCGAACTATGTTCTCAACAATCTTTGATTTCTTCGAAATCATTTTCTCCAAACTTTCCGATTTGGAGGGAGAATCTTGTCTCTTCCTACTAGTCATTTTCAATTAACTTATGAAATCAAAGCAAATCGTAAGAAACCAAATTGATTTATTGGTTAAATGAATTTCCCAAAGGACGAATGATTTGCTTTGGACTAGAAGAGTTAACGAACTTATCAAACTCTCGTCGGTTACAAGAATATTCGGATCTGTGTTCTATTCTAGTTTCGTTATTCGCGGTTTCCCTAGATACTCGTTCCACAGTCAAAATAACTCAATAGCAATATATGTCTATTCCCCTCACAGCCTTTGATAAATGTAAAATTTATCAAATCAAATGATGAATTTGTTCTTTCCTTTATAAAACAACAATTAAACAATTAAATTGTATCGAATTGTTGTCTGGAAATTAAATTGTTGTCTGGAAAAAAATGCAATCTATATTCAGCGAACCAAAAAAACAAGAACAAGCGAAAAACAATTTGGTAAAAATAAAAAATTGTAAAAATATTTCGCGAATATTTCCGTAACAATTTTCATAAAAATATAAATTATTTCAAATAAATGTGCTGACGGTAAAAAGTTTGGTGCATATATACACAAATAATAATCAAAATAATTACTTTCGCGTTGAATAGTAATTTATACGCAATTGTGTGTATGACAAAACACGCACGGTTTTCACAAAATAAGGGCGGTATAAATCAAAAAATTCAGTTTTATAGTTAAATAAATGAATAATTTCAAAAATTGCAAGTATAAAATATATTATTTGTGTCCAACCTTCAGTCGTTAAGCAGTTTTTGAATAAATTACAAAAACCTCTTAAATTTGATTAACTTACAAATTAAAGGAAACACAAATATATTTTACACTTGTTACCGCGGATTCTGAATTATTCTCAGAAGCACGTTTCTTTTTGCAGATAATACAGCGGCAACGTGGCATCTGGGCAAAAAATTGGCAATCTTCCTTCGAAATAGTAGGTTGAGGGTTGATTCGATGATCTTATGAAAATGTCCTGTTGGTGGGATGGTATGGAATGTTGGTACGATGGTGTGATGTGAGTTGTATTTGTTTTGGTGTCACTACACTACACTGGTTACACTATTTATGTTATTTTTATTTATATGTAGAATGTAATTTTTTAGTATTTATCTTTTTTAGTATATATATTTTTTTTATAATATTTCAATTTGTACAATATTTTTGTTTTAACTACATTTTTCTATTTGTAGCACTTTGTCACTTTAAATTTTGTTTTTTTATGTGTTTTATTTTGAGTTTTGTCTCTTTTACTTAATGTATTTGTATTTTTATTAATTTTATATTTTGTATATTTTACAACAATAACCAATATATAGATATGTATGTATATTATTTTGGTTTTATATTTTTGTGTTTGGTTTTATATGTTTAACTTTTTACTTAAATTTTATTTATAAAATGAAATTTACAAATTTTAAGTATCTTATAAAATGCACTGCGAGAATTTTGGTCTTTGAGATTTTCAACGAGATCACAAGTATAATTAATCTTTCTTATTAAATATAATTAATTTGAAACAAATTATCAAATTGAATTTAAAGTATTGTTTGTATTAGATTTAAGATTAATCACTTATTTTTTAAATTCACTTAAGTCCCTGCTCGGGCGCCAAAATGTTTTTCCCTTAATATTTTTTAAGGTCAATATTAATTAAGTAAATTATAATTAAATAAAATTGGGCACTTAGTAAATTAAAAAATAAAACACACGCGAAAAAGACCAAAATTTCGATTTAAAATGAGAAGACCGAAGACGTTTATGTTACTAGTTCAACTGAAGTCATTTTTTTCATATTTCTTAAATCTAACTTATTCTATGTACTTAATCCTAACTGTGTTACGTATTCAGCAACTCCGTTGCTTTATCTTACCTTGTAATACCTATATTCTATATTATTTGTTCATTCAACTTAACGCTACTTTATTAATTATATTATGTTACATTAGGGTAGTTCCTACTTCTAGTATTAGTATTATTATTGTATTATAAATTCATTTTTACTGCTATTATGATTGTTATTATATTATTGATTATTATTATATATGTTGGGTATTACTTATATCTAAAGGTTATTTATTTATATATGAAATGCTAGTATATTATATTGATGGGAGCCAACAGACATGAAAAAGTGCTGCATCTGTTTACTTAGATTATGACCTTAATCCTGGATATAAATTTGTTTTTGTTTTTAACGTGAACATAAAAAAGATTGAGAATTAAATGACCTCATTAATTAGAGCGGGAGGTACATATTTTATGAAAAATAGACCTTCAAATTGATTGATGTCACTATGTAAATGTAATATATATGTACATAGAAAATGCATAGAGGACAATAGAAATTATAGCAGAAAATAACTTTTTCTTATTAATAAATTAATAAATTTGGATAAATTTGGATTGCATCCAGCAGTGTTGTAAAAGTAAAGCATTTAATGCCGTCCATCTAATTAAAACTGCAGAGACTTGATGGACTAGCAATTCTAACATTAGATTTTAATGCCTTCCAAATGACACAATAAGAAAACGACTTGAAGAAGTTAGTCATAGTGATTGAGGTTTAGAAAATAAAGCTCTTCTCTGCAAGCGGAATGTACGAAAAAGAAGTCAAGCAAGGAGCAACAGCTTATTAAAAGAAAGTAATTGGCTTGGTTCAGATAGAGCGTGCATAACCCAACTCCACTCCTTTCATCATGAAAAATCTTTAAACTGCCAAAAAAAAAACAGAATTTGCATGAAGTTTTGTTGAGTAATTTTTTTGTAAAGGAAACTGCAAATGCGACAACCATAAATTCTTTGTTGAATTATACTACACTTTTACAAAAATAATTTTCCAAATATGGATGACATTTGTGCCAGATAGGTTTTCTTTGGGTTGCAAAAGTTAGCCGAGTACGCTTTGACTCTAATGGTTCATAATCGCTATCTTCACTTTCATCGTTGAAGACATTTTTGCGCTTTACAAAAACATCAATTGTTCCAGGAATATCTTGCGGTAGGGCTGACGAAGTCATATCATCCTTAACACCGTCCTCTTCGGCAGTTAGTTCACTATCAGCTAGAATGCTATCAACGGCCTCTTGGACCCCTTTGAAACTCTGCTGGCCCTTAAAACGTATTCCACTCATATTTTAAATCTAACAAAAAAATAAAACATTTTTACTAATGGATGCTGTCATTGTACTCAAAAGAGTACAGCCAACTTTATACCTTTCTATTCTATTTATTTTTTATTTTTAAGTATTCTTTGAATCCTGTATGTTTCGTTGTTATTATTTTTATAAAAATAATGCTAGATTGCTAAACAAATTTTAGTATTATTTAAAATATTTTCAAAATAGTTTACTAAACCACACACTTTATTCGCTTCACAATACAGACTGATAGTTCTGCATAAGCAACAGAAACTACATTCAAATTCTTTTTCTGGAGCTCAACGGTACAACGATTGTTTTTCTTTAGTTTTGCTTGGATACACGTAAAAATACAACTGTACTCAGCTGAGTACGGAGACTTCTAATGGGTTAATTTATTACGACAATCTCAAGCGCAAGAAGGCAGATATGAAGCTTCTATAGTGTTATCAAAACTGTGTGTTCTATAATAAGCTGTTAAAACCGCGCCAAACAATTTCTGGCGACCTGTACCATACGGACAACAAATATTTTATTTGAAGGAGGTCAGGTCAGCGAGTAGCTTGACGAATTCACTCGGTGGTCCATTGTGCTACCAGTGAGGGTTTGAACCACCCTCAGCTCCGGATGAAACGGGCCAGGTCTGTTTGTGGTGCGATCGCCACCATACCCAGATCCCCACACGTTCTGTCACCCAAAAACCGATGACGTCTGTTCTGAAGTGCAGGGCACTCGCATAAAAGGTGTTGTACCGAGTCCGTTTCCTCCACATCATGGCAGCTTCTGCAGTAATCCTGTGTGGGCAGATTGCCCTACCTGCCAGTGTTCTGTTAGAATTCCTGTTACAATACGAACCGTGCTCTTATCGAACTGAAGTTGCCTGGTTCTCTCGTTGTCCACAGAAGTTTGAAATTCGGCAGTCCGATATGTTGGACCTCCATTTTCCATATATTTGTTTTCAAATTTTGTTGTTGTAGAAACACATGTATCCCCTCTATCGTCTTTTCTTCGTTAAGTAAGCCTTGCTAATACTCGGCTACATTTTGCGGTCCTAGCTGAGGACAATTTAAAAATAGTGATAGGATAATTTTACCGCGCCACTCGTATAGTCCTTGCCGATTCTCACTACCACTTATTGTAATCTATGCAGAGCACTCTCACGCTTTATATCAGAGAAGGGTATCAAAAATTAATTCGATTTATTTTAGGCTTCAAAATTGCGAAAAATTTCAAAAAAAAATTGCGAAAAAGATGAGAAAAATTTATAGTTTCCAATGGAAACTATTTTGTATGACATGTTCCTTTAAAAAAACTGTCTTAATAAAGTATTTATTTCTACTACCAATAAATTTCAATTATCATTTCCGCTTTTCTGATCTAATAAATCTTTTTAATACAATAAAATTATTTGTGTTTTTATTAAACAGAAAAGAATGCTAAATAAAATTGGAAATAAGCAGCAAAGCCATAACGTATGTCATAATGTAATGAATAGAAGAAGAAAAAGGATTTCACAAAATAAATACATTTGTCTTTTTTATTCCTTTTCTTACTGTTTCATCCTTTGCTATTTATCCTTTGGAAAAACACAACTTTTTACGATATTCCCTTTTTTGTTATGATTTTCATACCCTACACCATCATAAATCATGAAGGCATATAAAGTTTATTTAGATTGTTGAGCATCGTAAAAACTGTTGAAAGACCAACATTAATGATACTCTAAATTTTTTAGCAATATCGGGAAACATCCATTTGATAGCTAATCTTTTAAAATAAAACTACTTCTGCAACTGTAATTTTAATTGTATTCATGTGTAAATCTTTTTGAATCTTTTTAAGTCAGTGCAGTAAAGTATGTCCAACAATGATTCCAATTATCTCTGTGAAGTCAAATTCAGTCTCACACCACTTATTATGAGTGTGTTAATTTTATACATGATTACTCGTTTCCGAACTACAGACTTTTGAAAAACGTTTTCATGGCAATTTTATTTACTCTCAGAGTTCTTGCAAAGAATCCGCTGAGGGGATGTCGCCGAAGAAATATTCATAATTCACTTTGTTCGCGATGTTTGAGATTGGGTTTGAATTAGGGTGTCGCATCGCATAAGCCAACACACTACCTACTAGTCTACGGCGACTAAAATAAGTTCCGTTTAGTTGTAATAATTATTATTTAATTATAACAATTTACCCACGAAAACAAAAAAGTGGAAATACTTTTGATGGTATGCATATAAAAACCGTAGCGGCGAAATGGCAGCCTAGTCATAGTCTTATTAACTCTGGTCTGTTAAACTATGCCGACAAACGGAAAATTATTTGTGGAACAAACATACACAAAATTATTGTTATTACACACATACATACCTACATAATTTGTCATTACAACCCTTCAGTCAGGGTTATAAATCTAGTTTCTCACACCACTTATGTTTTGTGTGTTAATTTTATACATAAGTGGCAGGGCCCACAGTTTAAAGTCGACACCGAACGATAGATTTTTTGAGAAAACTTTTCAATGCAATTTTATTTGCTCTCAGAATTTTGCCAGAAATCTGCTGAGAGGAATTCACCGAAGAAAATTGTTGTTAACATTTTCGTTTTATGTCTGACCTGCGGTTTGACCTGACCTTACGTCTAATAAGCCAATACACTACCTACTAGACTACGGCGACTTCAATTACATTACAACACCTGCATTGTCTAAATTCATTGTGTTGTGTTTTTTTTTTATTTGCTGACTTTACATTTTTTCCCACAACATCAGGTCAGAAAAAAGGTGGCTTAAATATTTGGAACAGAAAATGATGTATTGAATACATAGCTTTGTGCGCCCAATAAAATCGTATAAACTTTCTGAAATAATTTTCCAACAATGCATTGTATTTTGCAGCAAATATTTGGTTAAACATGAACTATTTACTACGATCATGAAAACGTACAAATACAATACAATATAATAATATACAGACAACGCATATAATATAATAAATATAAAATACATTGGACCGCTTTCAGATTTTATAATATAATGCTGAATAGATCATTACAAAAATTATACGAATTTTAAAAACAAAAATATTTAAATTCTCTTTCTATCCTCATTCTTGCTGTTAAAGCCGTCTGTCTGTTTGGATTAATGCCCCGCACATCTAGTCAACTTTAAAAGTAAAACCTTAAATTTGAGAACCCGTAGGCTTCTTTCATACCCAAGATCTATAACTACATCTAAAAAATCTGTCCAATTTATATTCATAAAAAAAATTTTCATACATATCAGAAACTAGAATATGAAGTCTCCCAAAATGTCATGTCTTTGAGTTATTGCTGACAGTGTAGGAATTGGTTCAAGGGTGCAATTTCTTTGTATCATTAAGTTTGAGTAAAACAAACTGTATGTGAGATGTAATCGAAATTGAAATGATCATGCCCTCATAACGCGTGTATAATATCCAATGTGGCGCGAACTGAGTGCAATATAAAGACATAACGTTGTTTTGTTGAAAACAGATTATTCAATTCAGGTCAAAAGAAGTTGGTAATCATAGAGTTTTAGTGCTCGCCGTTGACTGTGGCCAACGTTGAATCCGCCAGCCCGAGCAGTGACCTTTTTGGGATGCATTTGATGTCATGTGAATTGTCATTCCTCCAAATTCTACAATTTTGTTTGTTCATGTATCCATTCATCCAGAAAGGGGCTGAAGATGATTTTTCGATGGGGTCATTTGCCACCTACTCCAGAGCCAATTCATCGAATACTTGTCGATATCTATGATCATACGTAATGATCTGAAACATTCTGAACACATGACAAACTAATTTGAGGGATGTAATTTCAACTAGATGGCCCTTACCAACTGTAAAGGTTGGGAAGTCCTTGTTGGAAAACCTTATATAATATTTTCTTACTTACTTAATTGGTCTTTACAACCTTTAAGTCAGGATTAAGGCCTAACTTCTTACATCACCCTTGTCGTTTGTTTTAAATTTGCCCATGGGTGGTGGCACCTTCAGTTTAAAATCGTCTCCGAATGACAGATTCTATTTACTCTTAGAAGTTTTGCCACAAGGCAGCTGAGAGGAAATCTCCCAATACATATTTTTCACATTTCATTTTGTTCGAAATGTTTCAGCTGGGGTTTGAACTACAGGTTAGCATATAATAAACCAACACCCTTTCTACTAGAATAATGTGTTCAGATATATATAATAATGTTATACTGTTTTACCTAAAGGTATTAAAAATTAAAACTTTATCAAATATTTAATGACTGATTCTTTATTTTTAATATATTTAATGGAATCAATGTATAAAACATTACCCAGTGGTATCTATGTTATCTGCTATTTGTTCCTTAGTAAAGAAAATATTTATTTTAGTTGTGACAGTTGAGTCCAATAACATTTTTAAGCTCATTAACGTGCCTTTCGTATAAAGTATAAACAGAAATGATAAAATGTAAACACACGAGTATTTAATTTATTTATTATTATTATTATATATTATTTAATTTTATTTATTTTAAATAACATTTTGCTTCAATATAATTTTTAATAGAATTTTTTTTTCAAAATACAGAATGCCTCACTATGCCACAATGGTTAAATTAAATTAATTCTAATTCAATTTATAATAAAATTCATTAATTTAGTTCCATACATATGCTAGATTAACGCCAATTAATTTAAGAAATAATGATTGATTCATTAGATATAATTATTTGAGCAGTAGTCAACAAATTCAATTCGCATAACTTTTTTGCGTTTGTTATGCAAATGAAAAATCTAGATACTGGTGTTTTGCTTTAACATCGTTTAACACTAAAATTTCAAACAAAAGCTACAAAAACAAAGCAATGCAGTAAACAAACATATTTACAAATTATCGTACTGCTTAATATAACAACAAACATCAGCATAAAAAATTATAAACAAGTAAACAAAAATATACCAACAACACTACAATAATAAACATAAACAACGTTGTTTACATTTATAAAGATTTCGAGAGGGAGAAATCATGAACGTTCGCCTTCAAGAATATTCATATTTATTTTTCCATATAAAAGTCAAGGCAAAGCAGGCGACTAAGTGAGTAAAAGCTCAGTCAGTCTTGTGTGAAGACGCGGTGTGTTTGACGAGAGTAATCGTGGTTTGAAGATCTCCGCTACAAAGATCTGTCGAATAATTGCCTAGTAATTGTTATTATTTATGCAAAGGGTGTCAACAGAGGAATAACAACCAAAGCAATTGTTGTTGTTTACATAAAGGTGTAAACAGTGACACACAGAATTGTGCGAATAATAAAGAATTTTTATTAAAACTAAACAAAAATTTATTTTTATTTTATTTGCAATCTACGAGCTCATATGTTAACAATACTTTTGTATACACATACATACTGATTTTTAATGACAGAGGAAAAACAAAGTATTTTTATTTATAATAATTATATAATATATATAATTTAGTTGTAATAACAAATAATTAACCATAAACGTAATAGTGTTTGTCATTATAAAAAATTTTCGGCTATTTATTATGGGCTATGTTTAGTCATTGGTTAACGTCTGCAAACCAGCAACTCTAGAAGTATTGTAGCCAATATTTAAGTCACCATTGAAAATGTTCAGATATTTTGGAAAATATAATTAAAAATAGGACTATAATTTTAATTTTTGATTTTTGGAGCTCCCCTATCTTTTTTTCTTGAAATTTTTATATAAAAGTATTGATGTCGACAGACCTTTTTCCATTATTATCACGTTGTGTTTGTAAGTGCGTTTATATGTTCAATATTATTTGCCACAATATGTGTGAGAATTGCAATGTAAAGCATCCTTATTTATGACAGCGAAAAGACTGCCTCAAATCGAACGTAAATATGTCCGAGTATGTGCTTGTTGTGACACACTGCTGTTTTTCTATATTTCATTGCTACTGGAATTTTTTAACTGTTTGTTACCATATTTTTTATGTTATTCAGCATATGTATGTATGCATGACTTTGGGGTGATAGAATTTTAGGTGATTATGTCATATTGACAAGTCCCCTAAGGGCTTTGAAATTTTCAAAGAAACACATTTTTTCATGGTTTGCCTGACTCATTGACTCACATTACGCAAAGCACATTTATGAATTATCTTTAAATAAGTTTCTGTATAATATTGAAGGTACAAGAGAAGAGTTTAACTTGATGTATTTAAATATAAAAGTGAATTAAATTCGGTATTGTTAAGTTAAATAATTCCAAGGTATTGTTTACTATCCTTAAGTGGCTACCACCAGACGTGTTGTCGCAACAAGTGGCTACGAATGTGGCAACGAAACTGAATGCCATAAGAGCATGAAAGTACAGCATTTATGCTGATGCCAAAATTTTGGTGGTATGGTTGGCCTGACTATTGGCTACACGACGCCTGATCCTGGTTTTGCGATGCAGATACCAATTACATCGTTTTACAACTCCCAGGAAACGCCACTCAAGTTTTAACTTTTGGATCCACATAGCACAACAAAGTAGAATATAAAAGCGTTCCTTACATTAGGTTGCAGAGTATATCGTATGGTGATATACAGAGAATGTGCACACCAAATCTACGATTATTTAAAAATGTCGGGAGTGTCTGGAGAAGATACCATTAAAGGCAACAATATAAAGTGATTGTTAACTTTATTTACTTTTTTAAAGAACTTCAACGACTGTCTATAGTTTCCGTATTTGTTGACATACATACATGCATACATACATAATTGGCCATTACAACCCTTCAGTTAGGATCACGGCCTAGCTTCTCACACCACGGTGTGCGTTAATTTTATACACGAGTGGCGGGACCTAAAGTTTAACGTCGACTCCGAGCTACAGATTTTTGAGAAACATTTTCATGGCAGGTTTTATATACTATCAGAGTTTTTGCCGAAGAGATTTTTTTTTCATATTTCGTTTTTGATGCCTGACTTTTGATACCTATTAGACTACGGCGACTTCTATTGTTGACATGAATGTGTTTAATTTAATTTATATAATTTCTTAAAGCGTTACAATATTGTTACAGAAATGCAAATGGTGTTATCGTTTAACATTAAAATAATAAACACAGGAAATGGTTACATGATCAACGAATAAACAAAAATATAGCAACAACATCAGTATAAAAATATACAAGGACAAACGTAAACAAAATACACAAACAACAATAATGTAAACAACATGTTTACATTTATAGAGATTTCGCGAAGGCAAATTCATTCTCCTTCAAGAGCATTCATCAGACTGTTTACCCTTGCGACATAAAAGTCAAGACAAAGAAAGCAACGGAATCAGTAAAAATTCAGTCAGTCTTGTGTGAAGATGCGTTGCGTGGGAAGAGAATAATCGTGGTTTGAAGATCTCCGTTATTAAGATCTTCCGAATAATTGTTAGTGTTTACGCAAAAGAGTGTGAAGAAGAATAACAAATAAAGCAAATTGTTGTAGTTTAAATCAAGTTGCAAACAGCGGCACACGGAATTGTGCGCACAATAAAGAATTTATCTAAAACTAAACACAAATTTATTTTTATTTGCAAACTACGAACTCATATTCTTAAAAGATATAGGCTTGGATCCAATAAACATCAAATTTGCGTTTTTGTACAAACCTCTTTATGTGGTAATTTAAAATTTTTAATTTTATTTAACCCTGGACGGTTACTGTTCGTCGAATCGACGAAGCTCATTTACTCTCTATCATATAACTCTTTTATTTTTAACCGTATTTCTTTTATTTTCAACAACCTTAGTTGATAACAAAACCTTGCAGTCAGTAGACGAAAACGAAAAGTAAACTTACTTTACAAAAATGACCATCTAGGATTAAAAAAATAGGTGGCCAGGGTACGTTTACTCACTACAAGCTTTCGTTGTCAACCAACATTGTTGATAAAAAGAGCGAAATTTGGTCAAACATAAAATAATTATATAATAAAGAGTAAATAAGCTTCGCCGATTCGACGAACAGTAACCAATTAGGGTTCCTCGATTAAACGAAGACACCTTAATGTACAAAAATGATGAGTTACCATCCAGGGTTAAATTTCTTCCTCTCTTTTGTTTTGTAGTACGGAACTTAACAATTTCACTCCCAAAATTAGGCAGCTTAAGGGTATGAACAGAAAGGCGAATGCTTTGAGCAACAATAAAATTTGTACTAACGATTGCTGTTGATGTAAAGCAGTTTAACACATACAATTTCTACTTACACAGTGTTTTTAGATCTGCGTTTTATAATCTCACACCACTTAAGGAAATATGACGAAAAAGGTTTTAATCTTGAAAAAGCGAAAAAGTGAAAGTATCTTAAATTCAAAACAGTTAAGCAGTACTATAAACACAATAAACGCAAAGTAGAAAACGCAGCAATTTTTGGTATTGTAGCTTGTTATTTATGCATTGCTTCTAACATTAGTAAACAAAAACTTAATTTACAAAATGTTTTTTTTAATTACTTAAGAAGGAAGTTATTTAATATGGAAGTTATATTTTACACCCTTCCTAATGTGGTTGTTTCGTAAGCGTATACTTTATTTTAAATACAATGTTCATTAAGTATACGCCTAGTATTTTATTTTTGGCTTTCTAACACCGTGAATCACTGCGTCTAGAATAAATTAATAAAAAATAATGACAAATTGTTCGTGTTACTCTGTAGCAGAAAATTTTGTATGAAAGTTTAAAATCAATTAATAATAGTTTTTATCTATCAGAGTATTTGCCAGAAATCTACTCAGAGGAAGTCGCCGAAAAAAACATTTTCATATTTCGTATTGTTGGATGCCTGGGTTGAGATTTGACCTCACATTTAATAAGCCAACACACTAGACTATGACACTAGACTACGACGACTTCAAAAGCCCAGAATCTTTTTAAGTAAAATATATCTTTTATGAACCTCAGATTACACCCAATGTTCTGAAATAAATTTTAAAATTATTTTTCCTCTTTTTTTTATTTTTCTTTCTGATTAAGGGCCATTATTACAACTTGCCTTTAACTAAAGGAAGGATTTTAACGGGCAGATAAATTGTTTTTCATTATTATAAGCGGACGATAAGGTAGAAGTGAGCGTTAAGCTAAAGGGAACTGGTAACTTTTAAAGTTAAGTTTATGTTTGAACTTGCCATATTACATATTATGTTCAATACGACAACTTAAATATAAAAAAAGTGAGCAAATACAACAAAAAAGAAGCCCGCCGTTTTGCCACTGTGTTTAAATAAAACTTGTTTAATTTGAGCATTGTTATCGACATTGCTCCGCTACTGCCATATTTTTGAAAAAGTTAACTTTATTTTATTTGTAGGTTGTAATAACGAAAATAAGTTGTTTAATAATGACCCTAAGTCTACTAAACAAAGTTTATAAGGAAATTAATGGGTTTCATATTGTTCCAAATTCATATTTTTACGTGAAGGCAATAATAACCAATTTCCTATAGAATGTCTTACAATGGACGGATTACTTTAGAACACTGTTGTCACACTATTTTGAAACACTGTTGTACTAAGTGGTTGTATTGGGTGTAGTGGTGAAAAATTTTCTATACATTGAGTATATTTTTTAAGAGGTGGTGCTGTCTGATATTCTATCGATGAAATTCCGAAAAATCAAGGGATTGTGGGCTTCAAGCATAAATTGTTTAGTGAAGGTTTGATATTTAAAATTAATATTATCTGCATTCCTTAATATTCCCTTAATATTATCTAAAATTCTTAAACCAATAAGACCATTTCTTAGCTTTTGCGTATATGAAGTTAGATTACCATCCCTAAATAAAATTCAGACAGTATTTTAAAAAAATCTTCAATTGTGTTCCTTTTAAAAATTACCCACTGTAGTTTGCAGTTGTACTGCATTTGTCGTTTTGTGCAACAAAGCAAATCATTGTACTTTATACACGCGTACAGCAACAATGTGTTTTTATTTATAAATATCGACAATTGAAACCTGTGGTCCCAAGCAATAACAGCCTAAGTCGACTAACGTCAATTTGAGTTAATTATTATATCATATTGTTATAAAAATGGAAACGATTAACAAAAGCTACACAAACAAACACAACGAACTTGTTACAAGTAAACCAACAACATCAGTATGAAAGGAAAGGACACAGGCAAGTAAGAAAGAAAGCAACAACAAGCAAAATACACAAACAACAATGAAGTAACAATAGAGTTCTCGAGAAGGCGAAGACACGAACATTCTACTTCAGGAACCTTCATCAGACTGTTTACCTGGGCATACAAAAAGGCACGACAAAGGAGGCGACGAGTAGTAAGAATTCAGTCAGTATTGTGTGAAGAAGTCGTGGTTTGAAGATCGCCGTTAAAAAGATCTGCGTTGTAAGCAAAGAATAAAAGTGTATAAACAAATTGTTGTTGTATCGTTAAGTTGTAAACGATGGCACACAAAAGTAGTGCCAACAATAAAGAATTTCTCTAAACCTAAACACATATTTATTTTTATTTTGTTTGCAATCAACGAACTCATATTTTAAATGTTTTTAAAAAGTTAAAAATGTAACAATATTGTAGTAACAAAGCTTTTACGTGAACTCTCATTTCCCTAACAATGATTTTTAAAAAGTTTTTAATAACAAATATGTTGACCTAAGTCGTAATGAAGCCCCATTACTTTCTTTCAATATCTGAGAGTAAATAAAATTCCATTAAAAGTTTCTCAAAAATCTGTCGTAATCCTGAGTAAACGGTTGTAATCACCCATTATTGTATGTTTGTGTAATTTTCGACTTAAGCTGTTATTGCTTGGGATTACAGAAATATGCATTATGAAGAGTATTAATAGCGTATGTGTGTATACATATATATTTAGAGTGGTTTGTTCGTATTTTACACAACAGATGAAAATAAATAAAATGCATACACTCTTTGATATTTTTTTTACAGCAAACAAATAGAAAATTGGAAAAAGAAACAAATTTGAATTTATTACAAAAATTAATAAAACTTTAACAGCGACATTTACAAGCAGTGCAACTTAAGCCAAAAATACAGTTACAATCTTTATTAGTGACACAACCATGGTAAATACTGTAACTATACAGAGAGAGAGGGATAGAGAAAGAAACATTTTTTGTAAAACCGAAACAAATATCAAAACAAAATACATAAATAGCTATTTTTATTGCATTATGTACATATGTTTTGTGTATTCTTTACAATTACGTACAGAAACAAAAATAATTTATTTAAAAAAAAAAATATTTTTTACATCTGCACTGCACTGCATCATCACTGATGACTGCCATATTTATTTAGTTTTACAAATACTGACAATTTTCAGAAAGAAAAGTTTTACGAACAGAACTAATAAATGAATATTTGAGTACTTTTAATTTATTTTTATTGAAGGAAAAATATTTCATTTTCTATCACTTGAAATACAAGGAATGTTATGTATATGAAATAAAAGAAGCACGAAATAAAATATTTTATTTAATTCATAACGCTAAGTGATACAGTAAACTGGCGGAATAATTTCGGGAAGTCGCCGTGGTCTAGTAGGTAATGTGTTGGCGTATTAGATGTGAGGCTTCGGTTCAAACCCCAGGTCAGGTATTAAAACGAAAGTATGAACAAATATTTCTTCGGCGACTTCTTCTCAGCAGATTTCTGGTAAAAACTCTGAGAATAAATAAAAGTGCCATGAAAAGTTTCGCAAAAATCTGTCGTTCGGAGTCGACTTTAAACTGTAAGTATCGCCACACATGTATGTATAAAAGTAACACACACATCAAAAGTGGTGTGAGAAACTAGGTCGTAATCCTGACTGAAGGGTTGTAATGACCAATTATGTATATGAATATTCTTCTGCATGTATTAGAATACAATTTTATGGTAAAAGTTTCTGTAGAAAACGAACACATCTGTATGTGAACTGCATTAAATGCAGAGGCAGAATTTTGCCAGAAATCTGCTGAGAGGAATTCACCGAAGAAAATTGTTGTTAATATTTTCGTTTTGATGTCTGACCTGCGGTTTGACCTGACCTTACGTCTAATAAGCCAATACACTACCTACTAGACTACGGCGACTTCAATTACATTACAACACCTGCATTGTCTAAATTCATTGTGTTGTGCTTTTTTTTTTATTTGCTGACTTTACATTTTTTCCCACAACATCAAGTCAGAAAAAAGGTGGCTTAAATATTTGGAACAGAAAATGATGTATTGAATACATAGCTTTGTGCGCCCAATAAAATCGTATAAACTTTCTGAAATAATTTTCCAACAATGCATTGTATTTTGCAGCAAATATTTGGTTAAACATGAACTATTTACTACGATCATGAAAACGTACAAATACAATACAATATAATAATATACAGACAACGCATATAATATAATAAATATAAAATACATTGGACCGCTTTCAGATTTTATAATATAATGCTGAATAGATCATTACAAAAATTATACGAATTTTAAAAACAAAAATATTTAAATTCTCTTTCAATCCTCATTCTTGCTGTTAAAGCCGTCTGTCTGTTTGGATTAATGCCCCGCACATCTAGTCAACTTTAAATTTGAGAACCCGTAGGCTTCTTTCATACCCAAGATCTATAACTACATCTAAAAAATCTGTCCAATTTATATTCATAAAAAAAATTTTCATACATATCAGAAACTAGAATATGAAGTCTCCCAAAATGTCATGTCTTTGAGTTATTGCTGACAGTGTAGGAATTGGTTCAAGGGTGCAATTTCTTTGTATCATTAAGTTTGAGTAAAACAAACTGTATGTGAGATGTAATCGAAATTGAAATGATCATGCCCTCATAACGCGTGTATAATATCCAATGTGGCGCGAACTGAGTACAATATAAAGACATAACGTTGTTTTGTTGAAAACAGATTATTCAATTCAGGTCAAAAGAAGTTGGTAATCATAGAGTTTTAGTGCTCGCCGTTGACTGTGGCCAACGTTGAATCCGCCAGCCCGAGCAGTGACCTTTTTGGGATGCATTTGATGTCATGTGAATTGTCATTCCTCCAAATTCTACAATTTTGTTTGTTCATGTATCCATTCATCCAGAAAGGGGCTGAAGATGATTTTTCGATGGGGTCATTTGCCACCTACTCCAGAGCCAATTCATCGAATACTTGTCGATATCTATGATCATACGTAATGATCTGAAACATTCTGAACACATGACAAACTAATTTGAGGGATGTAATTTCAACTAGATGGCCCTTACCAACTGTAAAGGTTGGGAAGTCCTTGTTGGAAAACCTTATATAATATTTTCTTACTTACTTAATTGGTCTTTACAACCTTTAAGTCAGGATTAAGGCCTAACTTCTTACATCACCCTTGTCGTTTGTTTTAAATTTGCCCATGGGTGGTGGCACCTTCAGTTTAAAATCGTCTCCGAATGACAGATTCTATTTACTCTTAGAAGTTTTGCCACAAGGCAGCTGAGAGGAAATCTCCCAATACATATTTTTCACATTTCATTTTGTTCGAAATGTTTCAGCTGGGGTTTGAACTACAGGTTAGCATATAATAAACCAACACCCTTTCTACTAGAATAATGTGTTCAGATATATATAATAATGTTATACTGTTTTACCTAAAGGTATTAAAAATTAAAACTTTATCAAATATTTAATGACTGATTCTTTATTTTTAATATATTTAATGGAATCAATGTATAAAACATTACCCAGTGGTATCTATGTTATCTGCTATTTGTTCCTTAGTAAAGAAAATATTTATTTTAGTTGTGACAGTTGAGTCCAATAACATTTTTAAGCTCATTAACGTGCCTTTCGTATAAAGTATAAACAGAAATGATAAAATGTAAACACACGAGTATTTAATTTATTTATTATTATTATTATATATTATTTAATTTTATTTATTTTAAATAACATTTTGCTTCAATATAATTTTTAATAGAATTTTTTTTTCAAAATACAGAATGCCTCACTATGCCACAATGGTTAAATTAAATTAATTCTAATTCAATTTATAATAAAATTCATTAATTTAGTTCCATACATATGCTAGATTAACGCCAATTAATTTAAGAAATAATGATTGATTCATTAGATATAATTATTTGAGCAGTAGTCAACAAATTCAATTCGCATAACTTTTTTGCGTTTGTTATGCAAATGAAAAATCTAGATACTGGTGTTTTGCTTTAACATCGTTTAACACTAAAATTTCAAACAAAAGCTACAAAAACAAAGCAATGCAGTAAACAAACATATTTACAAATTATCGTACTGCTTAATATAACAACAAACATCAGCATAAAAAAATTATAAACAAGTAAACAAAAATATACCAACAACACTACAATAATAAACATAAACAACGTTGTTTACATTTATAAAGATTTCGAGAGGGAGAAATCATGAACGTTCGCCTTCAAGAATATTCATATTTATTTTTCCATATAAAAGTCAAGGCAAAGCAGGCGACTAAGTGAGTAAAAGCTCAGTCAGTCTTGTGTGAAGACGCGGTGTGTTTGACGAGAGTAATCGTGGTTTGAAGATCTCCGCTACAAAGATCTGTCGAATAATTGCCTAGTAATTGTTATTATTTATGCAAAGGGTGTCAACAGAGGAATAACAACCAAAGCAATTGTTGTTGTTTACATAAAGGTGTAAACAGTGACACACAGAATTGTGCGAATAATAAAGAATTTTTATTAAAACTAAACAAAAATTTATTTTTATTTTATTTGCAATCTACGAGCTCATATTTTAACAATACTTTTGTATACACATACATACTGATTTTTAATGACAGAGGAAAAACAAAGTATTTTTATTTATAATAATTATATAATATATATAATTTAGTTGTAATAACAAATAATTAACCATAAACGTAATAGTGTTTGTCATTATAAAAAATTTTCGGCTATTTATTATGGGCTATGTTTAGTCATTGGTTAACGTCTGCAAACCAGCAACTCTAGAAGTATTGTAGCCAATATTTAAGTCACCATTGAAAATGTTCAGATATTTTGGAAAATATAATTAAAAATAGGACTATAATTTTAATTTTTGATTTTTGGAGCTCCCCTATCTTTTTTTCTTGAAATTTTTATATAAAAGTATTGATGTCGACAGACCTTTTTCCATTATTATCACGTTGTGTTTGTAAGTGCGTTTATATGTTCAATATTATTTGCCACAATATGTGTGAGAATTGCAATGTAAAGCATCCTTATTTATGACAGCGAAAAGACTGCCTCAAATCGAACGTAAATATGTCCGAGTATGTGCTTGTTGTGACACACTGCTGTTTTTCTATATTTCATTGCTACTGGAATTTTTTAACTGTTTGTTACCATATTTTTTATGTTATTCAGCATATGTATGTATGCATGACTTTGGGGTGATAGAATTTTAGGTGATTATTTCATATTGACAAGTCCCCTAAGGGCTTTGAAATTTTCAAAGAAACACATTTTTTCATGGTTTGCCTGACTCATTGACTCACATTACGCAAAGCACATTTATGAATTATCTTTAAATAAGTTTCTGTATAATATTGAAGGTACAAGAGAAGAGTTTAACTTGATGTATTTAAATATAAAAGTGAATTAAATTCGGTATTGTTAAGTTAAATAATTCCAAGGTATTGTTTACTATCCTTAAGTGGCTACCACCAGACGTGTTGTCGCAACAAGTGGCTACGAATGTGGCAACGAAACTGAATGCCATAAGAGCATGAAAGTACAGCATTTATGCTGATGCCAAAATTTTGGTGGTATGGTTGGCCTGACTATTGGCTACACGACGCCTGATCCTGGTTTTGCGATGCAGATACCAATTACATCGTTTTACAACTCCCAGGAAACGCCACTCAAGTTTTAACTTTTGGATCCACATAGCACAACAAAGTAGAATATAAAAGCGTTCCTTACATTAGGTTGCAGAGTATATCGTATGGTGATATACAGAGAATGTGCACACCAAATCTACGATTATTTAAAAATGTCGGGAGTGTCTGGAGAAGATACCATCAAAGGCAACAATATAAAGTGATTGTTAACTTTATTTACTTTTTTAAAGAACTTCAACGACTGTCTATAGTTTCCGTATTTGTTGACATACATACATGCATACATACATAATTGGCCATTACAACCCTTCAGTTAGGATCACGGCCTAGCTTCTCACACCACGGTGTGCGTTAATTTTATACACGAGTGGCGGGACCTAAAGTTTAACGTCGACTCCGAGCTACAGATTTTTGAGAAACATTTTCATGGCAGGTTTTATATACTATCAGAGTTTTTGCCGAAGAGATTTTTTTTTTCATATTTCGTTTTTGATGCCTGACTTTTGATACCTATTAGACTACGGCGACTTCTATTGTTGACATGAATGTGTTTAATTTAATTTATATAATTTCTTAAAGCGTTACAATATTGTTACAGAAATGCAAATGGTGTTATCGTTTAACATTAAAATAATAAACACAGGAAATGGTTACATGATCAACGAATAAACAAAAATATAGCAACAACATCAGTATAAAAATATACAAGGACAAACGTAAACAAAATACACAAACAACAATAATGTAAACAACATGTTTACATTTATAGAGATTTCGCGAAGGCAAATTCATTCTCCTTCAAGAGCATTCATCAGACTGTTTACCCTTGCGACATAAAAGTCAAGACAAAGAAAGCAACGGAATCAGTAAAAATTCAGTCAGTCTTGTGTGAAGATGCGTTGCGTGGGAAGAGAATAATCGTGGTTTGAAGATCTCCGTTATTAAGATCTTCCGAATAATTGTTAGTGTTTACGCAAAAGAGTGTGAAGAAGAATAACAAATAAAGCAAATTGTTGTAGTTTAAATCAAGTTGCAAACAGCGGCACACGGAATTGTGCGCACAATAAAGAATTTATCTAAAACTAAACACAAATTTATTTTTATTTGCAAACTACGAACTCATATTCTTAAAAGATATAGGCTTGGATCCAATAAACATCAAATTTGCGTTTTTGTACAAACCTCTTTATGTGGTAATTTAAAATTTTTAATTTTATTTAACCCTGGACGGTTACTGTTCGTCGAATCGACGAAGCTCATTTACTCTCTATCATATAACTCTTTTATTTTTAACCGTATTTCTTTTATTTTCAACAACCTTAGTTGATAACAAAACCTTGCAGTCAGTAGACGAAAACGAAAAGTAAACTTACTTTACAAAAATGACCATCTAGGATTAAAAAAATAGGTGGCCAGGGTACGTTTACTCACTACAAGCTTTCGTTGTCAACCAACATTGTTGATAAAAAGAGCGAAATTTGGTCAAACATAAAATAATTATATAATAAAGAGTAAATAAGCTTCGCCGATTCGACGAACAGTAACCAATTAGGGTTCCTCGATTAAACGAAGACACCTTAATGTACAAAAATGATGAGTTACCATCCAGGGTTAAATTTCTTCCTCTCTTTTGTTTTGTAGTACGGAACTTAACAATTTCACTCCCAAAATTAGGCAGCTTAAGGGTATGAACAGAAAGGCGAATGCTTTGAGCAACAATAAAATTTGTACTAACGATTGCTGTTGATGTAAAGCAGTTTAACACATATAATTTCTACTTACACAGTGTTTTTAGATCTGCGTTTTATAATCTCACACCACTTAAGGAAATATGACGAAAAAGGTTTTAATCTTGAAAAAGCGAAAAAGTGAAAGTATCTTAAATTCAAAACAGTTAAGCAGTACTATAAACACAATAAACGCAAAGTAGAAAACGCAGCAATTTTTGGTATTGTAGCTTGTTATTTATGCATTGCTTCTAACATTAGTAAACAAAAACTTAATTTACAAAATGTTTTTTTTAATTACTTAAGAAGGAAGTTATTTAATATGGAAGTTATATTTTACACCCTTCCTAATGTGGTTGTTTCGTAAGCGTATACTTTATTTTAAATACAATGTTCATTAAGTATACGCCTAGTATTTTATTTTTGGCTTTCTAACACCGTGAATCACTGCGTCTAGAATAAATTAATAAAAAATAATGACAAATTGTTCGTGTTACTCTGTAGCAGAAAATTTTGTATGAAAGTTTAAAATCAATTAATAATAGTTTTTATCTATCAGAGTATTTGCCAGAAATCTACTCAGAGGAAGTCGCCGAAAAAAACATTTTCATATTTCGTATTGTTGGATGCCTGGGTTGAGATTTGACCTCACATTTAATAAGCCAACACACTAGACTATGACACTAGACTACGACGACTTCAAAAGCCCAGAATCTTTTTAAGTAAAATATATCTTTTATGAACCTCAGATTACACCCAATGTTCTGAAATAAATTTTAAAATTATTTTTCCTCTTTTTTTTATTTTTCTTTCTGATTAAGGGCCATTATTACAACTTGCCTTTAACTAAAGGAAGGATTTTAACGGGCAGATAAATTGTTTTTCATTATTATAAGCGGACGATAAGGTAGAAGTGAGCGTTAAGCTAAAGGGAACTGGTAACTTTTAAAGTTAAGTTTATGTTTGAACTTGCCATATTACATATTATGTTCAATACGACAACTTAAATATAAAAAAAGTGAGCAAATACAACAAAAAAGAAGCCCGCCGTTTTGCCACTGTGTTTAAATAAAACTTGTTTAATTTGAGCATTGTTATCGACATTGCTCCGCTACTGCCATATTTTTGAAAAAGTTAACTTTATTTTATTTGTAGGTTGTAATAACGAAAATAAGTTGTTTAATAATGACCCTAAGTCTACTAAACAAAGTTTATAAGGAAATTAATGGGTTTCATATTGTTCCAAATTCATATTTTTACGTGAAGGCAATAATAACCAATTTCCTATAGAATGTCTTACAATGGACGGATTACTTTAGAACACTGTTGTCACACTATTTTGAAACACTGTTGTACTAAGTGGTTGTATTGGGTGTAGTGGTGAAAAATTTTCTATACATTGAGTATATTTTTTAAGAGGTGGTGCTGTCTGATATTCTATCGATGAAATTCCGAAAAATCAAGGGATTGTGGGCTTCAAGCATAAATTGTTTAGTGAAGGTTTGATATTTAAAATTAATATTATCTGCATTCCTTAATATTCCCTTAATATTATCTAAAATTCTTAAACCAATAAGACCATTTCTTAGCTTTTTGCGTATATGAAGTTAGATTACCATCCCTAAATAAAATTCAGACAGTATTTTAAAAAAATCTTCAATTGTGTTCCTTTTAAAAATACCCACTGTAGTTTGCAGTTGTACTGCATTTGTCGTTTTGTGCAACAAAGCAAATCATTGTACTTTATACACGCGTACAGCAACAATGTGTTTTTATTTATAAATATCGACAATTGAAACCTGTGGTCCCAAGCAATAACAGCCTAAGTCGACTAACGTCAATTTGAGTTAATTATTATATCATATTGTTATAAAAATGGAAACGATTAACAAAAGCTACACAAACAAACACAACGAACTTGTTACAAGTAAACCAACAACATCAGTATGAAAGGAAAGGACACAGGCAAGTAAGAAAGAAAGCAACAACAAGCAAAATACACAAACAACAATGAAGTAACAATAGAGTTCTCGAGAAGGCGAAGACACGAACATTCTACTTCAGGAACCTTCATCAGACTGTTTACCTGGGCATACAAAAAGGCACGACAAAGGAGGCGACGAGTAGTAAGAATTCAGTCAGTATTGTGTGAAGAAGTCGTGGTTTGAAGATCGCCGTTAAAAAGATCTGCGTTGTAAGCAAAGAATAAAAGTGTATAAACAAATTGTTGTTGTATCGTTAAGTTGTAAACGATGGCACACAAAAGTAGTGCCAACAATAAAGAATTTCTCTAAACCTAAACACATATTTATTTTTATTTTGTTTGCAATCAACGAACTCATATTTTAAATGTTTTTAAAAAGGTAAAAATGTAACAATATTGTAGTAACAAAGCTTTTACGTGAACTCTCATTTCCCTAACAATGATTTTTAAAAAGTTTTTAATAACAAATATGTTGACCTAAGTCGTAATGAAGCCCCATTACTTTCTTTCAATATCTGAGAGTAAATAAAATTCCATTAAAAGTTTCTCAAAAATCTGTCGTAATCCTGAGTAAACGGTTGTAATCACCCATTATTGTATGTTTGTGTAATTTTCGACTTAAGCTGTTATTGCTTGGGATTACAGAAATATGCATTATGAAGAGTATTAATAGCGTGTGTGTATATACATATATATTTAGAGTGGTTTGTTCGTATTTTACACAACAGATGAAAATAAATAAAATGCATACACTCTTTGATATTTTTTTTTACAGCAAACAAATAGAAAATTGGAAAAAGAAACAAATTTGAATTTATTACAAAAATTAATAAAACTTTAACAGCGACATTTACAAGCAGTGCAACTTAAGCCAAAAATACAGTTACAATCTTTATTAGTGACACAACCATGGTAAATACTGTAACTATACAGAGAGAGAGGGATAGAGAAAGAAACATTTTTTGTAAAACCGAAACAAATATCAAAACAAAATACATAAATAGCTATTTTTATTGCATTATGTACGTATGTTTTGTGTATTCTTTACAATTACGTACAGAAACAAAAATAATTTTTTTAAAAAAAAAAATATTTTTTACATCTGCACTGCACTGCATCATCACTGATGACTGCCATATTTATTTAGTTTTACAAATACTGACAATTTTCAGAAAGAAAAGTTTTACGAACAGAACTAATAAATGAATATTTGAGTACTTTTAATTTATTTTTATTGAAGGAAAAATATTTCATTTTCTATCACTTGAAATACAAGGAATGTTATGTATATGAAATAAAAGAAGCACGAAATAAAATATTTTATTTAATTCATAACGCTAAGTGATACAGTAAACTGGCGGAATAATTTCGGGAAGTCGCCGTGGTCTAGTAGGTAATGTGTTGGCGTATTAGATGTGAGGCTTCGGTTCAAACCCCAGGTCAGGTATTAAAACGAAAGTATGAACAAATATTTCTTCGGCGACTTCTTCTCAGCAGATTTCTGGTAAAAACTCTGAGAATAAATAAAAGTGCCATGAAAAGTTTCGCAAAAATCTGTCGTTCGGAGTCGACTTTAAACTGTAAGTATCGCCACACATGTATGTATAAAAGTAACACACACATCAAAAGTGGTGTGAGAAACTAGGTCGTAATCCTGACTGAAGGGTTGTAATGACCAATTATGTATATGAATATTCTTCTGCATGTATTAGAATACAATTTTATGGTAAAAGTTTCTGTAGAAAACGAACACATCTGTATGTGAACTGCATTAAATGCAGAGGCAGAATTTTGCCAGAAATCTGCTGAGAGGAATTCACCGAAGAAAATTGTTGTTAATATTTTCGTTTTGATGTCTGACCTGCGGTTTGACCTGACCTTACGTCTAATAAGCCAATACACTACCTACTAGACTACGGCGACTTCAATTACATTACAACACCTGCATTGTCTAAATTCATTGTGTTGTGTTTTTTTTTTATTTGCTGACTTTACATTTTTTCCCACAACATCAAGTCAGAAAAAAGGTGGCTTAAATATTTGGAACAGAAAATGATGTATTGAATACATAGCTTTGTGCGCCCAATAAAATCGTATAAACTTTCTGAAATAATTTTCCAACAATGCATTGTATTTTGCAGCAAATATTTGGTTAAACATGAACTATTTACTACGATCATGAAAACGTACAAATACAATACAATATAATAATATACAGACAACGCATATAATATAATAAATATAAAATACATTGGACCGCTTTCAGATTTTATAATATAATGCTGAATAGATCATTACAAAAATTATACGAATTTTAAAAACAAAAATATTTAAATTCTCTTTCAATCCTCATTCTTGCTGTTAAAGCCGTCTGTCTGTTTGGATTAATGCCCCGCACATCTAGTCAACTTTAAAAGTAAAACCTTAAATTTGAGAACCCGTAGGCTTCTTTCATACCCAAGATCTATAACTACATCTAAAAAATCTGTCCAATTTATATTCATAAAAAAAATTTTCATACATATCAGAAACTAGAATATGAAGTCTCCCAAAATGTCATGTCTTTGAGTTATTGCTGACAGTGTAGGAATTGGTTCAAGGGTGCAATTTCTTTGTATCATTAAGTTTGAGTAAAACAAACTGTATGTGAGATGTAATCGAAATTGAAATGATCATGCCCTCATAACGCGTGTATAATATCCAATGTGGCGCGAACTGAGTGCAATATAAAGACATAACGTTGTTTTGTTGAAAACAGATTATTCAATTCAGGTCAAAAGAAGTTGGTAATCATAGAGTTTTAGTGCTCGCCGTTGACTGTGGCCAACGTTGAATCCGCCAGCCCGAGCAGTGACCTTTTTGGGATGCATTTGATGTCATGTGAATTGTCATTCCTCCAAATTCTACAATTTTGTTTGTTCATGTATCCATTCATCCAGAAAGGGGCTGAAGATGATTTTTCGATGGGGTCATTTGCCACCTACTCCAGAGCCAATTCATCGAATACTTGTCGATATCTATGATCATACGTAATGATCTGAAACATTCTGAACACATGACAAACTAATTTGAGGGATGTAATTTCAACTAGATGGCCCTTACCAACTGTAAAGGTTGGGAAGTCCTTGTTGGAAAACCTTATATAATATTTTCTTACTTACTTAATTGGTCTTTACAACCTTTAAGTCAGGATTAAGGCCTAACTTCTTACATCACCCTTGTCGTTTGTTTTAAATTTGCCCATGGGTGGTGGCACCTTCAGTTTAAAATCGTCTCCGAATGACAGATTCTATTTACTCTTAGAAGTTTTGCCACAAGGCAGCTGAGAGGAAATCTCCCAATACATATTTTTCACATTTCATTTTGTTCGAAATGTTTCAGCTGGGGTTTGAACTACAGGTTAGCATATAATAAACCAACACCCTTTCTACTAGAATAATGTGTTCAGATATATATAATAATGTTATACTGTTTTACCTAAAGGTATTAAAAATTAAAACTTTATCAAATATTTAATGACTGATTCTTTATTTTTAATATATTTAATGGAATCAATGTATAAAACATTACCCAGTGGTATCTATGTTATCTGCTATTTGTTCCTTAGTAAAGAAAATATTTATTTTAGTTGTGACAGTTGAGTCCAATAACATTTTTAAGCTCATTAACGTGCCTTTCGTATAAAGTATAAACAGAAATGATAAAATGTAAACACACGAGTATTTAATTTATTTATTATTATTATTATATATTATTTAATTTTATTTATTTTAAATAAAATTTTGCTTCAATATAATTTTTAATAGAATTTTTTTTTCAAAATACAGAATGCCTCACTATGCCACAATGGTTAAATTAAATTAATTCTAATTCAATTTATAATAAAATTCATTAATTTAGTTCCATACATATGCTAGATTAACGCCAATTAATTTAAGAAATAATGATTGCTTCATTAGATATAATTATTTGAGCAGTAGTCAACAAATTCAATTCGCATAACTTTTTTGCGTTTGTTATGCAAATGAAAAATCTAGATACTGGTGTTTTGCTTTAACATCGTTTAACACTAAAATTTCAAACAAAAGCTACAAAAACAAAGCAATGCAGTAAACAAACATATTTACAAATTATCGTACTGCTTAATATAACAACAAACATCAGCATAAAAAAATTATAAACAAGTAAACAAAAATATACCAACAACACTACAATAATAAACGTAAACAATGTTGTTTACATTTATAAAGATTTCGAGAGGGAGAAATCATGAACGTTCGCCTTCAAGAATATTCATATTTATTTTTCCATATAAAAGTCAAGGCAAAGCAGGCGACTAAGTGAGTAAAAGCTCAGTCAGTCTTGTGTGAAGACGCGGTGTGTTTGACGAGAGTAATCGTGGTTTGAAGATCTCCGCTACAAAGATCTGTCGAATAATTGCCTAGTAATTGTTATTATTTATGCAAAGGGTGTCAACAGAGGAATAACAACCAAAGCAATTGTTGTTGTTTACATAAAGGTGTAAACAGTGACACACAGAATTGTGCGAATAATAAAGAATTTTTATTAAAACTAAACAAAAATTTATTTTTATTTTATTTGCAATCTACGAGCTCATATTTTAACAATACTTTTGTATACACATACATACTGATTTTTAATGACAGAGGAAAAACAAAGTATTTTTATTTATAATAATTATATAATATATATAATTTAGTTGTAATAACAAATAATTAACCATAAACGTAATAGTGTTTGTCATTATAAAAAATTTTCGGTTATTTATTATGGGCTATGTTTAGTCATTGGTTAACGTCTGCAAACCAGCAACTCTAGAAGTATTGTAGCCAATATTTAAGTCACCATTGAAAATGTTCAGTTATTTTGGAAAATATAATTAAAAATAGGACTATAATTTTAATTTTTGATTTTTGGAGCTCCCCTATCTTTTTTTCTTGAAATTTTTATATAAAAGTATTGATGTCGACAGACCTTTTTCCATTATTATCACGTTGTGTTTGTAAGTGCGTTTATATGTTCAATATTATTTGCCACAATATGTGTGAGAATTGCAATGTAAAGCATCCTTATTTATGACAGCGAAAAGACTGCCTCAAATCGAACGTAAATATGTACGAGTATGTGCTTGTTGTGACACACTGCTGTTTTTCTATATTTCATTGCTACTGGAATTTTTTAACTGTTTGTTACCATATTTTTTATGTTATTCAGCATATGTATGTATGCATGACTTTGGGGTGATAGAATTTTAGGTGATTATGTCATATTGACAAGTCCCCTAAGGGCTTTGAAATTTTCAAAGAAACACATTTTTTCATGGTTTGCCTGACTCATTGACTCACATTACGCAAAGCACATTTATGAATTATCTTTAAATAAGTTTCTGTATAATATTGAAGGTACAAGAGAAGAGTTTAACTTGATGTATTTAAATATAAAAGTGAATTAAATTCGGTATTGTTAAGTTAAATAATTCCAAGGTATTGTTTACTATCCTTAAGTGGCTACCACCAGACGTGTTGTCGCAACAAGTGGCTACGAATGTGGCAACGAAACTGAATGCCATAAGAGCATGAAAGTACAGCATTTATGCTGATGCCAAAATTTTGGTGGTATGGTTGGCCTGACTATTGGCTACACGACGCCTGATCCTGGTTTTGCGATGCAGATACCAATTACATCGTTTTGCGATAATGGTTTACAACTCCCAGGAAACGCCACTCAAGTTTTAACTTTTGGATCCACATAGCACAACAAAGTAGAATATAAAAGCGTTCCTTACATTAGGTTGCAGAGTATATCGTATGATGATATACAGAGAATGTGCACACCACATCTACGATTATTTAAAAAAGTCGGGAGTCTCTCGAGAAGATACCATCAAAGGCAACAATATAAAGTGATTGTTAACTTTATTTACTTTTTTAAAGAACTTCAACGACTGTCTATAGTTTCCGTATTTGTTGACATACATACATGCATACATACATAATTGGCCATTACAACCCTTCAGTTAGGATCACGGCCTAGCTTCTCACACCACGGTGTGCGTTAATTTTATACACGAGTGGCGGGACCTAAAGTTTAACGTCGACTCCGAGCGACAGATTTTTGAGAAGCATTTTCATGGCAGGTTTTATATACTATCAGAGTTTTTGCCGAAGAGATATTTTTTTCATATTTCGTTTTTGATGCCTGACTTTTGATACCTATTAGACTACGGCGACTTCTATTGTTGACATGAATGTGTTTAATTTAATTTATATAATTTCTTAAAGCGTTACAATATTGTTACAGAAATGCAAATGGTGTTATCGTTTAACATTAAAATAATAAACACAGGAAATGGTTACATGATCAACGAATAAACAAAAATATAGCAACAACATCAGTATAAAAATATACAAGGACAAACGTAAACAAAATACACAAACAACAATAATGTAAACAACATGTTTACATTTATAGAGATTTCGCGAAGGCAAATTCATTCTCCTTCAAGAGCATTCATCAGACTGTTTACCCTTGCGACATAAAAGTCAAGACAAAGCAAGCAACGGAATCAGTAAAAATTCAGTCAGTCTTGTGTGAAGATGCGTTGCGTGGGAAGAGAATAATCGTGGTTTGAAGATCTCCGTTATTAAGATCTTCCGAATAATTGTTAGTGTTTACGCAAAAGAGTGTGAAGAAGAATAACAAATAAAGCAAATTGTTGTAGTTTAAATCAAGTTGCAAACAGCGGCACACGGAATTGTGCGCACAATAAAGAATTTATCTAAAACTAAACACAAATTTATTTTTATTTGCAAACTACGAGCTCATATTCTTAAAAGATATAGGCTTGGATCCAATAAACATCAAATTTGCTTTTTTGTACAAACCTCTTTATGTGGTAATTTAAAATTTTTAATTTTATTTAACTCTGGACGGTTACTGTTCGTCGAATCGACGAAGCTCATTTACTCTCTATAATATAACTCTTTTATTTTTAACCGTATTTCTTTTATTTTCAACAACCTTAGTTGATAACAAAACCTTGCAGTCAGTAGACGAAAACGAAAAGTAAACTTACTTTACAAAAAGGACCATCTAGGATTAAAAAAATAGGTGGCCAGGGTACGTTTACTCACTACAAGCTTTCGTTGTCAACCAACATTGTTGATAAAAAGAGCGAAATTTGGTCAAACATAAAATAATTATATAATAAAGAGTAAATAAGCTTCGCCGATTCGACGAACAGTAACCAATTAGGGTTCCTCGATTAAACGAAGACACCTTAATGTACAAAAATGATGAGTTACCATCCAGGGTTAAATTTCTTCCTCTCTTTTGTTTTGTAGTACGGAACTTAACAATTTCACTCCCAAAATTAGGCAGCTTAAGGGTATGAACAGAAAGGCGAATGCTTTGAGCAACAATAAAATTTGTACTAACGATTGCTGTTGATGTAAAGCAGTTTAACACATATAATTTCTACTTACACAGTGTTTTTAGATCTGCGTTTTATAATCTCACACCACTTAAGGAAATATGACGAAAAAGGTTTTAATCTTGAAAAAGCGAAAAAGTGAAAGTATCTTAAATTCAAAACAGTTAAGCAGTACTATAAACACAATAAACGCAACGTAGAAAACGCAGCAATTTTTGGTATTGTAGCTTGTTATTTATGCATTGCTTCTAACATTAGTAAACAAAAACTTAATTTACAAAATGTTTTTTTTAATTACTTAAGAAGGAAGTTATTTAATATGGAAGTTATATTTTACACCCTTCCTAATGTGGTTGTTTCGTAAGCGTATACTTTATTTTAAATACAATGTTCATTAAGTATACGCCTAGTATTTTATTTTTGGCTTTCTAACACCGTGAATCACTGCGTCTAGAATAAATTAATAAAAAATAATGACAAATTGTTCGTGTTACTCTGTAGCAGAAAATTTTGTATGAAAGTTTAAAATCAATTAATAATAGTTTTTATCTATCAGAGTATTTGCCAGAAATCTACTCAGAGGAAGTCGCCGAAAAAAACATTTTCATATTTCGTATTGTTGGATGCCTGGGTTGAGATTTGACCTCACATTTAATAAGCCAACACACTAGACTATGACACTAGACTACGACGACTTCAAAAGCCCAGAATCTTTTTAAGTAAAATATATCTTTTATGAACCTCAGATTACACCCAATGTTCTGAAATAAATTTTAAAATTATTTTTCCTCTTTTTTTTATTTTTCTTTCTGATTAAGGGCCATTATTACAACTTGCCTTTAACTAAAGGAAGGATTTTAACGGGCAGATAAATTGTTTTTCATTATTATAAGCGGACGATAATGTAGAAGTGAGCGTTAAGCTAAAGGGAACTGATAACTTTTAAAGTTAAGTTTATGTTTGAACTTGCTATATTACATATTATGTTCAATACGACAACTTAAATATAAAAAAGTGAGCAAATACAACAAAAAAGAAGCCCGCCGTTTTGCCACTGTGTTTAAATAAAACTTGTTTAATTTGAGCATTGTTATCGACATTGCTCCGCTACTGCCATATTTTTGAAAAAGTTAACTTTATTTTATTTGTAGGTTGTAATAACGAAAATAAGTTGTTTAATAATGACCCTAAGTCTACTAAACAAAGTTTATAAGGAAATTAATGGGTTTCATATTGTTCCAAATTCATATTTTTACGTGAAGGCAATAATAACCAATTTCCTATAGAATGTCTTACAATGGACGGATTACTTTAGAACACTGTTGTCACACTATTTTGAAACACTGTTGTACTAAGTGGTTGTATTGGGTGTAGTGGTGAAAAATTTTCTATACATTGAGTATATTTTTTAAGAGGTGGTGCTGTCTGATATTCTATCGATGAAATTCCGAAAAATCAAGGGATTGTGGGCTTCAAGCATAAATTGTTTAGTGAAGGTTTGATATTTAAAATTAATATTATCTGCATTCCTTAATATTCCCTTAATATTATCTAAAATTCTTAAACCAATAAGACCATTTCTTAGCTTTTTGCGTATATGAAGTTAGATTACCATCCCTAAATAAAATTCAGACAGTATTTTAAAAAAATCTTCAATTGTGTTCCTTTTAAAAATTACCCACTGTAGTTTGCAGTTGTACTGCATTTGTCGTTTTGTGCAACAAAGCAAATCATTGTACTTTATACACGCGTACAGCAACAATGTGTTTTTATTTATAAATATCGACAATTGAAACCTGTGGTCCCAAGCAATAACAGCATAAGTCGACTAACGTCAATTTGAGTTAATTATTATATCATATTGTTATAAAAATGGAAACGATTAACAAAAGCTACACAAACAAACACAACGAACTTGTTACAAGTAAACCAACAACATCAGTATGAAAGGAAAGGACACAGGCAAGTAAGAAAGAAAGCAACAACAAGCAAAATACACAAACAACAATGAAGTAACAATAGAGTTCTCGAGAAGGCGAAGACACGAACATTCTACTTCAGGAACCTTCATCAGACTGTTTACCTGGGCATACAAAAAGGCACGACAAAGGAGGCGACGAGTAGTAAGAATTCAGTCAGTATTGTGTGAAGAAGTCGTGGTTTGAAGATCGCCGTTAAAAAGATCTGCGTTGTAAGCAAAGAATAAAAGTGTATAAACAAATTGTTGTTGTATCGTTAAGTTGTAAACGATGGCACACAAAAGTAGTGCAAACAATAAAGAATTTCTCTAAACCTAAACACATATTTATTTTTATTTTGTTTGCAATCAACGAACTCATATTTTAAATGTTTTAAGAAAGGTAAAAACGTAACAATATTGTAGTAACAAAGCTTTTACGTGAACTCTCATTTCCCTAACAATGATTTTTAAAAAGTTTTTAATAACAAATATGTTGACCTAAGTCGTAATGAAGCCCCATTACTTTCTTTCAATATCTGAGAGTAAATAAAATTCCATTAAAAGTTTCTCAAAAATCTGTCGTAATCCTGAGTAAACGGTTGTAATCACCCATTATTGTATGTTTGTGTAATTTTCGACTTAAGCTGTTATTGCTTGGGATTACAGAAATATGCATTATGAAGAGTATTAATAGCGTATGTGTATATACATATATATTTAGAGTGGTTTGTTCGTATTTTACACAACAGATGAAAATAAATAAAATGCATACACTCTTTGATATTTTTTTTACAGCAAACAAATAGAAAATTGGAAAAAGAAACAAATTTGAATTTATTACAAAAATTAATAAAACTTTAACAGCGACATTTACAAGCAGTGCAACTTAAGCCAAAAATACAGTTACAATCTTTATCAGTGACACAACCATGGTAAATACTGTAACTATACAGAGAGAGAGGGATAGAGAAAGAAACATTTTTTGTAAAACCGAAACAAATATCAAAACAAAATACATAAATACCTATTTTTATTGCATTATGTACGTATGTTTTGTGTATTCTGTACAATTACGTACAGAAACAAAAATAATTTATTTAAAAAAAAAAATATTTTTTACATCTGCACTGCACTGCATCATCACTGATGACTGCCATATTTATTTAGTTTTACAAATACTGACAATTTTCAGAAAGAAAAGTTTTACGAACAGAACTAATAAATGAATATTTGAGTACTTTTAATTTATTTTTATTGAAGGAAAAATATTTCATTTTCTATCACTTGAAATACAAGGAATGTTATGTATATGAAATAAAAGAAGCACGAAATAAAATATTTTATTTAATTCATAACGCTAAGTGATACAGTAAACTGCCGGTAATAATGAGGAATAATTTCGGGAAGTCGCCGTGGTCTAGTAGGTAATGTGTTGGCGTATTAGATGTGAGGCTTCGGTTCAAACCCCAGGTCAGGTATTAAAACGAAAGTATGAACAAATATTTCTTCGGCGACTTCTTCTCAGCAGATTTCTAGTAAAAACTCTGAGAATAAATAAAAGTGCCATGAAAAGTTTCGCAAAAATCTGTCGTTCGGAGTCGACTTTAAACTGTAAGTATCGCCACACATGTATGTATAAAAGTAACACACACATCAAAAGTGGTGTGAGAAACTAGGTCGTAATCCTGACTGAAGGGTTCTGCATGTATTAGAATACAATTTTATGGTAAAAGTTTCTGTAGAAAACGAACACATCTGTATGTGAACTGCATTAAATGCAGAGACAAAAAAACAAAAAACAAATTTATTTTGTTGGTTTAGTTATTGTTTTTAAATATTCTGCAATATTGCGTTGAAATTACTTTTATTAATACAAAACCATAGTAATTTAATAGTTTGTGTGTCCAAATGCTTAAATTCTTTTATTTACATAATTTTTTATTAATTGAATTGGGATTGAAATAGAGGTGATCGATAATTTTTTTTAGATTATTTTCTATCGAAGCGAAACCTATTAGTTACTACACGAAATAATTTTAGTTGTACTTCCATCAGCGTAAATATCTCTACCATCTTAACAAGCATGTTGTTTATGTTATTGTTGTTTGTGTATTTTGTTAGAGTTTGTCCTTGCAGTGTTGTTGTTGCCTGTTTGTTCCGTTGTTTATCACTTTTTTATACTGATGTTTTTTGGTTTATTTGTTGATCATGTAAACAAGTCCATTGTTTTTGTTTTTGTAGCTTTTATTTATATTAAAACTACGTTTTTCTACAATACAAATATTTTGGAAGAAAAACATTCTATTTATTTATTTATTTTTACGATTTCAATGAAGTTTGACAATTTTGACGACTTTTTTAATATTTGACGATTAGATGCCGTACTCATATCGCACCTATGAGTACAACCCTTAAAGTATACCCTAAACATATACAACCTAATACGTATACTTAATAATTAACACATTCGAACTTTACTGAATTAAATATTTATCATACGACATGTGTTTAATACATTTCTTCAATTTTTGTTTTTAGACGTTTTTGTCGCTTAATTTCAACTTTTTCATGTTCTAGACCTACCATTTAGAAAATAAAAAATGTAAATATGTAAAGATTATTTAAAAAATTAATGTATTTTAATATCTTTCTTTGTAAGTCTCATTGGAGATTAATACTAATGTAATTTTTTTATTTTTGTTACTCAATTTGCTTATTATTGTATTAAAATAGATTGCAAATAAATATATGAAAAAAAATTTGAACTTAAATAGTAAATATTTTTAACTATGAAACAGTCGCTAAAGAGTCGCTTTGTTGGAAATGCCTAAAGCCTGGGTTTTGAACCGAATACGCACGTTTAACAAGCCAACACACTTACACACAACTTACTACACCACTGCGACTTCTTCTTGTATAGTTTGAACGATTTTCGAAACTTCCCTCTATAGGCTTTATTGAACAGTAAAAAGATAATATGTTGCAAAGTTAGTGTTATCATTATTAAATCCTATTATGATTTTTCATGTAAAAGTTTAAGTATAACATAAGCTGTAGCAACTAATTTTAGCTCATTTCAAATCTTTCCCTTAGTAGTACAGCCACCACATACCATAGGAACCCATATGCTTCGTGGTCTTCGGATGTCTTTATTAGTTCTATTCAAACGTAATTCTTGATATATTTTCCGTAAGCTTTCTAAGAACATAATAACCCAAATACACTTTTTCTTCCGAATTTCGATTCGTACATGTTAATCATGTTTAACAGATGGTAACTTGCAGGCTATAGAACTAAATAAAAATGTTTCAAATTGGTTTCAGGCATTTGTTCACCAATTTTAGCAAGCATTTCACTTTTTAATAATTTTTTGAGGTATGATTTTATACACTGTACGTTGTTCATACTTTTCTGAAATGAAGAAAAGAACACAAATAACAAAAATTTTAAATCGAAAAACGTAAATTCATACATTATTGTTGCACATGAATTAAATGTGCATACAGTTACACATATGACAATTCGTAGTATATAGGTTATAATGTGCGTATATGAATGCACATTATATTTGATGCAAATCAACATTAATTTGTATAGAAAATGTTTGATGACAAATAGATCCTAAGAGCCGTACATTTTTTATTGAAATTATATATTTATACGCTTCTAAAAAATTTTGTAAATTAAATTTTTTCAAATAAAATTGCATTTTTTATGGAAAGCTTATAACAAACTTTTTGATGCTTATCTAGTTTATAATAGAATTCGAAACTAAATGATTAAAACTATATCGGATTTAATTTTCGTTTCTTTTTTGGCAATCTTATTTGTCATTTAAAAACAGATAACAACAGTTTTCAATTGTAGTTTTCATTGGCATAAACAAATTGTGTGTTTTATGAATAAATATTAGAAAAATAAATTAAAAATTATTTGTTTAAACTTTTGCCATTTTAATACGATTTCAGTGTTTCTTTATAGATTTGGATTTATGTTGATTAAAAAATACAAACATTTATAATATGGCCATTGAAAATGAAAAAAACCATCAATTTTTATTTTTTCAATACCGTTACTACTTATAAGATAAGCTGTTTATAAAATTCATAGCGCCGACGTAGAATTTTATTATATTTTATTCTTTATCGCTTTAAATTTTCAATAAATATATATTTTTCGCCTACAGAAATGTGTATGTATATAGTATGGCATATCGAATACGATATATCATACCACGCAGACTGAATTAATTTCCAAATCTTATAACAAATTGACACTTTCCTCTGATTGTTGTTTTCTTTTATATACCACAAGTCTCAATAGATTTTGGATCTGAAGACAGTGCCAGCCAGTATAATGCATCGATATTGTTGTTTTATACCATTTCTTCATATACTTCGGAATATATTCGGTATCGTTAACTTGCGAGTAGGGTTTCGTAATAACCGCATTTTCAGTAACCGCGGTTATCGTACAGTAATTTTCCAAATAACCGCGGTTATCGGTTAACCGAAGGAAAATTTAAAAAAATATATAACTTCAGTAGAAATAGTTTATTTCTAACATATATTGCTTTAAAATACAGACATAAATACTTAAAATTATTTTTGCTGTTTTTCATGGTTAAAATGATAATGTTTTAGAAACACTAAAGCATTCAGTGACTTACAAGATAAACGAGACCGAATTTTGGTGCAAAAATTTCCTGAAACTGAGAAAGTTCTCTCGGAGTCTGTTGATGTTGGCTTAACCGTTTTTAGAGCATTATATAGCATTTCAACATTGGGAGTTCTTTTCAGTGTTCTTTTGAAAATGTTGAATTCTTGCCTCAAAGTGTTATCTGAAGGTTTTCCCAAGTGTTTTATATTTGATGCTTTTGTTATGTAAGAGTTCAGTTCTTCTACTAAATCAACTTGGTGATCAGTTACAGCTACTTTAGCCTGACTTTCGTTGTCCGGATCTTGAATATTACTATTCGGAAAAAGTCTTTTACTCATTAGCAAAAGCAACCACGGAATTCGAAGAATATTTTGGATTAACAAGACATTTTATTAAATTAGCAATATTATTATTTCTCCGGGACTCAATCCGTTGGTGAATTGACTGTAACAAATCACGGCTTATTTCTGTGTTGTGAGCTTTCATTTTATTACTCAAAAACGACAAAACACCCTCAGCACTAAATAAATTTGCGTCTTTTCGACTTAATGCATCTACGGCAAGTTTTATTCGCTGTAGAGCAATACAAACGTTATCAATCAGCTCCAAATCTACTTTGTCCATCAAATGAAATGAATTTAAATCTTTTAAAGCTTGTGCTATTGATGTTTTGAGCTTCAAAAATCTTTCTAACATTGGCGAAATTGAATTCCATCGCACTTTGATATTCAACAGCAACTCGTATTCACATTCAAATTCCTTTTTAATATGATTTTGAAGTACGCTATTACGCACAGGAGAATATCTAAAAAAACTACAATTTTTCTCACCAACTTAAGTTGCTCAAAAATGGAGATATTATCCTCTATATAATCTTCGATTTCATGGTTAACACAAGAATCTTCAAAAATATCTTCTTCATTGTCCTCTATGTTTTCATCATAAGATGTTTGTGTAGACTCACGTTTTTTTATAAAAGTAGTCACAAACACCTAAGTGTATACTGTGATTTAAACATACAATTAGTTCAGCTGGACAAGTTTTTCCATACTTGAGCATTATTGGTGGTCCATCATTAGTAGTACATACTATATGACACTCAAAATCTATGTTGAATTCAGTTAGATGATTTTTAATTTTTTCAACCATTTCATCCGCATTGCAAGATCCTTTGTTTGGAACAAGACCCAAATTCATGAACTCATTGTTTTATCCGTGTACATTTACATTCATATATCTACGTCCTCTGAGGCTTGTCCATTCATCAGTAGTGAGACTAAATTTTCTCCCATCTATCTTATGCTTTTGAATGATTTTAATCATCTCAATTTCTTTTAATTCGAAGTTATTATGAATTAAGTTCATGACACCACTTTCACAGTGTGGCAAAGAATAACCTGGATTTGAAATTGATTCTCGAATAAATTTTGAATTCGTTATAGTGTGTATTGAGATGTTATCAAGTGCAGCCAATTTTGAGACAATATCCACCAAACTCTCTCGATTAACAAACTCTAGCATTGAACTTGAAGTTTTTTGTAGTTTTGGTTGATGCAATTTATTTTCCCATAGAAGAGCTTATTGATATTTTATGTATCAGCTTCAGATGATTTATCATAGCGCCAGTTGTTCCTTTTGCATTTGTCACCTTGGAAAAGCATTTTAAACATTGGGCTTTATTTTCTTCATCCAATTTCTTGAAATAACTCCAAACTGACGATGTTGGTCTTTTTAATGACATTTTCTAGGGTAAATATTTGTTAATTTATGTAAGTATTAATACATAATAATTTTTCATAATGTTTTATTTTCTGTGTATGTTTTTTTTACCAATTTTATATTTCTTCCACTTGGCGCGTAATGCGTTGAATATTCTTTCTCAAAAAGTTTTTGTTTACAAATGATTCACCAAACATTCACCAAAACTTCTTTTACAAATAAAACAAATTTAAAACTCATGGCCTACTACACATGTGTGCATATTGTTTTCAAAAAATTGGATTTCATTTCAAATTGCATATGCATTTTATGAACTCTTTGCTTCTAAAAAATAAAATTGCTTGTGACTGCAAATATATTTTTAGGTATGAACATTAGTTTTACAAATAAAAAATTTAAAAAATCATGGCTTACTAAATATGCGTATGCGTCCGATTTTCATTCGTTTACGGTTACGGTTATGAGCACAAATAACCGCGTTTACGGTTACGGTTATAAACGTTTACGAAACCCTACTTGCGAGAACATAGCTTCATACTCTTATTTGACATAATGTAGCAAAAATTTCGAATTTTTATAAAGTAACCCATTACTTTCTAAAGGCCTTGTACACGCCAATGCGACCTAGCACCATAAATCGGAGGCCATAAAAATACCACCGCCGGGAATCGCTACCGTCGGTTCATTAAGTCACGAAATTCTCCGATGAATTTTATATTCAACTTGCCTCCCATTATCCTTAGTTTCCAAAACTTTGCTCTTGAGTAACATGTGATTTAAAGTTCAAAAAGTAAGTGATTGACAAACAACATTGAAATGAAACAAGTAATATGTATGTAAAGGGGCGAACAGAGTGAGCGGTGATGCCGAGGGGAGCCGAGCCGAGCTTATTGACGTTTATTTTCATGCGGGAAGAAAATTTGTTTATAACACAGTGAATGCAAATTGCATTGGTGCAATTGATGGAAAGCACATACGTTTCAAGTATCCAGCAAGCTCTGGCTCAATGTTTTATAATTACAAAAATTTTTTTCCATTGTGTTGCAAGGTATTTCCGATGACAACTGCAAATTTATTGCGATCGAAGTTGGAGGGTATGGAAAGCAATGTGATTGTGGTACTTTCAGTTCTTCTCAAATTTATAAACTTTTAAAAACTGGGGAACTACAGGTACCGCGAAGTACAAGTCTACCAATTACTAACCAAAATTTGCCATATGTTTTTCTCGGTGATGGAGCCTTTCCCCTTTTGGATTGTTTATAGCAGAAAAGACTGTACTGAAGACCACGAGTATTTTAATGCGCGCCTTTCAAGGGCTAGAAAGTGCATTGAATGCGCTTTTAGACTTATAAATGCCAAATTTAGAATTTTATGGAAACCGATAGAAACCGATCCTTCCTTTGCTGAAGTAATTATTAAGGCAATTTTCCTACTGCACAATATTATCATTGATCGAGAGGGTTTGGATGAAAACAAAACACAAAAGAACCGCAAAAAGAATTCAATAAAACTACCATCAAGAATGTTAGATTAATTAGAGATCAGTTTGTAACTATCTATGCCTCAATAAACTTAAATAATACGTAATATTACTTACTTGGTACTTTTATTTCTGCTGCAATGGATGTCCACAGTTTTTCCACACAAACACGATTGTAAACCAATTTATTTTTTTGGTCCCACAAAGCACTTATTATTTGATCGATATCCATTTTTTTAATTAGAAACCATTAAAAAGTACGACTGCACACTAAAAAGTAAACGTCAACAGTGCAAAAAAGGGCGCAAAACGCTTTGAAACTGTTTTCTCGCACTCATCAGCTTTTATCTCTGCTCTTGTCGGCGTTCACTGTGTTATACACAAGCTTATTTGTATTGGCTTGTATGTATCAGTTTTATCGCACTGACAATCTTTATCGCACTGACAATCTCGACTCGGCTTTCAGCGCTCACTCTGTTCTCACCCTAACTCGTAACGAAAATATAAAATGTTCTTTTCAAAAACTTCTGTGCCCAGAAATTTCTAAATATCACTCAAAGTATTTTTTGTATATCAAATCAAGTGTAAAATCATTCAATGTACAATTTCGAAATTTTTAATTGCTTACCCTCATCCGAACTGTAGCTTAAAATCTAAGCCAAAAGATGATAAATACTTAAGTTTAAATAGGAAATAAAATCTCTTTTTTGTAATCTTTATGGCCCTAATAAGGACCTTTATAGGGGGAAACGCAATTCGGAGATGGTGTATTTGGTGACAGCTTTAATTGCTTTGCCAAATCATGATGATTTGTTATTACGATTCATTTAATATAAAGAATGTGGGTCATTTCAGCACTTCTGGCATTAGGTTACTGCAGGGTACTCCATACGTAGATAATGTTCATATTGAAGTCTGCGTAATGCTTATTGGGTTTTGAGTGTTTTTTTTCTATAATCTCCAATGTGTTTGGATATCCAAGTCTCAATCAAATTTCTAATGGACGTTATCTCGATGTCCGATGTCTTTTGCCATGAATGATAAGGATTTCTCAGGAAAATTTCGGATCAGTCAAAAAAAATCTATAAACGCCGTACGATGAACAATACGACTTTGCGAGGACAACTACATGTGTAGTCACCAACGCTCGTTTTATCTTTCTGGTCTACTTTGAACTTTGCAAAATCCACTTCAAAGTTTAAAGGTGCAAAAGGCACCAATCGTTTGGTTCTTCAAACTTTAACGTATCTTGCATCACCGCAATATGTGTGTCGTAAAAAGGCAATAAGTGTAAGATCGTCGCCTTTTCAACGCATTCATTATAACTTTTTTTTTGTGTTGATGTAGAAATTGCTGTTGTCGCAGTTGTTGATTTGACGTGACAAGAAAGCAGAGGCAAAATACATGAAAATTGAGAAACGAAATTCAATTTAGGGTCATTATTACAACTTGCCGTTAAACTTGGGTTTAGTTAAAGGTACCTTTAGATAAAGGGAACTGTAAAGTTACCTTTAACTTACATGTTTCCTTATTACAACTTACAGATAAAATAAAGTAAACTGTTGTCAAAAATATGGCAGCCGGAGCAATGTCGATCAAACTGTTCAATTAAACAAGCTTTTTTTAACGCAGTGGCAATGACGGGCTTCGTTTTTTTGTTGTATATGCTCATTTTGTTTATATTTGAAGTTGCCATATTGAAAATAATATATTATATGGCAAGTTCAAACATAAACTTGACTTGAAAAGTTACCTGCAGGCTGATCCTCCTTTTAGCTTAAAGAGCACTTCTATCTTATTGTCCTCTTATAATAATGAAAAACAATTTATCTGCCCTTTAAAATCCTCCCTTTAGTTAACGGCAAGTTGTAATAATGGCCTTTAGTATATTCAGTTCGAAATTAACTCTAAAATATAAAATTTTGTTCAGATATGCATCTTTATTGCGTAAATCGCAATAAACGCGATTATTGAGCTTAATATTTCATATAAAGTTTCCATTAATTATTGCACAATAAATACGCAAATTTTTATACCACTGAGTAAAACTGAAAATGCAGCACTGTCATAAGCATGTTCAGTGAGCATATTACAATTAACCGAACACAACGACAAACAAAAAAAAGAAAAGAAAAATCAAAATAAGAACAATATTTTTGAAAGAACCAGCTGTTTTGTTTGCCAGCTGTCAAATGAATATTGAATAAGCAGCTGAACTACGTTTATTATTATGTCTGAAGACTTAAAATATTCTACTCAATAAACCGAATATTGTCTCCATAAAAGTGCATATCTGAACATAGTATAAAGAATCCATCAGCAAATACAGTAAGGACTGAATGACTGAGAGTTGTAACCATAAGAAAAATACCAAAAAATTTCTTTATAATAAATTTTCTAAGTGCTACCTATTTTTAATTAAAATTAAACAAACTGTAAAATAGAAACAAAATTTGGACAAGTTCAAATGGTTTTGTAAAAACCCGTAAAAATCTAAGTGATTGTTTGTAAAATCGAGATCGGTAAAATTTTGTCTTCACACCCATAATTTCTCAGATATTGCAGGAGAAATAGCAATAAATATACTTAATTTTTAATACCGAACATATTCATATTAATATTTAAAATACCACAGGTACTCACAAGAAAATTGTACCGAGATCGAATGTATGATCTCGGTGGCCAGTTCATATGAACACCAAATTCTAAAAGAAGTTGTGAATCATCGACCTATAGTGCTCACCGCTGACGACGCTGTAAGCAATGGGTCAGAAGCTAACTGCTTCTGATTCTCGAAAATTTTTCAAAATCTGTGTTTCGGAGTCGACTTCAAACTTTAGATGCCATCACTAATATATAAAATAAACAAACGCAACATCTATTTCAATTAAATTGTTTAAATTAAGATAAAAGTTAATTTCAGTTCATTACCATTAAAATTTTATATCATTGTTTATTTTAATTTTAATTTTCTATGTTATGCTATAAAGGCAGTTACCATCCTTAAAAAGGATTTAATATTAAAACGACAACCAATCTCTTCTATGATATATAATATGTATATATATAATCTTCTATGACTTTAATTAAATTACTTACCACCTGCATGATGTTCATTTTAAGGGATTAAACATAGTATTTATACTACCTACATAGATTTCAAATTTGTAGCTCTTGTAGATATGTGAAACACAATGATAAACACTCGTCAATATAGAGTGAAAGTCTCAAATATCTGAGTTATTATAAAGGCCTATATTAAGCCTAAATCTGTAGAAACTGCATTGCACGATGCTATTAGTCAGACTATCTCAGAGTTTCTTGACATTGGTTGGGTCGTAAATAACCACATAAACGAGGCCATTTGTAAGCCGCTTTTTTCCATGGAGCCCAGATATTCCTAGTTGAGTGGAAAGTTAACATGCTGAAAGGTATCATCATGTTGGCCATCGGAGATAGACGGGTAACTTGATGACTTTCTGCATAATAAACTGACATACATACATACATAACATACATACATGACTGACATACTTAGAACGGAAAGAAAATAGAGTCAATGCTTATTATACACTTAGGAGTGTCATAACATTTACATTTACAAACTCGAGCAGTACAACTGTAGAGAAAAAACATATAATAATAAATATGGGTTAAATTTAAGCTTTGTGAAAGCCCTATTATGTTCCTTGAAGTAACAAAAAGCAATACATATGGCGACGAAAAACTCAAACAGCAATGTAAATAGTGTGTCGGTATTTTATATATTATAGTAGAATTTCTTATTCAGTCAATATAGAATAATATATTCTGCGTTCAGTCTGACATTGTTTGCATTTAGCGATCTTAGATTAAACTCAAAAACATCTTGTATTTTATTGTGGTGACAGATGCCTTGGGTACCCCACAAATTGTTTTGAAAACTTGAAAATTAAAATTCATGAAAAATAAAAAATAACTCCCTGGTTACTTTTCTATTAGTAATGCTTGTTTTCTTATAGTAGTCATCTCTACAAATTTCATGCAAACAATAACAAGATTCTTGAAACAAATTTATAAAAAAAACCTTTAAATGTATTTTCATAAATTGGAAATGTATGCATGTTTCCAGATAATTAACAAACAATTTAATAATTCGTTTATATTTTTCTACTCAATTGATTTTTATTTTCGAAGGAAGCATTAAGCTTAGACTAAGTTTTTCTACTTGTTTGAGGATTAGCGACAACACAACTGTTTTTTCAAAAGATCTCCTAAACAGAAATTAAGGCAGTAAAATATAAGATACAGTTTGAGACCTTACAACCTAAGTATTTAGCCTTTAATGATGCTGCGGGGTCAACTAGAAAATTGAACAAAAGTCTGGAGATAAGTTATTCCACTCACATCTTATACCTTCCTTCAATGAGGTCTTCGATGGATCTTATATGGTTTTTGTTGAAGCAACGGCCGTTATAACCCAATTTAAATTTGTTCTACGAATTAAAGATATTCATAACATAACATAAACATAAAGAAAAAGTACCAGGTCATAAAATTCTAAATGTACCTGATCGATTTTTCGTAAAATTACAATTTATGGTAAGTATTCACTCATATTATGCTCATAATTAATATGTAAAATTCATAATGACAAGTATGGGACGCTTGAGCATAGCTGCCAAATTTGAAGATTTATCGTTATTTTGACGATTTTGGGCTTCAAAAATATCATATTGACGATATGACGATTTATGCCCTTATTTTGATGATTTTTGGAAATTAAAAATTTACATCATATTCTTTCCTTTAGTACATTAAAAGCAACTTTAAGTTTTGTATTTACTTTGCAATTGTTACTATTGCAAATTTATGTTAGTAATAACGAGGAGTGAAGTATTATATTTTTAAGCGGGAGTTCCACATACGAATAGTCCGACTAAAGAACGAATTTTATCTGTAATGCAGTTTGCGATCCAGTAGTCAATCGACCACATACGTATGTGTTCGCCGAGCAAGACGATTGTTACTTAGGAGTATATGATTCTTGGGAACAAGTTCAATTATTTCGCTCGAGTCCGTTCGGTTCCAGCGAACATCACACTGAATTTTCATGCTCAGAACGTCAACAGCGTCTGACTCCCATAGATTTAGATGATGCAATATTATTGCTGCGCTTATGTGTCGATAAACAACACTGGGATAGACTGTTTAAACGTTAAACAATTTATTCCTTTAAATGATACAAGACTTCTCGACTTTTGGAAAAAAAATTAGAAATGAAAATGATCTTTTAATTTCCATCCTTGAAAAATTTTTTAAAAAATATTAGTATTATCATATTCTTCCGCTAATGTAGGGAGAGCATTAAGCCAAGTTAATTTAAATAAAGCTAAATTCCTTAGAAGCGATATTATATAAAAAGATTATTTAAAACTTTGCAATCGTAACTGCTGCGACTTTGATATTGTATCTGATTTGATTAAAATGTTTAATTCTAATGTATATATTTTTAACATACAAATATGTTATATAAAACACTCGTTTTTAAAATTTATTTTTATAATTAAAGCGTTAAAATGACTTTTTGAACTAAGATCTGTACATTGACTTAACTTTATGTTTCACTACAATTTTTTTTTTAACTTATGGATTTATTTTTTGTGATAATTTTTTTACGATTTCCATGAACGCCTTTGACTATTTTGATGATTTTGACTACTTTTTTCAAATATTGACGATTTGATGCTTTATTTATCTGGCAGCTGTGCGCATGAGTGATATTTAATTCCATTAGTTTCATACACGACATATTTAAGTTTTTTTATTGCATACCTTTCAGCGTAATTATTCAAGTACATGTAATATGATGCGTATAAGTAATATAATTCGAATTAAATTAAATATAAAGTATACCGTTAATTAGGAATTAACAATTATAGTGGAATTTTTAAAATTTAAAATTTTTAAATTTGAACCGTCGGTTATTTCGACTTACTAAAGGGTTGTAATGACCGATTATGTATGTACATACATACATATGTAAAGGGTGGGCTACTTAAAAGTTTAAATATAAAAATACAATTAAAGAAAAACGGTTTGAAATTTTTACAAATGTATGTTCCGGGTAAGAAGTGTAATATTATTTTACTGATATGGCTGGCGCGGATGGCCTCACAGTACCTCATTCGATCGGAAAAAATTTTCGTATACATTTTCGTAAATATAATATTCGTGGTAAAAATGTGTAGCGAAGACAGACAAATGCACATTTTTTCTTTTTGATTTTTTGCTTTTTATGTGGTTTTATGCAATTTTTTTGATTAATTTATTTGGTTCTCTCTTTCGTTAGCTTTTTATTTTATTTAAATGTATATGTATAAACGTATATACATATATGTAATCATAATTTTTAATATTTATTGTTATTAAATATGAATGACAGTTTGAAGCAGCAGTTGAATTTGACATTTTTGTCGAATTATTTTTATTTATTAATTAACAAAATTTACAATTGCTGCAGAAGTTAAAAAAGACAACTACAAAATAATTTATTTTCATGGTTACATAAAAATCAACACCCAAGAATTTAGTTGCAATTATACAATCGGAATTTATGATATTGAAAAATTTAATACAATTTTCAGACTCAAATTATAAAAGAATTTTTTTTCTTGGTAATATATTTTGATACTTGCCAACCTTAAAAGTAGATTTCACACGATCCGCCCGATCCCCGAAGATGGCAGAGAGTGTCTTGTACAATCTGAGATAACTTCTATATGCCTGAAGCTCTGAGTCTCAGCAACATTTTAACAGTGAAGCATTTCACAAAACATGCATGCATACTTGTCAGTATAATGCTGTCACAAATTCTCAATAAATTTCGATTTAAGGGATCAATAGATAAATCTCTGTAAAAACCCAGCGTTTATCGGTAATCCTATATAAAGTGACGATAGGGTAAAAGTATTTTTTTGGACAGCAAAAGGTCATCTGGACGTAAATAACTGATGAAAATACAATAGAATATATACATAGCCCCTATCTGAAATAATACTAAAGCAATATTATTAGACAAGCAGGCCGCATTGTGGGCACTCACATTCTAATAGGTTAAATCGAAGATGGAATAGGACAGTCTGAAGAAGCTAAAATAGTTATACTCTCTGCTGTGTCCCAAATCAAGGAGTAGGCAGATGAGCTTGTTGACAGGAGAGCTTTAATGCCTCTGAAGAGGTCTGAACCTTTTTGTAATATGGGGATAGATGTATGGAAAGATATACTTGAAGAAAGAGATATTAAAGAGAGTCAAAAGCTTTTCTTCAACCACTGTAGTGCACACCTATTCAGAGTTCACAAGAATGATAACATTAATTATTATATCTGTTCTGAATAGTCGCCGTAGCCTAGTGTGTTGGCTTATTAGACGTGAGGTTACGGTTCAAATTCCATGTCACACATATCCAACAAAACCAAATACGAAAAAGTATTTTATCGGCGGCTGCCTCTCAGCAGATTTCCAGCAAAAACTCTGAGAGTGAAATAAAATTGCCCTGAAAAGTTTCTCAAAAATCTATCGTTCGGAGTCGACTTTAAACTTTATGTCCCAACAACATACACAACATAAGTGATGTGAGAGGCTAAATCGTAATCCTGATTTAAAGGTTGTAATGATCAATTGTGTATACAAAGAATTGTTTTAAATTTTATTTAAAAAATAGCTTTCTTTTTAGAACATCTTTTATTCTATTCAAATTATTGCCAACCTTTCAAATTCGAAACATGATTGTGCAATGTTCCAACCATAGTTCCCCTAAAATTTTTCATCTACACGTTTTTTCTGCTGTTTGTACGTCATTGTTTTCGCGTGTTTTAACGATTATAAAAAGGCTTTACAAAATTATAATGAAAGATGCTACAGACTCATAAATTAAATGAAACTGGCATCGCCTTTTCATCAAAAGATAGAAGAAATAAAAATGTAACAGTTTTCTGTTATGCCATGTTCTACTTTTACATGCAACTTTTGCTATATTCTGTACAATTTTTCTAGTTTGCTTTCTACTTTTTACAAAACAAAATAATAAAATATGATGAAAAAAGAAATCCAAAAACGCAAAGATAAACGCAGTTAACATAGGGAATTGTTGTAAAACTGAAACAATAAACCAAGAATACTGAGAAAAAAGGAGAAGTTAAATACAAAGGAATACAAGAATTCTCATGAAAATACTCCTAAATTAGCGGAATAGTTTAAAAGCTCTTCTTTATTTATTATGCATCTACTGAAGTACTGAAAAAACGTAATTAGGCTAATGAACTTTCGAGCCCTACTTCTGTCATTTAAACTTAACGTATTCTGCTTTCTTTTAAAATATATAGATATATTAAACACAATTTAAATATAAATACAAAGTTCCCAAAAATAACAACAGCAAGAAAGCAACAAACCAGTTTTTATTTACAGAAATTTAAAAGAATTAATTGTTCAATTTTCAAGATAATTTCTTATTTTATAGAGCTTTGAGTTTTAATAGAGTTTCAACTTATGTCATTCATGTTATGATTTAGGAAATGAAAAGACCATAGTTCTCGCAAAAATTATTTGAAAAAGAAAAGGCGCATAAGATGTTAGGTATTAGACGCAAAATGCATAGGTTTTATAGCGAGGGCATGCAAGAAATACGCAGAGATCAGCAAGCATATTTAGATAATTTTATTATCACATATTGTACCCAAAAGAAACAGAAAAACAACAACAACAAAAAGAAAAGTTGGTGAGAAATGGAAGAAAAATGATTGGAAAAATGGAGATAAGTCACAGGAATAAAAAGAAAAGGGTGCCCTGGTAGTCTAGTGTGCTAGACTATTAGTGTGACTGTCGTGGGTTCGATTCCCACCAGAGACTCTGGTCTGTGGCACTACACCGAGCATATGGTCAAGTTACTCCGCTCGTATATAATTAAAATATAATTTGTAATTGTATTGTAATTAATAAATAAATAAATAAATAAAGAAGAAAATTATGTGGGAACGCACTTTTCTTGTAAAATAGAGTGACGGCCCATGAATCTTCCATGAATTTTGCATAGGCATGAGACTCTATCAGACCAATGGCGATGGTGGATGTCGTCTGATGTTTAATGGCTTAAACTTGGTGTCCAGTTGACAACAGAACTTCTTGTTGCTATAGGAAATTGCCTGAGGCTTTTCTGAACACTAATTTCAACAATTTTATGTAACCACTAAGCCATTCAGATCGAAATATGCTTAATCGGAGAAGACATGTTCTGTTCTTCTGTTCTGAAAAATTGCACTTTGCTGCATCATCCATTAAAAGAATCGGCGACACCTTTAGTCTTTAGGTCAAAAATACGAAAAATCTTTGCCTCTGCATAAGAAGGCAGAAACCGTGAGTCAGCCAGCCCAGAGAGTTAAAATGATTATAAATGGAAATAGTCGTCATTTAGACTGTTAGAAATCAAGAATTCGAATTACATGGCCATGTTTTGGTTCGCCCAATCCAAAACATTTGGCATTGGAAATTTAACTTGATCAATATGTCGTCACATGGGCTCTATGAAGCTAGAATTATGATGAGTGCTGCAGGACTGAACCTATTCTTAAAGCTCTGCCTTTGTTTTAATGTTTTCTTATTTGTTTCATCGTAAAACATTTACTGAATGAAATAAAGGCAACTATTTTTATTGTCTGAATTTTGTTTCTTCCTCTTTTGTAATTGTAATAAGCGCGGGCTGTTGGTGTAGAAATTGATGATTATTTATGCTAATAGTGTTGGCTACCATCATTTCCTACAATATGGTTTATTTGCTTCAATTCTCTAGTGTATAGGGATTACTGGTTATTTACTTGAAACATTATTTTAAATTCAAGATCTCAGTCAATATATTTGGTTATAAGCGTCTTAACGTCTTAATCACAATAGGTTGGTAGGTGGTAGGTCTTATTTAAAGTTTCAGAACTTTCGGATGCTTAGATTGCAATCTCTTTTTACTTAACTTTAGTGTTCCTTAGAAATATTGGAAGCTGAATTGCTTAATAGTACAGGGTGCTTCTTTTGCAGTTACACAAGTCATAAATATATTTTTATATCAATAAATCGTGTTAGGTTGGATAGAAAAGCATATGATTATTGTTTAAATATGGTTTCGACCATGAGATCGCTACAGCGAGAACGTACGAATTTTCTCCAGCTTTTCGCAGCATATGCAGCCGTATTTCTACATTCTCGTCGATTGTTGATTTCTACGTATTCAATTGCCTCTGGTTTATCGACGTAGACAGTGGGTTTATATAAACTAATCTAAATCACACGATCTTGGTGGCCAACTTAACATAGAAGATATTTAGTATTTTTTTCTTCTTCTGTTGTTTACTGGCATTTAAATATGATGATAGCATGAAACCAATAAAACTTCCAAAAACATATAAAAAGAATGTGTATAAGTGTATCGGATTTGTGTATGAAAATTATCAACAACAAGCATACATTGTCATATTTTCGTCCAACCACACACTCAATACAACGATATAAGGGCGTTTGTGAGTTGCCTAAATATTTATTCCTGTTATTTTGTTATTATGAACGATTTGGAAATATCAATTTTAAAAGCTTTCGGTACTCAACTCAAACCTCTTCTGAACAAAATTGATCTGTGTTTAAACGAACTACGCTAATAGATGTCTAGAACCCGAAAAACAGTTTGTAATAATCCATTGCAGATGCATTCCGTAATTCTCTATCACCAGTTTTTTTTTCAATTTTCTTTTTTCATTCTTTTCTACGAGACGACTAGAACAAAAAGGTGATTGGCATCTTTTCGGCACCTATCACTTACAAAATATTTAATTTTTGTAAATTTTTTTATTATATGTTTAAACACCTATAATACTTATAACTTTTTTGATTAAACATTCTTTTGTTGTACTTTTGGAATTTGGTTCGTTTTTTAATTTTCTTGTTACCGCAAGTGATATGGGCAGTGGAAAATGTTAAAAAATTTGTGTTATTGCTGTTGTATTTCTTTTTTTCATGTTACTACTAAGGGTATTTTGGCTAAAATTCTGCAATCCGCGCTCCTCTGCCATGACAATGCAAAATTGGTCATTCCATTTCGAATTTCTGTATGTACATGTATTTCTAAATCTATACTCCTCTGGGAATTGCCTTAAACAACAGTGTTCATTAAGCCAATTTCCCCACCGATGCATTTTGGCAAAAAACTTGATGAGTTCAATGTTTTGGAATGTTTTCTGTTTTGGGCGATTGTTTTGTATGTTAACCACATACCGCTAGAAGTTGGTGTCAAATATTCATTAAAATTCTTGCTACATATATAGTTCATAAACAAGAATGACTAAATTCTGAACATCATTCTGAATACATCTAAGAAAACTTGCCATATTTAAATGTTTATTAGCAACTTCATGGTATTGTAATCAATACATATATACATAATGGGTCAATTGGTTCAGTCAGAAATGTATATATTATTCTACCATCTACTGTGTTGTACAATACATTTAAAAAATAAACTAAGTAAACATCTTCTGGTTGTAGTGAAATGAAAACTTTCGATTAGAATGAAATCATAAAGTGAAGCTTATGTAAACACATAATTCAATTAAGTTTACCACTCCACCGTTCGATCTTATTCATCTTTAATATTTGAATTTTATTCTGCTGATTTGTATATTCTGTTTATTAATGCTAAACGTGTTATCCCCTCTTTCCATTAGTGTTAAGTAATCATTGTCCTTGTCACGTATTTCAATTGATGGAGCAACAATTCAGATTTTGTTTATCTGACCATAACATGTTTAAATACATTTCGCAAGAGGTAATCATAAATTATGTTCAGTTCGTAAGCGAAAAGATAAAGAAGGTGTGCTTTATCTTAAACGAAAAGATGGCAACAATGTCCGCCAAAGATGGCTATTATTTAAAGAATTTAAGTATGGAAATAGTTTTGAGTTGGAATTTAAATTTTCTTCATATTTCAAAGTTATTTAAACAAATTTAATTGGTTTGCTTCAGCGTTTTTATAAAAATTTAATACGATTACATTTCGCTAACGCGTGGATCCTAGTAATTTATTCAATTAAATTTTTCACCAAATTTAATATACGCCTCCATTTTACAAATAATTTTATGAAACTTAGAAAAATGTTGTTCTTGTTGTTTGATTCAGTCTTTATTGTCTGATAAATCCCACAACTTTAGCTTTTAGTTTGTTCTAAGGATACATTTTTAATGTTGTTCTTATTTATTTGACGTGAATTCTAATCAACATGTAGGAAAGATATAATTTCTCAGGCTAGAAAATTGTATCGTTTTTGGGAAAACATCAGGTTACCAACTCCGCTGAAGTAATAATGTAGGCTTTGGAAACTTCAATGCCAAAGAAAATTTTTATAGAACGATACGCAATAACGCTATTCCTAACGACGTCAGTGGCAGCGTAGCAAGTTTAATAACATTAGCAGCATCTCAGAATACTGTTTTAAGAAACATATTGTTACGAAAATGGAAGTGGTGTTATCGTTTAACATTAAAATAACAAACGAAAGCTATAAAAACAAAAACAACGGACTTGTTTACATGATCAACGAATAAACAAAAATATAGCAACATCAGCGTAAAAAAGGGATAAACAATTAAACAAGAAGCAACAACAACATGCAAGGGCAAACGTAAACAAAATACACAAACAACAGTAACGTAAGCAACATGTTTACATTTACGGAGGTTTCGCGAAGGCAAAGTCATTCTACTTCAAGAGCATTCATCAGACTGTGTACCCAGCGATATAAAAGGCAAGACAAAGCAAGCAACGGGATCAGTAAAAATTAGTCAGTCTTGTGTGAAGACGCGTTGCGTGAAGAGAAAAATCGTTATTTGAAGATCTCCGTTGTAAAGATCTAACGAACAATTGTTAGTGTGTCCGCTGAATAGTGTAAAGAAGAATAACAAATAAAGCAAATTGTTTTTAACAGAAACCAGTCAAAATTAAAAAATATGTATGTGATCATATGTTGTAGTGCAATATAGTTTCACACATGAAGGTGAAGTACAACAAAACTGAATTCCAAGTAGAAACAATTCTTACATACATACATATATACATACATTGGTCATTACAACTTTTTCAGTCAGGATTACGGCCTAGCTTTTCACACCACTCATGTTGTGTGTGTTAATTTTATATATGAGTAGCGGGACCTATAGATTAAAGTTGACTCCGAACGACAGATTTTCGAGAAACTTTTTATGGCAGTTTTATTTACTCTCAGAGTTTTTACCAGAAATCTGCTGAGGGGAAGTCTCCAAAGAAATATTTTTTCATATTTCGTTCTGTTGGAGAATCCTGACCTGGAGTTGGGCCTCATGTCTAACTAGCCAATAATTACATTTATTTACTAGACAACGGCGACTTTTCACATACGAACTCTCTTAGAAAAGTGCATTACATACTAGTGATCTGTCCTGTATAAAATTAAAATATTAAAAAGGAAACCCGGTAGTTCATCAAAAATTTCATTTCCAAGAAATCAACAGATAAGTTTTGTTATCAAGAGGTTCTATCTTACGACGGCGCTAGAGGCTCTGGTAAATTCAAGCCCATTGCATGAGATTGGAAAAACTAAAATCATTATGCGGATATCTATCTAACAAAAGTTTAGAGCATAGAAAGAAAACACCAGGATACATAGCAAGTTCTAGGCAGAGAGTCATAATTATTCGAACAGCAACAGTTGCTCTAAGTAGGGCAATACATTAGATCACCTAGTCGCATTAGTTTATAACATCTTACAAAAATACCAAATATTTCCAACAAAAATATTGTCTTTTAAGAAAATGAAAACAACTAATAAACATTCATAAAAGAAGACACCTGACACGGTACTGCGTTTTTGGATGTATTAAATAAGAAGAGTAATGCAAAAGTTGCATTATGATTACGATAAGCGCAATTCAAAATGCAATAAATTTGTGATCGAACTTATAGATAGACTAAGCGGCGTTATTACAACTCTCCGTTAAAGTTGGGTTTAGTAAAATTTAACTTTAGCTAAAGTGAAATTTAAAGTCAACTTTAACTTCTTTTCGTGCCGGTACCGGTGCCGGAGCAATGTCGAAATCAATGCTCAATTAAACAATTTTTTTAACGTAGAGGCAACGACGGACTTCTTCTTTTTTGTTGTATATCGATGGCTTAATATAAAAAAGGCCTAACTCAATTTTTTGCAAAATTTAAAAATTAAATTTTTTTAAATGAGAGATTAAATGTGTTGCTGTTTCTTATTAAAAATTGTACTAAAATTTTTGTTGTATCTAAAGTTTTACGAATTTAATGAAGTTGTTTCCTTCTCCTGTATAGTAACCAAAAATCGAGTTAGGTCTTTTTTATATTAAGCCATCGATATGCTCATTTTGTTTATATTTGAAGTTACCATTATTGAAAATAATATATAATGTGGCAAGTTCAAAAATAAACATAACTTTTAAAGTTACTGGTAGGATGATCCTCCATTTAGCTTAACGCTCACTTCTACTTTATTATCCACTTATAATAATGAAAAAAAATTTATCTGCCCATTAAAATCCTCCCCTTAGTTAACAGTCAAGTGTAATGGCTCTAAATGTAATCCTCTAGCTACATGTAGAAGATCGAACGCCATGTCATCACTGCTTCACAAAATTTGATAAAGAAAAAAATAAGCCATAAAGTCATAAGATTTAAAAATTAATAAACCAACACACTGCCTACTAGACTACGGCGGCTTCATAAGTTCTGATACCTCGACGAAAACGAAATACGGTAAAAAAATATTACCTATGGCGGCTTCCTCTCTACAGTCTTCTTACAAAAACATGGAGATAAATAAAATTACATCAAAAATTTCTCATAAATTTATCATTTGGAGTCGACTAAAAGCTGTAAGTCCTTCAGGCCGTAATCCGGCCTAAAGGGTTGTTATAGTTAATTAACTGAGTTAATAAGAATAGGTTCGTATTTTAAACTCGAGGTAATAATAACCGTCGGAATATAATCAATTTGAGTTTTCCCACACTTCATAATGGTTTTGGCAGCTATTTTACAATTATTAATCCCTATAAAAGTGACTCCTTGGTCTAGTTAACGTTGAGCAGATATGTTTTTGAAAAAAAAATTTATTTAATGGCTGTCAAAAAAAGAAGGAGTCAACACAGTTTTTGTTTTACTTTATAGGACAACTCTGCTACCTACCATTATTGTTTTGTACTCCCTCTCGATTCTTTTAATTTCTTCATGCACTTTAAGTCCACTCCACTGTACACTGTTACAAACAGCTGAAGATGGTTGTTCTGTAGGAAATGTGTATTGGATGTTAAATTTTATTTGTTGCGTCAATTTTGTAACAAATTCTAATGGTTATGACTTGTTAACGTTACCAATAATAATAACTGTAATGTACAGAAATCCTTCGATTTCCGTCGCATCGATTAACGTTGTTTCGATTTACGTCGTCAAATTTTTTGTTCCCTCTAATTTCAATTCACGTCGCCTTTTTTTGGAACCAACTGCTACGTAAATCGAGGAATTACTGTAACTTTTTTAAGTTCTTTTTTAAAAACATACTACTTTGTAGTATGAGCAATATGAAATTCGATTTACGTCGTTTCGATTTACGTCGCCTTTTTTTGGAACCAGCTGAGACGTAAATCGAGGGATTACTGTAATACGTAATTCAAATACATACATACAGTTGAAGGAACTTAAAAATGTTGTTATTCATGATGATGTTTGTACATTTGAGTTTGTAACATTACGATGCTTTTTCTACGTGTTTTAAAATGTATTTAGATTGAATCAAGTATACGGATACGTTCACTGTTTATTTAAAGGCAGATGTTATTTGTTTTTGTTTTCGGGTTTTTAGCGTATTAGAGCTTAAGAAATTTTTGAATTTGTTGTACACTTATTAATTTGTTTTAATTTTTCTTTAGACTGGCAGCCTACTACTATTTTTTCTGCATTGTTGTAACTGCACTTAATTGCATATCCCATCAATAGTTTTTAAATACAAAAGAAAAGATATTCATGCTCCATTTGCTAATATGAACACTCTATGTTACTGACGTTTTATGGAAAATAATAACATTTTTTTCTTTATTCTCTCTTACTTTCCTTTTTTACTGTTACACTGAAAATATGTCACTTTTCTCATTCACTTACTGACACAGAATCGCTTGAAGTTGCATAGAACAGTTGTAGATTTTCTATGTTAAATTATGACTTTATTTTATAGTCGAACTCTTTCGAAAAGTATTTTTAATATTGAAAAAATTATTTTTTCTCATGTTTTAAATTTTTAAAACGTTTTTTACATTATTTTCAATATTTAAATTTGCCATTTATTTTTATTCAATTTAAATGTTTTATTTTTATTATAATTTTTGTTTTTGTATTTCCCCAATATAAGTAACGTAAATTTGATACTGAGCAGCTGTAGGCGGAATACGAAGGGAAAAAACGAATGACTTCACACAACCGGCTTTTGGAACTTTAAAAATTGCACTACTGATGCTGAATATTTAAAGGTTGTCAATGAGATAAGGTGCCCTCAAGATAACATTGTCTGCACACAGTCTTATATCGTGTATTGTTCTTTTGTGAATATATTTGTTGTAACTCTACTAATTCACACACGGGTATGTTGTCTTTCAAGCATTTGTAAAGCAGTTGTTTATGTTTACAAAGCTCTTTTGTATACAAAAACCACAACAGATTTTGATATTGTAAAAAGAAAAAGACATTTAAAGAGCAAAATTCTCTTTTCAATTTCAAATAGAATAGCATTGTTCGGAATGATAACATTGAAGGAGAGAATTGCAAAAACAGCATAACACTGCAGAGTATGAAACTAACATACAGAAACAGTATTTTCAGCTGCTACAGGAATTACTAGCTACTCTACTTATTTTTTGAGGCAGGTTATTTAAATAGTATTGTGGGTTTATTTATAACTTAATTAAGTTTTTCTTTTCTTAATGTTCAGTACAATAGCCCATTAAAGATTTTTATTATCCTTTCTTTCGTTTTCTTTGATTAAAAAATCCCTAAAATTTAATTTTAATTACATGTTTTCTGTTAAACAGTTTAATTGTATGTTTTAACTACGAGCACTGTTGATGTACTAAACCTCAGACGTATACTTTATTGGTAATTAAAATATTTATTAAGTATACGCAGCCTCATAAAGTAAATTTAAAATAAAAGTGAATTTCAATTTAATAGGATCCAGTATACGGAATAACACAATTAAATATCGAAGATCATTATTTAACCCTTTAATTAAGTACCCAAACTGAAAAAATTTTAGTACATAAAAGCCGGGTGGATGTTATATTATTTTTATTTATATCTAAAGATATGTATGTACTTCATTCTACTATATATAGCCAGGTGTATTCGAACAGTTATTCTTTATATATGGTCACTTGAAGTTGACAGTTTTTGGCACGTGAGTTTATAATATTTTATAAAAGTATTTTGATATGTAAAACTCATTTCTCGCTACACATATTGTTACGAAAACGGAAACGGTGTACCATCATTTAACATTAAATCGATAAACAAAAGCTACACAAACAAATACAACGAACTTGCTTGCATATACCAACAACATCAGTATGACAGAAAAGGCGGCAGACAAGTAAGGAAGAAAGAAACAAAAAACAACGTAAGCAAAATACGCAAACATCAATGAAGTAGCGATAGAGTTCTCGAGAAGGCGAAAACGCGAACATTCCACTTCAAGAACATACATCAGACTGTTTGCGTGGGCATAAAAAAGACAAGACAAAGCAGACAACGAGTAGTAATAATTTAGTCAGTCCTGTGTGAAGACGCGTTGCGTGTGCAGAAAACAGTCGGGGTTTGAAGATCTCCGCTATACAGATCTAACGAACAAGTGTTGTTTCTTACACAAAGGGTGTGAGCAGAGAAGAATAGCGAACTAAACAAATTATTGTTACATACGTCAAGTTGAGAATAGAGGCATACAAAAGTAGTGCGAACAATAAAGAATTTAATTGAAACTAAACACCGATATATTTTTATTTTGTATACAATCAACGAACTCATATTTTAAACGTTTTAAAAAAGGTAAAAACATAACAATAATATAAATTATTTATTGTACTTTAATAAATATGAAAAGTTATTACTGCATCTGGCGTCCTTATGGTCCATAAAGGAACTTTTCTACTTGCATACACAGGTTACGATTTTATACAATTAACATCATTTACTTACTTTTGGCAAACGTTTTTCCTGCATCAGATATATTCCTTTTAAATATTTAAAATTAATTAAATCGATAATCTTATAAAAATGATTGAGAAATCTCTATGGATCATCATATCTTGCCAGAATTTAGAGATTACTGGTCTTCAGAAATAGATATGCGGTTATCCCATATATCAAACGTTATGCCAAAGCCTCGGTTTGAAGAATCACCTAGAAACCTCTATTTTCGCAACAATAAAGAGGCACAAAATGCTTTCAAAAACATTAAACAACAATATATCAATAACCATATGAGAATATTTAAGATAAACAATGTAATGAAGCAGTACGAAAAATACAGGCCTGTCAAATGAGGTTACAGACTGGCGAGTAAACCATCGGATACCACTAAAATTTTAAAATTTCGAAAACTTTATTGTAGTAAATATTTCATTTTATTAAAAAGTTAGTATTAATACCGAAAATATTAGAAGTAATTAATTTTCTCTGAATTTTCACAAATGGTAAGTTGGTTTTAAAATATGTCCTCTGGACATTTAAAAAATCATCCATTCTAAATAGATAATTTTGGGTCTCATGGTCGTGAAGGGTTAATAATCATTTTATATATATTGTTACGAAAATGGATATGGTGTTTTGCTTTTACATCGTTTAACATTAAAAGTATAAACAAAAGCTACAAGAACAAGTAAACAAAAATATATCAACAAACACCAATATAAAAAGAATGCTAATCAAGTAAACAAATATGCAACAACAAACATTACAAAAATAAATGTAATCAAGATACAAAAACAGCAATGAAATAACGATGTTCACATTTATAGAGATCTCAAGAAAGCGAAGCCACTAACATTCGACTTCAAGAACATCCATAAGACTGTTTACGTTGTCATATAAAAGGCAAGACAAAGTTCAGTCAAAAGCGTATACGCTGGTGTTTGAAGAGAATAATAGTGGTTTGAAGATCTCCGTTACAAAGATCTATCGAAAAATTATTATTGTTTACGAAAATGAGTGTAAAGAAGAATAACAAACAAAGCAAATTGTTGTTGTTTAAATCAAAATGTGAACAGTGGCACGCATAATTGTACGAACAATAAAGAATTTAATTAAAACTAAACACAAATTTATTTTTACCTTAAGAGTTACATTTACTGAAAGGTAATTTTATATTCTTTAATTTTTTAAATAAATTTGAACATGTTTGGATAAATGTATTGAAAAGGCAAGGTTAGGTTCCTAGCTTTACGTCTAATAAGCCAACACACTACCTACTAGACTACGGCGACATCATAGTTTGAAAAGACAAACTAAGGCAAAATTTCATCGTTTTTAAATCACAATTATTTTTCTCATCCATATTGCTCATTTATTTTATTTATTTATAAATATTTTTGTTAATATTTTTAAAAAACTTAAATGCTTGGACACTTATAGTGTTTTCACACCAATATTTAGAACCTGATTTTAGCATTAAAACCATAATCAGCTGATTTTGCGTTCACACTGCAAGTTTTATTAAAACTGGTTTTAAATTCATGACATTTATGACTGCGAGAAAAAAATGTTATGAGCAATATGCCTTATTTCATCTTGATATATTTAGCTTCTGACTTAGCTTCTGCACAAGAAACTATATTCATTGTGACCAGAAACCACACACATTTCGATTAATAATTAAATATTTACAAATTTTTAAAATTTTCATTGAAGAAATTAAAATTATTCCAAATTTTCCCTTTTTTAATACAAAATAAATGATTATTTAAATTTATTTATTTATTTACAGTTGTTTTTGTTTTTATTTTGTTTTTATCAGCTGTTTTCAAGATTTCAGAGCTAGTAGCTCTGATTTAGTACATTTAGTACATCAAAACAAGGTTGTATTTCATAAAACCTACTTAAAACCAATTCAAAAAAGGTTTTATTTTGGTTTTAACACAATAATTTTGTATGTTAAAAACAGATTTTATTTTTGGTTTTAACGTTAAAACCAACTTTTGCGTTAAAACCACTCGGTGTGAAAACACTATTAGTCGAGTATCTCAGAATACATGCCAATATTTAGTTAAGTATCTAAAGATACTTTAAGTTGTTCACAACCTCTAAATGAAATTCGAATTTAATTTAGCAAAAAGGAAAGAAGAACATTTTCGAAATTTTTTCATTTAACCAGATTTCAAGTTACCAGTTCTAAAAGAATAAATGAAATGGGAAGAAAGTAGAAAATCTTCTTATTTAACTTTTTAATACACTGCAATATTGAGAAACTTTTCTAAACTCTTGGAAAAATTTTTTTCTTTTTCTGTTTAAAAAAGAGTAATGTTGGTCTTCAATACTGCAACTGCATAGATTTACCAAGAATTTTTAAGAATCATTTCACCACACACTTTTTATCATTATTAATGGTTTTGCAAGATGTGGAAAGCGTTATTAAATAGTTTCTTCACACTTGTTTAAAGTTTATTTTAATTTTGATCTTTAATATTAAGGTTCTTTTGTCATTTGGATGCAGTACACAGTACTGTATAGTTGTAGCTACACATATGTATACTATAAATGTTAGACACATTGGATTCACTAAGATGCTGGTAACAGGGTAAAAACAGTATTATACACCAATTCACTTATACTATATGCACTTTTGTTCAGTCAATATTCGGTTTGTTGAATACAATATTTTAAGTATTCAGGCATAATAATATATGCAGTTCAGCTGCTTATTCAATATTCATTTGACAGCTGGTAAACAAAACAGCTGGTTGTTTCAACAACATTTTTTTTTGTTTTGTTTGTCGTCGTTGACATTTGAGTTGTTAAATATCAACAGAAAGTGTTCGGTTAATTGTAATATGCTCACTAAACATATGCATTGTTGCATTTTAAGTTTTACTCAATATTATAACAATTGGCGTATTTATTGTGCAATAATTAATTGAAACTTTACATGAAATATTGAGCTCAATAATGGCGTTTATTGCGATTTACGTATTAAAGGTGCACATCTGAACTTTACCTTATTCCAATTTCGATTGCATTTAATTGGTTAAAGAGTGAAACCTTTCATACAACGTTTTAAGGAACTAATGGATTTGAATGATTCTTTCGGCAGTTGAAAATATTGTCTCCGCATTGAATTTTTATGCCAAAACAATCAAAGATTCCAACACATCAAACCGTCATAATTATAAATGACTTACATAAATGCCGTACTTATAAATCGCTCTTTAAAATCGGCTCTATTAGTAGACTCAGTCTAAGTATGGTGCGAGTATGTCTCTACGGTCGAAGAACATACCTCAAATTCTGTCATGACTTAGACTTAGAGATTATATTTTGAACAGAGTAGGTCATTAACTAGTCCGGTATGTAAGTACATTGAAGTCGTCGTAGTATAGTAGTTAGCGTGGTAGCTTATTAGACAGGAGACCACGATTCAAATAGTTGTGAAATTAGGTCACGCCACTTATGTAAAAAAATTATACAAGCAGAATGATACGGTGTATGCACTATCTAAGAACTCATTTGAACCGCCTTCATTCTTGGTATGGTGGAGTAATTTTACTTTGATTTTTAAAAACAAGAGATCGATTAAAGGTTATCAAGAAACCGTTTTTGAAGTCATTATAAAACCATTAACCGTTCAATGCTCTTCAATTCATCAGCATTCATCTCTGAATGCTGTACATCTAGCGGTCCTAATTTAAACCATTTGGCCTACAATTTGCCGACAGTTTATAACGACATTATTTACCACAAAATATACCCCAATATTTATTATCTTAATACAGCCTTGATTCATGATGTGGCCAATTTTCCAATTGAAAGTCCTTTTGCTGCAATACCATACATTGGAAAATACATCATCATAATGGTTCTTATCGTGGCATTTCAAAAGAGGTAAAAGGAGAACTTCTGTGTATGAACTTGAGTGTCCCAATTTCGTGTATTATTTAAAAATCTTGCTAAATCTACAATGAAAAAAACGGTACAAACAACCACGTCCAAACAAGAAAAATGAAAATAAATGCTTCTTCTTTTCGCAACATGTGGAGCTATGTTTATGAATTTAAAGACGCACGTATGTGTTGCATGGAATAGATCTTATTCCATGTGGTGTTTAATGCAATAGTATATGAAAATTGTTATTTCGGTCTTAAGGCATTTGCTGGCTTTGTTTGTTAGTTTGAATTGCTTTTCCGCTACTCTCTGCTATTAACTAGATCATATCTGTTTTAACCTAGACAATGGCGAAAGACTATGTGGTGCGAGAAAATGACAAAAACATTTTTTGATTTTTAAAAAGAACAGGAAAAAACTGTCAAATGAATTTCATATAGTCAAATACATCCATAGGTTTCTGTGATATAAACATACTTTTTACATCTGTTTTTTCGGTACAATAATTCACTTGGAATGAAAGGAAACTTGCGACCATTGAGATATGTTATAAATACATATATATAAATCATTTCTTCTATCAAAGATATTTAAAAAAAATTTCCAGATTTACGTGGCATCAGAACTGAGGTTTGAACTTATGAGTTCTGTTCTAGTAAGCCAACACACTATCTAGGAGACTATGGCGACTACTATCCTCCTACAAATATGGTAGGTTTGTTGCATGTCTTTTTCGGAATATATCAATCCATATCCCGACTTGGCTAGTTCCTGTGCATCCTCTGCAAAATAAAGGTACTCCCACATAGGAATCCGTTCAAATTATCTGTTGTACAGTTTTTGCAAGTACGTCTGCTTTCTTATTATCTACAATATTTTCGTGTTTGGGAACTCACGTGAGAAAAACTTTTAGAGACACAATGTTTTCTTCGACAATCTAGAGATGTAATGACTGCTTTATAGTTTAGAGTGATGGCAATATATTACAACGTATTTAACTTAGTCGACTATAGTGAGAGCTTCTCCGCTGATGATATCACTACCGGATTGGGAGATTATGTATCTTTTTTTGAATGATAAAAACTTTGCCTTGGTTGGGTCACACCCAGGCCGCATTCGTAGCATTATTTACATATGTTAACTACGCGTAGTAATTCATAAAATATGGTAACACCAAAAACTGCATGAAAATGCAAAATGTTCTGGAAGCGTTGTTAACACCAATTAACACACTAGAAATTACATCAGAATTACGTTGTACTCTTTTATTAAAATTAAATGCTTTTTTGAAATAAAATTAAACTAAAATTTTTAATACATAGTAAATTTGAACGTTCATGGATAGTTGTCTTTCGACGACGTCTTTAAAGCTTGGAAGATTGAAAGGAAATTTTGGAATCATTTGTTTCAGCTTGTGTCAATTGTATAGATATTGTTACGAAAATGGAAAAGATAGATACTGATGTTTTGCTTTTACATCGTTTAACATTAAAATTATAAACAAAAGTTCAAAAAACATAAAAAACAATTAATTTGTTTACAAATTATCGCACGGCGTAGTAAACAAAAAGCATTAGTATAAAAAATGGTAAACAAGTAAACAAAAATACAACAACAAACACTACACAATAATAAATGTAAACAAAATACACAAACAACAACAATGAAACAATGAAGCTTGCATTTATAGAGATCTGGAGAAGGCGAACATTCGACTTTAAGAACATTTATCACACTGTTTACGTTGCCATATAAAAAGCAAGACAAAGCAGGGAACTGAAACAGTAAAAGCTCAGTCAAACTTGTGTGAAGACACGTTCCACAGATCTGTCGAAAATTTGTCTAGTAATTGTTATTGTTTATGCAAAGGGTGGAATAACAGACGAATAACAAACAAAGCAGTTGTTGTTGTTACATCAAGTTGTGAACAATGGCACACAGAATTGTACGAATAATAAGGAACTTTAATTAAAACTAAACACAAATTTTTTCTTATTTTATTTGCTATCTAAGAGCTCATATTTTAAAGGTTTTTAAAAGATAAAAACGTAACAATAAAATCAATAATTGAGAAGTCGCGCTGGATTGGTTCGTCTACAAAGGTTCAAATGCCGCAGAAGGCGAAACAATGTGATCATTATAAAATTAACCCATATGTGCCTAACGCCCCATTTTTAAAACACTAAGATACTGATCAGATGTGTGGTATACCATATAGATTCCAATAAATACAAAAAACACATGGTTTTACGGGGAAAAAAGAGTTGGGCACATACGGGTTAAGGGTTTTTAATATTCTTGTATATAATAAAATAATATACCTAGTAATACGCTCTAACTTTTGATGCACCTAGGGAAAATAACATTATCAATGAATACGAGAGGAAGAAATGATATCGCCACGTCTCAATAAAAAACTTAAATCAAATCAGCAAAAATTCCTTCCCAGTACACCAAATATCCTTTCACAGAGAGTATTGTGCTACAGTAGAAAAAAGTTGTCAGTTCTCTAGGTTACGTAAATGAAAAAGTTACCAAACAGTGGAAGATCTAGTATGGAATAATTGAGATACTAGTAGTCGAAAATGTAGTGGAAGTTATACTTCTATTTAAAATTTGTAACGTGTTCAAAATAGCAATCAATTAACGATTTCTTATCGTAAAAAAAAATCCATCATTTCATAACTCAAGTTCAGAATGTAAGCGAAAAGGTGAATATGAATAAACAACGTAAACAGTCTATTTGTCCACATTAAATTACCTCTAAAATGGTTGGCTTATATTCTATATAAACAATAAAAAATAGAAGTGCCCTTTTTATCGGTGTTCAAAGGTGTTTTCAATATTTACTTTTTCTTAACGTATCTACTACAAAAATATCCTTTCAACGTAAAACATTTGTCAGGTGCGACAGTGTTTATGTGTTATGTGTTGTGGCCATGCTGGAAACCCTTAAAAGGTGTTTAGTACTTCGATAGATTGTTGATTGCTGTATTGATAGCTGGACTTATTTATTTTACTTCCTGTATACATACCTACTTGTGAGTATGGATTGGTTGCTTTACGGTAAAGACAAAATTTATATCACTTAAGTGTACAATTACAAACAAAAGCAAAAGCAAAGAATATAGAAACATTTTACGTATAAACAGAATCCCTGCATAGACAGCTAGTATTTCATACAAATCCATTTAAGCCAAAAAGGTAAATTGCTGCATATACAAACTTATCTGTTCTTAATATTTGTTCATAATGTCGTACATCGAAGATAAGAAACATTATAAGGGAATTGCGTTTTAATATAAGGTTTTTTTTTTGTTTAGTCTTAAAGATGCAATCCATTTGCCGTTTTGACAAGTTTTAGAAATTAAAAATTTGCCTTATATTCTTAACTTTAGTACATTAAAATGCTACTTTAAGCTCTGTACTTGTTTTGCAATTGTTAAAATCGCAAATATATGTTAGTAATAACTAGGAGTGAAGTTTTATATTTTAAGTTATTTTCGAATAACTGTGATGATTTTTCTGAATTTTATGCCTTTTTAATCCCTTAAAAGCCAAAAAATTACAACTCCTAAGTAACCTCGTAGTTGCTCATTTACCATTGCAGTCAATTTTAAAAATTCGAATATAGTTTCTAGTATTACCATCGCAAGAACAAAAGCAAGTGCCGTTATTTTTTCATACGACCAACACTCAGTGATGAATGGCATTATATTTGGAACTATGAAAATATGTTATTGGAAAGAGGAAAGAGGAAGCAGTGTTTATGGACACTAGGTTTAAATATTTGTATACCATATGTAACAGGAAAGACCTCTGCAGGAATTGGATTTCACATACGAATAGTCCGACTAAACACGAATTTTGTCTGTAATGCAGTGTCCACTGCCCACACAAGTGGGAACAAGTCCCCTTATTTCGCTCGAGCATAATCCGTTGTAGTAGCGATAGAAATAAAAGCCAATGAATCAATAGAGTTCGATAGCCTACCGTCATTAACGAGCAAGTTAATCCTCTCCTGAAGGTGTCTCAAAATAGGCGTTGTGTCACCAATCCATACATGAGAGTTGTTTTATGTTCTCGGTCGGATATATAAAGTGAAGGTTTTCTTGCGCCGTCTTAAGAAGCCTTGGAACTGAAAAATGTGCCGGTTCCAGCCAACATTACACTGAATATTCATGCTCAGAATATCAAGAGCTTCTGAATCCTTAATATATACGCCACCCATAGATTAAGATGGTGCAATATTGTTGTTGCGCTTATGTGTCAATAAACAACGCAGGGATAGATTGTTTAAACCTTAAACCATTTTTTTCTGAAAATGAAATAAAATTTCTCCATTTTTTGGAAAAAGGACGTTAGCTTTTAATTTGAAATAATTTTTTTTTAATGTTTTATTTTTGAACTCAGATATGTATGTATATGTTTTACTACAATCCCAGCTAGCATTTGGAAGATTGTTTTTTGAAAAATCACCTTGCTGAGTCTTTTTAGAGTACTTTTGGTGATCAAAAACTTATTAGTCAGTTACACGATTAAAAAAGGACTCATAAATGATTCGCGCCAATGAGTAAAATAAGTTCGCTTTAAAATACAATAAAAAATTGTATAGCAATCGAAAATTAATCATCCAGATGTTTAAGATGTGACTATTATTTACATTATTTATTACTATATTGTACTTATACTGAAGATTGAAAAACGCTTAATCAAAAAAAGACCATGCAGGTATTTGAAAGGTGATTATAAGTATGTATCTATGATCATATTTTGAACAGATGGATGATTAAACAATGCTTTTTTACACCCTCTCTGTATAAATTTTCATTTATGTATGTAAAAGATGGCTATGAAATAAAATAGAAATTTTTCGATTTTTTTGTAAAAAAATTTGTTTAAAAGTATAAAAAATAAAATATTTGTAATATATATGAGTACAACCCTTAAAGTATACACTAAACATATAGAACCTAATACGTATACTTAATAATTAACACTTTCGAACTTTACTGAACTTAATATTTATCATACGCCATGTGATGAATACATTTTTTTCCATTTTGGTTTTTACAAGATTTTGTCGCAAATAGCAAATGATGAACCGAGGACTCACGTTTAACAAGCCAACACACAACTTACAAGATCACTGTGACTTCTTGTATGGCTTGAATGATTTTCGAAACCTCCCTCTATAGAGTTTTTTCAACAATAAAAAGATAATATATTGCAGAATTAGGTGTGTTATCATTATTAAATCCAATTATGATTATTCATGTTAAAGTTTAAGTAGAACATAAACTTTTATAACTGTAGCAACTATTTTTATCGCATTTGAAGACTTTCCGTTAGTAGTACATCCACCACATACCATAAGAACACATATGTTTCGTGGTCTTCGGATGTCTCTATGGGTTCTATTCAAACGTAATTCTTGATATATTTTCCGCGAGCCTTCTGAGGACATAATAATCTAAATTCTGTTTCTCCTCCGAATTTCGATTTCTACAAGGCACATGTTAGCCATGTTTAACGGCTGTTAACTTTCAGACCATAGGAGCACAAAAAGATTTTCCAAATTTGTTTCAGGCATTTGTGCATCAAGGCTTTTGTGGTCCTACGGGTACGGGTACTCAACGTGGTGCAACCATAAACTAATAACGACTGCACATACGTAGCATAATTGGTCATTCAACCCTTAAGTCAGGATTTAACTAAACCTAACTTTATCGGGAAGTTATAATAATGGCCCTAAACCTACATACATACATAATTGTTTATTACAACCCTTAGTCAGGATTACGACCTAGTTTCTCACACCACTTATGTTGTGTGTGTTAATTTTCTACATGAGTGGCGGGACCTACAGTTTAAAGTCGACTCAGAACAACAGATTTTATAGAAACTTTCCATGGCAATTTTATTTACTCTCAGAGTTTTTGCCAGAAATCTGCTGAGAGGAAGTCGATGAAGAAATACTTTTTGTATTTTGTTTTGATGTCTGGCCTGGGGTTTGAACAGTGGCCTTACGTCTAATAAGCCAACACACTACCTAGTAGACCACGGCGACTAAACCTACATATTGTTATCGAATGTATAAAAAAGAACAAGAATAAGCAAGAAAATGTGAAAAAATTAAATAATCAAAAAACCTACATATGTATTGTATTAAAAAATAAAATAATCATTTCAAAACAAACAGTTCAAGGTTGCCAAAAAAAGAAAATAATAACAGAGATTGTACCATTACAATCCACTTTTATTTCTATTGTTGTTGTAAATTAAAAAAAATAATATTTTTCCACTTTCATAAAGATGTCACACTATATTTGTATTTATGCGTTTTAGATTTGGATTTTCGTTTATGTCTTTTTTTTTCGTATTATATTTCGGGTAGTGTCGCATTTTTAAAGAGGTTATAATAAGCAGAATATAAAGCCATTGACAGTCATGTAATATTAATGATTTTGAATTTAAAACACACTGCAAGAATTTTGCCCTAAGGCGTAAATCTGTAAATCTTTGCATTGCTTACGACAATAAAGTCAAGTACAACGCAACACAATAGTAATGAAAACATTAAAACAATTCAAAACTTTGCAGAAAGTCAAGTTCATTTTCGCTATGCGCAATGCTAAAAACACAATAAAAGCAACACAGCAAGTTCTCCAAAAATTAAATACATAGGCGTATATGGAAATGATTATTTCAATGGCAACGCAACAACAAGTAAATGGTTGTTGCAAAATTCCTATATTCGCTGTGTTGCCTTTATTGTATTTATAGCATAACGTGCTGATATATTTTGAAATTTTTTCAAAGTTTAGAAAATTTAATTGGAATTATTTGTTGTCTTCATTTCAAAACGAGTGCATTTTGTGTGCTACTAAGACAATTTGAACATCCAATCCCACACTACAGTGCTGCGTTCACAATTTCTTAAAACTATTTTAATTTTTGAAATGAAACAAATAATCCCACACTAACTACACTATGCGACGAAATACCAAAAACTAAATACACTTACGTAACTACCTAGTCTAAGACATTCAGTTAGTCGAGTAGAACTCAAATATATTTTTTTCATATTTCTCGAACCCTTCAAACTTGTTTTATTTGACCAAAACGGTATTTTTGACGTTTTTACACAAAATTATAAATTACCCAAGTTTTTTGAAAAGGTGTAAAAGGACAGATGGAGCCTTTAAAATGGTGTACATAAACATATGGTGCAAACTTACATGTATGAGTTTTGATCTGCATCATTTTTACAAGTTTAGCTAATCTCAATTAAGGAATATAAAATAGGCGACGACATTCTGAAAGTGCATTATCTTCTGAAGAGATTGATTGAATTTGTTTGATCAAATCGGACAAAAATTACCGTAGTTATTATTGAAAGAGTATAAAAGTTGAGTTATATTTATCATATACATATATTTTTTCCAATGTAATTATAGTTCAAAAATTTTCAGAATTTTTGAGGGATTTTGATTGTTTATCGGAAAATGTGTCAATTTCACGTTTAAGCGACCACCAGAAGTTTTCCAAAATTTGCGCAAAGGGAAATAAAAATATTTGCAAAAACACAAGTATTAGCCGACTTCTGGTAGTCGTGCAATCATGAAATTGTCACATTTTGCGATAAACAATCAAGATCCATCAAAACTTTTGAAAATTTTTGAACTGAAAGTTCATTTGATAAGATGACATATATAAAAAATATAACACGTCTGTTGTACTATTTAAGTAATAACTACGGTAAATTTTTTCCGGTTTGATCAAACGAAGTGTCAATATTTTCACAAGATAATCTACTTTCAGAATGTCATCAGTTATTTTATATTTTTTAATAAAATTTTGCATATAAGTTTAAACAAAACGTTTATGTATACCGTTTTAAAGACTAATCTCTCCCCTTTCGAAAAAACTGTGGATTTGTAAAATAGGTTGAAGCATATATGAGTAATCAATAATTTTTAGCGAAAAGATAAAAAAACCGTTTTTGTCAAATAAAACAAGTTTAGAGAGTTAGAGAAATAAAAAAAAGTTTTTTTGAGTTCTACTTAACCTAGTGAATTACTTAGGCTATGTAGTTACTCGGGTGTATTTTCACTGTCGCACCGTGTTATTGATAAACTCTTTATGGCAATTATATTTATGATTTTAAATGTGTTTTGTACGGATGCAAATGAGTATCACAAGGGTCTAAATAAGTCTCTAAAAACTACAACTTTTGGCCATGAACACAATAAAGTAGTTGTAATAGAAGTTGAAGCTCAAAACGTAATGGGTAGCGAAGCAAGAAGAGAAGCGTACGGAATAGTGATGTCAAGTAACCTCTTCAAATACTAATAGAATATTATGTGAATTTTCTTAAAAAATAATAGATTCACTGGAATGACCCTACAAAGTTCGAGATCCAAAATTCAAGTCGCCCATTTAGAAATTTTAGCGAAAATGATATTTATTTATTTATTTATTACAATACAATTACAAATTATATTTTAATTATATACGAGCTGCGTAACTTTCACCATATGCTCGGTGTAGTCTAATAGTCTAGCACAATACCCACTAGATTACCAGGGCATTCAATGGTAATAATAATAATAGTATGGTAATAATGTGCCAATTGCAATGAACAGGATTAAGTGAAAGGCAGTGATGCGCAGATAAAATAAAATCTTTATTCTAGAAAAAGAACAAGAATAACAATTAATAACGAAGCTAAAGAGATATAAGAGTAGAAATAAACAACCATCAAATTACTATAACAAAACTTTATAGAAAGACCACAAAAGAAATAGGAAAACGATAAAAACAATAACAATTCAAAAGTACGGTACTGGAAGTTTTCAGACCGAAAACAAATAAACTACGGAAAGAACCAAAAGTAACATTGCCAGTGAGTAGTAGTGCAAATTGCAACTGACGTTCACTATTGTTTCAGACGCGGTTAAATTGGATCTTATTTATTACGTCATAAATCATCACTTACAATAGCAATTACAACAATGACAACAACAACAATTGTTTAGAAAAAGAAGCAGAATATAAAAGGCATTAAAATAAGGAAATACGAAGGCATAAGCCGTATGCATAAACAAAAGTTTGACTTGTTTAGCCATCAAATTCTATTCGTTTGACATTCACTCTGTTCTTGTTGTTAGACCTGCTGCTGCTGGTGAGGATGTTGTTACATATGTACATAGCCAGCCCTGTGACAGTTTTAAGAAAGATTTTTCTTCTCCTTCATCTTTTTTCATCTAAAAGACAGCTGGATAGATACCAGACAGTAGATTCGAATCATACTCATAATTTCTGATACTTATATGCATTCATATTTATTTTAATAACATACTCATACTACTCATATTCAAAGTTTGAAGAACTCATCGTACTCATATTTAACAATACGCATGATGTTGTTGATTTCGACTCTCCATGACTCAACCTTTACAAGAATCACGAAATAAATATGATTCGAGTACGAACACTACAATACTCACTAGAAGGTTGTGTGTTTGCTTTGCTTGCTGTCTTTGTCTTTTTCTTCCTTCTTTTTTTGTAAATGCGATGACAACAACTAACACCGTAATTATGATGAATGATTCGATTCACTCGAAGCATTTATGAGCATTATAAGTATTTTTCTAAATTTATAAATGTGAATGAATAGGCGTATGAATGAAACACATTTCGAATGGTATGAGCTTGATGTCATACTCATTGCAACCTGTATTTATAAATCAATGTTGTAGTGAGTACGAATGAATCAGGGTAGCTGAATTTCAATATTGTTAACTCGCGCATACTCAAAATCTTATGAGTACGTATGAGTAGCGAAAAAATGATTCTTTGCTGATCCCTGATAACAGATGTATGCATGGTTTAGATGGTTTGTTGGTTGGTTGCTTGGTTTATGACATAATAAAGTTATTATGCGTTGTTAATTTCAGTAAATATACACTGCGTTTCACTTGAATAGCACACCGTACAAATTGAAATTCTCGCCCCTATATCTTTGTAAAAAATAGAGATAGCGGATTGATTTTGGATTGCAATTGTAGTGTTATTTATAGCTTTTATCATAAAATAAAAAAATATTTCGATATGTCAAATTGTTTTCAAAATACAACATAAAAAAGAAAAATACTCAAAAAATAACAATCAGATTCCGTTTCACTAGAATAGCCCATATTTTAATAAATGTAAAAAAATTACTTTTTATAAAGGTTTTTAATTTCTTATATTATTTTTTTATTTATTTTTATATAAAAACTAAGATTTAACTATGGATTTCTAGTAGTGTGTTGGGCCTCCCTTGTTCAGAATAACCTCGTATAGCCTATTAGGCATTGACTCGTACAAATTTTTCAAATAGTCGAGAGAAATTGAAGTCCATGCCCGTTGAATGGTCCCAATCAGTTCTGCTTTGGTTGAAAATTGTTTTTTAGACCCGTAAACTTTTCTGGCCAGCCATCCTCAAACAGATAAGAGGGGTTTTTTAAGAGAAGCTTCAAATTCGCACGATTCTGTTGACAAAATTAAGGCTAAAGTAGGTGTCCATGCTAGCAAGACCGCTGTGTGGCGTATTATTTCAGGAGCAAATCAACTCAAACGACTGAAATTAAAGAAAAAACTACCCCTTAACTCTGCACGAAAAGAAATGCGGTTGAAATTTTGTCGAGATAATATGGTACAGAGCAACGAGTGGAAGCGCGTTGTTTTTTCTGCCGAGAAGAAGTTTAATTTGGAGGGCCCTGATGGCTACAATTATTATTTTCACGATTTGAGGAAGGAGACTCACCAGTTGGATCGATTACACAGTCGAGTCGGCGGAGTTATAGTGTGAGGTGCGATTTCTTATTATGGCACCTGTGAGCTCCAGCTTCTAAGTTCAAATATGAATGCTAAAACATATCAGGGTTTTAGAAAAGGCCTTTCCAGAGTTTAAAAATTCTTTTTGGTCCATTGCCGTCGACTTTTCAGCAAGACTACGCCCTAATACATAATTCCCGTGTGGTCAAATCGTGCATAGAGTCCAAAAATGTCAACTTTTTGAATTGGCCACCATACTCGCCGGACCTAAACATAATAGAGAATGTTTGGGGATGGCTGGCCAGAAAAGTTTACGGGTCTAAAAAACAATTTTCAACCAAAGCAGAACTGATTGAGGTCATTCAACGGGCATGGACTTCAATTTCTCTCGACTATTTGAAAAATTTGTACGAGTCAATGCCTAATAGGCTATACGAGGTTATTCTGAACAAGGGAGGCCCAACACACTACTAGAAATCCATAGTTAAATCTTAGTTTTTATATAAAAATAAATAAAAAATAATAAAAAAATTAAAAACCTTTATAAAAAGTAATTTTTTTACATTTATTAAAATATGGGCTATTCTAGTGAAACGGAATTTGATTGTTATTTTTTGAGTATTTTTCTTTTTTATGTTGTATTTTGAAAACAATTTGACATATCGAAATATTTTTTTATTTTATGATAAAAGCTATAAATAACACTACAATTGCAATCCAAAATCAATCCGCTATCTCTATTTTTTACAAAGATATAGGGGCGAGAATTTCAATTTGTACGGTGTGCTATTCAAGTGAAACGCAGTGTATAAAAATAAATAAAATAAACAATAGTGTTTATTTCAAAACTAAAATCTTCAATACCACACTCGTGAATGAATACAAAGAATATAAAAAAAAACAATATTTTCACTTTCATTTTTAAATCAATCTCATATTGTTACCCAAAATAAGTAAAATATGTTTTCGTAGCCTTTAGCAAAAAAAATTCCGGCCTTTTGTAAATCAATAAATTCATTAAAATTGTTATGATATCTTTTGTTAGTTATTCCAAGTCATCACCTAACCTAACCTATTTCAAGTTATCATATATCCCTACAGGGGCATCTGTCATGTTTCTTAAATTAAATTTGAAGTTAAAAAAGAAAGGCACACAAGGAAAACTTTGTAATTCAAAACTTTGAAGTGAAAAAAAATGTTTTGGTTTTACTCGTTAGTTTCCGTCCTTTTTTTCTTCTTCGGAATTTTTGTTTTTAACCGGATTTCAAAAACCAAAAGTTAAGTTAAGTTAAGATGATATTCCATTTGGTTTGTTTGTTAGGGGGTGGCATTGTTTACTCTTTCAAACACTATAAATTTTACAATTTAATTTTACCATTGAAAGTGTTATGTTTACCAAGATGGCGAGAGATATTAGCGAGTACGAGAAGATATGTTACTTAACAAATGCACACCCACAAATTAGCAAGTTGTCACATAAGTTTGAACACCATTTCAACGTCGAAGTACAAACTTCTCTGAGTTCTACTTGGAGTTTAGTTTATTGTGTGCGTACAAGATGTGATATACAGTGGGGCATTTTGATAGACAATGACAGCACATTATGACACTATCTACAAAGAGTTGTAATAGCAGCGAGAACGACACTTAAAATTGCTTCGTATTCACTAACTAAGAATTATATCGTATTTTTGAATTCAGCGAACTCGACTGACCAATATAGTGCGATAATGTTGGATCGGGCACGCTATATATAGCGTTATTTTTTTAACCGTTTGGGTTTTTAAAATTGAAAAAAAACGCAGACAATTTGTGTGCAATAAAATAATGACTGTGTTGCCTGTTGCATCCAACAGTTGTACTTCGGTATATTTTTACAATATTTTGTACGGGAATTTAACCATGGCTGCTGAAATATTGTTCTTCAATAACAGGTTTGTTCCTGGAAAAAAGAAACTCCACTCATACCCTCACAAATAAACGAATGGGGTCATATTGTAAGAAACTGATAGTTCACCAATCTAGCCTGTCAAAGATTTCATCATGTCTTCTTGCTTCCACATGTCAACCAAGTCCAATTTTTTATTTTTGGAAGCAAAAGTCATCAGCTGGTAGCTTGCGCCACAGACTGTAACGTTACGACTTTCATCTTTTTTGAAAAAATACGTTTCAATGACGTAGTCGCACGTAGTCTAGTAGGGAGTGTATCAGCTTATTAGACGTAAGGCCAAGGTTCAAATCCCAAGTCAGACATCAAAACAAAATACAAAAAAAATTTCTTCGGCAACTGCCTCTCAGCAGATTTCTGGCAAAAACTCTGAGAGTAAATAAAATTGCCATGAAGAGTTTCTCAAAAATCTGTCGTTCGGAGTCGACTTTAAAACTGTAGGTCCCGCCGCTCATGTATAAAAATTAATGCACACAACATAAGTAGCGTCAGAAGCTAGGTCGTTATCCCGATTGAAGAGTTGTAATGACCAATTATGTTATGTTATGTACGTTTCAATGACGCCGTCGTGCGCACTAACCGCAACAACCATGCGTGTTTTATGATTCTTTGGAATTTATCCCACTGTACCTAACTAGACTTACTGTTATCCTACGATTTTTATCGTTCTGCTTGAAGTACGGTGCAATGAAGCTGTCGGCAAAGTAGCCACACTAAACAGTGCATTTTTCAAGGTGTTTTAGGATCCATCACACGATACCTAACGCCTATATATATAACCCTCTGACTTTCATCGTTCTTGCTGAAGTACGGTCCAATGATGCTGTCGGCTCATTAAACATATTAAACAGTGCTTCTTTCAGCATGCGTTGTAAGCTCTTAAATTGTTTTTGGGTTCTATTCACATCAATTTCGACGATTCTGCATTGAGACAAAAATTAGATTTTGTTTTTATGGAACCGATTTTTGATAGAAGAACACTTCTTATACAGCACGATGTTTGCCTTCTCTCCAGCTAATGCCGGTTTTAAACATTTTTAACTCTTGTTGCTGTCTCCAGATGGCTCTATGTGAGTTACATTGAGAATTTCCTTTCGAGTGCTTATTGTACGAGGTTGAGCACTGTCGTGTTTGCTCACATAGTTATATATTGGAAATGTTCTGAGGGCAAAATGTTTTCTATATTCCTCAATCATACAATGATTGGAAATACCTGAAGCGAGTTAATCTCTTGCAATAAGGGTTCCAGTATTCACAAGCACACATACACTTAAATTTAGAGTATGTGTCGATAAGTTATATACGATGTTGGTTGAGGAATTTTCGATATGAAACATTGCAGTTCAATAGTACTGCCAGCTTTTTAATACTTCTCTGGTGTAGTTAAACCACGTTCGTCAAGTATCTCCACTTGAAGAACTGTAAATACAAGTGAGCATATATATATATACGTAATAAAAAAGAATTTGTATGCGGTTATGAGTGCTGGCGTTGGTTGCCAATGTATGTTTGTAAGTAAAGTCTGCGGTTGTGTTAAATTTATGAGTTGCGAGGTATGGATCTGTGTTGATGTTGATGTGAGTGGAAATGAATATAAACAAACCATCTAAACGTAACGTCAAATAATTGTTAACGACGTAAAAACAGGAATTTCATGTACTAGTAAGTGTGTGTTAAATGAAGAGAAACATATACGTCTTGTTTACTCCATTATGATGATGGTAACCTTAGGGAATTTTGAGCTTGCCATGGGACACTTTGAAATCATGTTGTAATGTAAGGGGATACCACAAATATCTGCTGAATTCATTATTAAAAAACCTTAGCCATTGAATTGAATTGAAAAATAGTTTATAATAGAAAGCAAAGAAAGTCTACATTGTTAGTGGAGGTACTATCCACACTTGTGTTGACTTTGTGTTAACTCAAAAATGAAAAAGAAAAGCAAAGTCATTATAAAGGAAGTTAACCTCGAAGCATATGCCCTCAAGAAGTGACCAGTGAACAATTCAAATGTTATGAATATTGACTTAAAGGGAGGGTTGAATTAAATCAAAAACTGACATTACCGACAATTCTGTAACATATTGAAATGTTTTTGGTCAATACCAGTCGGCAAATGAATATTGTTATTAAGGGTAACGAACTCAATATTAATGTATAGGTTTGAGAAGCACTCCGCAAAAATATAGCTGAGAGGATGCAGGTACTCAACAATATGTTCGGAGAGGGCTTACAACAGGCATTTTATTCGTAAAGAAATTATCCGATATGCACCACTTGTTAAGGAATACCCAGAGGTCTTGAGAGTCCAAAAGTATAATCGGTCGTTAATCCAAATTATATGGAAGTCAACAAGAATTAAGTTTCTTTTGAAACGAAAACCAGAAGCAATAGGCCTATGTGGGAAACTGTCTACCTTTTCAAAAAATTATTGAGGTTTCACTTAATATGGTGTTGATGATATTTTAGTGGGTAAAAATCCGTCAGTTCTTATAAAAGACTCACTCCTCCTTTATAAACAAAAACAACAAAAAAATTCAACGAAAAGGCATGGTTTTAGTATTGTTGCGAAGACTAAAGAAGTACTAAGTACTTGTTCTCGAAAAGCCAAAGTAGACATTAATAAACGAACAACAAAATTAGGACAGCAAAGAATTATAATAATAAAACAATAACAAAAGAGTTATAAATATAAAAAATAAATAAAACTAAAATAGAGGACCGTTTACCAGTGAATAGTAATGAAAAGCGCAACATGTATACGCTCTAAAAACTGATATTTGTAGTATAATTGTTGTATAATAAAATTGATTGCTCATAAAAAAATATCAAAGGATTTTGTTTAAGTATTGAAATAACACCAGAAAAAAATAAATAATTAATTTTATTTAAAAATTAAAATCCTCGAGTCCACAGAAAACACCAAGTTTATTTGATGCGAGCCCTTGGTTCAGATACCGATTCAGGCAACTCAAACAAAAACCAAATGTGAAAAAATATTTCTCCGGCGACTTCCTCTTAGCAGTCTTCTGAGAAGAACTGTGAGGGTAAATAAAATTGCAATGAAAAGTTTCTCAAAAACCTGTCATTCGGAGTAGACTATAAACAATCATGTATAAAATTAGCAGATGCAATATAAGTGGTATGAGAAGTTAAGTCGCAATCCTGACTGAAGGATTGTAATGCCCAATTAAGAATGCATGTACATATGTACGCTACATTAGAATTGGCCATTCACATTAATTGTTTTTTATATGGTAAGACCTTAACCATTTAAATCTTATTTTCTTTATATAAAATATTGCATCTTACAGTTTACTAACATTTAAATCTCTTATGGTATAATGTGTATTAAAAATGTCTAGAAAACCACGTGTTTACTCATTCTCAATAAAACCGACATTTGTTTAAATTGTAAATTGAAAAATATTAAATTTTATACTCTACATCCCTTACACATACATATGTATGTAGGTAGTCCCCATCATCATCAGACAAGAACAGTTCAAATAATAAAAAATAAAATGAAAGGACATGAAAGAAAATATACATGATTTCCGGTTTAGAAATTATAATCCCAGATAGATGTTGAAATGTGAGTACTTTGAGATTTTTTGACATTTAAAGACTTGGTCACATTTTTATTATTGTTGTTATTGTTATTTAGTTGGAAGTTTTAAATATAAATCCAAATTTTTACCTCAGTATTGTGTGTATTCTTTCATACTGTAAGTATACATTGTTGAAAGAAATATATTGTATATGCACATACGCATGTACACATACATATAAGTATTTTAGGAAGCGTTGAATGTATGCGTATTTCTTTATTGTTGTAATAAAATATTTTGGTATAATACGAAATGAATGAACTAACTAACTGATCCAACAATGAGCGGTATGAGCACCTCAACGACATGGACGCCGTTCAGCCCGTTAACATTCACCGACTGCACTGGGTAAGCCATGATACATACATACATAATTGGCATTTACAACCCTTCAGTCAGGATTACGACCCAGCTTCTCACACCACTTGTGTTGTGTGTTTTAATTTTATACATGAGTGGTGGGACCTACAGTTTAAAGTTTCTCAAATTTTTGAGAAACTATTCATGGCAATTTTATTTACTATCAGAGTTTTTGTCAGAAATCTGCTGAGAGGAAGTCGCCGAAGAAATATTTTTTCAAATTTGTTTTTGATGTCTGACCTGGGGTTTGAACCGAAGCCTGACGTCTAATAAGCTAACACACTACCTACTAGACTACGGCAACGGTAAGCCATGATATTCGGAGAGAGAACGATGCTCCGATGAGACAGGCATTTGATGCAAGGATTAATGCGTAGAGGACTACCTTGTCTTTGTATTGGAAGGCCCAAATCGTAGAAGCCCTGCCATAGATTGTTGCGACCAATCAATTTGCTTGAAAAATTCAAAAAAATAAATTTTTTCAAATAAAATGTGTTTGTGAAAATAAAAATATTTTTGAGTTCTGTTCAATTATATTTAAAGCCCACACCATGTAGTCACTGGGGCGTATACAGTGGACAGCAAAAGTCTTAGTACTCCAATATACTTTGACAATTTCATGAATTTTAACCAACAGTTTGTGTAACAAATTAAGGTTTTTATATTTATTTTATTAATTTATTTCTGTTTTATTATAAAACATACAATTTTTTACTGTTTCCCATAAAACAAGAGAAAAATAAGTAAAAGTTTCAGATGACTCCATAGATACCCCCATGGATAATCCTGAGTAAATTTAAAATTCAAAAGCCTAATATATGATAATGTTATCCCTTGTATTTAGTAGAATATCCTTTAAGGTCAAGCACTCCATTTAACGCAAACAAGTTTTGTTTAATGTTTTCTGGTGGCACCATGAGAAAGCTTTTCGATTGACTTTTGTTTGAGGTTTAGCGATTACGTAACCGTTCTTACAATTGATCTCGTAAATACTCTCTTGAAGTCATATCGGGACTTTGTGCAAGAGTATTAAGCCTGTGGGGACTTTTGTTTTTGTCAAAATATATTGTAATGCTAAGACTTTTGCTGTCCACTGTATGATGTTTTAATCCGATAAACTGCACATGCAGTCATCGACGAATTTATATACATATGGGAGGCCTGTTTTACCGTCTGTAATTTAACTAACTTTCTGTTAATTGCTATGAATCATGTAAAAAGACAACAAATACTAACGATTTGTTAAGAAATCAAGAGCACTGTTTACTTCAACACTTCATATTTTTCCACAATCACTCACTGTCATTGTCCTTAAATGGGAAAATTTATCACAATTTTTTCTTTTTCAAAAAAAAAAAATCGGAAATTCCACCCAAAAGTTATAATTTAATAGAAAACAAGAACAACAACAAACAGTTCAGTTGTAGATTCAGATAATTGCTAGGAAAAGTGGAATATCTACAATACATTTCGCTTTTCTGCCTGTTACAAGGCACTGATTTAATGAATGTATCTGATCACATACATAACGTACCATCATTCGATTTAAATAGTTATTTCTTCAACCATTCCACGCATGTCAAAAATGATTGAAGCGTAACTGCAACGAAGTACAAAAAAGGTAGACATTTCAAGAGGTTAGTCGGTCCATCAGTAGTAAAGGACACGTACCACATAATCTTCAAGTGAAATCATAACAAAAGAAGACTGATTTTATATCCGGACTTTCATAATGACGATGATGATAATAATGATTAAAACATGAGTAAGAAGTGTGGTAAATGTTTCTGGGCTTTCTTGTAACGATAAAAAAAACAGAACTTCAATTTCCTGTTGGCCCCACTTTGGTTTCGGGTGCCCCAGGTTGGTTTTTCGGGCCCCACTTTGGGCTCCATTTTTATTTGTGATAATGGTTAACTCTGCTTTTATTGTACTTCAAAAATATAGAAAGTTTTTCGTCAGTTTCCCAAACAGGAACCTGATTTTTCCAATGGACTAACTTGGAACGTTACGCACGTACTTGATAGCTAGCTAGTTCGGGAGATGTGGGAGGGGATCTTGTTCCGCGCGTCCAATTTCGTACAACGAAACCACAAAAATAAAAAAATTACGTGCGATTCAAATGCCTCATTTTGGTCAACAATAAAAAAAAAAATAATAACAATACACACGACTCATCCTTGCATGTTTTTAAAGTAGCGTTGTTGTCGTGCTACGTCCCTGAACCCACCCTACCATGGTTTTCGATTTTGGGAAAATTTGTTTCGAAAACCCCTAAAAGGACTAAACCTTACCTACGCCTATGAAGTTCTACATCACAAAAAAAAATTTACGTTTCAATCATATTGGGAACATAGTTATATTGAAATAATTATAACAAAAAAAAAAAAAAAATAATTCTCATAGTATTAAAATATCTAAGGGATTAATAGAAATTATATACAGAAAAAAAACTAATTATCATGACATTAATTTTACTACATTTTTATCATTACACATAATCAGTGATTACTAAATTCATTATTACAAAAGAGAAATTGAAGATAAAGAAAAAACAAACGCACGTATAACAGTTAAGAATTCAATGAGAGGATCATCTTCAATTGCTCTTGTGCAATTAGATGAGAGAATACGTAATAAATATATCAGTGATGGGACAAATGTAATAGTACTTCATTTGGTACTTTTTTTCTTAATTATTTGTTCGCATGTAATCTTAAGCTATTAAAAATGCCGTCACTGGTATATTTTATGAAACAAATACTTAAATAATAAATGAATGTGTATTAAACAAAAATAATAATGGTTTTGAACTTACAGTAGGGTCTCGATTCCAACGATGCGGAAGGCCTTCAGCTTCATTTGATGGAGACGTTTTACAATCATTATGATTATTAAAGGTTTTAAATATTTAAATATTTAGATAATTTATAAATAATTCATTTTTATAAGAAATAAATGGTTAGATATAGAAATAGGTTATATAAAAAAAAAGTTAATACAAAAATAGAAAATTTTAACATGATAGATTGAATTATAATTTAATTGTATTTTATAGGTACAATAAGTGCATATTGTTAGAATTTTTAAATGATTTAATAGAACATATGTATTTAGATAAATGAATTAATTGTATTTAAAAATTTAAACATTAGAATTTTAAAGGTTAGAATATTTAATTTGTGATTTAGAATTTAGTTAATAATTTTAATAATGTTATATTGAAAGTATGGTTAGTTTTCTTTTAGGTTTTTATGTGGTTTTTAGCAAAACGAAACATTTTTGTAGGTTAAAATTCTAGACGTTTCTGACTGGATATACATAAGTTGTTGCGGCTGGCCTTTCAAAGATTCTCAGTACTTTGTTCAATTCGAACTTAATCTGTGGTGTTTTCATATATATTTATTTGAAGATTTTTCTTCCAAAAAAAATGCCAAATTTTCCTCGAGTGAATTGACGCTGAGTCTGCTCCAAATTGGCAAATTGGTGATTCACTCGAGGTACTGGTGGTATATAAAATTAACTATATGAAAAACGCAATATTTTATTAATATTATAAAAAAAAAAATACCTTCAAATGAATTTTACCTTTTTCCCAAAGAAACAAACTATATTAAACTGATTCACTAAAATGTTTTATATTTCTGTAGCAAATAACTGCTATTATATATATTTTAAAAAACTTATTGATTTACTAATTTTCTTTTCTTTTTTTTTTTTAATAAAACACCACTTTCTTCACTACAAGTATAGCACTTTAGTTCAATTTTCCTTCGAGTTGTTGAAGGTCGCACAGATCAAGTTAAAAAGAACTTATGCAAAAATGTAGCTTTCGATCAAACCTCAGTTTTGTCTTAAATAACGTGATGTTAATTTTTTGTTGTTGTTGTATATAATCCATCACGTGATACTATATATCACAGATATGTTCTCTTTAACTGTGTAATACTGTTTTTTTTTTCTTCGTTAAGTTGAGAGAATATGGGTATCCTCTCTTTAAAATAAAAAGAAGTGGGAGAATGTAAAAATAGAAAAGAAAAGTAATAATACATGGGATGCTAAAAAAAATACTGTTGTAAGACCTTGAAAAATTAAGTATAAGGGAAGGTATGCCAACTAACATTATTGAAGCTTTTTATGACTAATTAAAATACTGTTTTTGGAGAAGAGCTGAGTAATTATTAAAATGATGTATTACAAAACAGCTTTTGAAGAATTATATTTATAATGAAGCAAATGCTGAAGACTTATTTTCTTTTTTTCTACTTTGACAAACAAATATATGAATTATGAAACCTTTTGAATGTGGTCCTATGATCGGATATCTTTTGCGTGAAATGTTCCCAATGATTTGCCTGACATGTCTTCTAGTTCATAATAACAAGATCCATATTTAGCTCTAACTTTAGCTTTCTCAAACTGGTTCGCAAGTTTACTATTAAAATGCTCTGCTGCTTTCGATTGAGCAAAATTTCTTCTAAACACAATTTGACCAACATCAAAACTTACAGGACGTGACCTGAGATTGTAATATTTTACATTCCTTTCAAATGATTTACGAATTCTTTCTCTAGCTTTTTCTCGTAACAATTCCATTCTTTCATTATTCCTCAAATCTACATCAGATGTTTCTAAAATCTTCAAATTTCGTAACAGTTTATAAGATTTACCATTTGTCAGCATATTTTGACCAAATACTAGGAAGTAAGGTGAAAATCCTGTGCTAATATGAACCGAACTTCTAAGAGCACAACTAATTGCTGAAAGTTTTTCATCCCAATCCTTTTGATTTGGTTTTACATAAGCTCTAATTGCAGCTAATACTGATCTGTTCACACGTTCACTAGCATTTGCTTGTGGTGAATAAAGAGCAGTTAAATTGTGAAACACCCCGTATGTTTCCATAAAGTCTTTGAACAGTTTAGACTTAAACTGTACACCATTATCCGTAGTAATTGTTTCAGGTACTCCAAATATATGGAATATACGTTTCTCCAGAAATTCAATTATGCTATTGGACGTAAATTTTCTTATTGGTTCAAGAAAATGAAATTTAGACAAATGATCTAAAACTATAATTATTCCTATGTTTCCAGAAGAAGATCTAGGATAAGGACCTAATAAATCTAAATATAACTTTTGAAAAATACGAACAGATGGGGAAGGCTGTCCCATGGGAGGTTTTAAACATTTATTCGAAGCTTTCGTCTGTTTGCAAATGTCACAAGATGAAATATAATCAGCTGTCTGTTTTGCCATTTTGGGCCAAAAATAGAATGTTTTAAGACGATGTAATGTCTTACCAACACCACCATGAGCACATAAGGGATGATCATGAGCCCTTTTTATAAGATCATTCGTCATCGAAGAAGGTACCCAAAGTTTCCATGATAATTGCTCTTGTAAATTATCACCAGTAGAGTAATTACACTTTTTATAAATAAATCCATCAACAATTTTAAAATCAGGAAGGTAATTGATTTTAGATTTAAGTTTCTCAATTAACGAAAGATATTCTGTAGATTTGAATTGGTCAGAATCTAAATTTATTTCAACTGAATTTTCAATTTCTGATATAAAAATATTGTCCAAGTTATGACATTCAACTTCCTCATTGTTTTCCGAATACATTCGAGATAACGAATCTGGAACTATATTTTGGCTTCCTTTTCTATGCCGAATTGTGAAATTAAATCCCTGTAATTTTAAAGCCCATCTTGCTAAACGTCCATGTAAATCTGTCTGATTCATAAGCCATTTCAGAGACGCATGGTCTGTAATAACTTCAAATTCGTGTCCTTCAATATATGCACGGAACCTTCTTAATAGCTTTAACAGCTGCAAGACATTCTTGTTCCGAGACTGTATAATTTCTTTGAGCCGCTGTTAACTTTAGACTCATATACGCAATCGGTACTTCTTCCATTTCATCATTTTTCTGTGCGAGAACTGCGCCTATTCCATATTGACTCGCATCGCATTGGATCGAAAACGGACGGGTAAAGTCTGGATTATGAAGCACTGGTGCTGAGCACAAAGAGTCTTTAAGCTCGCTAAATGAACATTTTGCCTCGTCAGTCCAAATAAATTTTCGATTTTTCTTTAACATGTCAGTTAGTGGTATCGTTAAAGTTGCAAAATTTCGAATAAAACGCCGGTACCATCCACACATACCTAAGAATCTTCTTAGTTGTCGTACGGAGGTCGGTAAAGGAAAATCCTGAATAGATTTCACTTTGTCAGGATCAGTTTTGATCTGTCCATAACCTATGATATGCCCTAAATATTTCACTTCCTTAAAAAGAAATTTACTCTTCTCAATATTAATGGTTAAATTTGCCTTTCTGATACAAAGTGCTATCTCATGCAATAATAAGATATGTTCATCAAAAGATTCTGTAATAAGAAGTAAGTCATCTAAATAAACAAAAACTTTTGTACGCAAATGAGCTGGTATAACTTTATCCATAAGACGCGACATTGTCTGTGGAGCATTGCACAATCCAAATGGCATTGTAACGAATTGATATAGAGGTCGTCCAGGTACAGTAAAAGCTGTCTTCTCCCTTGACTTTTCATCTAACGGAATTTGCCAGAAGGCATCTTTTAGGTCTAGACTCGTAATGAATTTAGCCTTTGGGAGCCTACTGAGAATACCATCGATAAGAGGTAATGGATAAGCATCTTTAACAGTAACACTGTTAAGTTTTCTGGCGTTTAAGGAAAGCCTCACCTTTCCAGGTTTTTGTACTAGAGCCACAGGCGATGAATATGGGCTTTGAGATTCTTCAATCACCCCTAATCGCAACATACGATCAATTTCTTCGAACAATAGTTTTTCAACCGCAGGTGAAACGGAAAAATGCCTTTGTTTAATTGGTTGGTTATCTGCTGTATCTATAACATGCGTAATGAGCGATGTTCTACCAAGACCTTCTATTGCGTATGATGAAAAAGAGTTAATGGCAATATTAAGTCGTCTCCTATCATCTGCATTTATACTATGGAAATTACCATCTACAGGCAATTTAACTTCATTCAGACTATTGTTAGGTTCAGTACTTGTACTTTCTAAAAGCAAATCTTTCGCAAGACCAAAGGTTTTAAGGAAATCTACACCTAAATATAAATTTTGTGTTAAGCGAGGAATGATTAAAAACGTGATGGGTTTCGTCTCTCCGCGAAATGTCACTAACGTTGTTACACTACCTACTGCTGAATGATCCGTTCCATCGGCTGTTTTCAGTCTGATCTTAAACTTGTTGTATTTATGTTTTCTGTTCTCCAAAAACTTTCGAGCATAATCTGCCGCAAAACAAGAAGCTGTTGCACCAGTGTCAATTAGGCCTACTACGTCTTCACCAAAAATTTGCACAGTAACAAATGGTCTGATATCCAACTGGTTAACATTAGATATAATAGCTGAACAGAAATGTTTGCGGTTTTTAATTAATTTCTTCCAGTAATCTCTTAATCTCCTAGTATTTCTTTTGATTCGTTTAGTAATTCTAACTTCACTTATTTCCTTTTCAAAAATTCTTGATTTGGCCTCTTTATATTCTCTAAGTCTGACATGATATGGTTTTAAATGTTTTGGAACGTTGTCTATAACTAAAGGTCTAATGGTCTTATTTATATTTAAATCAGTTTGACATCCAAACGATCTCAGATTTGTGTCGCTTTGGATTGAAATAGTTTCGGTTTGCTTTTCGCTTGATAGTTTTTTGGAAACTTGTTGCAGGTGGTACAATTAGGTTTGAAAATGTTAGGTGCACCGCATCCGTAACAAAAAATATTTCTTTCCTTTAAGCAATCATCATAACGATGACCTTTTTCCAAACAATTCCAGCATGAAATTTCTTTAACTTCTTCTACTTCCACTAAGCTTTCATCTATACTATCGTCTACAATTTCAGATACAGTTTTGCGATAAGTAAAAGTTTTATTGGATCGACGGAATTCAAGTTCTTCTTCTAGTATCTCATGCTTCCGAACAAATTCTCTCAAATGAGCAATGGAATTGATACTAAAATGTAAAAGCTCTTTCCGGATTTCAGGTTTTAAATTTCGTTTAATTATTTCTAATAATTCAAATTCACTAATTGGAGTTTGAAAACGATCGGTAATTTGCAATATTGAATCATAATATGAATCAAACTTTTCGCCTATTCTTTGTCTTCTACATCTAATTTGTTCTCTTAAGTCAAAATCTGTACGACGATCACGAAACTGGTTTTTTAATTCATAACAAAGAGTTTCCCAATCAAATCGTGTACATGTTCGATGAAATCTCCAGAACCAATCTAACGCTTTACCAGTAAAAAGTAAATGAATGTGTCTACACAGAATTTCAAAATCACCACGCAAACTTTGAACAGTAAGAGCGTGCACTCTATAAATAAAGTTATCAACGGACAATCCATCTCCTCCTTCTCCATTGAATTTTAAATGCCATCCTGACATGATATTTATAACTTTATCAGTAGAAAGGTCTAGGTGTACTGATCTTCTAGCGTTCTGTCGATTTGAACTATTTCTATTTGTATTATAATTGAAATTTCGATTTTGTCTGAAATTATGAGCATCAGTTCCGTTGGCATCAACACTTCTGGTTTGTATATTCTGATTTCCTTGATTACCAAAACTGGATCTAAACAAGGTGTGTGGATTAAGATTTAGGGTTGCTAGCTGACTTCTAACAGCTTCATTTATTAAATTTTGAAGTGCGTTATCACTAACATTATGAGTATCTATATTTTGTGGCATATTTTGTGAGTCAAATGTATTCTGAGAAATATTAAGCAAATTACTCGTGTTGGAAGGCGGGTTACTAACACGTTGAAAGACAGGTGTCTGTTCTAAATTCTCTGGTAATAAATTTCTTTTAGTTTTCCTATTTCCAGCTGGGGCTTTAGGTATTGCACCAGTGGATGTGTTTTGATTACTACTGCCAGGAATTTGAGTATCAGCAGTCTGCTTTTCAGTATCTGCTAAAATATTACGTGATTTTAATTTCGTTTGTCTACAGGCCTTTCCACATATAGGACAACTCGGAGTCTGCCTAAGTAAATTCACTATGCAGTTCTTGTGGAATATGTGATTACATGGTGTGGAAACTATAATATCATCAATTTCATAATCTTTTTTACAAATTGAACATTGTCTTGAATCATCTTGTTCTACTAGAGAAACAAGATTTTCATTGCAATAAGCGATAGACATTTTCTAATCAAAAATAAATTTGTATAATTTTCTGTAAAACTTCAATTGGACTTATAGGTATGGTTGAAAAAAAAAATAACAAAAACAAGAATTTCGAGCTTTGGTGGATCTAACTAATAAGCTAATTGAAATATAAAACCAATTAAGAATGACAAGTGGACGATTTGTGCAAATTATTATAGCCTCAAAATCGTATTTCCAATGCTTATCTTTCAAAAATTGAATTTTATATCTGCAAGTAACACATTAGAAATTCCTAAGATATATTTTTTTACAAGCTATGTTCACTAACAAAAAGGAATGAATATACATTATGTAATAAGGGATTGAACTAAACTAATTATCCGTTTACGTCCAATAATTCCACTTATACATTAACGAAATTACATTCTTGGCTAAACCAAATATAGGGACAAACACAATGTGAGACCTTAGCAAGAAAAATAATATCCATAATGTAATATTGTATTATTTATGTGTGACTAAAAAAAAATAGATATATTGGTGTACAGCCACAAACAACGAAGTTAATTATGATAGGTGTAATTGAAATCAACATATGTCTAACTCCTTTTGTTTCGTGGGCCCCACGTTGGGCGCCATTTTTATTTGTGGTAAATGTTTCTGGGCTTTCTTGTAACGATAAAAAAAACAGAACTTCAATTTCCTGTTGGCCCCACTTTGGTTTCGGCTGCCCCAGGTTGGTATTTTCGGGCCCCACTTTGGGCTCCATTTTTATTTGTGATAATGGTTAACTCTGCTTTTATTGTACTTCAAAAATATAGAAAGTTTTTCGTCAGTTTCCCAAACAGGAACCTGATTTTTCCAATGGACTAACTTGGAACGTTACGCACGTACTTGATAGCTAGCTAGTTCGGGAGATGTGGGAGGGGATCTTGTTCCGCGCGTCCAATTTCGTACAACGAAACCACAAAAATAAAAAAAATTACGTGCGATTCAAATGCCTCATTTTGGTCAACAATAAAAAAAAAATAATAACAATACACACGACTCATCCTTGCATGTTTTTAAAGTAGCGTTGTTGTCGTGCTACGTCCCTGAACCCACCCTACCATGGTTTTCGATTTTGGGAAAATTTGTTTCGAAATCCCCTAAAAGGACTAAACCTTACCTACGCCTATGAAGTTCTACATCACAAAAAAAAATTTACGTTTCAATCATATTGGGAACATAGTTATATTGAAATAATTATAACAAAAAAAAAAAATAATAATTCTCTTAGTATTAAAATATCTAAGGGATTAATAGAAATTATATACAGAAAAAAAACTAATTATCATGACATTAATTTTACTACATTTTTATCATTACACATAATCAGTGATTACTAAATTCATTATTACAAAAGAGAAATTGAAGATAAAGAAAAAACAAACGCACGTATAACAGTTAAGAATTCAATGAGAGGATCATCTTCAATTGCTCTTGTGCAATTAGATGAGAGAATACGTAATAAATATATCAGTGATGGGACAAATGTAATAGTACTTCATTTGGTACTTTTTTTCTTAATTATTTGTTCGCATGTAATCTTAAGCTATTAAAAATGCCGTCACTGGTATATTTTATGAAACAAATACTTAAATAATAAATGAATGTGTATTAAACAAAAATAATAATGGTTTTGAACTTACAGTAGGGTCTCGATTCCAACGATGCGGAAGGCCTTCAGCTTCATTTGATGGAGACGTTTTACAATCATTATGATTATTAAAGGTTTTAAATATTTAAATATTTAGATAATTTATAAATAATTCATTTTTATAAGAAATAAATGGTTAGATATAGAAATAGGTTATATAAAAAAAAGTTAATACAAAAATAGAAAATTTTAACATGATAGATTGAATTATAATTTAATTGTATTTTATAGGTACAATAAGTGCATATTGTTAGAATTTTTAAATGATTTAATAGAACATATGTATTTAGATAAATGAATTAATTGTATTTAAAAATTTAAACATTAGAATTTTGAAGGTTAGAATATTTAATTTGTGATTTAGAATTTAGTTAATAATTTTAATAATGTTATATTGAAAGTATGGTTAGTTTTCTTTTAGGTTTTTATGTGGTTTTTAGCAAAACGAAACATTTTTGTAGGTTAAAATTCTAGACGTTTCTGACTGGATATACATAAGTTGTTGCGGCTGGCCTTTCAAAGATTCTCAGTACTTTGTTCAATTCGAACTTAATCTGTGGTGTTTTCATATATATTTATTTGAAGATTTTTCTTCCAAAAAAAATGCCAAATTTCCCTCGAGTGAATTGACGCTGAGTCTGCTCCAAATTGGCAAATTGGTGATTCACTCGAGGTACTGGTGGTATATAAAATTAACTATATGAAAAACGCAATATTTTATTAATATTATAAAAAAAAAAATACCTTCAAATGAATTTTACCTTTTTCCCAAAGAAACAAACTATATTAAACTGATTCACTAAAATGTTTTATATTTCTGTAGCAAATAACTGCTATTATATATATTTTAAAAAACTTATTGATTTACTAATTTTCTTTTCTTTTTTTTTTTTAATAAAACACCACTTTCTTCACTACAAGTATAGCACTTTAGTTCAATTTTCCTTCGAGTTGTTGAAGGTCGCACAGATCAAGTTAAAAAGAACTTATGCAAAAATGTAGCTTTCGATCAAACCTCAGTTTTGTCTTAAATAACGTGATGTTAATTTTTTGTTGTTGTTGTATATAATCCATCACGTGATACTATATATCACAGATATGTTCTCTTTAACTGTGTAATACTGTTTTTTTTTCTTCGTTAAGTTGAGAGAATATGGGTATCCTCTCTTTAAAATAAAAAGAAGTGGGAGAATGTAAAAATAGAAAAGAAAAGTAATAATACATGGGATGCTAAAAAAAATACTGTTGTAAGACCTTGAAAAATTAAGTATAAGGGAAGGTATGCCAACTAACATTATTGAAGCTTTTTATGACTAATTAAAATACTGTTTTTGGATAAGAGCTGAGTAATTATTAAAATGATGTATTACAGAAGCCTGTAAGATATGTTATGAATGTACGATGTGAAGCTAGCTGTGTAAGTTTAAGATCGCTATGGTTCAACATGATTGATTGTACACGATATTACATGTAAAACACATACAAACGCACATACTTAGCACCCTGTGTGCATACTTCAGTATATACGTATGGGTTGTTCCACGATGAAGCGAAATTTTATTCTCTATTTCCAATGAATATGATCTTTTCAAGTATAAAATTGTTGTTAACCTTTAATGAGCACTTAATAAGCAGTTTAGGTTACCGGTTAGCTTGCCGATCACTGGAAAGTTCACTTGGTAGCCACATGGCCCATTATGTACCCCAGTGTGAGATATACATCCTTGTCATTTAAGGCAAGTGTAGGGCACACGCATAAAAGTGTTGCACAGTAATCCTGGCGGTGCAGACCGAGTTCGTCAGCGAAACTTCCAATAGATCAGTGTCCCGTTAGAAGTCCTGTTACAATGCGAACCATTTTCTTTTCGAACACACGTGGTTTCCTCGCTCTTCCGCTTTCCACTGCTGGACACAGCTGTTTTGAAATTCAGCAACCAGGTATATTGGACCATCTTCGGATTGTTGAATTCAATGCTCCTTTTTACAATTTGGAAAAGTATTCATGTAGAGGCGAATATATTTTCTCTATCGACTCCTCCTCAGATACCTCCGATCCTATTGAGTTTAATTTAGAATAAGTTTATACGCTTATAGAGCAGCAAGATCTGTTCAATCAGCTCTAGTAGATTTAGTGAGAACATTCGGAAGTCCTCACGAAACGAAAGCATAAGGATCAACACAGCTAGGGGATGACCACAGGGTGGTGTTCTTTCACCATTAATGTGGAGCCTGGTTGTAGATGAACTCGTGACTACTAAAGGTAAATTTGAAAAAGTCGTTGGTGCAAGACAATGATCCAAAGAAGAAGAAAATATCCTAAATGGAAGAATATTCGACTCCAGGATGAGATAATATCACAAAAAATGAGGGTAAAATATTTAGGGATAGCACTCAATAGTAAATTGACATAGAAGGCTTATATAGAAATGGCAGACATGTCATAATGGCATGCAGACGGGTTGCAGGGAATACTTGGGGATGTAATCCAGGAATTATGCATCGGATATGATGGTCAGGTCAATAGTGGTCTATGGGGCACTTATCTGTGTAGATAGAATAAATCCGTAAGCAGCTCAAACGAATTTGGACGAGATACAGAAACTAGCATGTGTTGGCGCAACAAGGGCAGTGAGAAGCTGTCTGATAGCGGTGTTGGAAACTTTTTTGGATTTAAGTATGCTAGACATGGTAGTGAACACCAAAGATTTGGATGCTAGGGTTAGATTTATGGGAGACAAGAACTACACGAAATTCATTAAGGTATTCGGTTGGCTGACAGCAGCCTCCTTAACTACCATCTAGACAGAATCAGTAAACTTTATGATTTTGGGAAGTGCTTTGGAATGAGACATATGAAATGATTAATCTGAGTCGAGCACGGATCTGGAAGTTGTGATTTTAGAATAAAATATTCCGAACCCATGGGAAAATTCGCGGGTATCTTCAAAGTGACAAAATATACGAGTATTTCGTGTGCTTGCATGTCTACACATACGTCGACAATAAACGTCCGTTTGTCGGTATTACCAATTTTGTGTATGAATGTCTGTGTGTGTGCCTCAATTGTAAGAATAACAAACACTTTCGAGAGGAAGAATGAATTGAATCAAGTGAGAAGATGATATATGAGTTAGCAAGTAGGGTATGTGAATATGTGCATGTAAAGATATGTATGCTTTTATGTTTATCAATAGAGAAACTTACCAATTACAGTTAAGTAAACTAACAACACTAAAGGCGGATGTGATGGAACTTGGCACTCATAAAGACCGTGGTCACGTTCGTTAGCGTCTTGGATTAAAAGTTTCCTATCGTTTGGTTCTTCAAACTGTAACGAGTATTTTGAATCACCGCTATATGTGACCAAATGTAATAAGTGCCAGTTCGTCGCCTTTTCGACGCATTCATTACACCTTTTTTCGTGTTTGTTATTATTGTCGCAGTTGTTGATTTACGTTGATACGAACCTTGAGGGGAAAACATATGAAAATAAAGAAAACAAAATTCAAGACAGTATTTTCAACTGAAAGTCGTTTCTTAAGATTAATAAATAAATGAGCAAATGACATAAGGAGTGAATGACTAAATGAGTGATGAATGTTTGAATAAATTGAAGAAAATTGAGCACATGATGTAATCATAAGAAAATATCATTAAATTTTCATAAATGAACAATATAAAGTATATCTGATTGAGTCTGTTCATGTAATCGAAAACCAAAGGTGGTTAAATTGTGTCAGAAAAAAACATAAGAGTCACGTTTTCAGATGTAAGTATTTGTTATTTTCTCCGCAAAGCTTTTATCCTTTTACTTTTCGCCTTTAAATAAATCTAATTTTAAAATTAACTTAGAATTAAGCGTTCAATAATCCTATTGTAAATCGTAAACAGGCCATGGCATAGAAGAGGTATTCAGATAGATGACAGAGGTTCCATACATATGCGAGATAAAAGGGTCGACACAACTTGAGGACATCCATAGGGTGGTGTCCTATCATCACTAATGTCGAGCATGGTTAGGGATCAACTCCTAACAAAATTATTTGAGACATACATTGACAGCCAAGGCTTTGCAGGCTAAAGGCAAATTTCAAGAGACGCTATGCGGTGGTCTAGTAGGTAGTGTGTTGATTTATTAGACATGAGGCCTCGTATCCAACACCAGTACATACATCTCCAGAAAAACGAAATACGAAAAATATTTCTCGTCGACTTCTCAGCGGATTTCTGGCAAAGAAGAAGTTTCTCAAAAATAAGTCGTTCGAAAGCGACATTAAACTGTAGGTCCCGCAACTCATGTATAAAATTAACACACACAGCATGAGCGGTGTGAGAAGCTAGGTCGTAGTCTTGACTGAAAAATTGTAATGACCAATTATGTATGTATGCTATGCGACATTATTGACAGAGGTCTTAAGATTGTAAGTTGTTGGTACATGACTGTGAGCCTATTGATAACCTCGAGCAAGACCACAATAGTACCGTTTAGAAGAAAAAGAAAATGGAGTGGAAAATGGAAGAATATTCGACTCTTGGGTGAAATAATACCCTGGTAAATGAAGGTCAAATACCGTGTCATAAAACTGGATAATAAACTAATGTTGGGGCTTTTATATGCAGAACATCTCAGTAAAGGCCAGTCATGCTATACAGTATTCACCGGACGTATTCTATGATGGTCAGACTAATAGTGATCTTGTTTTGGTAGATAGAGGAAATCTGAAAACAGCTGAAATAAAGTTAACAATATACAGATACAAGCATGTGTGAATGGACAGGACCAATGAGTACCAATACTCACTGCAAGCTTTCGTTATCAACTAATCTTGTTGATAAAAAGAGCGAAATTTGGTCAAACATAAAAGAGTTATATGATAAAAAGTAAAAGATTCGACGAACAGTAACTATAGAGTGTTAAAGAGTTCGTCGATTCAACGAATGTATAAAATGTACAAAATGAAGAGTAACCGTCCAGGGTTAAATAGCATCTACTTTTTCAATGTCTTTATGAACATTTTATTGCTGGTGACCTCAATATTCTTTACTTGATATTTTTTAATTCAATTTTGAAAATATCTTATCCTGTCTGTTTTATTGTTGCGCTAAAGAAAATGTTAATGTATTTGATATTGTATGATTTTTTTTCCATTACACCTCTTGGGAGCTTATGGCTTCCACAAAGCATTTTCCATATTATTCGGTTGGCTGTTGTTGTTGCGATAAGTTCCGGTTGATTGTTATTCTGTTGTTTCCGTTTCTTTAATCTATTGTTATTCCGACTAAGCAGGTGATGAGTCTGTTGTACCAAGTCCTAGGATAACGGTGCTGCCATCATCTATCATTGTCTAGAGAGAACGCCCTTCGAGTATGTGTATGGTGTGGTATTGTAGAATTTATGTAAGTTATTTGAAACGTTCAATATAACATATCAGTAAATAAATAAGACTTTTAAATTATAACTATAAAAATTAAAGTATTAAAATTCAGGCCCGCAATGACTGAAGCATTATATTTCGCTTTTAAACAAAATATTTAAATTTATGCAGACTTTTACCACGTTGCAATCAAACCCATATTTTTTCCTGATTAATCAAGTTTTTCCGATAATCAAGTAATTGTACTTCTATAGCAATTCCTGGGATGATAGATCTGCTGAGGATTGCTGTTACCCAGAAATAACGTCGTTTGTAAAAATAATTGACTTGTAGTATTGGGGGCTCAATCGTGAGGAAATCCTATGAAATTCATTGTTAGTATCATCATCTCTGAAAGCGAGGGGCTTCCTGGATGATTTTGCCATTTCTCCATGTAAAGAATAAGAAACGTATAAAGCTACAATAAATTTTATTATCAAAATTTTTGACATGTGAGCGTATTTTCATCAACATTTTTTGTATCAGAGATCAAGTGATGCTTAACGGCTGATTTTTTGCTTTTTGAATATTAAGAATAAGTTATTTCAGCCAAAAAGGATATCGTGACATAAGGCAATGCCAAAAAACAGCAAAAGGGATGACAGTTTCACTATATTGTTACGAAAATGGAAATGGTGTTTTGCTTTCACATCGCTTAAATTGTAAACAAAAGCTGCAAGAACAAAAATAATGAACTTGTTTACATGAAACAAAAATATACCAACAAAACACCAGTATAAAAAATTATAATAAGTAAACAAAAATACAACAACAACACTACAAGAACAAACGTAAACAAAATACACAAACAACAATAATGTAAACAACATGTTTATATTTATAGAGATTTCGAGAAGGCGAAGCCATTCGCCTTCATGAGCATCCATCCAAAGTAAGCAACGGAGTCAGTAAAAATTTAGTCAGTCTTGTGTGAAGACGCGGTGTTTAAAGAAAGCAATCGTGGTTTGAATATCTCCGTTATAAAGATCTATCGAACAAACTGTCTAGTAGTTGTTATTGTTTCTCAAATGAGTGAAATGCAATTGTTGTTGTTTACATCAAGTTGTGAACAGTGGCACACAGAACTGTGCAAACAATAAAGGATTTATTTAAAACAAATGTATTTTTATTTGCAATCTACGGGTTCTTTTTTCAAATGTTTTAAAAGGGAAAACGTAACATATATAGAGAGAAACGAATAAATTATACGTACAGATACATAATTGGTTATTACAACCTTTCACTTAGAATTACGACATAGCTTCTCACACCAGTTATGTTATATGTGTTAATTTCATACAGCAGTGGCGCGACCGGGCGACAGATTAAACTTTTCATGACAATTTTATTTACTCTCAGAATTTTTGGTAGAAACCTGCTGAGAGGCAGTCGGTAGAAGAAATATTTTTTTCATAATTCATTTTGTTGAACTTGTCTGACCAGGGGTTTGAACCATGTCCACACGTCTAATAAGTCACCATACTATCTACTTGTCGCTGTAGACTTCAAAAGCTTCCAAATCATTGAATTTGGTTACCAAAAAACGTGTTATGTGAGGAACATGTTCTCATCAAAAATTACTTTCAGCAATGAAGTTTTCTTTTATCGAACCAAAAGAAAAAATTATCGCCAAAAAAGAGTCAAATAATCGCATGTTTGAAATTAATTTTGTTTTTAACAAATATTTTTTATGGTTTCAAATATTATTTTTGTTTGGTTTTCATGTTCGTCCAAACACTAGTGACAACTTAAAAAATTATAATAAACGCTTTTTAGTTCATTCAATTTAATGCTTTTTCCTATGAAATAATGAACGCGCTTTACTTTTTGCGTTTTTTTTAAATATATTTTTTTGTACACAACACCGCACCATAATCATGTATAAAAAACGTAAGAAAAGAAATCAAGGAAAAGTGTGATAGATGTATTCATACAACTAATGTATATACATATGTACGTATTTTAATAAATATAATGCTTTCATGTGTTAAATATTATTATATTAAAGTTAGAATTAGTATTTTTGTTGAAAGTTTCAAATAATTAAAGTTAAAAAGGTAATAATACTTATTTCAGAAAATAAATTAAATTGTAAACATTAATCAATGAATGAATGTATACATTGCACACTGTATTCATGATTTAGGAAGAGAGCAAAAATTAAAACTATGACGAATGATCAGTTGCTGCCATACACTTGGATAAATGTACTTGGAATAATACAAGAAATAAGGGTGGGTTTTGAAATACACATAATGTTCACATTGCTTTTTTATATACGTCAGAGATTCTCTCAGTAATGAAGGTTGTATATTTTTATTTGTTGCTGACTACTGTGTGTGTTTACAATTATAGCTGTAAGGAAAGTGCGACTTATTAAAAAAATATATAAATGCATGCTTTTAAGGTTTGTCGCGTGCATCATAGATTGTGACTAACTTATTTTTTTGCAATGAATTGCATAAAGAAATCTAACGGTAAAAAAATTGTGTGTATTGAGAAAAGAAAAGAACTTGTCAAAAACGTTGATAAGATTTTAATTTTATTCTGTGTTAAGAAGTTAATGCAATAAAGTCATTTAAGAAAAATATTTTTGTGAAACAATTTAGTGAGTTCTTGAAAGAGAAAATAAATAGAGATAATAAAAAGTTATTTATTAACAAATAAAAGTCGAAAAGTGTTTGTGTATGATTGGTGTGTATTTAAGAAAATAATTTTCTATATACCTGTACTATTTTCCATAACACTAACACGCGTTCTGAAAATACGTTTATTCTCAAAAAAATCTCAGACAACGGCAGAAATTTTTAAGTTATAGCCTGACTACATAAAACCATCAGGTTTTCATTTGGTAAATTTTTGACATACCAATATTTATATATAGCTTATATGTTGTAATTCTAATTTTTCTTTTAGATTGAACAAATTCAACAAATTCAAACAAATTCTAAAATGTTTGCCGATATTGAGTCCAAAAATGATGGTAAAAACTCTCATTTAAAAGATAAAATTTATTTTAATAAATACTTTGGTTCCAGAGTCAAAAACATTTATGATATTCTGGTTTTTACACTATCTCTTCCCACCACAACTAAAAGTTTCTACGGAGTCTAGTGGCTCAAAAATACGTAAGAAATACTCAATTGCTGATTCCCAAGAAGGATTCGCAATAACAAATACTTCAGAGGAATTAGAATTTAAACTGAAATTACTGAAGTTAAAATGCCGAAATATACAACCAAGATTATTAATTGTAGGTGAAATATGCACTATTAAACCTATTTTTGTAGATAAGTACTTTTTTATAATTTTATACAATCATTTTTATACGATTTACCTACTGCAAAGAAATATTCAAAAGTATAAACCATTACACATGAAATTTTAAATCTAAAATAAAATTTTAAGAGTATTTTTAGTAATATAAAATTTCTTTTTTTTAATTATATTAAATAAACTCAATTTTGAATATTTATTAAAAGTTATTCCATTACTTTATACTTTATAAGATTTAATGAAAGATGTATGTATGTATTTATATAAACAAATTTCCTCTCAATCAACTTTAAAACTAAACAATTTATTTTTATACCTTTTTGCGATACCTTTTTGTTAAAAAAATTAATTACATTTAGTTACACATAATTATTATTTGTCGTTGAAAAAATAACAAATATTGTATGCAATTTGCATTTTAAAAACAAAGGACTCAAAGTCAATACGTTATCTGAACACAATAATTTTATATAAATTCATAAATGTATTATTTTAAAGTATTTGTGTTAAATTAAAAAAAATTAATAAAATATTTGTAAACGATTTATCTGTAAATTTTTCATTTGAAGGAATATTATAGAAATGGTTTTTGGCTTTATTTAAACCCCGGGGCACTTTTTGAACAAACTTTTTATTGGTTCAAACAATAAATCGTTTGATAATTAGTCTAACATTTAATAAATGTTATGTTTGTTTTAGTGAATATATTTGTTTGAATTTGTAATAAAAATTTCAAACAAATTACTTATTGATTCAAACAAAAAAATTGTTTGAAAATTATTGTAAAATTTAATAAAAGTTGTGTTTGTGAATTTTGATTAACTTTTTTGGCTAATAATATAATTATTTAACTGAGAAAAAATGCTTTTTCTTTTCAAATAATTTTTTACGAATTTGTTCGCTGAACATACAATTTTCGTTGTAGGTCCGATTTTATTTAAGTTTGTATTTGATTCAATGATTTTTTGAATTGAATTAGTTAATTATTTTTTTCTGTGTGGGTTCATCAACAAATAGAAACGTAGTAATTGGGAAAGTGATTAAACATGAATAGTTTTGTAGGAATGCTTACTAGGGTATTATCGGAAATGCCTAAGTATTCGGAGCTTATTTTTTGAGTTCCTGCTTTTAAACAACTCATTCTCGTTGGTTGACGTAAGAAGGACTATCACTTCGGTTATTAATAAAGAACGGAGAGGCGTGTACCTATGCTTTAAACATATTGCTGGTGCCTTTTAATATAAAATTTAATAAAGCGCTACAGCTAAATATTTTCTAATTCTTTAAGTTTTAAGGAATGTATACAAAAAAATTTTTCTTTTTAAATCATGTACTAAGTGAGTCACAATAAAACTTCAAAAAGAAATTTGGTTGGTATAATTAAAATAAACCAGAGAAACAAAATTAGAAACGTTGAAAGTAACAACGTTAAAAAGAGAAAGATAAACAAATTCACTAGATAATCTAAAGCTATATAAAAAGGGAAAGGAGACGTTCAAGTGATGAAAACAAAAACTAACAATAAAGGTAAAACAAACATCCAAGAATGCCATTTATTAACATCAAGTACTGATGACAACTGTCTGGGTTATTGTAGGAGAACAAAGACAAAATTAAATAAAAAGAGAAATATAAAAAAGGAGTCCCTTGGTTAAAAAGAACAAACGTTTTTCTATATAGTAGTGCGTAATACTGTATGTAGTGGGTTGAAACAGTGTACCTATACAAAATACACCTTTTCTTCGTTTAGATTCCACTTGTATACATTATAAAAAATCGGTACGAGTTTAATAAAGTGAGAGTAAAGCCCCGGTTAGCCAAACGTTCACGGAACGTAACGGATCGTACGTTCGCTTTTAGCATATGGAGAGCAATATAAATGCTTACCGAAATTACATTATGGTTCGGTAATCACTCTCTTTGCTTTTCGTATTCTAAAACCAATCATACGTTCCGTGGACGTTTGGGTAACCGGGGCTTTGGAAACAGTTGAAAATATGGTTTTATTACCTTTGACGTAAAACGAATCTTACTTGCAATATAATGTTTAAAACTGGGTTCATTTAAATTCATCAAAGTTTTGTGTTTGTTAAGTCGAGTTAAGATAAAACCTGACTTACATAGATAATAACCTCTTTAACATTTTCTTTCGTCATGCCTGGTGAAAATAAGATATATTTGATCTAAAAATGATTCGCGACATATGGAAAAATTCTCACTTTGTTATTTCACAATGCATAAACCCACTGACGAGGCTATCCTCTGACTCAATGGCTTAATTGCAAAATTTAGTTGTAAAGAACACCAGAAGCAATATAACAAATTGCCAATGCATCATAAAACTTTATGATTTATGACACGGTGGCATCTTTAAACCGCACTTAAAAATTATGAAAATTGCAACGGTACAGTCAATATAAAAAGCGATTAGCAACCTTCTAGCGAAATGGAAAAATACCGGCACGATATGACACAATGAAAAAGTTGGCTAATGGACGAGAGAATCGAAGGACACTGCTTCAGAATCAGTGTTGGAATACCATCCATCCCAGAAAATATTAAAATACGTAAGAACTCTTTTAACTACAGGAGCAGCACAATGGACTAGGCATAGTTACTGATACCCTTTCGAGCTCGGGCAGTGCTTGATTACTTTCCAGCAGGTTGGAAATAAAACGTTAACTTTATCAGACAGGCTTGTGAATGGATGGTCTATAAATTGACAACAGATTACGGAACAAAATGATGGGCATTTGATGGGAAGGATGACATTTTAGCTGTGCTTTTCTAAGGTTATTAATTTCATGAAAATTATAGGATTTCTTTTTTACTAAACCTTATTTGACGTTAATATTAAAATGGGAATACCTAATCAGAAGTGATTTTATTCAAAGAGACAAATTCCCTTGATTAAACTAATTTTTAAAATAGAGAAAAGAATGTTTGTGTATATGTTTGAATATTTAAAATTATTGAGTAATTTGGAAACTAAGAGGATAAATAATTAGAGCATCGTTAAGGAAACTATGTTTCTCCGTGATGTTTGTTCGGACTTCGCTCGGCGTCAAAAGCATTTAAAAGTTTTAATTTGATTCCATTGTAAAATCCCTTAAAGTCTTACGTAAATATATGGTTAGATGTACAATATTGTATGTATGCATGTATGTATAGGTACCAGTTAATCTGTTTTTGCGGTTTGCCACACTTTGCCACGCATCACTTGATAATTTGAAGTTGATGTGAAAAGTTTTGTTTACATGGTTTTTGGTCATTGTATAAATAAATATACAAACTTATGCCAATGCATATACAAATACAAATACAAGTACCAAACATTCAAACACATTTATTTTGGAATAGTTTTCAATTCTCATAATGCATACAAGTGAGGATTGTATACATATCATATACAGTGCTGTTCAATAAAATAGATTCACCACGATCTAACATCACAACCAAATCCATACTTGCAATTAATTAAAGAAGAGTGACGCTTCAAATTCTTGAACTATAACGGAATTAGATTCATAAGAGGTCAGTAAACAAAGTGCAGTTACTTTTTTACTTATACTCCTTTGTATAAGAAATTTAGATATAGTAAACTTTTCGGAGAGCAGGTGAATCTATTTTTTTGAACAGCACTATACATACATATTATGTGTAGATATTTGCAACAAATATGAATGAACACACCACAGTTCAAAATAAAATTTTTTAATACTCATACATACACATATAGAAACAGAATCTAATTAAAAGTTATTCTTTTCTCTTCTTGTGTATTAAACCATGCGCGGTCTGACTGAAAAAATAAGGTTTCCATAAGTTGTATTCTGTGGATTCCCAGCAAAGTCTTTTATTGGCATTTAATCGGAAGTGACTGGTAAACCTATAACATTGTGTAACCCTTTTAAAAAAACTGTTCCTTCTTTAGTCGAGGAAAGTTTAAATTCGTCCGATTCTAAGCCTAGCTATTTAGAGATTTCAAATACTGCCATCAAAGTTGTTTAAATTTGTTGTTAAATTTGAAAGCGCATGTAAACTATAAACAAAAATGTGAAATTGACACATTTTCCGATGAACAATCAAGATCCATCAAAAATTCTGATAATTTTTGAACTAAAAGTTCATTTGAAAATATATTTATATGAAAAATATAACTCGACTGCTAGATTCTTTAATAATAACTACGGTAATTTTTGTCCCATTTAATCAAACGAAGTGTTAATCTCTTCACAAGAAACTTGAAAAAACATGAAAAAAATTCGCATATGTCAAATTTAACTTATCAAACCTCATAGCATATTAAGTCAAATAATATATATGTATATGTATGTATATCGTTTTAAAGCCCCATCCCTCTTCTTTCTAATAAGGTTTAAATTTTGGACATCGGTTCAGAAAAAACCGGTATTGTCATATAAAACGAGTTTGGAGGGTTCAAGAAATATAAAAAATATATTTTTCAGTTCTACTCGACAAAACTAATAACCTACACTATATCATTAGCTGGGTCTATTCCATTTTTTTTTTTTTTATTTTGTCGCATAGTGTTATTTGAACCAACTGACAAAACTATTCACTCGCATAATGCTCATATTTAATACATATTTAAAATTCATAGTTACAAGTATGTGACGTATGCGTAATATTTAATTCCATTACTTTGCAAACGACATCAAACATTTTTTATTTTATTGCATACTTTCCAGAGTAATTCTTTAATTACATGTCATATGGTGCGTATAAGTAATATATTTTCAATTCAATTCAATTCAATTAAACAGATTTCTAAATATCTGTGCAGCAAATTTGGTTCAGTCAAATAAAGTAGAGCACAACATAAATGACTTTAATTTTCCGTTCATATTTTTTTAATTTCATTTCTGGTAATCATACAGAACTTGAATGTATTGCGTTATTTATCACCAATTAAGCCTACGATATCTATGAAACGAGAACAAAGGCCAGCAATACACACACTTTATAATATTCAATAATCCATTTGGAAAAAGTTTGGAGGGTTCAAGAAATACATATATAAAAAATATTTTTGGGTTCCACTCAACAAAACTCACAACATACACTATGTCATTAGCTGGATGTATTTAATTTTTTTTATTTTTTTGCATAGTGAAATCGTTAATCACGACTAGGTTACAAACATTTTTGCCAACAATTAATTTAAAATTTCCAAAATATTGTGGGCAACATTTTTATTCGATCGGATGATCGAAGTGTAGTGTAGAGCTATTCTTGATAAATTAGAAAAAAACAAATAAAACATAGCTGAAGAAAAGCTGAGTAAGCGAAGGAAGAGAAAAAACAGATATTGGTAACAGAAATAAATAAATTAAATGAGGTTGGATAAGTTTGTACAACAATTAGCAAAATGCGCAAAACTTCGTATGTTAGCCCTCTAAACCACAAAAAGAGACTCTTGTTCACAAAACACCCAACCAAAGCTTTTAGAATGCTGTTTTCTTTTTGGATTTTCATTATTTTTTTTCTTTTATTGAAATAAATTCCGCTATCACTGATAGCCAAGGTATGCGTAAAACCTATTTTAAGCTTCAGGCATATAACACGATGTATTCTCTCTGGTGAATAATTACTCGATTGGGAGTGTATGACAGCATTTGGTATATATAGATCAATTTACTAGATCGGTTTCATAGATCGGTTTACCTATTTAAGAGCTTGTAACAATAATTTGCATAAGAGTGCGGCAAAACTTAGGTTTTTTTCGTTCCAGCAAAGCAACAATCTCAAATTCAATGATCTCATAAAGTAAAAAATCAAATTAAGCCACCTTAACCTCCCGATATTAACCCTATTTGTGGACCATCACGACATTAAGGACAAAGAAGACTTGAAAGTGGTTTCTCTGGTGTGGAGTGAGACAAAATATTACCAAGTGTTACCATGAACCTGGTGTCATCGGCGCAAAAGCATCTCTAAGCGGTCATTAAAAACAAAGACTTTCCAACCAAGTATTATAAATATTAAAATTTACTCTTTATATATAATAAATTAATTAATATTTAGACTGTTATTGCTAATTTGAAAGTATTCAGTTTTGCTCTTTTCTTTTCTTTTCTTTTTTGTTTTGAAATAAAATTTTCTTAAACCAAAAGTCAGTATTAGTCTGACCATTATGCGATGAATGTCTGTTTTTTATTGACATGATCTTAAGCTATATCCTTGCACACAAACTTTTTTGACTGACTGTACTGCAAACAAAAGTGAAAATCAAAAAAATTAGGTTTCCGTCGTCTGTCTAATAATTGTTCGGCAGATCTTTCTAACAAAGATATTCAAACCACGATTATTCTCTTCACACGCAACGTGTCTTCACACAAGACTGACTGAATTTTTACTGATCCCGTTGCCTGCTTTGTCTTGTCTTTTATATACCAACGTAAACAGTCTGATGAATGATCTTGGCTTCATCTTCTTGAGATCTCCATATATGTAAACATCGTTGTTTCATTGTTGTTTGTGTATTTTGTTTACATTGTTTGTTGTGGCATTTTTGTTTACTTGTTTATCCCCTTTTTGTTACTGATGTTGTTAGTATATTTTTGTTTACTTGTTTATCATGTAAACAAATTTATTGCTTTTGTGTTTGTAGCTTTGGTTTATCATTTTAATGTTAGGCGATGTAACACCATTTTCATTTCACTTCGTGGTGATGTGATGTGAAGTAATCACCGAGATCGTGATTAGTCTTTTTCTTGTAGGGTTTTCTTTAGTTGCAGAGGTATGCGAATAAGCAACAAACCACAATGACCTTCAAACTCACAATAATGAAAAATGAGTCAAAGTCATGAAAAGTTGGCCATTTTGAATGAGCTGCACCGAACGATGTTATGTACTACACTTTATAGCATCATTAGCTCTTTCAAATGAATATAAAATGTCGGTGATATCTCATATAATAATACCCAATAGTATTACCATCGTATTCAATTCCGTCATGTGTTGAACCCTAAAGACGAATGGTAGAGATGAAGAATTGTCATTCAGTAAACAAGTACGAAGTACCACAAATAATGGCATCAACAGGTCTTAAAAACTAATAGAAAATGTCGATGTTATCTCATACGCACGTTGTTTTATTTAAATTTAAGGATAAGAAACGTTTGAAAAATATACTATATATACATAGATGTGATAAGAATTATTTAATCTTTTTCTTCTTTAAGCAGCTGCTTAAGTTCCACAACGCAACTACTCGTTTTAAGCCACAAGTAGTTCTGATTAAATTTTTTTCTGTATGATAGAAAAACAATTGCCTTAAATTAGTTTATGCCGAATTTTAATCAAGTTATAGTTGCTGATATTTGTTTGTTATTTTTTTAAGGTCAGGCAGATTTTAAGCACTAAGACGTGTTGCACACTGTTTGGCCAAATATTTTCCATTCAAACTTGCCTAAAATTGTTCATAGATTTTCAAAATATGAATTTAGAATTGGTGTTGATGGTGTTCCTGTATGTGATGTGACATTGTGAGATAGAAGTGTCGTTGTATGTTCAAAACACAACTGAACAATTTATGCAAATCCACATATACTGACTTAACTAAGTATACTTTTTCGTTTGTTTACAGAGCTTAAAGTATAAGGTTAAAGTGTTATGGCACCTTTAACTTTAAAATATTCATCATTAAAAAAATGCGAAATTATTTTATGCTTTTAAATTTCGTTGAAAAGACGTTCGAACTTTTTTTATTTCATTTTTATGAAGTTTGCTGGTGTTGTTAAAGTTCTGTTACTCATTTCCTTTACACTATAGTTTAGCTAACCAAAAGAGATGAGAGATCGTTAGAAATTGTATTGGTCAGTGGCCTGTACTTAGCTCGCAATATCCAACATTTTACACATCATAGGTAATCCGATTGCTTCAGTTACCTTGGATTTGATCCACATTTGTTATAGGGAAGCTCAATCTTGTTGGCAGTAAGAGAGTATCTGCAATATTTATAAACTCTGTTTGGCATGTATGAATTTGCAGTGTTGGTAGGCATGTCGACAGACTCAGCATTCCGGCAAATGCCTGAGCCAGGAGATGTGGTAAGCAAGAGCAAGACACTGTCTTTCAAATCATTTGTCAGTAGCCTTCTCCTGTCATAAAGATATGTAGGTTTTTGATTTTGGTCTCGGGAAAGTTTTTTCCAAGGTGTTCGCCCAGGTAGGTAGGTTGGAGTTTGATACCAAACATCACTTGAGCGCGCATAGCGGCCCGTTGCGACATCAAAAAGTAAGCGAATTTCACCAAGCTTACCAATGAGGTTGGTCAGAGCCGGAGCTGCATACCAAAGCACGAATACCTATGTTGGAAGCACGGAAGTTTGATAAACCAGGCAATATCTCTGATATTCATGTATGAAAACGCCTTTAAACTGACAAGGAATCTAGGGCCATAGGATTGACAAAGAAAGTGGATAACAGCCTGTAAGTTCTTTATGAACTCTTGTGCTGCTGTGAAATGTGAAAAGAATTAATGAAAAATCTTCTAACTGTGTTGCTATTATTTGATGTTTCACAATTTTTGCTCTTCATATGCTAAAAACGAAAGTTCGTTCTGTTATACTCCCTGGACGTTTCTCTAACCGCGCCTTAATATACGAGTCTAACAACTGCTATACATCTTGGCAAAAGGACAGTGAAGGATTATTGAATAATTATCTTGGAACAAAAGCTTTTTCAGTACAATTACTAAAGAAAAGGATGACGTTAAAGAGTGATTAAATGATGACTGCTTAGGCATTTGTATTTAAATAAAGCTAAAGGATACAAGCAAGTATGTGTGTATGTGTATAATTCTAAATATCCATAAGATTTTATTGTGTTGTATGCAAGAAAGTTATTTTGTTTTTTATTACATCTGGGAATTGTTGGTGATTCCATTGCTACTACCAAGAAAAGGAAAGCCATTTTATTTATTTTTTATAGCTTGTTATAACTGAATACAGGTCCCTTAAGGCTAGAACATTCCACAAAAGCAAAAATTTCCTTATGTATAGTATCCATAAATAGGAAAATATTTCTTAACGTATAGTATTTATGGCATGGGACGTCAAAGTTTACATGTATGCACAAGTTTCGGTGTATGAGCATACGATTTTTGTGGGAGTAGTCATGAAACTGGATTATATATTGAAGATGCTTAGGCTTTACATAAATACACACATATATAATTGGTTATTACAGACCGTCACTCAGGATTACAACCTAGCTTCTCACACCACTTATGTTGTGTGTGTTAATTTTATATACGAGTGGAGGGACCTACAGTTTAAAGTATACTCCGAACGACAGATTTTTTGAGAAACCTTTTCACGGCAATTTTTTTTACTCTCAGAGTTTTTGCCAGAAATCTGCTGAGAGGAAGTCGCCGTTTTGTTCGAGATGTTTGAGCCAGGGTTTTGAACTACTGCCTCATATCTAATAAATCAACACACTACATACTACACTACGGTGACTTCTTCTAATCTCATTGAACTTATTTATTTGTTAGTGTATTGGCTATGTTATTAGTTTTCATATCGTCTTATCTATTAAATCATATTGAATGGCTCAATATCTCCTTTAAAGAGTACTTTTAGACAATCTCAGAAGTGGTGTCAATACTCTATTTAAATAAATACTCTCAGGGAAGTTAATGTCCACTTTATTTCCAATAATTAATTGTATAGTCCTACTCAATATTGTTACGAAAATGGAAATGGTGTTTTGCTTTCACATCGTTTAAATTGTAAACAAAAGCTACAAAATCAAAAACAATGAACTTGTTTACATGATAAACAAGTAAACAAAAATATACCAACAAAACACCAGTATAAAAGGGGAATAAACAAGCAAACAGAAATGCAACGACAACACTGCAAGAACAAACGTAAACAAAATATAAAAAATATAATGAAAACAACATATTTACATTTATAGAGATTTCGAGAAGACGAAGTCATTCGCTTCAAGAGCATTCATCAGACTGTTTAGCCTGCGATATAAAAGGCAAGACAAAGCAGGCAATGGAGTCAGAAAGAATTCAGTCAGTCTTGTGTGAAGAGAAGATACAGATCTATTGAACAATTGTTATTGTTTACGCAAAAGTGTAAAAAGAAGAATAACCAATAGAGCAATTGTTGTTGTTTACATCAAATTGTGAACAGTGACACACAGAATTGTGCGAACAATAAAGAAATTAATTAAAATTAACATAAATTTATTTTAATTGCGTTCTGCGAGCTCATATTTCAAACGTTTTTAAAAGGCAAAAGCATAACGTACAATATTACATTCCTATAGCGAACATTAAATAACACTGCAAACGTCGTGTAGTTTTAGGAAGAATCTAAGATTCAAAAGATTTTACGAAAAAAAAAATATATTCGAATTCATGGTGTAATAAGAATACTGATATCTTCAGATGTATTCAACATATAAGCAATATCCAGTAATCAATAAAGCAATCTAGATCAACTATATGTAAGATTTTCATATTATCATAGCTTCTATATCTTAATGGTCTTATGAAGCTCACAGTTATTGCCGTGGTTCACCAAATCTCTGCTCTTAATATTTGCATTATTATTGCGAAATATTTTATTTAAAATATACAAATTCGCTAACAAAGTTATAATTTAAATGCTTTTCTAAAATATATCGAATCTTAACTACCACAACATATTTTGAAAATTTATATACAGTATTGCAATGTTTTTTGTCAAAATTATTTTCTTTTTTGTGAAACATTTTTATTTATTTCGCTTTGAATAAATTTATTTTATGTGTCTACCTTTAGTTGTGAAATAATATTCAGTGAAACTGCTCAGTTTTCTTCAATATCACCGTGCTACAGTCAAATGTTCCCCAACTAATAACATAGTGTAGGTTGTGAGTTTTGTTGAGTAGAACTCAAAAATATTTTTTTATATTTCTCGAACGCTCCAAACTTGTTTTATTTGACAAAAACGGTATTTTTTATCTTTTCATACAAAATTATTGATTACGCAAACAGTTTTTAACCTATTTTCAAAATCCAAAGTTTTTCAAAAGAGGAGAGATGGGTCACATAAACATGGTTAAAACTTACGTATTATGAAATTTGATCGGGTTAACTTGGAAAATATATTTTTTTCTCATTTTTTCAAGTTTAGCCATTCTTAATTGAAAAATTTATTTAAAAAGTATAAAATAAGTGATGAGATTCTAAAAGTGCATTATCTTGTGAAGAGATTGACACTTCGTTTTATCAAACTTGACAAAAATTTCCGAAGTTATTTAAATAATATTAGAGTCGTGTTATATTTTTTATACTTATATGTCATCTTATCAAATGAATTTTCAGTTAAAAAATTTTCAAAATTTTTGATGGATCTTGATTGTTTGTTGGAAAATGTGTCAATTTCACGTTTGCACGAAATTACATATATTTACAAAGTTGAAAAAATATGAAAAAAATTCGCATTTGCCAAGTTTACCTCATCAAAACTCATAGTATATTAAGTCAAATAAGACGCCCATCCCTCTCCTTTCTACTAAGATTTAAATTTGGGGCATCGTGTCGGAAATGTTTGTGTAATCAATAAATTTGTGCGTAAAGTTCAAAAAAACATTTTTTGTCAAATAAAACAAATTTGGAGGGTTCAAGAAATATAAAAAAAAAATGTTTTTAAATTCTACTCAACAAAACTCACAACTTACACTATGTTATTAGTTGGTTGTATTACATTTTTTTATTTTGTCGCATAGTGTTATATGAACGTTTATTTTTTTTTCAATAAAAAATTCCTTTGACTTGCTGTTTTCCTTTCAAATCGTTGACACGACAGTGCAGATATATGTTTGCACTGGGGTGTCGGTGATGGACGATGAAAATTCTTGCCAAATATTTTTGTATTGAATGGACCTCCTTACTAAAACAAGCATATGTTTAAAAGATTCTTTTTTTTATTCGAAAAATATTCGTAATATTTGTGAATGTCTGCAATATGAATATTTTAATAAAATTGAATATGAATATTTTAAAAAAATTAATGTTTATTTAAATAATTTAGCAATTCACGCCACACACACAAACAAATAAACACAGATTATTAAGCCGTAAGGAATTTGCTTGCTGGTATTTGTGAAAAAATAATATATTTACATGGTGTTAAGATAGGTACAAAATGTTGGATTGCTGAGTATACAATTGCAATTGCGAATATCCAAATTGTTTTTGATTCCATATCTAAAAGTAGAAAAATATAAAATCATGTACATTAAAGTATAGGAAATTGAAAAAAAAAATATGAAATTGAATAAAAACACTGTAAACCAATTGATTGTAATTTAATTTATAAAAAATACGCCATAAAAAATTTTACGAATTCTAAGCTTTGCTGCTTCCACTTCTTCCCACTACAGATACAGTGCCGCTTAATACATTTTGGACAAAATTTGAATTGTAATTACTCTTTCCCTAAATAAGTAAATCCTTTGTCGACTTCAAAGATTCAGATGTATTTGTGAAGATCATTTAACATCATAAGAATGATAACATAAGAATGAACACACAACATAAACGGATATGTGGCTTAAGATTCAAAGGATACTCGTGAATTAATGTAAGTTGAACGTTCGTACATGTATCACGAAATAAAAGACATCTACGCATGTCAACGATTAGAAACAGAAAGAGAACTTTATTAATCTTCTATAAGCTTTTATAGGATTGTACTTAATAGTAGTATATAATAAAACAGAGTTGTACTTAATAGTAATATATAATAGTTACAGAGTTGTACTTAATAGTAATATATAATAGAGTTGTATAAAATATTTTTTAATAAATTTAATATTTAATAGAGATGGCACTACACCTCCCTTTTTATATAAAAAAAATTGGAAATCAAACAGGTTATCGATCAGGCTGTTTGGTTTCAAATTTTTTTCATTACAATTATGAATGTTTGAAAATTTCTTATATTAACTAATAATTATTTCCAATTTTATAACATTATTATCCATATTATAGAATGTAATTAAAAAAAGTATAAAAAAGTATTTATAAAATAAAAAGTAGTAAATATATATAGTATAGATAAAGTTCATTATATAAATTAGAATTAAAAGTGTTTCTGTTTTATTCTCATTTTTATTTATGAAAAACAAATTATTATAAATTATTTGTAATACAATTTGATTATTTTAGTATTTTCGAATTCTAATCTTGTGGACAACTTTATTTTTTCTTGTTACTTTATCAATCAGTGTTACATTTGTACCATTAATATTTTTTACGATATAAGGTCCTTCATAAATATTCTGATGTTTATCATACGGTTCTTTTTGAAGTAAAACATTATCATTTGTTTGTATTGATATTGGTTTTGCAAATTTGTCATAATAATTTTTGTTTCTCGTTTTGTGTTTTTCAATCAATTGTCGTGCTATTATATTAGTTTTCTGTAATCTATGTTTAATTTCCTTACTGTAATTATCCAAATTGTAAATTGGTTCTAAATCTTTATCTTTTTCATTGGGCATTACTACATTTTTACCGAAAACAAGCTCAAAGGGTGTGAATTTAACATCAAAAACTGAGTTAGGTGTTGTGTTGTGATAAAAAGTAAAATATTTAAGGTATGTATCCCAATCAGGCATGTTCTCATTTAAGTAAGCTCTAATGTACTCATTAAACACTCTATGACTACGCTCTACGGTTCCTACCGTTTCGTTGTGATAACTAGTGGAAAATTTAAAATCAATCCTCAGATATTTACACAGTTCTAATAAGATTTCATTTTTAAATTCAGTCCCTAAATCAGACTTTATAGTATTCATTTTACCGTATATTAAAATAAAATTTTCGAAAATTGCACGAGCCACTGTACTAGCAGATTTATTAGGTATAGGAATAGTTACTAAGTATTTTGACATATCGCACATCAATGTTAAAGCATATTTATATCCATAATGGTAACGGACCTATTGTGTCAAGAACTACTATATCAAACGGGCTGACAGGGGTTGGTGTTAAAACTAGTTCCTCAATATTCTTGGCCTTAACCTTGTTCAAAATGCATTTAGGACAATTCCTCACGTATTTTGCAATATCCCTAGTCATTCCTTTCCAATAAAATTTTGTACGAAGTTTAGCATACAATTTTTTCTGACCACAATGTCCACCAAGAATTGGATCGTTATGATATATCTGCATTAATTTTGTTTTCTCATCCTCCTCACTGATAGTTACTATTGGTTCTGTAAGAACAATCTCCAAAGATTCCAGTATTTCGTTTCCCGAACTCTTAAATTCTTGAATTGAAAAAATAGTAAAAAATATGTCATTTTTAGGCCATTCTGCCCTGCTAATTCCTTGATTGTTGGCTTCAATTTCCAGCCTCGAAAGCAAATAATCTAAATTAATTGTTTCGTTAACAAACTCGAAATCAACAGTGAACAGTTTCCTAAATTTCCTAAATAAATTTACGCGTAATGTTCTTAATCCATTAATGTCAATAATTTGAGTTCTTATTTTCGCTGTGTTCTTATCAAAATCATAAGAGAATTTATCATAAATTTTCAGTGTGGAATTCCCTGACTCTGCGTCGGGTTTAATCAGTTCAATACTATCATCTTTAAACTTCCTAGCCATTGCCCTCGTTGTCATTCGCAGTACCCTACTATCTTTTAAATCCGCAATTGTAACTCTTGATAGTGCATCTGCTCCTACATTGTCCTTACCCTTTATATACCCAACAGTAAAGTTGTATTCAGATAATTCTAATCTAATTCGTGTTAATTTAGAAGATGGATCTTTCATATTAAAGAGATATACCAAGGGTCGGTGATCGGATCTTACTGTAAATTCCGTGCCATATACATAGGGTCGAAATTGGGTAATTGCAAAGTGAATTGCCAATAGTTCGAGTTCTATAATAGGTTTCTTACGTTCAGATTGAGTAAATGTTTTCGAAGCAAAGTAAATTGGCAAATTTCTTTCATTAAAGTTCTGACTTAATATAGCACCACAACCTATCCTCGATGCATCAACTGTGATTAAAAATTTCTTGGAAAAATCTGGGTATTGTAAAATTCTTGGAGAAAGTAAAGCCGCTTTCAAACTTTCAAAGGAATTCTGGCACTCACTCGTCCAATTAAATTGAATATTTTTTCTAGTCATCCTATTCAAGGGTGCCGCCAATGTGGCAAAATTTTCTATAAAACGCCTGTAATAATTGGCGAAAGCAACAAATCTTCTTACAGCGTCTTTATCTGTCGGTATGGGATAATTATTCACAACATTGATCTTAGTATCATCCGGCAAGAGTCCTTTTGCTGTACATTTATGGCCAAGAAATGTGACTTCCGGCCGAAAAAATGTATATTTGTAGGGATTTACCTTCAAATTATATTCCCTCAAAATACTAAAAACATCCCTCAAATTCTTCAGATGGTGTTGTTTACTACAGCCAATTATAATTATGTCATCGACATACAGAAAAGCCTTGTTTGGTGCTAAACCGGAAAATGCAATTGACATCATTCTCGAAAATGAATTAGGCGCTACATTCAAACCGAAGGGTAGAACCTTCCACCGAAACGAACCCTTATCTGTACTAAATGCAGTAATATCTCGCGAAGCTGAATGCAATGGAATCTGATGAAAACCTGAAAATAAATCTATTACCGAAAAATGTTTCGCTCGACCTAGATTGTCCAAAATATCGTCTATTCGGGGTAAAGGGAATTTGTCCGCTATAAGTTTCCTATTCACCGCTCGATAATCTACGCACATGCGATAAGATTTCCTATCATCTGGGCTCTTTTTGGGGACTAAAATTAGTGGGCTATTATAGTTTGAGCTACTAGGTTCAACTAAATCCTTTTGCAATAATTTTGTCACCTGCCTGTCAATTTCGCTTTTCTGACTGTGAGGTAATCTATAATTTTTCATATATACAGGAGATGAATCTACTAAGCGCAATTTTTGTTCATAAAAATTATTAACCGTCATTTTGTCATTCTTCAAGGCGAAAATATCCGAGAATTCTTCGCAGAGTGGTATCAAACTATCTTTAATGTCATCCGGCATCTGATCCTTTAATATCTCCTTTAGTTCAGTCTTACGCTCCTCATTTTTCGTTACATCATTCAAAGAATATACATGAAAGTTCGACAATCTCTCAGTCCTTATGTTATCATTCCGAATGCATTTGTACTCATCACTAATATTCACTAATCGCAAAACCGGGCTAGTCGAATCGATTATTCCACGTGCTATGAAAACACCTTTATCAATCTCCTGACCATCAACAAACATTGGTTCCCTAACGTTATGTAGCCTAAAAGTTCTAAACACCTCACTTCGTAGTGGAACTATACATGTGAAGTTATCTTTTCCCTGTAAAATTGGTATATTAACACTATTCAGCCTTGTATTCACAGTTAACGTTAAAGTTTCATAATCAATTTTGCACATGTTATCCCTAAGAAAGTCCTTACCTAAAATGCCGTCCGCAGGTATATTAAAATCATCAGATACGACATGAAAAATTTGAGAAATAAGTTGGTTTGTAAAAATTAGATTGGTACAAATCGTTCCTAAGGAAAAAACAGACTCATTTGTCACTCCAGTAATACTAATGACCTCATTTTCATTCAGAATTGTATCAAATGTAAGACATGAGATTTTTATTAATGAAATATCAGCTTGTGTATCCACAAGAAAAGAACAAGAATGTTTCGCACATGTAGCATTTAATCTAATAAAATCAGCATAATTGAGGTTTAAAGTAAAAATTGATATTCTAGAAGGTTTATTTAATTCCGAGTTGTCTCCCGTTCTAGCATTGCATCCCCCAACTCTATCTGTTGAGGGACTTCTGAGTTTAAAGACCTAACAGAAGCCCTCTGTCTTAAATTTCCTGAAAAATTCGCATGATTGTTGTCATTATGATTCATGTTGTTGTTACTATAAAAACGTCGTCGACTATTGTTGTTATTAAAATTCCGATTATTGTTACCAAAAGTGCGATTATCGGTTCTATAACCGCTGCCACGGAAATTCCCATAATTATTCTTTCGGTTAAAGTTTCGATTTCCAAAGTTATTGTTCCTATACGACATGTTAGACCTACCACTGTTCGACCTTATTGCCAACACTTGACGCTCCTTTAACTCATTTGTTTGCTCTACGACCAATTTAGCCAAAACTTCTTTGGGGTCACTAAAATTTGAAGAAGCTAGAATAGACTTTACTAAATCTGTCTTCGCGTTCAAACGGCACATAGTAACCATCTGATCAACCGCCATTTCCTGAGCCTTTGTTTTCGTTATTCCCTCAATTATCAATGATCGCTTAAATGCATATGCTAACTCATCAGCCTCCCGTGAAAATTCCGAATAATTATTGTTCCTAACAGTAAGGGCCGCCATTTTACCCGCAATAACCTTCGAACTCTCCGGTTTGATTTTCTGTCTTAAAGCTGTCCTTATCTGATCCACGGAGGTTAAGTTATCAGGTAAAGCCTCTCTTGCCCTTGCCTCAAATTTAGATTTCGCAAAATTCAAAAATGTTAAATTTAAACTAGGATCGGTCAAGTTTTCTTTAGAGTGTTACCTTATCTAAGAAAGAATCTAATGCCAGAGGATCACCATTATAATTTTCCCTAATAATTGATGCACACATACTAACGTTGGACTTCTTCTGCTCTAGTGTCGCCATTTCGTATTTCAATTTCAAATTATCCGAGCTAAATTCACTATCCGATTCAATTTTCACCACAACACCGGCGTCAATACGTGATAACAAATTCACATCCGAATCTAAAACACTGTAGCCCAATCTTTCCAAACATTTAAATAATAATGTTCTACAATGAATAATTTTCGATGAAATGTTAGCTTTGTTAGTATTTGTTAAACTTCCTGAATTAAATTCCAAATATTCAAACAATGCGTTATAATTCTGAATTAAAAGTGTTTTATATTCTTCAATTTTACTAATGTTTTTGGTTAATGGCCTATTTTGCAAAATTCTCTTTTTTATATTAATAAAATTCGAAATGAGATTATTAAATTCCTCGCGGTCCGTTTCAGGCATTAAATTTAATTCTGTAATCAAGAAAAATTTAACTCAGAAGGCTTAAGACATGTTTAAAAGAATCTTTTCTAATACTAATGTTACAAATACACATTTTCTGATTTTGAATGATTTAAAAATTTTAATTTTATTTGATTTTATTTTCTCTTCAAAAAAAATATATTTTTTCGTTTCTCTTATTTAAGATTTTCTACGACAAAAGATTCTCTTTATTTTCCGTTATATCTACGGTTTAGTTATTGTTAATTTATATTACAAAAAAAAATATTCTCTTTATATAATTTGTTTCTTTTTATGTTTTTCTATTATTTCTTCCTTTCTCTTTCTTAACTAATCCATGAATATTACTCTTCATATTTATTATCAACAAAGCTAATAAGAATTTCTCTTTTAAAATTTAGTTAAAAAGAGAAGAGAACATTTTTTTTGTTTAATAAAAACAGTATAAATAAGTGTTGATCATATTTAATACATTACACTATTGAGAATAATGAACTTTTATTTACGCTTTCCTTATATATATGTTATTTAACATTATTTTTTCTTAATGTTATTCAAATTCAAAAAAAAGTTTTCATTTCTAAATTAAAATTAATTAAACATATTAATGCTATATTAAAGCTTATATGAATATGCAAAGTAACAAATGTATAGGAAGGAAATGTTAAAAAGTACTAAAGCTTTAATACATTTAATGTTTATGTATATATGAGCAATATAATATACAGTTAATTATATAACATATTATATATTATATAATTACTAATGTAAAAAAAAAAATTTCGGTATGTAAAATAAATTTTGTGAAAAATATAAGTCTAAATGTAGTTACTAGGTGAAGAGAAAAAATTTAATAAATATATAAATGTATATTGTAGTGTTGTTTTTTTTATATATATATATAGCAAATTTCCGATATAATCATTGTTTTGTCACCAAGGCCAACTTACGAGTTTGAGTGTACTTTCGATGGTTGTTGTTTCTGATGCTGTTGTTTTTGATGTTGTTGTTTTTGATATTGTTGTCTTTGATGCTGTTGTTTTTGATGTTGTTGTTTTTGATGTTGTTGTGTTTGATGCTGTTGTTTTTTATGTTGTTGTTTTTGATGCTGTTGTTTTTGATGTTGTTGTTTTTGATGAATTTCCCGTTGATATTTGTATTCGGCTTCGTATTTGCTATTTCTTCTTGATATGTGATCTATCCATTTAGCTTTTAATTCCGTTATTTTTCCTTTTTCTTTTCCAGTATTTGGTTGCTTATTATATGTAAGGGTGTGGCATCGTTGTTGTTATTGGAAGTAGTTGAAATAGTAGATTATATGTTCGTTTTATTTTAATTTATTGTATAACTGTTAAATTATTTGTAATTGTTTCATTTGTTAATCTTATATATTCTTTTGGTTGTTCCTTAGCTGATATTTTATTTAATTTAGTATTGTATTTTTATAAGAGTTCATAATTAATTTTATCGGTTTGTTATTTGTTGGTATTTTTTTCATTTCTTTTTGTGTTTAAAGAGTGTATTCATTTCATTTTACTTTTTTTAGTATGTTTTTTTTAGCACGTTTTCTGTCTATCGTTTTTTAGAGGTAATTGTTTATGTTTGTTATGGTTTGTAAGTTATATTGATATTCAAACGGTTTTTTTTTACATGTTTCTGTCTTACTTATTGTTTTGGAGGTTATGATGATATTCAAACGGTTTTTTTTGCATGTTTTCTATATTACTTATTGTTTTGGAGGTTATGGATGATATTCAAACGGTTTTTTTTTACATGTTTTCTGTATTAATTATTGTTTTGGAGGTTATGGATGATATTCAAACGGTTTTTTCTACAAATTTTAACGCACTTTCTATTTGTCCTATTGTTTTTTTTAGGTTATGGATGGTTTGATATTCAAATGGTTTTTTTCACTTTTAACAATTTATCTATTTGTTCTATTGTTTTTTATTTTTAGGTTATGGATGGTTTGATATTCAAACGGTTTTTTTTCCACTTTTTCTATTTGTTCTATTGTTTTTGGAGGTTATGTATGATTCCGCTATTCAAACTTATAACATGTTTCTATCTGTATAATTTTTTTCTCTTGTTATATTTATTTTTGCAAAATTCACTTTTTTTTATTTTTGTTATTTACGTGCTAAATTTGTCTTTTTTTCTTTTTCTTTTTTCTCATGATCTTTTCTTTATTTTTTCATTTATAACATGTTATTTACATGATAAAATTGTCTTTTTTTCTTTTTATTTTTTTCATGATCTTTTCTCTACACCTACTTGGAAAGCTTCGAGATTTTTTTTTTAGTCTTCCAACTTCAGTTATTATATTTTTGTACAGTTATGTTTTTCCAAGCAGACTTTATCTTTTTTCTTTGTTCTATTTTCTTTTGCACAAATTAAGTTTTTTTTTCAATCTGATTTTCACTTCTTTTTCTTTGTTCTATTTTCTTTTGCACAAATTAAGTTTTTTTTTCAATCTCACTTTCACTTCTTTGTCTTTAGTCTATTTCTTTTTTTAATTTACATTTTTTCTTTAGCGTAACTTTTTCTTTCACTTTTCATAATTGACGTCACGGTCGCCATGTAAGTTGAACGTGCGTACATGTATCACGAAATAAAAGACATCTACGCATGTCAACGATTAGAAACAGAAAGAGAACTTTATTAATCTTCTATAAGCTTTTATAGGATTATACTTAATAGTAGTATATAATAAAACAGAGTTGTACTTAATAGTAATATATAATAGTTACAGAGTTGTACTTAATAGTAATATATAATAGAGTTGTATAAAATATTATTTAATATATTTAATATTTAATAGAGATGGCACTACATTATTGTCATGAAGACGTACCTTAGTAATGCGAACATACGATCTGTTATACTCCACTTCAACTTTAAGGATATCTTTCTAATGCCTATTTCAAGCCTATTGCTCTAACACACTTCATAATGCTACTCAATGTCAATAATGACAATTCCCTTCCTAGCTGCATTAATGCACACAGCTTCCGAGATTGGGTTACAATGATTAATAAGTATGCTTTGAGTCTATATCAGCTGCATATCCTTAACAGTCAATGTCCGCCTCAGATAGATTTACTGGAAGTTCAACCACAACGGAATGTAGCCGCTGCTTCAACCTTCTTTCTGGGTGCTTCAGTGTTACACTTGTATGGGTCCCCGGATACTGTGACATTCCGGGAAACTGCAGAGCCGACGAGCTAGACAAAGCTGGCGCACTACTTCCGGAATCCTCTTCAATCAACTTAGGAAAGCCACTTACCTCGTTCAAGCTGGCATTCTTCCGAGACGCTAACCTATCCTGGATCAATGAGGAGTCCTGCTCCAACGCTAGGCTGACTTGGCCCTCAACGGATAGAAGGCGCAGCAACCAGTTATTTGGACTTGGTCGTAATATCATCTCGATCACAGTGGCCATGCTTACAGGTCACTGTGTTATGGGTAGACACGCGGAAAGAATGCGTCTACCATTTAACGACTTCTGCCGTGGGTGCAGATCCACTGAGGAAGAGAAGACTGTTATCCACTTTCTTTGTTAATGCCCATCGCTTCGAGGTGCAGATATAGGTTATTTGGCTCTCCAACCCTTGTCAGCTTGACGGAGCTATCGTCCATTGATGTCAAGGATATAGCCTCGTTTATCAAGCTTTTTGGCTGGTTTTCCAACGTGGGGTAGTCGTGTTTTAAAATGTGTAGCCCTTGCGCTGACCAACTTCACCCTCCTTGGTTCGGAGGAACTTGGTTAGTATAAAGACTGCGTTTCTCCTGTGGCATCACAACGGGCCGCTATGCGAGCTCAAGTGACCTTTTGGCATGGAAGCTACCACACTAACCTCAACCACAACCAGCCACCCAATTAGCGATGAAAGGACACCACCATGTGGGTATCCCTTAGTTGCGCCCAGCCTTATTTACTCGTATCCTGCGTATGTTTCCGTAGACTGAATGCATAGGACTTGCGGCATTTATTTGTATATAATAGGTTCTATACTTCTCCTATCTATTCATAATATCGTAACATGCCTTATGAAATAAGTCTTCAATACAAAGAAATGCACGGACTGTTTCTTCGTCTTTATCCCTTCGCTTCTCGGAACAGTCAGCCACAATTGAAGGCATCTAATAATGCCCAATCTAACAGGGTCACACTAGCTTCGAGCTCAAACACTCAATCCGTTACGTTCTGGTGTTCTAGTAAAGGATCAGGTGTATTGGGTTATTAGAACAAAACCTTGGAGTATATCCACTCAACTTGCTAAAAAATATAGTCGATATTATGACAGACGGTGCAAGTAAAAAAAGTTGCAGATTATTAACAGTAAACCAGCAGTTATGCTTTGCTTATGGTGTTCAACTGGTAATGCTAGTGTAGAATCAGAAGTGGAAATCATCCAGAAATTAATGAAGACTTTTCTGGCAGCAAAGAATTGGTTGATCTATGTTATGGTCATAGAGATGGTGGATACCAACATAATATAACGGAGGTCAGTTGCGGTTCATTGATCAAGAAGGTTCGAAATAAGGTAGTAATGTTCAAATGATCGCCAACAAAAAAGGATGTCTTATAAAAGTACGTTGCGGTTGGAGAGTCTTTAACTAAATAAAAGACTGGAAAACTAAATGGAGCACCTTTTTTGCTGATTAGAAACGTGTCTATTTATTAGGAAATTGTATACAAAAGGCATTAATATATATAAGAACACCTAAAGATGAATATTCCCAAAATGAGATTAAAGTGGCATCCGAAAACATAGTGCTGTGTTGCAGTAAATGGAACAGTTAACGTTCTTTGCCGACGGGATGCTAATCAGTTCACAACCGATGTTGAGATAAGCTTTATCTTGCAAAAAACTAAAAGATGATAACAATGTTATACGTAAAACTACATTCAGCACTCATACTTTGCATAAAACAAAGATATCTACAACTATTCAGTCCGAATTCGAAACAGAGTTCGTAATGGTTCCTTCTTTCATGAAATACTGCAACTTAATCGTTGTGCTATTCGAAAGATTAGACTGGTCCAGCTACATCACTTCGAATAGCTCATGAGCAGACGTCGGCACAAAGAGAACATGACAAAAATGTGAGTATTTGTGAGAAGCTTGTGTTAACCCAGAGGAAAATTGTTAGTAATATTTTCAAGTCTACTTACTAACCCAATAATTATATATTTGAGCGGAAAATATAGAAAATTTTACTGCGATAAATCCCTAAAGACACCGTATTTAACTTGGCAAGTATTCTTCAAAAAATCGAAATCATTTCTCATTGATACTAGTTAATCCTACTTTAATATTCCTTTGGGTGTATAATTGCAGTCTGAAAAAAAGCGACACGAACCTTCTTCTTTAGAAGCTGACAAGCAACTGAATGCATTCTTATGCCTTGGTTACCCAAGCGTTAGAAACGTAAAATCGTAACGTACGTAGCCTTAAAAACGTGTGTGTAGTTATAGAAACGTATAAAACGGGACATATGTCAACGAAGAATGTAAATAAAAACGAAACAGAACACAAAGCAACACACAAACGAACACAACACAATGCATAGAAATTGGTATACAGACTCATCATCAGTGTTGCCGTTTTTTGTTCAATGTGTAGATTATTCCGGATTTGGTTATTATTTTTTTTATAAAAATAGCTTTTGTTTTGTTTGTTAAAATTAATTAATTATGAGACTATAATTTTGTTTTCTTATTTTCTGTTTCTTTTTTCTCAATTATAATTTAAATTTGTAAAAAATAAAATAAAAAAACTGCAAATTTAATTTAGATCATATTTTTCCTTATTTGGTGATTTTTTCACAAATGTTGGTTACAATATTTTTTTTTCGTGGCAACACTCCACTCTCTCTCATGTTCTCTCTCTTATGTTCAAATGTCACGTAAAAACGTGGGAGAATTCTGTTTTATACAGATCGTTCCGTTTTGCTAACGAGAGAGAACGTTTGGGTAAGCGTTTACATTGTTCCCAATATGCTAAAAAGAGAACGTTTTCTACGGTACGTTACGTTACGTGTGGGTAATGCCTTGGTTACCCAAGCGTTAGAAACGTAAAATCGTAACGTACGTAGCCTTAAAAACGTTTGTGTAGTTATAGAAACGGTTAAAACGGGACATATGTCAACGAAGAATGTAAATAAAAACGAAACAGAACGCAAAGCAACACACAAACAAACACAACACAATGCATAGAAATTGGTATACAGACTCATCATCAGTGTTGCCGTTTTTTGTTCAATGTGTAGATTATTCCGGATTTGTTTATTATTTGTCTTATAAAAATAGCTTTTGTTTTGTTTGTTAAAATTAATTAATTATGAGACTATAATTTTGTTTTCTTATTTTCTGTTTCTTTTTCTCAATTATAATTTAAATTTGAAAAAAAATATAAAATAAAAAAACTGCAAATTTAATTTTGATCATATTTTTCCTTATTTGGTGATTTTTTCACAAATGTTGGTTACAATATTTTTTTCGTGGCAACACTGCACTCTCTCTCATGTTTTCTCTCTTATGTTCAAATGTCACGTAAAAACGTGGGAGAATTCTGTTTTATACAGATCGTTCCGTTTTGCTAACGAGAGAGAACGTTTCGGTAATCGTTTACATTGTTCTCCATATGCTAAAAAGAGAACGTTTTCTACGGTACGTTACGTTACGTGTGGCTAATTCACACTTAACTCCAGCATTACGCTCTTTTTAACGAACATTGTTGATGTTCGTTACCTATGTGTGTAAAAAACCCGAAAATGTTCTTCCCCTGGGGAATTTTGGTGCCGACGGCCTGAATCATTTTTCTGTTCTTTTAGATACTTTCAATATTTCAAACAAGCCCAATTGAGCTATAAAAACGCACTATTATCCGATGTGATAGCTTGTCTGGGAAAATTTAGAAAGAAATACTCTTGTTTGATAATGGTGGTGGCTTTTGAAGGACTATTAAGCTAGCCAATGTAGCGGCTGAACATGCTTTCTCTGCAGCTGAATTTTTCGCAACTAAAATAAGATGATGTATGCCCGGGATTGTAAATATAGATCGGGATTGCCAACTCTTTCCCCTATGCGTTCAATCGTTGAATTACCTTGTAGCCTATAAATTATAAAACAAGTCTTAGAGAAATTAAGACAACAGTTCTTGGATGAAGGCGAATAATAAACATTTTCAAATTAAATTGAAATTAGGAATTAAACAGGCAGTGACGGTACTGAAAATAAATTTAAATTTTAAACAATTTTTATTTGAAAATCATCAACTTCTTCGGTAACGATTGCAATTAAATTTTGAAATGTGGAAGTGATTGTGTAACCATTTTAATATAAAATCTTAAAAGAATAAAAAAAAAAATAAAAATTAAATCATCCTTCGTCTGTTTTCATTTGTGCAACAATTGGAAATTTTATTGTTAATTAAGGAATAAAAAAACAATTCCCACAAAAGATGTTAAAAAGAAAAGCAATGTTAAGCAACTGCTGTTTCCAACTGTCACTCAAATTAAACAACATTAAACGTCAAATATTATATTTATATGGATGTAAGTATGCACATACATATATGTATGTATACTATTAATTACAATAAAATCGCAAAAAAAGAAAGAAACCAAATAAATGAATAAAAAATGAGAAATAAAACCTTGAAAAAGAAAGAAGAACAATATATTATTTATGATATACCCGTCTACTCATCTCTCTGTATGCCTGTCTTCTTCACACAGTTTTATAAGTTATGACGTTAATAAAAATTATTATTGAATATATGTACGCATTTTGTAAATAAAATTTTGTTATTTTGATTGTAATACAAAAAGAAAATGTTGTTGTATCATAGTTTTTGTTTATTATTAAAATGATAGCATACATATGCAGGCGAAATTGTATTTCGCTGTTATATCACTTGAATAAATCCATAAAGGGAATGTCAGTTCATTAGTTCAATCATCAGTTTTACAGCTTCAATACATATTGACGTACTGACATACATATTGCTAAGTGATTGAAAGCATGCACAAATATTTAACGAAAGCAATATTTATCGGAATTCTTCAAATGAAATGTCGATATCCCATGTAATGTACGATATTATTATAAAATAAATATTTTAATACAATATCGGAACATACTCTGATTAAAAATTTGCAAAGTTTATAGATGTTTTATTTACAGCTAATAAAAAATGATTATTTGCTAAAGTAGGCGTATATTAACAGTCGACCCCATAGCTATTGTATACTCGTCATTTATAGCCATTTCACCGCCATTCAATTGTATTTGAATATTGGGAACACATGTTTTGAACAGTAAGGGACAAAGCTGCAATGAGAGGAAATCGTTGGTATTTGATTTATGTCCTCATGATTAATTACTTAATTTATCACTAAAACTCTTTAGTCAAAATTCCCACCTAGTTTCTCACACCGCCCATGTTGTGTGTGTTCATTTTGTCTATGAGTGGAGGTACCTATGGTTTAAAGTCCACTCCGAACGATTGAGAAGCTTTTCATGGCAAATTTATTAATCTCAGAAGACAGCTGAGAGAAAGCCTCTGCAGAAATTTTTTTTCATATTTCATTTTTGTTGGAGATATCTGACTTTAGGAATGCAACATAACCTAGACACTTATATGCACGGTCATTTAGTTTTCTTTTTCTTCTTCAGGGTTAGGTTAGTTTCAAAAGTAGCACAGTTCTGAGAAAGCCTGCTCTAGGCCATACCTGTGAAGTAATGATTAATAATTTGATTACTTTTTTTTGAAGGTGAAGTAATGATAACAATTACGATTATTTTTGGTTAAAATAGTTAATAATTGATTACGATTACAAAATAATCAAAAAGTAATCAGGATTACTGGCGATTAGTCTAATAACACTATGCGACAAAATACAAACAATTAAATATACACGAGTAACTACCTAGTCTAAGTTATTCAGTTAGTTGAGTAGAACTCAAAAATACTTTTTTTATTTTTCTCGAACCCTCCAAACTTGTTTTATTTGACAAAAACGGTTTTTTTTCTTTTCACACAAAATTATTGATTACCCAAATATATTTGAAACTATTTTCAAATCCAAAGTTTTTTAGAAAGAGTAGAGATTAGTCTTTAAAACAGTGTACATAAATATTTTGTTCAAACTTATATGTTTTGAGTTTTGATGGGGTAAACTTGGAAAATATTATTATTTTTTTCTTATTTTTTCAAGTTTGGCCAATCTTAATTGCAAAATTTAATTAAAAACTATAAAACCAGGGGGGATATTTTTAAAGTGCATACTCTTGTGAAGAGATTGACACTTTGTTTTATAAAATCGGACAAAAATTAAAGAGTTATTTTTTCGGTCCCCCGGCAAAACAGACCAAATTATCATAGACAATGGACATAGATATACAACGAAGACAATGTACAACTCCATAAATAGCCATAGTATGGATAAGAAATATATTTCAACAAATGTACGTCGAAAAGTACAGTGGGCAGTAATTATAGCCATTAAAATTAAAATTTAATATTTCTCTGGCGACTTCCTCTTAGCAGATTTCTCGCAAAACTCTGAGTGTAAATAAAATTGACATGAAAAGTTTCACAAAAAATCTGTCGTTCGGAGTCGACTTTAAACTGTAGGTCCCGCCACTCATATATAAAATTAACACACACAACATGTTAGAAGATGGGTGTAAACCTAACGGAACGGTTGCAATGACCAGTTATGTAGGTATGTATGTATGTATGTAACCATTTCTTCAGATGGAAAATGTGTTCATGTAAATACAAAGGCGCTTCGTTGATCACCTCGTGAATGCTCCAAAAAATATTGTCATCAGCAAAGTTAGAAGCATAAACACTAAAAGGAATGTTCGAAGTATGCATTAAATATGTTGCTGTGTAGAACGCTGGCTGTTATTGGCTGGGAATTACTCATGAATTCACTTTCCTTAATTACAAATTTTCTGCCGATGCTATAGCTTTCCAATAGCCTCTCAATACAAAATTGTGTTTCCATTTGTGAACCAAACTCTGTTGAATGCTTGGAAACATCTATAAAAAGAGCGGGTCAGTATTTCTCTTTCTCAAATGCACTTCTAATGACATGCACCAATTTGTGAGTTTATTCGATAATACTGTGTTTTCTTCTGAAGCCAAATAGATGGTTGGGTATACATCTATTTGCATTTAGAATTGGTATAAGTTCATATATCAGCAGTTTCTTTTTTGAGAAATTTTTCATGACAATTTTATTTACTCTCAGAATTTTTGCCAGAAATCTGCTGAGAGGAAGTCGCCGCAGAAATATATTCTCATGTTTCGTTTTGATGTCTGACCTGGGGTTTGTACCGTGGCCTTACGTCTAATAAACCAGCACACTACCTACTAGACTTCGGCGACTTCAGCGACGGCGATACCTTCAAACTGTAGGTCCCGCCACTCATGTATAAAATTAACACACACATCATGAGTGTTGTGAGAAGCTAGGCCGTAATCCTGACTGAAGGTTTATAATGGCCAATTATGTATGCATGTATGTTAATCTTTATTGAGTTTAGAATAACTGTGAAATTGTTTTTAAATAGAATTTCATTTGAAATCCAAACTACTAAAAAATACATATTTTTATTAGACACTGTACTCGAAGTTTATTTGAAGATGTGTGCATAAATGACAAAGTCGTACGATGGCTTCCTTATATTTGTAATTCCAAGAAAACGTTTTCTATTCCTTTTTCCCTCATTACTATCGTCTATTGTTCTTTGTTAGAATGTATTTTAGTTGTCGTTTACTGCAATATGTCAAATGGAAGAAAGTATGTCTTTAATGTAAGCACATGTGCACACATACAGTTTTTTGATAAGCCTTGGAAATCGCACATTCATCACAATCATTGACACGCACACTGACATAATAAATATCCGTCAAATACTTTACATTTCAAAAAAGGGTTCAAAGGCACAGTGTTCAAAGTGTTAAAGAGAAAATTAGTAAGAATTGCGGCCCCTGGTACTTAAAAGGAAACGTTGTATTAAGTTGAGGGTCGGAGAAATAAATATTTCTTATAATAAATATGGTATTTTCGTAGTCGCATAATATTTTGTTTTTATTTATAAAAGTTTCCTTCACGAATGGCTCCGGGTAGTATGTAGAATACAGATATCGCGTGGCCCATCTATCGGTTTAAATTTGAACCATCGGTTATTTCCAATCTTGCAATACTTATGTCATTCTATTCTGTCACAAAATTCAGTATATTATCTTGACTGAACGTAATGAATCGAATTACGCTTGAGTAACGTAGGGATTTATTGGAAATTTATTTCCAAAACATGTCATGTCATACAAAATTTGGTCGCAACGAAGGACGAACAATGGACGGTATCGCAAGTTTATTGCTAAAGTTCGTGAAACTGGTTTCATTCTTGATGCGACAAGATGTGAGCGTGCTCGAAGCTCTGGCTGAAAGTGTGCGTGAGAGAATCCATCAATATCAACTCAGATCAATCAATCAATCAATAACAACAGATTTTAGGTATTTCTTTGAAAATGGGGACGACGTAACAATTGCGGTCAGTGGAGACACCTATCGCACCATGATAACCGACTTTTTGCACCCGCTCTTCATGGTATTGTTGTGAACGATGTTTGGTTTCAACAGGATGGTGCAACTTGCCACACATCTCATGCCACAATCGATTTATTGGGTCAAACGTTTGATGGCCGCTTAATTAGCCGAAATGGTGATGTCAATTGGCCGCGATGAAGTTGCGATTAAAACCGTTGGATTATTTTCAGTGGGATGCTGTTAAAGAAAAGTGTTATGCCGGCAAACCAGAGACAATTGAGCTTTTGAAGGTCAACATTCGCGATGTCATTGCCGCGATACGACGCCATACATTCGAAAAAGGGCACACAAATTGGTCCTATCAAATGAGGTACTGTGAGGCCATATGAGTGAAATAATATTCAATTTGTAAACGGAACAATTCCACTTCACAACAAAAACATAAATTTGGCAAAATTTCAACCGCTTTATGTTTTATTGCTTTTTTAAACGAGGGTGTTAAGTCATTATATCGTATCGCATAATGGAATATGCTGAAATCCTTTGAAATTTAATGTCCAAATATACTTCGAAGTTTATTATAACTCGCGATAGCCTAGTAGGTAGTGTGTTGGCTTATTAGGCATGAGGCCACGGTTCAAGGCATACGACAGACATCCTCAACATAATGTGAAAAATATTTCTTCGGAGACTTTCCCTCAGCAGATTTCTGACAACAACTCTGGGAGTAAAAATAAAATTGACATGAAAAGTTTTTCTAAAGATCTGATCTGATAAAGATGGGTCGACTTTAAACTATAGCTCCTACCGCTCATAGAGAATATTAAAACACATAGCATATGTGGTGTGAGAAGACAGGCTGTAGTCTTAACTGAAGGGTTGTAATGACCCCTATGTATGTATGTATATACTTTTATTGAGGAATGGTTTGAAGACAGTAAACAACAACAGTGTCTCGATAAAATTGTCACCACTCCAGAATATTATTAGAACTGAAGTCATTGCATATTTAGTAGTACATATATAATTGTTTTGTTTAGCTCTTCTAAAAATAAGATTTTCTTGTTGGGGAATAAGATATAGGCAATCGAGCAAATATAATTTCTTATTATATAAACAGCCCCTGTATTCATGTTTGCAAAGTATTGTAGCAAAAATCCAATGCTTTGTGATTATTGCTTTGCATGTCCACATTAAATCGACAAAATAAGTTGATGTAAGTTACGTCTCGGACTGTAATATACTTCTGACAGTAGTGAATGTGGGTTATAACGCTTGCATACCATTCTTGACATATCCACTTTGGCTTTCTTTTGGTCCGAAATGCGCGAAAAATCTACGGCTTTGACAACTGTTTAATGGCTTGTATGTAGTGTGGATCCGCCTTTTGTTTACGACGTAAATATCAGTCTAATTAAAAGTGTCACGGGATTGCTTTTGTGAACGAAAGCTGCGCAAATCTTAAGGGAAACCTTTTTCCTTGAAGTGATCAGTTTAAAGTAAAACCTCTGAGTCATATGAGATGCATATGGCTTAACTAATGTCTCGCATTTCTAATCCACAACCTGTCAGTACAATATTGTGAATTTTTGCAATTAGTTCAAGCATAGAGAAGTCTTTATTTTGAGGGACGTATAAATGAGTAATTCAGCATACGGAACTCACTTTATGTCCATTTATTTCAGAATTGATATGTTATTAAAGGCAGTCAGGCAGAAATTAAATGACGCAGCTTATTTAAACTTTGACAGGGCTCAAGGGTGTCCCGATGGCCTAGTTGTATTATTGTATTTCTAACATTATATGTGATTACTCACAATAGAAAAATGAAAGTGTGAATTATTACTAAAAAATAATTCTCAAAAAAGTTATGAAAAAAAATTGTCGCACTCTACTCGTTCTTTCCTTTTTGCTATAAACTACATACATACATACATAATTGGTCATTACAACCCTTCAGTCAGGATTACGACCTAGTTTCTTACACCACTTATGTTGTGTGTGTTAATTTTATACATGGTTGGCGCTACCAACAGTTTAAAGGCGACTCCGAACGACAGATTTTTGAGAAACTTTTTCATGGCAATTTTATTTACTCTCAGAGTTATTGGCAGAAATCTGCTGAGAGGAAGTCACCGAAGAAATATCTTTTTCATATTTTTGTTTTGATGTCTGACCTGGTGTTTGAACAGTGGCCTTACGTCTAATAAGCCAACACACTACCTACTAGACTACGGCGACTTCTTTGGCTAATTAAACGACCATCAAACGTTCGACGCAATAAATCGATTGTGGCTTCAGATTAGTGGCAAGTTGCACCACCCTTTTGAAACCAAACATCATTCAGATCAATACCATGAAAAGCGGGTACATAGTGCGATAGGTGTCTTCATTGACCGTGATGGCTGTATTGGCTTCTGTAAGACTATTGGCTTCTGCTTATTAACTTACAGACAAATATGAAAATGGTCTTCATCCGAAAGGGCGATTTTTTTTTGCAAGTTCGACATCATCATGCAGTTTCTCGTTGGCCCAATATAACCTAAAATTCGACGAAAATGGTGCGTGAAATGTTGATGTCATCGCTTCGATATTTTCGGGTGTACACACTGTCCGAGCACGCTCACGTCTTGGCACATTAACAATGAAACCAGTTTCATGAACTTCTGCAATAAACTTGTGTACACCAAGCACTGTTGGTCCTTCTCTGCGGCCAAATTTTGTACGACATTTTCGGTCAATTTCCGAACAATTGTTTTTGTTTTGGAAATAAATTTTCAATTAATCCCGACGTTGCTCAAGCGTAAATCGATTCATTACGTTCGGTGGAGATAATATACGGAATTTTGTGTCAGAATAAAATAACATATGTATTGCCACATTCGAAATAACCGATGGTTCATATTTAAATCGATAGATGACCCACCTGATAGATCGGAATTGCCAAACGTACTCCCTACGTTAAACGTTGAAATACCTTGTAAAACATTATGATAAAATTTGGTTTCCTAAACTAATTCAAAAGTAGTGTTTTCGTATTTAAATTAATTTTGGAAGAATTATAGTCTGTACCAGCTCTTAAGAACAGACATAGGTGACATACATAGGCATTTAAGGGTGTTGCCGTAACTAAAAGCATTAGTTCAGGGTATAATTAAAGCTCTACAAGAAAACAAAAAGCGAACAATGAGTTCTTTCTTTTCAGGCCTGACTGAAGTATTGTAATGACCAATTATGTGATGTATGTATGTTGATCAGCCGAAATGGTGATGTCAATTGGCCGCCAAGAACCTGCGATTACACTCCGTTGGAATATTTTCTGTGGAAAAGTGTTATGTCGGCAAACCAGAGTCGATTAAGCATTTTGAAGAGAAGCATTCGTGATGCCGAAATACGACCCCATATACTTGAATAAGTGCAAAATTTGGTTCGATCGAATAAGGTACTGTGAGGCCAGCCGCGGCAGTCATGTTAATGAAATAATATTCCGTTTCTAACGGGAGGAATTGTACTTCACGACAAAAAAAAATAAATTTGGCAAAATTTCAAACCGATTTTGTTTTATTGCATTTTTAAATTTAAACTTTTAAATTTCCCGCCCTTTTAAAAACGTTTAAAATATGAGTTGTAGCCTGCAAATAAAGTAAAAATTAATTTGTGTTTAGTTTTACACAAATTCTTTATTGTTTGTACAATTCCCTGTGCCACTGTTCGCAACTTGATTTAAGCAACAACAATTTGCTTTATTTGTTATTCTTCTTTACACTCTTCCGCATACACACTAACAATTGTTCGTTAGATCTTTAAAATGGAGATCTTCAAACCACGATTATTCTCTTCACACGCAACGCTTCTTCACGCAAGACTGACTGCATTTTTACTGATCCCGTTTCTTGTTTTGTCTTGCCTTTTATATTGTTGGGTAGACAGTCCGATGAATGATTGAAGGAGAATGACTTTGCCTTCGCGAAATCTCTATAAATGTAAAAAGTGTTGTTTACGTTATTGTTGTTTGTGTATTTTGTTTACGTCTGTTCTTGCAGTGTTGTTGTTGCCCGTTTGTTTACTTGTTTATCCCTTTTTTATACTGCTGTTGTTGCTATATTTTTGTTTATTCGTTGATCATGTAAACAAGTCCACTGTTTTTGTTTTTGTAGCTTTTGTTTATTATTTTAATGTAAAATGATAACACCATTTATATTTACGTAACAATATTAATTTTTTCGAAAAAGGTCGCCGTAGTCTAATAGATAATGGCTCAGACGTCCCGACATCTCCAGTGGCTCAGGCTTCTCGAATAAAACAAAATTTAAAAAAATATTTTCTTGCGCGAATTGCTCTCACCAGTCTGTGACAAAACCTCTGAGAGTAAAATAAAATTGCCCTGGGAATTTAATCAAATCTTTTGTTTGACGTTGACATTAAACAGTAGGTCCTGGCACTCATTGATAAAATGACACACAACATGAATGGCTTGAGAAGGTTTTAAACCTGAATTTAATGAAATTGGTATGATTAGGTCAGATTGCGAAAAAAAAATTTATTGTATGTAGTTTCAGTAACGCTAGGTAAACCAAAAAAACAATAGTTAAGAGCAAGTTAAGGAATATGGATAAGGAAATGAAAAATAGAGGAAAACTATAAGATAAAAATCGTAACATAAGTTAATTTTTCGAGGGCTTTGAATAAAACCCTTTCAATTATCTTAAGTCAGCATGACAAGGCAGAAACATAGAGTTTCATTGGTAGTCTTATGCTCCTTCAGATTTCTGCAAACCCTTTTTCAAAGACAAAGACGATTAAAAATTGAACTCGTAATATATTATCTCTTTGTACGATGGCTAGTATATCAGTCTGTAATTATACTCTCGCCTAATAGCCAACACTCTACCTACTAAACTACTAGACATAAGTAAATAACCTACCCTTGACACACTTTTCTGGATTAATTTTTAAAATTCCAGAATTCAACATTTCGACTCGCAGGATATGATCTCTGAGGACAGCCAAAACGGTTTGATATAAGCAGAGCTAGAAACTTTGTTCAATGGCTAGTATATCAGTCTGTAATTATACTCTCGCCTCATAACCCAACACATTACCTACTAGACCACAATACATAAGTAAAGAACCTACTACCCTTCAAACACTTTTCTGGATTAGTTTTTAAAATTCCAGAATTCAACATTTAATACTTAAAACTCTGCCCTCATTATAATATTTTCGTATTTCGTATTCATCTTAAAACATTACTGTGTGAAACAAAAGCACTCTTTTTTATTGTCTGGCTTCTGTTTCTTCCTCCTCCGCAATTGCTTTAAGCGCGTTAGTGGTTAGGGTAGAAAATAATGATTCTTTATGCTAAGGCCGTTGGCTAGTATCACTTCCTTCAACATGGTTTGTTTATTTGTTTGTTTCAAGTCTCTAGTGTATAACGATTACTGATTATTTACTTGAAACATTATTTTTATTTCAAAACCGCAATTAAAACGTTTCGTTATAACAGACTTTAGTAACGCACAGATAAAGAATCAGAATGAAAAGGCCATGTCCTTTAATTATATTGTAGTTCATTTGATTTATTTTTTAAAGCAAGCTTTCATCATGCCTCTCTAGGTAGGGTATGGCAAGGGAAGTGAATAGAGGCACAGAATAGGGTGGTGTTTTCTACCCCTTTATAGAGGAATATCGTATTGGATAACCTGTTACAAGGCATGTTTATAAAATCTTTAGTTATGCGGATGATATGGCTTTTAATCCGCAAACTCCCTCTTTCAGATGGAACCAGGCACTGAAGCTTACAATTGAATGTTGTTCATTGTGTCAATCCTCGCAAAACAGAATTGATGCTTTTTGCCAGGCGTTATAAAATTACGATTTTGGACTAACCGATCTTTGATGGGGTTCAACTTTCCTTAACTTAGAGGATTACATTTCTGGAGGTCATTCCCTAGTTCACATGGAAGGAGAATATTATAGATAGGGCTAAGAAAGTGACAATAGCACTTTAAACCTGCAAAAGGATCATAGGCAAAATCTGGTTTCTCAGACTGACCATTACTGTGTGTTCTGTGGTATATATGTCTGATGAGCAAACACAACACCACTGCCGACAGAGGATACACGTAATTAGCTGTTCTGATCACCAGTATCATATTCCCCTGTGATCTGCAATTAAGGCAGATTGCTAAGTTAATGGCAGTAAGACTCAATGCACTCAAATCCTGATTCAATTTGTGTTACAGTCATGCTGCTATGCTTGGAAGCTGTACACACATCAGGTTCGATAATATGATTCCCTACAACTTTCGGAATAGAACATTCGATTTTAAAATTCCGACTAGGGAATTTTGGTCTGAGGACCCCAATGGGACCCCTGCAGTTTACACTGATGGCTGAAAGATGAGTGACAGGCTGAGATGTGGTAAAGTTGTTAAGACTTGTGATATTAAACTTTCTTGGAGGCTACCTGACCTGAGTGACAGGATTTGCCCTGAAAATATCTCGATTTACTGAGACAGCCAGGCTGCAACTAAGTCTCTGACGAACGTAGTGTCAACGTACGTTATTAAAAAGTTGCTTTTATATGTGCTTCGGGACATAGGGATGTAGTTGGAAGTTGCTTTGCTGATACGAAGCTTACAATCTCCGACATGTTACAGGGCATAGTTATTTCAATTGCTTAGTTAGCTTGAATAGTTACTACACATATTATAAAGAAGCTCAATCTCATAGAAGTGCTATATTGATAGACAGTTCTGGACACGTATGGATAAAAAGAGGACTGAGTCACTTGTGTCCTTTAAACGAATAAGTTAATGACCTGCTGTTGCCAAAAAGAGACGGCGGTTTCTGATCTCTCACCTCTACCATCTCTGATCGAGCTCTTTAAATAAATACTGCTGTTGTACTTACATACATAATTGGTCATTACAACCTTCAGTTAGGATTTTGGACCTAGTTTCTCACACCGCTTAAACTGTTCAAAGTCGACTCCGAATGACAGATTTTTGAGAAACTTTTCATGGCAGGTTTATTTACTCTTAAAGTTTTTGCCAGAAATCTGCTGAGAGGAAGTCACCGAAGAAATATTTTTTCATATTATCGTTTTGATGTCTGACCTGGAGTTTGAACCATGGCCTTACGTCTAATAAGCCAACACTCTACTTACTAGACTACGGCGACTTCATTGCTGCAATAGCAATATTTATATTGGGCTCGGATTGATTTTCTGTAGGAAGCATTTGACCTCAGGATAGAACTGATTGTGGTATCACAATGCTGAATTAAGTGACACCTCTTCCTTAAAGGGGTCCGCCACCTTACCCAACCTAACTACAATTTTTAGCTTGTTTTATTGTGGTAATCTTAGATTAATTAAACACATTGTAAATAGATAGACTATTATGGGTAATGAAGGGTATTATTTGACCAAAAATGACTTTTTATAACCCACCCATTAGAATTACGATATTAAAATAAACAAGAATTAAAACAATGCTTGATTGTTTGCCTTCTTTTATTTTCTTTTAATTCCACCTTTTTTTGAATTTATGATAATGAAAAAAAGATTTTAAAATGTAAAATAAAAAAATAAAAACCTTTTATTACACTACAAAACAGCCTAAATAAGATTACACAAGCAAAACAAATAATAAAATCTTGGTAAAGCAAATGCCGAAATACCTCCGCGTAATTCTACAGAAAATCTTGTAGTCCTTATAAAATTATTTTTTGTTTCATATTTCCTTTTTTGCTTTGCCGTTGTATTTACAACCTTTTTTTTGTTTCTATTATTACTAATGGTTTGTAATGTAAAGTTCATTAATTTTGTTTACATTTTCCTCGGAAACTTTAACTGAAAAAAAGTGAAGCTAATAAACTTATTAACGTATCTCAAAATTTCAATGTTTTATTATTATTCATTCGTTTTAGTTGAATTCCATTGTATACTTTCCGTGTTTTCTAACGTCAGTATGCTATTCGAAAAATAGTTCATTGCATGGCCATAACATAATTGGCCATTACAACCCTTTCCCTTTCTTCCACCACTCATGTTGTGTGTGTTAATTTTATACATGAGTAGCGGGACCTACAGTTTAAAGTCGACTCCGAACGACAGATTTTTGAGAAACTTCTCATGGCAATTTTATTTACTCTCAGAGTTTTTGCCAGAAATTTGCTGAGAGGAAGTCGCCTAAGAAATATTTTTTTTTTCATATTTCGTTTTGATGTCTGACCTGGGGTTTGAAACGTGGCTTTGAGTCTAATAAGCCAACACACTACCTACTAGACTACGGCGACTTCTCATTGCATTACCAGTGTAAATAATAGAATTATTTATAATGTTGAACGATTTGCTATTGATTTGCTTAAGAGAATATGAACTAACTATATGAGCTAACTATGGCGACATGATAGCCCATATGCACCGAAGATTAAAGAGCGAATACGAAAATTCGAGATTTTCTAATCCAATCATAGTACGTTACATACATACATAATTGGTCATTACAACCCTTTAGACAGAATTACAATTTAGGTTCTCACACCACTCATTTTGTGCGTGTTAATTTTGTCTATAAGTGGCAGATTTTTGAGAAACTTTTCATAGCAATTGTTTTATTCCCAGAGCACATTTCGCTTAGCATTGTTTTGTGTATTTATTTAACCTACAAGTGGAGAGGACTACAGTTTAATGTCGACTTTGAGCAGCAGAGAAAGGCTTTTCTTGGCAATTTTATTTACTTTTAGAGTATTGGAGTTTAGAGTTTGCTGAGAGTAAGTCACCGAAAGAAATTTTTTTGTCCATATTTCGTTTTGTTCATGATGTCTGGGCTGAATCCCGGCTATCTCGATAAAAAGAACTCACTTTAAATGAAAAAGATATTTGCAGTTGATTAGTATAAGTACCGCTTAATAAAAGATTTACTTTTTTCGGTTATATAGGACGTACAACTTAATCACAATCATCCAATATTATTTGAAATTCGGCTTCATCATAATTTTTTGGTGGTTTTCCACGTTTTCATTTTTAATGTCAAAAACGTTATAACTGAATCATCGAAACCAGTTTCTGCATGTTGCTTCTGATAGAGCATGATTATCATTGACTTTTCTGAACTTTTCTTCAAATGAAAACTAAAAATTAATGTTTTCATCAAATCATCATTTTCTGTTATAAAATTCACCATCTTTAACATGATGAAAATATATGATGTTGTTTGTTTACTGATTTGATGTATATTGTATATGTTTGATAGATGTCATTCGCCAACACAAAAAAGAAAAGATTTGATTCAAAATTTAATGGAATCATGGGATTTAAGCCCATCAAATAATTTGCAATACTTTAAATAGATAAAATAAAGTTGTTATATTTGAAAATTGGAAGTCATGTTAAGTCTACCGCCAACAGCATTATTGGATACAATATTGTGATGTATTTACCATACCATTTTTTTTTTTTTGTGGAGATATTTGATTGAAATTGTCTGACGTAGAAACTATATTTTCCCGATTTGAGTTTCAGATTCGCTTTTAATTGAATGTAAAAGCGGAAGTCGATGAAGAGGAAGACGTTGTATCTGTTTTAAGGACCAAATCGAGGAAGCCCTGTCATCGATTGGTGTGACCAACTGGCGCACTATGTGGCATTTACCCTGAAAACTTGGCCAAAATTAATAGAAGTGTTTTATGAGTTAATGTCTTTAATTTTTTGATAGTGTTAGCGATAATAAGGCCCAAGGATGAACCCAACTGATTTTGGTTCAAATCGGTCTGTGATTTCGCCTAGCCCCATACAAATTCCCCTCGAAATTGCACTTATTTACATATAATTATGGTAATTATGCAACAATCATGATAAAATTTAGCATGGATCAGTTCTGTGTACTAAGAAATCATGGTATAAAAGTTGGTGAAAATCGGATCACATTTGACCCTGGTCCCCATATAAAGTTCCCTTTAGAAATTCACGTTTGCGCTTATAAATAGCTTAAAAACACTTGTATCGTGATGAAATTTGGTATGAACATGTATTTTGTGCATCTAAATCATATTGCCAAATTTTGTTATGGTCGGTCCATAATTGCCACGGGGTCCAAAATAGGCCCCCTTAAGAAAATATGTTTAACAGTTATAATTGGCTTAAACATTTTATTACCTCGATGAAATTCGGATCATAAGTGCCCCTAGGCATCACATACGGTCCATTAAGAAAATCAAACATTCATCTCATATTGTTATAATAGTCGATATACATAGGTAATTAAGTTCTATAATAATTAATATTTATTCATAATACATACTTATTTTACATTATTTAATACTTAACTTAAAAATACTTAAAAGGTGAAACTAACTACAATCGTTAAAATCGTTATCATTTTCATCATCAATGTCAGGAAGGAGTAGTTTAATAGTATCTGATGAAAATGCTTTTCCATTCCTTCGCAATGTTTGTGTACTACAGCTTATAAAAGGGTCACTGCTTAAAAGTAACATATTCAGGACATCTCGATTGGTATCGCTTCTACTGAATCCATATAGTTTTATTTCTCATTCTATTGAGAAATAAGGCCATATGGCTTTATTGCCTATGGCCTTATTAAACTGCGTCTAATTTTTTTTTAATTTTTTAAAAAAAGTAAAATTTTCAAAAAATCGCCAAAAATAATTGCGCAAATGTAAAATACTAAAAACTACTTTCACCTTGAAAATCCGTATCTTATTTTTAGGAAGGGTAAAAAATGTGAAATTTTTATTATTTTCAAATTTTGAGCGAATAATTTTAACATTAATATATGAGATATATATATATATACAGTGCATGACAAAACAATGGAAACTTGTTCAAAAATTTATTTATGTGTTACAATCGGACGAAAATTTAAAAATCTTTTTAAGAAATCGGCAAAATATTAATGCCTTTTATTAATATGCACTGTTATTAACATTTCTGTATTTTAAAAAATATATAAAAAGACTATATAATTCAGTAATTAAAAAAAATAATTCTTTTCACATATTTGATGTTGACAAAACAATGGAAACTTTGGAAACTTTGGAAACTTTTTAATTTTTAAATTATATAATTCATTTTTATACATAATTCTAATATACAGAAACATTAATAACAGTGCATATTAATAAGCTCCACAAATGTTTTGTCGATTTTTAATAAACATGTTAAATTTTCGTCCGATTATATACATTTTTGAAAAAGTTTCCATTGTTTTGTCAAGCACTGTATATAAAAAACAGAAAGTAGCAGTTGCTCATACCTTTCAAATAAAAAAAGATCACTATAAAACCTCTATTCCTTTAGCCACAAAAAAATATCATATAAACCTATTAAAATTTCAAAAAAAAACACCAAAAACGCATTTAATTTTTTTCACTTTTCTGACTTTGACATCGTTTCAAATCTTCAAATCTCAACGTAAAGTCGTGAAAATTCACTATATAATGCAGAATTTTATCTATCGAACTGCATACTCAGTTCCTTAAATTTCTTTAAATTAATTTTTGCCTTTTTTGCCAGCTTTCCAAGGTAAAGGCCACATCGTGTGGCGTAGGCGCGCAAGAAGCAGAGGCGCCTGGAAGGATGTGTTGCGACAGGCAGAAATCCGTTAATCGGGTTGTTATTGCCAATTAAGTAAGTAAGTAAGTTTTAATTGAATGCTTTTTACATCTTTTCCATCTATATGTACTTTTGATTTCATTAACAAAGGTTTTTATTTCATTGGTAAACCATGGCTTACATTTCGAAATAATTTGCTTTGATTGGTACATATTTTTTAAATAGATATTGTACCATAATAGATAAGCAACTGTTGCTATTAAAATGTTTAATTCCGTGGTATGGATGTTAACTCCATTTCCATTTCCATTTGAGATAGCATCAATGTTTTTAAAATCTCTATACTTAAAAGCTTGTCCTTGAGTTGTTGTTGGCAAATGATATGGCAGGAAAATAAAATCGTGCTTTGAAAAAGCAGAGAAAAAGTTGGTTAAATAAAAGCATTTAATTGGGTTAATAATCCCAATAACATAAATCAATTACAGTACTAGCGCTAGAAGTGTTTAGCGTAGGAATTGAATGTGAACCTATGACATTCATGTCTTCAGTCAAAACTCTGCTTAAGAGAAATTTGGCGTATTAAAAATTTCAAAATCGTTTATTTACACAAAATTGTATACCACTGTGCTAACCATCCACTTTCTCTTAAAAGTTTTAAAAGTTTCTCTTGAATTCCAAGGATTTAAAAGTGCCCTACAAAATGTTCATAAGGAATAAATAAACAAAACGAAATAATATAAATAAATAAAGAAGCAAAAAATAAAATAAAAACAGACAGAAAATATTTACAAATCCAAAAAATTAGTTCTGCCTTTGGTTATCGCAATATGATGATGGTATTTTAGTACAACACAATAAAAAAAAAACGTTAACAGCAAACATGGGAATATTTTTCCAAACATCGATAATGGTCAGCAATTTGAGTTACATGGTTGATGTTTAATCAGAAATAGATAGAACGAGGTAAAAAAAAATTAAAAAAATGCATCATCGTCAATATTTTTCACACCCCCTCCGAGACATTTATTTGTGAAATATTGCAATCATTAAAGACAGCTTTAAGTTTTCCTCACTTTTTAGTAATTTTTTTGCCTACGCCTGGTAATTTATGTTTTTGTACTTCTTTTTATTATAGACGTTACTGATGTGCAGCCATTTTATCTTACCCTGCCTTCAAGTGGTCTTCTTATTTATGGCATCGCAATGGCGCCTCATGGATGGTATGTGGGAGTTCAGTTGTATTGATACTTCTATACGTGAAAAACAGGGATTGCTCTGATAGGGTATTAAAGAAAGCATACTTTATGCCTTGAATTGTTATTAAAATACTTATTTAATTATTTTGTTTATTTACTAATTATAATACAATTCCAAATTACATACGAGTATATTATAATTATTACGGGCTGTGTTGCAGACCAGAGTCTCTGGTGGAAGTCGAACCCACGACTCTCACACTAATAGCCTAGGACACTACCCACTAGACTTCCAGGGCGCATCCTAATTAAAAAATAATTATTAACCATTATTTTGGTTTTCTTAGTCAGCCTCTTTGCCTTATTAATCTTATTAATCTTTTGAAACTTAAATCTAAAATCTATACTATTAACTCTGATAATTATGCGAATGAATATCTAAAGGGCGCGCCATTTAGAAGTTTATATTTAAAATTCCAATAAAACTAATACGGTTTGAAATTTTTACAAATTTATTTTTTTTGTTGTGAAGTACAATTGTTCCGATTAGAAATAACGTTCCATTTATTTCATTCATATGACTGTCGCCGCTAGCCTCACAGTGCCTCATTCGATCAAGCCAATTTTCGGCAATTTCATCACAAATGTTGTCCTTCAAATGCTCAATTGTCTGTGGATTGCCAGCATAACACTTTTCTTTAACTGCGCCTCTCAGAAATTTGTTCATCGCCACCAAATCGCAGTTTATTGGTCAAATATTGTGGCAAGTTGCACCATACTGTTGAAACCAAACATCATTCATATCAATATCTTGTCAGCATTAGACAGAGCTGTTAAACTGAAAGTGTGACCTTTGTAAATAAATAAGCTGATAGCGCAGTGTATCAGGTAACAGTGTGTTGTAAAATTATTAAATTAAATTAAATATTATAAAAAAAATTTTCAAATTTAATTGTTTTGTTGTAAAGATGTGGACGATACAGGCTATGATGTAGAACCCACTGAAATGTAGCCTAGAATTGTGGTTTTTCTTTTTACTTTTCGGTTGGGATATCTCGAAAAATTTAAAATTTTTAAAAATCCCTTAGAATTGCCAAATCATAGCTTGGGGTATACTTTATATTTAATTGAATTTCAAATATATTACTCATACGCATCATATTACATATACTAGAATAGTTACTCTGAAAATTATGCAATAAAAAATCAATCGATATTGTCATGTATGAATCTACTGTAATTAAATATCACTCATACGTCACATATGTTCTCGGTATTATGAATTTTACATATTAAATATGATCATAATGTGATAAGTCGGCCATTTAAAAGTTTAAATTTAAAAAGGCAATAAAACAAAAATGGTTGGAAATTGGAAAAGTCAAATTTACTTTTTTATTGTGAAGTACAATTGTTGCGGTTAGAAATGAAATATTATTTCATTTATATGGCTGCCGCCGCTAGCCTCATAGTACCTCATCCCATCGGGCCAATTTTCGAGCACTTTTTAGAGTGTGTGGGAGTATCTCGGCAATGACATCACGAATGTTGGCCTTCAAATGCTCAATTGCATCTGGTTTGTCGGCATAACAATTTTCTTTAATGGCGCCCTACAGAAAATAGTCCAACTGTGTCAAATTGCAGTTTCTTGGCGGCCAATTGACAGCACCATTTCGGATAATTAAACGATCATCGAACGTTTGAAGCAATAAATCGATTGTGGCATGAGATGTGTGGCAAGTTGCACTATCCTGTAGAAACCAAACATCGTTCATATCAATACCATGAAGAGTGGGTACAAAAAAATCGGTTATCATGGTGCGATATATGTGTCCATTGACCGTAATTGTTGCACAGTCATCATTTTTAAAGAAATATGGGCCAATGATGCCTCTTTTCCACAAGCCGAATCAAACCGTCCCTTCTAATGGGTGCATTAGCTTCTGTAAGAGCACGTATGGGTTTTCTGAGCCGCAAATACGGCAAGTTTGCTTATTAACTTACACACCAAGATTAAAACGGAAGCTAATTTTTACCGAAAAGATGATTTTTTTTGGCAAAATCGACATCATCGTGCAGTTTCTTGTGCGTCCTTCTAGCGAAGCGAAAATGAAGCGGATGGCCGTGCGGCTCCAACTCTTGCAACAATTGAACTTTGTAAAGCGTCACACCGAGATCTTTTTAAACTAGTGCGTGAAATGTACAAATAAACGGTGATGTCACCGCTTCGATATTTTCGGGTGTTCGTACTGTACAACAACACTCACATCTTAGCGCATGAAACCAGTTTCACGAAATTTAGCACTAAAATTGTATATACCAGGTACTGTTGGTCCTCATCTGCGACCAAATTTTGTACGACATTTTCGTGCAATTTCCGACCAAGTGTTTTTATTTTGGAAATAAATTTCCCATAAATCCCAACGTATCTCAACCGTAAATCGATTAATTACGTTCAGTGGAGATAATATACTGAATTTTGTTACAGAATAGAATGACAGAATAGAATGACAGTATTGTCAGATTCGAAATAACCGATGATTCAAATTTAAACCGGTGATGGCACACCTTGCCATTACAGAAAAAAAACTCCATCCTATTTCCTTGCTGCCAGTGGAAAAGTTATTCGAAAAACTAAAAGACTAGTTTCGCACACTACTTATTTTGTATGTTAAATTTATACAAGAGTGGCGGGACCTCCAATTCAAAGTCGACTTCGAATAAAAAATTTTTGAGAAATTTTTCATGGCGATTTTATTTACTCTCAGTGTTTTTGCCAGAAAACTGCTGAGACAGTTCCGAAGAAATATTTTTTCATACTTTGAGGGTTTGAATGAGTATTCAAAAAGATGAGTAGAATCGAATCATATTCACAATTTCTGATACTTATATGCATTCATACTTATCTTAATATCATACTCATACTACTCATATTTAAAATTTGAAGTACTCATCGTACTAATATTTAACAATACGTATGATGTTGTGGATTTCGACTCTCCATGACTCAATATTTACAAGAATCACAAAATAAGTATGATTCGCTTATGAATACTACAATACTCACTAGAAGGTTGTGTGTTTTATTTGCTTGCTGTCTTTGTCTTTTTCTTTCTTCTTTTTTATAGACGCAACAACAACTATGACTGTAAATTTTGATGAATGATTCGAATCACTCGAATCATTTATGAGTATTATAAGTATTTTTCTAAATTTATGAATCTGAATGAGTATGAATCAAACATATTTCGAATGTTATGAGTTTGATGTCAACGTTGTACTCATACTCATTGCAACCTGTCCTATAAATCAATGTTGTAGTGAGTACGAATGAATCAGAGTAGATAAATTTCGCTCATACTCAAAATTTCATTGCTGATTTCTGGTATGTACACTTAAATAATACCCGGACACACGTTGACAGAATTGTTATTTCATATACTGCGCGATGAAGATAAGTAAAGCCATCGAAAGAATGAAAGCAAATGCCATTTTTATGGCTTACAGCTTTTAGATTTTATAAAAAACAATGACTGGTAATGTCATAGCCTATGTACTTTTCATTTTTATTTGCAACTTATATTTGCATGTGCTGTTATCCCCTGTTTGCTTACTTTTGTTAAGATATGATTTTATATCTCTCTCTCTCTCTCTCTCTTTTATTTGTTGTTTTTCAATATTTGTCGTTGTTGTTATTGTTAAAAAATAACTTACCGTTAAAAATTCCATTACTTGTGTACTTGTGTACAGTTTTTAAGAACTGTAAACATATTGTGTTTATCATCATCATTATCATCATCATCATCATTATTATCATTATAATTGTTATTATTTTTCTTTTTTCTCTTTTTTGTTGTCTGTGTTTTTTATGTATCCTACATACAGCTATTTATCAGTATCGGTAATTGCATCTGCAAAAAAAACAAGAAAGGAAAAAAGAGGAAATAAATCATTAAGAAGAGAAAGAAAAAATGGTATGTAAATAAGTGTAAATACACCTGTAGGCATATATATACTGAATATATGAAGCAAACACTGTGTTTCTTCCCATTTAAAAAGAACTGCAAACAATAGGGGGAAAATATATTAATATTCACTCAGGAGTAGTTCTGTTAAGGATTAAATGAAACTCAATTGAGAAGGATACAATGAAAACAGGTTCTTTGCCATAACTTACTTGCTCCTACCCTGCATTCAACTAGGAAAATTTGCTATGGGAAAGAAGAAACAGAGAAGAGATAGTGTTTGTGGACATTTCAGAATCTATTTTTATTAAAAGTGATTAAAGGTCTCTTCAGGAAATGAGTTATTTGGCCAATCGACTAGAAGCGGTTGTGTTCTGCGAGAAAGACAAGTGTAGCATAAGAATGTATGATTTTCGGGAACAAGTCCATTATTTTCACTAAAGTAAGATCTGTGGAAGTAGCCGTAGTGTAGTAGGTAGTGTATTGTCTTATTAATTGTGGGACCACTTTTCACACCCCAGTAGTGGGATTCAGTAACTTTTAACAATTCGACAATCGTTAAAAATGTCGACATTATTTGTCGTTTGCTGTAACGATTAAGTGATTCACAATCTACACTTTAACGATTGTTGATAAAGTCTTTTTTTAATTAAAATGAAGTGGCAACTCTGTGTAATGAAAAGTCAAAAAAACTAATTTAAAACAAAATATTAAATATGAAGTCATTTTATGCAACATACATGTTTTATATATAAGACTGAAGAAAAACATCGTTATAATATTTTATTGATAAAAAATTATAATAATAAAACTATTTAATGTTACTAATTATGTGATTTATATTTTGTAGTCTCTATTTACGTAAAAAAATTTCCACGATAGGCTAGGACACGTTTTGCTATTGAAGATGGTGTATCTTGGAGTACCATGTTAATACTTGAATCAGGCTCTGTGATCTCATTGTTAGTCTCTAATCTTTGTTCATCTAAATTTATGTTATGTAAAACTGAGCATGCGTTTACAATTTTTCCAGCAAATTCGGGAATATACAGGAGCATTCTTTGCTGTGATAAGTATCGCCAAGTTCCTTTAAGGACACCAAAAACACGTTCAATTGGGTTACGTGCCTTACACAGTGCCTCATTATAACGGAATTTTGGTGTCCCCTCTTGTTGGTTTGGTAGAGGAGTCATCAGCCACGGCTCCAATGGATACCTAGAATCACCTATAGCTATTTTTGTGACAAATTAAAAAAATAAAATAACTTACTACGAAAAAAGTACTAATTAAAAATATGTTGTGATCCCCATTTTCAAAACACCTTTGCATAACTCTTCTGACTGCTGAAGAGCTCCAAATGTATGAATCGTGTCGAGCTCCCGGGAATTTGGCATTCACATTTAAAATTTTTAGATTTGAATCACAAATCTGCAATTTCAACAAAAATAATTATATTATGTATCTCTTGTCAAACAGCCTTGGATTTACCATTTGAACATTAATAGAATGGTACCCGTAATGATTGACATAAGCCTCCTCATGACTTTTTAGAGCCAAAATCGAGACATGTGTTCAATCGATTGACCCAATAGTACCTGCTACAAGGGGTGGTACTGCTGATGCAAAACCTAATTTTGCAGCTTGTCGTTCCACTTGAGTCATCGGAAACTTTACTTTCGCGTAAAACTTGGTATTGTTAATTGCATCCGTTACACGATGTATGCAACGTCTTATGGACGACTAGCTCATGGATATCCCCCACTGCTCAGTTATTCAGGTGCCATTTAATTGTCCGTCAAGCTGAAAAACAATTTCCTCAGCCAAGGGTGGTGTTAAACGGTAGAATTTCCGAAATTCCAATGCATTTAACTTAAATGAGTTCTCCAAATCTCGAAGAACACGTCTGTCAACCCTTCGAGCGTTGAAAATTGTCTTATCCACTGATAAATTATACCCTAAGTATTCAAAAGCCATTTTGATCTTAAAATGTTGCTTTAAGTTGATTGAATCGATTGAATAAACAATCCAAAAATTATTGTCGTTTAGTTTACAACAGCTGAAATAACGATTTCGAATATCGTTTAAAAATTTTACAGAATACCAAAATCGACAATTTTGTTGTTTAGTATTTTAAACGTTTCGATAATCGTTAAAAAAAAGTTAGTGAATTCCACTACAGGTTTTTATTTTTTCAACGACTTATTTTTTGCAGATTTCTGGCAAAAATTCTAAGAGTAAACAAGATTGCCATGAAAAGTTTCCTCAAAAATCTGTCGTTCGGTGTCTGTAGGTTATGCCATGAAAAGTTTCTCAAAAATCTGTCGTTCGGAGTCGACTTTAAATTGTAGGTCTCGCCACACGTGTAAAAAATTAGCACACACAACATAAGTGGTGTGAGAACTAGGTCGTAATCCTGATTGAAGTGTTGTAATGACCAATTATGTATGTATGTATGTATATTAAGATTGACAGCGAAGACCTCTCCCGGAAGGAAATTCCATATACATGCTTCGGCTAGAAAGGAAGGATTCTGTCTGTAGTGTGCGATATAGTGACCAAGAGACCAGAAACGGATATGATCTGTGAGAAGGACGAGTGTTACGTAAGAAACTACGATTTTCGTTGTATTAGTGATAGAACAGTGAACCAAAAGTGTTTTAATGAATAAATTTTATATCCTACGGTCACTAATGAGCTCCTTTGCCCTGTCCTATAAACTGTCGAGACATCAAAACTACAATATGAAAAAATATTTCTTCGGCGACTTACTCTCAGCAGTTTTCTGGCAAAAACTCTGAGAGTAGATAAACATGCCACGAAAAATTTCTCAAAAAAAAAATCTGTCTTTCGGTATAATATTAAAACACACAACATACATAAGTGGTGTGAGAAGCTGGGTTGTAATCCTGACTAAAGGGATGTGTGTAGTGTGTTCATAAATACGATGTAAATTGATGTTATCAGGAATTATAACTTACGAAGTAGATATTGTGAAGGCAAAGCCAATTCTGTGGATTGTGTTGCAAGGCTTCTGAAGACAGAACAGAACAGGTCTACAACTGTTCTGTCTTATGGCCTCGCCTCTTTTCATTGTTTCCCAACATACTACGCAGAGCAGTAGCGGTCTCACTAGAATGAATCCATCAAACTTCTTAGGAATAAAACATTCAATGTGATGTTCCCTGGACAAGAACATTTTTCAAGTGTCGAAAAAAGTATTCAAATGCATGGGTTTCTTAACAACGTGCAATAAATACTTCATGCCATCTGATTTTCTATATTACTTATACCATATATACAACTCTGACGTGTGGGCCGAAGACTATTTTGAGGCTTCTCGACAGCGTATACGTACATAATTAGTCATTACAACCCTCCAGTCAGGATTACAACCTAGCTTCTCACTCATGTTGTGTGTGTTAATTTTATACATGAGTGCCGGGATCTGCAGTTTAAAGTCGACTCCGAACGACAGATTTTTGAGAAACTTTTCATGGGAATTTCATTTACTCTCAGAGTTTTTGCCAGAAATCTGCTGAGAGGAAGTGTCGCCGAAGAAATATTTTTCATATTTTCGTTTTGATGTCTGACCTGTGGTTTGAATCGTGGCCTTAATTCTAATAAGCTGACACACTTCCTACTAGACTACGACGACTTCAGCTACATATTTTAATGCTAATGAATTTATCAATTTGGTAACTAGTTATTAAAAACCGGCACGAGAATTTTATGCAAATATTGTGAATTCCTTTTCCCACACCTACCTTAATGCTGATGGGACAGAATATAATTTTCCACGTCAGCGTGCAATAATTTGTATTGTCTTTCTTAAAAAAAGAAAACAACGACTATTATTTTGTTTTTGTTTCTTTTTTTTTGTATCGTTATCAACATTTATGTTGTTTACAGGCTATTTTATTTATCTTTTGAATGGCTTTTTCCATTTTTCCTTTTTGGTACACTTTTTCTTGTTGTCAAAATATACTTTTCATTTTCGTTTTTAAATTAAAGTTTATTGTTTATATGGATTTGTGTATGTATGTATATACCGTCATATGAATGTATATGTTTACTAATGATAATATAACTTTTCTTATAACGATATACTTCTCTGTTGGTTGTGTGTGTTTGTGACATCACGCATAAATAATAATCAACATCATCCTCAGCAGCGGCATTTACGACAAATTGGTTTTAAGGGCATTAACGGTTTTATGTGACGAAATTTTCTAAAATTAGTTGTTTTATGCCATTTCCATTGCGTTTTGCTTTGCCGGCCATTAAATTATTTAATATATGCGAGTGAGTGTGTAAGTTTGTGAAAGTTTTTTTGTGTTTTTTTTTGGATGTTAAACATCTGGATTTTTACATAAAATGTTTAATGTCTTGTACATAAAATCCGTGTTAAAATGGAAAAACAAAAGGAAAGAAGGAAAATTTCAATTTGATAAAAAAGTTTGCAAAAGTATCTTACGTTAGCAAGAGTAAGAGCAGAAGCATGTGCGATTTCATTAATAAACGACAAAAATGTACACGTTGATGTGTAAGATGATTAATTAAAACGAAATGAACAAAAAATTCAGAAAATATGAAGAAACTCACCGCAAAGCTCATAAAGAAATGCAGACAATTCGGTGTTAAACAGAAAGAAAAACCTCTATAAGAAACTGTACATTGCGTAGTTAATTCATTACAGTCGTATGGCGCTGATTACATGCACTATTATCTACACAATGTTAAATTTTAATAATTTTCAATACACAGGCTGATGTTCGACACAACTGCTCTATTGTGACAATAGCAATTTGGAAAATGTATGAGTATCTTCGATGTCATGTAAATGCACACGAAGTTCACGTAGAGCATTACAAAAACAAAAAGGGAAAGAATATTGTTGCCTTTTCAATAGTAATAGTAGAAGAGATATAAAACCTTACTCCTGTGAAATTCGAGACATTTTTCGATATACATAAGTACACTCTTATTCACCACACACGAGTATGGTATATACGATATATTTAAAGTCGAGTAGAATTTAGATCCAGGATTAAATCTTATGTCATGCACTGAATACATTTTTACAATAATTGCTGCACCTATTTTAAGTGATATTATTACAATAGCGTTGTAATTTCATAAAATAGAATAGGATAGATAGGATAGGAGTAAGTGAAAGCTTCTTTGAAAGCTAGGCTTATTAGAGCATATAAAGCGGTGTAATAGAGACAATTCCGATTATGTCAGAGGCATCTGTCAACGAAGCAAGGTTTTTTCCAACAACCTTTAAATACCTAATGGCCTAGTGGTCGGAGGTAAAAGGTTTTATATGTGGTATAGTATATGATAGGAGGTTGCTCTTTTATCCAAATTATCAGCGACATAATTACTCGAAATGTCGCTGTTATCAGGCCACCATTTAAGGTTGACACGAAAGTGATGTAAATCAGTTCAGATCCGAAGGTTGTACTCAAAAATGTACATATTTGGGGTTCAGACATCCCATACGTGGTCTTACAAAAGCCAATATACCCATTACGAGTAACTGTTTGGTGCGGCATGTGGATAGGAGGCATCATTGGCCCATATTTCTTTGAAAATGAGGACAGCGCAGCCATTACGGTCAATGGAGACACCTATCGTACCAAGATCGAAAAATTTCAAACCGTTTTTGTTTTATTGCACTTTTAAATTTGAGCTTTTAAATGGCTCAGCCTATACAAACGTTGCATTTACAAATTCCTCCAGGTAGTATGTGGAATAAAGATACATACGATAGATCGTAAGAACGAACAACCAACAATAGGACAAATCGTTAGAACGAAATGCGAATTGATAGGAAATACATTATGGCAGCCAACTAACAGCATTGCTAGGATATCGAAGCGATTATGACGTCTTGGCAAGATAAAAACGAATTGCTAAAAACAGATGAAAAATTCCAAGACATGGAAATGATTTGTAAGAAGACATTAAGGAGGAGAAGAAGTTCAATAATTGATGTAATGATTGATCAGCTAAGCTATAGCTTAGCATGGCTAACATTTTATTAAAAAAAATTCTTTAAGAGCCATCTGGGTGTGAGAGTGTTAAAATTTAATCGGCATTTACTTGCTTATCGTCTAAATAAACGGTGTTTGTTTTTTTTTTGTTTTAAATCTGAAAATCTGAAATGTGTTATGCTGACAAACCAGTGTCAATTGAGCATTCGAAGGACAAAACTTGTGATGGCATAGTCGAGATGCGAACCCATACACTCGAAAAAGTGCACAGAAATTGGTCCGATCGAATAAGATCCCATTAGGCTAACCTCGTCAGCCATATGAATGAAGTAAGTCGCCGTGGTCTAGTAGGTAATGTGATGCCTTATTAGACGTGAGGCCTCTGTTCAAATCCCAGGTCAGACATCAAAATGAAAATATGAAAAATATATTTTTTCGGCGACTTCCTCTCAGTAGATTTTTGGCAAAAAATGTGAAAGTAAATTAAATAGCCATGAAAAGTTTCTCAAAGAAAATCTGTCGTTCGGAATCGACTTTAAACTGTAGGTCCCGCCACTCATGTATAAAAATTAACGCACACAACATCAGTGGTGTGAGAAGATAGGTCGTAATTCTGACTAAAAGGTCGTAATGGCCAATTATATTTTGTGTATGTGAATATTCCATTTCTAACCGGAACAATTTTTTTTTTGTTTTTTTTTTTATATTGTGAAGAGATTGTTTTATTTTTATTTATTTATTTATTTAATATTAATCATAGCACAACAAGATATTAATCTTATAAATGAGAGTGCTATGGGACTTCACCAAAAATGTAATAAAAAATCATTGATAAAATAAGTAAGAAAATATAAGGATTAATGTAGAATTAGAAATGAATTAGAATATGTTATACTATCAGAAAATATAGCAATCGAAGAAAAATTTAGGATAAAAAAAAGTATAGTAGGAAAAATACGAATAACAGTATGTACCAATATCAAGAAATACACATAAACAAAGAAATAGAAATAGAGAATCTATAAAAATTTAAAGAATAAATTAGGAAAATGGAAATTAAAAAAAAATCGCTAATTAAAAAGGAAAATAAAAAATTTACTTAAATAAATTGTATAACTCCTTCTTGAACATAATTGCATTTCCTATGTTTTGAATATAATTAGGTAAAGTATTCTAAAGACTGATGGTGTATATAAAAAACTGGCGTTGAGACAGAAGAGCCCTATGTCTATGTTGGATAATTTTCATACCGCGGTTGGATCTAGCAAATGTAATTCTGCTAAATAATTATACTGGCTGCTTTAAAGTAAACAATCCATAGAGAAGAATAAGGCATTTAATATTTAAAAGAGTATCAAAATTAACTCCAAATATCTGGTAAGAAAATTGAGATATATGGTCTCGACGTCCCCTAATAAAAACATATCTGGCTATATTATTATAAGCCAAATTGAGTTTCCGCTTATCATCAGTATCACAGTTTGTGAAAATTTCAGATCCGTATAAGAGAACAGGAATCAAATAGGTTTTAGCCAGTTGCATACGTATGGCAAAGGAAGTCGAATCTATAACAGCCCATAAGTTTCTAAGCACACCATAAACATTAAAGATAATACCCAGATTGGATGCAGATTCAACAAAATCAATTTTATTACCCCTGATAATAATATCTGGCACAACAAGTGTTCTCCCTGTTCTGGATAGTAGTAAACTTTTTGATTTAGAGGGGTTCAAACAAAGTCCATTGGCCCTAGCCCAGTCGTCAATTCTCTGTAAACCACAGTTGATGGTGTCTATACATAGATGGATATCCTCAATACGTGTGCTGAACGTCATTACACTATGTACACTCCAATTATCCAAAACATCAGGTAGGTCGTTAATGTATATATAGTACAAAAAAGGCCCCAATATTAATCCCTGAGGATCCAACGTTTAGTGAATTCGAGATGTTGCCGTTTAGGTAAACTCGTTGTGATCTGTTCATAAGGTAAGAGTGTATAAGACTGCAAGCTGAATTAGAAAAATGAAAGAGAGTCTGTAGCTCCTTCAATAATATTTTGTGATCAATCGTGTCGAAAGCCTTGGTGTGATCCAAAAGAACTAAAAAGACTATGTGAATTTCATCCAGTTTCAACCTAAGGTCAACCTAAGTCCTAAGGTCCTCAACTACAATTGTACCACACAACAAAAGAATAAATTTAGCAGAAATCCAAACCGTTTTTATTTTATTTCATTTTTAAATTTAAACTTTTAAATGGCCCATCCTTTATTTAATTGTTTATGTAAAAACGGTAAGATATTATCCAGCAACGCGGACTGGGTTACTTTAATTCATAATATTAATAAATTTTGAGTAGATTGGCTGAGCTGGGTCTTTGTTTAAGTTTCCTTTAAATTTTTTCCGTTGTACCATTGTACTCTACATTTTTGTGAAGATTAGAAAACAAATGTTGTTGTTGTTTTTTAATCTATTCGTATATTAACTTTTCTGACCATTTCCTGTGAGTTGAAAATAAATGTCACGTAAATTAGTCAGAAGACTTTTTTTTAGAAAACTGAAAAATTGATTTCCTGTTGGAAGCATATTAAATATTTCAGGGGTTAAGGATTTTTAGTCTTGAATAAAAAACAAAATTCACCAACAAATTAAAAGCCTGCAAACAAGCTCATTTAAATGTATTCAGAATTTAAAAAAGAAATTAATTTGTAAATAGCTTTTGGATTTCGGAATTAACATATTTGCTTATAATTTATTCCAAACGCTGTGCGTCCTTCTATTGCCAGTTTCTGCTTTGATGGAAACAAATTGATGAAATGCTTCATAAAGTTTATTGTTATTTAATCATTATGTCTCTCTTTTTTCTTTTTTTTTGGTTTTGGTAGAAGAAAAGCAGGAAATTAAATTTAAAACTTAATACGGATGATAAAACAAAAATGTAATTCAAAGTCAAATACGGTAAAAAAAAACTAAGCAATAAACGTGTAATGAATTCAAAATCTCAATCCTAAATCACAATCTGAAATATAAACGAAAATTAAAAGAAGAAGAATAAAAATAAAATTATTTTTCATAGTATGTATGTACATAAATACATACATAGTTGATCATTATTACCATTCAGTTAGGATTACGACCTATGTAGCTTCTCACATCATATTGTGTGTGCTAATTTTATCCACGAGTGGTGGGACCTACAGTTAAGTCGACTCCGAAAGACAGAGTTTTGAGAAATTTTCATAGAAATTTTATTTATTCTCAGATTTTTTGCCAGAAATCCGCTGAGAGGAAGTCGCCGTAGAAATATTTTTCTTAAATTTCGCTTTGTTGAAGATGGTTCATCTGGTGTTTGAACCGTGGTCTTACGTCTTGTAAGCCAACACACTACCTACTAGAATACGGCGACATCCTAACTAATATGTGCTCGTATTAAGACAATGAGTTTATATCACACTGGATGACCCAAAAAATATAAATTTTTGTGAAAAAAAACATATCTTTAACAACGCGGTGATTGCCTGAAACAGTATTGTTTATTCGAGGACGCCGTAGTCGAATACGTAGTACGTTGACTTAATAGATGAGAGCACATGGTTCAAGCTCTTGCACGGACATCTCGAACAAAAGCATCATTCTTGCGGCATCCGCCTCTTAACAATGCTTTGGTAAAAACTCTGAGATTAAATAGAATTGCCGTGAAAAGCTTCTTAAAAATCTATCGTTCGGAGTTCTGTCACTCATGTATAAAATAAACACACACGACATTAATAGTTTGAAAAGCTGGATTGTAATACTGACCGAAGGGTTATAAATACTTTTACATTTTTACCTTTTTAAAAACGTTTAAAATATGAGTTCGTTGATTGCAAACAAAATAAAAATAAATTGGTGTTTAAGTTCAATTAAATTCTTTATCGTTCGGACTATTTTTGTGTGCCACTGTATGCCACTTGACGTAGCAAACAATAATTGCTTGTTCGATATTCTTCTTTGCTTCTGTTCGCGTAAATACTAACAAATGTTCGATAGATCTTTACAACGACGACTGTTTTCTTCACATGCAACGCGTCTTCACACAAGACTGACTGAATTCTTACTACTCGTTGCTTGCTTTGTCTTGTCTTTCTATACGCCCACGTAATCAGTCTGATAAAGGTTCTTGAATTCTATCGCGACTTCATTATTGTTTGTGTATTTTGTTTACATTGCTTATTGTTGCGTTCACATCAGCCATGTGTGTTAATTTTATCCATGAGTGGCGAGCCCTATAGTTTAAAGTTGACAGATTTTTGAGAAACTTTTCATGGTCTTATTATAGTCTCCCAGAATTTTTGCCAGATGGCTACTCAGAGGAAGACACCCAAAGAAAGATTTTTCATATTTCGCTTTGTTTGAGTTATACTAGCTAGGGATTAAACTAGAGTTTCATACAAATTTAAATTTGCTGAATCTTATATATACATATATCAAATCTCTTGTACAAACCTACCAGAACGGATCAATAAATCCGTGACATTTTGAATTCTCCAGCTCTTAACAAAGAGGACAACTCTGAACCCAAAAAAAATTTAAATTTAAAAATGATGCGACACTTAGTTCATATTTATCAGCCATTGATAGCAAATCATCGTGTGTTTTGAGAAGAAGTGAATTTTAAACAAAAATCGGTGAATTAACACATCCGCTCTATACTCGCAATTTTGTTTTAAGTGAGTGTTTTTTGTTTTCGAACCTGAAGATATGCTCAGATATGCACTTTTATTGAATCAATATTCGGTTATTTGAGTACAATATTTTAAGTGTTCAGGCATAATAATATATGCAGGTAAACTGCTTATTCAATATTCAATTGACAGCTGGTAAACAAAACAGGTGATTGTTTCAACAAGATTGTTTTTTTTTGTTATTTTTTTGTTTCATTCTTTGTTTGTCGTTGTTGACATTTGGGTTGTCAAATATCAACAGAAAGTGTTCGCTTAAACACACTTATAACAGTACTGCATTTTAAGTTTTACTCAATATTATAGCAATTTGCGTATTTATTGCGCAATTATTAATTGAAACTTTATATGAAATATTGGGCTCAATAATGGCGTTTATTGCGATTTACGCAATAAAGATGCGTATCTGAACACCGTATTTAGTTAATTTAATTATAGCATGTGCGTGTATACATATTTCTCTGAGAATCTGAAAATTAAAAATTAAAATTTAATTCCAAAATATTTTAGTAGACATTGTTTTGGATTTGAATTTTCCAGACGAGTTAAATTCCGCAAAAATTTTCTTATTTGTTTACCGTGGAATTAGTTGAAAACTGGTGCATCATTGATTCTGTCTTATGTTTATGTTTATTCATAGGTACACCGGATTAAATTTGAAATAAAATTTAATTTTTTGTATTCGTTCTGGAGCAACACTACTTGTCTGTTACTATTTTCTTTTGTATTGTTATTCTTACCATCTTTTCACTTCTTTTTATTCTGTGTGTTATGTTGTGCAATGTTACGGTGTGAGATTTTATGTTTTCAGTTTCCTTAAAAACTTTGTCAACAAAGTTTAATATCGAGAATGTTAAGTAGCAGCCATATTTTATTAAAACTATAGTTTTAAAAGACAAAAACAAAAACTGAAATATTTATTTAATTCCATTCTTTTTGAATTTCTTATTGTCACTTCTGGCTGCCACAACATGATAAAGTTTACAATGAATAAACCCTATGACAGTCACGAAGGAGTAGAATGTGGTAGCTCACATCTATCCCCATTTTTTTCTCTCTCGTATATATGTATGTGAAGCTATATTGTAAGTGGCAACACAGTCTATTTCGGCGCTGGAGATAATTTTATACTTCTTTCTTGATCTTTTTTGTAAGATATTGGCGGCTAAAATTACTGGACGTCTCTGGACGAATGGACTATAAAACGAATATTGTTCACGAAAGTATCTTAAAAGAAATTGAGACTTTCGAGAGCAGTCTCTACATGACACCACGTTACAACCAGGACATCCATTTCGAACAAGGAGGTGTGGGGAAATGGTTCGGTTACCTCCTAAAGGACTCGTTGCAAATCTACAGCGATGGCTCCCGGTTGTGCTAAACTATTAGAGACGAATTTTTTTCGAAATCAATCGGAATAGCACAATCTATAAAACTGTCAACTCGCTGTGTCGACTTTCAGGCGAAAGTGTTAGCAATACATACTGCAACAAAAATATCCCCATGCACAACATTACCATACTTTCCGATAGCCAGGCAGCTATAAAACCACTGAATTCCAATCTGAAGGACTCCAAGGCAGTTTAAAGCTGTCGCAGACATCTCAATGAGATAACAGAACGGTCTGGTATTCATATCACATGAATACAAGTAATTGCAAAGCGTCAGGTGTGGCACAATAATCGAACTCTCCGCTGAATTCTCGACTTTGCAAAGCTCTCTAAAAGCCAGAAAGTCGGCTTATAATTGATAATGCGATCGTGGATTCCATTAACAATTGATGGACGGCCAAATCTGGATGGAGATAGCACGAAAAGTTTGCTTAATTCCCAAGAAGCACACTTACTACAGTTGTCGGGGTTATTACGGGGCATTGGCTTATTGGCGCATTAGCCTTGGATATCTAGCTATTCATTTCTACATAAGCTAAAGAGATAGGTAGGAATGGGACTGTTCTTCAATTATTGGGTATATCGTAAGTGAAAAAGGCATATTGATATCTACTATATAGACGATCTGGAAGAACTGTCACACATTGACCTTGGCAGTATGCGTCGCTTCATCAAAAGTTACATGTAGTTCCCTGACTAGGGGGTAATGGAAAACTGTGGTATCACGATATACCCTATATAGTCCTCTGTATCCATCAAACCTCTCTGGAAGGAGCAGAAAGTGTGTGTCTTTCACCTCGTGTGTCGCTGCTCCTCTCTTGGCATAAAGAGACGAAGGTTTTTGATCTCTCATTTTCTTTTTTAAAATGGGGCCTGCAGTAAACGGGGACAAAACGAAGTATACGTTGTCGATAGTATAGATATGCGGCATATCGGATATCAGATTACTGCCGATAAATATACTTTCGATGTTGTCCGTGAAATTGTTAATACTGGCTCCAGCATTAATGATGTCAGTCTGGAGATCAGCGGGTGTTAATATGATCTCAACTGGTAATTGGGTATCAGAGACATCTCTTTTACGACAAACCTTATACTCTACAAGTCGCACAATCTCCTTGTGCTTCTTTATGTTGCAGTATTTGAGAAGAAAGCCCTATGTTAGATCTTCAATCTAGAGCGAGTTGGCAGTGATTTCCGCATCCGATCCAATAATGAGCTATATGTGTTGCTCAACGACACGGACTATGTGGCGTATTAAAACCCAGCGGATGCTTTCGTATAACAATGGATGTCCCGTCGAGATGAGTATTGATGCGAGTATTAGCGGAAGTCGGCGGAGAGGACGACTTTGTTGGCAGCGACTAGTGTAACCAATTGGCAAAGGCGCGCAAGAAGCAAAGGCGCTTGAAAGGACGTGTTAGGTCAGACCGAAAACCGATAAAAGGGGTTGTTAATGGAAAAATTAGACAGAATGAAATTTCGCATTGTTTTTTTTAGAGAGAAAGAAACTAGCTAAGCCTTGAACTGTGACTGTAAAATTAGCACCACGGACAATTAATACGATGGATCCACACAAAAAGGTTTTTCCCAACAAAAGGTTTTTCCCAACAAAAGACCCATAACAAAATTTTGTTTGACTGGATAGTGAAGTTGATCTAGATAGTTGACACTCTAAAGATATTAAAAGAAACGTATTAAGTATATTGTACACGCATATTTTGGTATACAAATGCGAGTTCAAACGCAACCAACAACAACAACAAAATCCGGAGCTAGAAGACGTTCCACTCTAAAATTTCAAATTAATCAAATCAAGACGATAGTAATCAGAGTGCACGTGGTGAATCGATTCAAAAGCACTAAAAGACGCAAAATCCGACTGGCAAAGTTATGGCTTCAGCAGTTTGTGCTTGTAAACGGACATGGTGAAATAATGAGTATTTTTTCTTAAATCTATTCTAAGGAATCACTCACTATTTTCACTTTTCAATATATTCATGAGGACATATTCTGTACACCCGGTATGTATTTAAGAGTGCCCAACGAACTATGCAAAAATGTGCCTAATTTGGTGGCAATAAAAATTTGTGCTTAATTTAAGAAATGGTTGTAAAATTTAATGAACCATTCACTGCTCATCTTCAATCACTAGTTAGTTCTGTATGCTTTGTTATAAAACATTTGTCTCAAGGTGTGCTCACTATAAGTTTAAGTATTTCGTTTAATGTTAGCTGCTTTGACTTATTTTAGTCGATTTAAACACCAAATGGTTGTGGTTTATTTTTATTTTTAGTGTCGCGTATTAAACAACTAGCAATGGTAGACGTTAATTAGCTTAAGTACAGTGCTTAAAGCAAAAATCTTATTGTCTCTTAAAATTATTTTGGCATGCGGCCAAACTAATGTTGAAAGCATTTCCGTTCACGTCAGTAGCATTTAGTAAAAGATTTTTTTTCAATGAAAATAATAAAGCAAGCGATGATAGTAGAGAATATTTATTTTTTGTTACAGTTAATTCTATTGAGTCAATATTCGATTAATTGAGTACAATATTTTAAGTATTCAGGCATAATAATATACGCAGTTCAGTTGATTATTCAATATTCACTTGACAGCTGTTAACAAAAACAGCTGGGTGTTTCAACAACATTGTTTTTATTTTTGTGTTGTTTTTTTTTTGTTTTTTTGGTTTATTTGTCGTTGTTGACATTTGAGTTGTCAAATATCAATTAAAAATTGTTCGGTTAATTGTAATATGCTCACTCAACACACATTTTAAGTTTTATCTAATATTAAAACAATTTGCGTATTTATTGCGCAATTATTAATTGAAACTTTATATGAAATATTGAGCTCAATAATGGAGTTTATTGCGATTTACACAATAAAATATCTGAACACCGTATAAGACTTCTCTCGACAGCTACGTATATCTATACTCGTTACTATTTGTGGATACTCAAGCCAAAGCTCTTGAAATCTAAACTAAGCTGTTTGAAACAGACTACGTCGACAGACATCTTGAGCCTGAAATATGATAAGAATAGGCCACTGGAGATGGAGATAGTGGAAGAACTTCTGTAACGGTGATTTAGCAATTCTTCAACAGCATTTTATGCAGTTTTGCAAACTTCCCGTCTTTAAATTCTTAATCCGATGAGTAATACAGAAATCGTTGATGAATGATTGGCATCTTTTCGGAACCTATCAAGTATCAAAAATTTTATTCTTGTATATTCAGTCGTTTATTATTTGCTTGAGCGCTTATAGTGCTTATAACATTTTTGATTAAAAAATTCTGTTGTAGTCCTGTTGTAAATTTATTCGTTTTTTTCTGATTTTCTTCTTCTTATATATACCGCCAATGCTATAGGAGATCAGATGGATAATGTATATTAAAAATTTGCCCGTGTTATTGGTGATGCACTTTTGCTCTTGTTCCTTTGCTGAGGGTATGTTGGGTGAAAATATGCTTCTTGTGCGCCTTTTGCCATGACGATGCTGAAAACAATGATGTTGATAATGACGATGATGATGTTGTTGATGCACAACAACTACAGTAACCACGAATAAAACATTGCATCTTACGGCATTTAAAATTGTATTTTTGGTCATTCCAAATATGAAGGAAGAAAGACCTTTTTTGTTGTTGATTCTGCGAATTTTCTTTTTTTTACGTATGTATGCAGCTGTATATACTTCTTTGGGCATTGCACTAAATAACAATGTTCATTAAGCCAGTTTCCCAACGATGACTTTTGGCTAAAACCATGAAGCGTTATTTTTATTTTTCATTGTTTTCTGGATTGTGCAATAGAGTTGTAAATATGTTTCTGTGCAGGCATGCACTTACACACATATAAACGTGTTCGTACTATATTAGCCATGGCTCGTTGGAAGTTCAGTTTATAAATAAAATGGAAGAAAATATCCTGAATATTGTTGCATCCCATAAACCTGTCAGCAAGATTAAAATGCTTATTATAAGCATCATGATATTGTTATAAATAGTAACAGGAGGAATACAATACAAAAATAATCAATATATCGTAAGTGCGGTCAGCGCTCCTCAAAGCCAACATAGGCCATGTCATCAATCAAATACAGCCTGATTTATGTGCCACAGTCTTAGGGAATTCAATACTTCGGTTATGCTGCACCCAGAAAAGTAATGACGGACATTTAAACGATGATGGCGTATAGGACCGTGGAATAAAATTAATTTGAAGTGGCCGTAGTCTAGTAAGTGGTGTGTTGGCTTATTAGTCGTTTGGCCACGGTTCAAACCCCAAGCCAGCAAAACGAAATATGAAAAAAATATTTCAACGGCAAATTTCTGAGAATAATTTTTAAAGTGAACAAAATTACTATGAAAAGTTTCTCAAAAATCTGTCATTCAGAGTCGACCCTAAGCTATACGTCACGCCACTTATGAATAGAATTAACACACAATATAATTGGCGAAAGAAGCCAGGTCGTAATCCTCATTGAAGAGTTTAGTAACCAATTATGTATGTACGTAAGTACTAAGTTAAAAATGAGATATGTCTATCGATCAATTTCCAATCAACTTCTAAATGTAACAGAGTTACGCTAAAGCTTAAACCTATTTCTGTTGAGTAGAACGATGACTGTAAAATTTCTCAAATTTGTAAACACTTGGAATTCACTGAAGGGCCTAGACTTTATTACCCTAATAGAGCATCTTAAGAAGTCGCCGTAGTCTAGTAGGAAGTGTGTTGGTTTATTAGACGTAACGCCAGGTTCGAGCCCCAGGCCAGACATCAAAACAAAATATAAAAATATTTCTTCGGCGACTTCCTCTCAGCAGATTTCTGGCAACAACTCTGAGAGTAAATGAAATTGCCATGAAAAGTTTCTCAAAAATCTGTCGTTTGGAGTCGATCTTAAAAACTGTAGGTCCCGCCACTCATATATAAAATTAACACACACAGCATGAGTGCTGTAAGAAGCTAGGCAGTAATCTTGACTGAAGAGTTGTAATGGCCAATTACACAGCCCTGCAAATTTGGACTTTTTTTGTGCAAATAAGATGGCTTCAGGTGTTTTCGAAGGCATTTGGCGCGCTAAACACGAATCTGGTTTCAAAAATTTTCCATCACGTCAGGTTTTCGAGAAAAAGGGGGTTGAAAACCCTAAAATAGCGTTTTTGGCCGTTTTTGAAACATTGTAGAGCTCAACACTGACGTGCTAGAACCATCGCTATTGTTAGAAATTGACAATTGATCTTTGCTCTTTAAAATGAGCCCAAAGCCAAATTGTTTGCATACACCCTTAAAGTAGGGGTGGGTTTATGTCAAGGGGTGCAAAAGAAAAAGAAACACATTACGGAGGTCCTTAAAAATTAATCAGATTTACTTGAAAATTGTTACTCGGGGGTTTTTGGGGCCGCTGATTACAGATCTTCATTCAGATTTAAAAAATTCAAAATGGCGGATCCAATATGGCGGTCAAGTAAATCTGATTAATTTTTATAAACCTCGACCGCCATATTGGATCCGCCATTTTGAATTTTTTAAATCTGAATGAAGATCTGTAATCAGCGGCCCCAAAAACCCCTGAGTAAAAATTTTCAAGTAAATCTGATTAAGTTTTAAGGACCTCCGTAATGTGTTTCTTTTTCATGTTTCAAAAATGGCCAAAAACGCTATTTTTAGGGTTTTCAACCCCCTTTTTCTCGAAAACCTGACGTGGTGGAAAATTTTTGAAACCAGATTCGTGTTTAGCGCACAAAATGCCTTCGGAAACATCTGGAGCAATCTTATTTGCAAAACCCATGCAGGGCTGTGTTATGTATGCATGTAAAGATGGCAAATTTTGTACCAGAAAAAGGGATGATTTGGTAAAAGCATTAATTTTTTGTTTTCATTTGAAGAAAAGTACTAGAGATGATCTTGCCCTATTAGAAGCAATATGCAGAACATGCTTTCGACGCTTCAGAGATAACGATTTTGATGTGAGAAATGAAGAACGTGACAGATCACCACAAAAGTTTGAAGATGCCAAATTGCAAACAATAGAGGATGCAGATGATACTTTGAGTCAGAAACAAAAACGCAGAAATGTTAAAGGTTACATATCGATCAGTTTCTGACTGTTTAAAAGCAGTGGGAAAGATCCACAAGTTTGGAAAATGGGTGCCAAACCTAAAAACCATACCAGACACCAGATGTTTTATCGAATTGTTACTGGCGATTAAAAATGGTTCTATTTTAAAAACCCTAAACGGATAAAACCACAAGTTAATCTGGGACAACCATCAGCTTCCGCTGCAAAACCAGATCGATTCGGTAAGAAATATCGCTGTATTTGGTGGGAGCAGAATGTTGTGGTTTCGACTATGAGGATCTAAAACCTGGTGAAACTGTTAAAATAGATCGCTATGAACATCAAATGATCAATTTGAACCATGCATTGATCAAATAACGATCAGAATTGGCCACTAGACACGTCAAGGTAGGTTTGCAATATGACAATTCATCTGCACATAAAGTAAACACGGTTCGGGAAACAATCTAAATATTGGACAGACAGCTATTATCTCACCCGTCGTAAACACCAGATTTTTTAACTTCCGACTCATATTTGTTGGTACACAACTTCATACAAAAAAAAAAACAAAAAAAAAATGTATGTTATTGTTTCCAAATTTATCGCAAATTGTTCAATCAAAGAAAGAATTAGACTGCCCCCTGCCGTCTTCACTATACTTGGCTTCTTCTAATTATTAATTGTTTCCATCGATGGGATAGGCATTAGCTGCGTGGCGGTTTGATTCCTACATGAAAGGCGAAAATTGGATTTCCTTCTTCTAGTGTGATTGTTTATCGCAAAATGTGTCAATTTCACGTTTGCACGACTACCAGAAGTCGGTTAATATTTGTTTTTTTTTTTTGCAAATATTATTATTTCTCTTTGCGCGAACACTGGGCAACTACTGGTGGTCGTTCACACGTAAAATTGACAAATTTTCCGATAAACAATCAAGATTCATCAAAAATTCCGAAAAATTTTGAACTAAAAGTTCATTTGAAAAAATATATATATACATGAGAAATATAACTCGACCCTTAGACTCTTTAAATAATCACTACGGTAATTTTTGTCCGATTTTATCAAAAGAAGTCTGAATCTTTTCCGAATGTCATCACTTATTTCATATTGTTTAATTAAACTTTACTACTATGAACGACATACATACATAATTGGTCATTACAACCCTTCAGTCAGGATTACGACCTAGTTTCTCACACCACTTATGTTGTGTGTGTTAATTTTATACATGAGTAGTGGGACCTACAGTTTAATGTCGACTCCGAACGACAGATTTTTGAGAAACTTTTCATGGCAATTTTATTTACTCTCAGATTTTTTGCCAGAAATCTACTGAGAGGAAGTAGCCGAAGAAATAATTTTTGTATTTTGTTTTGATGTCTGGGGCTCGAACCCTGGCTTTACGTCTAATAAGCCAACACACTACCTACTAGACTACGGCGACTTCATGAACGAACAAACTTGAAAAAATATGAAAAAATTGGCATTTATCAAGTTTACCTCATCAAACTTCATAGCATATTAAGTCAGATAATATAAATATGTATATCGTTTTAAAGGCCCATCCCTCTCCTTTCTAATAAGGTTTAAATTTTGGACATGGGTTCAAGGTTAAATTTGTGCGTAAAGTCCAGAAAAACAGTTTTTTGTTAAATAAAAGAAGTTTGGAGGGTTCAAGAAATATAAAAAACAATATTTTTGAGTTCTACTTAACAAAACTCACAACTTACACTATGTCATTAGCTGGGTGTATTTAATTTTTTTTTTATTTTGTCGCATAGTGTAATTATTAAATTTTATTTCCTTTGGCTTGAAAATAAAGCAATAAAATCCCCTTTAAAAAAGGATGTTTTAAACTCAGACAAAGAAAAAGTAGAATTGCTTTTCGCACCATCTAGATGCAATACGCCAATGCGCCATAATTTAAATGACTTCAGTATGATGTCTGCTGTTTTAAGATTAATTTTTTTTGGGTAACATATGGTTGACTGTAATTAAATTTTACGGGTCTTATGCTTCCACTTACTCATCCATGTTCGCAGCCATTTACATGCGAGCATTGTTTTCTTGTCATTATCAGTAAATTATTTTTATGGCTGTTATGGTAAGTGTATCTTCTTACAATTTTGTGTTTAGTTTCATTATGAATTTTCCTACATATTTATGCTGTTGTTGGAAAAAGAAAACCTATTTATTGCGAGTGTATAAATCAGGCCAGGAAATATTGTGCCATAACACTGCGAAGAGAGTAAGGATCTGGAATGTGTTTGAGGACCTTATTCGTATAATTAGAAAATATTTCTCGAATGGGATACTCTGCTATGAATCTGATAGCGGCGATCGAAAGACCGGCGTTAAAGGAGCCTCGAATTGAAAGTTTCGTAGGGCGATTCAATTGTGACATTCCTCGATGCTTGTTATACATGCAGCACACTTGAAATCGCCGGTAGTGTGTTGGCTTATTAGATGTGAAGCCTCGGTTCAAATCCCAGGTCAAACATCAAAACAAAATACAAAAAATATTTCTTCGGCGACTTCCTCTCAGCAGATTTGTGGCAAAAACTGTGAGAGTAAATAAAAATTGCCATGAAAAGTTTCTCAAAAATCTGTCGTTCGGAATCGACTTTAAACTGTAGGTCCCGCCACTCATGTATAAAATTAAACACACAACATAAGTGGTGTGAAAAGCTAGGTCGTAATCCTGACTAAAGGGTTGTAATGACCATTAATGTATGTACACTTGTCGGAAGCAGAACAAGAAATTAAAAAGTCCGCTGAGTCTATAATAATCTGGGCAAAAGTGATTGACAACCATCCTAAATTTTGTAAAATTTACATGCGAAAAAAAAGAAAATTTTGAATTGATTATCCCGAGTGATGCCAAATATAGAAGAACTAGAGTAGAGTAAGTGATTGTTACTTTCAGAAGTTGTGTAGTCTCTGCCCTGACCAACTTGTTCTATGTCTTCGGTGGAATTTGGTCAACAAAGCTCGAGTGACAGTATTACTTACTGGCAGTATTACTTTATCCTTTACTAGCATGTTAAGGAAATTTGAAAAATAAATACATAACTAGCATGATATCAAGCTGCATAAGAGTGTTTCGTGACCATCGCATTTAATCGTTGAAGTAGTAGTAGTAAGAATTAGGTAGTAGTTAGTAGTAGTAGTAGTAGTAGTAGTAGTAGTTAGTAGTAAGAATTAGGCCCATTGGTATGAAGGCAAAGTAAATGACGTTATAACGTTATTAGTAGAAAGCTGTAGCAGCTATATATAAGCTTCACAAAGCTAAAAGGCTTTGTGAAAAACTGTTGACGTTTCAGAAGATCTCCTTTTCCACTACAGAAAACGTAAATTTGGGGTGAAGATTCTGGAACCGCTGTAGCCAATTTTAATTTTGATGTTAAAGTTAATCCTCGCTCTGGCGGATCAATCACAGAAAAGCCTATAAAAGCATGAAAAAAATGGGAACGACAAGCACATGAGCAATAGCCATTCATCACCATTTGAAGAAACCTTCATTTACATGGAAGCTCTAGGTTTATGTGTCACGTTAATTACCCGAATTTTTATTTGAGATTCATTATTAAAATGGAAGAAAATGGAATCATTTCTGAACGAACAATAAAAAGTGATTCATGTGGAATATGTGGAAGAGAGCACAGGCAAAGCAAGATAATGATATGCAAAACGTATTGAAGCCAGAATTAACAAGAAATATTGTGTGTCTAATGGGACTGAGAGTGAATTGTTCATCATAAGATTCAAAAATATTAGTGGTTTGTTCGAAAATTACGGGTATTTTTCAAATGATGCTGTCGAATTAATTGTTGCCTGTCTGCAGAAGTGCTGTGTGATAGTCTGAATTGGTTTAAGTAGTTCATAATTGATCAGAGCCTTCTGTTGCCATCAAATGCAGAGCAATACAAAGCATTTTGCCCGTTGGCCCAGCTTCACATATGTTTTCTTGCGATTGGGGTTGTCGCTATGTATCCAATTTTCGTCGCCAGTGAGTACTATCAAACAGCATTCCAGGCATGCAAAATCGTTTTTCAACGTCTCGCGGTTTCAGTTCAAGTGGCACTCAACTTCAGTAGTATGTTTATCGGGTTTCGGGACCACTTACTCCATACAAATTTAGGAGCATGCATATCTGTAAAAGAGTAAGAACATTGCAGAATTGTTAAATGAATTGTGTGCGATCGGTCTTTAGGTTTGTAACATGTATTATGAAAAGGTAATGCTTTTTAATGTGTATGTGTGTGTGTGTGTGTTAAAATTTGTGAGAATGCATATCTGGAAAAGAATTAAATCATTTTTATTTTCAATTTTTCCCTACAAATTTGGGATCATACCTGCTTTTTCTTGTTCATTTTATTTGTATTGCTTTTCAAACGAATGGTTGGACGGACAGAATGAGTGTGTGCACGTTTCCTCATCTACATCCCAGAGTACAAGTAGACTGTAATGTGAAAATGTATATACGTAAGTACGAATGTTTGGACGGACAGAATGAGTGTGTGCGTAACATGTAATGTGGATCTACACCTATATAGTTGTTGTGTGTTTTTTATTTTTTTTTTGTATATTTAATTAGAAGGATCTTTAATTTTAAATGTGATAAGAAAGAGTAGGTTGGTTGTGCGGTTGTTTTTATTTTTTGTGTGATTTAATTAGAAGGATCTGTAATTTTAAGATGATAACAAATTCTTGACACGCACTGCTCATGATCACAGGTAGAAGAAATAGAAATATAAACTAATAAGAAAGGGTAGGTTGGTTGTGCGGTTGTTTTTAATTTGATGAGAAAGAAATGTATAGTTTTTTTTTCACGTATAAGTATAAGTAATATCTGTTTTCACTAATTGAATTTACTGATTGATCTACAACACCCCAGAGTATAAATAGACTTGTTTTAAGGATTTCGATTTTTTTTTTTTAGTTTTACTGTTTTGAATGAATAAAATTATAGAATAAAGGGATTAATTAAAACAAATTAGTTTTTTATTTTTTGAAAATTTTATTAATTTCTTTTTTCAGATTTTTACAGATTCGAATTTCAAAATACGTTTATAAAGATTAAATAGCTTAAGTGTTAACAAATATTGTGTATAGAATGTTTGTCATCGACAAATGTTGAAAGATTGTGAATAAGTATTTTCACAGTTAGATCTATGTATAATATTATTAACACATATAAATGGATAATTTACATAATTACAAGTTCTTAATTCATTTATAAGTTTCATAAATAAATCTATATGCTCTTTATCAATCTGATTACTATGCTTTGTTAATAGTTCTTCCAATACAGCTGATGTTACCATTTTTGTTCCCCTTCTTTAAAAATTTAATAGTAGGTTGTGTTAGTGCGGGACGATGTACTCTGAATTATTTCATTTTAATTTATATTTATTGAATAAAAATTTTAAACACAAGTGCCCACAATTAAATGTATTAAATTTTTGTTTTCGTTCATAATTATATTCAACAGGAAATTTTAAGTAGTTGACAATCTCAAGTGGTGGTTGTAAGTTTCCAAAGCTATCAAAGTATTCCTTATAGTTGTGGTTTTTATAATATGCTACCCAATGTGTTCCCATACCATTTGAATCATCTAAATTAACAATGCCGCATTCTTGTTTGAATGGTTTTTCAGGTAAAGAATCACGCATGAAAACACCCCTAAAATGTTTGAGATGTCTTCCATATTTATTCAAATCCAAATCTGTTAATGGGCGATTGGGAAGGTTATCTAATAGTTTTTTGGAGCTGGACTATAATAGAGACCATATCCAGTTTTATATGGTTTGAGGTACAACCATTTACCCATTGCAATTGATTCCATATATCTATTATGACGGTTAGCTTCAGCCAATTGTTCTTTTCCATTTTTGATAGCATTTACTGCTTTGACAATAGCGGATCCTCCACTTGCCAAACCACCAAGCGCTGACAATGCTGTTAGTACGGGAATAAGTGGAAGAAATCCTCCAATTTTCGGTACAGGTATAACTCTCGGTATTATAATGTCTGCTCGCTTTTTCCCTTTAAAATTTGAATGAATAGCCTTTTGAGCTATTTTAACAGCATCATTTACATCAAGGGGTTTCTGTTCTTTCAATTGTTTTAAAGTTTTTCTCACAGTAGCTGTGAATAATTTCTTATTACACTTATTCATTTTTCCTTTTCTTTTCTTATGTCTCTGCTCCTTCAAACCTAATCCAAATTTCACTTTAGCTTTCATAGCGTTTGTCACAAACCACGCGTTAGCACGTTCTTTAATATCACTATCTTTAGATTTAATTCGTTGCCAGGCTTTTTCAGCTAATATTTGATCTGCTTGATGTCTTGTGTCTATATCTTTTGATTGTGAATATGCAATATCGTGCTCTCTACAAGCTGCGTCTAATAAATTTATACCCTTATCTCCTCTTGCTAAACGTTTTTCAAGTTTTGTACCAGGTCCACAAAACTGATAACCAGGTAGATGTAATTCAACAGGTACTTTATTTATTAAGTTGTTTACAAATCCTCTTCTCATCTTACACTGGCTGAGGTTTTGTTTTGACTGTAGATTATAACAAATTTTTTTTCGTTACTTTTATACCTCTTCGCAAAAATAACTGAAATCAAGACGATCTCCTATATATACAGCAATTTATATGATTTCAGTATGTTAATTTTTTGATATTGATTTTGATCTGCTTTGTATCTGATCACGATCTACTTTACATCTGATCACGATCTGCTTTGTATCTGCTCACGATCTATTTTATATCTGATAACGATCTACTTTTTTGGTTTTGTCTATTTTATTTTAATTTTTTTCATTTTTTTTTTTGACATTACCATGTTTTAGGTATACATGTTCTACCTCAATGTTTAAATTGTTTATTTGATCAGCTAGATCATCATGTATTTGTGTTATATGTTTTTCGATTACGATATTTTTGTTTTTATGGTTATATTTATTAAAACCTTCTCCAAATTTATTAATATAAGACATTTCTTTCACTATTCTAATAAATTATGTTAGCTTCTTTAAGTTCTTCGATAATAGAGATTATTTCGTTTTGATGATTGTTGTGACCAGAACCTTCCGATGAAAGAAGTAAACGTAGTCTGTCAACTAGTTCATTAGGATCATCCCAATGTATGTAATTTGATCTCAGATTATTTTGTAATTTTAGCATTAAACCACTGCCTTTTGTTAAAATGTTTGTTGTTGTTTCGAATAAACGTTTAATTATTCGTATATATTTGAAGGCTCGTGTTCCTTTCACTTGTTCATTAGGTTCATAGCGACGTTTATGTGCATTGGTATTAATTAAAATCTCTTTATATTTTTTCAAATCATTTTTAGAATAATGGAGAGGTTTTTTATGAAATACTAGTTCAAATAATCCAGGCGTCATTTTCAATTTCATATTCCCTATCTGCATAGTATTATCTCTATTAAATATTAATTTTTCCTTGCCATATCTCCAACTACCGTCTACATCTTGATTAAAACCATAAATTTTATCCAATTGCTTATTATTAATAAGTGTTTGTATATTTTCAAATAATGGAGAGCTTTTCGTCAGCTTTAAACATTGTTTTCTTTCCAAGTTCTTGATACATGTACTTGATACAGGTCTATTATGGTCATAGTTTTTTTCACCATCATTATCATCAGTTGAAATATTTTCATACTGAAAATCGTTATTATCACCGTTTACATCATCATAATCATCGTCATCATCAATAGTGTTGTCTATATCTTTATGCTTATCTTCAAGTTTTCCGATGATTTCATTATCACCATTTACGTCATAATAATCATCATCATCATCAATAGTGTTGTCTGTATCCGTATGCTTATCTTCGAGTTTTCCAATGATTTCATTATCACCATTTACGTCATAATAATCTTCGTCATCATCAATAGTGTTGTCTACATCCTTATGCTTATATTCAAGTTTTGGGATGTTTTCATTATCATCATTTACATCATCATGATCATCGTCATCATTAATAGTGTTGTCTATAGCCTTATATTTATCTTTAAGTTTTCCAATGATTTTTTTAAGTGGTTTTGTTATTGGTTGAAAGGTATCTTCTAATAAATTAACTCTATCTATTTGATTCAGTTTAATATTTTTTAACTTTTTTTTTAGAACAGCCCTTGTCTTTACAAGATCTTCCAACACTTTATTATGGTAATTTTTAGACATTATAATAATTTTTTTTTATTGAGTTTGATCTGGTTATGATCTGCTCGCTACCTGATTATGATCTGCTTTGTATCTGATTACGATCTGCTTTATATCTGATCACGAACTGCTTGCTATCTGGTCACGATCTGATTTATACTTGATCACGATCTGCTTGATGGCTTGTGTCTATATCCATTGATTTTGATTACGCTATATCGTGCTTTCTACAATCTACATCCAATAAATTATTCCTTTATTTCCTTTATTCTTGCTATTCGTTTTGAAGTTTTGTATCAGGTCCACAAAACTGATAAACAGGTGGATGTAATTCAACATATAATTTGTTTATTAAGTTGTCTACAAATCTTCTTCCAATCTTACACTGATTAGGTGTTTTTCTTTTGACTGTAGTTTATAACCATTTTTTTCATTACTTTCATACCTCTTCGCATGAAACACTACACCAGCTATACTAGCAAGCTATACCAGCTATACCAGCTACACCAGCTATACCTGCTATACCAGCTATATCAGCTATACCAGCTATACTAGCAAGCTGTACTAGCTATACTAGCAAGCTATACAATCTGTACTAACTATACTAGCAAGCTATACAATCTGTACTAGATATACTAGCAAGCTATACAATCTGTACTAGCTATACTAGCAAGCTGTACAATCTGTACTAGCTATACTAGCAAGCTGTACTAGCTATACTAGCAAGCTATACAATCTGTACTAGCTATACTAGCAAGCTGTAGTAGCTATACAATCTTTACTAGCTATACTAGCAAGCTGTACCAGCTATAGCAGCTACATCAGCTATATCAGCTATATCAGCTATACCAGCTATACCTGCTATACCAGCTATATCAGCTATACCAGCTATACTAGCAAGCTGTACTAGCTATACTAGCAAGCTGTACAATCTGTACTAGCTATACTAGCAAGCTGTACAATCTGTACCAGCTATACTAGCAAGCTGTACTAGCTATACTAGCAAGCTATACAATCTGTACTAGCTATACTAGCAAGCTGTACTAGCTATACAATCTTTACTAGCTATACTAGCAAGCTGTACCAGCTATAGCAAGCTGTACCAGCTATAGCAGCTATATCAGCTATACCAGCTATACCAGCTATATCAGCTATATCAGCTATATCAGCTACACCAGCTATACCAGCTATACCAGCTATATCAGCCACACCAGCTATACCAGCTATACCAGCTATATCAGCTACACCAGCTATACTTGCTGTACCTGCTATACCTGCTATACCAGCCATATCAGCTAAACCTGCTATACCATCTATACCAGCTATACCAGCTACACCAGCTATACCAGCTACACCAGCGGTACAGCAAGTATAGCTGGTATAGCTGATATAGCTGGTATAGCTGGTATAGCTGATATAGCTGGTATAGCTGGTATAGCTGATATAGCTGGTATAGCTGGTATAGCAGGTATAGCAGGTATAGCTGATATAGCTGATATAGCTGATATAGCTGGTATAGCAGGTATAGCAGGTATAGCTGGTATAGCTGGTATAGCAGGTATAGCAGGTATAGCTGGTATAGCTGGTATAGCTGATATAGCTGGTATAGCAGGTATAGCAGGTATAGCTGGTATAGCTGATATAGCTACTACAGCTTGCTAGTATAGCTAGTACAGATTGTATAGCTTGCTAGTATAGCTAGTACAGCTTGCTAGTATAGCCAGTACAGATTGTACAGCTTGCTAGTATAGCTAGTACAGCTTGCTAGTATAGCTAGTACATATTGTATAGCTTGCTAGTATAGCTAGTACAGCTTGCTAGTATAGCTAGTACAGATTGTACAGCTTGCTAGTATAGCTAGTACAGCTTGCTAGTATAGCTAGTACAGATTGTACAGCTTGCTAGTATAGCTAGTACAGATTGTACAGCTTGCTAGTATAGCTAGTATAGATTGTACAGCTTGCTAGTATAGCTGGTATAGCTGATATAGCTGATATAGCTGGTATAGCAGGTATAGCAGGTATAGCTGGTATAGCTGGTATAGCAGGTATAGCAGGTATAGCTGATATAGCTGGTATAGCTGGTATAGCTGATATAGCTGGTATAGCTGGTATAGCTGATATAGCTGGTATAGCTGGTATAGCAGGTATAGCAGGTATAGCTGATATAGCTGATATAGCTGATATAGCTGGTATAGCAGGTATAGCAGGTATAGCTGGTATAGCTGGTATAGCAGGTATAGCAGGTATAGCTGGTATAGCTGGTATAGCTGATATAGCTGGTATAGCAGGTATAGCAGGTATAGCTGGTATAGCTGATATAGCTACTACAGCTTGCTAGTATAGCTAGTACAGATTGTATAGCTTGCTAGTATAGCTAGTACAGCTTGCTAGTATAGCCAGTACAGATTGTACAGCTTGCTAGTATAGCTAGTACAGCTTGCTAGTATAGCTAGTACATATTGTATAGCTTGCTAGTATAGCTAGTACAGCTTGCTAGTATAGCTAGTACAGATTGTACAGCTTGCTAGTATAGCTAGTACAGCTTGCTAGTATAGCTAGTACAGATTGTACAGCTTGCTAGTATAGCTAGTACAGATTGTACAGCTTGCTAGTATAGCTAGTATAGATTGTACAGCTTGCTAGTATAGCTGGTATAGCTGATATAGCTGGTATAGCTGGTATAGCTGGTATAGCAGGTATAGCTGGTGTAGTGTTTCATGCGAAGAGGTATGAAAGTAATGAAAAAAATGGTTATAAACTACAGTCAAAAGAAAAACACCTAATCAGTGTAAGATTGGAAGAAGATTTGTAGGCAACTTAATAAACAAATTATATGTTGAATTACATCCACCTGTTTATCAGTTTTGTGGACCTGATACAAAACTTCAAAACGAATAGCAAGAATAAAGGAAATAAAGGAATAATTTATTGGATGTAGATTGTAGAAAGCACGATATAGTGTACTCAAAATCAATGGATATAGACACAAGCCATCAAGCAGACCGTGATCAGGTATAAATCAGATCGTGACCAGATAGCAAGCAGTTCGTGATCAGATATAAAGCAGATCGTAATCAGATACAAAGCAGATCATAATCAGATAGCGAGCAGATCATAACCAGATCAAATTCAATAAAAAAAATTATTATAATGTCTAAAAATTACCATAATAAAGTGTTGGAAGATCTTGTAAAGACAAGGGCTGTTCTAAAGAAAAAGTTAAAAAATATTAAACTGAATCAAATAGATAGAGTTAATTTATTAGAAGATACCTTTCAACCAATAACAAAACCACTTAAAAAAATCATTGGAAAACTTAAATATAAATATAAGGATATAGACAACACTATTAATGATGACGATGATCATGATGATGTAAATGATGATAATGAAAACATCCCAAAACTTGAATATAAGCATAAGGATGTAGACAACACTATGGATGATGACGAAGATTATTATGACGTAAATGGTGATAATGAAATCATTGGAAAACTCGAAGATAAGCATACGGATACAGACAACACTATTGATGATGATGATGATTATTATGACGTAAATGGTGTTAATGAAATCATCGGAAAACTTGAAGATAAGCATAAAGATATAGACAACACTATTGATGATGACGATGATTATGATGATGTAAACGGTGATAATAACGATTTTCAGTATGAAAATATTTCAACTGATGATAATGATGGTGAAAAAAACTATGACCATAATAGACCTGTATCAAGTACATGTATCAAGAACTTGGAAAGAAAACAATGTTTAAAGCTGACGAAAAGCTCTCCATTATTTGAAAATATACAAACACTTATTAATAATAAGCAATTGGATAAAATTTATGGTTTTAATCAAGATGTAGACGGTAGTTGGAGATATGGCAAGGAAAAATTAATATTTAATAGAGATAATACTATGCAGATAGGGAATATGAAATTGAAAATGACGCCTGGATTATTTGAACTAGTATTTCATAAAAAACCTCTCCATTATTCTAAAAATGATTTGAAAAAATATAAAGAGATTTTAATTAATACCAATGCACATAAACGTCGCTATGAACCTAATGAACAAGTGAAAGGAACACGAGCCTTCAAATATATACGAATAATTAAACGTTTGTTCGAAACAACAACAAACATTTTAACAAAAGGCAGTGGTTTAATGCTAAAATTACAAAATAATCTGAGATCAAATTACATACATTGGGATGATCCTAATGAACTAGTTGACAGACTACGTTTACTTCTTTCATCGGAAGGTTCTGGTCACAACAATCATCAAAACGAAATAATCTCTATTATCGAAGAACTTAAAGAAGCTAACATAATTTATTAGAAGAGTGAAAGAAATGTCTTATATTAATAAATTTGGAGAAGGTTTTAATAAATATAACCATAAAAACAAAAATATCGTAATCGAAAAACATATAACACAAATACATGATGATCTAGCTGATCAAATAAACAATTTAAACATTGAGGTAGAACATGTATACCTAAAACATGGTAATGTCAAAAAAAAAAAATGAAAAAAATTAAAATAAAATAGACAAAACCAAAAAAGTAGATCGTTATCAGATATAAAATAGATCGTGAGCAGATACAAAGCAGATCGTGATCAGATGTAAAGTAGATCGTGATCAGATACAAAGCAGATCAAAATCAATATCAAAAAATTAACATACTGAAATCATATAAATTGCTGTATATATAGGAGATCGTCTTGATTTCAGTTATTTTTGCGAAGAGGTATAAAAGTAACGAAAAAAAATTTGTTATAATCTACAGTCAAAACAAAACCTCAGCCAGTGTAAGATGAGAAGAGGATTTGTAAACAACTTAATAAATAAAGTACCTGTTGAATTACATCTACCTGGTTATCAGTTTTGTGGACCTGGTACAAAACTTGAAAAACGTTTAGCAAGAGGAGATAAGGGTATAAATTTATTAGACGCAGCTTGTAGAGAGCACGATATTGCATATTCACAATCAAAAGATATAGACACAAGACATCAAGCAGATCAAATATTAGCTGAAAAAGCCTGGCAACGAATTAAATCTAAAGATAGTGATATTAAAGAACGTGCTAACGCGTGGTTTGTGACAAACGCTATGAAAGCTAAAGTGAAATTTGGATTAGGTTTGAAGGAGCAGAGACATAAGAAAAGAAAAGGAAAAATGAATAAGTGTAATAAGAAATTATTCACAGCTACTGTGAGAAAAACTTTAAAACAATTGAAAGAACAGAAACCCCTTGATGTAAATGATGCTGTTAAAATAGCTCAAAATGCTATTCATTCAAATTTTAAAGGGAAAAAGCGAGCAGACATTATAATACCGAGAGTTATACCTGTACCGAAAATTGGAGGATTTCTTCCACTTATTCCCGTACTAACAGCATTGTCAGCGCTTGGTGGTTTGGCAAGTGGAGGATCCGCTATTGTCAAAGCAGTAAATGCTATCAAAAATGGAAAAGAACAATTGGCTGAAGCTAACCGTCATAATAGATATATGGAATCAATTGCAATGGGTAAAGGGTTGTACCTCAAACCATATAAAACTGGATATGGTCTCTATTATAGTCCAGCTCCAAAAAACTATTAGATAACCTTCCCAATCGCCCATTAACAGATTTGGATTTGAATAAATATGGAAGACATCTCAAACATTTTAGGGGTGTTTTCATGCGTGATTCTTTACCTGAAAAACCATTCAAACAAGAATGCGGCATTGTTAATTTAGATGATTCGAATGGTATGGGAACACATTGGGTAGCATATTATAAAAACCACAACTATAAGGAATACTTTGATAGCTTTGGAAACTTACAACCACCACTTGAGATTGTCAACTACTTAAAATTTCCTGTTGAATATAATTATGAACGAAAACAAAAATTTAATACATTTAATTGTGGGCACTTGTGTTTAAAATTTTTATTCAATAAATATAAATTAAAATGAAATAATTCAGAGTACATCGTCCCGCACTAACACAACCTACTATTAAATTTTTAAAGAAGGGGAACAAAAATGGTAACATCAGCTGTATTGGAAGAACTATTAACAAAGCATAGTAATCAGATTGATAAAGAGCATATAGATTTATTTATGAAACTTATAAATGAATTAAGAACTTGTAATTATGTAAATTATCCATTTATATGTGTTAATAATATTATACATAGATCTAACTGTGAAAATACTTATTCACAATCGTCCAACATTTGTCGATGACAAACATTCTATACACAATATTTGTTAACACTTAAGCTATTTAATCTTTATAAACGTATTTTTAAATTCGAATCTGTAAAAATCTGAAAAAAGAAATTAATAAAATTTTCAAAAAATAAAAAACTAATTTGTTTTAATTAATCCCTTTATTCTATAATTTTATTCATTCAAAACAGTAAAACTAAAAAAAAAAAATCTAAATCCTTAAAACAAGTCTATTTATACTCTGGGGTGTTGTAGATCAATCAGTAAATTCAATTAGTGAAAACAGATATTACTTATACTTATACGTGAAAAAAAAACTATACATTTCTTTCTCATCAAATTAAAAACAACCGCACAACCAACCTACCCTTTCTTATTAGTTTATATTTCTATTTCTTCTACCTGTGATCATGAGCAGTGCGTGTCAAGAATTTGTTATCATCTTAAAATTACAGATCCTTCTAATTAAATCACACAAAAAATAAAAACAACCGCACAACCAACCTACTCTTTCTTATCACATTTAAAATTAAAGATCCTTCTAATTAAATATACAAAAAAAAAATAAAAAACACACAACAACTATATAGGTGTAGATCCACATTACATGTTACGCACACACTCATTCTGTCCGTCCAAACATTCGTACTTACGTATATACATTTTCACATTACAGTCTACTTGTACTCTGGGATGTAGATGAGGAAACGTGCACACACTCATTCTGTCCGTCCAACCATTCGTTTGAAAAGCAATACAAATAAAATGAACAAGAAAAAGCAGGTATGATCCCAAATTTGTAGGGAAAAATTGAAAATAAAAATGATTTAATTCTTTTCCAGATATGCATTCTCACAAATTTTAACACACACACACACACATACACATTAAAAAGCATTACCTTTTCATAATACATGTTACAAACCTAAAGACCGATCGCACACAATTCATTTAACAATTCTGCAATGTTCTTACTCTTTTACAGATATGCATGCTCCTAAATTTGTATGGAGTAAGTGGTCCCGAAACCCCATAAACATACTACTAACTTCTTTGCTTATGACTTAATCCAAGTGTTTTTAAAACCCTTAGAAATGTCTGTTTGAGTCAAGCCTATTGATTGTGTCAGATCGTCTTGCGCTCTACACGAATCTTGATTGTGTGTTGTGCTTCCAATTTATGGTCTCAAACCTTTTTGACTGTTTCGAAGTCTTTTTGTTTTTGATGTGAAACTCACCATTTTAGAAATGCTCAAATTGCTCGATACAATGCGTTTTTGATAGAGTGTGCTTAGCGTTTAATTCCACAAGCTAAAGATGAGTCAAACGTGCAGTTTTCCTTGCAAAAAAAATTGGCTCAACAAAACTTCCCGCAAAAGTGTTCTTTATGGAACCGGTGGTAAGAAAAACAACCAGAGGCAGTGCAATAGCTGGTAATGCATCCTGAAATTTGGACTGTTTAGTATGGTTTGTGGATAGCAAGACCTCTGTGCCGCAGCTCTTCAAGGGCAATGAAAATTCCCACGTTATTGCCGTGGAGGTATCATTTCTACCACAAAGTACAATAATCAACAAGGCAGTGCCATATGACGCACAGCACGGAAGTTTGGCGAAACAATTAATTTCAAATTTAGCGTAGGCCATTGGCGAATGATAATATGTACAGGAACCGCAATTCCAGCCCTGGAAGAAAACTTTATAGCTTTTATTGATCATTGAGGCTGATAAAATAAATTTACATTATCTTAACGCTCCAAAGAAGAAATAATTTAAGCTCAATGAATTTATAAGCAAGAAGACAGATTTCGTCTGCATAATCTTCATCACAATCATCATGATGTCATGTAGATGTCATTGAACTGTCAACATATCAACAGTTTTACTGTCAACATGTTTAAAAATTCTTTTGATAAACTTAATAGGAGTAGGAACATACTCATAACATACAAAACAAATAATTTGTCCGACTAATTTGCAACTTCTTTTGCAATAGTTTTCAATGACTTTCAACACTCAATTATAATCCAATTAAAGCCGAGTATCCCATTATGACATATGAGTTCAATACTGACTTGTAAGACATGATGACACATGTCGTGTTGTTTAAGCATTCGTGAATTAAGAAGAGTGCATTTATAGATACAAGACTTAATGGACTAGCAAACTATAATTAGATCCGCTTACAAATGAAATACAAAAGCGTTCACACTTCTTCATCTCAATGAAGATAATAACACAACCCAAAACAATACGCAAGATTAACTAAAACTCCAATTTGACTGTTGATGTTTGGCATTCACAAAATCAGCTTTATTAACAACAACAATCAATGACAACAATTCAAAAACAACAACTGTAATATGGTTTATGTTTCTTGAAAAGCAAGTAAAACTTCAAATAAGAGCACAATATAGAGGCAACTGACAATATGACACAGACAGTTTGTTTTTAATTTAATTTCAATGTTTTTCAAAGTTTTTGATTTTTATCGATTTTTAAATTTCTTCGACATTTGGTGAAGTTTTACATGGTACAGAGAGTAGCATGCATCAGTATAGCAATTTGTTCTGGGTGAAATGAATCCCTAAGGCATAGAGGCTGTGATCAAAGTGTGTTGTCTTATTAAACCAGAACCTATGGTTCAAACCCTACCTCATGCTAGAAACACAATAAAAGCAATGCTGCAAAAACAGACTGCGTCACGCAGATTTGGAACCTAAGATAAAAGTGTAGATAAAGAAATCAGGTACAGAAAATGGAGTTGAATTGCTTATGTTGTCAAGACCGTGCACGACGGCACTTCAAGAGAGGTAATCCAGGATCTAAGAACATTGAGAAATCCTTATAGGTCGAAGGTAATATTGTTTCTTTCATCAAGCGCTTTCTACCTTGAAATTTACATAAAGAGAGTGTATGTGAGATATCATTCGATATTTTGTATGGAATACAGCTTCGTTCAAATATCCACCACGGTTTCTCTAGTTGGAGTACATCAGAATGTCCAATTTTCAACGAGTCTGACACATAAATCAGGCTAAATTTGATCGATGGAATATCTCATGTTGGCTTTGAGGACCGCTGTGACTTGTGTCGTATTCACATACTCCTGCTATTTATGAAAACCCCGCTAGAAAAAGAATCTCTCAAATTAAACAATCTCTGTGGCCAGTTGACATCACGTTCACATGATATGATGAGCATGCCAGTGTATGCTCGTGAAGAATATCAAATGGCGTGGGCTGCATGGCACGTAATGAAGTCTTGTAGGTGTCCAGTTCCTCCAATTCAAGCCAAAAGGAGATGGTTTTCATACAGCTATAGTGCTTGTCGTTAATAGAGATCTCAAACAAATATAAGCCGATGACTCCGCCAGCCCATAATCCACACAAAACAGTGACTTTTTGTGACGCACTGGTTGTTTTTGTCATGTGGTTTGAGATCGTGCTAAATTCGATATCCAAATTCCTGTAACCATTCGTCTAGATATGACGATAGTAGAGGTCAAAGCACACGGAAAGAACACCGAAAAGAACGCTTTTAGTTTTTATTATTTTGCAGCTCAAAATTAGCCAAGTTGTGTTCCGCGAAAGGCTTAGTTCTTATTAGCCACTCGAAATAGAATGCTACGTATTTTGCAGCACTCTCTCAAGGATAGCGGCTAAGTTTTCGGCATATGTTGTATTTCGCCGGCGTACGGGTTTTGGTTGATCGTTTACTGAACCTTTGGACTAAAATTTATCCACCACATTGTGAATAGTCTTCCCGGTGGACGATTATGGCGATAGTAAATTAGACTAAACGTGTGCTACGTTATTCGAGCAATTTTTTGTTGCGTGCTATATCCATCCATGGTGATTTGGCAAAACAAAATTAATAAATAACAACTTATTTTACAGTTGTAGCTTGAAGAAGATGACGGTTATCAACTGTCAAAGTTCGGAAGTCTCTTTTGGAAGAGCAGATATAAAGAAATAAGACCCGTGTGCTTGATTATACCAAACTATACCCTACACCAACATACAATGTGCATTCTACGTTTGTACTAATGTTTGTTAACACTTTGGGAGAAATAATTCCATCCTAAATTTATGAAATTTTAAAATGATTTTATAACTACTAAGGGCCATTTTTTGAATGCAAGGTTAAACTCGAGATTAAGTTAATCTCCAGTTAAACTCCGTTTTCAGTTTTTGAACTTACTTAATCTTGAGTTTAACCTTACGGTTAAGCAGTTAATCTCGAGTTTAAACCACCAACGTTGGTTGGAGATTAACTATGAAAAGTAGTTGACAAATTTTATTTAACAAAAAAGCTTTTAAGTGAGGGAAAGCCGAATTAGGCAAATATCTAAGTGACTATGAATTATATAAAACACAAATTGACAATAGACAGTCTTAATTTATTTATTATTTTAAGAAAACAATTTTTTACATAAAGATCAATAGTATTCAGCTTTTGTTTGTTTGTTTTTGTTATATACAAAAAAAAATTGTTGTGAAACACTTTGCAAAAAGTAGTAAACACAACAAAATAAACGAAAAAAATTTTGCCATTTTTGCTTATAAGAGTGGCAGCTCTACAAGGTTAATCTCCAGTTAAATTCCCATTCAAAAAATGAAAACTCAGTTAACTGAAGATTAACTTTAACTGGAGATTAACTTAATCTCGAGTTTAAACTCGCATTCACAAAATGGCCCTTAGTGGTTATAAAATCATTTTAAAATTTCATAAATTTAGGATGGAATTATTTCTCCCAAAGTGTTAACAAACATTAGTACAAACGTAGAATGCACATTGTGTGTTGGTGTAGGGTGTAGGCTAATCAAAATGCAATTGACTGTAACTGAAATTTAGTTTGGTTGGCTGGACAAATGGATTGATTGGTTGAATGGTTTGTTGGACTTGTTAATGCAATGAATGAAAAAATAGGTGAAGGATTTGCTATCGTAATGCTTTTCTCTTCGCCTTTTTTGTTTTTAGTTTCCTTTTTTGTATTTTATTAGTTATTGGTTCTGTTAGCAGTTTAGATTTAATCCCTTTTGTTTTTCTGCATCAATTGTTTAAATATTCAATACAAATAAACAAACAAACAAACTGAAGGTCAGACAAAGAATTTGTTTATTAAAAAACTTTTTTTTTTTGGTGATTTTATTTTTATTTATTTATTTATTTATTATAATTAACATAACACAACAAGATTTTAATCTTATAAGTTATAGTGCTATGCTTAGGATCAATAAGATATAAAACATGAAAAAATAATAAAAATTGTGAAATTTAAGTAACTAAGTAAAAAAACAAATTAATATAAAAAACAAATTGATTAAAATATTAAATTAAGTAGAAATATAATTCAAAGCAATATAGAAAAACTAACAATACTACAGAAGTAAAAGGAAAATAAAAAGTTAAATATAAAAAAGAAATATTTACAAAAATGGGTCTAAGAAAGTAAGGATAAATATGTAACCGATATAATAACCATGCTAACAACGTAACAAACTTTTCATTAAGAGAACAATTCAAATAATTCCTTTTTGAACGCATTTGCATTGCCCATCTTTTGGATGTAATTTGGTAGAGAATCCACAGACTACTGACTGTCGCTGTGACAAAAGAGTCCTGTAAGTTTGTTGAATAATCTTCATGCCCCGGCATGACCTGGCAAACTTAATTCGGCCTAATAAATATTCCGGCTGTCCCGTATTAATAATTTTATGGAATAGAATGGAGGCATTAAATTTTCAAAAGATTATCAAATTTCACACTAAATATCTGGTACGCTAAACGAGAAATATGATCCCGGCGACCCTTAAGAAAGACGTATCTTGCTATATTGTTGTATGCCAAGTTTAGTTTCCGACTGTCATTACTATCGCAGTTTGCAAAAATTTCTCACCCATACAATAGCACAGGAATCAAACGAGTTTTAGCAAGTTGCATACGAATTGCAAAAGGTGTTGAATCAATGACCGCCCATAATTTTCGTAGCATGCTGTATATTCTGCCAACAACGACACTTATATGGGCAGACCACGATAATCTGTCATTAAATACAATACCCAGATTGGTAGCAGACTTGACAACGTCAATTTTATTTCCCCTGATACTCAATCCAGGTAAGGCAAACGAAACATTGATCTTCGAAAGCATTAAACATTTGGACTTTGAGGGATTAATGCGTAGTCCATTCGCCGAATCCCAACTCAATCCTATCCAGATCACGGTTAACAGAGTGTAAACAGGAATCAATATTCTCCTTACGAGTACTGGTATAAATCTGCACATCATCAGCATACATATGAACACGGCAGTCAACCAAAACATCCGGTAGATCATTAATATACATACAAAACAACAGTGGCCGCAGTATCGATCCCTGGGGAACACCTCTACAAATATTTAGCGAATGTGAAATATTCCCATTTAAATGAACCTTTTCACTTTTTATTTATTTTTTAATTGTTATTTTTATCTTCCGGTTCTTTCATTGGAAATTTTGACTTTATTTGTTTAAAATTATTTTCTTAGTATTGTAGATCAGATATAATTTATTATTATATAAGAGAATAAAAACATAACACTATGCGACAAAATAAAAAAAAGAAATACACCCAGCTAATGACATAGCGCAAGTTGTGAGTTTTGTTGAGTATAACTCAAAAACATATTTTTTATATTTCTTGAACCCTCCAAACATTTCTGAACCGATGTCCAAAATTTAAACCTTATTAGAAAGGAGAGGGATGGGTCTTTAAAACGATATACATACATATATTATTTGACTTAATATTCTATGAGGTTTGATAAGATAGACTAGGCAAATGCGATTTTTTATCATATTTTTTTAAGTTTGTCCATTCATAGTAGCAAACTTTAATTAAAAAATATAAAATAAGTGGTGACATAGTTAAAGTACATTCTCTTGTTAAGCGAGTGACAGACAGAACGATGTTTTCAACCTCAAGCCTCGTTGACGGCATGTTGTTGGTTAATCGTGCTCTGAACCATTTGACTGGAATGTATCCGATCGTAAAGTGGGCGATAGGCGCGCAATGTTGCCTGAATTGAACACTAATTTTGATAAAAAAATTTTATTTTCTTCACGTGTTGTTGAATATTATTTACTCATATATCGCTCTTTGGAAGTTGCGTTGCTGCTGAATTAGCATTAATTTTCACTGTGCGTCGTTAGGTTTTCAAAGTTGCGTTTTTCTAGTCCTCTTTTTTTTTAATATTTTTTCTAAAAGATGGCTCGGCTTTTGTTTGTAATTGCGTCATGCTCTCAAAACTTGGGGATTTCCTTACTAACTGAAAATAATACAGTTTTATTTTCACCCTGTTTTTCTAATTTTAGAGTTCAGTTTCAATTAATGAATTTTTTATTTTAATTGAATTTGTAGAAATCTTATTTCTAAGATTGTATATTCTATTCATTTAGAATAGAAAACTGAAGGGAAAACGCAATGTTTAGGTTTTCTAATTACCTTTACTTCAAGAACTTCAAAACTTGCAACCCGTCCGGTAAATAAATACTAGACAAAGTCGTTTATACTTTGAAGGCAGAAAGCAAAGTGAGTTTTATTCATCCAATTTGCTCGGTTTATATAGTATTTCAAAACACACATACATAGGCAGTTCATAAATATAAACAGAGTTGTGTAAAAATATAAACAGAGTTGTGTAAAAATATAAACAGAGTTGGATAATGATAAAACATCTGGCCCCACGGAATTCCAAATTCTTTATATTTTTCCTTTTCTGTTGATTTGAAAAATTACTCGTGTAATTTCAATGAATAATTTTTACGGTTTGTGTTTGTATTTGTATTGTGCTCTATTAGTGTATTTTATTTCCACTTTTATTGTTTGATCCAATGGGGCCAGAATATTTAAAGAATTCGGTGCAAACATCTTTTGATAAATGTGTGAAATTTCTTTAACTTTGTTTGGGTTAGATTTCAACCACACAACACATCCTCGTGATATTACTTGTGAAATTAAAATTTTTGTATTCATCGGAATGTTTGCTTTTCAGCTTATGAAAACTTTTGTACAGCTGGTGGATAAAATCGAACTTTAGTTGAGTTGCCAAAATTTGAACCAAAAATGACACAGATTGGTATTACAGATGGCCAGTGAAAACTGACAGTTTAAAATTTAACTTTTCAACGGAAAACTTTTCGGCAGCTACAAATTTGTTTTGGCCAATTGACAACACAACTGAAGTTCCATTGGCTTTCCAATCTAATCATTAATATTTTAACGTATTTCCATATCTTCAATAGTTTCAAACTCGAATTTATTTTATTAGCTGGTGTTGATTTGGGTATAACACGTAGTTACTATTCAGTCTCGATCCTAGATATTTCACCTCCATTTCCCATGATATTATTTCACCAAGAAATAGAATATTCTACCATTTGGGAAGTTTTCTTCTTCTTGTAAACAGTTCTATTTCGGTCTTGCCCGAGTTTATCTTTAGGGCCACTGAAATGTCCAAACGCCTTACAATCTCCAGACCCCCTTGACTGATTTCGTGAGAAGTTGCTTCAGTAGATGCCCGCCTCTGATAGTTTTGTGAGAAGTTCATCCACTAGTAGGATCAACACTAATGATAGATCTCCGCCATTGATTTCGATATCATAGGTTGAATACCTCTTCTACCTGAAGCAACTGTCAGAAAACAGTTCGACGGTTGACTGTATTAGACATTAAGACAATAGAGTGTGTCTGGTGCAACCTGGTGTGGAGTACAAGGAGACCCTAAAACTTGGTGAAATCGTTAACAGAGATCGTTGCCGACAACGAATCATCAGTTTGAATTATGCATTGATCGAAAAATGACCAGAATGGGCCACAAGACACGATAACGTAATTTTGCAACATGACAATGCACCTGCACGCAAAGCAAAACTGGTTCAAGATACATTCAAAGCATAAAGCTAGAATCTGCTACTCCACTCGGCGTATTCACCAGACCTGGCTCCATCCGACTACTATTTGTTTGCATCGATAGAATACGCATTGACTGAGCAGCAATTCGATCCTTATGAGGATGTTGAAAATTGGGTGACTAATTGGTTTCTTTCAAAAGACGAAAAGTTGTATTGGCAGGGAATCCACAAATTGCATAAATCATGGTATAAAGATGGGGCCAGCAATTGCTTTACTTTTCTACCAAAAATTTCTGTTTTATTTTCAGAAAATTCGCTCATAACATACCATTACAACTGGTAAAAAAAAATTTTATAAATGGTAAAAAATTAAAATGTTTCTTCTTTTGTTTAAATACGATGAAAATGTGGAAAATGTTCAGCCTTTTGTATTTTGTTTAAGTACTTATTTATCTTTTGTTATGAGCACTGAAAAATTAAATTCTTTTGTTTATTGTTTAATATGATGGATAATATTCAATATAAAGTGTGAGAAATAATTTAAATACAAAAGCAGTTAAAAGATCAAACCTTCTCATGTGGCTACAATACAATACTGTTCAAATGGTTTTACACATTAGTACCAGGTTATATATGGTATTTGGTTAAGAGCGGCAGTATGTGTTACCAGAATGGATATTTAAATTGTTGAAAATTAAATAATTCGGTTTCGTTCTATTATTTGAATTAAATAAATTGTTGTATTGGTGGTTATAACTTAACTTTTAAAGAAACTTACTTTTGTGTTCATACGTATCTGCAAAGAGAAAAAATAATGGTGTTAATGGTATAGGGGGTAGTTTCAAAAGTAAAATGAGGTGCTATTATTATGCGAATATCTTTCGTGTTAATTGTTTAGTTTTTGTTACAAATTTCACGTTTAAGAATTATTGATGTTATTTTAAATTTTATGTTAACATATTAAAACTTAACATTAACACTGACATTTTAAAACTTACAAAATATATTCTTATTGTACAGTTCTGCCGCGGTTTTGGTAGAGCTTTGTGCCGTCATTGCTCTTCCAAAGAAACATTTAATTTTTAGAATATTGTTACGAAATTGGACGATATTACACCGTTTAACATTAAAAAATCTACACAAACAAATGCAACAAACTTGTTACATGTAAACGAACAACATCGGTATGAAAGAAAAGGGGATAGACAAGTAAGGGAGAACGCAACAACAACCAATGTGAACAAAATACACAAACAACAATGAATTCGCGACAGAGTTCTCGAAAAGGCATACATACGAATATTTGATTCAAGAACATTCATCAGACTGATTACGTGGGCATAAAAAGGCACGACAAAACAGACAACACCTAGTAAGAATTAAGTCAGTCTTGTGTGAAGACGCGTTTCGTGTGAAGAAAATGGTCGCGGTTTGAAGATCGCCGTTGAAAAGAACTGCGTTGTAAGCAAATAATAAAATCATACAAGCAATTATTGTTGTATTCGCCAGGATGTAAATAGTTGCACACAACAGTAGTGCGAAAAATAAAGAGTTTAATTGAACTTAAACATGAATTTATTTTTATTTTGTTTGCAATTAACGAACTCATATTCCAAACGTTTTTTTGAAGTTAAAAAAGTTACAATATTTTCGTATTCGACAGAAAACATAATTTCCACGCCGTTTTTCGAATGTGGATTATTGCTAGTCTTCTCAAAAGCATCTCTATTTCTTGCCTCGCTTGGGAGATCCCCTATACCTTAGTTGCTTATTTAGTTGCTCATTACAATATTTTAGTCAGGATTAAGACCTAGCTTCTCACACAACTCGTGTTGTGTATGTTGGTCACATTCATGATTGGTTGGACCTAAAGTTTAAACTCAACTCCGAACGAAAGATTTTTGAGAAAGTTTTAATGGCGATTTTATTTTACTCTCATAGTTTTTGCCAGAAGTCTGAGAGGAAGATAGCGAAACTGACGATTCTTCTGATAAACATCGAAAAAACATTTTGAAAAATTTTCAAATTAAAGTTCAGTTAATAAATAAACAAATGAAAGAAGAAGAAGTTGAATGGATACACTTCGGCCACAGTTTTCCATTATCTCCTAGTCCCGGAACTAAACGTTACTTTTGAAGTAACCCTTACTGCAATTGTTAATGCGGGATAGTTCTTCCAGATCGTCTATATGGTACGCATCAATATGTCTCTTTCTATTACGTAGATGCAATAAGATGTCCAGCTTCTAACAAGATGCCCAAGATCAATACGTGCGATCTAATAATTCAATACCTTGTAATGAGCGTGCTTTTTTGATGTTGACAGAATCGACGATAGCATTATGAATTATAAGCTTGCAGGTTGTCAGAGGGATTCGTCGAGAATTAATCGAAGTGTTCAATTCATCTGAAATGCCACTCTATCATAACGCCTATAAAATATCGATATTGTATCGTCCTCCTATCTCATTGCGATATCTGAGACAACTGTACACTGTTTTGGAGTAAGTCACATTAGAATTCAATAGCCGCTATCTTAAATTATGGTAATGTCTTGCTTGAGGATATTTGCGCCATCAATAATTGATTATAAAAAATTCTACCTGCAACGGTTCCGTTAAATTTCGAGACATAGGTGTAATTTTGCATGGAGTGCCTTACGTGAATTACCGAACCATTTTCCCAGACCTGTCCAAAATGGATGTCGTGAAGACTCCCAAAATTTTTCGATGCATGTCAATATCCAGTCGCCAAGAGACGCCTACTTGTGCAATTAATAAAACAAACTGCATGACATAACTTTTATTCTCTTTAAATACCAACCACGTAAAAGTGTGTCCAACTTTATCTAACGAAATGCCATGTTTTTAACATTTTAAGAATATCAGCAGTTATTTGATATTTTTATTTAATTACACTATGCGAAAAAATAAAAAAAATTAAATACACCCAGCTAATGACATAGTGTAAGTTGTGAGTTCTGTTGAGTAGAACCCAAAAATAATTTTTTTTTATATTTCTCGAACCCTCCAAACTGGTTTGATTTGACAAAAACTGTTTTTTGGACTTTAGGCCCAAAGTTATTGATTACACAAACATTTCTGAACCAATGTCCAAAATTAGATAGAAGAGGGCCTTTAGAACGATATACATATGTATATTATTTGACTTAATATGCTATCAGATTTTATGAGGTAAACTTGACAAATTCGAATTTTTTTTTATTAAATAAATTTGTAGTATGAAATGAAAAAATATGAACGGAAAATTAAACTCATTTATTTTGTGTTCTGCTTTATTTGACTGGCTCAAATTTTCTGCAACATATATTTGGAAATACGCCACTAAACGCTTTTACAGCAAACAGAATGCCTCACTGAAATCATGTGTTTAACTGTGTATATTTTTCAAATGAAAGATAAATAATTAGTCATGCAAATAAGTAAGTTATTTTGCAAAACATTAACCCAGTAAAATGGTCAGATTAGCTTGTAAATTTTATTAATTCCAAATTAACCGTATATTTTCTATTTAATTGAATTTAAAATATATTACTTATACGCACCATATGACATGTATTGAAAGAATTACTCTGGAAAGTATGCAATAAAATAAAAAAAATTTATTTTGTCGTTAGAAAAGTAATGGAATTAAATATCACTCATACGTTACATACTTGTTGTTATGAATTTTAAATTGTTTGTATTAAATATGATCATTATGGGAGTAAATAGTTTCGTAAGTTGGTTCAAATAACACTAAACGATAAAATAAAAAATAAAATACACCCAGCTAATGACATAGTGTAGGTTATTAGCTTTGTCGAATAGAATTCAAAAATGTTTTTTTTATATTTCTTAAACCCTCCAAACCTGTTTTATTTGACAAAAAATCGTTTTTCGGACTTTACGCACAGATTTATTGATTTCACAAAAATTTCTGAACCGATGTCCAAAATTTAAACCTTATTAGAAAGGAGAGGTATGAGCCTTTAAAACAATATGCATACATATATACATATATATATATGTATATATATATATATATATATGTATATATATACATATATATATATGTATATATATATATGTATATATATATATATATATATATATATATATATATATATTATTTGACTTAATATGCTATGGGCTTTGATGAGGTAAACTTAGCAAATTGGAATTTTTTTTTCATATTTTTTCAAGTTTGTCCATTCGTAGTAGTAAACTTTAATTTAAAAATATGAAAGAAATGATAACATTCTGAAAGTGTATTAACTTCTGAAGAGATTGACAGTTCGTTTGATAAAATGGAAGAAAAATTACCGTAGTTATTATTTAAAGAGTATAACAGTCGTGTTAAATTTTTCATATATTGGTGCGCAAATGGAAATGGTGTTATTAAAATGATAAACAAAATCTCTAAACACAAAACAATGGACTTGTATACACGATGAACAAATAAACAAAAATATAGCAAGACCATCGATATAAAAGGCAAAACAAAGCAGGCAACGGGATCAGTAAGAACTCAGTCAATCTTGTGTGAAGACACGTTGAGTGTGAAGAGAATAATCGTGGTTTGAAGATGTCTGTTATAAAGATCTATTCAACAATTGTTATTGTGTACGCGGAAGAGTTAAATTAAAATTAATTGTTGTTTTTTACATCAAGTTGTGAACAGTGACACACGGAGCTGTGCGAAAAGAAGAGGAATTATTGAAAACTAAGTACAAATTTATTTTTATTTTATTTGCAATCTACGAACTCATATTTTAAACGTTTTAAAAAGGGTTAAAACGTAACAATATATTATTTCAAATGAACTTTTAGTTCAAAAATTTTCAGAAGTTTTGATGGATCTTGATTCTTTATCGCAAAATATGTCAATTTGAAATTTGAACAATCTCCAGACGTTGAACAATGTTTGCGCAAATAGAAATAATAATATTTACACAAAACACTAAAATTAGTCGACTTCAGATAGTCGTCCAAACGTCAAATTGACACATTTTGAAGTAAACAATGGAGATCAATCAAAACTTCTGAACATTTTTGAACTAAAACTTCATTTGAAATAATATATACAGAAAGTCCATTTAATAAGATGACGATATAAAAAATATAACACGAGTCTTAATAGGTCGTAATACTATTTAAATAATAACTACGGTAATTTCTGTCCCATTTTTTAAAACGAAGTGTCAATCTCTTCATAAGATAATGCACATTCAGTCATCACTATTTATATATTTTTTAATTAAAATTAGCAATTAAGAATAGCTGAAGTCACCGTGGTCTAGTAGGTAGTGTGTTGGCTTATTAGACGAAAAGCCAGGGTTCGTGCCCCAGGCCAGACATCAAATAAAATACAAAAAGTATTTCTTCGGTGACTTCCACTCAGCAGATTTCTGGCAAAAACTCTGAGAGTAAATAAAATTGCCATGAAAAGTTTCTCAAAAATCTGTCGTTCGGAGTCGACTTTAAACTGTAGGTCCCGCCACTCATGTATAAAATTAACACACAACATAAATGATGTGAGAAACTAGGTCGTAATCCTGACTGAAGGGTTGTAATGACCAATTATGTATGTAATTAAGAATAGCTAAACTTGAAAAAATTAAAAAAATAATATTTTGGAAGTTTATCCGATCCTAGCACTCATTAAATTACCAACTTTAAAAAGCCGTCATAAAATGCTAAATGCTGTCTTTCTCCAGAAGCTGATTAATGGTGTTATCAACTCTCAATTTCTTCTAGAAAAACTTTCCATAAAAGTACCTGTTCGTCCAACAGGATACCATAATTTCTTAAATATAAAATATTACACAGTTAACTACGCGAACTTCGATCCATTTCGTAGAATCTGTAATGATTTTAATAATCTGTATCTTCATATAGATTTTAATAAAAGTATGAAACAATTAAACACATTTAATTAATAATTTCAATGTTGACTCTTTTTTAACCAATTTTTTGAATTGAAATCATAAGAATAATAATTCTGAATTGATATATAAAATGAATTGAAATATAAATTGTAATAGTCTGTAAGGATTTTCCATAGACTTAAATAAATAAATAAAAAAAAACAAATAACATGTAAGTTTGAACAAAATCTTTATTTATATACTATTTTAAAGGCTCATCTGATCCCAATTTAAAAAACTATAGATTTTGAAAATAGAGTAAAAACTATTTGGGTAATCAATAATTTTGTGTGAAGAGATCAAAAATGCCGTCTTTGTCAAATAAAACAAGTTTGGAGGGTTCGAGAAATATAAAAAAATATTTTTGATTTCTACTCAACAAAACTCACAACCTACACCATGTCATTAGCTGGGTGTATTTTGACTGTCGCACCGCGTTATTGCAATTAAGAATGTTCAGTCGCAGTAGTATAGTAGGTAGTGTGTTGTTGGTTATTACAAATAAAGCACGATTCAAACCGCAGGTCAGACATCAAAACGGACGACTTCCTCTCAGCAAGTTTTGGCAAAAACTCTGAGGGTAAATAAAATGGACATGAAAACTTTCTCAAAAATCTGTTGTTGAGAGACGACTTTAAACTGTAAGTCCCATCACTCAAGTATAAAATTAATACACACAGCATAAGTGGCATCACAAACTAAGTCGTAATCCCGACCGACCAATTATGTATGCCTGCCTGTATGTATTATAATCAAATGACTATCAAATGGCCGTTAAAATTTTTTAGAGATTACGTCAGAAACCGTGTATTCTAGGATAATTATTTAACGTTGGGTCATGTGAAAAACTTGCTCAAAAGAATGAATTGTAGCAACTAATCAAAATGTGATTAATTAAATGACATTATATTTCGGATGTAAGGGCATCGATAATTTTAATCTTGTCATAACTATACAGAAAACCATAGCCAGGAGAATTAACAAGATTTGTACCTTAGCAATAAAGGTGAATAACAAGTTCAGTGATGTGAGAGTAGTATACGGAAGACCACATTCCATACAAACCAAACTCCAAAGCAGATGTAAAATCAATTCTGATGTAAGGAAGTGAAACCTGTATAGTTCCGAGCACCATCAGTTTATTTTAGTTGTCTTTACTATTGAAACCGAAACCGAACCTTTAATAACCTCTTTAAATTATTATAATTTTTTTTTTTAACTCAAAGCATGGTTGTATTAGAAAGCCCATTAAAAGTTTTTCTATAAAAAAAACGAAATAAAATTTAAATTTCTAATTCATAGCTCAAGTTTATTTCTTTTTTAAGTTAGCCAACGCATAAATAAATTCTATTGCGGTCATTGAATTTGGTAGTTAAGAAATGTGATTAAAAATTTCATTTAATGTGTTCTTTTTATTTCCTGTAATATATGCAGACCCATTAGTTTCAGCTTTAATGTACTGTATACCACTGTTGAGTACAGCTGGCTAAAGTCAAAAGGCTCAATCACTTGTATCTTCCCTACGTATGTCTTTTTGTTGTTGTTACTTTCATGTGGCTTAACCTATAATATATGGAGTTAAAAATCTTTTTAATGACCCATCAGTAGTAATAAATATTGGTCATTAAGCAATAATTTAAACTCGTGCTTTCGATTTGATTATTCTTTTTTGGATTTTTTTGTGGTTATTTTTTAGTATTCTTCTGGTGTAACTGTTTTATTATAATATTGTGAATTGTATTAAGTACACAATACACAGAGCAAAATTTTATATTAGAAATATCATTCAACACTTAGAGTGTTTTGTCATAAAATTCATTGGCTTTGGAAGGAATCAACCACAATAGTTGATGTCTACAATCAGGAAGAAGAATTTGTTTTAAGTCAAACATATTGTTATGTTCTGCCTTTTTAAAAACGTTTAGAATATGAGTTCGTTGATTGCAAACAAAATAAAAATAAATTGGTGTTTACTTTTAGATAAATTCTTTATTGTTCTCACTACTTTTGTGTGCCAGTCTTCACAAATGGCTAATACAAAAACAATTTCTTGTTCTTATTTGCATACAACGCAAATCTTTTCAACGGCGATCTTCAAACCACGACTGTTCTCTTCACACGCAACGCGTCTTCACACAAAACTGACTGAATTCTTTCTACTACTGCCTGCTTTGTCTGGCCTTTTTATATGCGCTCGCATTCAGTCTGATGAAGGTTCTTGAAATCAAATGTTCGTGAGTTTGCCTTTTCGAGACCTCTATCGCTACTATATTGTTATTTGTGTAGTTTGTTTACGTTGTCTGTTGTTGCCTTCATTCTTACTGATGTTGTTGGTATATGCAAGCAAGTTCGTTGTATTTGTTGGTGTAGCTTTTGTTTGTCGTTTTTAATGCTAAACGATGGTACACCGTTTCCATTTTCGTAACAATATTATTGCCCCTATTGACGTGAATAAGTGCCTAGTTACTGAAACCATATGATCTATTATACATCTCCCTAATTTTGTATTGCTATTCGTAACCTAATGTCCTGAAAAACCTTAGGACGCTGCTCGGTATTAAATGTTTTCTTCTGGAACATATTAGTGCCCCCAGACTGAACTGTCAGCCTGTCGCTTCCTTAGGTTGCGAAATTCATTAACGAATTTCATATTAGTTTCCCATCCACCTAAATCTTTTTTCCAAAATTTTGACCTTTAGTAACGACAACAAATGATCATGATGAACCATGCATTGATCGAAAAACGACCAGAATGGACTACATGATACGGTAAGAAAACTATGCAACATGACTATACACCATCATACAAAGCCAAACCGAATCAGGACACAGTCTGCTGTCTTATCCGCCGTATTCACCAAACTTGGCTCCTTCTGATTAGTGTTTGTATTCATCGATGGGACACGCATTAGCTGAGTAACACTTCGCTTCCTATGAGGAAACAGCGTTTGGTAGGACACTCCGGAATCCTAAACGTCGTCTTCTCTGAGGAGATTAACGGACCTTTATAAAAACCGCTTATATTATGCCTGAGGCAATATTGCTGCCTGGTTTGAAGATTTTCATACCGGATAAGGAACTATGGAGAGCCTGAGTCCATACTATAGGGACGGAAAAGTGTGCCCATCCTGACAGATGGATGTGAAGATATCAGCCGTGGGCTAGAGTTTAGGTTAAATGATAACTGTAGCGTCCTTTAGACAGGGATTTTTGCAGTCATTGTGTCGGTCTAGTGTAAATAACTACATTTTCGCGAGTATAAAGTCCTTTGGATCAGATCAGATGTTATGGATTCCAGAACATAGCGATATACCTGGTATTGAGACAGTGGATGCTCTCGCTGGGCTAGGTTCACTTACTGCCTCATAAGTAGTATGTAAGGGAGGAAGAGTAGAAGTATTGGCCTGTTATGTTTCTAGGAGTCTTTGGCCTGCTGTAGATAGTGCGAAAACAGTTTTGTTGATGGGTTTGTATAAGGCCTGTTGGGCTTATTAAGCGGTACTGTAAGGTTAGACCGATGACAAAAATCTGGCACAAATTCCAGCCGGACTAATGTATGGTATGAGGAGGAGCAACGAACACCTCTCTGCAACTCACCAACTCCAGTAGCTTGAAGTTGAAGGCCCTGGGCGCCTCTGTTAAGAGTCGACATTAGTGCTTTCCAGGCATTTATAAGTAGGTTGAGCTGGTTGAGAATTGCTAGTGCGTCATTGCTATACATACATAACATAATTGGTCATTACAACCCTACAGTCAGGATTACGACCTAGCTTTCCGCACCAGAGTGTATTAATTTTATACATGCGTGGCGGGACCTACTGTTTAACTTCGATTTCGCACGACAAATTTTTGAGAAACTTTTCCTGACAATTTTATTTTTCATTTTTGCCAGAAATCTGCTGAGAGCAAGTAGCCAAAGAAATATTTATCATATTTCGTTTTGCTGGAGATGCCCTGATGTTTTAAAAGTGGCTTCACGTCTAATAAGCCAACACACTACCTAATAGTTAGGTCCTGGCTGAAAGGTTGTAATGACCAATTATGTATGTATGTTATGTGAGTCGCCGTAGTCTAGTAGGTAGTGTGTTGGCTTATTAGACGTAAAGCCAGGGTTCGAGCCCCAGGCCAGACATCAAAACAAAATACAAAAAGTATTTCTTCGGCAACTTTCTCTCATCAGATTTCTGGCAAAAACTCTGAGAGTAAATAAAATTGCCATGAAAAGTTTCTCAAAAATCTGTCATTCGGAGTCGACTTTAAACTGTAGGTCCCACCACTCATGTATAAAATTAACACACACAATATAAGTGGTGTGAGAAACTAGGTCGTAATCCTGACTGAAGGGTTGTAATGACCAATTATGTATGTATGTATGTATGTACTATCTACTAGGCTACGGAAACTTCAATCACGCTATAGTGTGTGTGCGTGGTTCATCTTTTCATCCGTTTCCTATAGCCTCCCTTTTCTAAATAGTTTCTCCTTTTAACCGTTGCCCTATCTTCTTTACTATCCTGTCTATCTCTTTGTCACTTTATGATATTTTTACAATGGATCATTCTGTCTACTGGGTATTGTTCTTGGCCTAATGACAACTACATGTCCTCAAACCTAACATAATTCGGTGCTCAGATATGCACCTCAATATTCCATATAAAGTTTCAATTAATTATTGCGCAATAAATACGCTAATTGTTATAATATTGAGTAAAACTTAAAATGCATTACTGTCATAAGTATGTTCAGTGCGCATATTGCAATTATCCGAACACTTTCTGCTAATATTTGACAACTCAAATATCAACAACGACAAACAAAAAAAAAAAAAAAACAAAATAAAAACAATTGTTGTTGAAACAACCAGCTGTTCTGTTTACCAGCTGCCAAATGAATATTGAATAAGCAGCTGAACTGCGTATATTATTATGCCTGAATACATAAAATATTGTACTCAATAGACCGAATATTGACTCAATAATAGTGCATATCTGAACATAGTATAAGTGAATTCTATTTTAAGAACTTTGTGCGAAAAAAATTCCTTTTGAAATATTTTTCAGTTTGACATTTCAATGTGAAAAATTTAATATATTTCGTATTGAATTTCAATTTGTTTATAATTTATTGAATTATGTATGTATTAAATTTGTACAATTTATTGTTTTGGGTATACGATATGGAAAGTATCAGAATATTATCAAACAAAAGGTATTTACGATACCGAAAATTAAAGATTCCAAATTAAGTTCCTGTGTTACTTTGTAAAAATTGAATAAAAATTTTCTATTTGTTCATGTACCATATTCCAGTGCAGAATAACAACAAATCATACACGTTTCCTTTTTCTCGTACAGACAAACACACATTTGGTACGAGTGCGAGTAGTTTTCTACAATGCATTCGAGAGAATCTAAGAATTGTTTTTTTTGTTCGCAAAAAATAAAACTTTCTTTGAAACAAAAACTTTCATTACAATTGTACATGTGTACATATTTTTATAAAAGTTAATTTTGGCAAAAAATATAAGGCAATAGAATAAGAAGAAGAGAATAGAACTGAATGGACAATAAAAAGCCTTATTCTTTAAGTGTAATAAAGAATATTCTTATCTCAATTGAGATTTGCAAACGGGTTAAAGTATCTCGCAATGAACGGCTGGATAAAACAAGAGAAAGCGTTTTAAAACATATAAAAAAAAATACCCATACACTGGTATGCTATTTTTAGAACATAAATTCTAAAATATAGCAGCACAAAACAAAAGCAAAAAAAAAACAACGAAATGAATGAAAATCTTTTGTAACAGAGTGTTTCGATGGACCGAACGTTCGTGTTAGTTTACGGTTAGATAAGTATGTTTGCAAAAACACGTTTTGTTGTAAAACAATTCTACACAAGCGAATACCCAAATATATCTACATACGTATAAAATTTACACACACATCCTGTGTTTACATGCATAGAAACATTACTGTATATCTATCCCAGCTAGAATTCGGAAGATTGGTTTTAGAAACATCATTTCGCTGAGTCTTTTTAGAGTACTTTTGGTGATCAAAAACTTACTAGAGAGTTACACAATTGAAAAAGGACTCAAAAATGAGGATTCGCGCCAATGAGTAAAATGACTTGAATTTAAATAAACAATAAAAATTGTATAGCAATCGAAAATTAATCATCCAGACGTTTAAAATGTGACTATTATATACGTTATTTGTTATATTCTACTTATACTGAAGATTGAAAACCGCTTAATCAAAAACAGATCGTGCAAGTGTTTGAAAAGTGTTTGTAATTACGTATTTTATGATCATATTTTGCGCAGATAGATGATTAAACACTGCTTTTTTTACACCCACCCTGTATAAATTTTCATTCATGTAAAAGATGGCTATGAAATAAATTAAATTTTTTTTAAATACAAAATTTTTCTTTTTTTTTCTAACGAAAAAATTTTAAAAACTTTTATGTGTGATGTACATAGATCACGAATATAAACTTAATTTTCTTTCTTTGTTACTTAACGTTCATACGAACGTGTAAACGTAGGACTCAGAAAACCGACTAAAAACACTTGAAGAGAGTAAAATACAATTAGAAATACCACTAATAAATGACTAAAATTATAATCATATATGACGTTAAAAGGAGTCCAAATTAATACAAACATGACTGATAAATGATAAAATAAAGGACTCCTAAACTTACTGATAAATTACTCATAAACCCTGGACGGTTACTCTTCATTTTTGTACACTAAGGTTACTATTAGTTGAATCGATGAATATTTTAGCCCTAATTGGTTACTGTTCGTCGAATCGACTAAGCTCATTTACTCTTTATAATATAATTCTTTTATGTTTGACCAGATTTCGTTCTTTTTATCAGCAATGTTGGTTGATAACGAAAGCTTGTAGTGAGTAAACGTACCCTGGCCACCAAAGACTCGAATTTGATTAAAAATTTCCAAAAATGCTGGCTGGGATATGATAGGTATGTATGTATACTAAAAATACAATTTCTCTCTCTCTCTCTCTCTCTCTCTAACATACAAATACATACCTTATTTACACATGTGTGCATATGTATGTATGTCTACATATTTTTATGTTTGCGTACATAAAATATGCATTTGTTTTAGTATTTGTTTAAATATGCCCACAAAATGATCATGAATTTTTACAAAACATTCTACAAACATTCATTCATTCATACTATTGAATACGTAAAGATTGATTGTGTATACAAATGTAGTAACCATTTAAACATTTGAGTGGGGTATTTGCGGTATCAATGAATTCTCTTCCTGACCTTTAAGAGAAACAAGAATTTTCTTTTTAACGATTTCCAAAGCGACTGTTAAAAAAAGCAAAAACCTTTCTTTGATGAATGTGTACATTCCACTACCTATTCTAAAAGATTAATAATAAAATAATTTTAGACGTTATTATGTAATTTTTCTTAATTTTTTTGTTAAACACAAAATCAGGGCTAAATTCGTACAAGGTTAGGTTAGATTAAACTGTAAACTCCCGTTGTATCATCGATATTAACCATTCTATCAAATAATTTTAGCTTCTGGTTAACATTTCTCAACCATCCCGAAAATCTTATGATGGCGGGAATTCTTCTCAAATCAACCTTGGCTAGGCATATTTTGTCATCGATTCAAGATTTTCAGTTCTTACTATAGGGTCTTCCAAAAGAGACTTCCGAAATTTGATAAATGATAGCGGCTATTTTGTTGAAGCCATGTTTGTCAAATTACAATACGTCCAGTCATAATTTTTTCAGTCTGTTTTACAAAATCAGTCAGACTGGGGCTCTAGATTAATCGGCAACGAACCCTAATATTCAGCGAAAAATCATCTTCAACCAAAAAAACCATTTTTGGAATGGGTTTACGTACCCAAATAAAATTATCGTATTGGGAACAAAATCATTTCACATTAGATTCAACAGCGTAAAATGCATTTCGAATATGATACTTTTTGGACTGATACTATTTGGACATATTTCTTTATGAACGACATTGGCCAGAGCATTACTGTCAATGGCAAGCATTATTTGTCGATGTTTACCAACTTCTTTTGACATGAATTGAATGATCTGGACATCAACGTCAAATGGCTTCAACAGGACTGCTCTACGTGCCACATAGCTAATTCCACATGGGATATTCTGCAAAAGTGATTTAAACGCCTGACGCTCACGAGAAAGTGATGTTAACTGTCCCTCAAGATCGTGCAATTGACCTCGTTAGACTTTTGCCTGTGGGGTTATCATAAAACGCAGGTGTATGCCAATAAGAAACAAGCCAAAGCGGTCCTTAAAGCCAGTATAGCCCATGTCACCGATAAAAATTCTGCTTGATTTATTTGCAACAGTCATGAAAAATAGGGCATTCGCATGTTCTTTAACCATAGAAGCCAAGGCGGACTTTTGAGTGATGTTATATTCCATATATAATGACATCAATGCATCTTACAAACAAATACAAATTTTCGATTATGTCGCGCACACATTTCACTTTATTTAAATTTAAAATGCTTGCTGGTCCAGACATTAACCCCACTGACTGATATTACTTCAGTTTCACCGAATTTACTAATTTGAGTAATGCTTAATCCAAAGAGATTGTAAAGTAATGGAATTTGATGATGATAATGATGAAGTTCCAGCTTTTAATGAAAAACATATTCCTTAGAATTGTAGACTCGCAAGTTCAAAGTGTATATAATTTGCTTTGAATAAGAAACACAAACTTAACTATCGAATTAAAAGCTCATGTATCTTGAGAAATAAATTTGTATTTGTCTTATACCAACAATGCGATGCGATCCGTATGTATATCAAACAAATACTTTGGTAAAGTTTTGTTCGCCACTTCATTAAATATATTCAGTTTTTTCCTTTAAACACAAGGCTTTACTTCAAGTGGCTGTTTCTATTTGTGGTCTTTCTATTCTTTCCTCTTTCTTTGTTTTTCTGTTTTTTTCTTTTGAATATAATATTCTATATAGAGTTTAAAACATACAAGCCTTTAGAAGTAGCTGAACAAAGTGAGTTGAAAGGTATAGGGTGTATACAAGTATTTATACTAGCGCTATATATGTATGCACATTTATGTGTGTCATGTAAAACAAACTTTTTCTCACGTTACTCTACACAAGCGATGGTGCAATGAATTCGTGTAGTGTCGGCCATATACTTCTGACAGTTGAACATAGTATGTGTTAACTTCCATTGCTTTCTGTTAAAATTTTTTATTTTTTTTTTCTTTCACATACACTTTACATACATTACACAAATTGTCATGACTAGCAACATTAGTTGTGAAGGAGAATGTGTATGCCTTAGGCATTAAAGTTTAAAGTTTTATAACTAATTGACCGTGTACATAATCATGGTATTATATTTCATATATATATACATTCTTTTCCTTAGATAAACTAAATGGTTAAAATATAAATCAGAATCATATATATTTTTTAATTTTTTCCCAATTCGTTGGGAAACATAAGGATTTTCGAAAGATTTCTTTTAGTTTTTCAGTTTTTTTTCCTTGAACCAACGCGCATTAATCTTGGTAGTGGTAAAAAAACTTTTTCATTAAGTTACGCCAGCCCTTCACAAAAGGTAGAACAGCCTGGTCTCTCTAAGATGAATTTTTGTAATATTATTCTCTTTATGAGGCTAAAGGATAGACGACTTCTTCAATCGATTATTAGAACAGAAATTTAGGCCTCGTAATTATTCTTAAATTTAAAAATTGTGATAGATTTCTTTTTATGAGACATTCCTAAATCGCTGGTGTATAGGTGCAAGTCACAAACCACAGCTGTGCTCAAAGCTAACAAAAACTTTACCGTAGGTCAAATATAACCTGATTTATACGCCAAAGTCATGGAAAATTTGTCATTTCAGATGTGCTCCTACCAGAGAAGCTGTGATGGACATTTGAAGGATGTATTCCCCATTTAATGACATTAATCATTCAAACGCAGAAAAAATTGGGATGATTAAGAGACATGAAGCTTTTAATGAATTACCCACGAATTATGGACTGTTGGAGTCGCACACACCTGCGACGTAAAAAATTTACAAAAGAAAAAAAAGATCCTTTAACTCAGGTAAAAATTTTTGTTATCATCATAGCACTTGCTATGTTTACAGAACGAGACGATGTAGTGAAATTTTACCCACCACATTATCTTCGTAGATTTCAGAGGGAAGAAAGCATAACATAAATGACGGTGTGTGAAAGGAATGAACACGCTACACGGTGCTATGGAAGTAACAGCCGGTATACAGTGGCGTCAGACTGGACTATGCCGATGATATATGCCTGATGTCACTTGCTTACTAATGTAGTCAGGATTACTACCTCGCTTCTCACACCACCCATGTTGTGGTGTAAATTTTTATCTATGAGTGACGGTACCTACAGTTTAAAGTAGCCTCCAAACGACAGATCTTTTAGAAACTTTTTTGCAGAAGACTACTACGAAGAAGTCGCCGAAGGAATATTGTTTATACTTCGTATTTTTGATGTCTGAGCTGGTGTTTGAACCATTGCCTTGCGTCTAATAAGGCAAAACACTATCTAATGGACAATGGAGGCTTGCCTAACATTCCCATAGCTGTTATTACTTAGCATTAGAAAACCAATTTCGGGAAATATTTTGCATATACAGTGGACATGAATCAGTCATAACGTCCACATAAACATTGGGGGCATTACAGACACCATTAAGTAGTGGAACGCCTCATGTATTGCGGGTGCTACCTACTACTACTAACTAGCCAGCTGGATAATCTAAGTAAATGCTATACTAGATATAAATCATTTCAGTTTTCAGCATGACTAAAGTGTGACAGGAGAAAAGGTGATATTTTCAAAAATTATCGAATTCAATCATGAAATCCGCTTGATAAACCGAAAATTATGGTGAGGGAAATGAATATCTTGCAAAAATTAATGCTTCGAATTATTGAAAATTACTTCGGACTTGGTGTTTCAAATAACCTACTGGAATTTTATGAACTGCAGACTTGGAAAAAAAGTGTGGAACAAATGTAAACGTCCAAACAATGAAAAAATTGTCGGTAAAATTTAATAACCAAAGTGATTGAATTGATGTAGGCTTCATTCATGGTTTGGTTTGGTGTCTCTTACAATAGGCCACTCGAATTTCTGCGAATAACGGGTCAAGCCAAATTTACCAGAAAATCCTTCTGGAAGCTGTAGTAAAATCAGTTAAGCGTTCCATATTCCAAAACCAGCCGTTTACTTCCCATCAAGATTGTGTGCCAATTCATAAACGTAAAAGGACCCAAACCTAACTGCGATAAAATGTTCTACCATCCTTCTCCTCTAAAGAATGATTCTATCGTTGGGCTAGAAATTCATGTCAGTTTTAGTGGATATAGTTTGCAACAAGAGATACCGCAACATTAATTTTTTAAGACAATATTAATTGGTATTGTAGCAAAGTTTCCAATTAACGAGGTGCGTGCAGACCGACTTAAGGCGTATTCGTTTAAGCTTTAGTTTCTGACTTGATTTAAGTCAAACAGTGCAACATATATTTTTCCTGATGTTTCACATTCATTTCATTAATAGTGTTAGTTGAGTCAGCATCATTTGCGGTCTATATTCCATGACATAATTTCTAAAACTTTGTAAATTACTTGCGGAAGTTATTAAAACTTAAGTCACTATCTGTAAAAACCAAGGCAGGAAAAGAAATTCGCTTGGCTGGCAAAATAATTAAAGAGATTGTCATTTCTATTCTGACATTAACGAATAGTTTCTTAAAACAGAAGTCATTGTCATCAGTTGCAATATTTGTTGAATTATTCTTAAAATCTTAATGTTCAAATATACGTTTGTGCATGTAAAGTGAGAGAGAGAGATGGAGATAATATGTGTGAAGTGCAAAACGAAAACTGTATTATTGCGTTAACAGAGGCATATTTAAAATTAATATTTCATAATTTGCAGTATGGTTTAAGCCAAATTATCAATTTTCTGCAAATTCATTAAAATAATGAATGACAATCAATTTTGTAGGATACAATATGAATATTTTTTTCAGCTTGTCGTTTGCAATATTTACCGCCAGCAACTAAACGTTAAGGTTTCATTAGAACGATAGAAATGCGAAACTAGTCTGTTGGCTTTCAGTACAAATAAGTTTATTGTGTTCCTAAAAAACCGGCATTTCTACAGTTTAAAGTCGACTCCGAACGATATATTTTTGAGAAATGCAAATTTTATTTACTCTCAGAGTTTTACCACCAGAACACTGCTGAGAGTAAATTGCCGAACAAATATTTTTTTTTATATTTCGTTTTCCTTGGGATTTCCGACCTAGGGTTTGAATCGTGGACTCACGTCCAATAAGCCAACATACTATCTACCAGACTAAAACGACAACGTACATATTGTTACATTTTTTACCTTTTTAAAAACGTTTAAAATATGAGTTCGTATATTGCAAATAAAAATAAATTTGTGTTTAGTTTTTAATAAACTCTTAATTGTCCGTACAATTCATAACTTGATGTAAACAATAACAATTGCTTTATTAGTCATTTTTCTTTTCACTCTTTTGCGTAAAAAAAACAATTGCTCAATAGATCTTTATAACGGAGATTTTCAAACCACGATTATTCTATTCACACGTAACGCGTCTTCACACAAGACTGACTGAATTCTTTCTGACTTCGTTGCCTGCTATGTCTTGCCTTTTATATGGCAGGGTAAACTGTCTGATGAATCCTGTCGAAGGAGAATGACATCGCCTTTGCGAAATCTCTATAAATGCAAACATGATGTTGGTAATTGTGTGCTGTTGTTACTGCATCGACCTGGATAAGAAAATGACTAAAATTGTCTTCTTTCCTTGAAACGTTATCTATTGCGATTCTCACGTGTTATTGTCCCGTCGAAAGGCATTACTCTCGCTTAACTAATGTGGGTGCTGTTAGTTGAAAAAGGTGCTGAATACTGTTATCTACCCCAGGTTTCAGTGCTTAGAGCTTTTTATGAAAAGGAGGACATTTTTGACCTGTAATTTCCTAACAACTTTGAAGTTTACTGAAATTGCAAGATTTATCTTAGAACCGTGTTGGTAACCTAAGTACCAACACCGTAGTCTAGTAGGTAATGGGTTGGCTTATTAGACGTAAAGCCAGGGTTCGAGCCCCAGGCCAGACATCAAAACAAAAATACAAAAAGTATTTCTTCGGCGACTTCCTCTCAGCAGATTTTTCGCAAAAACTCTGAGAGTAAATAAAATAAGTTATCACAGCTTATTAAATCTTGGCTTTGTGTTTGTATTGATTGGAGATAAGTTTTGATAAGTGCACACGAATTTAAAACGACAATATTTGAATCTATCATTACCAATAAAAATACATACTAAAGTAGTGAACTTGATTGTTTCCAAATTAAATTCGTTTTCGTTTTTAAAATTAAATGAACATTTAATTATAATTTCTGATCTAAATATCCTGGTTTGTATGGCTTGTATTTATTATTATTGCAAATGCATTACATTGATTATGTAATGAAACCGATATATTATTAATATGGTTGCGATAGTTCTGTTTTCGTTTTTGTGGTAAATTTGATGTTCGGTGTCGTAAAACAAATTTTAAAGGTCGTATTAAACATGTTAATAAAAAAATTATAATTATTTTGTCATAAATGTTAAACAAGCAGGCAAATTTACAAAGGGTCATCTAAAAGTTTACATTTTTAAAAAGCAATAAAACAAAAACGGTTTGAAATTTTGCCAAATTAATTTTTTAGTCGTGAAGTACAATTGTTCTGGTTAGAAATGGAATATTATTTCATTCAAATTTAAACCGATAAATGGCTCACCTGATGTCATGGAAAGTACTTGGAATGTTTTCTAGGTGTACCGGTAGAAAGTAAGCGTCAAGATACAAATGTCTTCATAAAGAACATTTATTGTGAACCAAATCAGTGAGCAAACAAAATCGAACTTTTGCATCGTGTTAAGGATGTTGAATTTTGAACCATAAAATGATGATTTGCGGAAAACTTAAATTTCTTGTTCTCATTTGAAGAAAAGTGCTGGAGAGATTCATCGAATGCTTGTTGAGGCATATGGTGATCATATTCTGTAAGAAGAAACATGTAAGAGACACTTCTGAGATAACGATTTTGATGTGAAAAACGTAGAAATTTGAAACACCAAAAAAAAAACGCCGAATTGCAAATGAAGATGACATTTTGAGTCCGAAACAAATGACAGAAATGTTAAATATTGCAAAAGCAACAGTTTCTGACTGTTTAAGAAGCTATGATAAAAGTCCACAGTCTGGAAAGTGGCTGCGACATTAATTGAATGACACTTGGATGGAAATCCGAAAAACCACCTGGGAAATTCTGATTCAAAGTTATGGTAAAAAGTAGACCAGATACGGCAAGGTAATTTTGCAACATGACAATGCATCTGCACGCAATGCAAAGCATTTGGAGGAGAAATCCTACCCCACCCGCCATTTTCACAAGAGTTTGCTGCTTACAACTACTATTTGTTTCCCCCAAATAACATGCCAGAAATCTGCTCCAGTCCGATCAACTACCTTTGTAGCAGGAAAAACTAACTAAACTAACACAAGGCAAAAAAATATTAGTAATATGCTGAAGAGGCTTAGTAGCTGGCCTAAATTAAAAAATTATCAAAATTTAATGAAAATGGAAAAAGAAAATTATTATGTAGACTTGCAGGCTAAATTTAACCTCAATTTTAAATTTTCTTTCATTTCTACGTGGAAAAGTTATAAAATGAAGTTAAGCTTATTTTCTTTGTTAGCTCTCTCTCTCTCTCTCTCTCTCTCTCTGTAACGGAAAACAGTTGTCAATATATCGCTATGTTTTCTAAAAAACATAAAAAATTAATCATTTTATAACATTTTATATACCTTTGTGTTGTTAAATCATGGTTTTTATAGTTTAAGTTTTGTTCCGTTTAATACCACACAATTATAATTCTTGTAATAATAGCATTGCATAGCACATACAATTACCATTTTACCATACACTTATAATACTTATACTAAAACTGTATGATAATTTTTACTACACTCACTACTAGGGATGCCAATCCGGTAATTCCGGGATTGTTTAAAACTTATCCCGGGATTTTCATGATTGTAAATTCATACATACAATACTTTGTTTTTTGTTTAGTGTTACATTATATAATACCCACGTAGGTTTTCAAGTGTATCAGAAGTAAAATTCTATATCACACGATAACGAATTGAACGTGAACTCAACTTCCATCGTTAAAAAGTTAAGTTCTGCCCTCGAAGAACGTAAAAGTCCAATTAAATCTGTTAATACAGCTGATGATTTAGATGTTCAACTTATTAAAGAAATAGGTTTGATTGTATCACGAGGTGTTAGAGGTGAATAGTTATATTCTGCATATAGCTGTCTTGAAACCATTTTGCCCACAAGTGTAGATTGCGAAATATGTTTTTCAGCGGAAGCGTATGTTCGCAACAAAATCCGTTCAATGCTCATCCATAAAATAATATAGGCTTTGATCTTTTTAAAAAATTACTTCTAACAATAACTGCAAGTAATATATATATTTTGGACTTTAAAAAGTGTTCTTAAAAGGGTTGGTATTTGTTTCTTCACTAATGTATTTATGTATGTATGTAGACACAGGTGAATTATTTTTATATTTGTTAATTTACGTTTTTGTTACTTTCTGTTCTGTTTTTTTTTTATATATATGATAAAACTTAAAAATAAATAAAATTTTTAATAAAACAATTCTTTTTAATTTTTTGTTATTAAGAGAAAATCATATAATCCCGGGATATTTCATAATATTTCCCGGGATATCCTGTATACTGTCACATACATACATATATATTCTCATGTTTATGTTATGTTTGAATGCATTTATTAGGGTGATCCTTAATGTTAAAAATTTTCACCAGGACAACACCCTAAACTGGGAATTTAAACGGAACATAAGTATTAAATTTATTTATCATTTAGACGTTCAATGTTCAGTTCTTTACACTCCCATGGCAATTATTAGAGCCGAAATTTTGTTTCAATATAGGTGCGATATTTAACAATTAATTTTTATAATTAAAACAGGGTTTTCATGCCATTTCAATATGGAAAATTACTTTTTTCAAACTGTCCCTTTGATCATTGACTGTAACACACACAGTTATTTAAAGCTGTGAACTATATCGACGTGAATGTTTTGAATGCTTTTTCGTATAAATTAAATATTGTAATCCTAATACACTGTCTGCAGTCAATTTCTCCGACGTACTATCCGTCTTCGGCAAATAGAATATTAATGAGTAACATTGTTGTCGATTCTTCATTCGATTCGATTGTTGGGCGGGGTAGCATGTTATTCAGAATATCGCGTTTTTAAATTTATGTGGATATAGTCGCGGGATTTCTTTTGTTTACAACAATGTCATCAGCATTGCAGAAATATGAAAATGTTTGCTTATAAGGATGTCCAAAGTATAAATTAAATACAATATGGGAACGCTTTGAAATACCGGTTACGTTCTTAAAGTCGTCTTTCTTAATAACAAAACCTCAGTCGACAAAAAATCAAAAATCAATTTTAATTGCAAATAACTCTCGGGAATAAATTTCAAGTTGCAAATCTGAGTTCTTTCTACTGATTTTTCATTACGATCTAGGTCGTGTGGGTGTTCATTATATCCATGACTGGCGGACGGTCGATTCCAAACGAAAAAGTGTTTAAGAAACTTTTCATGGCTATTTTATTTACTCTCCGAGTTTTTGTTGAAAGACTGTAGAGAGAAAGTAGACGAAAGTAATATTACAGTCAAAGCCCGATATAACAAATACTCACTTTAACGAATTCGGGTTATAACGGATGAGTAAATTTCTTACATGGACTACTTTATATAACGAATGTTTTATAATTTTCAAGCTCAGTATAACGAATGATTTAAAAAATGGTAAAAACAAAAAGAATGTAACAAAAGAGAACACAAAAAATGTTCGTTAAAGTACCATTGGTTTTCATTGTATACAAACACACAGTGCTTTTGAACAAGTGGTCCTGCAGAAGAACTCGAAAAAATACAGAAGATGGGAATATTTGGACAATGTACATGCCACCAAACTCTTATCCAGCCAATGGACCAAAACGCCATTCGCTTACTCAAATTACACTACAGAAATAGCCTCCTTTCAAAAATAGTGGCATTTGAAACACGTGACATCATAAATTTTTTAAAAAGTTTTTCTCTTTATGATGCATCCTGTATGATTGGTCTCGCCTGGAAGAATGTTAAGGAGGACGCATTATCTAAATGTTGGAATAAAATTCTATTTTTGGAAAATTTTGAGTTTGATGATGAGGACGAGATCCCCCTTTCTAGACTTTTTCAAGGGGATGCAGTACAGTGTATAAGACGTGGAGTCAGACTATTAAGTACAATTTTTAGAATCTAAGCAAATTTAAATCCTTGCCTTAATGTTTTCACATTTTGTTTATCTATTCTTTAATTTTGGATTCCATTTAGTACAGATTTAAACGTTTGGAACAATGGAGACTTGAATGATATTACTTTTGATGGAGATGAATAAATGAGGAAAATATTGATATTGTTGATCAATTTTCTAATAATGAAACGAAAAGAAAGCATTCTAAAGTAATAAAATGTTTTGATAAATGTATACAATGGGATCCCAAAATAATATTAATATTTCAAAACAATTAGTACTTCGAGAAATACAAGAAGATGCTCTTCAAATGAGTCTTCAAGTTACTTGTAAACAAACGTCTATAAATGATTTTTTCCACCAACTTAAAATTTTTTTTAACACTTTTACTCACTTATTGATTATCAAACGTTATATTAAGGACATATCTATATATTTTTAATAAAATGAATTATATGTACTTTTCTTTTTTTTAATAAAATTTTGATAAAAAAAACTTTGCGATATATCGAATTTTTCACTATAACGAAAGGGCCTGACAATATATCGTTCGTTATACCGAGCTTTGACTGTATTTCAAATTTCGTTTTGTTCAAGATATCTGAGCTGGGGTTTAAACCACGGGTTCTCGTCTACTAAACCAGCACACTACCGACTATGGCAACCTCAATTTAGTTCCACAATACCCTTGTACATATTCTTCCGATACCCGGTGTATCGGTATTAAGTGAACGCCAAGATACAATTCTTTCCATAGGGGATATTTATTGTAATCGAGCCTTAATTTTTTCTTTTTTGTGTTGTTTTTTCGTATAAAGATGACGAATTTTTGTGCCAGAAAATCATGATATACCGAAAGCAATTAAAGATTCTAACTGAAGCAACATGTATAAGATGGTTTCGAAGGTTCAAACATAACGATTTTAATGTGAGAAATGAAGAACGTGGAAGACAACCAAACAATTTCTACAAAAGTTGCAAATTAAAGAGGACGTAAAGCACCATTAGAACGTTCTATTAGAAGGTTTTCTTTTAACAATACTTACTAATTTGTGCGATACGAGTAAAGGCAATTTGAAAAATTTCTTCACATAGCTAGAACCCACCCTAGTATTGTGAACGAGCATGCATGAATTCATATTTAAATTCTAGATTGTGTTCGCTGTGGCATACCTTCTTTTTTATTTTTTTTTTCTCACTAGTGTGAGAGTAGGATTATTTTCAACTGTTTGTTAGTCGGCATTGACTTAACTTAGAAGAGTAGCAATAACAAGGTCATTGTGTCATAAAAACGGATAAAATAAAATATGAAATAAAAGAGAACAGATTTAATAATGAAAGTTGACATTGTCATTAAGCGCTTTCTATTTTTAAATTCAAACAAAACAAAGTGAGTGTGAGATATGATTTAAATTGTCTGAAATCTCCAATTTTCAATTACTCTGGTGCATAAATTAAGCAGAATTTGAACGATGGCATGTGTTACGTTGACTTTGTGTGGTTTCTGACATATTCTATACAATGCAGAATATCCAATATGTCATGAGCTGTCTGGCCGTCGTGTTGAAATCACACACTAGACTACGGCTGCTTCTATGGGCCGAATTACACGGCAACGCTATTTTGCAATATGGCAATGCACCAGAACACAAAGCAATCGGTTTTGCATATAAACAAAACACAAGACTGGCTTCTCCGCTGTATTCACCAGACTTGGCTTCTTCCGACTACTCTTAGTTTACATCGATTGAACACGTATTGGCTGAATTTTGTGACTAACTGGCTTGCTTCCAAAGACGAACAATGTTATTGGCGTGGTGACAAAAATTTAGGGTTTATTATTTATTTACTTATTTACTTCTTTTTTATAACCAAATTTGAAAAAATTTGTCCCAAAAAGCCCTATTGTTATAATTAAAACTACGTATGGAATCGAAGTCCCTGTGGTCTAGTATGTAGTGTATTGGCTTATTAGACGAAAAGCCAGGGTTCGAGCCCCAGGCCAGACATCAAAATAAAATACAAAAAGTATTTCTTCGGCGACTTCCTCTCAGCAGATTTCTGGCAAAAACTCTGAGAGTAAATAAAATTTCCATGATAAGTTTCTCAAAAATCTGTCGTTCGGACTTGACTTTAAACTGTAGGGCCCGCCACTCATGTATAAAATTAACACATACAACATAAGTGGTGTGAGAAATTAGGTCGTAATCCTGACTGAAGTGTTGTAATGACCAATTATGTATGTATGTACGTATGGAATCGATTTGATGGCATTATAAAATTTCTACATACGAGTTATGTGCCTTAAGCACTTAAAATGCTTAAATGCTAAATTGAATAAATTAAATTAAATTTAAATCTATAACAGAAAGTGAAGTTCTCAATGCCCTTTAAATTATATGGTGCAGCAAGAGATGAAATTATAAAACGATTTAATAAAACAAAAACAAAAAATTATTTGTTTACATTTACCTTAATAGCAATAAAACAGTTGTTGTAATTTAAAATAATTTTTCAGTTTTAGTTATCTTTTCCTTTTTAGCTGCTTTTATTAAGAAAAAAGAAATATTTCATGGAGTGAGATTAATGTTAACCCCGCTCTATCTTATTATTTAGTCTTATGAAAATCCTCCACAAACTTTTTAATTGAAAAAACATTTGCAGTGTCAAGGAGGAAAACAGATAAACATTATGTGACAAAACAAAAAAATAAATACACCCAGCTAATGAGATAGTGTAAGTTGTGAATTTTGTTGAGTAGAACTCGGTGCTAGCCGAAGTACTTCATTTGCCATCAGACAGTACAAAATAAAATTTGCTAATAGCTGTCAACTCAAATGTCAACAACGACAAACAAAAACAAAAAAAAAAATCAAAACAAAATAAAAACAATGTTGTTGAAACAACCGGATGTTTTGTTTACCAGCTGCCAAATGAATATTGAATAATCAGCTCAACTGCGTATATTATTATGTCTGAACATTTAAAATATTGTACTCAATAATATTACTCAATAAAAGTGCATATCTGAACATAGTATAATGCTCCTGTAAAGAATTTACAACCTGAGTACAAAAGTAAGTGATTTTGCTCTTGATTTTTTATAATTACATGACATTACTGACATCACAACCCACGACAATGAATAAAATTAAAAAACAAAAATGGTTTATTTGCCCCCGCAATAATTAAATAAAAACAAATACAAATCATATAAAGAATTTTATTTATGTGGTGAAGTTTTTTAACGTCTTTGAAATCTTTTACAAATAAATAAATGTTCATACTTAATACATTATAAACAACAATATTGCATTTTAGGTGTTATTAAAATATTAATGTTTAGCTCCTCCTCTATATTGTCGTTCCCTATTCTTCTGTGTTTACGCAAAACTATATTCAAAATTTAGGTCAAGGCCGCTAATGCACGATTTTTATTAAATTTCATTCAAAAATTTTTCAAAAACTTGTAAATGTGAAAAAATTTACTTTTAGAGAACACAAACAAATTATGGAAATAAAATGCAAATTTTTAAGGCCTGCATAGAATTAATTTATTAAATATTAAAGATAGAAAGCATTTAATAGACTATGGAGATACATACATTTAAGGTGAAAATATTTCAACAGTTTTTATTTAAATGAATGCAGTAGTAAACCGACGTACATAAATCGAAACAACATAAATCGAAATTCATATTACTCATTCGCAGTAATAACTTTTCAAAAGGCCTTTAAAAAACCAATAACAAATCGATGCAATACTGATTTTTTATAGAAGTCCTTGAAACAAAGTTTTTCGGTTTTTCATCTGCCAGTCATTCAACTCATTTGTCACTCATTTTCTAGACTTTTAGACCATTCCCATAGCTTTTAAATGGTCTGAAATTGTTCAATGTGCTACGTTTAAGATTTCTGTCATTTGTCACCTTCATGCAATATTGTTTGCAATTCGGAGAAATCAAACTTTTTGGTGGTCTTCCAAGTTCTTCATTTCTCACATCAAAATCGTTATCTCTGAGTCCTCGAAACCATCTTCTGGACGTTGCTTCTGGTAGAACATGATTACAATATGCCTCGACAAGCATTCGATGCAAGTCTTCAACACTTTTCTTCGAATGAAAACAAAAAATTATTGCTTTCTACAATTCGTCATTTTTTGAAACAAAACTCGCCATCTTTAACACAATGAAAGAATATAATATTGTTTGTTCAGGGATATGATGTATACTGAATATATCTGACAGATTTCACTACCAAAACAAAAAAAAATAAGCCTCGTTTATTACAAATGTTCCCTACGGAGAAATTTGTACATGATACAAATTTATTGAATTCAGAGTATTATAATTCCTAAACCATCAAAAACCGATTAAATTGCAGACTACGAAAAAGTGCTATTCCGGAGTATTTCTCGAATATTATAGCCACATAGTCTACATAACATGACTGATCATTAAACCCTTTACACAGGGTTGCGACCTGCTTTTCATACCACTTATATTGTGCGTATTAATTTTGTACATGAGTGGTGGGACCTACAGTTTAAAGTCGACTCCGAACGATGTATTTTTGATAAATTTTTCACGGCAATTTCATTTACTCTCAGAGCTTTTACCAGAAATCTGCTGATAGGAAGTCGTCGTTTTGATGTCTGGCCTGGGGTTTGAACCATGGCCTCACGTCTTTTAAGCTAACACTTACTTACTAACTACACTACGGAAACTTCATGGTAGTTAGGGTAGTGTTGTTCGAAGAAAAGTAAAAATTCATTTTTTTTTCTGTAAGAGCAGATGTATTCAATAATTTAGTAACTATTGAAACTTGCATAGCTCTTTTGCTCTCATTCTAATAATATCACATTGTTTTGTACGAATTTTTAACAAACTTGAAAAAGAATTGTATTTAATTTTTATTAAGTACAGTTATGTATGTACTCATTCATTAATGAATAAATTAATTCCCTTCATGTTTCAATGTTTCAAACTCCAGCAAAATAGAATACAATCTGCAATGCCTTCTGGTCATAGGGTAAGAAAATTTTTATTTTTGTAAGAAATCATAAAGAAAATATTGGTGTAAACATTTATTTATAATCCAAATAAATTTTGTCCTACGTTCTGCTTTATTTATAACCCGTTTTAAATTTATTCTGTTGATTTGTATCTTATTTTGTGATTAACCTGAAACGTGTTATCATCTACCATACAGAGTTAAGTAATCTTTGCACGTATTACAATTGTTGTTGCAGCATTTAAGCATTTGTTTTTCTGACCACAGGAACATTTTAAAAATACATTTTGCAACAGCTAATCGTAAAAGATGTTCGTTCAATGGCTTAAGCAACACGAAAAATTCAAATTAATTACACTATGCGACAGAATTAAAAAAATATTAAATACATCCAGCTAATGACATTGTGTAGGTTGTGAGTTTTGTTAAGTGGAACTCAAAATTTTTTTTTTTTTGATATTTCTTGTTTTATTTGACAAAACCTGTTTTTTTTTTGACTATACGCACAAACTTATTGATTACACAAACATTTCTGAATCGAAGTCTAAAATTTGAACCTTATTATAAAGGAGAGGAATGGGCCTTTGAAACGATATACATGTGTATTATTTGACTTAATATACTATGAGGTTTGATAAGTTAAAATTGGATAATGCGAATTTTTTTCATATTTTTTGAGTTTGTCCATTCATACTAGCGAACTTTAATTAAAAAATATGAAATAAGTGATGACATTCTGAAAGTGCATTATCTTGTGAAGAGATTGACACTTCGCTTGATCTAATAGGACAAAACCTACCCTAGTTATTATTTAAGAGTCTAACAGTCGAGTTATATTTTTCATATATATTTCTTTTTACCAATAAATTTTCAGTTAAAAAATTTTCAGAGTTTTTGATGAATCTTGATTGTTTATCGGAAAATTTGTCAATTTCACGTTTGAATAAAATAATAAAAATAGTGATGAGGATGCTTGTTTTAACTCTACATTTGTTAAATGAAAGCCTGGGGATAAATATTTACCTTAAAGTAATCACATTGGCTACTACTTTATGGCAATTAAATTCTATGATAGTACTTTTGTGCTGCATTTAATAAAAATCTTAAACGTTGCGTGAACACATATTTGAAAATGTAAGATTTTGTCTTTTACAAGCAATAAAAAAAACAAAAGTTAATTCTATTTACCTTTTATATGGATTTGGTAATTTTGGATTCATTATTAATGCTTCAACATGTTGTATAATAATGTTAAAAAATTTAAAAATTAAATTTAAAGAAAATTACTTTTTTTTTAGAAAAATTTTCATTATTGTTTTTAGTACTTCTTTAAAATTAATTCTTTTAAGCTCTTTATTCCGATCGACGATGGAAGCCATTAACGAAGTAGTGACTAGCGTGAAGGTCGTCCAAAGCGGAAACTATTTTCGCGGCAAATAGATGTCCGGAATGTTCAACAGCCTCCGATGGGTTGACGTACTTGATGCTCTGAGAACAAAGTACGCTGTTTCTGGTTATCTGCTGAAGATCATGCAGAGCTATTTACGAGATCGGGAGCTTATTTACGATACGAACGATGGACGTAAGAGAAAACAGATTACGTCTGGTGCAGATCAGGGATTTGCCCTGACCTATGGAAAATAACATATGATCATATCTTTCGCATTGAGATGCCAGATGGTACACATATTGTCGGATATTCCGATGACGTTGCGGCCATAATTGTGGCTCGCTATTCCGAAGAGGCTGGAGGAATGGTCAACCAGGTGATAATAAGAACGATGTCGTAGTTCGAGGACAGAGATCTCAAACTCGCAACGTAGAAAACATAGTTGATACTTCTTACGAGCAATCGTATACCGCTGGAAATTAACATTACGATATGCGACACCACTTTGACGACGCAGAAAGTAGTTAACTATCTTAGCATTCGACTGGACCCTAAACTGACGTTCCGGGCTCAGATCCAACACGCTGCAACCAAAGCCGTTACCTCCTTACTTAGTAAGCTTATGGCCAATATTGGTGGTCCTGTACAGAGCAGACGCAAATTGATTTTCCAGACCTCACTGCCGTAAAGATGTGAGATTTGAGCAGAAGCATTAAATGTCGACTGTAGAATGAAAATTTTGTCATCGGTACAACGAACCGCTGCACTTAGGGTGGCATTGGCATACCTGGTGTAATACCTATAGGTCTACAGGCAAGCGAGTGGAAGAGGGTGTGGCAGACTAAAAACGTGCACGGAGAGATAATAAATGTCGACGACGCCAGAAAGCGAACCATACAACAATGGCAAGAGAAATGGAACACAGAAACAATTGGTAGATGGACGGCAAAACTTCTCTCAGGTATTACCCGCTGGAATGAGAGGAAATTTGGTGACGTTAATTACTATTTAACACAGCTGTTATCCGGACACGGTTATTTTGGTAAATATCTGTTTAAAATGAGAAAGATGACACGACCAAACTGCATCTATGATGATGCGTCGATCGATGACGCGCAACACACTTTGTTTCATTGTGAGAGAAGAAACTTTAAGAGACTTGACTTGGATGAGAGATGACGCGTCAATTAATGATGCTGAATACACTTTTTTTTCATTGTGAGAGATGGAGTTTAGAAAGAAGGGATCTTGAGGCCAAATTCGGCGTCTGTACTGATGAAAACTTCTGCGATATACTTGTGAACAGCGAAGAAAATTGGAATAGCATAGCCAGTTACACTGAAGCCTTACTGGAATTTAAGAAACTTAACTTGGATGAGAGAATTAGAATGGATGTTTATATACCAGACGTGGATATGGATAAAAAGGGCCAAATGGCCAGAGGGACTCCACTTCGAAATAATACTACAATAGTTCCGGAGTGGGCACAATGAATCAAAAAGGGGGGAGATTTAGTGGATGAGGTCCCTCACGCGGGGGTTAGTGCATAGTACATTTACTCCTCCTCAGCAGGAAAAAAAGTTCTTTATTCATTTTAAGTTCACACTACATTTCTGCTGTTACTAGTAGCGGGAGTTGGTTTTCAAAATTTGTTTGTTGCAGTCATTTGGTAACAAATTTGACTGGTTACCGTTGTCAATAACATAACAGCTACAAAGGTAATACAAATACAAACGTGTTGTTGTTGTTCATGTTATTACTTGTACTTTTGGGTATGTGTATTTTAACACGAACATACTTAGATACAATTAAACATATTCATTGTCTGTTTATTTAAACAGATGCTATTTGTTATGTTTTTGTTATTATTTTTGACCATCGGAAATTTTCATTTATGCGGCATTTTTTCTTTATAATTTTTGTTGTTTTTGAAAACCTTTAGACTTTTTTTTTTTTTAACACTGACAACCTGTGACACATTTTATATCTTTTTAATTTTTTTTTTAATTCCGTTTAATTGCTTATCCCCCACATATATCCTCCGAATAAAAGCAGATTTTTTCTGCTCTGCTGTTTTATGCAAAACACACAATCTTTTTTAATTTATTTTCCAGTACTTTTTTCAACGTTACACTGAAAATAGGTCACTTTTATTCAGAGTCTCTTGCGTTTTCATTGAAAACCCATAGATTTTCTATGCTAAATTCTTATTTGCTTTTTTTGTTACTGTTTATGTCCGGAGATCGAAAAATCCCTTCCCTGGCGATCAACCAGAGTAGACCTAACGTCCAATAGAGGGCGCCACATTAATTTAAGCTTTCTTGTATTTTTTCTTTATACAACATAATGTAATGTAATTAGAACTTTTGGGACTTTCTAACATTTCATTGTAACTTAAACTAACTTAAGCCTTTGAGTGATAAAATCCTTTCAAAAAGATTCATTCGCATAAAACCCAGCATAGATTGATATCGTTAAAAACAAAGAGTTGTGTAAAAAGAAAATTGTGTCTTTTGACTTAAATATTGAACGAATTGTAATAAATTATTTGATTTGAGAATTGAAAAAGTGAATTTTTACCTAAATATTGTAATTTAAAAAAAAAAAAAAAGAAATATAAAATTTGAAAGAAAAAAAAACAGGATACAATAATCAAATTTTCTGGAAAAAAAAATAATACATAGAAAATAAGTTGGTTTTTTTTTGGTTCTTTATCGACAACCCCAGTGAGTGAAAGACAAAATATAAAAAAAGATATTCTCGTAAAAGGAAAGTGCGATATTTTTTTCTATATTAAGAAAGGATATTTTCTTATCATTCCAATTTTTATTGCTAGAAAGTTCAACACCAGTTTGGTCAACGGGAGTCGCCACAACCACAAACCACCACAACAGCATCTTCGCCACCATCGACATCCATACAGTCCACGATTTATCATTTGGTTCTTCGAACCGGGATCACATTGGCTGATCCTAAGTTTAATGAGAGCGATCGAGTGGACATCCTAATTGGAGGCGACATTTATCCTAACGTAATGTTGGAGGGCGTTAGGAAGAATCTTCTGGGGAATTTGATGGCTCAGGAGAGTATTTTTGGTTGGGTTCTGACGGGGTCATTACCCGAACCGCGTTCCAAGAGCTATACGACTCTAGTGTCGTATTGCACTGAATTGGAATTGGATAAGCAGTTGGAGAGGTTCTGGAAATTGGAGGAACCTCAAGGCATTCGAAGATATCGCCTGATGATGAGTACTGTGAGGAATATTTTAAGAAAACTGTACGTAGGAATTCGGCTGGGCGATACATAGTGTCATTGCCTATCAAGCCACAGTATGGTTCCCTTGATTGTCTTGGCTCTTCCCGCCAAAAGGCCTACAGACAATTTTTGCGAAACGAAGCTTCCTTGCTTCGAAATCCGTCACTTAAACTGGATTATGATACGGTTTTGTTGGAGTACGAATCTTTGGGTCATATGGCAAAAGTGAATTTGAGGAATACGAATGAAGGAGATTCGTATTATTTGCCTCATCATGCTGTACTCAAGCCTGAAAGCTCTTCCACGAAGGTTAGGGTTGTTTTCAATGCGTCTAGTAAAACGTCATGTGGATTGAGCTTGAATGACACCTTATTTACCGGGCCTGTTTTACAACACGATTTGAGGCTTCTAATCGTTAGATGGCGTTTTTACCGATATGTCTTTAATGGAGACATTGAGAAGATCTATCGACAGATTCTCTTGGACCCTGATCAGGTGAAGTACCAACGAATAGTTTTTCGTAAGGAGTCAGATGGAGAAGTAGAAGATTTTGAATTGAAAACCGTCACGTTTGGGGTAAATTGTGCTCCTTTTTTGGCAATAAGAACATTGCTTCAACTCGCGGATGACGGTAACTCGAAATGGCTTTTGGCATCGGAAATTTTACGCGAGATGATGTACGTGCATGACGCGTTAGCTGGGTCTCATGATGTTTCTGGAGCGATAGAGGCCCGAGACCAATTAAGATCGGCGTTGACTTCCGCGGGATTCTCAATGCGGAAGTCGACCTCAAACGACAAGAGAATTCTTCAGGGATTGCCTTCTGGTCACTTGTTGAGGGAAGATATTTTGGAATTTTAAGATGTCAGCTCCATCAAAACCCTGGGCGTACGATGGAATGCCAGGTCTGATCAGTTCTTCTTCACGACAACGACAATCGATATTAAGGAGAATTTTACGAAAAGACAGGTATTGTCGATTATAGCCAAGCTCTTCGAACCTGCTGGATGGTTAGGTCCGATAGTTGTCACTGCAAATATGCTCATGCAGAAAATATGGAGCGAGAAGACTGATTGGGATGAATTTTTGACCCCGGAGAGCCTTGCGAAATGGAAGCAATTTCTTAATGAATATAGTTTCATTAACAATATAAAAATACCTCGATGGGTAGGTTTTCGACCCGATTATAATTTGGAGATTCATGGGTTCTCTGATGCTTCGGAGAAAGCATACGGGGCGTGTATATACATTCGTATAGAGGATGATTTAAGTGCTATTCAAACCCATCTGTTGTTGGCTAAGTCGAGGGTCGCTCCTTTGAAGACAATTTCCTTACCTAGGCTGGAACTTTGCGGGGCTGTCTTATTGACTGAGTTGATGGAAGCTGTGAAGGCGAATTTGAAATTTGACGCATCAAAAACAAAATTCTATGGGTGGACAGATTCTACCATAGTTTTAGCATGGCTTCAAAAACCACCTAGTTCGTGGAAAACTTTTGTTGCTAATCGGGTTGCAAAGGTGACAGACCACCTGAATAAGGCCTGCTGGAGGCATGTTCGGTCGGAGCAGAATCCGGCTGATTTGATAAGTCGAGGAGCTCGACCGCAGGATTTGGCGACGGACAATCTATGGTGGCATTGTCCCCAATGATTAGGTTCTCCTACCGACGAGTGGCGTAATCCTATTCCCCAGGAATATGACACTAAGGAGGAAGAAAAGTGTCACATGGTTTTCTTCGCTTATTTTAAGGAGTTCGATGACCTTTTGAATCGGTTTTCTTCCTATTCGAGGGCGTTGCGTGTGATGGCCTAAGTATTTAGGGTTTTTGATAGAGAAGGTTCGCGTTGTGGTTCTTTGGAGATTACTCCACACGAAATCCAGAAGGTGATAGGAAAGCTGATAAAAATAGCTCAACAAGCTTGGTACCCTCAGGAATACAGGCGGTTGTCTAATGGAGAGAAGATTGTAATGGGGAGCTTTTGAATTTGAATCCCTTTTTAGATGGAGATGGTTTGAAGAGAGTCGGTGGCAGGCTGGCTAATGCGACTAATCTCAAGTACAACGAACGGTTTCCGATTCTTTTACCAACAGCAAGTCGGTTCTCCTATCTGTTGATCGATTTTATCCATAGGATGACTTTGCATGGCGGAAACCAATTAATGCAGAGAGTCTTGAGGACTGAATTTTACATGCGCAGGTCTAGGAATTTGATAAAGACCATCGTAGGGCGTTACAGGACTTGCACTATCTATAAGGGAATGACTCAGAGTCAAATAATGGCAGCTTTACCTACGTCCCGTACCGTTTTCACTCGTCCTTTCGCTAGCACTGGTGTAAATTTTGCTGGGCCCTTCGACATTCGAAATTACACAGGCAGAGCGTGTCTCATAACTAAGGGCTACGTGTGTTTGTTTATTTGCTTTGCTATGAAGGCTATTCATTTGGAAGCGGTTAGTAATTTATCTACATCTGCATTCTTGGCAGCTTTGGCTAGATTCATTTCTCGTCGTGGATACCATACGGATATGTATTCCGACAATGGGACCAATTTTGTAGTGGCGTCAAAAATCTTGAAAGACGAATTTCGAAATTTTCTTAAGGCATCAGGTTCCCAGGTCAATGCTACTTACGGACCTAGGGGGTTAACATGGCATTTCAACCCTGCTGGTGCACCTCATATGGGAGGTCTCTGGGAAGCCGGTGTCAAAAGTTTCAAACACCATTTTAAACGACTGGCAGAAGGCTTGAAATATTCTTTTGAGGAGTTCTCAACTCTCCTAGCACGTGTCGAGGCGTGCTTGAATTCGCGCCCATTATGCCCTTTGACAGATAATACCGATTGCCTGGATGCTCTTACGCCAGGTCATTTCTTGATTGGTGGCCCTTTACTGTCCCCACCGGAATTGCAGATTGTAGACCCTTTACGCTCAATAACAAACCGATGGCAAAGAGTCAAGGATCTAAACCAACGTTTATGTCTCCGTTGGAAGGAGGAATATTTGAAGGAGTTACAGAAGAGGAACAAGTGGAAGTGTTTGAGGAAGGACTTAGAGGTCGGCGATATGGTGGTCATCCGCGAAGACAACGTGCCTACCAATGAATGGCGCCTAGGTCGCGTAGTTAATTTGTATTCGGGTAAAGATGATCATGTTAGGGTGGTCGATTTGAAGACGTCACGTGGAACAATTACTCGACCAGTTGTGAAACTGGTAATTCTGCCGACTTCTTCAACTTGAAATATTTAATAATTTCAGCTTATAGTATCATGGTTTCGGCGAAAAAATACAAGCAATGCAACATTAAGAAGATGGTGTGTCGTGTCTGTTTAAAAAACCACCCGTTACGATTTTGCGATCGATTCTCGAAGGCGGATTATGAGGAAAGAATGAAGTTGGTGACAATTTATAAATATTGTGCTGGCTGTTTGAGTCACGATCATACCTGGCGGACGTGCGTTAGTACTGGCAAATGCAAGCGCTGCGGTGATATGCATCACACGCTTCTCCACAAGCTGGACAACAGACCTCGTTCGTCTGGTCCGAAGAAGGTCGCGAAATCAAAGAGAGGTAAGCGCCATCGCAAATCGCCTGCTCGCACAAACAATAAAGGACCTCGTTCGTCCCGAAACTCCGCCAGGGGACCTCGTTCGTCCAATGACAATCGTGAGAGTCGCAGACCTAGTCCGTCTAATGCTCTGGTTCCGAGTCGATCGACGAACCGCAAATCTCATCAGCCAAGGGATATCTCTCGTTCGACAGCTTGTAGAGTTTTACCATCTACGTCATATACGTTGACGGATAGCGTTCTGCTAAAACCAACTGATGTGGTCAACATTGTAGCGCATGGACGATACGTCACGGAAAGAGCTGTCATCGACCCTACTGCGGAGCGTACCCTCGTTTCTGATAAGGTGGTTCGTCGGCTAGGTGCGAAAACAATCAGGGTTGGACGCTCAGAGCGGGTTCTCTTGGTAGTTAGAGGTAACTACGGCAGCAGCGACACGGTCGAGACATATGCGGAGGTGCGAAGCAAGGTGGATGGTCTCACACCGTCAAGGTCGATGAACGGGAGGATAGTGGACGAGTTTCCGGGGCTACAACTGGCAGACCCAACGTTTTTTATAGCAGCCCCAGTTGGAATTAGGTTGGGCTGTGACGTGTACAGCAAAATCATTCGCAATGGTGTATTTGGTGGAACGATGGGCAAACCTTTGGCCCAGTTTTCTATTTTCGGCTACATAATTTCGGGATTGTGTTCCGTATAATACATAGGTATACAACACATCGCTCTGAACCATGATACGTATTAAATATAATTTTCATTTATAGTTATAATTTCCTTTCTTCCCCTTAATGCAGCTGACGGATACCCATTGAAGACCGAATCGTTAGCTGATGTAGTTTTAGTTCCATTTCTTTTGTTCATCGGAATTTGGAGAAATAAATTAATTACATTTGAATTAATATAATAGTTTTCTTTGTTCTTTTCGATTTCCTTTTAATATAGCGTTCACTTTGGAGTCACTTTCTTGATTGCAGTACTGCAAGGGCGGCGGAATGTTTATGTCCGGAGATCGAAAAATCCCTTCCCTGGCGATCAACCAGAAGAGAACTAACGTCCAATAGAGGGCGCCACATTAATTTAAGCTTTCTTGTATTTTTTCTTTATACAACATAATGTAATGTAATTAGAGCTTTTGGGACTTTCGAATATTTCATTGTAACTTAAACTAACTTAGGCCTTTGAGTTATAAAATCCTTTCAAAAAGATTCATTCGCATAAAACCCAGCATAGATTGATATCGTTAAAAACAAAGAGTTGTGTAAAAAGAAAATTGTGTCTTTTGACTTAAATATTGAACGAATTGTAATAAATTATTTGATTTGAGAATTGAAAAAGTGAATTTTTACCTAAATATTGTAATTTAAAAAAAAAAAAAAATATAAAATTTGAAAGAAAAAAAAAATAGAATACAATAATCAAATTTTCTGGAAAAAAAATAATACATAGAAAATAAGTAGGCTTTTTTTTGGTTCTTTATCGACAACCCCAGTCAGTGAAACACAAAATATAAAAAAGGATATTCTCTTATCATTCCAATTTTTATTGCTAGAAAGTTCAACATCAGTTTGGTCAACGGGAGTCGCCACAAGCACCAACCATCACAACAGCATCTCCACGATTTATTAGTTACTAATAGTTGAACTGTTTTGAAAATTATTTAATTTCTTTTATAATTTCTGTTTCTTTTTTTCAATAACTTAAATTGTGGGTGTTAGTTCACTTAAAATCTCTCTTTTTGTTTTTGTAGGTATTTGTGTATAGAACTTGAACAGCTACTCTTTCAAACTGTGCAGCTTTAGGGTGAAAACAAAAAAAGAAAGTTGTATTGTAACCATTGAGCCTAAAAAAAACAATTATTATCAACACACACTGTTATATTGAATATTGTTATTTTATGTTATTATTGTAGTAGTTGGGTTCGACACGCAGCTCTTAATGGTTGCAAAGCTCATTATTATCACCGAAAAATACACACACTCTCTTTCGTAAACAAAAACACCAGCAGTATTGTGAAAAGCAAAAGACATTAAATGAGCAAAATTTCTCTTATAAATTTCTAACAGTATAGCATTGAATAATAATTAATTAAGTTTTTTTATTTTTTACTAGCAAATGGTCATTACAATAAATAGAACATTAAAGATTTTTATTATCCTTTCTTAACTTTTCTTTGAATAAAAAAATACTGAAAATATAAGTTTAATTGCAATAAGTCTTTTTGCTTTTTAATTTTCTTGTACTGTGCTTAATTACAACTTTTATTTACGACCACTGTGTCCCTAATAGCATTTGTAACTGGCCCACAGGCGTTTACATTATTTACGATTGAAATACTCATCAAGCATACGCCTGATGTGGCACACTATCTCTGTTGTTCAAAATTTATTTTTAGGTATGCCCCTCTATTAAAGTAAATTTTGGTAAAATATGCGTTACTTACATAATAATATTAAAGTCAAACCGAAATACAAAAAATATTTCTTCGGCGACCTCCTTTCAGCAGATTTCTGGCAAAAACTCTGAGAGTAAATAAAATTGCCATGAAAAATTCCTCAAAAAATGTGTCGTTCGGAGCCGACTTTAAACTGTATGTTCTACCACTCATGTATAAAACTAACACACACAACATAAGTGGTGAAAGAAACTAGGTCGTAATCCTGACTGAAGGGTTGTAATGACCAATTAAAAAAAAAAACAATTGTATGTGTATTTTTTGTATATTATTCAGTTTTCATTGTTTTAATATATTTAATAATAAAACGGAAAGAAAAATTGTAAAGAAAATATTACGATTAAATAAAGTTCTATTTTAATGCAATAAATAGTTCATATGGCTTAGACTACCGTAAATATTTAAACAAAATCAAAATCAAGTTGTAAATTTTGCATAGAATAGAATACTCTTCTCATGCTTATGAATGTATAACTTTTTAGTTTAATATTAAATCTTTATACACAATAAATAATTTATCAGCATATAAAATGATAGTAATCTTTACTTAAACAATTTCAAATATTCAGATAAATAAAAGAAACAAGAAAATTTTTACATATATAATATTGACCTGATTTTTATCTGGCTAATGCAAGACTAGACAAAATTGTTGGCCATTTCCTTTAATAAATATTATCAGCAATTTTGCCATTTTTATTTTATTTTTTTTTCCTTTTTTAGTTTTTAAATTTTCTGTAAAAGCTTAAACCAAGTGTCTTCTCAGTATGCATGTCAATGCTTAGTTAAGTATGATAGAATACTTAAAGTTTTCTTCTAATCTTTCAATGAAAATCGAATTTATTTCAGTAACAAAAAAAGGAATGAAATTTTAATCGTATTGTGGAACGACTGAAGCCATTCGTCAAAACACTGATTGGACCTTATCAGTGCGGCTTCAGACCTGGCAAGTCCACGATCTACCTGATCTACACAATACGCCAAATCTTGGAAAAGACCCACGAAAAACAAGTCGACACACACCATCTTTTTGTCAATTATAAGGCAGCCTTCGATAGCCCCATAAGGCATCGTGTTTTTGCCGCAATGTCTGAGCTCGGCATACCTGCGAATAGAGATGAGCGATATTTTCAAAACTGTGATGTAATCACTGTGATTGATAATTCACTGGTAACTACAGTGATTGAAATTGCCAAATAACAGTTACTAATAATGTCGTTCTTTCAAAATTGTTACATACTCAAATTTATTTCATTTTATTTTGAGCGAAGCAGAATTACTATTAGATCATGCTGATTATTTAGTTTTGTCTTTTATACATGAACTTTCTGTGAAACTTAATTGTCAAACTTCATATAAAAAAAAAATACATTAAAAATTATAACATTGATGACACCACTTTGATTTTATTTAGTAGTCTTTTCGTAGTATGTATCTAGTTGTCTCTTTCTTACGACTTAATAAAATACGTTATTGTCATTATTGTTTTCTTTTGGAATACTGTGATCACAATCACTGTTTTAAAGAACAGTGATTAACAAATCACGTTCACTGAGAACAACGTTCTTCAAAAATCACTGGATCGCTCATCTCTACCTGCGAACTTGATAAAGCTAAGCAAAATGACGTTGAGCTCTTACAGCTCCCTCAAAGTAGGAATGGCCCTCACCGAACCTTTGATGCCTTACGAGGTTTCAGACAACTTCTTCAACTTCGCCATGGAAAGTTTTCTGCGGAAGGGAAGGGAGTGCATAGCAATTTTCTAAAAAAGTGTCTAGTTGCTTGCTTGTACGCTGGCGAAATTCATATCATAGGGCGTATCAAGCAAGGTGTTACTGCTGCCTTTTGTGCTATTGATCGCGAGTCTAAATGAGGGCAAAACGAGAGAATACAATGCCTCCCAAAAAAGACACTGTTTAGTGTCGTTTTTAAGCTAGCGGTGTCATCGTTCCATATGCCACATGCAACACAGCTCATGCCATTGGTTATTTTGCATGACCGATTTGAGGGCATGGTCATCTCATGTGAAATTGATGTTAAGGGGCCACCGAGATAGCGAGTTTTACTCCGATAAACATTTTCCTTTGGAATTACAGTCACATGTTTATACAAATAAATCACAAGACACACAAAAGGGCATTTCAGATGCGTGCCACCTAGAGAAACCATGCATATTGGCATAAATATCGGTTTCAAACGAATAAAAAATTTTGAAGACTTTATATATGCTGTCTAGACAGTACAGTGACAACAATGAGAAATGGGACATAACGCAGAAAATTATTTTTCGATTAAAATTAAAGTCTCGGCTTTAGAGCATATTCAGCGAGGACACATTGTTGTCTATTTTCACGTCATGACGTGAAATTCTGCGAGATGTGGTTTGCAAAAAGCCGAGTTCTTGTGAGTGACGCGATTGCACACTAAAACGGCCAACGACAATGTTTTCGTTAAATCTTGCTTTTCGATGACGTACAGATATTGGTCGACTGTTTACTAAATCAGTGGACACGAATTTATCCATCACATTTCGAAAAGTTCTCTCCATGGAACGATTATGAAGATTGCAAAATGGGCGATAAAACAAAACAAAAACAATTTTGATAAAACAATTATTTTTACTTCTGGTTGAATGTTATTTTAGTCCGTAATGATTTGGCAAAACAGACTGAAAAATATCTACTAATTTGGCAGATAGTAGGTTTAATAAGATGTCCGTTATCACTGTCAAAACTCGGAAGTTACCTTTGAAAGACATCATATATTGCTCTGAGGAAAACAATGCAAACTATCTCAGTTATAACCGAAGTTGTATTGTAATGCAAGATTTTACAAATTCATGACCTAAATTCATATTGTGAACTGTAAGATACAAAATATTTGCACACTTAATAAAAACCGGCACCAAAAATTGGAAAAAATACAAGAAAAATATCTCGAAAATCTTGATATCGTCGATATTTGTGTGACAATTTTGTGAAAAATGTTGGCTTATAAATTAGATGTAATTATTAAGTTTTTATTATTTTAAATCCAATGAGTAAAAAATTGTAAATAAATTAATTGCTCACACTATGGACTAACGAACTGTAAAACAACGAAGCAAAATACTATCCGCAAATATTTAAAAAACAACCTTAAAATCAAATTTGTTCATTTATCCAGTTTTGCACTTTGGGTTTTTTTTTTAAAGTTCTTTTACTTAAGATTTGTTTAAATTCTTTTTACAAAATTTTTTTCGCATTCAACCTCTAGTGGCTAAGAAAACATTTTTAAATTTTTTGTGAAATTAGAAAATTTCAATTGAAATTGAAAACTCTCTAGCTGAAAAAATTTATTTATTCTTCAAGAAAAATTGCTTGAAAATTTAGCTTTTGTCGTCGGACAGTACTTTCAATGGATTTTACGACGCGCATTAGGAGGATTCTCACAACTATCAGCTGCTAAATAGAAATGAGAAGAGAGTAAAACTGGATAAATGCTATTTAATAACATTTAAGCCTTCTTTTATATTTTTAATTAATATTAAGTTAATATGGTTTTTTATTTTTTTTTTAATACTATGTATTTACTTTGGCGCGTTAATTTATATATGTTGTGGTATATTGTGAAGTTTAACATTGGTATTAAAAGGATTTCGATTGGGCGTTATAATCAATTAAAGTTAAATTTCAATAAATAAAGGACTTAAAACCTTGAATAATAGTAAAAATTTAAATAAATATAAAATAAAATATATTTATGAATATTTTAATAAAGAAATAACAGCAACTTTTTTTTCGATTTCAAAATTGATTTTAAATTGAAGCCTCGAATCTACAGAAAATAGTAATGAAAAGTGAACCGACATCCATTCGTTAAAATGATAATAATGACAGGAGCTTCATAGGGTTATTACCAACCAAGGCAAAGCTTCTTAAAAACAGTTGTTGTTTAATTTATAAAAACGAAAATCATATATTTCACTGCTAGATGAGGTAGAACTCTATTGAAAAAATTTCAGCTGTTAGAGACTGGACTGTCTGAGACTGAATTGTAATCATTTCATTTATGAATTATGCTGAAATGATATTCAGTTATTGTAAATTGTCCTATAGGCATACATACATATATACATACATACATACACGCATAATTGGTCATTACAACCCTTCAGCCATGATTACGACCTAGTTTCTCAAACCACTGATGTTGTGAGTGTTAATTTTATACATGAGTGGCGGGACCTACAGTTTAAAGTCGACTTAGAACGACATATTTGTTTGAGAAACTTTTAATAGCAATTTTATTAACTCTCAGAGTTCTTGATAAAAATCTACTGAAAGGAAGTCCCAATTTTATACACAGAGAAATTTCAAAGATGCCAAAACAAGATATTACGAATGATTGTAGAAGCATCAGAAAGTAGAAAATACGTAAAGATATTGACTTGCCAACATCCAACAGTGAGAGTGGAAACATACAGAGAAGTACTAGAACTGGTTCGTATTATTTTTGATACATTTTTTAAAAAAGCGATACTGTAGCGCTTGTCTATATTGAGACTTTAGAATTTGAATACTTATTATTAGGTCAATTAAAAAAAGATATATTTGGTAGTATCAAATTTAGCCAAAAGATAAATATAATATTAAAATTTGCATAAATCCGGGAAGACAACGGATGTGTATTTAAATGTATTTGTTCTAAAATTCAACTCGATGGGGTCGAACTCTTTAAACTTTAAACAGGAACATTTTGACTAAGTTATCATCAACGTGGCCCAAAAGGGCTTCTAATTATTTTGGACACAAAAATAGGCATCTTATGACCAAGTTTGTATTTAGAAATGTGATAATGAGTTGTTTATAATCAAACAATAATAATGTTGTTGTTTCCATGGAATGTAAACACATCATGTTAAAGATTTAGTCTTTATATGGAAAAGTCGAATTATATTAATCAATTGATTATAGTTACATATATACATAATTTGTCATTACAATCATTCAGTCAGAATAACGACCTAGCTTCTTAAAGCACGACAGATTTTTGAGAAAATTTTCACGTCAGAATTTTTGCTAAAAATCTGCTGAGAGGAAGTCGTGGGAAATTTATTATTTCATTTTCTGTTTTGTTGGAGAAGTCTGACCTGGGGTTTGAACCCAACTCACTACCTACTAGACTATAGCAACTTGATTATGGTTAATTCAGGAACATTATATTGAAATTGTTTCTTTTCGATGATTGCAGCACTGTCTCAAAGTGGCTAATTTTTCACTACGGAAACTGACTGAGAGAAATAAAGATTTTTGTTCCAGAAACTCAGTTTCTATTCGCACAATGCATTACAAAACGAATTTGTTTTTCGCGTTACTTATGACATAAAGCTCTCTTTCTGTCCTACAAGTTAGTTCAAACTTCACTGAATGAGTGAGGGCCAAATCAAACTATTTTTAAAAAACCTCTTGACTTATCTTAGAGACAAATGCCGTTTTTTGAAATTCTTATTGGTTTAAGTTAAGTAACCACTTCACAATATTGCAATCACATTTCTATTTTCTAGAATTTGAAGTATTTTTTTTTATATTTTTCGGTATATTAAAAATTATATTGTGAAAAAATTTCGTGTTCTATATGCAGAAAATCAAGTAAACTCTACCTAAACATCTAATTTTTTAATTCCGAAACAAACTTGAAAAAAAAAACTGGGCTATTTTTTAAGCATTTGAAATTAAATTTCTGAATTATAAAATAATTGTTAATTGCTTTTCTACAATTACTTGCAATAGAAAGGAAGACCAAACTACATACTTACATACATAGTATTCAGACGTATAATAAATTCATGCAATTAAATCTTCTTTTTAAACAGTTTGTGCCTAACGTTGACAACAAAGACTATAAAAACATGGCAACGACAACTGTGATAAAAGGATAAAAAAAGGAAAAACTCCAAGGCTCGTTAAAATGTGTATGTTTTTTTAAATTTGTGTGCTTAATTCTGTTAAACAATAACAGCCTCAACTCTAGTGGCCATAAAATATGCCTGTGTAATAAATTAAGGCGACTGCTGAACCTAACCTAACCGAGCCGAACTAAAATAAACTTTTGTGGTTGTGAACGTGTATGTGACTGTGTATAATCTTATAAATAATGGATTGTGTGCCATCTAGGATTCTGACGCGATGCCTCTGAGATATCATAGCAAAGAAGAATTTATTGTTGTTGTTTTTTTATTATTGTTGTATTTTTGCATTTGCTTTTTGTAATTTCTGTAAAAGTTTTAGACAACTACAAAATTTTTTCTCTCACAAGGCTCAAACAAATCTTCAGACACTCTTTGACCTTTTCATGTTTGTAAGAAAATATTAATGAAAAGAAAATAAATATCATAAGTAATGTCGGCAATTATAGAAATTTAACGTTTGCAAAAAGCATCTCTTGTTTTAAGAGCAGTGTACTCTACAAGTTGAATTGTTTTCTTTATGACAGCCTGATAATATTGGGTTGTTCTGAAAGTAATTGCGGTTTTTACCGACACAGGATTTAATTGTATTTTTATGTACCCAACTTCACACTTAAGCCGTATAATTTTTATATGCTTTGAGAGCTCATATACCAAGGCTTGTGTGTGAAAATGTCCAACTAATTCTGCGTAGTAGTTTTTAGTTGGTGCCCTTTTAAATATGGAGAGCGATAAGTAGTATTTTCGACACATCTTACTGTTTTACTACAGAAAGGGTAAAAATGCTGTTCAAGCCAAAAATAAATTGGCCGATGTGTATGGAGAAGGTGTATTAACAGTACGCCAGTGCCAGAACTAGTTCGCTAAATTTCGATCCGGCAATTTTGATGTCGATGATGCACCACGTTCGGAAAGGCCGGTTGAAGCTGATAAAGACGCAAAGAACGTATTAGTTAATGCGAACCGGCGAATAACAACATGTGAGATCGGATTGAGGTTAAATTTATCAAATTTAACAGTTTCTGACTGCTTGATTGATATTATATGAAAACTGTCTTTCATTTCCAAAAAAAAACGAAATTACTTTCCGAACTACTTATTATATATCCGATTTTTTCTTAACAAATAATTTTTATTTGTTTGACTGTTTTTTTTTTATTTTAATTTACTTTTTATTCTATGTAACCATAGTGCAGGGCTACAATTTTAGTTGGATAGCAGATACAAATTAGTAATTAAAGAAAAATATGTACAATAGTAGTTAAAATAAATAATAAAGTAGTTTGGTGCCTTGGTCTAGTGGATAATGTTCTAGACTATTAGCATGATGGTTGTGGGTTCGATTCCCACCAGAGAAAGTAAAGACCTATTGATACCAATATGTGTGGAATATAATTTCGTTGAAATCCAATTTTTCATGCCTCTGGCACATACATCACATTGAATCTGAGTGGCTCATTTGTGTATACCTGTGACTTAGGAAAACTCCACAAGAAAAAGTTTAACGACCTCAAAATGCAAATCTTAGGGGCAATTCCTCATCACCTCCAAATGAGAAGTGCATGCCTTCAAATCGTTCGCGCAGAATATCAAATGTGGCAGCAGCTGCAGGGCGCTCAGCGCCTTTCTTTTGAAACCACATGTCGTTGATGACCATATGATCCAATTTAGGTCAACAGAGTTTGGAATTCATCGTGCGCGCCGTTCACAGTGATGACGTGGCCGAGGTCGTTTAAAAAAATATAAATTAAACCAAAAATAACTTTTTAGGGATGTACTGGATACTCCTAGGTCTCAGATGGATTGGTATCGATCCAAATTCGAAAATCGTATTTGTTTACATACATTTGTTAGATTCATTCAGAAATGGGCCGTATTGTCGAAGATGATTTTTTGATAAAAATTAGGGTCGGTTGGGAACAGCTTCAGAGCCTATTCAGCGAACACATGCAGTTGTAAATAGTCGTCCATGGTGATTTGAAAAAAAAAAATACTGAATAAATGACAACATGGTGGCCATAATCAATTATTATACACTGAACGCCAAAAGTGAATAAACACCACTGAAATAATTAATTTTTTAGGATAGCGAGAAAAGTAAATTAGAATAGTCGAATAAATTTCCAAAAATAAAAATGTTTATTTATTACTTATAAAATGTTAAAACAAAAACAACTATTCATGATAAAGGACCTTTTTTATACTTAAGAACAAAACTGTTTATACTTAAGAACAAAAGTGTTGACTCACTTATGGCGCTCACTGTAGTTCAGAAGTCACGATTGGAAGGCGCTATGGCTTTGTCCCTGTGGGGAATGAATTCCAAAAGCGTATAACAGCGTGAAAAAATGCCATTCGGATACTTAAGTTCAATGTTAAGGTATACTAGACAAGATCATTTTATTTTTGAGAGAGAATAAACGTGATGTTCTCCAAAAGATATCTTATTTTATACGTGTTTATATATAGCTTTATGAGTTTGACCGGTTCAAACGTCACGTCAGACATCTCGAACAAAGCGAAATATGAAAAATACTTCTTCTACCGACTGCCTCTCAGCAGATTTTTAGCAAAAACTCTGAGAGTAAATAAAATTGATATGAAAAGTTTCTTTAAGTTCTGACGTTCAAAGTGAACTTAAAATTGTAGGTTTCGCTACTCATGTGTAAACACACACAACATAAGTGGGGTGAGAAATTAGATCGTAATGCTGACTGAAGGGTTGAAATGAAAAATGATGTATATATGTATGCTATGTGAGTTGCAATTATCTTTATAATGGCCACTATTACAACTTGCCGTTAACTAAAGGGTGGGTTTTAACGGGCAGATAAATTGTTTTTATTATTACCGGTAACTTTTAAAGTTAAGTTTATGTTTGCCATATTTTATATTATTTTCAATATGGCAACAAATATAAACAAAATGAGCATATAAAAAAAGGAAACCGTAGTTGCCACTGTTTTCATAAAATACTTGTTTAATTTGAGCAGTGTTATCAAATAGCTCCGGCTCTGCCATATTTTTGAAAAAGTTAACTTAATTTTATCATTAGGTTGTAATAACGAAAAGAAGTTAAAGGTGACTTTAAGGCTCACTTTAGCGAAAGTTATCTTTAACTAAACCCAAACTTAACGGGAAGTTGTAATAATGTCCCTAACATTTATTTTTTAATTTTAATTTCTAGTTTAGTTTAAAAATCGCCAGTCAACGCACCAGTTTACAAAATTGCCGCAATCGATGAAAAATCACTAGATCAAGCAGACCCCTGCATGGCATAGACCAGTATTCGCTACAACTGGTAGTGTGCTGGTCAATTTTATTAAAATCTTTGTTACTGAAGTGTAAAAATACGATGTTAATGCAAATACGATGCAGTCGGTATTGACACATTAAGTGCTATTTATTTCTGCCCTGCCGGAGATTGACGACTTTTAATTGGAAATAAATCTTGCTAAGAATTCCATCTGCTGCAATACATTGGAAAATACATCAACAATAATGATCATGTGAAAGAAATGTAGGAATTGAAAATGCAAAAAATAATCGTCTGTAAATGCATCTGAGTGTGTTTTCTTATGTAAAAATTTGTGCGAAATTCCAAATGATTTCCAAGCCTATAATGAACAAAAAAGAGCTTTTTAGCTGTACATGTTTATGAGTGTAGAAGCAAAATATTGCTATGTGCCTTAGAGTTTACTCTCTCTGTGCTATTTGATTTCTGTTTTCTTGCCTGATAAAACATTGTTTTTCACCTTACCTTACATCAAATGCAGGCACATGCCGAAGAATTTGCAAATTTCCATTACAGTTTTCAAGTATACGCTTGAATTGTTTTTGTTGTCCTCCACTATAAACTACACCAGTGCTATGCTATTCTAGGCTTCAATAAAATGGAAATGAAAACGTAAACTAATTATCCACAGATATTTATGGTTAAGCTTTAAGAGACTATTGTCTCTCACTATTCAAGGTAAGAAGGACGCAGATGGTTTTTTTTCTATTTGAAAGTGTTTGTCTATTTGCTTCAAATAGTAGCTTTGCCTACGACAAACAATGGTGAAAGTGTGCATGGCTCGAGAAACAGACGAAGATATGTTTTAGATTTTTTTAAAGCACATGAAAAATTAGATAATAGTTCTATTTAATCAAAGAATGAAGAGTACTATAGTCTATTTCGTACTTTATAGAATCACAAGCCTTTTACATAAGATTATTTATAACTTCTGGCATAGGACAGATTTATGATATTGTGGATTTGGTCCAAATTTCCTATGGCCGGACATGGTGTGTACATTAATTCTGGGTGCCGAAATATCCTTCGTTAGGGATTCTCAAGTACCAGTCAATTACAGAGAAAAATTTGTTTGTATCTTATCTTCTTTGTCGTGATTATAGTTTTCGCAGGAGTCGTCATGGCCATCTACATCCAACGTCAGTGTGCCGCTATGAAATGGTTTTAAAGCAAACATTGTACTGAGTATATCGATAGCAGGTTAGATTAGTCTAAATTTAATACACATGCGTTTATTTTCCTATTTTTTCATTGTATGGCAGTAAAGTCTGTGAGATAATTTGTTTGCCACAAGAAAATCAAAGAAATCTGTCAGAGTACAGTCAAATAAATCATTTGACCAAACTTAAAAAGGGATAAACAAATAAACAAACAGGCAACAACACCACTGCAAGGACAAACGTAATCAAAATACAGAAACAACAATTTTCTTTCTTTCTCCTTTAAGAGCATTCATCAGACTGTTTACCCCGCCATATAAAAGGCAAGGCAAAACAGGCAACGGAGTCAGTAAAAATTCAGTCAGTCTTGTGTGAAGACACATTGCGTGTGCAGAGAATAATCGTGGTTTGAATATCTCCGTTATGAAGATCTATTGAACAACTGTTATTGTTTACGCAGAGAGTGAAAAGAAGAATAACCAATAAAGCAATTTTTGTTGTTCTTTACATCAAGTTGTGAATAGTGACACACAGAATTGTGCGAACAATAAAGGAATTATTAGAAACTTACTACAAATTTATTTTAATTTTAATTAGCAATCAACGAACTAATATTTTAAACGTTTTTAAAAAGGTAAAAACGTAAGATATAGAAGTAAATCGTTCCTTGGGATGAGAAAAGTATAATTTGAAAAGTATGATCCAAACTGTTACAGTTGTTATTGGCATTTTCTGGACCAAGCAAGTGTTGTACTATCCAATCGAAACAGTACGGGGACATTATTTTGTAACATCAACCTTTCTGTTTGCTTCATAACTACCACAAGGAATTCAGCAACATATTTGGAACTTCTAGACGATTTTTTTATTTACACTCACTTTGATGTTAATTCATATTTTTCATTAAACCAAACTTTAAAAAGCGTAGAACTCTTGCAATTGGCAAAAACACTACAATTTTCAATCTTTTGAAATAATTTTAACTGACTTAAAACGTGCTTGTATTTTTGAAATATACTTTCGATGGCATGGTGTACTAATAATTCTTTGAGTTAGTCTACTACAACTACTAGTAATAATATGATCTTCAAAATGACCTAAATTCGTTTTATTTATGGTGTAATTTAAATCTAATGCTGCTTAATCTCAAAAAATGTAAATACATGAGATTTGTAAGAAAGAATCCGATTCCTGCAAACTATGCTTTTGATGGATACGAGCTTGAGCTTGTAGATAACTTCCTGGATCTAGGAGTTCTACTTGATCCCAAACTAAATTTTATCCCGCACATAACTATGACAGTTAATAAAGCTAGAAGCGTTCTTGGTTTTATAAAACGGTGGGCAAAAGAATTTAACGATCCTTATGTTACTAAATCGCTCTACACATCTCTTGTGAGGCCTATACTCGAGTATGGATCCATAATATGGGATCCTCTATATAAAAAATATTCCGACGTCATCGAATCTGTACAAAAGCAATTTCTGATGTTTTGTCTCCGAGGACTGAATTTTAATCCTACAAGTTTACCTTCTTATTCTGCCAGACTAGCTTTAATTAAACTTCCGACACTTAAAAGCCGCAGAACTATGTTAAATATCTCATTCATATTCAATGTAATTACTGGTGATATAGGCTCCAGTTTTTTAATCCATAATATCACGTTTAATGTTCCTCAACGTCCGTCACGTCATTTTTCCCCATTATCAATACAATTTTTTAGATCCAACTACGCTGGTGCTGATCCAATAAGGAGAATGTGTAAAGAATTTAATAAATTGTATATGCTAATAGATTTTTCGTCATCAAATAATGTTATAAAAAATAATGTAATTATATATTTAAATTCATAGTTTTTAAAATTGATATAAATTTAAATTTACAATTGTAACTTTACTAAATTGCCTGTAAGGAATATTTCCATAGGCAAATAAAATAAATAAATAAAAATAAATAAATTGAAGTTAAAAGAAAGAAGAAAAAGAAGAAAGAAGGAAAGATAAATAAAGAAAGGAAATAAAGGTCGTACAAGAAAGCAGAAGGAAAAATTGTTACTACTGAACTCATGTCACACAGACATGTTTACATTTCTGATAATATAGGCGACCGTATTAATCGTCCTAGACCTCGAGTTTGGTTTCCGAAACACAAATTCTTTAATCCAATCTGTTTCAAATGTTATCCGAAAAACAAACAAATATTGAGACAATATTTTAAGCCGCTGAATAAATAGGAACCTACAAAACTATGGAAAAATTTGCGTTCAAAACACTCTATGCTTTTATAGAACTACAGAAGCTACAGTCATAACAAAATCTAGGGTATGATTGGTCTGAATATACGTTTCTATTAGACCCGTAAAGAATGTACACACCACATAGATGATTATCCAAGACTGCCAAGACTCTCTGAAGGAAATAACGAGACATTAGACCTTTACCTCTTTTGGGTTACTGGACATGGGGACATCGAATATAAAAGCAATGTCGAAAGCAATGTCATTATACTTCAGTTTTTATTGCATACTTTATTTTAGTTTGTACAATGGGTCAATTCGACCTCCGGATACTGTACTTGGCTTAATTGACAAGTACACGTCCTCTAACTTTATTTTAGTATCCGCTATAAAATTTGGTTATTTTTTTGGAATATTCGAAAGCTTTCTTCGTATTTTATGAGTTTTCCACAAAGAGCTTAATTATGTTTTATTTATACTGCTTTGTTAGCACTTAGAACACATTAAAACAAATTAAAGGAACCACTTGCTTGTCACAAGATTTAATTTTGTTCAGTCACGCAAAGGCCATTAACATGTAAATTTTTTTAAATGTTATTAACGCCGTAAAACACATACATACTTAAAACATATGCGCGTAAAAGTCAAGTACTTGTTTATTGTTGTTGTTTGTTAATATAACATATGATATGCATAGCTGTGGTGATCTTATAAAACAATTTTGGGCTCTCCACCTGTCATATATAAAATCCTTTAGTAAGAGTGGTACTAATATATTGTTTCTTTCACTATCCCTCTTAGGAGAATATGGCTTCCCATGTAAGAATATGCGTTCCTTTTCGGGTGCCACATGTTGTTGCCATAAGTTCCTGTTGATTGGTATTCTGCCTTGTTTCTGTTTCGTTAATATTTTTGTTGTTCCAGCAAATTCATTGGTATTCTGTTCAGATCCTGAGATAATAGGGCTGCAATTTATCAATGCCTTGTAACAGGTTGGGTTAGGTTAGGTGAGTGTGGTAGCTTTCATACCAAAAGCTCACTTGGGCACGCATAGCGGCCCATTGTAACGCCACAGGTGATCGCAGTCTCTGTACTGACCAAGTTCCTCCGAACCAAGGAGGGAGAAGTTGGTCAGCGCAAGGGCTGCACATTTCAAAGCACGACTACCCCACGCTGGAGAACCAGCCAAAAAGCTTGATAAACGAGGCTATATCCTTGAGATCAATGGACGATAGTCCGTCAAGCGAGCCGCATTCTTTCCGCTTGTCTACCCATAATAGGGTGACCTGTAAGCATGGCCACTGTGATCGAGATGATGTTGCTGTTACTTCTGTTAAATTTATTTAGAAGTCGTTGTAGTCTAGTAGGTAGCTTGTTGGCTTATTAGAGGTGAGGCCACGGTTCAAAGACATTTTCCAACAAAACGAAATATGGAAAAATATTTCTTCGATGACTTCCTCTCAGCAGATTTCTGGCGCAAACTCTAAGAGTAAATAAAATTGCCATGAAAAGATTCTCAAAATCAGTTGTTCGGAGTCGACTTTAATCTGTAGGTCCCGCTACTCATGTATACAACTAACACACACAAGGTAAGCGGTGTGAGAAGCTAGGTCGTAAACCTGACTAAAGAGTTGTGATGACCATTTATATAAGGATGTAAAATCTATTTAACTTTTTTGTTTTAATGAGAAAGAATGCGAGCATGTTTAAGTTTTCACGGCAAAGGCCAATAATCACATACATTACGTGACAACATATTGACAACAAAAAAGAATGCTAAAATGAATGAAAAAATATTTAAAGGGGCTTTCAAAGAATGTATAAGTATGAGTATCGAAATGAAGAAAAAGTTCCTACATTTTCAAAAGATTACATATTTAAGGTAAAATTGTGTGCGTACAAATACTTTTTTGTTTTTTCTTAAACATTGCCTTCCCGTAATACATGATTACTTCAATAGTTAAGTAGCAGTTGCATTTAAGTACAGCTGCAGTAACCATCACGTAGTTATGCATACAAAAACAAATACTTGATGGCATAATTTGAACTTATGTGTACGTGAAATCCACACATACTATTCACATCAGAATTGTATGTATTTGAATTTAATCTATAATATGCAGTAAGATTTGTAACGAGAAATTACATTTATCTATAATCTGTTGGAAATTAAAATGATTACAATTTAGTTATTCGCATACAACGACCCCTTTTTCTTTCTATTTGAACGGAATTATTTCACTGGAAAGATAAGTTTGATCTCCTTTAGATATGAATCCTTCTTTACCTTTGTATTCTACTTAATTTTCTTAAGAACTTAATCACTATTTAGTGAAAGTGTAGTTACAGAAATTTTGTTTTGCTACTTTAACCGTGGACGGTTACTGTTCGTCGAATCGACGAAGCTCATTTACTCTTTATCATATAACTCTTTTATGTTTGACCAAATTTCGCTCTTTTTTCAACAACATTGATGATGTTAAAGCGTTCGTCGATTCAACGAAGAGTAACTTTAACAAAAAAAAAAAAAATGAAGAGTAACCGTCCAGGGTTAATAATGTTTTCTGATATCTGATATCGTTTCCTTTTGAAAAATTTATTGGTAAGTGTGTTTCAAATGATATTAGAAGAAATGTGTACCAAATGAATCATAAAGTGTGGAAAAACGTCAAGTTATTGCCGAGATTTGGAGCCCTTGATACTTGGTAATGTAATGAACCACTTTAATACAATTGGAATCCCAAATAATGTACCCAGACCCCCAAACTACGTAAAACCACAGCCAGTGAACTTGCAATAGTCATAAGAGCGTCTAATACTAACCCATTTAAAAACGCGAAGTGGCTAAAAGTTGAATTGCATCATCATATTGTTTAGAACTATTAAACGATGAAGGCTTCCTTGCATGGATGCAACGAAAAGCGAATAGCTTTGGTATCAAAAAAACCTGTAACTCAGATTAGGTTTTACCGTACAAAACAAAAAGAAACATATGAGCTTTTAGCAAAAAATTTTAGTGGGCGACGAATCCAAATTTGATAGATGGGGGTCAGAAGGAAAACACTTAGTATGGTTCAGTGTTGCAAAACTGAAATTTTAAAATGGTACTAAAATATAACTGAAAAAGGTACTTTTGTAAAATATACATATGTACATACATACATAATTGGTCATTATAACACTTCAATCATGATTATGAATTAACTTCTCACACCACTTATTTGTTTAAAGTCGACTCCGAACCACTGATTTTTCAGAAACTGTGTCTTGGCAATTTTATTTACTCTAAGTGTTTTTGCCTGAAGGAAGTCGCCATAGATATATTTTTTCACATTTCGTTTTGATGGAGACGTCTGACATTGGGTTTGAATCGTGGGCCCACGTCTAGTAAGCCAGCACCCTACCTAGTAGATTATTTATTTATATTTAATACACATACAGGACAAAAATAGCTGATTCGGATCGTAACAAAACGTAAAAGCCCCGTTTAGTCAAACGTCGATGGAACGTAATGTTCGTTTTTAGCATATGAGGAGCAATGCGAAAGCTTACCAAAATTACATTACGGTTCGGCGAGCGTTTTCATTGCTTTTCGTATTTTAAAAACGAACGCACTTTCCGTGGACGTTTGGCTAACCGGGGCTAAAGCCTAATTCTACCTTAAGCATTGCGTTGAACATGTTGCTGCTAGTGCATTAATAGTTTAAAAGCGCAAGCCATAAAATATGTAATAATAAAAAAGTACTAAAAGTGTAGTGGGGGTATTGCGGTATTTTGAAATGAAAAAGTACTGAAAAAAGTACAAAAGTACTGAATTTTTCAACACTGATATGGTTCCAGTTAACCAATATCTTAATTCCTGAAGTACCATCAACACAATTTAGTTTGACGGCGGAAACATTCTGGTGTGGATATCTCTTCTTGGCATGGTATTGAAGTATTTTAGTAGTCAGTTCAACAATAAATAAAAATTTATATAAAAACGTTAGACAAACGCTTCAATTATATGGTTAACCGAATAAAACAGTTTTTTTAATTTTTTCTGTACAGAATTCTAAATGGTTCTTATCAACCGCATTGGAAAATGTTTAGTCTTTACATTTAAGCACTGAAAAGTAAATTTTGTTATCATTTTGAACTTTAAAAATATTTATTTATTTATTTATTTATTACAATACAATTACAAATTATATTTTAATTATATACGAGCTGAGTAACTTAGACCATATGCTCGGTGTAGTGTCACAGACATGAGTCTCTGGTGAGAATCGGACTGACGACCCTCACGCTTATAGTCTATCACACTACCCACTATACTACAAGGACACTCCATTTAAAAACAATTACAAATGTTTAAATTATATGGCCACCACTATATACAGATTGCATATACATACGTACGTATAATAGTAAATGGCACGTAATCAAAATTTCAAAACTTTTGTATTTATACATATTAAAACTTGAAAGTAGTATTTTATAGTTACGTTATACTTACGTGTTCTATTATTTCACGTCATATGTCCGTGTTGCATTAAACAATGTTCGATGGTGCAATAAAATCTGTCGCATCAGCACATTTTATGTACTACTTAGCACACCATACGTTTAGTGATTAAAGCCTTATTGGGATGTCAAATAGTAGATGAAAATATGCTCATAATCTTTTTAAATTTAAAATTAATGTGTAATGAGGTGAAGTTCTTTTGCCATAAATTTAATTGTGACATAATAATGTATGGACAAATATTTCATTTATAATAATTATGATAGTGTACATAGTTCAGGAGAGACTAAAAATGTGTGACAATTGTTTTTATAATTAAAACAATTTCTATGAGAGATTTTTGACAACTTATATTGATTCAACTATGTTCAGTAGAAGCTATAAAACTACTACTCTAAATAATAAATTATTGAGGAGAGTGTTTTCTCAGTGCTGTTCTTTAACACCATATTCAGTTGACTGCTCAGTTATTACACGGAGTAAGTGGCCAAAGCACCATAGCTTATATGAAAGCAAAATTTTGCCTGTTCATCTTGCAAATACTGTTTGAAACATTGTATTCTAATATTTCAGATAATTGCCATTAATTTGGTTGTGATGTTTCTTATTTAATCTAGTTTGGTCGTTACAGTCGTTTTGGTTTGTTACAAAAAATGATACTTACTGCCTACAAAAACACACAAAATTTACCAACATGAAATTGACAAAAATAAACTCAAAATTCTTCATTTAACATGTTTTTCATTGTTTTAACGTGACAAAATTAGACGAACTTCTTAAAAGTTTATCCAAACCTCTATTTTCGGAAAAAATAAATTGAATTAAATATTATGTCAGGAGTATGAGTTTTTCTGATTAAAAACAATTTTTGTAACAAAATCTTTCTCTTAAACTATTAAGCACTTACTAGCACTTTTGTTTTCAATATTTAATTTAAATTTGTTTTTGTTTTAACTATTTAAAGAAACTTAAATAGTAGACCGAATCGCATTGTATATACTTTGTTCACAAACAATAAGTTTGACTGGACAATAGTCCAGTAGGTAGTGTGTTTTCTTATTAGAAACTAGGCCACAGTTCAAACCTCGGGTTAAATATCTCCAACAAAACGAAATATGAAAAAATTATTTCTTCGTCGACTTCCTCTCAGCAGATTTCTGGCAAAAATTCTGATTGTAAAAAAAAATTGACATAAAAAGTTTCTTAAAAACCTGTCGGATTCGACATTCAATAGTAGGTGCCGTCACTCATGGATTAAATTAACACACATAAGGCGAGTGGAGAGAGAATCAATGCCGTAATTCTGACTAAAAGGCCGTAATAACCAGTTACGTAAGTGAGTAAGTAAGTGAGTTGAAAAGCCAGACGCATATATTTGGTCATTTATAAGAACTTAAGTTTCAATTAGGCTGTTACCTAGTCGGTGTGGTGTGACTGTATTATACTGTATATATTTTTTTTTTTTTTTTTTTTTATATAAAAGATAAATAATTGGTCATTCAAATAAGTAAGTTATTCTGCAAAACATTAAAGCAGTAGAATTGTCAGATTATTGTAAATGTTTAATTCCAAATTAACCGTATACTTTGTATTTAATTGAATTTAAAATATATAACTTATACGCACCATATGACATGTACTGAAATGACATATATATGACATATATGAAATTACTCTGGAAAGTATGCAATAAAATAAAAACATTTAGATTTTGTCGTTAGCAAAGTAATGTAATTAAATATCACTTATACTTCACATACTTGTTATGAATTTTAAATATTAAATATGAGCATTATGCGAGTGAATAGTTTTCAGTTGGTTTAATAGCACTATGCGACAAAATAAAAAAAAATTAAACACACCCAGTTAATGGCATAGTGTAGGTTATTAGTTTTGTTGAGTAGAACTCAAAAATTTCTTTTTATATTTCTCGAACCCTCCAAACTTGTTTTATTTGTTTAAGTCGACTTCGAACACCAGAGAGGAACTTTTTATGGCAATTTTATTAACTCTCGAAGTTTTTTACAGAAATTTGCTGAGAGGCAGTCGACGAAGAAATCTTTTTTAATAATTTCGTTTTGACGTCTGACCTGGGATTTGGACCGAAGCCTAATCTAATCGATTATGGCGACTTCAACGGTACATATTGTTACAAAAATGGAAATGGTGTTACATCGTTTAACATTAAAGTGATAAGCAAAAGCAACAAAAACAAGGGACTTGTTTATATGATCAAAAAATAAACAAACATATAGCAACAACATCAGTATAAAAAGAAATGGACAAACAAGTAAACAAACAGACAACAATAACACTGCAAATACAAATATTAACAAAATACACAAACAACAATAAAGTAAACAACGTGTTTACATTTATAGAGATTTCGCGGAGGCAAAGTCATTCTCTTTCAAAAGCATTCATCAGACTGTTTATCTAGAGATATAAAAGGCAAGACAAAGCAGGCAACGGGACAGTAAAAATTCAGTCAATCTTATGTGAAGACGCCTTGCATGTGAAGAGAATAATCGCGGTTTGCAGATCTCCGTTGTAAATATCTAACGAACAATTGTTGCTGTTGTTTAGAACTATTAAACGATGAAGGCTTCCTTGCATGGATGCAACGAAAAGCGAATAGCTTTGGTATCAAAAAAACCTGTAACTCAGATTAGGTTTTACCGTACAAAACAAAAAGAAACATATGAGCTTTTAGCAAAAAATTTTAGTGGGCGACGAATCCAAATTTGATAGATGGGGGTCAGAAGGAAAACACTTAGTATGGTTCAGTGTTGCAAAACTGAAATTTTAAAATGGTACTAAAATATAACTGAAAAAGGTACTTTTGTAAAATATACATATGTACATACATACATAATTGGTCATTATAACACTTCAATCATGATTATGAATTAACTTCTCACACCACTTATTTGTTTAAAGTCGACTCCGAACCACTGATTTTTCAGAAACTGTGTCTTGGCAATTTTATTTACTCTAAGTGTTTTTGCCTGAAGGAAGTCGCCATAGATATATTTTTTCACATTTCGTTTTGATGGAGACGTCTGACATTGGGTTTGAATCGTGGGCCCACGTCTAGTAAGCCAGCACCCTACCTAGTAGATTATTTATTTATATTTAATACACATACAGGACAAAAATAGCTGATTCGGATCGTAACAAAACGTAAAAGCCCCGTTTAGTCAAACGTCGATGGAACGTAATGTTCGTTTTTAGCATATGAGGAGCAATGCGAAAGCTTACCAAAATTACATTACGGTTCGGCGAGCGTTTTCATTGCTTTTCGTATTTTAAAAACGAACGCACTTTCCGTGGACGTTTGGCTAACCGGGGCTAAAGCCTAATTCTACCTTAAGCATTGCGTTGAACATGTTGCTGCTAGTGCATTAATAGTTTAAAAGCGCAAGCCATAAAATATGTAATAATAAAAAAGTACTAAAAGTGTAGTGGGGGTATTGCGGTATTTTGAAATGAAAAAGTACTGAAAAAAGTACAAAAGTACTGAATTTTTCAACACTGATATGGTTCCAGTTAACCAATATCTTAATTCCTGAAGTACCATCAACACAATTTAGTTTGACGGCGGAAACATTCTGGTGTGGATATCTCTTCTTGGCATGGTATTGAAGTATTTTAGTAGTCAGTTCAACAATAAATAAAAATTTATATAAAAACGTTAGACAAACGCTTCAATTATATGGTTAACCGAATAAAACAGTTTTTTTAATTTTTTCTGTACAGAATTCTAAATGGTTCTTATCAACCGCATTGGAAAATGTTTAGTCTTTACATTTAAGCACTGAAAAGTAAATTTTGTTATCATTTTGAACTTTAAAAATATTTATTTATTTATTTATTAATTACAATACAATTACAAATTATATTTTAATTATATACGAGCTGAGTAACTTAGACCATATGCTCGGTGTAGTGTCACAGACATGAGTCTCTGGTGAGAATCGGACTGACGACCCTCACGCTTATAGTCTATCACACTACCCACTATACTACAAGGACACTCCATTTAAAAACAATTACAAATGTTTAAATTATATGGCCACCACTATATACAGATTGCATATACATACGTACGTATAATAGTAAATGGCACGTAATCAAAATTTCAAAACTTTTGTATTTATACATATTAAAACTTGAAAGTAGTATTTTATAGTTACGTTATACTTACGTGTTCTATTATTTCACGTCATATGTCCGTGTTGCATTAAACAATGTTCGATGGTGCAATAAAATCTGTCGCATCAGCACATTTTATGTACTACTTAGCACACCATACGTTTAGTGATTAAAGCCTTATTGGGATGTCAAATAGTAGATGAAAATATGCTCATAATCTTTTTAAATTTAAAATTAATGTGTAATGAGGTGAAGTTCTTTTGCCATAAATTTAATTGTGACATAATAATGTATGGACAAATATTTCATTTATAATAATTATGATAGTGTACATAGTTCAGGAGAGACTAAAAATGTGTGACAATTGTTTTTATAATTAAAACAATTTCTATGAGAGATTTTTGACAACTTATATTGATTCAACTATGTTCAGTAGAAGCTATAAAACTACTACTCTAAATAATAAATTATTGAGGAGAGTGTTTTCTCAGTGCTGTTCTTTAACACCATATTCAGTTGACTGCTCAGTTATTACACAGAGTAAGTGGCCAAAGCACCATAGCTTATATGAAAGCAAAATTTTGCCTGTTCATCTTGCAAATACTGTTTGAAACATTGTATTCTAATATTTCAGATAATTGCCATTAATTTGGTTGTGATGTTTCTTATTTAATCTAGTTTGGTCGTTACAGTCGTTTTGGTTTGTTACAAAAAATGATACTTACTGCCTACAAAAACACACAAAATTTACCAACATGAAATTGACAAAAATAAACTCAAAATTCTTCATTTAACATGTTTTTCATTGTTTTAACGTGACAAAATTAGACGAACTTCTTAAAAGTTTATCCAAACCTCTATTTTCGGAAAAAATAAATTGAATTAAATATTATGTCAGGAGTATGAGTTTTTCTGATTAAAAACAATTTTTGTAACAAAATCTTTCTCTTAAACTATTAAGCACTTACTAGCACTTTTGTTTTCAATATTTAATTTAAATTTGTTTTTGTTTTAACTATTTAAAGAAACTTAAATAGTAGACCGAATCGCATTGTATATACTTTGTTCACAAACAATAAGTTTGACTGGACAATAGTCCAGTAGGTAGTGTGTTTTCTTATTAGAAACTAGGCCACAGTTCAAACCTCGGGTTAAATATCTCCAACAAAACGAAATATGAAAAAATTATTTCTTCGTCGACTTCCTCTCAGCAGATTTCTGGCAAAAATTCTGATTGTAAAAAAAATTGACATAAAAAGTTTCTTAAAAACCTGTCGGATTCGACATTCAATAGTAGGTGCCGTCACTCATGGATTAAATTAACACACATAAGGCGAGTGGAGAGAGAATCAATGCCGTAATTCTGACTAAAAGGCCGTAATAACCAGTTACGTAAGTGAGTAAGTAAGTGAGTTGAAAAGCCAGACGCATATATTTGGTCATTTAGAAGAACTTAAGTTTCAATTAGGCTGTTACCTAGTCGGTGTGGTGTGACTGTATTATACTGTATATATTTTTTTTTTTTTTTTTATATATAAAAGATAAATAATTGGTCATTCAAATAAGTAAGTTATTCTGCAAAACATTAAAGCAGTAGAATTGTCAGATTATTGTAAATGTTTAATTCCAAATTAACCGTATACTTTGTATTTAATTGAATTTAAAATATATAACTTATACGCACCATATGACATGTACTGAAATGACATATATATGACATATATGAAATTACTCTGGAAAGTATGCAATAAAATAAAAACATTTAGATTTTGTCGTTAGCAAAGTAATGTAATTAAATATCACTTATACTTCACATACTTGTTATGAATTTTAAATATTAAATATGAGCATTATGCGAGTGAATAGTTTTCAGTTGGTTTAATAGCACTATGCGACAAAATAAAAAAAAATTAAACACACCCAGTTAATGGCATAGTGTAGGTTATTAGTTTTGTTGAGTAGAACTCAAAAATTTCTTTTTATATTTCTCGAACCCTCCAAACTTGTTTTATTTGTTTAAGTCGACTTCGAACACCAGAGAGGAACTTTTTATGGCAATTTTATTAACTCTCGAAGTTTTTTACAGAAATTTGCTGAGAGGCAGTCGACGAAGAAATCTTTTTTAATAATTTCGTTTTGGCGTCTGACCTGGGATTTGGACCGAAGCCTAATCTAATCGATTATGGCGACTTCAACGGTACATATTGTTACAAAAATGGAAATGGTGTTACATCGTTTAACATTAAAGTGATAAGCAAAAGCAACAAAAACAAGGGACTTGTTTATATGATCAAAAAATAAACAAACATATAGCAACAACATCAGTATAAAAAGAAATGGACAAACAAGTAAACAAACAGACAACAATAACACTGCAAAGACAAATATTAACAAAATACACAAACAACAATAAAGTAAACAACGTGTTTACATTTATAGAGATTTCGCGGAGGCAAAGTCATTCTCTTTCAAAAGCATTCATCAGACTGTTTATCTAGAGATATAAAAGGCAAGACAAAGCAGGCAACGGGACAGTAAAAATTCAGTCAATCTTATGTGAAGACGCCTTGCATGTGAAGAGAATAATCGCGGTTTGCAGATCTCCGTTGTAAATATCTAACGAACAATTGTTGCTGTGTACGCGGAAGAGTGTAAAGAAGAATAACAAATAAAGCAAATTGTTGTTTAAATCAAGTTGCAAACAGTGGAAAACGGAATTGTGGGAACAATATAGAGTTTATCTAAAAATAAACAGAAATTTATTTTTGTTTTCATACTACATAATTAGAATATTTTAAATGAATTATTACATCGCATATGACAATAATTTCTTTGCAACATATCAACATACAGATGTACATGTGTGTGGATGGTACAATACAATAATAGTATAGGAAAAATTCTCTTTTTGCATTTGGTTGGTGTTGTACTCTGCTTTTTATAAATTTTTTCTCATTCCTAGTTCTAGTTTTGATTGCGATTGTGTTTGGAATTATATTTTTAACCCCGTATTGTATTGCATTCATGTGTTATTTCAAAAGTGTTATTTATTATTACACAATAAATTCAATTCTGTTTCTGTTTCTTTTTCCATTTCTGTATTTGTTTGTTGTAAAATTTAAACTGAAAATATATGCATTTGCAATCATACGTTTATTTATTATTATTTGTATGCATTTTTATTCGTTTGTTTATTTAGTGTTTGCTTGTTGACATACACAAATAAATACCCACACATTCGTATATATATTTTAAGTGTGTACATACTTAAAGTATCAATATATTGCAAATACGTATTTTATTTGTTGATAATGGTTTCAATATAAATACGTCGGTGGTAAACACCACAGTACGTGTTTTAAATAAAGTGACTTGTTTAGATGGTTAATTTTCGAAATATTTTGTGGCATCATAGGATTATACTATGTTAAGATATGCACTTTTATTGAGTCAATAGTCGGTTAATAGAGTAATTGTAATTAATTGTATTAATTGAATACAATATTTAAAATGTAATATAAGCAGTTCAGCTGCTTTTTCTATTGCTATTTCTTGAACCCTCCAAACTTGTTTTATTTGACAAAAAATGTTTTTTTTTTTGGATTTTACGCACACATTTATTGTGTAATCAATAAACAGTTCTGAACCAATGTTACAAATTTTAACTTTCTTAGAAAAGGAAGGGATTGGCATTAAAAACGGTATACATATTGGTACATAAATCGAAACGACCTAATATCGTTTGACATTAAAAACGATAAACAAAAGCCACACAATGCAAATACACACTAACACAAGGAATACAATGAATGTGTTGATTATCTAAAGCAGCACACACACATATGTATGACGAACCTGGTTGCGGCTAGTACCAACAACAACATAAAGCAAACCAGCTACGACAAATATGTGATAGACAACGTAATCAAAGTACACAAACAACAATGTACTAGCAATAAGTTCTCGAGAAGGCGCTAGCGAGAACCTTCCACATCGAGAACGTTCATCATACTGATTACGTGCGTGCGGGCTATAAAAAGGCTGGACAAAGCAAGCAGCAGTCAGTGTTAATTCAGTTAGTCTTGTGTGAAGACGCGTTGCGGTTCGAAAATACAAGCGGCATTGCTTGCAAAAAGGCTGCAAGCAGAGAAGATCTAACGAACAGTTATTAGTGTTATCGCGGACAGAAGTGTCAAATAGAATAGTGTACAAGCAAATTATTGTTGTTTCGTTAAGTGAACAGTGGCACAAACGTAGTGTGAATAATAAAGAGAGTTTAACTGAAAATAACCACATATTTGTTTTTTACTTCGGTTGCAATTAACGAACTCATATTTAAACGTTTTTAAAAAGGTAAAAACGTAACAATATATATATATTATTCGACTTAATATTCTATGAGGTTTGATGAGATAAGCTTAGCATATCCGAATTTCTTTCATATATTTTCAAGTTTGTCCATTCATAGTAGCAAACTTAAATTAAAAAGTACAAAATAAGTGCATTCTCTTGTGAAGAGATTGACATTTCGTTTGATAAAATCGAACAAAAATTACCGTAGTTATTATTTAAAGAGTATAAGAGAGTATAAAAAACTTTGGATTTTGAAAATCGGTTAAAAAATATTTGGGTAATCAACAGTTATATGTGATAAGATCAAAAATACGGTTTTTGCCAAATAAAACAAGATGGAGGGTTCGAGAAATAAAAATTTTTTTTTTGAGTTCTACTCAACAAAACTCACGACCTACACTATGTTATTAGTTGGGTGTATTTTTATGTCGCACCGTGTAATTAGACTGTCAATATTGTTTAATACTTGGAACAAAAACTTCTTCGTTGGAGCACAAGATTAACTCAAAATTCCGGAATTATATTGTTCCAGTCCCAGTGTGCTAAAAATGTATTAATGGAGCTTACGGATGAGTTCTTCCCAAACATGCGCAATAATGTAGAGATCTGAAGATTGCGCCGGTATTTAGAGTAATTTGGTACAATTGTGGACAAGAAATAGCTTGGAAGTCGCGATAGTCTAGTAGGTAGTGTGTTGACTTATCTCCAACAAAACGAAATATGAAACAATATTTCTTCGGTGACTTCCGATCAGCAGGTTTCTGGTAAAAACTCTGAGAAGAACTAAATTTGCCATGAAAAGTTTCTCATAAATCTGTCTTTCGGAGTCGACTTTAAATTGTGGGTATCGCCACTCATGTATGAAATTAACACACACAACATGAGTGGTGTGAGAAGCTAGTTTGTAATCCTGACTGAAGGATTGTAATGGCCAAATATGTATGTATGTATGAGTTTATAGCCTGCCATTAGGAATGCATTAATATGTTTCTTAGTAACCGGGTATATTAGCCTAGTACCTATTGTACTATTGCGGAGTTTGCGCTATTTATTGTCATCGCCTTGGCATAACTAGACCATTCAACTTATGTAAATAGAACCGAATCAAATGGATTGCGTATGATCGTCCACTGAACATTGAATTTTGAGCAGCTTTTTTCTCTGTTAGATGTCTCCTTGAATATTTTCGTTTATGTTTCCATCACGTAACTCATCTAATTTTTGTTTTTGATACAATTTGTTTTTAACACACTGTGAAAGCTAATCTACAACTGTGTATAAACATACATGTGAGAATAGTATTACGTTTGTATTAAATAAGCTACGGATTTTGCTTTGATGGTATCTGTAAAACTATGGATACGCCTAAGTGTGGTTGCGTGTATAAAGGATTATTTATATATGCACACAACTCATGCCGTCGCAATTAGTGTCACAGTGTCACGTATTGTGTTGCCAAACCGTATACGATATTTTATATAGAATTTTCGATATGACACATTGCAGTTGAACTAAAATACCCTTCCCTAGTGAAGGTGAACCAAGTATTTCCAAATGAGAAACTGTAAATACAAGTAACACATATACATATATACACATATACGTAATAAAAGAGAATTAGTTTGCGGCATTGAGTGCTGGTATTTGGTGTCAGTGTGAGTAAAACCTGTAGTTGTGTTTAAATTACGAGTGTTGAGGTTTAGTTCATCCAAATCGGAAGACATCGATTTTAAAAATTGGGTCACTTGACACGAAATTGGCTATATGTATTATTCGACTTAATATTCTATGAGGTTTGATGAGATAAACTTGGAAAATGCGAATTTTTTTCATATTTTTTCAAGTTTGTCCATACATAGTAGCAAACTTTAATTAAAAAATATAAAATGAGTGAAAACATTCTTTAAGTGCATTTTCTCGTTAACAGATTGACACTTGGTTTGATAAAATCGAATAAAAATTACCACAGTTATTATTAAAATAACCTAACAGTCGAGGTATATTTTTCATATATTTTTTTCTTTCAAATGAACTTGAGTTAAAAAATTTTCGGATTGTTGTTTTTGATTGTTTATTTGACAATGTGTCAATTTCACGTTTGAGCGACCACCGGAAGTTGCCCAATGTTTGCGCAAAGCGAAATAATAATATTTAGCCGACTTCCGGTAGCGTTTGAAAATTTTCAACTGAAAATTCATTTGATAAGATGACATATATAAAAAATATAACACTACTGTTATACTATTTAAATAATAACTGCGGTAATTTTTCCCGATTTCAAACGAAGTGTTAACCTCTTCACAATATCATACACTTTCAGAACGTCATCACTTATTTTATACTTTTTAATTACATTTTGCAATTAAGAATGGCTAAACTTGAAAAAATAATCAAAAACTCATAACATGTAAGTTTGAACCACAAAAAACTTTGAATTTCGAAAATAGGTTAAAAAATATTTGGGTAATCAATAATTTTGTGTGAAAAGAACAAAAAAAAAAACAGTTTTTGTCAAATAAAATAATTTTGGAGGCTTCGAGAAATATAAAAAAAATATTTTTGATATTTTAATATTATATTTTATTATGGTACTACCTATGTGATGATTTACTTCCACTTTATGTTCGATGACGAATATTGATAATGTTTAAACTGACGCCTAGAACAGTGGATCTGAACATCGACAAAAATATTATAGTGTGCATACATGCCAGAGATCAGCAATAAATCGTATTTTCGCTACTCAAAAGCACTCATGAAATTTTGAATATAAGTGAGTCAACAATATTGAAATTTATCTCCTTCTGATTCATTCGTACTCAGTACGACGTTGATTTATAAGTATAAGTACAATGAGTATGGGTACAACTTTGACATCAAACTCATAACATTCGAAATATGTTTCATTCATATGCCTAGTCATTCAGATTCATAACTTTAGAGAAATACTTATAATACTCATAAATGATTCGAGTGACTCTAATCATTCATCAAAATTTACAGTCTTAGTTGTTGTTGTATTTACAAAAAAAGAAGAAAGAAAAAAACAAAGACAGCAAGTAAAGCAAATGCACAACTTTCTAGTGAGTATTGCAATGTTCGTAAGCGAATCATATTTATTTTGTGATTCTTGTATATGTTGAGTCAGGAAGAGTCGAAAGCAACAACATCATACGTGTTGTTAAGTATGAGTATAATGAGTACTACAAACTTTGAATATGAGTAGTATGAGTAGGATAATAGAATAAGTCTGAATGCATATTAGTATCAGAAATTGTGAGTAAGATTCGAATCTACTCATCTTTTTGAATACTACAAACACACATAGATATAAACGCTTGAAATAAATTAAATGCTTAAAAAATTATTGCCAAAGATAAATAATTTTTTATCCCTTATATATCCTTCCATCTTCCATTTCAAAGGCCTGCAAGGACGATGCACTTAAATTTAGAAAAACATTCAATCTAACATTTGATAAAATTGTCTTTATTTGAAACTAAACTATACAATGGGTTTAATAACAAAAATAAAACCAAAAAAATCTGTAAACAAATGAAAGAATGAATGAAAGAAATTTAAAAAAAACCTCATAAAAATGTATAAGCAAAATACATACATAATCTTGTGCATACAATTTATCTTATCGATGTTGAGCATATAAGCAATGACAATTCTACTTAAATTTTCTGGTAAACGGATACCACTACAGCCACAAACACTTGCATATCGCCTCCTAACATTCAAAAGCTCTAACTTTACTTTCCCTGCTTTTTATAAGAGTTTAGCGTGTATTGAATTGAAATAAAGGCTTTTGCATAATACTTAATAGGTATAGAGGTCCCATATTCTAGTAAGAATAGACGTAAGCCCACAGTTCGAACCCCAAGTCAGACATCTCGAACGAAACAAAAAAGAAAAATATTTATTTCTTGTAGACTTATTCTTCAACAAGTTGAGGTTACGGCATAAAGTCGCCGTAGTCTAGTAGGTAGTGTGTTGGCTTATTAGACGTAAGGCCACGGTTCAAACCCCAGGTCAGACATCAAAATGTAAATATGAAAAAAATAATTCTTCGCTAACTTCCTCTCAGTAGAATTTTGACAAGAACTCTGAGAGTAAATAAAATTGCCATGAATAAGTTTCTCAAAAATCAGTCTTTCGCATTAGACTTTAAACTGCAGGTCCCACCACTCATGTATAAAATTAACCGACGCAACATAAGTGGTGTGAGAAGCTAGGTCGTAATGCTGTCTGTAGGGTTGACCAATGATGTATGTCTGTATGCACAGAGGACTTCTTATTTTCTGGTAATAAATTCGCTTAATGAGCGTGTACGTAATTTTGTGCTCGGGAATATCGCCAATAATTTTGAATTTACTTTTTATTATGACATTACGGTATCAAACTATAGTAAAAAGTACTGTTATATTTTCAAATAGTGGCTTTGGTATGCCATTGTAAATTAAACAATCGTCAATTTGAAATATACATCGCTTTTGCGATTATCCTTATTCTGTTTAATTTAGTCAAAGATGACAGGCAATACGAGGCCAATAAGCTTTGCCACTTTGTTCGGTAGCTGGCCTTTTATGCATTAGAACTTAAACAATACTTGGTTTAATTTGAATAAAAATTTAAATAATTCTTCGATTAAGTTTTCTTTTAGAAAATAGTAGGTTATGACACATAATTTTTTTTAATTTATAGCTTCCTTAGAGAGCGTATACATCGCACTTAAAATTGTCGCAGAATGCCGGGTACCTCAGGAGGAGATAGCAAACCATTCAACGGTTATTCTTCTATGGGTTTCTAAACACAATGCTACGGAGGCTGATAAATACTAAATTTGATTGATATTCCTCTACAAAGAGGCAGACAAATGGTCACAAATTTCACTTATTTATGAAATCAAAGTGAGATTAAGTCTCTTTGTCCAAATAAACCAGACTGGCCTGATATGAATGCATGCAGAACAAAATTTGTTTCAAACTTAGCCTGAGTCCCTATTAGAAACCTGGGATTAAATCACAACAACTTCTTAGAAGCTGTAACAATGCACAACATTTTCTTTGTCATTTTTCTATCCTTGGAAATAGAAGAAGATTAATTCATAGGCACCCAGAATTTATTTGTAGAACCTATTTACTTAAAGATGAACTGAATAGAATTTAAATTGTCAGAAAACTAAGGGGATGCCTGAGAGCTGCCAACTAGAAATTGTAATTGTATGACGAAATGTGTGATATTTTTGTTATAACCGAATGTAGGATGGAACAGGTAATGGTGTCTGCCAAGTCTATTCAACCCAACCTAGCCTAAGAACAGAAAAAAGTGTATATTTCTCTTGAAGTCACCGCAGTCTAATAGGCAGTATGTTGGCTTATAAGATTTGAGTCGTGGTTAAAAACAAAACGAAATATCCAACAAATTTTCTGGAAAAAATACTGAGAGTATATAAAATCTGTCGTATGGAGTCAAATTTGCACATTACATACCACCATTCATGGATAAAATTAACGCAATCCTGACTAGATTGGTGTAATGACCAATTAAGTACGAAAATTTCTCAGTAAATTTCTTATGCTTATCCGTACTATCACAATGAAAACTATGACAATAATTCATATTTTCGCACTTTCAAATTTCATCAACACAATGCCCTATGCATTATCCTAATGGCGTATACTAGTATAGTATTCTTATGTTACTGTTTCAAAAGTTTTTTTATATGACATGAATAAACCCATACACCCAATTATAAATCAAATTCATTTAAATCTGAATAAAGAAAAAAACTTTTTCATTATCAATTGCGCCCGAATATTTTGAAGATTTGAAATAGTTTGACATATACACACACAATCAAAATAGTTTAACGTACGCATACGCATTCATTAATATTGAAACTATTATATATAAAATCGTGGAGGAGATGACATTAAATTGTGTTTGTCACGAAACTAAATTTCAGGTGTAGTAAATAATTTATTTCAAATGAATATTTAACCCTTTCATGCCCGAATTTTTTGGGCCAGAACTAAAATTTTTTTAAGGACATGTGTTTGTTAGTCATGGTCTAAATATGAGCGGTCTAAATAAGTGATATTAAATTCAGAGTCCTACGTATTCTCGTTTTACACGTTTTTAACCAAGCTTGTTTACAAAAAAAAATCTTTTAAAAAAATTAAAAATTACGGAATTTATGAACAAAAATGTACAATGTTGCCTATAGGCAACATCGGGCATGAAAGGGTTAAACTTTCGATAGAAGTTATAAATCTTCAAATACAATTCATTGCAACTTGTCAAACGAAGTATTTTGATTTTAATGGAAATAATCTACGATTATGTAACTGATCCCAAGTAAATATAAATTAATCCTTCCATTTTTATTTTATTTAAATTTGATTTCGTAGACAATTATTAATTCAATTAGAAAATCTAGAACTTAATAAGAAAGAATGAATCAATATGGAGGCAACATATTGTTTTAAAAGAGACATCATTCTGCGTTGAGGGATAAATAGTAGAATCAAAGCGCGTATGTTGTATCCCAGAGTATAATATTCTTAGTCTATTGGTATATTCTAAGCTTAATTCTATGCTTTTGAAAAGTTTTGTAAATTTAATTTGTATAACAGATACAAAGGACAGGGCATAGCAGTACTATCTTGCAAATAATATGAGATCTAAAATGTAGATTTTGTTGACTTTGAGAACCGCTGTTGTTTGTGGCTTATTCGCACACACCTGGAACGAAAGAAGACCCCACCAAAAAAGTCCAATGGTGTCAAATTGCTCGGTGTCGGTAGCGAGTTTACATCAAATTATTGTTACATGATCATCCAAATCCCGCTGCCAGTCCATAGTCCAGACCAACCAGTCATTTTTTTGGTATGCATTGTACGCTCTTGGATCCAATGTGTATTTGAAATCATCCCAAATGAGGCAAGTATTCATTCATCCAGAATTGGGCCTCATTGCTGAAGACGATTTTTCAATGGAAATTAGAAAGAGTTGATCCCCATTGAACCTATTCAGCGAATACACGTTGTTGTCCAATGCTTAAAAATGTATAGTTTATTTGTTTTTCTTGTTATTTAATTTATGATTCAAAATATTTGTTAACCGTCAATGTAAGATTAAATGCGTATGATATTTAAGGTGTGCCTTAAATAACCATGCAATCAATCTATTTTCATTGCAATCTTTTGTAGATTACGATTACTTATGATTTTACTTTATTGCCTGCCACTCTCTCTCTCTCTTTGGTATAGGAAAACAATAAAATTTTAATTACAATTTGATTTTAATTTGAATTTATTTTTTTATTTTTAAACAAAAAAATTTTTTTTGCTAATTTGCACGAGGAAGCAGAGATCTGTGATAAATTATTCAATAATAAATAAAAAATTTATGCACATTACTATAGAACAGCAGTTATAAACTAAACAATTTGCGAAATAATGTACATTTCAGCAATATTTTTTTTTAACCCTGGACTTTTACTGTTCGTCTAGTCGACGAAGCTCATTTACTCTTTATCCAATAACTCCTTTATGTTTGACCAAATTTCGCTCTTTTTTCAACAACGTTAGTTGATAATGAAAGCTTGCAGTTACTAGACGAAAAAAAATTTTTTTGTTCGTCGATTCAATGAATTTACTATATAAAAATGACCATTCAGGGTTAAAAAAATGGGTGGCCAGGTTACGTTTACTTACTACAAGCTTTCCTTATAAAACAACATTGTTGATAAAAAGAGCGAAATTTGGTCAAACATAAAAGAATTATATGACAAAGAGTAAATGACAGTAACCAATTAGGTTTAAAGTGTTCGTCGATTCAACGAAGAGTAACCTTAATCTACAAAAATGAAGAGTAACCGTCCAAGGTTAAACAGCAAATATGACTAAATTAGGATTATCTTCCTGATTCTAAAGTTTCTATGTTATTTCGCTCTTTTTCTGCAGAAGTATATGTATCTGGTAAGAGTAAGTGTCTGTATGTTTAAATATTAGACATCGAAAATACGTTAATTTAACTTCTTATATATTTACTTGTATGAACATATGTATATAAGGACATATTGTAACAATTGCTTATAATATGTTACGTTGCACTCATCCAGCTATCATTTTTTTTATATTTTATGCAAATTCAATTTTTTTATTCTATTGTGCAACTAAAGTATATGTTTATGCGTAGGTTTCTAAGTCGAAAATTACTGTTTAGATGGTTTGAGTTTTGAAAATTTGTAAAATTCGAAAAGGCTTAAAAATGGTGAGCCATTTAAAAGTTTAAGTTTAAAAATGCAATAAAACAAAAGCGGTTTCAAATTTTGCCAAATGATGTAGTACCGACTAAAGTATAGCCTAGAATTGTGGTTTTTGTATTTGATTTTAGGTTAGGATATTAAAATTTTTTTAAAATCCTACAGAATTGTCATATCATAGCTTAATTCCATATTCCATACATACACATACATACATAATTGGCCATTACAACCCTTCAGTCAGGATTACGGCCTAGCTTCTCACACCACTCATGTTGTGTGCGTTAATTTTATACGTGAGTGGCGGGACCTACAGTTTAACGTCGACTCCGAACGACAGAATTTTGAGAAACTTTTTCATGGCAGTTTATTTTACTCTCAGAGTTTTTGCCAGAAATCTGCTGAGAGGAAGTCGCCGAAGAAATATTTTTTTTTTTTTTTATATTTCATTTTTGATGTCTGACCTGGGATACGAACCCGGGCTTTACGAATAGTAAGCCAACACACTACCTACTACACCATATTCCATAATTCCAAATTAATAGTGAATACTTTATTTTTAATTGGAATTGAAATATATTACTGGAGTAGTTACTCTGAAAAGTATGCAATAAAAAATCATTCATTATCATGTATGAAACTAATAGAATTAAATATCACTCATACGTCACATATGTGCTTGAATTTTATATGTTAAATAAGAGCATAATGTGATAGTGGGTGGGTGGGCGATTTAAAAGTTTAAATTTAAAAATGCAATAAAATTAAAATGCTTTGTAATTTTGATAGATTTATTGTTTATTATCCTTATGGGATTAACTCGAGATAACTATGACACTTCCTGGACAAACTGAATCAGCAACGTGGGAATCGCTGATAGTTCCATAGACTTTCTGAGGAGTTAACGGAGAAATTTGAGAGGAAAACGGGTTAGATTAAATTTAAACCTTTTTGTTAGGTAATTAATTGGCCCTAGACGGCAACTCTGTCATTGAGTGGCGTTAAAATTCCTCAACATTTAACTGTCAAAAATTTGTGAGACCAACAAATTATTCGGCGTAAAATTGTGGGGTATTTTAAGCGAGAGCTCGTAAAGGAAATTCAGCTTATTTATGTGTAGAAATATCCATATTTAGAAGACTTCCTATAAATCTGCTGAGTAGACGAACAAAATTTTTTTTGTTCGTCGATTCAATGAAGAGTAACCTTACTATATAAAAATGACCATCCAGAATTAAAAAAATGGGTGGCTAGGGTACGTTTACTCACTACAAGTTTTCGTTATCAACCAACATTGTTAATAAAAAGAGCGAAATTTGGTCAAATATAAAAGAATTATATGGAAAAGGGTAAATGAGCTTCGTTGATTCAACGAACAGTAACCAACTAGGGTTAAAGTGTTCGTCGATTCAACGAAGAGTAACCTTAATGTACTAAAATGAAGAGTAACTGTCCAGGGTTAAATATTGACGTCATAAAATTTTCTCTCCAACAAAACCTATTTCATATACTTCTTCCTTTTATTAAGATTTTACAATTTTACTGCGAAAAAAATAAAACGATTTGCAAAGTATTTTAAATTCTCTCTACCAACAACAGTAACATATTAATATGCATTAAAACGAGCTAATCAATACTGAATAATAAAACAGTTCAAAAATAAATCAAAATGGATGGTCTAAATGGGTTTTCTGGTTATAATTTTATTTTCTTTTATCATTAGACAAAAAAATTCTCGTTATTTTTCCTTTGCTTATGATATTAAAATTGAAAATTTCAAATTAATTTCATATGAAGTGCTCATCTACAACAACAACTAGTTAAAAAATTCAAATAAAACAACTAAAACATTCAAAACTAATGGTATTTAAAATGGACATTCATTTTCCTTCTCTTTAAATATTTGAAATGAAAGTTTTTCCCCAATAAATAGAAAATTTTTTAATAGTAAAATCAAAATAATTAAATAAATGGAAAATAAATAGAAAAAAAGAAAAATTATAGAAATTGTAAGTGGTGGACTGAATTGTTGTTTCTTGAACTAAACAAAGCGTGGCCGTAATAGTCATTAGAGGGAAAAGTTTTTAAAATATCTGTCAAAATATTTTTGAAATTTATTTGACGAAAACATTACTGTTGCAGCAAAACTTTAGATAAACAAATAACACCAGAATTTCTAAATTGGATTTTATATTCTTTAATGTTTATTCGCAATTAAATGGTTTTATTTTGTTTTTCTATGAAAAACAACAGATAGACAGTAAAGCTATATCAAAGTCAAGGCTGTTTAACGCAAGGATGCAATTTAGACGTCAATCACTCAAACAGGCAAGAATACAACAGCACTCAATTTCGTAGGGTATAATTGTAATGATATAAATACAATAAGCGCAACGCAGGAAGCACAACAATCTTGCAATTGCAGCCTAAGTTAAGTTGTAAGCGTATCAATTATAATAAAACATCAATTGTTCATACATAACATAACATACATAATTGGTCATTACAACCCTTTAGTCAGGATTACGACCTAGTTTCTCACACCACTTATGTTGTGTGCGTTAATTTTTATACATGAGTGTTGGGACCTACAGTTTAAAGTCGACTCCGAACGACATATTTTTGACAAACTTTTCATCGCAATTTTATTTACTCTGAGTTTTTGCCAGAAATCTGCTGAGAGGAAGTCGCCTAAGAAATATTTTGTAATATTTCGCTTAGTTGGAGATGCCTGATATAGGCTCAATTGTTCATCAACTCTTTATTAATGGTGCCACTAAAACATTTTTTCGCGTTATATTCACACATCACGTTTTTAAAACTTCTATTTCATGCATGTGGTTGTATTGACTGCATTAATCCTCGCATTGCCAGTAAAAATCCTCTCACTGTGAGTACTAATTCTCTTTTTGCCGCGAATAAAAATAGAAATTATGTTAAAAGCATAGCACCAGAATCTTTGCTTGTTGTCGCGCTGCTTTTAAAATAATTACTTCCAAATAAAACCATGTATTCTTTTTTCGAAAAATTGCTGTATTTGCTGTGTTGTGTTTATTGTGTTTATAGCATAATGCTGTAGTATTATTTCAAAGAAAATTGTAATTGAGAAATGGAAGTATGTTTTCTACAATCTTGAAGACATAATTGTTTACGCTGGTCACCCTAATTTTATGTATAATGTATTAAGTAGTGTAAATACGCTTAAGTTATGTGGAATGTAAGGAAGAAAGAAAAAAGAGAATAAAAATAAAAAGAATTGATCATTCTCTCGATCAACCCCCGAACAACAAGGTAATGTTTTTTATTTAGAAACATTTATATATTTTTTTTAATACTATTTTGTGTATTTCTTGGCTCAAAATTAAAATATATTATTTTGGAGTTTTTTACCCCAATTCCCCCGAAACATTTGGTCCTTCGAACCGGATAAAACCAAAATAAAATATTTTAATTTGAGCTATCTCTTTCCAGATTTGAAGAGACAGCCATATTGTCTGGATATTTTTTGATTTTCGCCAAAAATTTTTGGAATTTCCCCATTATCCATCACTCCACAAGACCCCCCATTTATAAATACTATTTTTTAAAAGGTATGTTTGTGAATTTTTGAAAAAAAAAGTGCGAGAATGAGAAATAAAATAAAACATTAAATTAAAGTGTAAGAATATAAGTGCTGGATATACGGTAATATCAAGTGAATTGTTGTTGCGATTACAGAAAAGTGCGTTTTGTTGTTGGTGAAAGCAATAAGTATACAAAGTGTTGTTGGTTGTTTACTTCTTTTTTAAAGTAAACAGCAATAAGTATACAAATTGTTGTTGGTTGTTTACTTCTTTTTTTTAAGTAAACAGTTTATTGCTTTCTGCGTGTGTTGTCAATCTTCGTTATTGACATTATTTTTTGCGTTTTTTTTTTCGGCAATTCAGCAGTGAACTAAAAGTTATATTCTTACACTCAACCAAATTTATTAATAATTTTTGGAAAATTTTAGTAATTTTATTACTTTAATTTTAGTTCATATTGTTTTGAATATTTTATAAATTCATTTACTTATTTATTTTTATATTTAAATATTTTTATGATTTTGAACATTTTCGTGTGAACGTTTTATGTCGAAATATTTTTGCCCGATTTCAACCTTATTTGATTTTGGATATTTTTTATTATTCGTTTTTTTTTTTGTTTAATTAAATCATTCGTGTCGATGTCGTGTCTTTTTTTTACGAGAAGTTTTATTTGTAACCCTGCATTTCGTGTCGGAATATTGCGAAATTCACGTTACGTTCCGCGATTTCTTTGGTTTATTTTTTTACGGAAAGTTTTCTGTTACCCTTTTCCCTAACTCATACGAGAATGGAACGGAATTTAAGAAATTTCAGTAAAAATTTCAACCGCCTAGCGGATTTTGAAACCTTTGTTCGGGCTATTCCGAAAGAGGGACATTCCGTTCATTCTTTGAAGACCCATCGGCAGGGATTAGTCCGTTTGTGGGAGGTCTTCCGCGATAGTTATGAAGACCTTCTAGAGAATGCTGAGGATACCAAGATGTCGACAAAAGACATCAAGACAAAGTACACGTCGGGATATACTTTGTATTTCGAACTGGTATCATTTCTCGATAGTTTAGTTGATAATTTCAAGTCTAAACCCGCGAACCCTAGTGGTGCTATCCCCATACACCTTCCCCCGTGTGACACCCAAACATTTTCTGGGGATTACGCGTCCTGGCCAACTTTCAGGGACATGTTCTTGGCCCTTTACGGGACTAACCCCCATATTAGTAATATACAGAAGATGTATTATCTTCTACAAAAAACGGAAGGCGAGGCTAGGGATATAATCCTCACATGCCCTATGACGAACGATGGGTTTGATATGACGTGGAAAAATCTGGTAGACCGGTACGAAAACAAGCGAGTACTGGTAAATTCCCAGTTGAAAACCTTATTCAATCTTTCTGTTATTGAAAGAGAATCGGGTCCTGCAATCAAGCGATTGCAGAGGACGATCAATGATTGCATAACTAATTTATCCTTGCTCGGGATTGAAACGCGAAATTGGGACATCATATTCGTTTATAATTGTTCCACCCGATTACCTGAGAACACTCTTGGTATTTGAGAACAGTCCCAGGGCCCTAACTCATGCTTACCCAAATGGAGCAGCATGGACGAGTTTTTGACTGCGAGGAATCGGACCTTAGAGTCTGTTTCTGATATAATTGGCAGTCACAATCCGAATCAAGTGAATAATCGTACCCGAAATTCTCCTCAGGAGAATCGAAAGTTTAGGAGTTTTGGGACAACGGTCACTCCTAATATACCCCCGAAAAAATGCACACTGCGTTCGGAAAATCATCCCATTCGATTGTGCTCCAAGTTTCTCAGGATGTCAGTGAGCGAAAGGATAAATGTTGCCAAAAGGAACAAAATTTGTACGAATTGTTTGGCAACCACCCACGAATTTCGAAGATGCCAGAGCACTAATGTTTGTTATATGTGCAAGCAAAGGCATCATTCGCTGCTTCATCGCACTGAAGCCCCTAACCCTTCTCGAACCATTCCCGGAAATAATTCAATAACCCCCGCGACATCAAGTCACTTTGCTCCTATTCCGGAGCACACCTCTCGTTCTGAGCAAAACTTGGTAGAGAAACCATCAACTATAGCCGAGGCTCGCTCGTTTAGAAATTTTTCGACACAACTACAGTCCACCCCGTATTCTACAGTCTTGCTTGCCACGACTGTAGTAGATATCATGCTCAACGACGTAAGATATTCTGCTAGAGCATTGATAGACCCTGCCTCTCAGGCTACCTGTGTCTCGAAGAGACTTCAGAGAAAGCTGGATCTTCCAAAATTCTCTGCCCCTGCTGCTACGATACTCGGTCTGAATGGAGCGATAGCAGCCAATTCTACTAAAATCTGCTCGGTTTCCTTGGGTTCGTCCATTGACCCAGAATTTCACTTGGAGACTGATGCTTATTTGGTCGAGCAACTAACTGGTCGCCTACCTACGTGTTCACTGAAAGACACAATTGATTTCGATTTGTCCGAAATCCCTGCTTCGGATCTCAAATGCTGCCATATGGATCTACTATTGGGAGCGGATCTATATTCGCAAATTATGTTGACCGACGTAAAAAGGTCAAAAATGGAAACGGTTTATATCGTTTAACATTAAAATGAGCAAAAGCTGCACAAACAAATATAACGAACTTGTTACAAGTAAACCAACATTATCAGTACGAAAGAAAAGGGGATAGACAAGTAAGCGAGAACGGAACAACAAGCAATGTAAACAAAAAATTACACAAACAAGATAAAGTCGCGATAGAGTTCCCTAGAAGGCGAAACTTCGAACGTTCGACTTCAAGAACTTTCATAAGTAAAGTTAAAAAGGTGACAATAGGATAGCATTGAAGTAACGCAAATTTGTATCCCTGAATCAGTGTTATAATTCTTGCAGAATATTTTATTTTGTAAACTTTTTTATTAGTCATTGTACCATTCCAGAGAAATCAAACTGCCAGAAATAGTATTCTCATCTCAGTGACACAATGCCCCACTAGACTTTAGTCTCAGATGCTTTTTGTGCCAAACTACAATATTCTATAAAAGTTTCGCTGGAAACTAATTTTAGTAAAGGATGAACTGGACAATACAACTTACAGATGTAAGATGAGGCTAAGAAGATTCATTTCGTTCAAAGTAGTATATTCTTTTTCCTTTCTTTTTTTTGTTGACTGTTGAAACCAAAGGAACCTTGAAGAAACAGAAAATTATAAAATTAAAATTATGTGAAGTTATTTCATATTATTTCTTGGTATCTAATTTACTTCGAAATTGTTTTTGAATATTTTTTATTTCTCACTTTCATATAGTTGTTCTCCTTTAAGCTTTCGTAGAATTATTTTCTTCGTCTAGGTTCATAAATATTTTTGTTTATTTTACGTTTTTTTTTTTTTGTGAACAAACAAAAGTAAAAAAAACTGTTTTTGTATGTAAACTGAAAATATGAAAATTGTGTACCAAGAAAAGTTCTTATATTTTCCCTTTAGGGTATTAACAGCTTGTAGTAATTTGATAAAAAGAAAAGATTGAAAAAGAGAAGATGAAATAACATATTTTGGCACAAAAAAAGGAAAAAATTAACCACAATTAAGAGACCAGCTTAAGACCAAATAAGAAAGAATATCCATAGTCGGTAAAGAAGTGCCATAAAATTTATATTAGCTGGGAATAATAGTTATTTAAATCCTGTCCTTATTTTCTATAGTTTTATTATGTCCTCCTACTTAATATGCGTAACGATAAACACTAGAAATATTAGATTTAGTTATGCGTATAAAATAATGAAGTGTCGAATATCAAGAAATAAAATTCGTTATTATTTGTGCGAACATCATAAAACTCTCTAAACATATGCTTCTATTTCGTATTATTGGTAATAATTAGTGATTTTTATGGGAAATAATTTATTTTATTATTGTAAGTGTATTAAATTTAATGCCCTGATAGTAGTTGTAATACGATGTAGTTAAAAATTTTCTATTTTGCCTTCATTATGGCATTGGGGGTAATTACTAACGATGTAGGAACATCGATACAATAAAGTAAGCAAAATCGACATGATATGGTGTGCTCGCTTACTAGATTTGAGACCGCCGTTCAAGCTCTAGGTCAGACATCTGTAACAAAACGAAATATAAAAAAATATTCTTTCGGCGACTGCCTCTCAACAGATTTCTGGCAAAAATTCTAAGAATCAATGAAATTATAATAAAATTTTTCGTTCGGAGTTGACTTTAAACTGCAATCCCGCCACATAAGTGGTGTGACAAGCTAGGTCATAATCCTCTTGAAGGGTTGTAATGACCTATTATGTATGTATGCATTAGTAGAATGCTATACAAATGTATTTGACGCACATAGGCGTAGCAACAAATGCAGGGCATTTGGAGACGACATCGTGACGACAGAATTAAACTAACTGGTATATATCGATAAGGTCCAGTTCGGTTCGATTCCGATGTTCGCTGCCTATCTTCAACCTATCTGCCGGCACCATACTGGTTTTCTGAAAGTCTTCTAAATATTAGTAATGACCTGAAAAGAACACCAATAGCAATTTGTTTTATCAAGTCAACCGAGGAGTTGCGTATTAACTGTAAAATAGATGGTGGTTTTCCTTGATTCCAAACTCTTAGCGGAGCAAAATAATATTGATAAGGCGCGTTAGACCCTTAAATAGTAATCGGATCACTGGTAAAAGTAGGGCGTGAAACATAAAACGCTATACTCTGCATGTAAAAGGCAACATAAAGTTTAAAGTGTTTTACAATGCGCCCATATGGTGCGCAGTAGCGGCAATACAATGCAAATGCAAGACAGCCTGTGAATGTAATCTGTCATCCTAATTACTGGTGCCCTTTGGACGATCCAATCATGTTTTATTGGATCTATACTAAGTTTCACTCGGAGCAACAGGCGGCTATTTTAGCAATAAGGTTGAACTGGGCAAACTGCTGCTTTCATGTTGCTTGAAGGGAATGCTAAAATCAAATATCCTTTTATACTGATTAATTATATTGTTACTTTTTTACCCTTTTAAAAACTTTTAAAATATGAGTTCGTAGATTGCAAAGAAAAATAAGAATAAATTCGTGTTTAGTTTTAAATCAATTCTTTGTTGTTCGCACAATTCCGTGTGCCACTGTTCGCAACTTGATTTAAACAACAACAATTTGATTTATTTGTTATTCTTCTTTACACTGTTCCGTGTACACATTAACAATTGTTCGTTAGATCTTTACACACGGAGAGTACTCTTCAAACCACAATTATTCTTCAAACCACAACGCGTCTTCACACAAGACTGACTGAATTCTTTCTGATCTGTTGCTTGCTTTGCTTGCCTTTTATAGCGCAGGATAAACAGTCTGATGGACGCTCTTGAAGGAGAATCACTTTGCCTTCGCGAAATCTCTATAAATGTAAACATTTTGTTTACGTTATTGTTGTTTGTGTATTTTGTTTATGTTTGCCCTTTCAGAGCTGTTGTTGCCTGTTTGTTTATTTTGTTTATCCCCTTTTCCATACTGGTGTTGTTGCTATATTTTTGTTGGTTTTTGTTGATCATGTAAACAAGTCCACTGTTTTGTTTTTGTAGCTTTTGTTTATTATTTTAATAACACCATTTCCATTTTCGTAACAATATTGTATATATTAACTTACTTAATTAAGCATTACAACCCTTTTGTGCGGATTAGGACTTAGCGTCTCATACCAACCATGTTGTGTGTGTTAATTTTATATATGGGTGGCGAAAACTATAGTTTTAAAGATTACTCCGAACAACAGATTTTTTAGAAAGTTTTCCTGGTAAATATTTTCACTCTCAGAGTTTTTGCAAAAGTTTTTGAGAAGAAGTCGTTGAACGAATATTTTTCAATATTTCAGTTTGTTCGATGCTCGTGTCTACTAAATCAACATAACTAGACTACGACAAGCTCGTATTATATTTTTTGATCATCTTAGTCTTTTTTAAACGAATATTGTGTTTATCATAATGTCGCCTAACACGCTGACTGTAGAACTACGTGATAACTTCTAGACGGCATGCAAGGTGTTAAAAGTCCAATAGGCAGAGTATTGCCTTTGAATAAAGTTGTCCATGAATTTCGTCTATTTCGCGGTCTATATCTGCAGATTGTTAGCAACTTTTTTGGGTCTGGAAATAGGACATATGCGGTCGCTATTTATGCCAGAAATTTGAAGAGAGGAACTCTCCGAGGAAATATTACATCATATTTCGTTTAGTTGGAGTCGCCTGATCTGGGATTTAAACCGAGGCCAACGCACTACCTACTAGACAACGGCGACTTAATAAAACATTGTTTAATTTAATTTAAACAAACCCCTATGTATACTAAAGCACACTGGCTTCTGGTTAGTTGTTTTTAAAATGCCGTTCATTTTAGGGAAATTATATAAACTTTTCAAACAGAAAGTGTAATTTAATCATAGACGTCCTACTCAATATTTATTAACAATTTATTCGATATCTTCATTTACCAAATTGCTGCAATAAAAACTTCCCAAACAGAAAACTATTTATTGTAATGGCATGAGATTTAGTTTCCGCCGTTCTCTCGATCAATCGAATACAGTGCTTCTCTCTCCCATACAGCATTGTTATTATTTTTTTTCTTTTTTTTGGTGTGTGGCTAAAATCCCTTAAATGATAATGCGACCAAATTACGTCAAACATTTCTGTTTTTTTATTTTTTTTTTTCAAATATTCAAAAGAAATTGGAAAACACTGGTATTGAGTCAGTATTGAGGACAGTTGAAAGTCCTCTAAAAGTTACCATGAATGGTTGTATTCAAACAAAAATTTATACACATACATAGCCTGTGTAGAAACGGGAAAACAAAATAATTTTATTTTAATCATTATTGTTATCTTTAGAAGGCAATGAACTAACATAAAATAAAATAAATTTTAATTTAAAAGAACACTTTTTTCTACTGATTGTAACAAGCAAAACTTTAAAACCTTAACAATTTAAATATTGAACATTGTATAGGAAATGTGTTGTATTTGCATTAATTTTTAAATTGTCATGTATTCCTATGGTTCATGGAAAATTTTACGTTTTGGTTACGTTTCACCCAGAGAAGCATTGTCATTTTATTGAAGTTATTTTCCACATATATTGGCATCATTTCAAAATATTTCGATGATATCTCACACCAGATAAGAATCCCTAAATGAAAGACCCCAACATAAGGCTCTGCTTTGAATATACAATCCCATGCACGTTAGCTGGTAAAAAGACACTGAAGCTTAATTGGGCAATTTGGGCGCAACTACTCTTTCGCTTGTAGTAAAAATTATTGGTTAACAACCAATTCTGTTCAAACAAATTTACAGATAAAAATTATTTTTTTATTTAGAAGAACATAGTCGGGCACGCCCTCTACCTATTAATGTCATTATGTTAGGGATATAATATCGTTCAAATGTCCGCCATGGCTTTTCTGAATAGAGAGTATTCGTAATGGCCAATTTTTCGTGACTCTGATGAATAAATGGCACAGATGTTGGCCTTGAGGGCTGCGACTTAAGAAAATTAAGCAGAAAGAAGTCTAACGGTATCATTATGCACGATCTTGGTGACCAGTTTACATCCATGAGGATTGCACAGTGGTGTAAACATCAACTTATAGTTTTCGGTGTCAACAATGATGGCCTGGCCAATATTAATCTCAAAGATATATGGCGCAGTCAGCTCAAAATCTACATTGAACAGTAAGTTCTTCGGGATACTTTGGACGTAGTTGGGTCTTGTGTGGAATTGGATAATTCATCCAGAAATGTGCCTTTTCATCACTCAAGATAATTTTTCAATGAAAATTGGCATCAGTTGCCAACTTTTCCAGAGAACCCTTTGCGAATACATGTCATGGTCGTTCAATTTCATTCCCTGGGTTAGTTTGTTTTATGCGCGCACAAGTCACGACACAAGTTTTGCCAAATACCGAGTTTTTGTGAGAGACGCGATATTGACAGGCTTGGATTCTCATGCACACTCTCCGTGACGGTGTTTTAGGCAAATCTTGCATTTCAGAGACGATTATTGACTAAACCAGTAGTTTGAAATTTATTCATTACATTGCAAATAGTCCTCTTAATAAGACGATTATGGCGATTGTAAAATGGTCGGGTTAAATTGATCGTACAAAACTTGCATTTTTAAATAACAATTTTGTAATATGCATGTCTTGTTGAATGCTATATCCTTATATGGTGACAATGGACAACTAATTTGACAAATGTATCTTCAACAAGAGGTAGTCGCCGTAGTCTAGTAGTTGGCTTATTAGACGTAAAACCCGGGTTTGTATCCCAGGTCAGACATCAAAACGAAATATGAACAAAAATATTTCTTCGGCGACTTCCTCTCAGCAGATTTCTGGCAAAAACTCTAAGAGTAAATAAACCTGCCATGAAAAAGCTTCTCAAAAATCTGTCGTTCGGAATCGAGGTTAAACTGTAAGTCCTGCCACTCACGTATAAAATTAACGCACATAACATGAGTGGTGTGAGAAGCTAGGCCGAAATCCTGACTGAAGGGTATTTCGTTTTATAATAATTTAAGTTTTTACTTTATATTACCTTCTAACAATTAAGCTCGCATATCATATGTATATTCAATATTTTTCTTTAATGTTTAATATTTTTGTACAATTTTTATATAAAAGATTAGTTAGACGTTTATTGTTTTTTCTTCTAATCTTCTGTACAATGAATGCCACTTATACGCAGTTGCTACACTTCACTTCCTCCCTTTGATAATAAAAACTCATCGAATAAAATCATTATTTCTAGACAACTAAACATTTTGATTTGAATACCATGGAAATCAGAAAATCTTTTCAATGTCTAATATTAAGGAATTAAGATTCCCGATAAATGACTGACAGTATGAGTAAAAACTGTTGTTTTTATTTTCAATAAACTGGAACTTGATGGGCAGATTGTTCTTCTTCTTTGATGTATAAAATTTCACATCGTAACGTGCTCAGGAATCTATCCATAACTTGAGAGAACTACAATATAAATTCATCTCCATCTAAAAATCTGATCAGCGACAGTTAATGCGATTACCCTAAGTCATATTGCAATGGTGAATTGAGTGAGACAGTTTTTTTCTACAATAATTGTTACGCCGTAGTCTAGTAGGTAGAGAGTTGGCTTATTAGGCTGTCATCTCTAATAAAATAACATATGAAAAATATTTCTTTGCCGACTTTCTCTCAGCAGTCTTCTTGCAAAAACCCTTAGAGTAAAATAAATTTACCATGAAAAGTTTCTCAAATCTGTTGTTCCGAGTCGATATTAAACTGTAGGCCTCTCATGGAAAAAGTTAATAATCCTGGTAATGACAAATTAAGCAAGTCAGTAGGTTACGTTGTTATGTTAACAGGCTTAAAAATCTTAATAAATACAAAAAAAATCTTAAGAAACCTCAAAAATATGAAAAATTTTGAAACGGAGGAGGAGGAAACGAATTTAGTAGGTTGGATAATCAGTACAGAGGAGGTAATGAGGGTAATGACAGCACATTATCCAAGCCTACTGATTTATTGGAGCATTGTTGCAATGCTATTTGTGTCTCACTGTTTTACCGTTACTACAACGAATTCTGATGTAGTAAAATGGAGTGACGTCTTGAAAACCACGTGGACCCCCACATGTACTCGTAGTCTATTCGTCAGTGGATCACACTATGCATTATAGAGTTAAGTAGTTCTTTAACAGCACTATCTGTATGTAGACGGCTTTTCCAACAATAATAGTTCCCATCAGTTACGATAAATATAAACCCATTCGAATCTAAACAATATTTCATAAACAATATTCTTGCTTTATTCATGGTCCATCCTTAAATTGTTGCTTTTAATGCAAAATATTTTTTAAACTTCGCTTAAGTTCTAGAATTTTCTCTCATGGTTAATTTTAATTTTAAAATGAAAACACGTAGTTTTGATAAGTCTTGATTTGCTGTTTTGGATTGTAAAGAAGACATGTTCCGATTAATAAATTATCTGTCAAATGACCAAAACGGTTATTATTATTTTTATTTTTTTTTTTAATTTTCCATGATTGTGTTGTGTTCTTGAATTAATTTGTCTTCAAAATCATTGCTGCAATAGATTGAACGAGGCATGCGTAGTTGCACAGTTTCGTTTAAACCACATATTGTTCAGATCTATGACTTCAAGTTGAGGCCACAAGAATTCTGTTATCGTATTCTGAATGCCGTTTAGGGTCACTGCAATTTTGGTCTTTCCTGGTGCCGCCTGAACATAGTTGGCACCAGGCAGTTACACGTTCCGGGTGAATTTTTTGGTTATGGATTGCATGAGGAATTTGTGAGACCCGAAATTGACAATTTTATGCATTCACTTAACCTTTCAGAAAGAAAAGTGTTTCATAAGATAAGCAGACCTTTTTTTAGAAAAATTGGATTTTATTTAATATTGTGTCATTTACCCATTGAACGACTTGCCGGCACTTTTCAAGCTCTGAATTTTATACGCATGAAGTTGGAGGTATTTTGTTAATATTTCCTACGTAGTGCTTTGTGAAATGGTGCAGAATTGATAAATTCTGGTTTTCAGCGACAGTTGGTTGACTCATTAGGTGCATTTTCTCGACTAAATTTATAAATTGCATCCGATTTTTCGATACAGGATTACAATATTTTATTCGTTATTTTTCAAATAATAACACTTTAGTTTATCCCATAAATGGTACAAGTACTTATGTTTGCAGATTTTTTAGTCTTACTTTTCTTCGCTTATGTTTTTTAAAGTTAGCTTTTATTCATTCATTAATCATTTTCGGTACATTAAACCGCAACACATAACTTGACATATTTTTTGTTTATTTTTGTTATATAAATCTTAGAGGAAAATTTTAAATTTTGGTTTGTAAAGAAAATCGCTAGGAACTTCTTTATGGTATTTTGGCTCATTTTAGCTCTTTATCCAGCTTGGACTTTTCGAATTTTTTTTCTTTTTTATTTGCCTTTATTGCTAATAATTCATATTTTTCATAAACTTGATTTATTCATAAAGAAAAAACACTGACTCTCTCTTACATATTAAAGGATATTGCACTTTGCACTTTCACTTGTTATTTTCTTTTTAAATTTCTTTAATGAAATACCTCAAGCTTTTCGTATTTCTTTTTTCCTTTTTTAATGTGACAAAATTTCTTCTTTCTTTCTTTCCTTGAAACTAAAATATTTTCGTTTTTTTTCTTTATTTTTCCTCTCTAAGAGATTCTTTTAACAATGTAGGTCACTTTATAGGTAACATTAGAACAACAATAAAACACTTTCATCATGTTGCGCGTAGTTCTGTTGCTTGCACGATAATTTTTTTTATTTTGAATTTTCTTAACTCCCGCGGGCAAATGTTGGACGCCTTAACGAAAAGTTAACGACTGACACTTAAGATGTTTGTTGGTTCTGTTAATTTTGTTGCCGGCTGTTGATTTTTGTTTTCATGCTTTCTGGTTATGCGTCATGCTTTTGTTTTTTGACTTTCTGCAAAATGTATTGTTGCTAACAGTAAATAGACTCTCTTCACATGTTATCTCATGTTTAGTGCAGGATGCATTAGCAGAGTTTGGTTTTTGCTTTAACAGAACGTTTAGTTGCACTTAAATAGCCTTTTTTATTTAATTTTATTTTATTTGCCTATGGAAATATTCCTTGCAAGCAATTTAGTAATATTACAAGATATTAATTCTAAAAAACTATGAATTTAAGTACATAATTACATTATTTTTTATAACATTAATCGATAAAGAAAAATCAATTAGCATATGTATACAATTTATTAAATTCGTTACACGTTCTCCTTATTGATAATTATTATTGAACATTAAATATTATTACATTATATATTATGGATTCAAAAACTGGAGCCTATATCACCAGTAATTACAATGAATATGAAAGAGATATTTAACATAGATCTGCGGCTTTTAAGTGTCGAAAGTTTGATTAATGTTAGTCTGGCAGAATAAGAAGGTAAATTTGTGGGATTAAAATTCAGTCCTCGGAGACAAAACATCAGAAATTGCTTTTGTACAGATTCGATGACGTCGGTATATCTTTTATATAGAGAATCCCTTATTATGGATCCATACTCGAGTATAGGCCTTACAAGAGATATGTAGAGCGATTTAGTAACATAAGGATCGTTGAATTCTTTTGCGCACAGTTTTATAAAACCAAGTACGCTTCTAGCTTTATTTACTGCCAATACTGCGGAATAAAATTTAGTTTGGGATCAAGTATAACTCCTAGATCCTGGAAGATATCTACAAGCTCAAGCTCGTACCCATCAAAAGCATAATTTGCAGGAATCGGATTCTTTCTTACAAATCTCATGTATTTACATTTTTTTGTTTAAGCTGAATTAGATTTAAATTACACCATAAATAAAACGAATTTAGGTAATTTAAAGAAGTTTCTGATGGGAAATTTGACTATAACTTAAGAAAATTTTTACGTAATCAGCGTACATTAGGATATTGGAATTGTGAATCATATCAGGTAAGTCGCTAATAAACAATGAAAACAGAAGCGGTCCAAGATGGCTACCCTGGAGTACACTAGAAAGGACATCAATATTTCTGGAGCAGCAGTTTTTAAAAAGTACGGTTTGTTTTCTGTTAGTTAAATATGAGTAAATCCATCTTAAACTAAGATTAGAAAATCCCATTAAATAAAGTTTCTTCTTCAAAAGTACATGATTGACTTTATCAAAAGCCTTGCTGAAATCCGTGTAGATAACGTCTGTTTGTTGCTGATGAAAAAATCCTCGATGAACAACTGTTGAATGATGAAGAAGGTTTGTTGTAGTAGAACACTTCTTTCTGAAACCGTACTGATAAGGAGATATCAAGTTAGAAACTTGATAACATAAATCATCAGTAATCAGTTCTTCAAATAGTTTTGGATTTATGCTCAGTTTTGCAATACCACGATAATTTGTAACATCGGATTTATTTTCTGATTTGAACAAAGGAATAATGAATGAATCCTTCCCAACATTAGGAAAATAACCATCGATTCGATATTTGAATATATCTCGTCAAAATTAAAAGTTATATGTATGATGTTCATAATTTTTCTCACTATTCTTTTAATTTTTTTTTTTTAATTTCTTTAAGGAACATTAGAGCTGTCAAGTTTCACGAGCTAAGCCATTTATTGGTTTACTGCACCAGGTCTTAAGACAATATTTATACCATCCTTTCCTTGTCTAGAAACAATCTGCACTGTGAACTCGTGGTTAGTTATTGGATTGGGTGTAGTTGTAATTAACTTATATCATTTGGCCCTACCCTTCATACTCTTTTTTTACGCTTTGATCGTACACTAATTTCTTTAGTTCCACTACTCTGTCCTCCTTCCAGCAACCTATTTTCCTAATTCCAACACAATGTACTGCATGAGTGTGTAGGTCTTATAAATAAAAAAGTTATCTTCTTTTGGTATTTGTAGCTTATTTTAGATTTCTGAGAGATTAAATATTCCCAAGAGGAAAGCAATGGGACTAACGCTTGCTATTGCAGCAATCTTTAAATTAAAAACTTAGGTCAAATATGTAAGAAAGTGGAAAGTCAAAAACCTCCGTCAATCAACGACGTTGACTAGGCCATCACTGTCAACAGCAAGCATTATAGGTCGATGATTTACAACTTCTTTGGGACAAAATTGGATGATCTAAATACCAAAGACTTGTGGTTCCAGCAAGACGGTGCTACGTGACATGTAGTTCAAGCCACATTGGATATTCAGCAAGAGTGATTTAATAGTGAAGTGATTAAACAGGCCACCGAATCATGCCAATTAGGATTTCCTTCTGGGAAAAACTCTGGACAGTAAATAAAATTGCCATGAAATTTTCTATAAATTCGGTGGTTCGGGCATGATTTTAAACACTAGGTGCCGTCTCTCATTGATAAAATTAACACTCCCAACATGGGTGGTGTTCGAAGCTAGGTCGTAATCCTGACTAAAGGGTTGTAATGACCAATTAAGAGAGTTAAAATAGTTAAGGTTTTAGGTTCCCTCTTGTTGATGTCAAGAAGAGTTTTGCAGCAGCGCAGGCATTTCAACGAAAAGGTTGAACAGTTCTGTATTCACGGTGAATGGATACCAGTTTATAGAGACATTTCCTCAATGGAGGAAATTGCGCAGGCGATTTCTTATCAACTGGTCATAATATTTCCAGGGAATAAATGTAGAAGATCCTTGTTTCTCTTAAAACGGGTTTCGTCATTACTCGATCTGTTCGAAGTAGATGAGTAAATAAACTGGTAGCGTGAGATAAAGAACATCAAGTATTAAATGTGATTTACTTTTCAATGTCCTCATGGCACATCGCATATCGATTAACGTTTTTATAATCTTCTTACGATTGTTTTTGAGTAAATAAATTTCGATTAGTTTAGACAATGTCTTCTTCGGATGCTTTGTCAATAGTCAATGCGAACAGACTACAATGTATAGTATTTCTTATCCCCCTTAACCTTTTTTATGTAAAACGTATAGAAAGAAATAAGAATTGAAAAAAATTGATTTCTTTTAATTTCTTTTTGCTGATTTTATTGACTATTTTGTAAGTTTCGAACCACAAAGGAGCTAATCGAAAAGGATTAAAAACTGTAAAAACATTTGAAAATCAGTAAAAGCAAATCGAAATAATAAGTACATAATTTGCCAAAGAATACAATGAAGAGCCCTTTGAAGTACAATACCGTTATGTTTACTTTATATCTTCTTTCCATCAGAAGTCTCTGTCACAATAAAAACTTCATTCATTTTGAATTTTCTTTTGTCCTTCTTCGAATACTGCACAGTTTGTTTGAAAACAATAAGTCTTGCTTGTTTATTTAAAAAATCAATCAAATTTCATTGTATTAATCAGTTCTCAGCTCTTTTCCAAAGCAGCATGACTCCTCAGTCAACTATGTCTGTCAAGATTTTTAGTACTCGACTAAAGAGTAGGTAACCATATCGCTTACTTTTCTATTCCCTTTTTTTCATACTGATGTTGTTGGTTTACTTGTAACAAGTTCGTTGTATTTGTTTGTGTAGCTTTCGCTCATTTTAATGTTAAACGTTAATGTTACGATGTACACCGTATCCGTTTTCGTAACAATATGAATACAAGCGAAATCCTAAGCGTCGAATATGAGAAATAACGAAAACTGAAATCACCTTACAGCAATCGCAACAATTCCATGTTGACAATTTAAAATCAAATGCAAGAATTCGAACTGTCGTATCAAACTTTACTAAAATGTGTTGCTATTAGAAACTTCCAAACTTGAATGTTGCAGGGATCGTTGTCTTTAATATTATTACGGAAAATTATTTTACTATTTTTTTATTTTTGAAGTCGTCGTAGTCCAGTAGGTAGTGTGTTGGCTTAATAACACCAGGCCACGATTAAAACCAGAGATCAGATATTTTGAACAAAATTAAGAAGATAACAAATTTTATTTTACAGTTCTTAAATCTGAAACTTAAACAGAAAAAATGTTAAAATTTTGTTTTTTTGGGTTGGCCGTGTAATTGAAACATTTGCTAGTTTCCTCTTTATTGCAATACTTTTTTGATTGTTTAGTCTTACCACCAATATTTCGTAGAATAAATTTTATTTTTAGAAATATTTACACAACGGTTTGGCAAACTCTTAACTAAGTGCCGACAGAGAGACCGAACAATAGCCCTCCAACACATTTCGACGTTTTGCCACAATTCATCAGCATTTTTTTAGAATTTTGCCTCCTATGTTCTTTACAATATCAGTCCACAAGTACTCAATTGGAGTGAAATCAGAGGATTGAGCTGGGCACTTTGAAACGTTTAGATTTTGTTTCTCTAAGCAGTTGTTAACAAGTCGTGCATGAACGTACACCATTGTTGGTAAATTTTTGTCTGCTTATTGTAGAATTGTGGCTTGTTTAAGGTTTTTGTAAACAAGTAGGTCCACTCCTGAACTGACACCCAAAGTTTGTCCAATACCATGCCAAGAATATGTAAGCTACACGATAATGTTCCCGTCATAATACTTAATTGTTTTGATGGTAAATCTGGGGTTATGATTTTGGTTAGCTGGACATCATACTTACCGTTTTCCTTCTAAATCCCATCTGTAAAATTTTGAACCGACCGATAAGAAACCGCTTTTTTCCTTCATATTGTGTCTGGCAAAAACCAATGTGGATTTAATATCTCTTCAGCTACGAAAGGTATTCGCTGTATGTTGAATCCACGTAAGGATCATTAAGCCATCGTTTAATAATTCTATATGATGCATATTTATATTAACACAATAAGATAACACCCATTTAACTTTTAACTTCTTAGAGCTTTTAAATGGGTCAGGTGTAAACGCTCTTAAGACTATTGCACCTTTCGTGGCTGTGCTTTTACGGAGTTTGTGGACTCTGTTTACATTATTCAACGTTCCAATTGTATTACTTATTATGATTACTTACATTGTAATTTTTTGGGACTTTGGGAAGTCCTTTTTATTTACTTTATTTATCCTTTCCTATTGTGAAAGAAAATTGAATAGAATAGAAAAACAAAGAATAAATCAAATGTAAAAGATATCGAACTTATCTTTCCAATGAAAAAGTCTCATTTAAATGTCAAGAAATTATATAAAAAACCCGAACATTTGTGATATCATACTAGTGTTTTAACGTCTGTACGTCCGAGTTTTTCTAATGATATTGTTACAAAAATGTAAACTTTGTCAATATTTCTTAAATCTAGAGTTTTTACATACTTAATACTAACTGTCTATTTAAATTCAGCAACTGCTTATTCTAATTACTTACTCCCTATGTATTCATTAACCTTATCCTATGTATTCAATAATCTTAAATCTACTTAACAATAGGGTGGTATTAATTTATTGCATAAATTCATTATTATTATTATTTCATTAATTCAGTTCATTATAATTAGTTTTAATACAATTCAAAATTCAATTATTTAATTTAATGACAAGGTATATATATATACAGTGTAAATAAATATATAGAACAAAATAGATGAAGCAATTATGGCGCAACAAAGAGGTTGAATTTTCTACTCTTGATGTGCTCTTGATATTAATTGAAGTAGCCGTAGTCTAGTATGTAGCATGTTAGCTTATTAGACGTCAGACCATGGGTCAAACTTCAGGTCAGACATTTCTAATTTACACCAAAAAGTTGTAATGACAGATTATATATGCATGTATGTAATATTCCTGCTGCTGAAGACTCTGAAGAAGAAGAAAACAGAAGCTCGGCTTATGAACTGACGAAAGTATTGGCAGCAAAAAATATGACAATAGGATGTTTATCGCCAAAGATGGTAATACTTGGAACAGAGAACCGTATGCCTTTAATAGTTTGGGAGGATAAAGTAATATGAATTTTCAAGCAGATTGCTAGCAGCTGTTTCTTGCAATTTTGTAGAGTCTTTCTTACTGCTCTTCTCATATTTATCTCACGTGACAAACATTAGAAAAAAGTGTTTCGTCCCATGTTTTATTTAATAAATATTACAGAAGGATAATATTTCGGTCAACTACGTACGCATGAGATAACAGAATCATTCGCTTTGATTATGTGCTACTCGGAAATTATGATAAATTTACACCTATTACGCCTTTTCAAAAAATGAGCTAAAAATCTTTTATCTTTAATAATCACAATAATTTTGTCGCTGTAGATGAGTACCGAAATCATATTGGCATTTTAGATTCAAGTACATGCTACGTGCGTGCAACCGTATTTGGTGCAACCTCTTTCCGGGAAACCTTAGAAAAGAGAAAACATTGGTATTGACATAATCGATTTTCTATTGCTCACTTGACGTTGACAACAAATTTTTCTAACGAAATATAACAATGGTTTGTACCATCACGTTTCAGCCATTACTCAATTGAGAGCATTTCTGATGCGAGTGACCATAAGCTGCCACTTTTAAACAATTGGCAACTTATAAATCGCCACAAAGCAAGGGTGAGGATATTAGTTTTTGAATAGACGTTAATTAATAAAATAATATTAAACACAGACAAAATTAACTATAGTGTGTCTCATAATTATAAGGTCACTTTTATTTTTTTAGATATTTCTTAAAATATTCCTATATCAGCGATTAGGTTTCTTTTAAAGATTTATAATCGTTTTCATATACTGCGTATTCATGTTTAGCAATTTCATGTATTTTAAGCAATAATATGTAGAAATAATTGAAATTTTTTATATTTATTTTGTTTATTTGTATTTTATTATAAAACAAAAACTTTTTTAAAGTTTTTCACAAACCATAAGAAATATAAGGAAATCTTTCTGGTGACTCCATATTTTTGCACAACAAAAGTGAAGGTACCCCCTAAAAAGAATTCAAAGTAAATTTAAAATCGAAGTCGCCGTAGTGTAGTAGGTAGTGTGTTGGCTTATTAGACGTAAAGCCAGGGTTCGAGCAAGTATTTCTTCGGCGACTTCCTCTCAGCAGATTTCTAGCAAAAACTCTGAGAGTATGTTGTATGTGTTAATTTTATACACGAGTGGTGGGACCTACAGTTTAAAGTCGACTCCGAACGTCAGATTTTTGATAAAATTCTTTTATGACAATTATATTCATTCTCAGAGATTTTGCCAGAAACCTGCTGAGAGGAAGTCGCCGAAGAAATACTTTTTGTACTTTGCCTTGATGTCTGGCCTGGGGCTCGAACACTGGCTTTACATCTCATAAGCCAACACACTACCTACTAGACTTCAGACAGACTTTTTGTCAGGCAAGTTTACACAACACAAATAGGGCTCATTGATTTTTTAAAGCCGATCATTGCGCAATCCAGATTCTCTTATTTTCACTTTCAACTTTAGGTAGGAAGGCAATGGGCCACATAGTACCGATTGCGATACCACAGTTTTTCATTATCCCCTAGTTCTGTAACCACTCGGCGACTGAAACTATCAGTGACATTTCGTTAAACTTCCTCCAGATCGGCACCAGCAATGAGTATTCAAAAATATGAGCAGAATCATACTCATAATTTCTGATACTTATACGCATTCATAATTATTTTAATATTATACTCATATTCCAAGTTTTAAGTACTCATCATACTCATACTTAACAATACGTATGATGTTGTGGATTTCGACTCTTAATGACCCAACATTTACAAGAATCACAAAATAAGTCTGATTCGCGTACGAACACCACAATACTCACTAGAAGGTTGTGTATTTGCTTTGCTTGATGTCTTTGTTTTTTTCCTTTTTTATGTAAATGCAACAACAACTAACACTGTAAATTTTGATGAATGATTCGAGTAGATATTATAAGTATTTTTCTAAAGTTATATATCTGAATGAGGAGGCATATGAATCAAACATATTCCGAATGGTATGAGTTCGATGTCAACGTTGTACTCATACTCATTGTAGTCATACTTATAAATCAACGGTGTATACTGAGTACGAATGAATCAAAGTAGCTAAATTTCTATATTATTGACTCACTTATATTCAAAAACTCATGAGTGCTTATGGGTAACAAAAAACCATTCATTGCTGATCTTTGGTAGGCACCAAGATACCTTTTTCTTTTCGGACATAGTGCCGAGCATGCTCGTAGTAGGTGATCATCTTCTCTACAGTTTCAGCAGAAATCACTTGCGTGGCGTCCAAGACCAATGCATATCACATGAGTGCCCATCATGCAATACGCCGTAATGACACCGAAAGATATGAAAAATTGTACATTTCGAAAGCTCCTATATGGCTATAACGACCACTTGAACGCATCAGTAGGTCATCCTTTCAAACGAATAAACAATTTCGATGATACCTCACATACAGTTTGTTCTATTTAAATTTAAATATAGGCAACGCTTAAAAAACCCCTACATGTTTACAGAATAAATACATTGAAAATTCAACAGGTAGAGGCTATATATTCCAGTAAATAATAACAAATTTTTAACTGCACTGCACCATATTCAAAAAAAAAAACTTTTTGCCAAACTTTAAGCAGTTTTACATAGAAAATGAAGTCGCGAGCAAAATCTCTCCTCCAACAAAAATAGGAAACTTGGAAAAGTTTTATTCCAACTCTATTTGAGCGATGATCATTCAGATCATAAACAATAAGACAAAAGCATGGAACACAAAACAATGAACGGGAGTTTTTCGTGAGTGTTATAAACAAACTTTTTATCACAATGAAATTTAATTTCTTTTGTTACTTTTTCGTACATAATTTTAGGAATCTAATAGTAAAGACGATATCTTTTGTAAAAGTTATTTTGAATGGTTTATGTTGAAGTTATAATTTTTGAAGTTAAGATATGTGTCTTTGGCAATAATAAATACTTTTATTTTGAAATAAATTTCCAAATGAGATTGAGCATATCAAAAGACACAATAGCCAGACTACTAAATTCCATAAAATTTAAAAAAAATTTGTAGTGTGTTGGCTTATTAGACGCATGGTCAAATAAATCGTTTCAAAGCACAGATCAGACATGAAAAAATATTTCTTTAGCGACTGTCTCTCAGAAGATTTCTGGGTAAAATTTTTAGAGTAAATAAAATTACCATGAAAAAGTCTCTCAAAAATTTGTCGTTCGAAATCGACTTTAAACTCCAGGTTCCGTCACTCATGTAAAGAGTTAACAAACGCAAAATAATTGGTGTGAGAAGCAAAGTAGTAATCCTGATTGAAGAGTTGCAATGACTAATTATGTATGTATTGTGACGTTTTTGCCTTTTTAAAAACGTTTAAAATATGTGTTCGTTGATTGCAAACACAATAAAAATAAATTAAACACAAGAAAAATAATTAAATCAATTAAACTCTTCAATACTTGCACTACTTTTGTGTGCCACTATTTACAACTTACGTATGTAACAATAATTTGTTTAGTTCGCTATTCTTCTCTGCTCACACCCTTTGCGTAAGCAACAACACTTGTTCGTTAGATCTGTATAGCGGAGATTTTCAAACTACGACTGGTTTCTTCCCACGCAGCGCGTGTAAAATATTTTACAAAACAGTAGTAAATAAAGTGCTTTGCATAATTATAACACCATCCCAAATTTTTAAATTTTACACTGAGAAAAAGTTTTACACCAACAATGAATTCATTAAATGATTTGCAGTAGGACAGCCGAAAAAGTAATAGTAATGTAAAGTTGTTGGTGCAACTAGTTTTTTATATCAAAAGTTTGTATTTTTGTCTTTCGCTGTCTTGAAACACTTATTAATTAGAGTTATTAAGTCGATTAAGTCCGGATTTTCTATTCACCCAATAGGAGGGCTTTGCATTGACTGGTATAAAACGACGGATTAGTGAGCGAAAAAGTTATCACATTGATTTTCAGTAATAGTATGCCTAGACATACAATATATTGGTGAAATGGATAGGTATTGCTAGAAGTCCTCAAGGTAAAAATTTGAAACTTAAGGATCACTCATGTGATACTGTTTTAGTTGTGCTAATATACCTTCGCATAAACGTGTATGAGGATCCTTTAAGTAATATATAAAGTATCGGCATATGTTGCATGAGCATCTCATTGTCAAAAGGGTTTCAGAAAAATGCACAATGAAATTTTCCAGATACAAATTTTTAAGTAATTCAGGGTTTCTAAAGTAGAAGTATGGCTGAAAGCATTTGCACAGTTATATATATACATACATAATTGGTCACACCACGTATATTGTGTGTGTTAATTTTATACACGAGTGGCGGGGCCTACAGTTTAAAGTCGAATCCGAACGACAGATTTTTGAGAAACTTTTCAATGCAATTTTATTTACTGTCCGAGTTTTTGCCAGAAATCTGCTGTGATTAAGTCGTCGAAGAAATATTTTTTCTTATTTTTATATTTTGAACCGTGGCCTTACGCGTAATAAGCTAACACACTAAACTACGGCGACTTCTTGTGTGGCCATATTCATGACAATTCTGCCAATGCACTATGTTTCTTATACATTTATTTGCCCCATTAATAGATATTTCACACTATAAATGGAATGCAATTCATTGCGTCTAAACATTTTCATTTTCATGCTTGTCAAATTGTGAAATTATTTTTCTGCCTATGATTTTAGATTCACATTCATTTAATAACCTCAAGAAGAGATCTTTTTTTTTTGAGTTATAATTTTATGTTGTATTCACTTTAAAACAGCTGGCTTCCTAGTCTTGAATATTTCGCATATTTTTCTTTTATGACGCTATATGGCAATAGGTTTCCTTGATATACAAAAAAAGAAAAAAAGGTGGCTTATCAGTGAGTTTATTTTTTATATTTTTAAACACTTTGAGAAATCGACTGTTTAAAATTTCGTCTGTGGTCTCACCTACTACTGGGATATATTTGATCAGAGATTTTAAAAACCTTTTTGATAGCAAAATACATTACAAATGTTTAGGTTATGTTAAAGGACGTGTACTTGTCAATTAAGACAAGACTATGTTTTATATATGTATGTATGTATGTGCAGCACAACAGCTATGCCATTTAAATAATACATTGTATATCATTTGTATTTCATTGCAATTACTCTAATTTTTTTATTACTTTAAGTGCCAATGTAATTTATTTGTGCTTTCCTTGAATTTTAAGGACTACGGTATATGAACCAAATTTAAAATTAAAACAAAAAACTATTAAATTTAAGTGAAAAGTTAATTGAAAATATAAAATAATTAAATTTTAGCAATGCACTTAATATGTTAAGGGCCATTATTACAACTTCCCGTTAAAGCTGGGTTTAGTTAAAGGTAACTTTGGCTAAGTGAACTTGAAATTCAACTTCTTTAACTTCTTTTCGTTACTACAACCTACAGATAAAATGAAGTTAACTTTTTAAGAAATATGGCAGTGCCGGAGCAATGTCAATAATACTACTCAATTAAATAATCTTTTTTTGGTGTTGTGTTTCCTCATTTTGTTTATATTTGAAGTTGTCATATTGAAAATAATATATAATATGGCAAGTTCAAACATAAACTTAACTTTAAAAGTTACCAGTAGGATGATCCTACATTTAGCTTAACGCTACCATATTTGTCACTTATAATAATGAACAATAATTTATCTGCCCGTTAAAATTCTCCCTTTAGTTAACGGCAAGTAGTAATAATGGCCCTAGGTAGGATTTTAGGAATACTGTTTTACAAAAAATATTATATTTATACATATATTTTCCGTTTAGAGTATTTGTAGTGTTAATTTACTAAATATTTAAATGTCATTCACACATTCACTGCAACTTATTTATTTTCCATTTTTATATTCTACACCTAGTTAATACTTGAATGAACGTTCCTTTGAGTTGAAGTCCAAAAAAATGTATGGGACTGGTGCACTGGGATCTAGCATTTCACACCACTTTCTGTTATGTGTGTTAATTTTATACCAGAGTGGCGAAACCTACAGTTTAAAGTCGATTTAGAACAACGGATTTTTTGAGAAACTTTTCCCGACAATTTTATATACTCTCAGAGTTTTTGCCATAAATCTGCTGAGATGAATTCACTTAAGCTGGATTCACCCAGTTTAGTTTTTTGAGAGTTTGTTCCAAAACGATTCACACACTTTGAACAATTGTGCTGTAAAAACGAGATTACCATATGAAATATTTTTGTAAACGATGCGTGTTAGTTTTACAAATAGGCAGCACAGTAGTAGATGATTGTAATTCATTTCTTTTCTTTGCTTGAGAGTGATCATATTTTTTATTGTGTTTCGAAGAAATTGTATATCAAAACAAATCTTATTGAAAAAAAGTGGATAAACGTAAAGTTCGTCTTTTAATAGCAATTGAGTTGAAGAATTATACATACATACAAATGTACATATAATATGATGTGGCAGCTCAGTTCAACTTTACTTAAAAAATTAAAGTAGCTGGCAGCACAGTTCGATTGTTTCGGAACAAAAATTATAATTAAACCAATTCGAGCTGAAGTTGTTCCGAAGCAAGCTTACTGTCTTTTGCTCTCTTTCTCAAAAAAAAGAAACGTCAAACAACATATAAAAAAAATTGTTTCGCAACAAAAATTTTGTTCCGAAACGATGGGTGAATCCAGCTTATGGAAACATTTTTTCATATTTTTTGTGTTGGAGATGTCTGACCTGGGCCTTGAAACGTGGGCATACGACTAATAAGCCAACACACTATCTCCTAGACTATGGCGACTACATAAAAACAATATTAGTTCGCTCATAAGCCCCTTACAGACGCATCCAGTTGAGTGGCTGATTTGACTGCGCACTGGCTAATTGCGTAACCATGTTTGTATGATGGTAATACAGCTATTGACTATTGTTGTAGAAGTTGAGCTCTTCTAGCGCCTGGCGTAGCGAGTTTAGGGAGCACATCACGGAGGTATTGTGTGCTGATCTGAATAACGTTCTCATTTAACTCAGTCTAACAATGTGGATATGCAGTGATAGAAGCTTATTACTGATGTGGTGCGTTATCTTAATATTCTCGACAATCGGAATAAATCCATTAATCAGAGGTGGTTTCTTAATAATTAAAATATCAAAACAAAAAAAAGGAAAGAAAAAAATTTACATTAAAGAAACAGCAACACATAAAATGAATTCGAATAAAAAAAATTTTATTTTCATCAATTGTGGTGAAGTATTTTTTATATATTCCCAAATGGATTTAATATATCTTCAGTTCGTAATGACAGATTAATTGAAATCTCACCGCTTAATGAAATTGTTGTTACTAAATTGTTAATAAATTGAAAGTATGGCAAAAGAGCCTTGCTTGTTCAGCCTTTAACAACTTTCTGCAATGCCCGGAGGTTATAACCGCTGGTGAACAATTAAATGAAATTAAAATTAAATTTAAATTAAATGACAAAAAACTGTTTAAGAACTTATTATCTTTGGTTTTTAATCGGGTGTCACATACATCTACATGATGCATCATAGTGATGCACATGCATTCTTATTATTCTTTCTTCCCACTTTATTCTTTAAAATTAACCCTGCAAGCTTGTTATTTTTTTCTCAGGATCAACTCCATAAGGTATGTAATGAAGTTATGTGTATATAGTGATACTTCTCTGGCTACAGCAAAGTCGGTGGGATTTGCAGCTGCCTTTGGTTAAAACCGATACTCTGTCAGGCATATGTATCAAATGCGGTATGTACATATGTTGAGATAAATATTTACGAAACGCTTTATAAACCTTTTAAAATTTAAGCAAGTGAAGTTTCAATCCTTCAGTCAGGAGTACACATAGCTTCTCACTCCACTTATGTTGTGTGTGTTATTTTTATTCTCAGTTTAAAATCGATTCCGTACGACAATTTTTTGAGTAGCATTTCAAGGCAATTTTATTTATTTTCAGAGTTTTTGCCAGAAATCTGCTGAGACGTAATCGCTGAAGAAATATTTGTTTTTCGTGTTTCGTTTTGTTGCAGATGTCTGATCTAGGGTTTGAACCGTGGCCTCACGTCTAAGAAGCCAACACACTGCCTGATAAAAAATTATTGCTTTCTGCAAGTCATTATCATAATTTTCGGGTACAATTCGCAATCTTTAACGCGATTAAAAATTATTCGATGTATACTGAATATATGTGATGACTAACATCAAATAAAAAATAAGGCTCGTTCACAATAAATATTCCTATGGGGACAATTGCATTTTGACGCTCACTTCATACCGGTACACAAATTATATAGTAATAGTTACTCAAAATTAATATATTAGTCTTTTCACCTGTTACTGGCAATGACAGCATGGTTATGAACTTTGCCACACAATACTACTTTGCGGTTTATTTTTATTGTATTTGCCTTTCAAACTAATATATTTATAAGAGACTCTAGGAGCTAAGTAGTATCTAAAAGATAATACTAAACGAAATAATAAATATTTATAAACAAACACTTAATAGCGCACGTGCGTTTCTCTTGAATAGGCCTCAACCACATGATAATTTTTCTCTGAACACATGTGGCATAAATAAAATCTAAGAAAAATAATGAATATGTTGACAAATAAAATTAAATGAATAATTGATAAGAAGCACAATAAACATACTTACATCGACATGTATGGTATATGTATACATGTACATGTAATTATAGTTTCGTGATTCTCATTGTGTGAAAATATCTCTTGGCTCGTATTGGTTTGGGTTTTTTAAAAATTAAAATTTTTTTTGTAAATATTTGTATGTTTACACAATCTAAAGAGGATAGTTGAAGAAAATTAATTTGTATCCTTAAAATATACGTAAAATATATCCTAATATATCATATTCTAAGTAAACATACAAATTTTAATAAAATTATAATTCATTTAGATAGAGATTATCTTTCAAAGATGTGGCTTCTTTAATAAAGCTCGAAAGTAATTAATTTTAAAATAATTCTGAAAAGGGCAGGATATACAAGTTCTTGAGCGAAATAAATTTGTACGAAATTTCATCACATTCGACCTTATTAAGTTTGCTATAGTTGCCAAAAAAAAAATAGTGGATATCAAATTTTATTCATTTTATTCAAACTTATTATGGAGAACTGCTGAAGAATTTTAAACAATTTGTTTATCTACTGTTTCTTGCTTACCTGCAGTTGATTATAGTGAAATTGGTTCACTTACAAGTAAACACTTAAATGTACAAAAATTAAAATCCGAAATCTATATTGAATTCCAAAGAATAGGTTTTAATCGGTTTGGGCGTTTTGATTAGCTCTACAAACAAAAATATGTAACGTCAGTTTAACAGAAAAAAATGTTTGGTTTTTTTCGTAAAAATATGATTAGAAATCCAGATCACATCCACTGAGTGTTACTATGAAAACAAAGAGATGTGTTTCACATTCTTCTTTGGGCTTCAATTATTTAAATTAGTACACTTACATACTTAAACAATCCTTTATTTGATCAGTCAATTAGTTTAAAATTTGAAAGTAGAGCACGTTACTTTTTTCTGGTAGACTATAAGAAAAAAAAAACAAAGTTTAATTTTGCATTATAAATACTGTTACGTTTTTGCTTTTATAAAAACGTTTAAAATATGAGATCGTAGAATGCAAATAAATATAAATTTGTCCTTAGTTTTAAATAAATCCTCTATTGTTCACACAATTCCGTGTGCCACTGTTCACAACTTGACGTAAACAACAACAATTGCCTTTAATTGTTATTCTTCTTTACACTCTTCTGCGTAAGCATTCACAATTGTTCGTTAGATCTTTACAACGAAGATCTTCAAACCACGATTATTCTCTTCACACCCAACGTGTCTTCACACAAGACTGACCGAATTATTTCTGACCCCGTTGCCTGCTTTGTCTTGGCTTTTATATCGCAGGGTAAACAGTCTAATGAATGCTCTTGAAGGATAATAAATTTGCCTTCGCGAAATCTCTATAAATGTAAACATGCTGTTTACGTTATTGTTGTTTGTGTATTTTGTTTACGTTTGTCCTTGCAGTGTTGTTGTTGCCTGTTTGTTTACTTTGTTTATCCCCCTTTTTATACTAATGTTGTTCCTATATTTGTGTTTATTCGTTGCTCATGTAAACAAGTCCATTGTTTTTGTTTTTGTAGCTTTTGTTTATCATTTTAATGTTAAACGATGTAACACCATTTTCGTTACAATATATTAGAAATGAGAATATTGAGGGACCTTAACGTTCGTACCATTATGAAGGACACATTTTAGCAATTAAGTGCTTAATTTATTCGCTAAAACAATCAGTTTACGTAGAGAACTGAAACAATTTTTTAATAATTCTATGGAATACATTAGACTCGCAACTCGAACTTCTTCTCTTACAAAATCAATATGGAAATTTCATTTTGTGTATGTATCTGTTTTACTTTATAAATCGAGGTATTCTGTAACCCTTGCTTAATATCTAATTTCAAAATTTATCTCCCAGTCGGCAACAGGAAGTTTCGAACTTCAATAGCGACCATCTAGTCCAAGCTATACCCGTCAATTTAGTTGTCATACACTCAGTCTGTGTTGTCAAGACATCATAGATGACCTGTGTTTGCTTAATGAATTCTGGAGCAGTTGGTAAATGAATTTAGTGAAAAAATCATCATTATCAGCAGTGAGGCCCATTTCTGGATGGATAGCCTTGAAAATTGTTACATTTTTGAATACGAAAAATCCACATTAGACCCAAGAATGTACAATGCATGTGGATTTTAGACTGACAGCGTCATACACACAATTGGTCATGAAAACACTTCAGTCAGGGTTACGTACTAGCTTCTCCACTTCTTATGCTGTATGTGTTAATTTTATACATGAGCGACGAGACCTACAGTTCAAAGTCGATTCTAAAGGACAGACCTTTGAGATTTTTAGCAATAATATTTACTCTCAGAGGTTATAACAGAAATCTTCTGAGGGATAGTTGACATCGGGCTTGAACCGCAGCCTCCCGACTAATAAGCCAACACGCTACCTACTAGACTACGTCGTCATAAGTCATATTTACTTCAGAGCGATCTTAGCCTGTCAGCGGACACTATAGATCGATGATTGCCAACTTTTTTGGGCGTGAATCTGGACACATACAACAAGTGGATTTAACAGGATGGCTGTATGTGTGGAAGTGATTTGAACTGACCACTGATATCGTGCGATTTGATCCCATTAGATGTTTTCTGACGGTGTTTTCTTAATTCGGAGTTGTATGTGAACAAACCACTACTCACAGTGGTCCTCAAAGCCAAAGACATCGGTTAAATTCCGCCTGATTTATGTGCCAGAGTCATGGAAAATTGGACATACGTGTATTGCTTCACCCAGAGGAGTAGTGGCGGATATATGAACACTAATAAATTTTTCTTTTATTAAAATTAATTGTTATTTTTTGTATTTAAATTTAAAATAGGAAGCTCTTAAAAAAGACCGATCGATAAGAAAAAAATTTTAATCAAATATAAACAACATTGAAAATTTTAAAAGAAATATTTTGAAGTTAAATGGTCTTGTGTATTATAGACGTAAATGTTTATATACCTTTAAGTACTAATCTTAGTTTAAAATGTAGTAATTTTTAATTTCCTTTTAAATTTTTTTCCTTTATGGTGCATCTGACAAAGGAAACAATTTTATTGTAGAAAAACCAAGTATTTATGGACAAATGGAAACCATTTAATCAAACATTTGACAAAATTGTTTTCATGTGAAACCGAATACACAATGTGGGTTTAATTAAAAAAAATTAACAGAGAAAGGAAACACAGAAAGGCATTCAAAGAAAAATTGTTAAAGAGGAAATCATACTCGTACTCATACTCAGGCAGATGCAGTGACCTTATCGATGTATGGTGTACTAACTTATAAGCAAGAAAAGTACAACAAACATTTTTGGTACAACCACACTGCATGTCGTCTGCTAAATTGTAAATTTATCTTCACATTTAAAAAATTAAGAGATTAACTAATAATAATAAAATCATAGAATGCTTTACTAAGCTATTTAAGTGATTTTCATTATTTCATAAGTCGGAATATGTTACAATTTTGCTTTTATAAATGAAAAATGAACACGAAATAAAAAACACGGTTCATATCGACGCCTCCGTTTTCTAAGTCGAAAAAGTGTGTTTGGAGCTCTCAAAGTTTTCACGCGATATACGACTATATGGGTATTCTAAGAAGATTTTTCCCTATAACTTCGGAACGAATCGGCGCATCTTAACCAAATTTTGACAGTATTTAAGTTAGAGAACGTAGAATTCAAAAATTAAATTAAAATAAGTGTACTTAGAACGTTATAGAACGGAGGCGTCGATATTACTTTTGAAATTGAAAAGAAAAACACAACGAACACAGTACTTTCTCATGTTACTACTAATACTACTATTGCTATGAAAATACTAATAGCAAAATACACAAACAAAAATGTAGCGATAGAATTATCGAGAAGGCGCAGACACGAACATTCTACATCAAGAACGTTCATCAGACTGATACACGAACATATAAAAAGGCAACAGTAGTAAGAATTGAGTCAGTCTTATGTGAAAACGCGTCGTTGAAAAGATCTGCGTTGTAAGCAAAAATTATTGCTGTATACAAATTATTGTTACATACGTCAAGTTGTAAATAGTAGCACACACAAGTAGTGCGAACAATAAAGAAAATAATTGAAACTGAACACCAATTTATTTTTATTTTGTTTGCAATCAACGAACTCATATTCTAAACGTTTTTAAAAAGTTAAAAACGCAACAATATTAATTTGCCTTAATTGCATGTTAATTCAGACAAACATACACTTCGGTTGCGAATCAGATTTATTCGGCAGGAAGATAATTCTGTATGTTTGATAGGACCAGAAAGGAGTGGTGTACCACATGCTTCTAAAACCTAGTAAAATACGGATCGCTAGCGACAACAAATGATAAATTTGAAGCATGAATTGATCGAAAAACTATCAAAATGGGTGCTCAATTGCACTGTGCTTAACACATTCTTTTTAATACAAATCTCGGTTAGCTAATCACAGACTCACTCACTAACTTACTCACAATTCATGAGCATAGCTGCCAGAGTTGGACGATTTTAAGCTCCAAAAATATCATATTGACGATATGACGATTTATGCCCTTATTTTGACAATTTTTAGAACTTACAAATTTACATCATATTCTTTACTTTAGTACATTAAAAACCTTTTAAGCTTTGTGTTTGCTTTGCAATTGTTACTATCGCAAATTTAGGTTAGTAATAAAGGGGAGTGAAGTATTAAATTTTTAAGTTATTTGCGACTACCTATGATGATTTTTCTGTATTTTATGCTTTTTTCATCCATTAAAGGCCAAAAATTTAAAACCTCTGCATGAAGGGAGCTCCGAATACGAATAGTCCGACTAAAGAACGATTTTTGACTGTAATGTAGTGTGCAATCCACTGGCCATTCGACCACATACGGATGTGCTCGCCGAGAAAGACGAGTGTTAAGTAGGAATACATGATTCTTGAGAACAAGTCCCCTTATTTCGCTCGAATAAAATCCCTTGTAATAGTGATAGAACAGTTAAACACAAGTAACATTGTAACGATGTTTCAATGAATCAATAGTGTTCGATACTTTACCGTCATTAACTAAGCTAAGGCACTGAAAAATGTGTCAGTTCCAGAGATCATCAAACTGAATATTCATGATTAGAACGTCAAGAGCTTCTGACTCCCTAATATTTAAACCACCCATAGATTTAGATGATGCAATATTATTGCTGCTCTTATGAGTCAATAAACAGCACTGGGACAACAACTTTATTAACAACTTTTTCCTGAAAACGATTTTTGGAAAAAAATTGTCAGAAATGAAAAGGAGGGATGGTAACTTTTAATTTCTAGCCTTGATTCAATTTATTAAGAAGTATGAGTATTATCAGATTCGCCAGCTAATATAGAGAGAGTATTAAACCATGTTAATTTAAATCAAACTAAATTCCTTAGGAACAATATGTATTATATAAAAGATTATTTACTTATGTATATATAAATATATTATATATGTATATATTTTTTATATATATATTTTAACAATGTGCCTATATGTTTTAAACATACAAATATATTGCATAAATTAAAGCGAACTTATAATTAAAGAACCTGTTAATTTTTTTATTAAATGCTTTTTTTATTTATTTTTGAACAAAAATATGTACATTGTCTTAACTTTATATGTTTCACTATAATTTCTTTTTAACTTCTAATTTATGTATGTATTTATTTTTCTGCCGTTTTTTTACGATTTCCATGAACATCTTTGAGGATTTTTTATAATATTTGACGATTTAATGCTTTATTTATCTGGCTGCTACATAAGTGAGTCAACACTTTTGTTCTTAGTATAAAACAAGTTCCTTTATCATGAATTGTTGTTTTTGTTTTAACATTTTATAAGTACTAAATAAACGTTTTTATTTTTGGAAATTTATTCGACTATTCTCATTTACTTTTCTCGCTACCCTAAGAAAATGAATTATTTCACTGGTGTTTACTCAGTTTTGGCGTTCAGTGTATGTTCATGAGTATTGGTAGCATCGTTGCTTGATCTATTCATGCTGCCTTATTTCACGTCTGGAAAATTTCTCCTAAGTGTTGTTGAATTTTATTTTGAGAAATATACGAGAATGAAGTATATTTGTAAGAAAGGATGAATAATTGAATAGAAAAATTTGGTTGTTTTCTTTGTTAGGTGCGGATAGGGCGCACTCTTTTGCGTTTATTCAATGATTGAATTTTGAGGGAAAATGTCCCTTCTTTTATACTAAATTTTGGCTGATTTAGCATTTCTAAATCAAACCCTTAATTTTAATACATTTCTTATATTTACTTAATGCTTTAACAATTGTTTGTATGTATATTCTATATTGAATAATATTACATTGATTTGTGTGTGTACTAATCTTGGGACAAGTGGGTGCAATATGACACGCTCCCATTGTCCATATAAAAATAATAATTCCCACGGTAAAGTGTGAAGAGAGCCACACATGATCACTAGCAATGCAATACAACAACAACACACACTGTGCATATTATATGCAAACCAATACAGCCGGCGGCCTGACAACAAAGTATCAAATGATCGTCGCATGTGCGCATAACTATTGTGGCGTTATACGCTGCAGCGACGGTCAGCAACATAGAGTCAAGTCAAGCTCATATGCAATTGGATATTCTTTTGTTTATGCACATGAAATGTTGTGCTGGCATTGGCGACCGTAAAATCATGCTACATATTCGCATACTTAATGATCTCGTGTCTCTTATTTCTTTGCCTAACAATAGTATAAATAAAATTTATCGTACCACACAAAATATAATGTCAAACAACCAGTTGAAATAAGGGAATTGGGAATAAGAACGAATAATGCTTGGTTAAATGGATAAATACAAAAGCAGTAAAATTATTATCACTTAGTAAGGATTTTCTCCTCCGTTGACACAAAAAACAAGATGATGCAATAATTCGATATCTGGTCCATATATGTGATCGACTAATAATTTACAATCGATGTTGAAAGCGTACAAGAAAATGGCCGGAAAGAACTTTTCCTAATTTTTGTGGATTTGTTTTTTGTTAATTGATAAGTAATATACATGTCATGTTGACTATAGATTGAATCTAGTCAAACTATGATGACATCCAAGCACAAGTGCCTTTGGAAACGTAGCTTAATCTTTATAGACTACGGAGATCACCGTGTGATCCACAACCATTAATAGAATTTGGTCATGAAGGTCAGTTACCGCTTAATAAATCTTCGTGCAACCAAAGTTGTGGTGACTAACACATTGAATCAATTTGTACATAAGATGCATTTATTTGTGCTTTTTCCTTTGGCTCCAGCAGGCTCAAGTTCCACTGGAAACAAAGGCTATGAAACTATTTTTCGTTTAATATTTTATTTTTTATTTTTTTTAGTTCATTTTATTTGCAATCTATTATAAAAATTTAAAATAATGAGCAAATTTCATAACTTAAATATAACATATATTGAGTTCCTATTATTAACTCAAAATAAAAGAGTAAATACAAAGAGATTTTACTTTTTAATTTTAATAAAATATGATATATGGTATTATAAAATAAATGGAAATTAAATAATTTGTTTTTTATTTTCTCAAGTACATGTAGCCTTTTGAGTCTTTTGATTTCATTACTATCATCTAACAGATGATAATACATATTTAAAATTCATAACAACAAGTATGTGATGTATGAGTGATATTTAATTCCATTACTTTGGAAACGACAAAATCAAATATGTCATATGGTGCGTATAAGTAATGTATTTTAAATTCAATTAAATAGAAAGTATACCATTAATTTGGAATTAATGACATTTTATAAAAATGTTAACTTCATAGAATTAAATTATTTAATCGCAACAGAGTTTATGGAATTATTTCTTGGTTTATGATATTTTAGAAATGTGTAGCTTGGAGGCTTTAATTTATAGTATCAGGTTTAACTCCCAGTAAGTCAATATATTTTACTATGACATGTAGGTCTTTAATACTTTCCATCTGATAGGTATCAAAACTGTTGCTATGTTTTATAAATCCAGAAACAATATTTTGTTATTCACAATTTACTTGAATATACTTTTTATCCCCCTAAAATGAACATAACTTCAAATGTAAACTATATTCGTCTTCTTCGTAGCTTCTGCAGGAGTTTTTTCCCATGTGTCCAAGAGCAGTGCGCATTACATAGATGTCCATATTGCACTGTCCAGTAATGATGCCAATAATCACACCGAGAGTGCAGGTTTGGCGTTTAAGCAGACTTTTCATGAGCCATCTATCTAGCTTTGTCAGATTTTCTGCATCGTTCGACCCAAAGCCGTCTATCTGGCGTTAACGGTGTTAGGACTATAAAATTCATCGGAGAGTTGTGCCACATCTGAAGTGTTTATGTGGTCTTCAGGTACGCGGAATGTCATCATGCCTCAATACCCATATGATATGAACTTTGTGATAATCCGTGTGCAGCCTCTGCGTTAGAGGCTGCACACGTCTTTCCCCACATTTTCCATATGTTAGGAAGAATTCAGTCGGTACAGAGACTGCGCTTACCTCTGGATACACAACGGGTCGCTATGTATATTCAAGTGTGCTATGCTGATCAATGCTACCACTTCGATCTAACCTAACCTGCACCAATTCACTATCTCGTTGAGATATTGGCGACAGTTATATAAAGTCTTGAGGTTCAATATTTCGGACTCCAGTGCTGTAACAGCCGCAGCCTGAATTGCTGCCACTTCCGCCTGGAAGATGCTGCAGTGCTCTGGTAGCCTTATGGATTAAGCAATAACCTCGATTCAAAAAAAAAGTATAGTCTGAATGAAATTCCTTTGCATTCTGAATGGTTGTCCGGAACTTTCCTGAGAAGTCATATCATAGCATTATAAAATCAATACTTCCTACTGTCCTTAATTTGCTCTTCTTGTCGCCAATATTCGATCCATGCCACTCTTCAGTTGCACAGAGAGTTGCCTACTAATCTTAGCCGCCAAGGCCCTACAATAAAGGTCAAGGCGGAAAAGGTACAAATTATATTCAGCGCAAACCAGGGCGTGTTACCACTGTTATACGCATACTTTTTTGGAACATAAAATACAATAGAGAAATGAGTTGATTGTTTTCGACCTGAGGATTTTGGTGTCAAATATTAGCTTCGCTCTGTGTCACCATTCACTTAAAAAGACGTCGAAATTATGAACAAAATAAGAAGAAATACATCACCAAATAGCTATCAAACGTTTGAAGAAATTGAATATTTTCTGGCATGAATAATTACTCTTCTAATTCTCTGTTCCGTTTTATTTCATTTTAATTTCTCAGCATTTTCTGTAGTAGATTTTAACAATTTACATTTAATTTAAGAAAATTATATCACAAGCCAACAATGAAGTACATAATGACGGACACTATGCACTATACTTAATGAATATTTCAATTACAGATAAAGTATACGTCTGGAGGCCAGTTGTAATTACAAACAAGATTTCTTGCCTTGCCACAGTAATTAAATCTTGTAATAGAGCAAAACGCACAAAGAAATAAAAAAGAAAACAACTTCCAATTAAAGTTTCCTTAGGAGTCTTTGAATGGAAGAAAATCGTGAGAACTCTATTTTAATGATGTTTTGTAAATAAATTGTTTTTAATTGAATAATTTACAAGCCCACAGTGAATTATAAAGAAAGGCAGAGAACCAACACTCAGATTAGCTTTGGGTACTGAAATTATGTTGTTTCTACAAAAAGGGAAATTCTAATTGAAAAACAATTTTCAAAAACATAGAAAGTTAGCCCTCTTTTGTGTTTACTTAATTCTCTGTAAAATTTGGTCCCTCTTTCAATGTTGTTTTCAAACAAAACTCATCTGTGATGAAAAGAAACCAAGAGAACGATACATTTACAGTTTTTTTATCTTTTCTTATTACAAAAGGACTAAAAGAAGAGATATTTTGCAAATACAAAAAGAACATAAGTACTTACCATCCCTGCAACAAAATAAATAAATAATAATGAAAACACAACCATACAGCAGAGAGTACATTGTGATTGTGTTTGCTTTGAGGAGTACCTCCAGTTCAATAGCTACTGCAGCCATAGCTGCCAGATTTGACGATTTATCGTCATTTTGACCATTTTGAGCTCGAAAAATATCATATTGGCGATTTCACGATTTATACCCTTATTTTGACGATTTTTAAAAATTAAAAATTTACATCATATTCTATACTTTATTACATTAAAAGCAATTTTAAGCTTTGTATTTACTTTAAAATTGTCACTGTTTGAAATTCATGTTAGTAAAAACAAGGAGTAAAGTATTATATTTTTAAGTTTCTTTCGAATACCTGTAATGTATTTTCTGCATTTTATTCCTTTATAATATATTAAAAGCCAAAAAATACAACTCTTAAATAACCTCGTAGTTGCTCATAATTTAGCATTTACAGTTGCAGACAATTTTAAAATTTCGAGTACAGCTTCAGCTTCTAATATTACCATCGGAAGAACAAAGGCAAGCGCCGTTGTTTTTTTTTCGTACGACCAACACACAGGGGATGGATGGCATCGTGTTTAGAAATATGAAAATATGTTTTGGGAAGAAGGAAAGGGAGAACAGAGTTTATGGACACTAGGCTCGTATATTTTTATACCATTAGTAACAGGAAAGACCTCTGCAGGAATTGATTTGCACATACGAATAGTCAGACTAAAAAACGTATTATTACTGTAATGCAGTGTGCGATCCACTGGCCAATCGACCACATATAGGGGTGCTGGCCGAGAAACTAGCGTTACGTAGGAATATATGATTTTCGGGAAAATGTCCCCTTATTTCGTTCGAGTAAATAGCGATAGAACAGTGCAACACAAACCACATTGCACCGATGCTCTCCTGTATACGGTCGAGAAACCTCAATATAGACGTTGAGGCACGGACCGCTTTTAATTTCTAACAAATTTTTTTAAAGGTTTATTTTTGAACTCAGATAAGTATGTACATACATTGACTTTATATGTTTTACTACAATGGAATAATTTTGGTTTTTAAAAACTTTTAATTTATTTGTTTATTTTTTCTAACGATTTTTTGATGATTTCAATAAAAGTCTTTGACGATTTTGACGATTTTTACTCAAATATTTGACGATTTGGTGCATCATTTATCTGGTAGCTATGACTGCAGCAACTAGCAGCATCAGCAGTACGATATTCAATTCAAACAATACGTTTGTCTGAACATACTTACGGTTTTGTTTTCTTCATAAATCTGCACAGTGAGGCTGTTGGATTTTTATTAAAAATAGACAAAAAAAATTATAAATTGAAATTAAATGAAGAAAATAAGTTTTTTGAGTTGAATTACAAATTGTAGAACAAGTTTAAAATATTGAAAAGATAAAATAATTTTATTTTTTAAATCATATTTTCAATTATAACAAATCAAACATATTAAAAGACCAATGCTCGTTTCTTATAATTTATTAAGATAAGGTGACAGAACCAAGTACTGTAATAGTTGCGAAAAGTCAGAAAAACACGCAAATTAGTTAAGTGTACGCCATTCCAAAGGGAGCATACATATGTGTGACAAAATTCGGTTATAAATTTGATAAGAGCTTTATTTTGTAAAAATCGTAAAAAAGGATGTGTACCCGAAAATTATTTTTACGAAGTACATTCTCATAGAACACTTCTGGGTGTGATCAATTGGCCGTTGGAACGCACTGTGCGATACTAAGTGAATTAGTTCTCCAGCTTCAATATCCTTATATGGATATCTTATTCCTGCAGTAACTTTCATAAACATACATACATACATACATAATTAGTCATTACAACCCTTCAATCAGGATTACGACCTAGCTTCTCACACCACTTATGTTGTGTGTGTTAAATTTATACATGAGTGGTGGGACCTACAGTTTAAAGTCGACTCCGAACGACAGATTTTTGAGAAACTTTTTCATGGCAATTTTATTTACTCTTAGAGTTTTTGCTAGAAATCTGCTGAGAGGAAATCGCCGAAGAAATACTTGTTTTGTATTTTGTCTCTGAATTCTGGCCTGGGGCTCGAACTCAGGCTTTACGTTTAATAAACTAACACACTACCTACTAGACTACGACGACTTTCATAAACACCACTCCCATTTCCTCTCTCCCACATCCTCTTTTTGTATATATTTATCAAAATGCACAACATGGGTAAGAGCCCTGAGTGTTTCCTGCACATTAAAAAAATTATGGTGGATGCATCAGAACTTCCCAGCTAAAATTCTTCCAATATTTCCAGGGTCATAAAAAATTAGTGAATCCAAAGTTGCAATAAGGGAACACAATACCTTTCCATTATATCATAACATACAACATAATTGGTAATAACAACACTTCAGTCAGGATTACGATCTAGGTTCTCATACCATTTATTTTGTGTGTCTTAATTTTATTCATATGTCGCAGGACATAAAATTTAAAGTCGACTCCAAACGACAGATTTTTTTTAGAAACTATCCATAGCAATTTTATTTACTCTCAGAGATTTTGCCAAAATTATGCTGAGAAGAAGACAACGGAGAAATACTTTTTCATACATCATTTTGCTGCAGATATCTGACCTGGGGTTTGACCCGTGGCCTCACGTCTAAGAAGCCAACATACAACCTACTAGTCTACGGTAACTACGACCACACTGTGCATTACTAAGAGAATTCATGCGTGAGCCTCAATAGTCCTTTGTGGTTTGGCCTTCCTGCAGAAGTTTGCTTGTTACTTACTATATAAAGGGTCCGCCAAATATTTTTTTTTTGAAAATGCTTCAGTTTTTTTTAAGCATTTTCAAAAAAAAAGTTATATGGCGGACCCTTTAGATGGACGCAAATCTACGGTCTGTAAATACTACTCTCATTTCCTCCTTTCCACACTCTCTTTTTTTTATAACCAACATAATGATTGCTCAATACATGCTTAAGAGCCTTGAATATTTCTTGCGCAATAAAAAAAATAACTTCCCGGCCAAAATCTTCTAATTTTTGCGCGTCATAAAAGATGAGAGAGTCTAATGTTGTCATAATAGAACATAATACCTGTTCCGACATGAGGTCAAACATTGACCACCAAAACAAAATATGAAAAAATATTTCTTCGGCGACTGCCCCTCAGTAGAGTTCTGTCAAAATCACTGGGAGTAAATAAAATTGCCATGAAAAAGTTTCTCAAAAATCTGTCGTTCGGAGTTGAGCTGCAGTTCGGGCGACTTATTGATAAAATTAACAAAACTGACTTTTAATAATTATGTATGATAAACGTTTCACCTCCCGTTCATTTGGATTTAGCAGTGAATGTTAACTGATGTGGCACATAAACATTCAAGTTTTCCTCAAATTATTATCAAATGTTTCCTAATAGATGCTTAAACTATTTACGTTGCTTTTGATTTTTCAGTGATGGGTTCACCAAAGCGAGATGCATCTCTAACTTAGAAACTATCAATTCAGAAACAAGCAAACTGTTTCGGTGAAGATTTCATTTCGATGTATTATAATAAGATAAAATATTCAAGTCGCTGTAGTTTAGTAGATAGTGTGTTGGCTTATTAAACGTGGTACCTATTTCAGTCGAAGTCTAGTAGGTAGTGAGTTAGCTTATTAGACGTAAAGCCACTGTTCAAACCCGAGGTCAGGCATCAAAACGAAATATGGAAAAATATTTCTTCGGCGACTTCCTGCTGAGAGAGATTTCTGGTAAAAACTCTGAGAGGAAATAAAATTGGCATTGAAAGTTCCTCAAAAATTTGTCGTTCGGAATCGACTTTAAACTGTAGCTCCCGCCACTCATGTATGAAATTTACGCACGCAACATAAGTGGTATGAGAAGATAGGTCGTAATCCTGACTGAAGGGTTGCAATGACCAATTATGTAAAAAAAATTATGTACCTTTAGCAAAACGAAATATAAAAAATTATTGCTTTCGGCGACTTTAAAACGTAGGTCTCGTCATTTATGGATAAAATTCACATATACAACATGAATGGTGTGGTCTATGTTGTAATCCCGATTAAAGGATTCTAATGGCCATTTAAGTAAGTAAGAAATGATAAAATCGTTCCGAATTTTTATTGATATTTACATGCAAATAAATTTTCACAGAATTATAATATTTTAACAGTGTTTTCCCTTAAAGCGAAACTTGAAATATCAGATTTCGAACAAATTATAGTGTTAAATTAGGCAATTACTATTACTATAGCTAAGAGATTTGAAGGCAATTTAAATTTATAACTGAAATTTTCCGATCAATTGATATAATACGAAAAATAAAACATTCCTTTAGAGATGTGCAGGTAAATGACTTTAAATTATTCGAAAAGAAAGTTATAATAATGAATTAAATTAAAAAAATTAATAAATAATATTATGTGGTGTTTTTGTGTCTAAAATAATAAAATATTTATTTGACTTTTGGTTTCCCCTAGTTTATTGCCTTCCATACTAATGGAATTAATGAAGGAAGAAGTGACGTTTTTGTGTTGGAAATGGGTGCCACGAGAATTATGACACTCAAATGAAATTCCGTATAATCTTGTGAAATTTTGCGTCAAATACGCGATAGCAAATCAGTGTTGCAACGAATTGTTGCTGGCGATGAAATATGGATTTTTATCAGAATTTTCTAAACGAAAAGAATCATGGGTTAATCCAGGACAACCATCAAATTCTGATGCAAAACCATAATTATTCTGTAGGAAGACAGTGCTTTGTGACTCGTTTAATCAGAAATATATGGTGCACCACGAACTCATAAAACCTGCTGAAACCATTAATGCAGATAGCCATCGACAATAAATGATTAATCTGAACCACCATGCATTGACTTAAAAACGACCAGATTGGGTCACAAGACACAGCAAGTTAATTTTGCAACATAACAATGCACCTGCGCACAGAGCAAAAGCGATTCAGGATACAATCAAAGAATTAGGCTAGGAACTGCTACCTCAGCCGCCGTTTCTCCAAACTTAGCCCTTCTCGACGACAATTTGTTTTTATCGATGGGGTACACATTTTCTAAGCAGCTCGAAAATATGAAAAAAATATTTCTTCGGCGATTTCCTCTCAGCAGATTTCTGTCATAAACTCTGAGAGTAAATAAAATTGGCATGAACAGTTTCTAAAACATCTGTCGTACGGAGTCGACTTTAAGCTGTAGGTCCCGCCACTCATGAATAAAATTAATGCACACAACATAAGTGGTGTGAAAAACTAGCTCGTAATCCTAATTGAAGAGTTGTAATGACCAATTATGTTATGTAGTATGTATATGGTGGTTAAACGACCTGTCTTTGGAAATATGAGGGTAACAAAAAATTAACTTAGTTGTTTAATTCCATTTATTTTTGATCTTCAATTTGGTAGCTAGTCAACTAGAACTACAAAATAGGACTATTTTGTTTTTTTTTTCTAATGTGAAAAATTTTACTCAAGGAATTCTTACTCAATCAATTAATTTTTACGAGCTTATATTGCATATATCGACTTATGATAGTCAAAAACATAATCAATTTAAAATCGTAAAAAATTGAACAAACAATTTTCCTTATATTTTTAATTTAATATTTAATTTAATTCTTACGAAATTTTATTTTCTTTTCTCATTTTATTCTTATTCAAAAAAAAAAATACCAAAATATGTGAGTTTATTTCTATTTGTATGGAAAAATGATATCCGGAAATTTTCTTGCAGATGTAGATTATTTTTTTATTCACCAACAATTCAAATATATTTTAGCATGTTTTTCTGTTTCCTTCTTCGTTCAACTGGGGAAAAATTATTAATTTTTGGAAACATAATGTTTTTTTTTCATTTCTTTTTTTGAGCGCTTTTTATTTCCTTTTTTTATTGCCTATATTTTTTGTTGTTGTGGAAAATTATGAACTAAGAACAAGAATGAGCTTGTTGCAGTCCTAAGTATCTCTAATATACTACAAGTAGAAAACTTCATGTTTGTAATACGGTTTATATCGGGTCTTTAATTAAGAGCTTCCTATCTTTAGATTTAAATAAAATACACTGTAAAGAACATATTATCCAAGTATATATCGTTTGAAAGACTTACTGATATCATGAATGTGGAATATGAAGTCTTTCAAATGTCCTCCACGGCTTTTCTGAATAGACAGAATCCAAAATGTTCAATACTTCAAGACTTTGACACATAAATCAAGCTGAATTTGATCAGTACTTCAAGGACTGCAGCGGTTTGTATCTTATTCATATACTCCTGCGGCTTAAAAAAATTCATCATCGACAATTCCAAACGGAATCAAATAGCACGATCACGGTGGCCAGTTCCTTTTTTGTTTAATCAATTTCATACAGTTTAAAAACAGACAGAATTTTGAGCTATTCACGGCAATTTTATTTACTCTTTAAATTTTTGCAAAAAATCGCTGAAGAAATATTTTTCATATTTTATTTTATTGGAGTTGTCGGACCTAGGGTTTGAACCGTAGCCTCACGCCTACTAAGCCTATCTACTAGACTACAGCGACTAAAAAAGGGAACATTTTTCAGTAATTAACATTGCTTTTCTTACCACATACATATATACCGACTTCGAATCATCACACGAATTTTTAAATAGGAAACAACTACTATTGTTACTGAGCTACTGGCTGTCACTTATTCGTCTCTCGCGGACCGAAGATCGAAGGCATATACATAAAATGTCGATTGTACAGATATAAACATATCACATAAGATAGGCACTGAAAACTACCATTCTTTTAAGCCTCCAGGCGCTGATGGGATCATATAGCAGATTTAAAAGTAGACTCATGTCGTAGCCTTTAATAGGTTTTGAGAGCATGCTTGTGCTTATCTCATGTTACTTCGAACTGGACGGCTTACAAAGTTACTTTTACTCCCAAAGCAGTAAAAAGGTCTCAATCAAATTAAGAATTTGGGCCCATCACACATAAAATTCAGAAAAATGCATGAAATCTTTATTTGAATCGATAGTACGGTCCATATAATTTAATGTTTGAAGATTATTTCATGCAAATATTGACCCCGACTGCGCCTCAAATGGTCCATCCGCTTAGGCCAATTTTGGCATACTCTTTCCAACATTTCGGCCGGTATCTCACGAATAAATGCTTCAATGTTGTCTTCCAATGCGTCAATTGAAGCGGCTTGTCTGTATAGACATGAGCTTTTACATAGTCCCACAAAAAATAGTCTAAAGGCGTTAAATCCAACGATCTAGGCGGCCAATTGGCCGGTCCCGAACGTGAAATAAAATGTTCACTGAACTCACCTCTCAATAAGTCCATTGTTACGCGTGCTGTGTGGCATATGGCACCGTCTTGTTGAAACCACATGTCATGCAAGTCAAGCTCTTACATTTTGGGCAAAAAAAAATTGGATATCATCTCACGGTAGCGCTCACCATTCGCAGTTACGTTACGATTCGCAGCATCTTCGAAGAAGTACGGTCCAACGATGCCACCAGTCCATAAACCGTACCAAACTGTGACTTTTTCTGGATGCATTGGTAGCTTTTGCAATGCTTCTGGCTGATCTTCACTCCAAAATCTACAATTCTGCTTATTTACGTATCCATTGAGCCAAAAATTAGCTTCGTCGCAAAACACAATAAAGAAGTGGATCTTCGGCCAACTTTCCAAGGGCCCATTCACAAAAAATTCTGCGTTGCGGTAGGTCGTTCGGCTTCAATTCTTGCACCAGCTGTATTTTGAAATGCTTCACGCCTAAATCCTTCCTCAATATTTTCCACGTTATTGAGTAACAGAGGCCCAATTGCCGTGAACGGCGACGAATCGATAATTGATGATCACACGCACTCTACGTAAGTGTGTTGGTGGTTTAATGTCCAACAATGTGAATTTGGTGCGAAATTTAGTCACAATAGCCCGAATAGCCGCTTCAGTGGGTCGATTAAACTGACCACAAAATGGAAGAAGCACGCGATGAACTTTCTTAACAGAGCACGCATTTTGATAATAAAATTCAATGATTTGCAAGCGTTGTTCGTTTGTAACACGATTCATGGTTAAATTATAGACCAAACTGAAGATGTTTGATAGTGAAACAGAACACGAAACGTGTGTGAGCTATTTAAACCAGTGTTGACAAAAAGATAATAGCTAAAAAATCACCCGTTACAACTATTAGATCATTCCTCGCATCAGATAATATTTTAGCGGTAAAACGCACATACAAGAAACGGTAAATTTGAGACATTTGCGCTATGCTCATTATTTAGTCACGTATATTGTATTGCTGCACTAGAAGAATGATAAACAGGAATCCACCAGATGTTGAACAAATTCAATCAATTGAATATCCAGCAGCATCATTTTATTATATTCTTTTGTTTAGCCATAAAAGATTCCATAAAACTCAGATTGTTTTTAGTAAGATGTTGTTTGTCATGTTCTTACACAAACGGTTTTATATCAACAAAATCTACCGAAATTTCCTTGATGATGAGTTAGCATTGTAGAAAGAAAATTTCATATAATTTCAATCATAATCATGTTTACTTTTGTATGCACTGCTTTATTCAGGCTACAAAAAAGTTGTATATAAAATATACAGATTCTACAACATATGTGTGGTATGTGTGAAATATACACCATCGAACAAAATCAACAACAAAACTTATAATTAATAACACGGTGCGATAGTGAAAATATGCCCATAATAATAAACACACTAATAACACAGTGTAGAACTTAATAATATTTTTTTTATATTTCCCGAATTCTCCAAACTTGTTTTATTTGACAAAAGCGGATTTTTTAATCTTTTCACATAAAATTATTGATTACCCAAAAATGTTTGCACCTATTTTAAAAATCCAAAGATTTTGAAAAGGCAAGAGATGATTTAAAATGGTATAAATAAACATATTGTTCAAACTTACATGTTATAAGTTTTGATCACGTAAACTTGGAAAATATGATTTTTTTTCTTATTTTTTAAGTTTAGCTATCCTTAAATGCAAAATTTAATTAATAAAATATGAAATAAGTAAAAACAATCTGAAAAATCGTCCTCCTGTGGAGACTTTGACACTTCATTTGATAAAATCGAACAAAAATTACCGTAGTTATTATTTAAATAGTATAACGGTCGTGTTATATTTTTTATATATAGGTATAAACACATAGACGACAGGCAACAGTTCGGCAGTTCAACAGAAAATTCTGCCAACTGTTTTTTCTGTTGTCTGACGACTGCTTAAATTTTTTGAAAGCAGAGCGGAAAAAACGACTGACACAATAAATTTCAAATATTTTCAATAATTTTCAAATTTGAATTTAAATATATTTTTCAGTGTAGTCACTATCAGGTTTTTTGTACGCAAAAATAAAATCACTTATAAAAAACCGCGCACACAAAGCAGTTATCAAATGAATATTATTCTATTTTATTTATTATGAATACATGGATTGCCTTTTATTCCTAAATTTTAGAATTGTTCCTTCTCTTCAATAATATAAGTATTTTAAGCTGTTTTTTATTATGATTTTATGTTGTATTGGCATCACTAATTTGCTTTTAGCTGCTCACAGAAATAGAAAATAGTTTAATTTGGGCAGCAACTGCTTAGGTTGTTGTCTTGGCTTTTTCTGTTCTGCCTTCAATATAATCGTTTTCATATAAACGTGTGTATTCTAAACTTGGCAGGTTTTTGATATCTGTCGTCTGCGTGTTTATACCTTATGTCGTCTTATCAAATGAAATTCCAGTTCAAAAATTTTCAAAATTTCTGATGGATCTTGATTGTTTACTACAGAATGTGTCAATTTTACGTTTGGGGTACTATCATAAGTCGGCTAATATTTGTGTTATTTGGCAAATATTATTACTTCGCTTTGGGCAAACATTGGTCGCCCAAACGTGAAATTGACATACATATATAATTGGTCATTACAACCCTTAAGTCAGGATTACGACCTAGTTTCTGACACCACTTATGTTGTGTGTTAATTTTATACATGAGTGGCGGGACCTACAGTTTAAAGTCGACTCAGAACGATAGAATTTTGAGAAACTTTTCATGGCAATTTTTAATTAACCTTCTTGGCTCTTGCCAGAAATCTCCTGAAAGAAATTTACTGAAGAATTACTTTTTTGTATTTCGTTTCGATGTCTGACCTGGGACGTGAAATTGTCACATTTTCCAATAAACACTCAAGATCCATCAAAAATTCTGAAAATTTTTTAACTGAAACTTCATTTGAAAAAAAAAGATATATGACTGTTAAAATCTTTAAATAATAACTACTGTAATTTCTGATTTTATCAAACAAAGTGTCAAACTCTTCACAAGAGAGTGTACTTTAAGAACTTCGGTACTTATTTTATATTCTTTAAATAAAATTTGCTACTATAAATGGACAAACCTGAAAAAATTATGAAAAAATGTGAATTTGAGAACTTTACCTCATCAAGCCTCTTAGAATATTAAGTCGAATAATATATATGGGCAATTTCATGTCAAGAGACCCAATTTTTAAAATCGATACTAACCAAGGTTGGTACTATTGGATAGTAGGCCAGACACAAACGATGGGGCAAGAGTAAGAAGTTGAATTCTTTCAGATCTACTCTGTGACGTTTTAAACTTCTTTTTTATTTGTTCAAAAACTTCTACTGCAACCTTGTGATGTTGATTTTGGCACTCATTATTAGGTCTTATAGGTTCTACTGAAAAGTTAGAACAACTATCATCTCCTGCAGTCTCCTGCCCTATCAGTCAAGAACTGCCGGAGTTAGAGGGGTCAAAGTTGGACATTTTGGTCATACAGGGTTTCTTTAAAATGTGTGTAACTTTTCACCTATTGGTCCTAGCAAAAATTTAGGTCTTATAGGTTCTACTGAAAAGTTAGAACAACCATTATCTCCTGCAGAACTGTCATCATTTTCAGAATTGATTTTGTTCTTTTTTGCTAGGACCAATAGGTGAAAAGTTACACACATTTTAAAAAAATTCTGTTTGACCAAAATGTCCAACTTTGACCCCCTCTAACTCCGGCAGTTCTATAGTATAACCTTGGTCCAAATTTCATCCAAATCGGAAGACATCGATTTTAAAAATTGGGTCACTTGACACGAAATTGCCCATATATGAATACCGTTTTAAAAGGAAAAAGTTTAAATTTGTGACATTGGTTCCGAAATGTTTGTGTAATCAATAAATTTGTGCAAAAAGTCCAAAAAAGCAGTCTTTGTCAAATAAAACAAGTTTGGAGGGTTCAACAAGTAAAAAAAAATATTTTTCAGTTCTACTCAACAGAACTCACAACTTACACTATTTTATTAGCTTTGTGTATTTTGACTGTCGCACCGTGGAATTATTTCTAAACTGTACAGCTCTTGTACTATTAGAAATAAACAAGTTTTATAGCTAATGAATATTAACATACTAACTTTGAGCAAAATTCAAACCCGATAAGGTGAACACATACATATATATATTTTTAATTTTAATTTAAGAAATAAAAGGTGCTGCTGAAGGTATAATGAGAAGGAATTAAGTGGAGCGGCGGACAGAAAATAGGAAGCAATTTTGGGGATGACAAATAAACTGGTTATTGCTGAAATCAGTTGCTCCATTCTAGAGTGCAAACAGTAAACAGCTTATCTCTTGATCATACCCACAGAAAATCATCATCAGAAAACGGTGAGAATACTTTTGGAATTTCTAACAAAAATTGCCGACAAAAATGTGATGTTTAAGTATTAAAAAAACTAGTTGTGGTCGGTAGAAATGCACTAAAAGCCATCGTACAATGCAATGACAATTCTGTAGCGTAAGAAATGGATCAACGATGAAATTTGAATCCTGGTATTTGAAAGGTAGAATCAAGAGTTTTATTTAACACTAGCAGAATAATTAGAAGTTATTGTAGTCTAGTAAGTAGAGTGTTGGCTTATAAGACGCAAGGCCACGGTTCAAACCCCAGTTCAGACATCAAAACGAAAATATGAAAAAAATACTTCTTCGACGACTTTAGGTTTAGGTTAGAAATCTTGTACTTGACAAGTACAGTAAGCAGTTACTGAAGAGTTGCACATAGAATGTTGAATATTTCCTATAGAATTTTTTTTATATTCCCATTTTGGATGCTTGCAATTTTAAAAGAGACAGTTTATAACAACTCTATTAAACTCATAAATGTCGCAAAATGAGTTATAAGTTCTGTTTAAATGTTTGCCAAAATTTGGTACTTGTACCATACCACAGTTACTTACCATGTGAAACCGAACGGAAAATTTTAATTCTTATGCTTTGCAAAGTTCATAAATTTCCATGATCAATTACGAAATTCTTATATAAAATATACAATTCAGTACAATTTCGAAACAGTCGGGAGTACCATATTTGGTTCAATTGTCAAGTACTTTATGCAGTTGTACTCGTACGAAATGTGTGTAAATAATTTATTCGTATTGTTTTTATAAAATGGGAACAAACCAAACAAACATATTTATATGATAGACACTTATATATGAAAATTAATGGAAAAACAAACTGGAAAACTTATAAATATTTTGCTTTCGTTCCTATGTTCTACATAAACTCTCCACATAGAAGCATTATGATGAAAAATTTAATTTGGAAGCAAGAATGGAATAAACAAGGATTTTTTCTATATTTTAATATTATAAACTCAATAGTTGTTGTTGGTTTTGGCAGGTAAGAATAAATTGCTGCCAATTCACTGTATTGTGTTGTGAAATCTCCATAGCATAGCACAATTCCAGAGTATTTAATTGGGAACAAAATAAAGGTAAAGAAAAATCTGAAATTACTATGCTTCAGGTTCAGTTTCTTACGAAAGATTACGATAAGTTCCAGTATTTTTAAATCTTTATCGCCGAAACTATTACCATTACAAAAGCGAGAGTGTCACACATTGTCTCTTCTTTATCCAACATTGTATTTAAATAGGAAAATTTTATAATTTTAGTTCATAACGTAATATACAACCAATAAAAATATCTCATTGATTAGGAGGAATCCTCGAAAAGCCTGCACACAATGAATGTAAATCTTTATTCGGTTGATAGTTTCGAAACAGAAAAACATTGTACTGCCTTGTAGCTAAACAGTACATATTTTATCATATTCGTTTTTATCTACACACAACAGCATTCAACTGGTCAACGAACACAAATTGGCTTAAATGTTTAGAATAGAAAACATCATGCTTTGGGGGTAACAGTTATGGAGCCCAAAGAAATTTTAATTTCTTGGAAATATTGACTCAAAATATATTATGTTCTGTACGTCATACCATTACATCGAAGTTACGATTGCTTTGAGAACGTCTCTACAGTGAGCAAAAAAAACTTATACACTTATGACGTCTGAATAAATTTTAGTACAAAAAATTATCGCTGGTACAAAAGAACATTTGTTGTTGTTAATATTAAATTGAAGCTTGAAATTATTATTTTTATTATAAATGAAAATATTTCTCTTAAAGGCTATGCAGACAGAAAAGAAGTGTTAAAACTAAATTTCAGTGGCAGAAAATAGTTCGGATAGAAAAGAGATTGGTCTGATAATTACAAAAACTTCGCAAACATATCCCTTAAAAGTGTGTTATGTGCTTGAATTACGAGTTTACAATTTACAACTTGAAATCTCATTGGCCAGATTTCAAGTTATGTTTCCCTATGTTTAGTACCCATGTGCCCACTGGAGCGTTTTTCAATGTTTGCTTGCTGATAAGGTGGTATTTTGATAATTTACTTATCATACAAGTCAATAAATGTTCCAATGTGTTAGAGTCTGGGATTTATGGGTGCTAATCAAAAACTTCTTTCGTATTACGTTCTTTGACTACCTCGACCTAGTGCTTTGTCTAGACTTGAACAAATGGAATCCCATCTTCTAAACGCTTTTTTGTGAGGAAATAGGATCAAATTTACTTACAAAATATGTCAACAATCGCAATAATTACAACGCAGATCATTTCAACGGCGATCTTTAAACCACGACTGTTTTCTTCACACGCAACGCATCTTCACACAAGACTGACTTACTACTACTCGTTGCCTGCTATGTCTTGCCTATTTATATGAGCACGCAATAGGTCGGATGAACGTTCTTGACATAGAACGTTCGCGGTTTCGCCTTCCCGAGAATTCTATAGTGACTTCATTGTTGTTTGTGTATTTGGTTCAGAATGCTTGTTATTATTAGTCTATCCCCTTTTGGTGCATACCGATGATGATGCTTTACTTGTAACATGTTCGGTGTATTTGTTAGTGTAGCGTTTGTTAATCATGTTGATATTAAACGATGTTTCCATTTTCGTAACAATATGAAAAATAAATCAATAGTATGGCAAGAATTCAACATTTACTGTTATGTGAAAAAAAACATACATACTACCCGCAAAAAGGTTTTTAATAATGGCTGCAATATCATTGATTTAATTTTCCTATCTTTTTTCATGTTCGGTTGAGTGCTTTCTTTCCCAAATAAATTTAAATAAGTTTTTGTCAACGCAATGTTTATTCAATTTTCGGTTTTTTTCATTACTTGTTTCCTTTTTCATTGGCTCTTTAACCAGCTGGACAAATTATTGTAAATGGATTTGCAACATGTCATCGTTAACATCATTACTGTTGCCTTCCATTATTGATTTTCAAATTCCTTAATCATCAGGCATGGCCAAAAACGCAATTGAATTTAAATAAATGCTAGGAAATTCACTAAAGTGATTCTTTTTTTCCAATTTCTCTACCATAAATAAGTAAAACGTTCTTATGAAACTCGAAAAAACCAATTCCTAACGTCATGAGAAAATAAGAGCATTACAAAGTACATTTTATATGCAATAATACGGTCGGTTGACTTACGTTTTAGTAACTCAATTTAAATAGCTGGTACAATATGGTAATATTCAACAATTTAGAATTTAAATGTTTTTTGTAAGCACATTTTTGAATAAAAGGTTTACGCTTAAACATGCACTAACAAAATTGGCTTCTTTCATTTCATGATTTTCTTCAATAAGGCAGACTATTATACCATGCGACATCATTATACTCGTAGACGTCTTACAATGATTTGTACATTTAACCAAACATTTATTTTAATTTTATTTTTGGCTTCGAATTTCGAATTTAAATTGATGTTGTGCAATGCGATAGTTGTGAGTAATTATGAGTAGAAGAGAAGAAAGATTTCTAAATCTTAGAATATTCAAGGCATCAAAAATATTCAAAGCATGGAAAAGATATATAAAGTAAATCATAGTTTACTTACTTAAGGGTCATTACAATCCTTTACGTCATAATTGCGACCTAGTTTTGTTGTTAATAATGTCTGCAAATTTCTTCTATCGGGTAGGCTATCTATCGGTTTAAATTTGAATCATCGGTTATTTCAAATCTGGCAATACTTATATTATTCAATTCAGTCACAATATTCAGTATATTGTTACGGAAATGAAAAATCTAGATACTGGTGTTTTGCTTTTAGAGCGTATAGCATTAAAATAATAAACATAAGCTGCGAAAACAAAATGATCATACTGTTTAATATAATAACAAACACCAGCAAAAAATGGTAAACAAGTAAACAAAAATATACCAACAACACTACAATAATAAAAGAGATTTTGAGAAGATGAATTCATGAATGTTTAAATTTGAACAATCGGTTATTATTATATTATGTCCACTGTACGCAATATATTGCTCGAGCAGCAATACGATTTATTAGGCCAAGGAGAAACTGCACGATAATGTCGATTTTGCTAAAAAAAAAAACCATCTTTTTGGATGAAGCTCACTTTTATCTTAGTAGGTAAGTTAATAACCAAAATTGCCGCATTAGGTGCTCAGAAAACCCAAACTGTTTGGTGCGGCTTGGGGAGCAGGGCCATCATTGGCTCATATTTCGTTAAAAATGAAGACACCTATCTACAGGCACATATTTGACGTATTAGTTTCATACATGAAAAAATTTAAAATTTTTTATTGCATACTTTTTAGCTATGTGCCCGCGTCATATATCAAATTAAAGGTCATACTGTTTATAATATTTTATATTCTATACAATAAATACGTAACTAGTACTGAAAACGAAAAAATAGAGCCAATATCCCTAAAAACGTGACTGGGTACCTCTGAGAGCGAAGATACGTTATTTGTATTATTATTGGTTATTATGGACAAATACTTGTACTTTGGAATCTCATTTCATTTAAATGAGTCACTTCTGCAAAATTTTAAAAATGAATTATTGCAAAAATTCTTTAAAACATCTAATAAACAACCACTAGAATGGCACAAAAATGACTTCATATCAAATTCCATTTTTATTTCAACTTAAAACGGGAATTAACTTAACACACTACATATCAAAATATTTTCTTTAACAAACTCCACATAAAGGAAAATCATAACTAAGTATATACATATCTTTGCCAATTATTCATACAGAATTATGTTTCTTCTTAAATAATATGAAAGAAAAGCAGCTGGAAAATTTAATCAATATTATCCCTCAAATACCACAAGACAGCCATTCTTTGGATCAAAAGCATATATCATATAAAACAAAATGGCCAGATAATTGAAAAAATACTACAAAAATTGAATAAATTTCTTGTTAATTTTCTTTTCCTCTGAATTTTTATTCAATTAATTTACTTATACGAAATAAATGTACATCGCCACATACCATAAGTATGTACGTATGTTCCATAATATTTACATTTCATGAAATCTATCTGCATCTGCAAATTCTCATTCACGGCATGTGGTGAGTCTCATTAATATGCGGGTTTTGCCACATTTAAACTGTACATATATATTGTTACGGTTTTACCTTTTTAAAATATGAGTTCGTTTGTTCGATATTTGACAAGTCAAATGTCAACAACGACAAACAAAAAAAACAGTATTTTTAAAACAACCAGTTGTTTTGTTTACCAGCTTAAAATATTGTACTCAATAAACTCAAATAATATTGATTCAATGAAGTACATATATGAACATATTATAAGAAACGCAACTGATGTTTTTCGTTTCCAGAGTACTTCTCTATTTCGTAGGGCGCTAAACTCAAGAAAAAAAATTCAATATACAGTAAGCGTGCGAACAGAATGAGCCCTGATGCCGATCGGAGCCGAGCCAAGCTTATGACGCTTATTTTCGTGCGAGAAAAAAATTTGTATATAACACAGTGAATGCGAGAATCAGCGCTGAAATTCTGTTTATTGCATGTGTTTTGCTTTTATGTCATTTAATATTGTTGTTCATTTGTTTTTATAAAATTGCTGTACACTGTAATGGATTCCTCTGATGTAGAGTATTTTGCTTCTCCTAGTGTGATTAATGCAATTATTAACACAAAGGAATTTGGAATCAATTTGGTGAATTTCATCATTTATATAATGATTTAAAAAATATTCAGCTAAATTTCAACAGTATACCCGACTGAATACGACTGCACACTAAGAAGTAAACATCAACAATGCAAAAAGCGCGCAAAACGCTTTGCAATTGTTTTCTCGCACTCATCGGCTTTGATCTCTGCTCTTGTCGGCGTTCACTGTGTTATACACAAGCTTATTTGTATTGATTTGTATGTAATCAGTTTTATCGCACTGACAACCTTTATCGCACTGACAATCTCGGCTCGGCTTTCATCGCTCAATCTGTTCGCACCCTCACTCTGTTCGCACCCTAACTGATCCATACTCGTACACGCTGTGAAGTTCATGTTAAATATAACTCATACGTCAAGGTGATAAAGAAAATCAAAAACTATAATTGATCGTAATTACTTAAATTATTATCAAGTTTGGTAAATTTTATGAGCTTTTAATGCGTTCAATAGTTATGTGTTCATTTATAAATTTGTGCATATAAGTTTATAGGGCCTATTAATAAAACCAATACAACATGAATGTCAACAAAAAAAATAAGCGACACATAAAGCATGGGCTTTAAAAATGAAACTCTTGCTTTTAATAAAAAATAATATAATTTCTTTCAGTGTTGCAAAACTGAAATTTTAAAATAGTACTGAACTATAACTGAAAAAGTACTTTTTTGCATTAAATGGTACTTTTGTAAAAGATACATACATACATATGCACATACATAATTGGTCGCAATAACCCTCCAATCAGGATTATAAATTCATTTCTCACTTATGTTTGACATGAGTGGCTGGACCAACAGTTTAAAGTCGACACCGAACGACAGATTTTTGAGAAACTTTATGATGGCAATTTTATTTACTCTCATAATTTTTGACAGAAGGAAGTCGGCGGAGAAATATCTTTTTAATATGACATTTCGTTTTGATGGAGATGTCTGCCATGTTGTCGTGGGCTCACGTCTAGAAAGCCAGCTTACTACCTACTATTATTTATATTTAATATACATATGGCCATCGTGTTCCTCACAAACAAGACAAAAAACAGCTGATTCGGAACATAACAAAACGTAAAAACCCCGTTTAGCCAAACTTCGATGGAACGTAATGTAACATACGTTCGTTTTTAGCATATGAAGAGCAATGCAAATGCTTACCGAAATTACATTACGGTTGGCAAAGCGTTTTCTTTGTTTTTGTGTTCTTAATACGAACGTAAGTTCCGTTGACGTTTGGCTAATCAGGGCTGAAGCCTAATTCTACGTTTAGCATTAACATAAAATATGTAATAATAAAAAAATACTGAAAGCGTCGCGGGGGTACTGTGGTATTTTTGGAATGAAAAAGTACTAAAAAAAGTACAAAAGTACTAATTTTTCAACACTGAATTCTTTGTGCATAATTGACAGGCATAAGCATCCTTAAACACCTGCATATGTTTGTACTTATATATGCTTATTAATGGTTATTAACAACCTAAATGGCAAATTGTTAATATACGTTGATTAACTAATTCTTCTTCTGATTATTTGCAGTCATCTTAATATATTAGAACCCAATAGCGAACATATACAAATAATTGAATACCAACAGTATGCAAAAATACATTGAATTTAAAAAATTTATTTTATTTTATCATTAACGTTTTTGAAAGATATTAGAAAAGATTTACGTAGTAATAATTGATTAATAAAAATAACACTAAAATTATCTCATTTGTTTTTTAGAAAGTTTAAAACCTTTGGATACTCAATCACTTAGGCTACTCAGATAAGGTGAATCATCTATTTCTTGTCAATAAATAATTCCTTTCTTATTTTGGTTTGTTCTATTGGATTTAGGTCCAAATATAATCTCTAAAAATGGCAAAGAGATTTAGAGGATGTTCCGAATCAGTGTTCAGCTAAAGGGCTAATAAGTAACCGAGTTTTAAACAATATTTTTGGGCTGCCATGTTTGATACATTACCGAACAGAGGATATAGTGGAAACCTTACAAATGGAAAATTCCTTACACTTCTAGTTAATTTAGAATTAAACGAACTGCTAGTATTTCCTACAAAATTCGGACAAATTTATATTCTTGTTACGGAAAAGAATGCAAATGGGGTTGGACTGGATTACGCAGAAGGCATAGTATACGTCCTGATAAAACGAAACCAACAAGAATAAATACACACATTTTTAGCCAATGAGTTTGTTTGGAGTAGGTCACGGACGCAGTGATAAAGAACAAATAACTGGAACCGATAATGCATTTCAGAACGAATCAATAGGATTGCTGAGACATTACCGGAATGCCCCTTATAGGTTGATCTTAGGTCGTGGCACTCTCCGCATCAATAAATACGTTGTGTACTTCTTTCTGTTTCATTTTGAGGCAATGCTTTAATGTACGTAATGTTTTGTAACGGGTTTTTCAATTCAATTTATACAAATTGTGAAAATTCCTATATAGATAGATAGACTGATAGAGCGTTCTATTGTCGGGCCAACAAAATCAAATAGACAAGCTCTCGCTGTGATATTTTATAATATTCCCCAAGTCGAATTGACTGTCATTTCAAGTGCGAAACTTGTCACTCCAAGTTTTGTAAAAACCATATGACCTCGGTGTAGTGTCGCAGACCAGAGTCTCTCTCTGGTGGGAATCGAATCCACGACCCTCACGCTAATAGTCTAGCACACTACCCACTAGACTACCAGGGCACCAGTTCCTAACTTAAAATGTATTGGTTTTTAGCATAATTGCAGAGATCTTCAAATAAATTTGAAATAACTCTGGTCACGTTTAAAAATTTTAAAAATAGTTTTAAGATTGACCACGATAACTTATTTGATATTGGACATGCCGAAGCGTTTGAAATAATATAAAATTGATGAAGAAAAACAATTTTTAAAGAAACAGAGATTAGGCTACGCCGACTGGGATATGAAAACAAAGGCGATTGGAAAAGAATCCGCTTCTAACCCTACAACTTCCGATTTTATTTTTGGTTTTTATTTTATTCACTGTAAAATTTCTGTGTTGTTATTTATTGTATGTTAAAGATTTTAGAGAGAAAATATTTACGTTCATGTACTAAATGAAATTCTACATATAAAATATGTATAAAGGGCATGTAATTTGCTGTGATTGTGTTTTTTCTTGTTTGATTGCATTTTATCCATCTTAATTTATTCATAGCTTCTAAAAGACTTGTATTCTAATGAAATGAAGAATGAATTCTAAAAATGTCAGCTCAAATCTTAAATAGTTTACCATAAGAAATAGCTAAGTAAGCTTTGTTTCCACTATATTTTTACAGAGTTAAGTTCAGTAATAATATGTACAACTCGAACAGTAAACAGAAATATATTGGAAGTGTGTACCACGGTAATGTTATTCAAAATATTTAGATTTTCCTATAAAGCATTTTCATATTAAGCGCTTCGATCATAAATTCTTAGATTTACGAGCAAAATGAATGTCAGTAAAATACATACATGATGGTTTATACTGGAAAGAACTGTGTTTGAAAGCAACACGTTTTGGAAGCCATTATTGTAACGGGTTAACCATTTTTCGGTTTAAAAGTTAAGTTAAATGAAACACAAATAAAAAGCTTTCAGTTTAGATAATGAAGCTTTTATTTCACTGTAATGGTTGGACTTGATCATTATGTTCGAAATGCATGCGGCTGGATTAATTGCAACGGTCGAATATTTGAGGCAGTTTTCAAACTCCTTTTCGGTTGTGGTAGCTTGACTTTAATTTTGACTTTGAAATACTCCAACGTTCGATGATTATCCGTGTATATACGATTTTTGACGTAATCCTGTAAAAAAGTCTGACGTCGTCATGATGTTGGTGGCCAAATGACGCAGCTAAGGTTCAAGATTTTGATTGCAAATTGAAGTCGCTAAAATATAATGCAATAAAGCCAAAATCAGTCACGTTGTTAAAACAAATACAGTGCATTTCGTAATCTGCAATGCTTTAATTAAATTTTGATCGATAAATCAATCAGCATACCTACAGCGTTGAGAATGATCTACGGACGTTAATGGTAATGTGAGTTGGGGAGGTACAAAATCAAATGAAAAATCCATCATGAATCATAATGTGTGTCCAATTGCTGAGAACACCATGGATTCGGTCGACTACGAACGACATATTTGTAAGAAACTGTTGAAGTCCGACAGTCACCGAAGGAATATTTGTCGTATTTTGTTTAGTTCGAACGACATGGAATGGAAAAAATTCATATTATTTGACACGCCTTCTTCAAGAGCAAGAACAACGTTGTGATCTCTCCTAGTCGATGAAACTCATTCCCCACTTTATTTTATTTATTTATTAATTATTAATCATAGCACAACAAGATAATAATCTTATAAATGAAAGTGCTATGGGAGTACATCAAAGAGGAAAAAGTAATAACAAATCATTGATTATATGAGTAATGAAATGTTTGAAGTACATTATGAATAAAAATTAATAAGAATAAGAACATGTTTTAACCTCAGGAAATAGCAATCGATACAACAAAATTAGGATAAGAAAATGAGTATATGTAAAAAACTAAATTAGGAAAGATACAAATATAAAGAAAAATACAAACAAAGAAATATATATACATATAATGAGATACAATGAAACTTAAATAATAAATTAGAAAAATGAAAATAATTAATCACTAATAAAAATGAAGAGTAAAAATGTATAAAACAATCAAAATATGTTACAAACTACTTAAACAGATTGTATAACTCCTTTTTGAACTTAGTTGCATTGCCTATGTTCTGAATATAATTAGGTAGTGCATTCCAAAGACTGATGGTGTGTATAAAGAACTGTCGTTTCGACAAAAGAGTCCTATGCCTTAATTGGATAATTTTCCTACCGCGGTTGGATCTAGCAAATCTAATCCTGCTAAATAAGTATACTGGCTGTTCCAAAGTAATAATCTTATGGAGGAGAATTAGGCACTTAATATTCAATAGATTATCAAAATGAATACCACATATCGGGTAAGAAAATTGTGATATATGGTCCCGACGTCCCTTAATAAATACATATCTGGCTATGTTATTGTAAGCCAAGTTGAGTTTCCGCCTATCATCCGCATCACAGTTTGCGAAAATTTCCGATCCATATAAAAGAACAGGAATCAAAAACGTTTTTGCCAGTTGCAGGCGTATAGCAAAAGGAGTCGAATCTATAACAGCCCATAAGTTCCTAAGCATACCATAAACTTTACCAACGATGACATTAATGTGGCTAGACCACGTTAGCCGACCATTAAAGATAACACCCAGATTAGATGCCGATTCAACAAAATCAATTTTATTCCCCCTGATAATAATTTCCGGCACGTCAAACGCTCTCTTAGACCTGGAGAGCAATAAACATTTCGATTTAGAGGGATTAATACAAAGTCCATTAGCACTAGCCCAGTTGTCAATTTTCCGTAAATCATCGTTAATCGTATCTACACATAGTCGGATATTATCAATACAAGCGCTCCTATAGAGCTGAACGTCATCAGCGTACATATGTACGCTACAATTATCCAAAACATCAGGAAGGTCGTTAATGTATATACAGAACAAAAGGGGCCCTAGAATTGATCCCTGAGGAATACCTCTTCCAACGTGTACCGAATTCGAGATGTTGCCGTTTAGGTAAACTCGTTGAGATCTGTTAATGAGATAAGAACGTATAAGGCTGCAAGCTGAATTAGAAAAATGAAAGAGGGTCTGTAGCTTTCTCAATAATATTCTGTGATCAACTGTATCAAAAGCCTTAGTGTGATCCAAAAGAACCAAAAACGCTATGTAATTTTCATCCAGCTTCAACCTAAGGTCATCAACTACTTTGACTAAAGCAGTAGTGCAGCTCCTAGCTTTCATAAATCCCGACTGTTTATCAGATAAAAAATTATTACTCGTAAGATAATCGTTCATTTGTCTAGCTATGAGGTTTTCCATAACTTTGGACAGGAACGGAAGAATGGCAATTGGCCTGAATTCATTGTTAGATTTAGGAATTGGGATGATTTTTGACCGTTTCCATTCATCAGGGAAAGAGGACATAGTTAAGACTGAATTAAATACATGAGTAAAATACGGTAAAAGTCTAGGTGACAAAGCTTTTAAAAACAGAGGATCTAAGTCATCAGAACCAATCGCATTCGATTTCACAGAAGATAAGCATTCCAAAACCTCGAGCTGACTAACACAACGAAAACTAAAGGGGTTTTCTAGCGGAACAAAGCAAAGGTCATCATATAGGTTACTGTCAGGTGCAGGAACATTAATATTAACAAATTTGTCATTCAGACCGTTTACATCGACATCAGGAGAAGTATTATGGCATTTATGTCCAATACCAATATCGCGGATTACCTTCCATTTAGCTTTATTATCTAATGCGGAAGCGAACTTCCTGCCGTAAAACAATGTTTTTGCAATTTTAATGTGTTTGGTAACCTGACTACGAGCGGCTTTATGAACGGCTTTCAGATCATCCGTTCTGAACCTCTTCCATCGCCGATAGGCAATGTCGCGCTTATCAATTAATGCTTTAATTTCAGCATTAAACCACGGTTGGTGTTTGGCTTTAACAAGTTTTGTTTTGATAGGAACACAACTGTCATATAGCAGACGCACATTTTCCTGAATTAGTGCCACCTGGTCGTTTACATTACCCAGTGAGTAGATTTGATCCCAACAGATATCATCAACACTTCTGTTCAAAACTGTAAAATCGATACTTTTAAAATCACGGTAATATTGCTATATCAGCATGAAAATTCTCGCATACGGTGCTCGCAGAATCGAAACATGATTGTCGAAAAGTCAATGGCACCAATAAAATGACTTTTTGGGTCACTTTATGGTATAGAGGTACCCTTGGGTCGGAAGAAACCATAATCTTAATAAATAGCTCTATAGTCGTTTGATAATCGACCCTTTCTGGCCTGAAATTAAAGATTATGGAGTGGACGGTATGTGGTTTCAACAAGACTGTACAACATGGTTATCGGACTTGAAGACGTTTGACTTTTTACGGGGCTAAGTCAAAGGCCTTATATCTACGCGGATAATTTCAGAACGTTGCCCTAAATTCGAAAATGTGGTGGAATGCCATCTCAAAAGGATCGGCTACTGCAGCTAACCTAGAGGTAATATTTGAATAACATTATATTCCATACATACTGTCAACATCCAATCCAATTATAATTAAATGAAGGCTTCGTGGAGATTGTAGTCTTGTGTTTTTTATTAACTTTATTTCTGAAGCCGAAAAATTAATAACCCGTTATATTGTTTCCAAATATAAATGATATTTTCAAAATTTAAGCTACATACGTACGCTAACTGAGCACCACACAATTCAATAGCTGGACGAGACAATGATTGATGTTCCTTCATCACAAGCACATGTAAATATTTCATAGTAGCGTCAGCGTATTCATCTTACGTCATAATTCGCTGACAAATTGTTGCAATATTTTTCATTTCAACACTTTGTGAAAAACAATTCCTTCCAGTAGATATAAAGGAATCCAAAATAAAAATGTTGAAGGTCAAGTTCATGCATCATTGTTGCTTACGGGCATTGTGCTTTTGACGACATATCATATTAAAAAACCTAAAAATAAACTCTCAAGAGAGATAAAATGAGAAAAAAATTTACGAACAATTTATAATTTCCTGTTTCTTCTTGCTTCTATTGAAGTTTTCTTTCTTACTATATTACAGTCTTATGTAATTTGACATTATTTTGTTTTCAACAGGATAATAAATATTTATTTGTAAGGGGCATAAAAAAGCAACCAAACGGTATAATCTTCTTATATAATAAAATGAATATGTGTTTATTTGTTTGTGGGTTTGTTTGAAGTCTATAGACGGCCAAACGGCTGGACCGATTTTCTGGACCAGTACCTTCCTGTATGTCTGGAAGGAACTATAAGCTACTTTTTATTTTAAAATTTCAAGAAGGTGAGGTGCCACGCCCTCATACCCAATAAGTATTTAATGTCGCATATCTCATAAACTGCAACAGCTAGAGTCCTCAAATTTTGTATGGACGACTTTGACGTATAAATAAACAAAATGGGCGGATTGGCTATAGTGAGCGTGTCACCTCCCATAGTATACCTTATATAAAAAAATGAATGTTTGTTTGTATGTACCTTATACAATCGTAAACTATGCCTTTGATCATGTTATGATCTTTAGCAAAGTTGTTGCGCATGAGCCGGGGAAGATTACTAAGTTGGTATGACCAATTTCCGACAGATGGTGCCACTGAAAATTACTCAAAATTAATTAATTCGTAAACAGTGCATTCTTTAACAAAGTTGTTTCGCATGAGCCGACGAAGGTTGGTGCGATTAATTTCCGATGGTCGGCGTCACTGAAAATTATTCAAAATGTATGACAAGCCATTGGTCGACCTACAACTCAATCACGGAAGAAAAGAGCATTACGAACCTCAGAATCAGGCGAGCATTGAGCATTGAGTCCCGTTCGCTTGAACCACTTGAACAACGAGAAGTGAGATTAGAAACTGATCGAACGCGTACTACTCAGGCCCGTTCATCTGAATCATCAGGACAACGGGAAACAAAGTCAATAAAATGATTCATAATTAATTGTAATGTCTTTCCTTCAAATTCATTGTAGTTGGTGGCGCAGCAACACGCGCAGGGTACAGATAGTAGAATAGAAAATAATATATTTTTACGAAAATGGAAAAATATAGATACTGGTGTTTTGCTTTTACATCGTTTAACATTAAAATTATAAACAAATGGTACAAAAACAAAAACAATGAACTTGTTTAGAAATTATCGCACAGCGTAATATAACAACAAACAGGAGCATAAATAAATGATAAACAATTAAACAAAAATATACCAACAAACACCAGCATAAAAAATTGTAAACAAGTAAACAAAAATACAACAAAAAACACTGCAATAATAAATGTAACCAAAATACACAAACAACAATAATGAAACAACATGTTTACCTTTATAGAGATCTCGAGAAGGCAAAGCCATGAGAATTCGCCTTCAAGAACATTCATCAGACTGTTTACATTCCCGTATAAAAAGCAAGGCCAAGCAGGCAACTGAGTTAGTAAAAACGCAGTCAGTCTTGTATGAAGACGCGGTGCGTTTGAAGTGAGTAACCGTGGTTTGAAGATCTCCGTTAAAATGATCTGTCAAGCAATTGTCTAGTGATTGTTATTGTTTATGCAAAGGGTGTAAACAGAGGAACAACGAACGAAACAATTGTTGTTATTACATCAAGTTGTGAACAGTGGCACACAGAATTTTGCGAAGAATAAAGAATTTTAATTAAAACTAAACACAAACTTATTTTTATTTTATTTGCAATCAACGACCTCATATTTTAAACGATAACAACATATTGTAACAATATATTGGCACTTTAAGTAAGAAATTAAAGAAACTATAAAGTAGACAAACATCAACAAATGCAAAAATACTAGATTTTGAGTTTGGAATATCTATACCTTCAATTGGATGGTTATAAAGTTATATGCATACTATCAGAATCAGAATGTTTTATAATTATTGTTTTTAAGTGCCATAATTAAGATAATTTTCTTTTGTTAATTATATTTATAATTAATTGTTTCAGTTAAATACTTAACCATTCATTTCATTCCTTTGGTCAGGATTACTACCTAGCTTCTCTCATCACCTACGTCGTGGGTTTTAATTTTATCCGAACAACAGATAATCTTCTCACGGTAATTTTATTTACTCTCAGAGTTTTTGCCAGAAGGCAGCTGAGAAAAAGCCGTCAAAGGAATGTTTGTAAATAAAATTGCCATGAAAAGTTTCTCAAAAAAAATCTGTCGTTCGGAATCGACTGTAAACTGTAGGTCCCGCCACTCATGAATAAAATTAACACACACAACATAAGTGGTTTGAGAAACTAGGTCCATAAACCTGACTGAAGGGCTGTAATGACCACATATATATGTATGTATGTATGACAATAATGTTTATTTGTCAGGCTTATATAATATTATAATTACTTAAATGTTTTATTATTACCCTTTTTTCTGGCCTAAAGAAATTCAAATAATTGACATTTACATATAAACAGCCTTTTTTATTTCCATAATCAACAAAACAAATAGAAAATCCAATTTCATTTTTGAAAGGAAGAGATTTGTTATTGTGCCCATTATTTGCTTTGTAAGTCGTTAATTATTTTATACTTGAAAGTGTTTTTCATTTTCACTCGTAATAAATAAACTGGACAAAAGCATAGGAGTTGCTTTCAGAATACTAAAGAATAATAATGAAAGAAATTGTTTAATTGAAAATATCTTTTTACTTTCCCAACCTCCCTTGAAATCTATTTTTTTTCATTTAAATGAATGCCTTGTTTAAAACAGGAATGCCTATGGAAAAAAAATTTAAAATGAAAATTATGAAGGTTAGGTTGGGTTAAATTGAAACTAATTGTTCTTAATAATACTGTTGCACTGTTGGAATGTGGGTATTTGTTTGACGCTAATGAAGGTGATTTTATAAGTGATACTCACAAAATGTTATTGGGATACGCCTCATATTTAAAATATATTTTGTACATTACATTGAGCAATGGGAATCCACGAGATGCCTCTCTTTATATCTGGAAGTAAATTGAATGAAGAAAATGTGATCATGTAATATTCCCTCTTTTCGATTATCAATAAAAGTGTGACTCCCTCGCATATTAAACATCTCGGTAGTCCTATTAATAGACATCTGACTTGGGGACTGTCAGCTTTTATTATATAATTGACAGCTTAATACTATGTTCAGATATGCACTTTTATTGAGTCAATATTCGGTTTATTGAGTACAATATTTTAAGTGTTCAGGCATAACAATATACGCAGTTCAGCTGCTTATTCAATATTCATTTGACAGCTGGTAAACAAAACAGCTGGTTGTTTCAACAAAAATTTTTTTATTTTGTTTGGTTGTTTTCTTTGTTTTGTTTTCTTTTTGGCATTTGAGTTGTTCGGTTAATTGCAATATGCGCACTAAACGCAATAATTAATTGAAACTTTATATGAAATATTGAGCGCAATAAAGGTGCATGTCTGAACACCGTATGACAATATGGAAATATTTATTACTTATAGGATGTCTACCTTTGCTTAGGTTAGGTTAGGTTGGAGGACGTGTACTTGTCAATTAAGACCAGTACAGTACCCGGAGGTCGAATTGACCCATTGTACAACGTCTTAGTTTCTCACACCACCTATGTTGTGTGTTTTAATTTTTATACATGAGTGCTGGAACCTACAGTTTAAAGTCGACTCCGAACGACAGAATTTTTGCAAGACATCTGCTGAGAGGAAGTCGCCGAAGAATTTTATTGGCGTGTAATACACAAATGCCTGAAAGATGAAAAAAATGTGAAAACAGCAATGGGCAATGCTATTAAAAACTTTTGTTTTAATTTCACAAAACCATACCTGTTAAATTTTGATTACGATTAGTAATCAATTACATTACTTTTTAAAAAGAATCGTAATGATTATATAATTCTATGAAAAATTTTTTCCAATTACTAATTGATTACGATTACCAAAGAATCAAAAAATAATCAGAATTCTGACGATTAGTCTAATAATCAAAAAGAATCAAAAGAAGTTTAAAAAAGAATAAAATTGTTTTAAATAATTCTTTTTGATTATTTTCAAATATACAAAAGTAATCCAAAAGTAATCAAATTTTTTGTCAATAATTCTTTTTCATTATTTTCAAATATTCCAAAAGAGTTCAAAGTAATTATTGAAAATAAATTGATTACTTTTGGATTACTTTTGATTCCTTTTGATTATTAGACTAATAGCCAGTAATCCTGATTATTTTTTGACTATTTTGTAATCGTAATCAATTATTAACTATTTTAACAAAAATAATCGTAATTGTAATCATTATTTCACCATTCAAAAAAAAGTAATCAAATTACTAATCATTACGATTACTAATCATTACTTAACAGGTATGCACAAAACAACGCACATTTCATATGGGTGCACCTGGTACGCACTTGAATCCGTTATTTTGAATTTGGCAATACTTATGTATGTCATTCTATTCTGTCACAATATTCAGTGTATTATCTCCACTGATCGTAATGAATCGATTTATGCTTGAGCAACGATAGGATTTATTGGACCAGCGAGAAACGTAACGATGAAGACGATTTTGCCAACAAAAAAATAATCTTTTCGGATGAACGACATCGTGAAGTGAAGAAAGAAATATGAGAATGAGGACGGCGCAACTATTATGGTCAACGGTGACACCTATCGCACCATCAATCATAGTCATAGTAATGATGTGAACGATGTTTGATGGGACAGGATGGTGCAACTTACCACACATCTCATGCCACAGTCAATTTATTGCGTCAATCGTTTGATGGCCTTTCAATGAACCGAAATGGTGATGTCTATTGGCCGCCAAGAAGTTGCGATTTGACACCGTTGGACTATTTTCTGTGGAGCGACGTTAAAGAAATATATTATGGTGAAGTTGGCATTTGAAGGCCAACATTCGTGATGCCATTGCCGAGATACGACTGCGTACACTCGAAAAAGTGTCGAAAATTATACTTCCCTACAAAAGAATAAAAATTTCATACCGTTTTTGTTATATTGCATTTTAAACTTTTTAATTTCCCTCGCTAAATGACTAGCTATATTTATGAATAATTGTTTGTTTCTTACTTCCTTTTGCTATGAAGAGTTTTGAAAAAAGGGAAAAAATAATTTCCATACTACTGGCTACGACAATCTCTTCATTATCAATTTTAATATTTTCTGTTACAAAAGAAAAGTATAAAAAAGCTCTTTTGTTTTATTGCTTTATACTCCACTCAATAAATAATGACGGCACTACCTATCTACTTTTATGCTTCGATTAATAATTACGTTCCACAAAAGAGGTTTCAAAATTTTTATGATAATTGCTTAAGGGTAACTGTCATAAATTAAAATTATTTTTGTTAATTGGCCATAACGTTTCTGTCAATTTAATTTTAAATCAGTTTAATAAAAATCTTTAATTTGTATGCTCTAGTGACGTAATTTTACAACATATTGATTGTATTTTAAATAAGCATTTATACACATTAAGCTTTAATATAATTAAATATAAATTATTGCAACCCAAAGATATATCAAATGTTATATTTATTTTATTTTAAATAATTACACATCAAAATCGCATTTTCCACATCAGACGTTAGTCTGTTTCGATAATAATATACATACATATGTATATAACACAATTTGCAATTAAATAAATTGAATTGAACAATTTCAATAATTTAATTTTAAATGGATTTTTTGTTAACTTTTATTTTAATTTGCTGCGCCACCAACAATAATAAATTTGAGGGAAAGACATTACACAAATATCCAATTAATTTTGAATCATTTTTCCCGTTGTCCAGATGATTCAGACGTACGGGCCTGAGTAGTACGCATTCGATCAGTTTCTAATCTCACTTGTCGTGATTCAGGCGAACGGGTCTCAGGGGCTTGTACTCGAAGATTTTCCAGTCTCAATGCTTCTTGACGTGCAGGTCCACCAATTGCTTGTCGCACGGGAAAGATGTGAAAAATGCCTTTAAATTTATTAGAATTTCACGATGTACCCAATCCAATTGAACCCAACAGCAGTTTTAAAAATGTTCTAAATTAAAATGTTTTAAACTTGTGATTGAAATTTTACGGGAATGAATTATACCAAATGTTGTTAAAATCATAAATGATGAATCCTAAATTGTCTGGTATTTGTCCGATGAACACATGATCAAATGCATAGTTTACGATTCAATTCGTTTTGAATAATTCTCAGTACCGCTATATATCGGAAATTAATCGCACTAATTTAGAAACCTCCGTCGACTTATGCGCAACAACTTTTCTAAAGATCATAACATGGTCAAATGCACAGTTTACGATTTAATTCATTTTTAGTAATTTTCAGTGGCGCCACCTGTCGGAAATTTGTCATACCAACTTAGGGACCTTCCCCGGCTAATGCGCAACAACTCTGCTAAAGATCATAACATGATCAAATGCATAGTTTACGATTCTATTAATCACATACAAACAAACATTCATTTTTGTGTATATAGATTATTAAATCTTTCTAAACAAGAATATTTATATGCATACAAATTTTAATATACTGTGGATCATAGTGAAATTGGTAACTAAAGGAAGGATTTTAACGGGCAGATAAATTATTTTTCATTATTATAAGTGGACAATGAAGTAGCCATAGACGTAAAGCCACGCCAGACATCAAGACAAAATACAAAAAAGTATTTCTTCGGCGTCTTAATCTCAGCAGATATCTGGCAAAAACTCTGAGAGTAAATAAAATTGCCATGAAACAGTTTCTCAAAAATCTGTCGTTCGGAGTCGACTTTAAACTGTAGATCCCGCCATTCATGTATAAAATTAACACACACAACATAAGTGGTGTGAGAAACTAGGTCGTAATCCTGACTGAAGGGTTGTAATGACCAATTATGTATGTACACGGACTCAAACAATTGCCCGTACACTAAACTATTGAAAATATAATTTAATGTAGTTCGGAAAATATATATCCAATGAAAATGAGTTCTTGATTTTTAAAAAGCGCAACAGGCATATTACACAAATACAAACACATAAAGTTTAAAACAGAAATAAATTTTATTGAACTAACAAAATTAAAAAAATACTTCAGAAACCAAACTCAAAAAATTATCCGTACAGAATAATATTTTTATACCTTAAAACTAATTAATGTGGTTTTAATAACGGGTGGGATATCCTTTGGCTTTAATAACCTTTTTTAAACGGTTCTTCATTGATAATAACAATTTACTAGTAATTTCTTGACCAATATTCAGCCATTAATCGGTAATAACGTTTTTGACCATTTCCTTGCCAGTGATTGTAGGCTGACGGATTTTTTTCTCCAAAACTCTCCATAGATGCTCTATGGGGTTAAGGTCTGGACTCTGAGGATGATCAGAAAGCACTTCTTTTACGTTTTCACATAACCATTCACTTACAATTTTGGCCTTATGTTTTGGGTCATTATCGTGACCGAGTCGAAAATCCCCTAGCATTCCTAATTACGTTGCTCTAGCTTCCAAATTTTATTTTAAAATATTCAAATAATGGTGTTTATCCATTGTAGTTTCAACAAAAACGAGATTTCCGACACCTCCTGCTGACATGGCACCCCAAACCACCACATTACCACCACCATGTTATAAAGTTGGCTTTAGATTTTTCAACTCAAGAGCTGTATTTTCTCTACGCCACAAAAATCTCCTGCCGTCTGAGCCAAAAATATTAAACTTACTTTCGTCCGTAAATATCACAGTATTCCAGAAGTCTTCTGATTTATTAACATATTTTTTGGCTCCAGATCAGACGGCAGGCTTGAGTTGAAAAATCTAAAGTCAACTTTAAAATATGGTGGAGGTAATGTAATGGTTTGGAGTGCCATGTCAGCAGGAGGTGTTGTCAGCAGGGGAAAAATGATTCAAAATTAATTGGATATTTAAGTAATATCTTTCCCTCAAATTTATTCTTGTTGGTGACGCAGCAAATTAAAATAAAAGTTAACAAAAAATCCATTTAAAATTAAATTATTGAAATTATTCAATTCAATTTATTTAATTGCAAATTGTGTTATATACATATGTATGTATATTATTATCGAAACAGACTAACGTCTGATGTGGAAAATGCGATTTTGATGTGTAATTATTTAAAATAAAATGAATATAACATTTGATATTTCTTTGGGTTGCAATAATTTATATTTAATTATATTAAAGCTTAATGTGTATAAATGCTTATTTAAAATACAATCAATATGTTGTAAAATTACGTCACTAGAGCATACAAATTAAAGATTTTTATTAAACTGATTTAAAATTAAATTGACAGAAACGTTATGGCCAATTAACAAAAATAATTTTAATTTATGACAGTTACCCTTAAGCAATTATCATAAAAATTTTGAAACCTCTTTTGTGGAACGTAATTATTAATCGAAACATAAAAGTAGATAGGTAGTGCCGTCATTATTTATTGAGTGGAGTATAAAGCAATAAAACAAATGAGCTTTTTTATACTTTTCTTTTGTAACAGAAAATATTAAAATTGATAATGAAGAGATTGTCGTAGCCAGTAGTATGGAAATTATTTTTTTCCACAGTGCAGTGGGTCAATTCGACCTCCGGGTACTGTGCTTGTCTTAATTGACATGTACACGTCCTCTAACCTAACACTACATTAACTTCGAGGCTCACATTGGACCATTCTTATTGTGACCTGAATTTGTTACCAAACACCAATTTATTATGTTATTATTATATATTGAGAATAATATATAACATGGCAGATTCAAACTTAAACTTAACTTTAACAGTTAAATGTAGGACTGTAGCTTCACGCTCGCTTCTATGTTATTGTCCACTTAGGTTGGATTAGGTTAGAGGACTCTCAATATGGCAACTTTGAATATAAACAAAATCAGCAAATACAACAAGAAAAAATCCGTTGTTCTCACTGCGTTTTAAAAAAAAACCTGTTTAATTATGCAACGTTATCGACATTGCTCCGGCACTGCCACATTTTATCTGTAAATTGTAATAACAAAATGCAGTTAAAGGTGGCTTTAAAGTTCACTTTAACTAAAGTTACCTTTAACTAAACCCAACTTTAACGGCAAGTTGTAATAATGGCCCTGAATGTAAAAAAAATCGGATATCAATATTATCCCTGCTCTTGCTCACACAAAAATGTAACAAATCTTAGCAACCAGAGCCTCTAAGGCTCATATATAAAAACTACTGGTTTTTCGTACGAAAAATGTTTTAGCCTGTTATTTATAAACAAATATTTTCACACTCTACAAAATCTAAAAGCAATTGATGTTGTTTTCAAATTTAATTTTTAACTTAAACAAAAAGGAATTTCCGCTCGTAAAAGTATGCAGAATAGAGAAATTGTATATGAAAGCAAAATCTTTTTATTATTAGAAGAGGACTTAAAAAGATTTGAAGAATAATTTATTCAGTCAAATACTTTAAAAAAATATGAACTACTTTGTACGTATTTCTGAGGTTCATATCAGTAGTTAACGTTACATTTTTATATATCGATCTCTACCAGATGGAAATATCTAATAATTATTAATTAATTTATTTCACTAAATTTTTCAAAACGTATGTAAAATAAAAGTCATGAAATTTTAAATAAACGGTTACTTCGCTGTATTTAAACCTTTAATAACATAAAATACGTAACGGCATTTAAACAGTAAAATTTGTTTGGTGTTTGGTAACAAATTCAGGTCACAATAAGAATGGTCCAATGTGAGCCTCGAAGTTAATGTAGTGTTAGGTTAGAGGACGTGTACATGTCAATTAAAACAAGTACAGTACCCGGAGCTCGAATTGACCCACTGTACTAATGGAGTTTTAGCTACCTTTGAATTTATAGCTCTAAATCATTGGGTTTGCAATGGAGCGTTAGATAACTTTATAGCTTTAACACATTGGATTTGCCATATACAAATTTGTTGTGTCTTGTTTCACCCGTAAGTAAGTTTGCGTTAGAACCAAGTAATGATTAGTAATCGTAGTGATTAGTAATAAGATAATACTTTTTATAGTGGTAAAATAACGATTACAATTGGGTGTCCTGGTAGTCCAGTGGGTAGTGTGCTAGACTATTAGCGTGAGGGTCGTGGGTTCGATTCCCACCAGAGACTTTGGCCTGTTTCATTACACCGAGTATATGGTCAAAGTTACTCAATTCGTATATAATTAAAATATAATTTGTAATTGTATTGTAATAAATAAATAAATAAATTAACAATTACACTTGCGGTTATTTTTGGTTTGAATAATTTATAATTGATTAGAATTACAAATAATCAAAAATAATCAGTATTACTTGCGATTAAGTATAAAATATTTAAAAAGAATCAAAAGTACTCAAAATGTTTTCAATATTTCTTGTTGATTATTTTCAATAATTGCAAAATGCATGAATCTCCAATTTATTTGAAACAGTAATTTTTCGAATTAAAGAATTGAGGTTTTATAGTGGACTGTCCGTTAGTTTTAATATGTTATTATGGATATAAACTTTTTATTTGTTATTGAAAATAATTTGATTACTTTTGATTACTTTTGATTCTTTTGAATTATTTTCAATTTCATAGAATTAAATAATCAGAAAAACCGAAAATTTGTGATTTCAGTGTAAATAATTTATTTGTGACAATGTAGTCAAAATTTTTTTTACTCTCAGAGTTTTTGCCAGAAATCTGCTGAGAGGAAGTCGCCGAAAAATACTTTTTGTATTTTGTTTCTGATGTTTGGCCTGGGGCTCGAACCCTGGCTTTGCGTCTAATAAGCCAACACACTACCTACTAGACTACGGCGACTTCTAAGAAATGTTTATGTTGTCCGTCTATCCCCATGAATTTATCCCGATATAAAAGTCCAGACATTTTCGTAAGCAACACCAGTTCATCTAAAACATTCAAACGGATCGAACAATATTTTCGAATAACAGTGAATAATTATCATGGCACCCGTAGCAGCTAGAAATAACACTAAGAAAGAGAATACCAACGTTTATGCAAAGGATAAATTACATCAAGTGCAGCATGCAAATACAAACATCTCTTACATGCTTTATTTACACCGCGAAGAGCTGAGAAATAGGAAACCAAGTTTCATGCGCAAAGCCTACATAAAGTTGCAACTGACGCATAAACGCAGAAAAAACGTACGAAATTCCGATAAACGTTCTTATGATGATTTGCTTAACATCAGTTGCCAAACCATTTCTAGGAATTAGTTGAGACGACTAATTGCCCTTGTGAAAGACTATAGAGCCGACAAATACCAGATGCAGCTAAAGCAACAACTCAAAAAACATTTGCCACAGCAGGAACCACAGAATCCACAATTGCCGCCGTAAGAAAAATAACCATCTTTGCAACTACAACCAAAGCCATATGAGGGCACTTTATACTCTACTCAGGTGTATAGACTTAGGAGGAGATTATTTATTTTTATTTAATTAGTTAAGCTTGTAATTTTAATTTAAGTTTTAAAAATATATACATATTTATTATAATTTCAAATTATATTTTTTAAATATGTTTACGACCATGTTCCAGATTTAAATTGATTAACCACTTAACAACCATAAGGTTATGACAGGAAAAATTATCTTTTTATCTCCTTAGAATGATTCATTCATTGGGTGTCAAATTTGTTTATTTTATAACCAAATTACCAAAACCAATAGTGGGCTTGTGAAGGCGCCGTGGTCTAGTAGGCAGTGTGTTATTATTAGACGTGAGGCCTCGGTTCAAACCCCAGGTCAAGGTTTCTTAGTCGACCTCCTCTCAGCAGATTTCTAGCAAAAATTCTGGGAGTAAATAAAATTGACATGAAAAGTTTCTCAAAAATCTGTCATTCGCAGTCGACTTTAAACTGTAGGTCCCGCCACTCATGTACAAAAATTAACGCACACAACATAAGTGGTGTGAGAAACTAGGTCTTAATCCTGACTAAAGGGTTGTAATGACTAATTATGTGTAGAAGTAGAAAATTTCCTTACGGATCATAGGGACACCGGTGTTACTTAGTGTTTACAATAAATTTTTTAAGTTTTCAATACTAATAGCTTTTTGTATTTATTAAAATATGAAGTCGCCGTAGTATAGTAGGTAGTGTGTTGGCTTACAAGATTCAAATCCGAAATATAAGCAAATTTTTCTTCGGCGACTTCAGGAAGTCTCTCTGCAGGTTTCTGGCAAAAATACTGAGAGTAAAAAGAAATTGGTATGAAAAGTTTCTCAAAACGATATGTAACTCGGTGTCGACTTTACACTGTAGGTGCAGCCACTCATGTATAAAATTAACCCACACAACATAAGTGGTGTGAGAAATTAGGTCATAATCCTGACCAAAGGGTTGGAATGACCAACGACTACATATAGGAAGCTTAAATTGTTAGTTGTTCATATTTTTGAAATTCTCGTCTTGGAACATATCTGCCCCTATGGTCGGTAAAAGGCCATACAAAAAAACAGATTATCTAGGTGTACAGGTCGGATATAAATAAATAATATAAAAACAAAAAAATCATTACTTGGTGCGACAGTCAAAACATACCCAGCTAATGATCTGGTTACTACGGTAATTTTTATCCGATTTGATCAAACGAAGTGTCAATCTCTTCACAAGATACTGCGCTTTCAGAACGTCGTCACTTATTTAATATTTCTTAATTAAAGCTTGCTACTATGAACGGACAAACTTGAAAAATTATGAAAAAAAATTCACATTTGTCAAGTTTACCTCATCAAACCGCAAATATATATATATATAGTTTATATGGAGTAGAACTCAAAAATATTTTTTATATATCTTGAACCCTCCAAAGTTGTTTTATAAAAAAATATTTTACAGTTCTACTCCATAGAACTCCCAACTTACACTATGTCATCAGCTGGGTGTATTTCAATATTTTTTTATTTTGTCGCATAGTGTTATATGTAAAATAAGAACCAACAAAAAAAATTTACATATGTTTGGTGATAATTTACATATCAAAACATATTATAATCTTACAGGCAAAAACTGTTCAAATTTTGCATCTGCTATATTTGCTATATTATAGGAACCATAAATATTCGGGTTTAGAAATTAATAAAAGTGACATAATACCCACCCGGTAGTAAGTTGTTCAGATTTTTGCTATTTTCGTTTTGGTACATGTGTCCCTGTGGTCGTTGAAGAGTTAAAACAGTTTGTATAGGTGTACAAATAGATTATACATAAATAAATAAATAATAGAACAAAAAAATCTTTATTTATAAATAATTAATTTCAGAAGTAAATAATTATTCTTCTAAATTCATTTTTCCCTGGTTAGAAGGTCATAACACTATAACCTTTTCAATGTTAATATATTTTTTGTTTTATTTAATTTTTCACTATAATATTTAAACATTAAACATATGTATGTAGACAGACATATGCATATGAAACATATAACTTTTTGCACCTTTAGTAAGTGTAAATATCATAAATTATTACAGAATTTTTCTTTATGTCACTTTCGCAAATGAAAAATTTGTTTTCTTTAACAATAAAAAAACGTTCAAGGCCGGCAGTTGCCTACAGGCTTTATAATGTTCGTGCCACAACTTGGCTGCTTGAAAGAACACAGAAAAAATATCAAAAATTTGTCATCTTCTACTTTTTCTTTAATATTTTGTTTATGTTTTCTTCTTTTATTTCAACGTCAATCTATATTATTTCACAATTTAGCTGTCAACAATATGAAAAACATTTGAAGATCGGCATTTTCTTTGGAGCAGCTTTAATATGTATACTAGAAAATCGTAAATATGTAAGAACTGTAGAAGTCGTCGTAGTCTAGTAGGTAATGTGTTTTCTTATTAGATTGATACCATAGTTCAAACCACAGGTCAGAGAACTCTAACAAAACGAAAGTTGAAACAAATATTTCTTCGCCGACTACTCTCAGTAGATTTCTAGCAAATCTGTCGTTCCGCGTCGACTTTAAACTGTAGGTCCCGCCGCTTATGTATAAAATTAACACACGCAACATTAGTGGTGTGAGATGCTAGGTTGTAATTCTGATTGAAGTTTAGTAATGTATGCATGTACATACATTTGTATATTATTTTTTCAAAAATTAAAAATTTTAATTTTACTTCACATAATGTATGAGGTTACAAAGGCAATGTAAACGGCCGACTGTTACATATGTATGTATATGAAACGGCATTTGAAACTATTTCCTGTTCAGAAAAAACTCTTTTTTTCTGTTTAGGCTTAAACGACTTTATTTAACTGCAGTTCGAAACTTCACATTTGTTTCTGTATTAGATCCCTGTGAACATTAATGAGTTTGCAATGCGATCAGACTTAGTGATGTCACATAAATACTTAATTAAATTGTCCTAAAAATGTAATGGCCCACATTGAGGTTTAGAGTATAAAATGGAAAATTCAATATTCAAGCAACACAATGTTTAAAAATGAAGAAATATGGATTAAGAAAATGTTTTTGCGTTTTAACTGGAAACGCAAATTCTAAGTGATTAAATCAGAGCGCAATTTCTGACATCATATTGAAGACTCGCCAAGAATGTATCAAAACAAGTGGATTTAAACACTTGAGATTATTTAGAAACACTTCAAAGTTTATTTGTATATAATTTTGTTGGACTGATTGAACACAAGTAATTTTCAGTATCTGGAAAATGTGGTTTGTGTGATTCTAGAAGTATTAACAAACGGTCACTTTGTTGGCTATAATTTTTTTTTCCAAAATTTTAAATCGTAATTACAAAATAAATTAATAGGATTCTCTGAAAACTCTTACATTTTTACCCTTTTAAAAACGTTTAAAATATGAAATAAAACTAAATTTGTGTTTAGTTTTAAATAAATTCTTTATTGTTCGCAACTTGATTTACACAGCAACAATCTGCTTTATTTGTTATTCTTCTTTACACTCTTCCAAATACACGCTAACAATTGTTCGTTAGATCTTTACAACGCAGATCTTCAAACCACGATTTTTCTCTTCACACCCAATGCGTCTTCACTCAAGAATGACTAAATTTTTAATGATCCCGTTTCCTGTTTTGTTTTGCCTTTTATATCACTGGGTAAACAGTCTGATGAATGCTCTGGAAGTAGAAATCGCGAAATCTCTATAAGTGTAAACATGTTGATTACGTTATTGTTGTTTGTGTATTTTATTTACTTTTGTCCTTGCAGTGTTGTTGTTGCCTGTTTGTTTACTTGTTTATCCCCTTTTTGTACTGATGTTGTTGCTATATTTTTGTTTATTCGTTGATAATGCAAACAAGTCCGTTCTTTTTGTTTTTATAGCTTTCGTTTATTATTTTAATGTTAATGTGAAATTGACACATTTTACAATAAACAATGAAGATCAGTCAAAAAATCTTAACATTTTTGAATTGAAACTTCATTTGATAAGATGACATAAATAAAAAGTATAACACGACTGTTATACTATTTAAATAATAACTACGATAATTTTTATCCGATTTTATCAAACGAAGTGTCAATCTCTTCACAAGATAATACATTTTCAGAATGTCACAACTTACTTATTTATTTATTTATTAATTACAAATTATACAATTTACAATACAATTACAAATTATATTCTAATTATATACGAGCTGAGTAACTTTGACCATATGCTCGGTGTAGTGTCACAGGCCAGAGTCTCTCGTGGGAATCGACCCACTACCCTCACGCTAATAAACTAGCACAGTACCCGCTAGACTACTAGGGCACCCTGTCACAACTTATTTCATATTTTTTAATTAAATTTTTCAAACTCATTACGTGTAAGTTTGAACAATATGTTTATGTATATCGTTTCAAAGCCCCTTCTCTTCCCTTTTCAAAAAAATTTAAATATTGAAAATAGGTTAAAAAGTATTTGAGCAAACAATAATTGTGTGTGAAAAGATTAACCCTTTGCGACCGTATGTCTGCTCTCAGCCACCAAAGCTTTTTAACCGTTCCAGTCGTATGTGTGTTCTCAGCCACAAAAGCTTTATTACCGATCTAGTCGTATGTCTGCTCTCAATCGATAAGCTTTCGAAATTCGTTGAAATAATTGTATAAACGCATTTACTCTTTGGAAAAATGTTACGCACAATAATCAGCATCTATCAAAAATCAATTTTTCCACGGGATTTAAGATTGTTGGACCTAATGTACCTGTTCATTATACGAAGCCTATCGATTTTTTCACACTCTTTTCTACAGATACACTACTTGAAACAATTGTGCAAGAAACAAATAAATATGCCAAATATAAAATCGGAATAACTGGTTCAATTTGACAAAAGAAGAGTTAACAGCTTTTTTGGGTGTAATCCTTAACATGGGCACTATATATGTAGGTGCCTAGAATAAGAGATTATTGGAGTAAGGATCATGCTGGGAACATACCATTTTTTTGAAATATATTTCGAAGGGAAAGATTTCTTTAAATATTTTGGATGTTGCATTTGAATGAAAATGTATCCGGAAATGAAAATATAACTAAAATAAAAAAGTGAGCAATTTTGTGGATTACATTGATGGTAAATTCCAAGAGCATTTTACAATGGATAGAGAAATATCAATCGATGAATCTATTGTTAAATTTAAGCGCAAAATTAGTTTCTTAACTTACAATTCCAATAAGCCCACCAAATGGGGAATCCGTATTTTTGTGTTGTCTAATGCTCGTACAGGATATGTATGTGCTTCCCTACTACGGAAGCGTTACTACAGAGTGTCTCATACGTCCGAATCTCCCTGTAAGTTCAAGGATTGTTTTACATCTATAGCAAAAGTTATTGAACGCAAATCCTGACGCAAAAGGATATCATATCTATACAGATAGATTTTTCACAGCAATACCATCAGCTCAGTAAATTTTGAAACTAAAGTGCTATTTAACTGGTACAATTCGAACAAATAGAAAACATAATCCAGATGATTAAAAAACCAGATTAACCAAAAAGTAATAATATTGCTGCCTATCGATCAGGTTATATTTTATTATTAGCGTGGAAGGATAGGAGAATAGTTAACATATTAAACACTTACGATGCCTCAGGTATGAAAACTATTCAAAGAACATTAAAGGAATATATGTAAATGGTGGAGAAAAATGTTTTTCTGGGGATTAGAGATAAGCGCAATCAATGCATACATCTTATATAAGGAGTCAGCAACAAGAGAAAACAAGACATCTATATCACATTTTATGTTTGTCCGAAAATTGGTGGAACAACTTGCAGATGATTTTCGTGATGGAATATTTTCAAAACCAGGAAGAGCATCGTCCTCAGATAAAGAGAAAAGGCTAAATGGCAAACTCCATATATTGCGGCACTGTGAAGATGTAAAAAGTAAAGATTGTTCCGTATGTTCAAAAAGAAAAATTTCAGGCGGAAGACGCCAAACTAACCTTTTTTGTAACACATGTTCTCGAAAACCAGGGCTTCATATTGGAGACTGCTTTGAAAGATACCATACGATGAAGAACTATAAAATATAATTTTTATATAATTTTAAACATAGTATTATATTACACGTATCTTAAGTTTTGAAAAGAATTAATACATTTTATTTTTCGTTCACAATCTTGCATACTGTATATTACTGTTTTTTAAACGAAAAATTCCGACCAGCATGACACCCATATATAAAATCAATACGGTCGGAAAGGGTTAAAAATAACCTTTTGTAAAATAAAAGAAGTTTGGAGGGTTCGAGAAATATAAAAAAAATATTTTTGAGTTCCAATCAACAAAACTCACAACTTACACTATGTCATTAGCTGGGTGTATTTTGACTGTCGCACCCTGTTATGAGACACAATATGTTTAAATAATTGTCTCCGGGTCTAATTCAAGTAAAACAAAATGCAATTCCTTAAATGTGTTATCTATTTTTGCTATTTTTTATATTCTGTTGTGTTAACAAAACACTTAAAGCATAACAAGATGTCCGCATGCATAAATTAAATGAAGACTGCAGTAGCTAATGAACAAAAGATAGCAGCAAAAAAAAAAAGATATACGATTTCTTGCTGTGCTAATTCCTATTTTTATCAAGTCCTTTCACCCTGTGAAATATGTTGACCGGTATTTATGTTTTACTTCTCTTTACCAAGAAAGGTAATAAAATATTGTAAAAAATAATTTAAAAATATGTAGGTAAGAAAGGGTAAATCCTTGCGAAACTGCGTAAACAGAAAGAAATGTATACAGTACTTTAAAAAGTACAAAACCTCTCGTAAATAGAGAAAGATTCTTAAAGAAATTCCTTATTCAGTCTTAGTCGGAAAACTCATACAATTCGCTTGGGCTAATAAACTTTTGTACCCTTTACTCTACTTTTTCGATTACAACTTTTGTTTCATTTTGGAAGAAATGGAAATACAGATTAAATACAATTAAAATATGCTCTCAAATGCTAATATTATGAAATTTAAATAAAAACGTAAAATGCTTGAAACAATTAAAACCACACCAAAAACAAAAAAGAGATTATACAGAGATTGAAAAGAATTCGTTCGACTTGCCACGAAATTCCCTACTTTTCAAAGCAATTTCATGCATGCAATTAACTGGGTATCCGGCCATTGGGCAGGTTGCACTGATCATGCACACAAAGAATTCTTTGCTTCAACTGCTTACCTTTGGGCAACCAATTATTATAATAATAAAAGGATTTGCTACGTAAAAAACTGAGACGTGTAACATTTACTAGCTTTGTCGGTCCATGGTGTAACCTCTCTTATTGAGGATACTCATACTTAGTGGAAGGTGTGCGAATATTAGTATAATTGTAGGCAGACAGACAAGACGACAAGCAGTCATTTTACTTAGTTTCACTTCAATTAAAGCTTTATTTTCCAAATTAAATAGGTTCCCCTCTGATTTTACAGATTACATTATCTAAACTTTTGTCCCAAACTAGATTATGGGAGCTTTGCAGTTACTGGAAGCTATGTACACTTTCTCATTGCCGACAGGTTCCTCTTCATTTTGTAAATAAGAAACTTTACTTCGAAGTATGTGCTACAAACTGTGGTCGCCGGGATCTAGTAGGTAGTGTGTTGGATTATTAGACTTGAGGCCTTGGTTCAAACCCCAGGTAAGGCATCTCCAACTAAACGAAATATAAAAAAATATTTCTTCGGCGACTTTCTCTCAGCTGATTTCTGGCAAAAACTCTGAGAGTAAATAAAATTGCCATGAAACAGTTTCTCAAAAATCTGTCGTTCGGAATCAACTTTAAACTGTAGGTTCCGCCACTCATGTATAAAAATTAACACACACAACAGAAGTGGTGTGAGAAACTAGGCCGTAATCCAGACTAAAGGGTTGCAATGACCAATTATGTATGTATTGCATATGTATGTGCTACAAACTTCTTGTCCGACAAACACGGTGGCATATTAAAGAATTTATTTAAAGTGGAGGGCATTACAATGCTGAAATCAATGCAACACATTTACCCGCAGATCCAGGTCCTTTACGAACGTCACCGTCCTCCACGATTGCCAAGGATTTCTCAGTGAAATTTTGTACCATAACTCTTAAATGGACTCCAGGACGTATGAGTATTGAAGAAAATAGCGTTCATGGTCTTACGAGGGTATGGAGCTCTCATTTTTTAAACTCTTGTCCTCTCTATGTGTATTCATTGTATAGTCTTAACATTCTCCTGTTGATTTATAAGGAAGTGAGTTGGGTGCATGGAAAATTGCGAAAGATCCACAACACATTTGTTAGTGCGTACCCGAACAGAAGTGTTAAGAAGAATAACTAATAAAGCAAATTATTCATTCAAGATTGTAAATGGTGGCACACAAAGTAGTGCGAACAATAAAGAGTTTAATTGAAACTAAACACAAATTTATTTTTATTTAGCAAGTCATAAGAAAATTTTTTTACAATTATTTTATATAAAACCACAGTACGTATATATACACATAATGCCACGTTCACTGTACAATCTTTTTAATTTAAAACAACACAGTTTATCTGCTTTCTGCACCATATATACGATGTAATTAAAACGACTTCAAATCATCTCCATTCTGTCAAAATTAATTTTTATGGGTGACATATGGCACATTGTAATTAAATTTTTAATGTCTTGTGCTCCTACATAACCAAACAGTCCGTCATATTTCATATTGTCATTTAATGTCTTGTCATTAACTGAAATAAACTCAAGCTAATTGGTTTTTGAAGATGCCAAATTAAGGCGTGTTGTAGGCTGTAGGATGGTTGAAAATTTTTTTAAAGTCTAACCAACTGCACAAAGTAAGAAATCAAACGAAGGAATTATAAAGACCATTGGGCGTTATATATAGTGGATCTCAGTGCAATTGTTCGCTCATTGCTGAGTTTTGTCATTTTTTTTTAATATAGTTTTGACAGCAAATATAATATTTCTGATTGAAAATATCAGTGGAGACTCTTGATCAGGAAATTAAACAGCATTTGCGTCCTATGCGTCCAAATGCATTATTATGTTGTAATTATTGCATGTCCTACATGGCATATTCTTATTTTTTTCACATTTTGATATTCTATTTCAATTTTAATTTGGAACAAAAAAAATAATTTTATAAAATCGTAATGAAATTTATTCTTGTGATATATAAGCTGAGAATAAGTACTTATGAACTTGTACTTGCCTTCTCATCAAATCTGTGTCACATTGGTATCCTTATTATTTTTCACATCACTGTATACTGCCTTTTTATTTTGATTTATGTAAACGCACAATTGTACGAACCTACCTTCTTCCTTTTAGAAGTTGATTCTGAACAGTAAAAGTAAAATTACTCCTATTAGCGATGCTGCAACCATTAGAACAAACTGAAAATATCGCAATATGTTTTGCATTAGTGCTGGGTACTAAAGACAAACATCGAATTAAATTTAACTGAACGAAACCGAAATTTAGTTTGTTTGCCTGACTGGATGAATGGATGGCTAAATAATTTATTGTTTGTAGATTTGGCTAAAAAAAACTCATGAACAATTTTTTGCTTTCTTCTTACTTTTTCTTTACATTTGCTTGGCATTTTATTCGGTTTCTGTTTCGTTTACTTTTCTGCACCAATTATTTAAAATTGCTACACAAAAAGTGTTTTCGAATACAGGAACATTTTGTGTATAAAAAGCTTTCACTTTCTCGTTTTTCTAATTTTTTTATTCGTTTTTCTTTGCTTTCATTCCTATTGGAAAAACATTGCCCTAATAGACCTTACCATAAATTTGCCATTTAAATTTATTCTTGTGCATCTTAAAAAAACATATGTAGTCATTCAGACTACTGACTCGGTATGTGGATAATTTTAACAAAACAAAACAATACATACCTACATACATACATAATTGGTCATTAAAACCCTTCACTCAGGATTACGACCTAGCTTCTCAGACCACTTATTTTGCGTGTATTTTTATACATGTGTCGCAGTACACACGACCGAACGTCAATACTTTTCGTTTCATTTACTCTCAAACTTTTTGCCAGAAATCTGCTGAGAAGTCGCTGATAAAATATTTATTCATATTTCGTTTTGTTGAAGATGTTTAAACTGGAGTCTGAACCGTGACGTCACGTCTCCTACTACTAGACTACTGCGACTCGTACTAACTATTCTGTAGATTGTGCAAAGTTCCTTTGCCAACATGGAGACCCATACCACCAGGGGTTCAGAGCCAATCTTTAAAGTTTATCTGACTTCTATTTTTGCAAAGTTTTTTGCTGGCTGCCGCCAATACAATTCTTTGTCATGCGACTCTGTACAATTAATTTTTTTTTCTTACTTGACCAAATAATCTTCACACAATCCTTAGTGTGAATTGGCCTCAATTGGACAATTTGCATCCCAACCACATGCGGTTTCAACAGGACGGCGCTACTTTGGATATAGTGCACAAGCAATATGAGGGCAAGATCATCTGAGGTGAAGATGATGTGTACTGCCACCGAGATCGTACGATTTGAAACCATTAGACTTTATCTTGTGGTGTTTTCTTAATTTGCAATTGCATGTGTTTTAACGCCAACATAAGCCATTCCATTCCATGTAATAAAAACTTGGTAATTTTGACCGCACTCCACCCAGTGAAGCCGTGGCCAAGATTTATACGAAGTTATATAGAAGCTGCTGTAGTCTAGTAGGCTTATTAAATACTAAAAAAGAAATACTAAAAATATATTTCTTCGGCGACTTCCTCTCAGAAGATTTCTGGTAAAAACTCTGAGAGTAAATAAAATTACTATAAAAAGTTTCTCAAGAATCTATCGTTCGCAGTTAACTTTAAACTATATGTCCCCGTCACTCATGTTTGAAATTAACACACACAACATAAGTGGTCTTCACATTAGCAGAAGTATGATTGGGTTCATTGACTTGTTGAAAGTAACAAACATTACGAATTCTTAATTTTTCAGAATGTTTAGTAAATTTGTTTTTAAGAATGTTTAAATGCTTTGTCTTATTTCTAATTTCCTTAATAAATTACAAACTACCGACATTGGGTGATGACACACATTCCCACAATATTGTACTACCGAGGCCATGCATGCACCAATGACAAAACTAGTCGCTTTTGTTTTTAATTTTTAATAGTATGTGGCCATTGTACTTCATGTTGCTGGTCATTTTCTTAAATTTTGTGTACATAAGTTTCTCAGTACCGGACTTAAAAGAGTGTTAATCGTATTGACAAACATAATTAATAACGTATTAAAAATAGCCATGATTATGCAGGGTTAAATTTTAAATTCTTTGCTGTTAAACATTTTGTTCTCATGCACCAGCAACTGATGGTTTGTAACCAATACTCAATTAATAATTACGGAAACATTTGTTAAAAAATTCATATATATGAATTTAACCGTAGATCGAGCCTTAAAAACTTCATAATTCTAGCTTATGTATCACTTTTGATACATACTTGTAGTAACAGAATTTTCGTAATTATTGATAGATTTTGTCGAAAAATTTAAATATTTTTATTTATTTTAATTCATTTTAGTAAAACTAATTAAAATTATTACATTTTATTATCAAATTTAGGAAATTTACGCCAACATTTTTTACATGATGTACGTTGCAGTATGATTTTCAAACACTTCATGTCAGCTTAGTTTTATTTTTTTTTTTCTAAATGGTAATATTCTGATATCTAGGACCCTTGTTTTGTTTCCAATTGTTTAGATGGGGCAGCTTATTGTCACTCGCATCAGTAACTCTCTCAATTGAGTAATGGCTGAAGCCTAATTGTACAAACCATTTAGTTGGAAATATTTGTTGTCAACTTCATTTGAGGTAAAAAAGTTTCCCGTTGCAATAGAACATCGATTATGTCAATAACAATGTTCTCTCTTTGATTCCTCTCTGGTTTCCCGGCTACTGGTTTCCCCAAATACGCGTGTGGAAGTAGTCGCTAGAATTTCAGAATTTCAATAATTTCAGCTACTATTTCAAAAAGGCGTAATAAGTGTAACCTCACGTAAGTAGACTTTTTATGCCTGAAAAGATACAGAAAGAAGTTTTATTTGTTATTTCTTATTATATATTATATTCTTTATATTTTATATTTTATTTCTCTGCAATCTCAACTAAGTCACTAGAAGTTAATCCCAACTTGCCAGTAAAATTTGAAAAAGTCTTTGCAAAATATTTCTTGTTACTACATATGTACATACATATTATGATTTATAAATTTATGTTTATTTAAATTGGGAGAAGGGCTACAAAGCTGTACACTAAATATGTTACATTGTGTTTATATTGTATTTAAATAATTATCTGATACATGGCAGTGTGTGTGTTCGTTCATGTGAGCAATTGAATAATATGCTCTGCGTATACATAATTATGTGGCTCAATAATACATATTATTACATACTAAATAGCGTTTCGATTACACTTACAACAAATTATATGTTTATCAAAATTCGTTTTAATTATGTTAATTATGTATGCATATGATATTTAGCTACAAGAGAACTTTTTAATGAATTGTATATTAAAAATATTCTTTTTTAACTTTCAAATGGTAGAGATAAAATATCGTCTGAAGTAAACACTTACATTTCATTAATTCAATTAAAATATCTTAAATGTATATAAATTGAGGTCTATTTTATAAAATCTTATATTTACTAATTTTTCGATTCCAAATGAACTTAAAAATAAGTACAAATATTAAATTGTAATGGTGTTTACCTTATGCTTGAGACAATTAAAATAAAAATTAAATTAAGTCTTTAATCAATTTTAATATTAAATTTTGACAATCTTGGAATATCGTTCAACGTTCAACACAATATTAAAAATTTCAATCAATATCACGCCTGATTCTTAGTCATAAACTTTTTGAATTTGAACAGAAAAATAATACCTTTCATTTAACCGTAGATCGATCTTTGTATCTGTAGTATTGTTTAAGATTTAATACTTTTAAGATTTAATACTTTTAAAGTCATGTAGTATTGTGTAAGATTTAATACCTTTAAAGTCATGTTTTTGTTGTTTTGCATTCTTCCTTGCTCGCTTTTTTACATTTTTAGTACACACTTAAAGAATACAATAATAACGGTTAAACAGCAAAAACAAATAGAATACAAATAATGTTATACAGAAAAGAAACGCATTTACAAGGAAGAAGGCAAGCCAACAAGACGTTTTACGCACAATTAAAAATTAACGAATTAAAACTTAAAACTAAGAAATTCATAAAACTTAAGATCTATTAATTAAAACTTAAAACAAGCTAAAATTACTGTACTGTGAAGTTATTAAAAAAGTTATTAATTATATAAATAAACCATTGTAAAATAAATAATTTACTTTAATTTAAATAAAAAACTGAACTCAACTCTGAGTTCACTGCAGTATCAAAAATTACACATATCAATTTTTGGGGCGATATAACTTTATTTCAGAAAACGTTAGATGCCTGATAAATTTTTTAATTCGTTAGTATTCTTATCGCCATTATTTTAAGCCAACTCCAAATAGAAAATTTTAAGCAGAATTTAAAAAATTCAAAACTTCATAATTCTGGTTTATGTATCACTTTCGATACATCTGACTTTCATAGGGATTCTTTGGTGTTGTGTTTGAAATTTTTATAAGTTTTCAAAGAATTTGTGAAATTTTATTCTAAATAATACTTTATTTATGGATTTATGGCATTTGAAAAGGAATTGATAGTTAAGTGTTGGATAAAAGTGAAAAGGTTGAATTTTATGTTCTGGATATGTTCTTGATATTGATTGTAGTAGTCGTAGTCTAGTCAGTAGTTTGTTAGCTTATTAGACGTCAGACCAACGTTCAAACATCAGGTCAGACATTTCCAATTTACAACGAAAGGTTGTAATGATGTCTATGTATGTAAGCATGCAATATTCTTGCTGCTGAAGACTCTAAAAACAAGAAAACAAAAGCTCGTGGGAAGAGAAAATGTTAACAATTTACGAGCAGATTGCTAGCAGCTGTTTCTTCAAAATGTTGTAGAGTCGTTCTAACTGCTCTTGTTATATTTATCTCACATGACAGACAAACATTAGAAAAAAGTGTTTCGCCCTAAGTTTTAGTTCATAGATATTACAGATGATAATATTTCGGTCAACTACGTATGTATGAGGTAACAGAATCATTCGCTTTGTGCTACTCGGAAATGGTGATAAGTTTACGGCTTGTGGAAAAACGGGCTGAAGTCTTTCAGTTTTTAATAATCCTAGTAATTTTCTTACTGTAGATGAGTAACTAATTGAATTTTATGGTCGTTATAATTTCGTTATAATTTTAATATAATTTCGTGGTCCACTGAAATCGAATTGATAGTTTTAGATGCAAGTACATGCTACGTACCACTGTGGTCCAAAACTCCAATCTAGCCAGACAAAAGTCATTTTTTAAAGTATTTAAAAATTGAAATTTTTGATTAATGTCCGAATTCAATTAGAATTTCAAATGGTAATTTATCGTACTTAAGCTTTAGTTTTTATGTTGTCATCGTCTATATATATGTAGCTTTTTAATGCTTAAAAAATTAGCTGCCGGATTTTGCCCAAACGATCATTTGGAGTTTAACATGTCCATTACAAGAAAAGAGCTGTATTATACTTGGCGTAATTAAAAACAACTATTTAAGAAAAATGATGCTGTTGTTAAACACGTTGTTGCTAAGATTGGTATTAAGAATGATGAAACGGATAGCTATTACAGAAAAGTAAGGCAATGTGCTCGAATGTTTGTATGCATTTTAACGAAAAAGTGGGCGCAAGCCAGTCGAACAAGGCTCACGTTCGAAGATAAAAATAAATATTGGTTAGAAGGGTTAATATTCCACCTAAATTTTCTTCATCATCTCGTGTTGAAGGATGCTTGGATGGACCTTCGACCTCCAATTATGGCAGGCCTTCTAAGGAATTTTTATGTAAAACTTAGAGAACAAAGAGTAAAAATGTTGCGCCTTTATTAGAGACTTGGTCGGCAGAGAACTGACTTTTGCTGCTGGAACAAGTCTTTGTAAGTCCGGGAAACGAAGTGCTGCAAGCATAGTCAAAACTCTAGATTCTTCTCCCTCTAAAGCATTAGAAATAAAAAATGAGCTTTTCTCCTCCACAACCAATCCCTTACACAAATGAGGAGGCGTTAGCTTTGTATGTCAATGGTGGTAATTCAAGACACACTTATAGTCTATTACGTGCAGGTGCCAAAAATCATAACGCTGATATTTATCCTTCATACCATAAAGTTTTGGCTGCCAAAGAAGAATGTTATCCGAGTGGTGATCTTAGAGTTACTGAAATATCGGCAGAGATAGCTATTCAAAGTTTGGTAGATCACACTGCTAAAAGGCTCTTAAAACAACAAAAAGAAATTTTGGAGCAATGTAGTTGTCCATGCTAAATTCGAAGATTCTAGCTGTTGCAGTTTGCATGATATACATACATAATTGGTCATTACGACCCTTCAGTCAGGATTACGACCTAGTTTCTCACACCACTTATGTTGTGTGTGTTAATTTTATACATGAGTGGCGGGACCTACAGTTTAAAGTCGACTCCGAACGACAGATTTTTGAGAAACTTTTCATGGCAATTTTATTTACTCTCAGAGTTTTTGCCAGAAATCTGCTGAGAGGAAGTCGCCGAAGAAATACTTTTTGTATTTTATTTTGATGTCTAGCCTGGGGCTCGAACCCTGGCTTTTCGTCTAATAAGCCAACACACCACATACTAGACCACGGACATTTGCATGATATAAGACTTTTAATTCTTAATTCGTAAGGTAGGCGTGGCACGCACCCATTTACAACTTTTGAATAAAAATTAGCCTATAATTCCATACATACACATACAGTAATACGGTGTGAGAATTTTAGGAAAATCAGTTCCGTCGTTTTGTCGTCTTTAGGCTTCAAACAGACCCCCAACAAAACATACATACACACACATATACATTTGATTTTTTTCTCTCTAACTGTTTATATTGATGAAATCTATAAACGTACCAAGTTTTATGTCGGTACGACTTTGCAAAAGCGAGTTATGACTTTTGTCCGGCTAGATTGAGCATTTGGACCACTGTGCGTAACGACTACTTACAGCCGTATTTGGGGAAACCCGTATCCAGGAAACCAGAGAGGAATCAAAGAGAGACCATTGTTATTGACATAATCGATGTTCTATTGCAACGGGAAACATTTTTACCTCACATGAGGTTGACAACAAACGAAATAGCAATGGTTTGTATAATCAGGCTTCAGCCATTACTCAATTGAGACAGTTACTGATGAGAGTGGTAATAATCTTAATCCCTTAAAATAATTACTTCTAGAAGTCGCCGTGTAGTGTTGGCTTATGAGACGGGAGCAGTGATTCGTTTCCCATCTCATCCACTATATCCAATTTTAACTGTTTTGAGCTCTCAAATTGACTTCCATTTATAAAAACTCTGGGGAGTCTAATAATGGAATATTTCATTACACAAAAAACTCATTTTTAATCATATCAAAATATCACTATTTTAATCACTATTATAACCAATTATGCCATTAAATTGCCCTGAAAATCTTATTAATTCGTTATCTAATAAGTCTACTTACATTGAAGCACTCACTTAAGATGAAATGAAACACATCGGGGTCTTTCCTACATAACATAATGCAGCCCAAATCGTGATCTTAGCCCGGCACATAGGAGCCTTTGTTGGTAATTACCAATTTTGTAACAAGGAGTGACAAAAAGTAGTCTTTAGGAACAAAAAGATGTTTAGTTTGGATGATCCTGATTGCTCTTAGAAGTATTGGTGCCAAATATGTCAACCCCCGCGTTCAGTACTTGTTACCGTCGCCATTGATAATTCCAAACGAAAATTATTTCTTTTTTAAGCGACTAACTAGTATTTCAGGCATAAAAAATCAGCGTTAAACCTTCCCCGTCTTCGGTTCGTTAGGTTAGGTTAGAGGACGTATACTTATTAATTAAGACAAGTACAGTACTGGGAGGTCGAATTGACCCATTGTACAACGTCCTAGTTTCTCACACCACATATGTTGTGTGTGTTAATTTGTTTAATTAATGAGTGGTGGGAAAAGTCGACTCCGAACGACAGATTTTTGAGAAATTTTTTTCATGGCAATTTTATTTACTCTCAGATTTTTTGCCAGAAATCTGCTGAGAGGAAGTCGCCGAAGTAATACTTTTTGTATTTTGTCTTGATGTCTGGCCTGGGGCTTTTGCGTCTAATAAGCCAACACACTACCTACTAGATTACAGCGACTTCAAGAACATAATATTTGATATAGACAAACCACTCGATACACTGTATTTTTAACACAGCCTAATCAGTGTATTGTAGTGCCATCCCCACTATTTATAATACTTAAAATTTTACTTTAATAATTATACTATTAATTATATTACTATATTACATTATTCTAATTATACTACTTATTAAGCTATAATTATACTACTTATTAAGCTATAATTATACTACTTATTACACTACTCTAATATACTACTTATTATACAACATAGGCAACACTGTAAATATTATAAGCTAGATGGTAAGATTTGTTGAAAAGAAGAAATTAGAAATAAAGACAAGTTTAAAATAGACAGACGTGCTTTCAATCATTACATGGCGATCCTGCCATTTGGAAATCGCATTATATACTTTTAAATAAAATTAAAAAAAAAAAACAAACACAATAAATCAATGTTGTATGCAAAATATTATTTGAACTCACACAAACGAAGAAGAACTTTTTTTTTTAAAGTAATAAAAACAAACAAAACAAAATACCAAGTGAATGAAAATCAAATTAAATCTTAAAAATTAAATTTTATTATTTAAAAGGAAAATTTAGTGGAAAACACAAAAAAAAATTAACCAACACGAAAGAAAATAAAGAATTCTAAATAATAAAAAAAATACCACAAAATAAACATGTTTTTTTTTAGCATTTAAGATATATTTGTAAAATATTGAAAACAAAAACAAACAAACAATATACCACTTACTACTCAAAATAATAGTTTAAAAATAATAAAAAAAAAACCGAATCAACACTTGTGAAAATATATAAATTAAAGAACATTGTGGAAATTGCATTTAGTGTGTATTTAAAAATACAGTTTACAAAAAAGTATAATAAAAATACAACAAGAAAAAAAAAGGAAAAGTACAGTTCGAAAAAAATTCTAAGAAAAATACAGTTACACGAAAAAAAAATCAAACACCTTAAAAAACTGTATTAAAGTACTCATAAAAAAAAATTATTCTAGAAAAGTGTGTTAAAGACCTCCCTGTAAAGCTAAACTTGATACCCAAAAATTTGTTAATTGTTACAAGCCCTCAAATTAAAAACACAAACTCTTTTAAAAACACAAACAAAATTAAAACGTTGAAACTACAGTTAAAAAAAAACCACCAAAAGAAAAAATACAGTTGACAACAAAATTAAAAAAAAATCTTTTTACGAAATGTGAAAAAAATACAGTTAAAAAAAAAACAACAAAATAAAAAGTACAGTTGAAACCAAAATTAAAAAAAAAAATCTTTTTACGAAATGTGAAAAAAACTACAGTTAAAAAAAAAACAACAAAAGAAAAAAGTACAGTTGAAACCAAAATTAAAAAAAAAAAATCTTTTTACGAAATGTGAAAAAAAACTACAGTTAAAAAAAACAACAAAAGAAAAAAGTACAGTTGAAACCAAAATTAAAAAAAAAATCTTTTTACGAAATGTGAAAAAAAACTACAGTTAAAAAAAAAACAACAAAAGAAAAAAGTACAGTTGAAACCAAAATAAAAAAAAAACCTTTTTACGAAATGTAAAAAAAAACTACAGTTAAAAAAAAAAAACAACAAAATAACAAGTACAGTTGAAACAAAATTAAAAAAAAATTGTTTTTACGAAATGTGAAAAAAAACTACAGTTAAAAAAAAAACAACAAAAGAAAAAGTACAGTTGACACCAAAATTAAAAGAAAAAAAAAATTTCTTTTTACGAAAATTGAAATGTGGAAAAGCTACAGTTAGAAAAAATAAACAACAAATACAAATATTTTTGTGGTCGATTAACTCAAGTGATTTCTCAGCGCTAAACTGCACAACACAACAACAACAGCAAAGTAACCAACGAACGTAAAGCAAACAACAAAATATAAAAAGAAATAATCAACAAGAACAAAACAACAACATCAACTACAACATAATTTGCAACAAAAACAACAAAAGCTTCACACTGGGTCCCAAAATGCGAGAGAAGAGGCATCGAGCGTATCTGAATAGGCGAAGAAATGGTTAAATAATAAGTAGTTAAGCCTTATTGTTACTTAAAAACAAAAAATTATAAATAAAAATGGAAAAATAAAAAAATAATTTTTTTTTAATTTTAACAAAAAACAAAAAAAAAAAATTTTAAATGTAAAAAAAAAACAGAAGAAAAAAAAAATTTAAAATATTTTTATATAGTATATAATTTATATAGGTTATATGATTTATATATAATATATTTATATATATATAATATATTTATATATAATATATATATGTATATATATGTAATTTATGTATATATAATTTATATAATTAATTTATATAAGTTATATATAAATTCGTAGTTTAGGTAGTACATGTAGTATATAGTGTATATATTTTAAATAGTTTATATAGAATATATACAATATGTAGCATTTGCAAATTTATTAAATAAAAAAAATATGTATAATATTTCAATCATTACATTCCTTTACATTACATTACTTTACATAGCTTACTTCACATTTTAATCATTTCAAAGGAATTTCGTTTTTGATTATATTTTGTTTGGTTGAAATTGGGTCTATATTATGAACATAATTTTTTTTAAATGTCAGAAAATGAATTTCAGATTACTATTTTTAAAGAACTATTATTAAATTTTTACAAGGTTAAAAAACGAATATTACAAAATAGACCAATATCAACCAAACAAAGTAAAATTGAGGAGTACACAGATTCTCTGATCACAACATATAATAATATTTTAGGATACATAGAACCCTATTTTGGTCAGATAACAACTTCATTGAAACAGGAGATAAGTGGCAAGATACTACATTGTAGGGAGATATTATTCAAATGTTTTAGTAAATTGAATTGTAGAATAAAAATTCCATTTGGTGTATATTTGTTTGAGGAAATAAGAAGAGATATTTTGACAGACTCTGAGTCCGAGGTTGAAACTGGAATGAGGAGCTCCGATTGTGGAACGGATACAGAGCGGAAACGTGACATTGGTTTAAATAGTGTAAATATTGAGGACGAAAATATTGCGATAATGGCTTCGATCGAAGAAAAGATGAAATTTATTACGATGTGCTCTAGTATCATTCGTGAAAACTACGATAGGAATCCCGTGAATCTGAGCTCTTTTTTGGACAAAGTAAATTTAATTGAGGAAATTACAGCACCGAATCTTACTACTTGTTTAATATCTTTTGTGAAATCAAAATTGGACGGCAAGGCCAGAGAAGTACTCCCAGAGAACATTACTTCTATAGATGAAGTTAAGGATGCTCTGAAAACTAGGATAAAGCCTGACAGTTCCAAGGTCGTTGCTGGACGTATAGCAGGTCTATGTATCAAGGACAATAATTATGAAGCTTTTTCGAGAACTGTTGAGGACTTAGCTGATGCTTTGCAGCGATCGTTAGTAATAGAAGGTGTTTCTAAAGGTAAGGCACATGAGATGGCTATAGAATCAACAGTGAACGTATGCAGAAACAATGCGAAATCGGACATGGTAAGGGCAATTTTGGCTTCGAGTGTTTTTAGCGAACCTAAGGATGTAGTGGCTAAACTTATTGTTGAGGAGTCTAGCACCCAAAAGCAGTGTCAAGTTCTGGCTATGCGGCACAGTGGTAGTAGGCAAAATTATAGTCGGCGGAATAATGATTTTTACGACTCACGGAGCGATAACCATAATTCTTATAGAAGTAGATCGCGCTATAATAACAACTATAGGCCACGAAATGACACTAACAGGGGTCGAGGTAATAACAATGCCGGTCATAATGGAAATCGCAATAGGCGTTATTACGGTAGTCAGAATATGGGGAATAATTTTCGGCGTCAAGAAGTCTCGGTAAGGACTTTAAACGCGGAAGTCCCTCAGCAGGACATGTTGAGGGAGGAGAAACACTAGATTATGACGTCAAGATTACACCCAGAAGAATATATAGCCTTAATCTAAACTACTCTGATTTCATAAAATTACACTGTTCTGTATCGAATAATGTGAAGACGTTTTTAGTTGATTCGCAGGCTGATATTTCGGTTATAAAAGTTTCTTGCATAGATAATAATTTAAAGATAGATAAGCAGAATACCATCGACATTGTGGGTATAACAACGAATACGACTAATACTTTAGGTACAATTGATACTACCTTATTTTTTCCTAATTGTTCATTGCCTCAAATTTTTCACGTTGTTCCGGATGGTTTCAATATACCATCTGATGGAATTTTGGGCAAGGATTTCCTGAAGTCTAATAGGTGTCGGATTGATTATAATTCAATGACAGTTTCATTCCAGGTTTGCGGTAATAATAGGGTAATAGTTCCAATAATTCACGGTTTTAACGGAAATTCATTTTTTCTACCACCAAGGTGTGAAGTATTTCGGGAAGTTAGTTTAGGAAACATATCCGAACCGGTATTTATCGATTGTCACGAGATCTGTGAAGGTGTGCTCATTGGTAAATGTATAGTAAATTCAGGAAACCCTGTTGTGCGGATTTTGAATACAACGGACGAAGTTAGGTTCATACGAGACTATAATATCAAGTTCGAGAAACTTTCGAATTTCTATGTTTATTCTATAAATAAAATCTTTCCGGATGAACACCGTGCTCAAAGTTTAAGAAAGACTTTAGATGGAAGGATGCCTGATTACGTCAAGGATGACTTGATGACGTTATGTTTAGAATACGCGGATATCTTCGCTCTGGATAATGATAAAATGACTAAGAACAATTTTTACGAGCAGAAATTAAGACTCAAGGACAAAGAACCAGTTTACGTGAAAAATTATCGTCTTCCCTATACGTCTAGAAACGAGATAAAACTGCAAGTCCAGAAATTACTTAATAATGACCTGATAGAACCAAGCACTTCAGAGTATAACAGTCCGTTAATCATAGTACCGAAGAAAAGTTCAGATAATAAGAAATCTTATCGCATGTGTGTGGATTTTAGGGCCATCAATAGGAAACTAATTGCGGATAAATATTCTCTCCCAAGGATTGACGATATACTCGACAATCTTGGAAGGGCTAAACATTTTTCTACTATTGATTTATTTTCTGGTTTCCACCAAATACCCCTTCATGAGGATTCGAGGGATATAACTTCCTTTACTACTGACCAGGCAACATTCCGATGGAAGGTGTTACCGTTTGGGTTAAACGTGGCACCAAACTCTTTTTCACGCATGATGGCAATTGCATTTTCAGGATTGGAACCTAATAAAGCTTTTCTTTACATCGATGATATAATTGTAGTAGGCTGTAGTAAACAACACCATTTAGAGAATCTCTGTAATGTTTTTAGTATATTAAGGAAGCATAATTTGAAAATTAACCCCAATAAGTGTAATTTTTTCCGTCCGGAAGTGACATTTCTCGGTCATAAGTGTACTGCAAAGGGCTTGTTGCCTGATGACTCGAAACTAACGGCTATAGAAAAATATCCGGTTCCTAGGGATAAAGATTCTGTTAAACGCTTTGTGGCTTTTGCGAACTATTATAGGAGGTTTATTCCTAATTTTGCAACTATTGTAGCTCCCTTGAATTATATTACACGAAAAAAAGTTAATTTCTTATGGGATGAAAAATGCCAGAAATCCTTCGAAAAGCTTAAATCCGAACTTATATCACCAAAGATTTTACAATATCCAGATTTTAGTAAGCAATTTGTGATCACGGTCGATGCATCTAAAACAGGATGCGGCGCTATTTTAAGTCAGAATTTCCATGGACATGATTTACCAGTATATTTTGCTTCAAAAGCGTTTAGTTTAGCTGAACAAAGAAAACCAGTAATTGAACAAGAACTTCTTGCTATATATTTTGCAATTAACCAATTTCGCCCTTATGTCTATGGAACTGAATTTGTCGTTAGAACTGATCACCGACCTTTGGTATATTTATTTAACATGAAGGATCCGGCATCCAAATTAACAAAAATAAGACTTAAACTTTCTGAATACAACTTTTCCATTTAATATATTAAAGGCAAGGATAATGTAGGTGCAGATGCGCTGTCGCGTATATCAATTGATGAAATAAAGAACGGTAATATTTTGGCAATGACAACTAGATCGAAATCTAGACATACTACGATGGGAACAAAACCTTCTGCATGTGATGGCACAATAAGGGTGCATGTTTACGATAAATTTTCACATGAATTTAGCAAGAAAGTCTCCAAGATAAGGTCTCAGATATTTTATAAAGATGGGAAAATTACTAGCATAAAATTGAAGATTTATAACAAATACAAATTTAAATTTCATATAGATTTAAATGTTGTTAACGGAGCATTGAATTACGATGAGATGCTTTTGAGGCTCCAGAGAGAAGCCAACAATAATAACATTTATATGACAGAATGGTCCAAGGATGATTCATTTTTTAGTAGCTATAGCATAAACGAATTGAAGACCCATGGGAACAAGATTTTGAAAACATTGGGGATTATGTTAGTAGACCCAATTGAGACAGTTGTTGACAAAGATAAAAGGATTAAACTTTTGGAAATCTATCACAATGATCCTATCGTAGGTGGTCACTGCGGACGTAAGAGACTATATGCAAAACTGAAACCGAAGTACTATTGGAAAGGAATGACGAAGGACATCGCGAGGTTTATTGGAAATTGTGAACAATGTAATGTGAATAAGGTTAGGCCCGGAACAAAGGAAGAGCTCACTTTGACACCAACCCCGATGAAACCGTTTGATATAATAGTACTGGATACAATTGGACCCTTGCAGACTTCGGAATATGGAAATAAGTATGCGTTAACATTGATTTGTGACTTCTCAAAATACTTGGTGACAATAGCTATCCCTGACAAAAGTGCAAAAACAGTTGCGAGAGCGATTTTTGAAAATTTTATATTAATTTATGGGAAAATGTCTTCGATCAAAAGCGATTTAGGGACGGAATTTAAAAATGAAGTGTTTATTGAGATGTGCAAACTTTTGAATATTGATATACATTTTTCGACAGCTTATCATCACCAGACAGTTGGGACAGTTGAGAGGAATCACAGAGTTTTCAACGAGTACATAAGAGCTTACTTGAAGGACAATATGTCGAGCTGGGATACGTATTTGCGATATTTCACCTTTTTCCACAATACGACTTCCAACACAGTTTTCGATAATAAATATACACCATTTGAACTTGTATTTGGCAGGAAAATATGTATGCCAAATGATATAAATTTTGGAAAAATTGATCCTCTTTACAATATAGAAAATTATAGCAAAGAAATTAAATATAGGCTTCAAAGGTCTCATATAATGGCTAAGGAACTGATAGAGAAACATAAAAATATAAACAAGAATTGGTATGACAGAAAGGCAAAAACACTTGATATAAAGATTTATGACAGGGTTTACGTAAAGAGAGAACCATATGAGAAATTTAATAACATTTACGATGGTCCATATATAGTAAAGAACATAAATGGTGTAAATGTGACCATTTATGACGAAAAAACAGGAAAAGAGAAAATACTTCACAAAGACAGATTAAGAGTAGGTAATGTTACGAACATTTAAGGCAGAATTCATATTTTTATTCATGAACTGAACCACAAATCGAGGCAAATTCAATAACAATATTCCTTTGAGATTTTAAAATTTGAAATTTTTGTAATTATTTACTTCAAAAAAAAAAAAAAAAAAAAACAATAACAAAAAAAATATAAAAAAAATATCAAATAAAACAAAATCTTGAAAGTTACAGATGTATATAAATAAATAAAAAAAAAAAACAAAAAAAAAGAAGAATCTGGAAACAAACAGCCTGTTCAACTGTTTGATTTGAGAATTTTTTTTTTTTTTTCAAATAAAAAGGGAGGTGTAGTGCCATCCCCACTATTTATAATACTTAAAATTTTACTTTAATAATTATACTATTAATTATATTACTATATTACATTATTCTAATTATACTACTTATTAAGCTATAATTATACTACTTATTAAGCTATAATTATACTACTTATTACACTACTCTAATATACTACTTATTATACAACATAGGCAACACTGTAAATATTATAAGCTAGATGGTAAGATTTGTTGAAAAGAAGAAATTAGAAATAAAGAGAAGTTTAAAATAGACAGACGTGTTTTCAATCATTACAGTATAATACAACAAGCAAGCAGTTACTCGCACTTGGTGTTACCTTTGCTTTTTGTTTTATCGACAATTGAGACATTTTCCATTGTAAAAAAAAAAATATGGTATATAAATATGTGTGCACCACCACAACATATAACAATGACTGGTTTTGACAGCACAATATTTGCTCTTTCAAATCATGTATACATCATTAATACAAAACGTAGCAAAGCAAGTGATAATAACGTATACGACCTGTAGTCACAAATCAGCATTATTTAGTTCTTCTTTGGAGATTTGCTCTGGTCCAAAAGATTGGAACGAGCTCCCCATGGTTTGGGTACAAATCCCAGGTCAGACATAAAAACGAATGTATGATAAAATATTTCTGTTTTTTTACCCTGAGAATAAATAAAATCGCTATGAACAGTTTCTCAAACATTTGTCGTTCGGAGTCGACTTTAAACTGTAGATTCCACCACGCATGTATAAAATAAATACACACAACATAAGTGGTGTGAGAAACTCGGTCATAATGCTGACCACTAATGTATGTATGTATTTGAAGTTACGACTGAGTTTTCTCCAGTAATTACGCTCATATTCTGTACTTGCAATGCTGATTGAGTTCTGTCTGATCCACGCACAAAAGTTAATTAATGATATGCAAACAAAAAGAATCAGTGAAATAAAAATTACAAAGAAAATTGCTTTTCCTTTATTAATTTTGTGGCGTTTTTCTTTCTATTTTCCTTCACTATGCTTCCATTTCTATTAATTATATTGTGTGGCGGCGAATTGTCTTTTTTTGTCATATTTAAGTTAAAACGCGTTTTAAAACTTATATTCTTGTAGTTGTACGCTTAAAGTGCTTCGTTGCAAAAATAATACGATTTTATCTTTTGGTTCAAATCTTCAACATTTAATTCAAAAATAAGGTATTAGTAGGCGAGAAAATGGATTTCTATTACACTGCTGCACTACACTACAAATAGTTTTGCTTTCGTCCATAATTGTTTACAATTAAATGTAATTGTAAGAATTATTCAAATGATTGATATAAAATAAAGAATAATTTGTTTATTTTTAAAGGTTTTCCTATACAGCCTCAAGATATACAGTGTACAGCAAAAGTCTAGACACCCCTCTACATTTTAGTTTTATGATCCAGTTTGATATATATGTGGGAAAAATGGCAGAGTCCACTATCAAGGGATTTGGTGTAGTTGATGATGAAGTTCCACGTAATAAAGGATTTAACAATTTTTAGAACAGAACTCGTTATAAGATGATGAAATGGATCTATTAGTTGTAGTCTACCGCTTGCGAATCAGACATAAGAAATGGTGGTGGCCAACATTTGCATATCTCTTTGACGACTCTAATGCTAATGCATGGGTACTAATAAAAAAGTATCATCCCAATCTGACCTGTGCGTCTCTCCACATTTATCATCGTAATCTTGCATGTTTCTTACCTTTAAACGTATGGTACCCCATGTACAAGAGCTTTGCGCATAAACAAATTGATGGCATATACACGATATGATGGTAGAAACAACCTTATTGAATATTCTAAAATTGAAAAACGATGTGGATATTGCGAAAATAAAACAAATTTAATTTGCAACAAATATGAAAAAGAATTCTTTAAAAGCTGTCATACGCCTGGTGTACCTAGTGGGCAGTGCCCCTTATAAGGGACGGTCTATAACCCTAAAACTATAAATTTTTTGGAATAAAATGTTTTTTAGACGAATTAATCACATCATTTTTTTTAATAATTGATGAAAATTATAGAAGTAGAGTGGCCAGGAAACTTCATCGACTAATGAGTTAATTTCTTTATTCCTGTTTTTATAAAAAAAACAAAGAATTTAATGTTTGGTTTGTGAAAAAAAAGAAAAATAAGGGAAGCATTCTGGTGACTCTATATTTTTGCACTGCAAGTGTAGATATCCCCCAGAAGAACTAAGAGTAAATTTAAAATGCATAGCCCCAATATATTAAAATGTTTTGACCAATATTTAGTAAGATATCCCTTAAGTTCAATCACTCCATTTAACCCATTTGGCATTGAATGTATATTGATTTGTTGGAAGTAGAAACCATTTCAAATTCCTAATTCTTCTAAAGTTTTGGTGAATATATTCTTTAGAAGGTTTATATACTCACCCTTATTTTTTAATTCCTCAATAAATTCCAACTGCCCACACCGTATGTTATCCGCTCTAATTGTTCTGTCGTCGAGTTTTGTTATTGTTAGAAGAATATAATCTAGCCTCCGATTATTGTGCTTTGTGGTTAATATTGTTACGTTTTTACTTTTTTTAAAAAGTTCAAAATATGAGTTCGTTGATTTCAAACAATATAAAAACAAAATTGTGTTTAGTTTCGACTAAAATCTTTATTGTTCGAACAATTTCACTGTGTGACACTGTTTACAACTTGATATATCCAAAAATAATTTGCTTGTTCGTTATTCTTCCTTCTGCTATTGCGTAGACAATAACAACGCAGATCTTTACAGCGGAGATCTTCAAACCACGACTGTTTTCTTCACACGCAACGCGTCTTCACACAAGAATGACTGAATTCTTACACTTGTTGCCTGCTTTGTCTTGCCTTTTTATAAACTCACGTAAACAGTCTGATGAAGATTTTTGAAGTAGAATGTTCGTGTCTTCGCTTTTCTCGAGAACTCTATCGCGACTTCATTGTTGTTTGTGTATTTTATTCACATTGCATGCTGTTGTGTTCTCACTTACTTCTCTATCCCCTTTTCTTTCATACTGATGTTGTTGGTTTACTTGTAATAAGTTCGTTGTATTTGATAGTGTAGTTTTTGTTAATCATGTTAATGTTAAACGATGTTTCCATTTTCGTAACAATATAAACTTACTCGGCTTACCAGAGAAAAGAAAAATTCAAAGTTATCAAGTCAAATTCAAGTGCTGTAATTAAGTTGTTATAATTTAATATGTTTGTTTTATATTTAATTGTAAATTGGGTCAAACCTAAACCTTGTCTAAATTGACAAGTACGCGTCCTCTAACCTTTATATTTAATTATTTCTAAAAATAAGTTTAATGTCCTTTTACACTAGTTCTTACAGAAAAAAATCATTTTTATAAAAAATATTGGCGTAGTGTACTGACCAGCATGTTCCCCAGATTTTAATCGACTGACACATATAAGAGGAATATAATATGCAACTGCTCAAATGTATAATTGAACTCTAGGTACGAGATTATTCAAATGCCGGTTTTTCACCTCAATGGATATATTTCAAAAACTTTTTATGTTAATAACACTATGCGACAAAATAAAAACAATTGAAATACACCCAGCTAATGACATAGTGTAGGTTGTGAGTTTTGTTGAGTAGAACTCAAAATAATTTTTTTATATTTCTTGAACCCTCCAAACTTGTTTTATTTGACAAAAACTGGTGTTTTTGGACTTTATCCACAAATTTATTGATTACACAAACATTTCTGAACCATTATCCAAAATTAGAAAGGAGAGGGAGAGGCCTTTAAAACGATTTACATACATATATTATTTGACTTAATATGCTGTGAGGTTTGATGAAGTAAACTTAACAAATGCGAACGATTGATCAAATCGGACAAAAATTACCGTATTTGACTGGCAAAAATTTATACAACAGATATTTAGAAATACGCCATCAAACCCTTTTACAGCAAACACAATTCCACACTGAAATTATGTGTTTAACTGTGTATATTTTTCTTTTTGTAGTGTACTTATAATATTTTTTATAGAGGTATAGAACTTTAAGTTGCAATAAAACAACGATGGATTATTCGATTGACATGAATTTTATTTATCCGAAAGATAATCTTGTGGCATTACATTTTAAATATGATTTCTGGCATATGACCGACACTGCTGGCGCGGATGTAGTACAATCTGGACGTCCAACTTTCGATGACTTTTTTAAAACATTTGTGGATATATGTCGGCAATAATACGGCGAATGTTGTCTTCCAAATGGTCAAGCATAGACCAATGACTTTACATAGCCCCACAGAAAGTAGTCTAGCGGTGTTAAATCACAAGATCTTGGAGGCCAATACACAGGTCCAAAACGTGAAATTAGGCGGTCACCAAACGTGTCTTTCAATAAATCTATTGTGGCACGAACTGTGTGACAAGTTGCGCCGTCTTGTTGAAACCACATCTCCTGGACATCATGGTTATTCAATTTAGGAATGAAAAAGTTAGTAATCATGGCTCTATACCGATCACCATTGACTGTAACGTTCTGGCCACCATCGTTTTTGAAAAAGTACGGACCAATGATTCCACCAGCCCATAAAGCGCATCAAACAGTCAGTTTTTCTGGATGTAACGGTGTTTCCACATACACTTGAGGATTACCTTCACTCCAAATGCGGCAGTTTTATTTGTTGACGTAGCCGTTCAACAAGAAGTGTGCTTCATAGCTAAACAAAATTCGTTTATGAAAATCGGGAACAACGGTAATCTCGTTTTGGGCCCATTCGACGAATCTACGCCTTACTTGATGATCGTTTGGCTTCAAATCTTGCACGAGTTGGATTTTGTAAGCACGCAAACCAAGATCCTTCCGCAAAATCTTCCATAAAGTGGATGGACACAGATCCAATTCCTGTGGTCGATGGCGGATGGACTCATTCGGGTCTTCCTCAATGCAACGCTCTACAGCAGCAATAGCTTCTTCTGTACGCACCGTACAGCGTCTCAGCGAGTTATCAATAAGAGTAAACGTGGTGCGAAAACGTTCCATGGTTAATCGAATTAACTGCTCTGATGGACGATTTTGTCGACGATAAAATGGACGTAGTGCGCGATACGTTTTCCGCACAGAACCATTAATTTCGAAATAAAATTGCACTATTTGCAAGCGTTGTTCAGGCGTGAGTCTATTCATGATGAATTGCCAAACCAAACTGAGAATAAATCACTTGACAGCTGTTAAATCGGTCGCCATCTTGAAAAGCAATGCCAACTTAAAGTTCTATACCTCTATAAAAAACACCCTTTATAATAACAATAATAAAATTAAATAATTTTTAATTGTAATTTAAAACAATAAGCAGTCACGAGAATAGCAACAAGAAGTAGAACACACAAATGTAACAAAACACATGACACAATAATCTGGCAAGCAGGGCAGAGGAAGTTGGTAAATTGCGTGTAGGGTGGACAATTTGCCGCTTACTGAGAAAGGTAACCCCAAGGAGATGTTACAAGTGCTTGCAGTTCGGGCATGTAGCAGGAAAGTGTAGCAGTAATAGTGACTGGTCCAAACACTGCTTCAAATGCGGAGGGCAAGGTCACCTTGCCAAGGCTTGTGACCGTGACCCTCACTGCCTTCTTTGTAGAGGCGATCCGGATGCGGACGCGAAGCATATCACGGGAGGACATAAGTGCGCACACTATCTAGCGGCACGACGGAAGTTGACATACGCAGGTAAATGAGAGTCCTGCAGTTGAACTTGAACCATTGCGAAGCGGCGCAGGAGCTACTTAAACAGACGGTGCGGGAGCAGAGGATAGACTTGGCAATACTGAGCGAGCACTACAGAGCACCTGAAAACCAACGTTGGATAGCCAGCAAATGCAACAGGGCTTCGATATGGTCCTGTGGTAAATTCCCAATGGGAAATGTCGACGACAGGTGGGAGAGCTTTGTAAAATGCACCATTAATGGGGTACATTTCTTCAGCTGTTATCTTCCCCACAGCCTATCAATTGAAGACTATAGACGCATAATAGATGACATCGTTAAGGAAGCAAGGAACGTGAGACCTGTGGTAATTGCCGGGGATTTCAATGCTTGGGCTGTTGAATGGGGCTCGGCATTCACTAACCCAAGAGGAGAATGCCTCCTCGACGCATTTGCAACATTGGATGTTGTTTTACTTAAAAGTGGTGATAGGGATACATTCTCGAGAAATGGACGCTGCTCTAAAATTGATCTGGCATTCGTCAGCGACTCGCTCATCTACCTGGTTGGTGTCTGACATCTACACACATAGCGATCATCAGGCTATCATTTTTGAGATCCGGGAACGCTCTACGGGACACAACGTTCCTGCCGCACCGCCGAACCCTCTTTGGAAGGAGTCCACCTTTCACAGGGAAACCTTTGTCCTCCCATTGGAGGACATTCAGTTATTCGGGAACGCGGATGACAAGGCGACGGAACTTATGCGCTCCATAACGGAGACTTGCAACATTTCTATGGCAACGAGGCGTCATCTGTCTGGGAAGAAACACGTCTACTGGTGGAACGCGTATATATCGGATCTGAATCCCTGTGGAACTGGATATAAGGTGGTGATGAGAAAGCTGAACTGCTTCCGACCACCAGCAACGTCATGTGCAGCTAAGCTGCAATCAATCGTCGCGGACCTTTTTCCGCGCAAAGCCGAAATTACATACTGCGTGCGGGATATGCGGTCACCGGAGGAAATCCCAGAAGTCAGCAGGCAGGAATTGGAATCAGTCTGTGGGGAAATGAAACTTAACAAAGCACCGGGGATCGACGGGATCCCAAACATTGCGCTTAAGGCGGCCATTGAAAGTAATACTGAGCTGTTTAGACAAGTCTTTAATGCTTGTATTCAGGAGAGGACGTTCCCCAGGATATGGAAGAGACAGAGACTGGTTATAATTCCAAGAGTAACAACGCACAGGATGCATCGGGATACCGCCCGCTCTGTATGATCGACACAGCTGGAAAACTTTTGGAGAGGATAATTTGTAGGAGACTGGAAGCGTTCCTGGGGGCAGAAGGCTTGTCGGATCGCCAATTTGGTTTCCGAAAAGCCCGTTCCACAATAGATGCAATAGAGATGGCTATGACGATAGCAAAGGATGCTATCAGTGGTGAGCGCTGGCTGGAGGGCGATAAGGAGTACTGCGCTATCACCACCCTGGACGTCAAGAACGCATTCAACTCTGCGGATTGGGATGCCACTTTAACAGCCCTAGATGGAAAGGATGTACCGAACTACTTGATGGAACTTATTAAGGACTACTTTAAGGATAGAGTGCTCTTATATGACACAGATGATGGCAGGAAAACATATGCGGTATCGGCGGGGGTCCCGCAAGGTTCCGTGCTGGGCCCAATACTATGGAATGTCATGTATGATGGTGTACTGGGGCTTAGATTCCCTAGAGGTACACAGATCATTGGTTTTGCGGACGATATTGCCCTGGTGAAAAGGGGAAAACATTTAGATGAATTGGTGAAAACGTGTAACGCTGCGGTTGGTATGGTCAGGAACTGGATCACGGGAATAGGTCTCAAACTTGCTGATCACAAGACGGATGTACTACTTGTAAGCAGTAGGAAGAAGATGGAATTTATTACAATAACAGTAGGTGACCAGCGCATAACATCAAAGCAGGCGATTAAATATCTGGGAGTAATGATTGATAACAGGCTCACGTTTAGGGAACACCTGACGTACGTCGGTGGAAAGTGTGCGGCGACATCATGTGCACTTGCCAGAATAATGCCTAACCTTGGAGGCCCAAAACAGAAGAGGAGGCGGTTACTGATGAAGGTAGTGACTTCGATCGCTATATATGCGGCCCCTATATGGGCCGAGGCCATGGATAAGAGGACCTATAGAGCAGGTATAGAAACGGCCTACAGGAGATCAGCTCTCAGGGTGATTTCTGCCTTCCGCACGGTGTCTACTGATGCAGCATTGGTGATTGCGGGGATGATGCCCATGAGGCTAGTAGTGGATGTAGAGAGGAAATGGAGGAAACATGACACAAGGAGGGGAATGGATCTCCCCAGTCCTGTTCAGTTAGTGGATGACGCTATGCATAGATGGCAGCATGACTGGGTCAATTCAACCAAGGGAAGGTGGACCCACAGACTCATACCGAGCATAGGCGAATGGACCAAAAGGAGACACGGTCAGGTGAACTTCTACCTGACACAGTTACTAACCGGCCATGGATGTTATAGAGCATATCTCTATAAGTATGGTCATGATGTAGACGAGGCATGCCCAGAATGTCTCAATGAAAGGGAGACGGCGGAGCACGTTTTCAATGGTTGAAAGTGTGACGAACTAGGTTGGGTTTAGAGATTAAGTCTTGCGGCGAATCGTGCACATTGGTAGGCCGGGCTACCAATGTGCTTCGAAGATTCCCAACCTTTAGCTCGTAAAGCTATAAAAAAAAAAAAAAAAAAAAAAACATGACACAATAATGTATTTAGAACACTAAACAGGTATTAACTAATAAAAGAAATTTGTAAATAATTTGTTTGGTGAATTATAAAGAAATACTAAATTTTGTAACACTAAGCAATTATGTATATGTAATAACCAAAAGAAAAATTGTATAAATACTATAGAATATTTTTCAATAAATCAGAACTAATCTTGAATTGTAAAACAAATCATTATTATTTCTCAAATATTCTGACTGAGCACTTTAACCAGTGTTTAGGTGAATTAAAACCGCTGCAACCAATTGAAGCATTTTAAACTCATTGGCAACCCTTTTTTTAACCATTATATGGCGATCCTGCCAGGATCCTCTTTGGCAACCTTTTTTTACATCATAATTAAATCATTATATTATGAAAAATAAATAATTAGTCATTCAAATAAGTAAGTTATTCTGCAAAACAATAACCCAATAGAAATGTCATATTAGCTTGTAAATGTTTAATTCCAAATTAACCGTATACTTTGTATTTAATTGAATTTGAAATATATTACTTATACGCAGCATATGATATGTACTGAAAGAATTACTCTGGAAAGTAAGCAATAAAATATATAATTTTTTTGTAGTTTGCAAAGTAATGGAATAAAATATCACTCATACGTCACATACCTGTTGTTATGTTATTTAAATATGTATTAAATATGAGCATTATGCGAGTGAATAGTTTTGTCAGTTGTTTCAAATAAAACTATGCGACAAAGTAAAAAAAAATTAAATACACCCAGCTAATGACGTAGTGTAGGTTGTGAGTTTTGTTGAGTGCAACTCAAAAATATTTTTTTTATATTTCTTGAACCCTCCAAACTTGTTTTATTTGACAAAAACTGGTGTTTTGGACTTTACGCACAAATTTATTGATTACACAAACATTTCTGAAACAAACATTTTCTTAAAAAGAGGAGAGATGGGCCTTTAAAACGGTATACATATATATATATTAATCGAATTAATATTCTATGATGTTTGATAAGGTAAACTTGGCAAATTCGAATTTTTTTTCATATTTTTTCATGTTTGCCCATTCATAGTAGCAAGCTTTAATTAAAAAGATATGAAATAAGTGCTGACATTCTGGAAGTGCATTATCTTTTGAAGAGATTTACACTTCTTTTGATCAAATCGGACAAAAATTACCGTAGTTATTATTTAAACAGTTTAACAGTCGAGTCACATTTTTCACATATGTATATATATATGTATACTTTCAAATGAACTTTCAGTTAAAAAATTTTCAGAATTTTCATCCATTGCATCAAGAAAATGCATCAATTTCACGCTTGAGCGACCACCAGAAGTTGAACAATGTTTGTGTAAAGAGAAATAATAATATTTTCAAAAAAGACAAATATTAGCTGACTTCCAGTAGTCGTCCAAACGTGAAATCAACACATTTTGCGGTAAACAATCAAGATCTATAAAAAATGTTGAAAATCTTTGAACTGAAACTTTTTTTGTTAAGGTGACATATATTAAAAATACAACACTACAGTTATACTCTTTATTTAAGAACTACGGTCATTTTTGTCCGATTTTATCAAATGAAGCGTCAGTATCTCATCACAATATAATGAACTTTTAGAATGTTTTTATTTATTTAATAGTTTTTGATTAAAGTTCGCTACTATGAACGGAGAAACTTGAAAACATATGAAAAAAATTCACATCTGTTAAGTATATCGTTTTAAACGCCTATCATTCTCCTTTAAATTTAGGTTTAAATTTTGAACATTGGATCTGAAATGTTTGTGTAATCAAAAAATTTGTGCATTATGTTAAAAAAACAGTTTTTGTCAAATAAAGTAAGTTTGGATGGTTCGAGAAATGTAAAAAAAAAAATATTTTCGAGTTCTACTCAACAAAACTTACAACTTACACTATGTCATTAGCTGGGTGTATTTAATTTATTTTTATTTTGTCGCATAAAAAAGCTTTTATTAAACAATGTATAATTCTTAGCATATTTTATTAAAAATTTTTTATAAAAACAAAAACGAAAACAAACATTAACGAATTTCATGTCAAACGCGTAATTTTTCAGTCAAATAAAAGTCACTGTTTTAACACCAAAAACCAAAACATTTTGCTTTTATTACTGCTTCTCAATGGCAAGGCATGGACTGTCCGAGATTGGCGTAAAATTCCCGGATTGTATTGTTCCATTGTCGCCTAATTCCTTGTTTCAACTCCTGCACAGTGCTGATACTGGATTTATAGAGTTTAGGAGCAAGTTTTTTCCAAACTTATCCAATACTGTTTAGGTCGGGGGCCTGTGCACGTGTTTGAAGTAGTTTTGAATAATTATGGACAATCTGCAGATTCGGGACGTACTTCGGATCGCTGTGCCGTTGAAAACAAATATGTCCAATATAATTAACTTGTTGGCACTTTGCTTCATGTTTTGTTTTAAAATCCCCAAATATTAGAAAAATCATCGTCATTTAAATAATCTCATTCCTAGTGTCCAATTATACGTTTAAGCCACTGCATGTGTGTTTTCGAAGCAAACCACCAAATTGATGACTTGTCTCCACTAAAAACCGAAATTTTAGAAGAATGAGGGAAATTTAATCAATGTACAATTATAAACTTAATCGGTAGCATAAAAAATTAAATATTTTTACATACATTTGTACATACATAATTGGCCATTACAACCCTTCAGTCAGGATTACGGCCTCGCTTCTCACACCATTCATGTTGTGTGTGTTAATTTTATGTATGAGTAGCGGGACCTACAGTTTAAAGTCAATTCCGAATGACAGATTTTTGAAAAACTTTTCATGGCAAAATAATTTACTCGCAGAGTTTTTGCCAGAAATCTGCTGAGAGGAAGTCGCCGAAGAAATATTTTATCATATTTTCGTTTTGGTGTCTAACCTGGTTATTTAACTGTGGCCTTGCGTCTAATAAGCCAATATGCTACCTACTAGAATACGGCAACTTATTTTTATTAATTTCAAATTAAGGTAAGCAAGTTAGCAAAGTAGTTTAATAAAATCTTTTTTTCTGTTTCTTAAACCGAAAATAAATCAATTGGCCTGATAATTATGAAACGCAGAATAATAATATAACTTAAATTAGACAACAACAACAGTAAGTTTTATAAAGTAGTATTTCCTAAAACTGCATGAAAATATAATAAATCTTCGAAGGGAATCATGCCGAAAAAAGTAATATTGTAGGACACATCTACAAAATTAAAGGGACCTTGTAAATGTCAGATGTCCTATATTAAATTAAATTTTGTACAAAATTGAAATATATTTTTATTATAGATTTTTAATCGAGCTCGTAATCTCAACTCCTATGGGGTTGTACACATCTACTGACATATGTAAATACTGACAAACTCAAGTTTATTTTATCTCTTTATTTAATTAACGAAAATAACATTTCAATAAGCATAAAATTAATTTTAATAATCGTTGTTATTGCAAGCATAAATCTCATTGATAACATCACTTATAATCATTTGTTAAAGCCCAAGTAATCATCTGCATATTACATTGAGATTTTTATGGCATATTATTTCCCATTTTATTATTCTTTAAATGTTTTGTGTGATATTCGTTTACAGATATCTTGATGTCATTTAAAGAGAGTGGCAGATTTAAACAACAACTGTGTAAGAATTCAGTTTCATTCCAATTTACCAGTTTATCCGGAAACACCTTTTGCTAACTTCAGCAAATATAAGATATTTATTTAAACAACTTTCAAACTCAGAGTTAATAATTCCAATATTTATGTTTATTGAATTTTGTCTTCTGAAATTTATAATGAGTCTACAAATCTTAAAGATGAAGTACTTGTTATTGCCATTTCAATTGATTGCTACAACTGCCCTTAAAAAGGTAAAATAACAGATTGTATCAGTTTTTTTGAATTCCTTTGAAACCTATGAAACCCCAGACTTCGGATGAATTGAACTTGCATGACGTACTTCTTACATCTTGCTTTCGAATGAATGAATGATATTGAAGTTGAATGATATTTGTAGGGATGTTACCACACAGCCCATGCAGCTATTCTATGAAATTTGGATCGTTTTCTCCAAACTGGAATAGGTTTCCTCAAAACTACAATACGTTCTTGTCCTTGTCCGAATACAACCCACGGTTTAACCGTAGTTCGAGCCTTAAAAAAACTTCATAATTTTATCTTAGGTATCGCTTTTGATACATACTGTAGTAACAGAATTTTCGCAATTATTGATTTTGTTACAAAATTTCAATAATATAATATTATCATTTTAATAAAACTATTTTACATTATTACATTTTATTATCACTGTTATGAAATTTACGCCAAACACTTAATGTCAGCTTGGTTTTATTTAAGTGGTATTAATTTGACATTTAGCATCCTTGCCTTGTGGTGATTTATAAGTTTCCAGTTGTTCAGATGGGGCAACTTATTGTCACCCGCATCAGTAAAGCTCTCAATTGAGGGCTAGCTGAAACCTACTGGTACAAACCGTTGTTATAATTCGTTAGAAAAATTTGTTGTTAACTTCAAGGGAGGTAAAAAATGTTCCTTTGCAATAGAACATCGAATATATCACTAACAATATTCTCTCTTGGATTCCTCTCTGGTTTCCCGGATACGGGTTTCCCCAAATACGGCTGTAAGTAGTCGCTACGCACATAGCATGTACTTGAATCTAAAGTTGCCAATTCGATTTCGGTGAACCACGAAATTTATAACGACCATAAAATTCAATTACTAATCTACAGGGACAAAATTTTTGGGATTATTAAAAGCTGAAAGACTTTCAGCTCAATTTTCGAAAAGGCGTAATAGGTGTAAATTTATCATCATTTCCGAGTAGTACATTATCAATGCGAATGATTCTGTCATCTCATATGTACATAGTTGACCGAAATATTATCATCTGTAATATCTATGAAATAAAACATAAGACGAAACACTTTTTTTGTGTTTGTCTGTCACGTGAGATAAATATGAGAAGAGCAGTAAGAAAGTCTCTACAACATTTCAGGAAATAGCTGCTAGCAATCTGCGTCAAGATTGGCAATATTTTCCATTTCTAAACTACTAATACAGTTCTCTATTCGAAGTAGTGCCATCTTTTTCGATTAACGTCCTATTGTCATCTTTGTAGCTGTCAATAATTTCGTCAGTTCATAAGGCAAGCTTCTGTTTTCTTCTTCTTCAGAAACTTCAGTAGCAGGAATATTACATAAATACATACGTAATCGGTCATAACAACCTTTCGTTGTAAATTGGAAATGTCTGACCTGAGTTTTGAACTTTGGTCGGACGTCTAGTAATCTAACATGGTACATACTAGATTACGGCTACTTTAATCAATATCAAGAACAAAAAATTCAACCTTTTCGCTTTCATCCAACATTTAACTTTCAATTCCTTCTCAAATAATTCCTAATAATAATAATTCCTTTTAAGACTGCCATATTTAAGCACTTTTTATAGTTATGTTCTTTTCTTTTTTTGTTCTTTTATGTTATATTTGTCTAAATGTTATCTTTTTTAAAAACAACATGTTATATAATATAGTTTAACTTTTATTTTTCTTAAATTTATTATTTTACTGAAATTAACTTTAAATTTCCACTTTTATATTATAATTATAATTATTATTTCAAAAAACCTATATGACATTTACCTAACCAATACTTTAAAATAAGACTTGTTCTTGTTGTATTGAATTTACTATAAATAAATAAATAAAATAAATAAAATAAATACCATAAATAATGTATTATTTACGATAAAACTTCACAAAATCTTTAAAAACTTAAAAAAAATTCAAGCACAACACCAAAGAATCCCTTGGAAAGTCGTATGTATCAAAAACGATACTTAACCCATTCGCTGCCAAGCCTAAATTATATGAAGGCTTTCCCATTGCCATTTATATTTTGAGTGTTATTGTTTACCAAAACCCTGTTATGTCTTGGTAAGAGGACATATATTATCATATATAATCATTTACAAGCAGAAAACCAAAGACGAGCATACTCGTCGTTGGCAATAGGAAGAAAGAAGGACTCGAGGCAACACTTAGAAAAAAAATTTGCTAATTCAAAAGCCTGCATGTTATAACATATTTAAAGTAGGACGAGTAAACTTGTCTTGGCAGTGCGGGATACCCTGTCAAAGACGAATGGGTTAAGACAGAATTATGAAGTTTTTGAATTTTTTAAGTCCTGTTTGTATTTGGTAAAATAATAACGTTAACAATACTAACGAATTAAAAATATAGCACACATCTAACTTTTTATGAATTAAAGTTATATCGTCTCTAAAATTGAATTGTATGATTTTTGATACAAAGCTTGATATACGGTTTATAGATCTGTAGACTACAATGCAAACCTATATCACTAAGCTGCTTTTAAGAGAATTAAGAGCTCTAAAATTTAATGAGTTTTTGAGTAGAAAAATCTAAAAAAAATTTATTTTATCTGAAAGTGCTCTTACAAAAATTCAATTTCATTTCAGACTTTCCATTTTGGTTACATTAAATTTTATTGAAAAATTTTATATGATAATATATGTAGATAGTTTTAGGCAAAATAATTTTTTAATATTAAAAAGTAGTAAGTAAGATCCAATCCATTAAATGACGTCATTTGAAAAGCAACAAAGGGCCTGAAGCGAATTAGAAGATGAGTTTGTTGTTTGTTTGTTTGTGTACAACCTGTCGAATGATCAATACAGAATCACCAATATTAATCATACGACATGTAATTAGAAAGAAGAAGAAAGTAGCCACTTAGGCAAATACAGTGGACAGCAAAAGCCTAAGTACCCCAATATATTATAGCAATTTCATGAATTTTTGGCAATAATTTGTAATAATAACACGGTGCGACAGTGAAAATACACTCAATTAACTAAATAGTATAAGTTATTCACTAGGTTGTATAGAACTCAAATATACCTTTTTATATTTCTCGAACCCTCCAAACTTGTTTTATTTGACAAAAACGGTTTTTTTATCTTTTCAAGTAAAATTATTGATTACCTAAATATGTTTGAACCTATTTTACAAATCCAAAGTTTTTAAGAGCGGGGAGAGATAGGCCTTTAAAACGGTATACATAAACATTTTGTTCAAACATACAACAACATTCAACAATTTCAAGTTTGGCCATTCTTAATTGCAAAATTTAATTAAAAAATATGAAATAAGTGGAGACATTCTTAAAGTGCATTCTCTTGTCAAGAGTTTGACACTTCGTTTGATAAAATTGGGCAAAACTTACAGTAGTTTTAAGAGTATAACAGTTAAGTCATATATTTTATATATGCTGTCTCATCAAATGAACTTTCATTTCAAAAATTTTCAAAATTTTTGATGGATCTTGATTGTTTATCTGAGAATTTGCTCTTTGCACGTTTGAACGACTATCAAACGTGGTCTAATATTTCCATTTTTCCGAAATATTATTATTTTGCTTTGCGCAAACATTAGCCAACTGGTGGTGATTGGCCTAATGGGAAAAGAACACATTTTTCAATAAACAATCAAGATTCTTTAAAAATTTTGAAAATTTTTGAACTGAAAGTTCATTTGATAAGATGACATATATAAAAAATATAACATGACAGTTATACTATTTAAATAATAACTATGGTAATTTTTGTCAGATTTGATCAAACTAAGTGTGACCCTCTTCAAAAGAGAATGAACTATAAGACTATTACCACCTGTTTTATAGTTTTTAATTACATTTTAAGTAATTAATTACATTTTAAGTAATAAAGTAATATTTTTCAAATTTACCCCATTATATCTCATAACATATGAGTTTGAACAAAATGTTTATTTATACCGTTTGAAAGGCTGATCTCTCTCTTTTCGAAAAACTTAGGATTTTTAAAATAGGTTCAAACATATTTGGGTAACCAATAATTATGTGTGAAAAGATAAAAAAAATTTTTTTTGTCAAATAAAACAAGTTTGGAGGGTTCGAGAAAAATAAAAAAAAAGAATTTTTGAGTTCTACGCAACTAACTGAACAAATTAGACTAGGTAGTTACTCAGGTGTATTTAATTTTTTGTATTTTGTCGCATAGTGTAATTATTATATCAGATCAAATGAACACTTTACTATAAATTAATCAATCCAATCAAAAACTCAATTTTGTTATCTACCTTCTTCCACAATGTTTAGTTAAATTTTTACTTCAGAAGAAAATATATAATATATGAACCGGCTTTGACAAAGATGAAACTGGACTTTCAGAGCTACTGGCCTTTACGATTAACGAAAAGAACACAGACGGCTATTGTTAAAGTTGTCAGCTGCTATTATCTACGGCATGTTGGGATAGGCTCCCGTGACGTCTACCGAATTCTGATTCTGAGTGTTTGTGGGAATAAAAGGGTTATCAATTGATGACACCAATTGCGCTATAGTCATCGTCCTCTAGTATGTTTTAACGGTAGCTGGAACTAATGCTCTCAGCGGGAATATAGGCGAAGTTTTGTATCAGAATGAAGGTATAGCACTTCTATGTAATGTCCTGCTGCATGAGCAACTAAACTAAGATACGTGCCACAGGGACTGCTAAGACGGAAAAAGGTCACTATCATTCTGAAACGATTTGGTGAGATCAATGTTTGGTTTTTAAAGAAACCAAATGGAATAAACGTGGCACTGGATAAGTGATATGAAAGGTTTAGAGTATTCTAGGAGCCATAAGACCTCCCAGTAAACTGCTGAGGTAAATTTAGCAGTAACCTAGGTAGCCTAGCCTAATTTAAATATTATTTTAGTCGTTTATAAGACATACGGTAGTTGATAATAATGATTTATTTGGAGCTCGTTGTGTAGATAACGGTAACAGGAATTGCAGGCTATATTCAGATAGTTTGAAATGAATTATAAAGGCGGTTCAACTATAATTCTGTTTCAAAAAAATAATATATACAAATATATGATATGGATTTGATACAATTTGCCTCAAACGTTAGTTAACGCCGAATGGGTAGAAAAATACCTAAAAAAGAAGATTATTTAAAAAATTCTATCTTAACCCAAAGAAACGAAAGCCAAATCGCTTCTTTAAGAACGAATAAAGAAGACATAGAACGGTATAAAAATATAAATTAGTAAGGCATGATATTTACACATTTTGGATGACAGCAAAAATATCAAAGATCACGAATTTTTCAAAATCAAAATTTTGTAGAAAGAACTTCTGCGGAATATGATATCTATCTAAATTACGCTGGCATAAATATTTCTTTAGAAACTTAAATTCATTGCAAAAATTAAAACAAATTTTATGTAACATAGATATTAAATATAAACTTATTATTTATAATAATATCTAAAATATAAATATCTATTATAATAATCTCTGCCAAAAGTTAAATCACATGTGCCATTTCTCGAATACTGCTGTCATGCTAATCTCGTCGTATCTACGTGAAAGAAGTCAATTTGTGTATCATGATGGAAATAAATCCAACAATTTTTTAATATCTACAGGTGTACCACAGAGCTCGATTCTTGGTCCACTTTTATATTCAATTTATTCTAATGATCTGCCAACTAAGTTGAAGTTTTGCAATGTACAAATGTACGCGGATGATATTCAGCTATACATTAGTTGCTTGCCATCTGATATTACAAATTGTATAGGGATGTGATATATATCTATGTGATCTGCATAATGTGTTTCAATTGGCGTCGATTAACGGTCTTTGCCTCAATCCGAGGAAATCAAAAATGTGGGGGTGAGCGGGGAAATAATAAAATCAAACATTTAGCGAGAAGTTGGGGTAAAGAAAATACAAAATGTATTAGTTTTAAATATTATTAATATTTATTTGGGTGTACATAAACGCGCGATATATGACCGAGTTTCTATCCGGCTCGATATTTGTTTAAGCCACAGAAAAGTATACACAAAAGGATTAGAGAAATATCAAATAATAATATTTCACAATAAAAACACACGTAACTTTCGTTTGGGGGTTGATCCAGAGAATGATCAATTCTTTTATTTCTTCTCTTTTCTTTTTCTTATTTAAGTTCCACATCTTAAGCGTACTTACACTACTTAAATTAGGGTGACCAGCGTAAACAGTTTTGATAATAGGCAAGGTAAACTATACGGCACAGCTTACACAATTACAGATCAATAATACTACTATTGAGACTGTACATACATAGTGTTAAGAATCTAGGAGTTATTTTTAATAACAGCCTTAACTGGTCTAACCATATAAATGCTACCTGTGGTAAAACGGTTGCCATGTTGCGAAGTCTTTGGTTAGCGCAACATTTTACTCCGTTTAATATTCGTATGCTGCTCGCAAAAACATATCTCATCCCCACTTTACTGTACGGATGTGAACTGTTTTCTAGTTGTGACTCAGTAAGTAGGAACAGGCTCAAGGTCACTTATAACAGTATTGGTCGATATGTTTATGGTCGTACAAGGTACATTAGGATATCTGAGTTCTCATATCAAATCTATAATACATCTTTTGAAAATTTGTTGAAATTCCGTACTCTGGTATACCTACATAAAATCATCTATATTAGGAAACCCCATTATTTGTTTCATAGATTAGTTTTTTCAAGATCTAATAGAGGCTTGAGAATTAATAGCGGTAAATACCGTAAACAGATATCTGAGAGATACTTTTACACCGATGCAATTCGTCTCTGGAATGAACTCCCGAACAACATACAGTTACTAAGCAATGCTAAGCATTTCAAGACTGCAATTATTAAATTTTTGAATGAACATAATGTACAAATGTAAGTAATCAATCATATTTTTTAATATAATTATTTTGTTTTTAATAATATTTGTTATGTTAATTTACCTTCAAGGTTATTATTTTTGTAATTTCTTATATTTTGTTATGCCTATATCCTTAGCAGTACTATTAAATAAGATAATATCTTGTTGTACTGTATTTAAGCCTGAATGAATAAATAAATAAATAAAACCATAAATTATAATAATTTATATTTATAAATATAATATATTTATATATTTATATTTATATAAATATATTATATTTATAAATATATTTATAAATATATTATAAATATAAATATATAATAATATATATTTATATATAATTTATTATTATAATATTTGCAATCATAATTATTTAATGAATATGATAGTAATACTGTTACAACCATATAACACCCACTAGACTTCACATATTAAAGCACATATTTATATTATTTTATTATTAGTTTTGTGTGATAAAAATTTCAAAAATTTATAACATGCGAAATTTCATTCGAAAATATCTTACAAAGTCTCATTTTCTAAAATCCTTTCCGTCAGTTTCTTATTTTTTTTAAACATATTTATCCTCTTAATTTTGGCAGCATATGCAATTCTTTAAAGTCTTAAATGATTTTTTGCAGCCTTTTTAACTTCTTGTCGCCGTTTCTAATTCAAGAATATTATGATTTAATACACAGAGTCTCTATACATTCCATTACCATTTATATTTTCCAAAATTTAAAAAAAAAACTGTGTTCATTTGCTTTCCTCTGAACAAAAGACTTCAAAAAGTATTAAATGAGGATGGCACTCGCTGACAAAAAGGGGAAAAAAAGAAAAAACAAAAGGTCTCCTCTCTTTTCACGGAAGGTTGAATTTAAACAAAATACTTTCCTTTAAGAAAATAATTTCTTCCATTTTTTGCTTTTCTTTATTGTAAATGGAGCAATAAATGAGAAAAACAAAAAAAGAAATAAAAAACTCCAACGACAAATCCCAAAGTTAATAGCAGAGAATTATTTAGCGTGTTATAGGGTAAAAATTTTGACGGTGTGGGATTATAACGCTCGCCTTAAGGGAGAGATTAAACACCATAAGTATTTAGAACAACTGAAAATGAAAGCAACAATGACAGAAAAACAGAACATGTATCGCATTTAAAATGATATAAGATTTCTGTAAGACATACTTCTTATTTAGAGAAACAATTTTAATGTGGTTTTCTGTATATTTTATTGTTGGTATTGTGGTCTGAAGTACCTACTCACACTTTAGCCATCAGTTTGAAGGGTCCCAAGTTCCTGGTTGGAATTCTAAAATCGAAAGTTCTATTTAGGAAGTTATACAGAATCGACAGTAAAATATATCTTCCCAGAATAGCAGCATGTTCGTCATTCACATTGGGCCAGGATTTAATTACATTGAGTTGGAGTACAACAAAGAACAGCTGATTGCCTGCATACTCTGTCTATTACTTGGGAGTGGTATAGATGCTTGTATGCCGCTCTCCAAACCATCATCATCACTATAGAAGCGTAAATATGTTGTAAAATTTTAAAATTTTTTATAGAAGCGTAAAATGGTACAACAATTCATTTTACAAACTTTTTTCCATGAAATTTGTGAAGGTGCTGTGTTTTTACTTGTACCAGAAATTACAAAAAAAAAATTTGTTGTAGTATCACAATCGTTAAAAGCATAATGTAAACAAGTAAATTTTTTCCCGCATTAAGTCATAGATAGAGTCATTACTCGTACGTACAATTGTCAGCTTTTATGAGGTAACGGAATGACAATTCCTATAACATAAATGAGCCACAAGTGTGTGTTTTACCTCTCATACTTAGAGTTACGTTATGTTTTCATACATTGAACATTATGTATTTGAAAACATGTGCAAAAAAAGACTTGTTTATGTATGGGCGTGCATAAGGTCATACATTTCTGTTGTTCTCTTTATTCTGTTATTTGATTGTTGTCGATGTAACAGTAAATTTAATGTAACTGTTTGTCATATTTTTACTCATGACGCCATGACAATACAACGTTCGTTGTGTTATCAAAACACAACAATTACAAACAATAAATAGTTTTAAGAATAAATGTTCATATTACTAACGATAGAAGTTGAATTCAAAGTTTTAAAAGAGGATATCTGTTCCAAAGTTAATAAATAAGGGAAGTGAGATAAGTGTTAACTACTTATATACCTACATACATACATAATTGAGCGTTACAATACTCCAGTCAGGATTACCACCTAGCTTTTCACTCCACTTATGTTGTGTGTGTTAATTTTTTACATGAGTGGCGGGACCTTCAGTTTAAAGTCGACTCTGAGCGACAGATTTTTGGGAAACTTTGCATGGCAATTTTATTTAGGTTAGGTTAGGTTAGGTTAGAGGACGTGTACTTGTCAATTAAGACAAGCACAGTACCCGGAGGTCGAATTGACCCATTGTACAACGTCCTAGTTTCTCACACCACTAATGTTGTGTGTGTGGGACCTACAGTTTAAAGTCGACCCCGAACGAATTTTTGGGAAAATTTACATGGCAATTTTATTTACTCTCAGGGTTTTTGTTAGAAATCGAAATATTTCGTTTAATATTTCGTTTTGATGTCTGACCTGGGGTTTAAACCTTGGACTTACGTCTAATAAACCAACATACTACCTACTAGACTACGGCGACTTTATAAAAGATTATTCCAAATAAAATAAATTCATTAAAAAGTTCATAAAATAATACATAGGTACATCTACATACATAATTGGACATTACAACCCTTCAGTCAGGATTACCACCTAGTTTCTCATACCACAAATATACGTTGAGTTTAATTAAACTCTTTATTGCTCGCACTATTTTGTGTGCCACAGTTTACAACTTGACGAATACAACAATAATTGCTTGTTCGCTACTCACATTGCGTGTTGTTGCGTTTTCGCTTACTTGTCTATCCCCTTGGTTGACTTGTAAGAAGTTCGTTATATTTGTTTGCGTAGCTTTTGCTCATTTTAATGTTAAACGATGTACACTGTTACAATTTTCGTAACAATGCTATCAATGTAAAGAATTTTAGGAATTCAAAACGGAGATACTTAAATATTATATCTTTATTATTACAGTATTTCTCTATAATAATTAGGAATCATCATAAAAAATTAAGATCTTATCTTGTTCTACGTTAGTCAGTTTAGATTGTATTTTTGCTTTCAACATGTTATTTAGACAGTAAGCAGTTAATAACAACTTAATTAGCACTTCAAATACTAAAATAGTACATTTTATTTACATTCCCTGAACTGTTTACTGGGCTTGTAGTGATTTGTTAAGAAACATAAATACCAGATAAAATGAAAAAAAAATTTAACTGCTGGAAGCCAAAAGAGGTTAACTATAATTTAGTGACCACTTCAACATAATAATATACTTCTGCTGTTGCCCTGACTATAAGCCAACGAAATGTTTTTATCTGTGGGGGATAATGTAAAGTATTCATAACTGTTTTCTTCCTTTTTTTGTAACATGTGAAGTGGCAGTAAATTTGGTTAATTAACACAAATGTAAAGTTTTTAAATAAATGAAAAAAGTATAAAAATAAATGTTTACGATTTCATAGGCAAAGTGTAACGAATTCATAGTCTGTCGGCTCAGATTTTTAAGTATCTCCCATATTTGCCTATATATCAAAAATATAGGAAATCGGCTGGTTAAAGAAAATGATTGGTAGAGAAAATGATTAACACAATTACTGTACGTGGTTTAGAAACAAATTGTGACGAATATTTTGAAAAGAAACGAAAAATATTAGTTTGAAATTTAACTTCAGTCTATGCTGCGATATTTAGAAAGAACTGCAGCGACATAAGGTTTAAAGGTAGATATATATGGTAATGATTGCCATTATGGTTCTGATCCGTGCACTCTTTCTTTGAGAACCCGGACATAAGAAACACTTCGCACAAATTATTCGGTACTTGGTAGGTTGTCTTCCACTTGTATTCTCTTATTTAGGTTCAGCTGGCTTATCGGAATGTGGTGAATTTATATGTAAATACACAGCGGACAGCAAAAGTCTTAGTACGGCATTATTTTGTAGCAATTTCATGAATTTTAGCCAAATGTTTTTATGAAAATTTATAATTATATATTTATTTTATTAATTTATTACTGTTTTATTATAAAACAAAAAATTGTGTAATGTTTTTCATAAAACAAGAGAAAAATAAGGAAAAGTTTCAGATGACTCCACAGGCACCCCCAAGGAGAACCCTATGTAAATTTAAAATTCAAAGCCCTAATATATGAAAATGTTATCCCTTGTATTTAGTAGAATATCCCTTAAGATCAAGCACTCCATTAAACCCATTTGGAATTGAATATACAAGTTTTGTATAGTGTTTTCTGGTGGCACCATGAGCAAGTTTTTCGGTTGACTTTTGTTTGAGGTTTAACGATTGCATAACCGTTCTTTCAAATGATCTCCTAAATACTCTCTTGAAGTTATATCGGGACTTTGTGACTTTTAAGACTGTGGGCACTTTTTTGTCAAAATATATTGCCGTACTAAGACTTTTGCTGTCCACTGTCTATTGTCTTATAAACGTATGTTTAAAAGTAAAGAATTAAATATCTTTTACCCAAACCCAATAATCATTAGACTGCTTTTGCCACGATTTATAAAAATATAATTTTGAATTGTAAACTGCGATTTTAGGCACGTTATTCACAAATTTCCCGTCTCAGGAATAATAATTTCACACATCATATAATTTTTTAAGGTAGATAAGTACCCTGTTCTGGGTATAATTAGTAATTTACCACGATATTCAGAATTTGTTTTCGGAATCGAATGAATAAATAATAAAATAAGCCAAATTTCAAATTACTTTCTATATTCAATCGTTAAATTTTCCAGTTGAACAGTTAAAAGTTTTCACAAATTCTCACTTAAAGTGGTCAACAGTTTTTCTTTTTTATTATTCTGCATCAACAATTGGTTTGTAACTATTTGAACAAAACCATTGAAGAAATTTATACATACTTTAAGTATTTCTTATCGATTCCAAACCAGAAAATTAAATCATAGGAGAAAAAAACAAAAAAAATATATAAAAAAAAATTTTTTTTAAATGACAAAAAATTTTGAAAAAATTGTTTTAATTTTCTTCGCCTTTATTTTTATACTTGTATTGCATACTGCCAATAAAGTTATGAAAACATTTTTATGGATGGAAGCCAATTTATTATAAGCGATTGTATCAGTCGTTGAAGTAATTTTTTATTTTGAAAATTTTAACAAAATCCATGTACATGCCGGAAATTCCATGTGCCATGAATAAGATTCTCACAAATCTGTCGTTCGGAGTCGTCTTTAAACTGCAGGTCCCGCCACTCATGTATAAAAATTAAAACACACAACATAAGTGGTGTGAGAAGCTAGGACGTAATCCTGACTGAAGAAATGTAATAACCAATTACGTATGCATGTATTTCTTTGAAAACGACGTTCTCCAGGCTATCTCTGCGAGTACTATGGGTCAATGATTATTAACTTCTTTTGGCCTTAATTAAATGATCTTGAAACAAACGACATATGGTTTCAATAGGAAGGCGTCCATTTCACGTTGTATATTGGCAGTTTGGAAGCAGAACTGAACTACTGTGTTGTATGGGGGATTACAACAAGCTTGTGCATCTGTAGTATATACTTATTTATATATAAACGTAAGTATTTAACTCTTTGCTGTTTTAATGAAATGCTGTTATTCTTTCTTTTTAGGTATAAATTGTATGAAAGCACCATAAACGTTTAAACACTGCATGTATACATATATGCCTTTGTAAAATTTTGCCATTTTATTTTAAATAAAAAAGAAGATTTAAAAAATATTGTATTGACGCCACTTTATAAGCGTTCAGTGTTTTCAGTGTTATTTATTTGAGTTTATTTCGTATTTTTTCATTTTAAAACCATTAATCCTTTTCAACAATCGTTAGAGCAACCACATCTACACTCATGAACAAACAATTGGTCAGAAAACCCACATTGTCATTTTAAATTATGAATAAATAATGGTTAAGTGAAAATCGTTTTCAGGTAAATTGCTGGAGTATTTACAGGAAGAAATAAATTCAAGAAATTTTTTTTCAATGATTAAACAGTCATGGCCAAGCCTAAGTATAAGTATCTTCTATTCTGCAATAAATTTTTTCTAACACACTTTCATATTTTTTTTTTAGAAACACTTCTGTATTTAAAAATGGATCATTTCCGACTTAGGCTGTTATTGCAGTAACTTATGAAATATTTTACTATTGTTCTTGCTGCTCTTTCTCATCACTACTAAAGATTTTTATTTTCTTTCTCAATATTTTCAAATAATTAACATATATAAATAATAAAAAAAAATCAAAAAACATAACGTTAGTCTAATTCGTAAATGTGTTAAGTCCCTTTTTTCAAATTTTACAGGACACACAAAAAACATTGTAGCTTTTTCAGTTTTTAAAATTTGTAAACTTTTTAAACGCAGTTATTTTCACAAAATAGGTCTCTTTAAATGACCTAGCTCAAAAATCCATATCCACAAAATCATGGAAGGGAAATTCGTACTTTTTGGACTTAGCATTTTTGCTTTGTAAACTTATTCGTTTTATTGTGGACTTAGCACATTTTCCTACAATCAGTTTTAATTTTAAAAATAAGTTTGATTTAATTTTTTTTATTAATTTTATTAAAAAAAAACAGAAACTTAAGACTAACTCAGTTCATTTCCAATTAGTTCATTAAAAGGATACAAAAACATAAATATATACATTTTTAACTTAAAGTAGAAAAAATTCAAAGGTGGGGTAAATTATCGTAAAATTTGTGGTGTTCATTGGGTAAGGTTGATTTGAGGAATTGTAAGTCCTGATACTTTCTTATATTTGTCTTCTTTCTTGATAAAGCTGCTGAAAATTTTTAAACTCGATAGGATTAATTTTATCATCAATTTTCTGCGGTAATATTTTCCATGCATCAGAAAGACGACTTTTAAAATATATTTTTTTTGTTTGGGGTGTACTTTAAGCCTCTAATATCTATAACTTTACTATCAACTTTTTTATGGCCAGGTCTGATGCTCTTAACATATTGAACGTTATCAAATCTTTTGAAAAATGTATGATCTAAATACATTACATCATAGGGTCTAGGGTTTTTTCGAGCATTTTTACAAACATCTATGTATTCTGAAGGTGCATTAATTACTCTTTTTTTCATAGCTCTTTCTATAGTGGAATGAACGCTATCTGCCTCCATTTGTGTATGGCCAATTTCAAGAATTTTTTGCTCAATATCAATGCCATGTTGATAGCCACAGTAAGCAGGGCATTGCTCATACCACAATTTCTATTTTGATACGTCCAACCATCGCTATAAAAGATTAATTTTTGTGGATTATCGCTTCCACAAAGAACTTTTTTTCTATAAAATAAACCCAAATACTTGCGAAATCTTCGGAACTCAGACCGCCTTCTACTTCACTCCACAAAAAACAAAACGCTCCTTTATTTTTAAGATTATAGAAAACCAAATTATGGACCTGAAGTTTTGTACGGTAATATAGGCTGCTTACTTCTGATTTTGGGGCCATTAATACAGACTGAAGGTCGACAGTGTAGACTTGTGCTCCATTGTCGCTGTCTTTGATCTTTTCGCGCCTAGCTTCTTCTCTCCTTTCTTGGTGAAGTTCATAAGTTTTTTGAGCTAAATTTCCTACTGAAAAGCGTACGCATAATTCGCATTGGTCTTTTTTCGGAGAAAATAGAGAAAGATTTTTCGCTTCAAATGTATTATAGAAAGATGTAAGGGAAAGCGATCTTGTGTTTTTTCCAACACACCAGTCGTTAACATAAAAGTGGTACAATTGCAATTTAGAACGCCATTCTGTTTGTAGATATTTTTTGTAGTGACAGCACGACAGTAGCGCATGGAGTCGCACCAGAGAATCAAATCAAGACATTTTTTTCTTCTGAAGAACCAATATTTCTTGGAGCATTTTTTCTTGAATTCAGAGATTTATTCGTCCAAATAGTTACAGTTTGGCGACCAATTCCCAACGTATTCAAAAAATGTTTTACAAACCCTTATATTTTTGTTATCCAATTTCAAATAATATTGCAGTGCTTGACATATTCTAGACTTATTTTCCTCTTTTCTATTTCTTGGCCTTTTTGCTACATGGACTTGAATAATCGTATTTACATACAGGTTTTTTTTTCGCTCCAACTAATTTTCCAAAAATAGCGAAATATTTCTCTTCTATTTCCTTCAGAGATCTCTGTGCACTTAAAAGCAGTATTTCCTTTACAGTTCCACCTCTTCTTTAATGTCCGTGCTTCTTTTTATAATTCCAACCACTGCCTGTATTCTCTCTTCCAAAATAACACTTACCATATTCTCTTCGCTTTTTATTTCTAACTGAATTCCAAGATGAGTTTTCTAAGCAAAGTCTCTTTCTACGAGTTCTCGTTATCGGATGAAATTCGAAAGAATCGTCAGAGTCCGTATTAAACCCATATTGAACTAGTCCAACAACACCGTCATATGCTTCAATTCCATAGTTTTGGAAAGAATCCATACCAATTTCTTAAAAATACATATTAAAATTATTGTATTATTTTTAAATAAAAACTAAAATCTAAATATCTACCTCTTTAAAAAGTGTTATTAAAAAGAGTTTTTAAAAAGAGTTTTTAAAAAGGGTTTTTAAATTTTTCTTTTTAAATCTCCACTTTTCACGGCTTTAGAAAAAATAGAACAGAAAACATCAAATTCAATTGAACAAATTAATATTCGTGGAGTTAGCACGTGCTTTTAATATTTTTCGTAGTTTTGTGGACTTAGCGTTTTTGCAAACCACAAAATTACAACAACTTTAAACTACATAATGACTTTTTTCTTGTTGTAAAATATGTATTTTGTATAATGTTACCGTTTTACATTAAAATCTCAATTTTGGAAAAAAGTGGACTTAGCGTCTTTACGAATAATACTAACGATAAATAACTGAACAAGACTTGCATAACTTAAAAAAGCAAAAAAACAGAGACAAGTGCCTGTCAACTGCACGAGATACTCTTTCTGGAAAATTTAACTTCGTTATCTGCGACAATATTAAAAAAAATATAATGGTTTGAGAGCTACAAGAGTTTTTTAAACTTAACTTACGCATTATTTAACTGTCACTCCTAGAATACCACAATTTTTCACAAATACTTCTGAATGCCATTGACAAAAACGTGCCTGAAGTCATTTAATTCTCTTCCTTTATTGCACTTTAATTTACCATTCTCAAGGCTTTTTTAATTTTTTTCTTATAAATATATTATTTTTAAAGTCGTTATTAAATTAAAAGAAAATTTATAAACCATTCTAGGGTATTATTTAATGAAAGAATTTGTCATAACAAAATTAATGAAAAATGAATTTAATTTTGGAAGTATTTATGACGGAAATACACATGAGTGTAAATCCACTAAATTAATGGGAGTTTATTGATGTGTTGTCGGTTTTCTTGGACGTCTCACCATGTATCTCAGTACATATTGTAACAGGGACAAAAACTAGGGATGTTACTTTTATTTGCCTGCTTGTTACCCTACACACTAGTTAACTTATATGAGAACTGCACATTTCGATGCTGCTGACTTCTGTTGTTCGATAAATGGAATAAAAACTATTACGTATCCGAAAATACTTCAAAGCGTATATTAGTACGAGAATGAAAACCAAACTTCAACTTGTTACATACATAATTGGTCATTACAACCCTTCAGTCAGGATTACGACATAGCTTCTCACACCACTTACATATGTGGTGTGTACATGAGTGGCGAGACCTGCAGATTAAAGTCGACTCCGTACGACAGATACGTCTACTAAGCCAACACACTACCTACTAGACTACGGCGATGTATTTATTGCGTAAGCGACCATTAATTCATTATTGTTTCTCTGGCTAGTTTTTTTTTCTTTAAAACTAGATAATTTGATTTCAAGTTATCTAACAGTTACACTATTTTAGAATTATAAATTATTCGTTTTCAATTGTTTATAAACTTTAAAACAACACTATTATAGAATTGTAAATTGATTCGAAAAATCTTCAGATATTAAATATTAATACATGAAAAAAAAGTAAATTAAACTTAAAATGAAGAAATTTGAATTATATTCGAACGTTGTTGCAAAAATGTTGTTGCAGAAATGTTAAAAGCCCAAATTTCAATTATTCACCACAGGAAAAGCAAACAAAAGATAAAACGATACAAATTGTTTGCGAAAATGAATATCTTTCCTGAAAAGATACAAAAACAAAACTATAAATAATATTTTAAAACATTGGAATTGTTATAAAATCCAAAGACAATCACATACACAAACAAATTTCCAAATTAATTTATTTTATTCATGCTAAAATTGCTTTGAACTCAAGTACTACTTTCAAATATAGAATATTGTTTTTAAAAACGTTTAAAATATGAGTTCGTTGATTGCAAACAAAATAAAAACAAATATGTGTTTAGTTTCAATTAAACTCTTTATTGTTCGCACCACTTTTGTAGCCAGCCGTTTACAATTTGATGAATCCAACAGTAATTTGCTTTATTCGTTATTCTACTTTACACTTCTGTTCGCATACACACTAACAAATGTTCTGTAGATTTTTACAACGACGATCTTCAAACCACGTTGTTATACGCAACGCGTATTCACACAAGACTGACTGAATTCTTACTGCTCGATGCTTGCTTTGCCTTTTTATATGCTTAGGTAAACAGTCCGATGAAGGTTCTTGAAGTCGAATGTTCTGGGTTTCGCCCACAAAATACACAGAATGGAAACTAGAGTTTGACAGTTAACCTTCCATTGAGAAAGGGACAGCAAATACTACCGAAAAGTATTTCTGTCCCTCTCTGATTGTAACTCTGTTTTGTTTATTTATATTTTTTAGTTTTCGGGGTGGGTTTTTTATATTGGCGAGAGTTAATAAAAAATTTAATTTTTGTCTAAAACTATTAATAAATAATAAAAACAACTAATAACAATAACAATTTTTAACTTTTTCTTTCAAGAAATTAAAAAATATTTGCAGCTTTCAGCAAGAAACATTTTTTATGAGCAGTACGTCTTATTTTGATCTTGCAATATTTAGCTTCTTAATTACCTTTTGCACAAGAAACTATACTCATTGTGATCGAAATTCAAATTTCGATTAATAATTAAATATTTAAAAATTTTTAAAATTATCATTGAAGAAATTATAAAATATTACAAAATTTCCCTTTTTTAACACAAAATAAATGTTTATTTACATTTAGTTTTTGTACTTTAACTGTCAGTTTTCACTCTGTATATCTGTGCTTCTAACACATTTGATTCGCAAAACATTATAATATTTTTTTTCTCCCTCTATGAGGAAGGTTAAGGTGCTGCTTTGAGCGTTTTTTAAACGTCAAAGGTTTCAATTCTGTATATTTTGTGGTTTCGCCTTCTCGAGAAATTTATCGCGACTTCATTGTTGTTTGTGTAATTTGTTCACATTGCTTGTTGTTGCTTTCTCGCTTACTTTCATACTGATGTTGTTGCTTTACTTGTAACAAGTTCGTTGTATTTGTTTGTGTAGCTTTTGCTCATTTTAATGTTACACGATGTACACCGTTTTCATTTTTGTAACAATATGTAGATAAGCCATATTAACAGTTTCTAAAAAGATAAAAAAGAAAAAAAGCAGAATAATTTTATAGTTTCACAAGGAAAATGTTTAGAGTTTTTTCTTTGCGAGTCACAGACCGATTTTTACAAAGATAAAGATAGGTTATACACACATTAAGCTTTTATATCGATGAAGCCTTTATTTTGGTATAGAGCTTGGCATATGTACATACATATTTAATTGATTTATTATTTAATTACAACCCTTCAATCAGGATTACTACCTAACTTCTCACACCAAACATGTTATGTGTGTAAATTTTATCCATGAGTGACGGGACCAATAGTTTAAAGTCCACTCAGAAGGACAGATTGTTGCCAGAGTTTTTGCCAGAACACTGTCGCCGAAATAATATTTTTTCATATTTCGTTTTATTAGTTGTCTGACCTGGGGTTTGAGTCATGGCCTCCCGTCTAATAGCAAAACACTGTCTACTTTAGACAACGGTGAATAGGTTGCTAGTGTTTGCATCATGCCATAATGTATGAAATACAATATCAATATCTCTGCATTCATTGCATCCTTTTTGAGGTAGTGCTTTTGTACTTTTTCTCATATCTAAGCTATATCTTGGCGGATATTTCTTATGGAAGCCCTTCAAAGAATATCTAACTTGAAATTAATCCGGAAACTTCTCATCAGAAAATGCCAAAAATTATGCTCCTCAGTTACACCCCAAAAATGTTACGAAAATGGAAACGGTGTAATATCGTTTAAAATGAGCAAAAGCTACTTAAACAAATGCAACGAATTTGTTACAAGAAAACTAACAATATCGGTATGAAAGTAAAGGGCATAGACAAGTAAGCGAGAATGCAACAACAAGCAAAGTGAACAAAATACACAAACAACAATGAAGTCGGAATAGAGCTCTAGAGAAGGCGAACACACAAACAATTGATTTGAAGAACATTCATCACACTGATTACGTGGGCATATAAAAAAAACAAGAAAAAGCAGGCAACCAGCAATAAGAATTCAGTCAGTCTTGTGTGAAGACGCGTTGCGTGTGAAGAAAACAGTCGTGGTTTGAAAATCTCCGTTGAAAAGATCTGCGTTGTAAGCAGGGATTAATAACGAACAAGATGTTATTGTTGTATACACCAAGTTATTAACAGTGGCACCCAAAAGTAGTACGAACAATAAAGAATTTAACCCTTTCATGCCCGAATTTTTTGGGCCGGAGCTAAAATTTTTTTAAGGGCATGTGTTTGTTAGTCATGGCCTAAATATGAAGTGATATTAAATTCAGAGTCTTACGTATTCTGGTTTTACACGTTTTTAACCAAGATTGTTTGCAAAAAAAATTCTTTAAAAAAATTAAAAATTACGGAATTTATGAACAAAAATGTACAATGTTGCCTATAGGCAACATCGGGCATGAAAGGAAAAATTTATTTTTATTTTGCTTGCAATCAACGAACTCATATTTTAAATGTTTTTAAAAAGGTGCAAAGGTAACAATATTATCACACGGTTTCAGGTTTATTATTAGTAACTAAAGTGATATTTTCAAAGACTTGATCATATCTATAACATTTTCATTCTTTTGAATTATCTTCATAAACTTACTAATGCCCTGCACACACTTGAATTAATTCTCGTGTTTATTTTTATTAAAAAAAGGAAAATTAAATTAGCTTGTCGGTCTCGAAATGTTTAATGTCTGCAAAATAATTGTGACATTTAAGATATTATGATTTAATTACCACATACGTATACATATGTACATGCAAATGTCGCATTTAACAAACGGCTGAAGACGTCACTCAAACGTCAATCAAATACATAATTTTAGAAGTGTTGGACACTTAATTAATTAAATACTAAAATAACTTCGTTATTAATTAAGTTAAGGCCACTTACCACAGACTCTGTTAATGCATGTGTCACAGTATGAACATCAAAGTTAGTCACCAATTAAAAGCTTTAATTTTAAATTAATTCAATACAACCCAAATTGCTTAATATTGAAATATTAAGATCTTTACACTGTGTTTAGAAGTTGATTAAATTATTTCACTTTTTAACTAAAGCAAGACTGACACCATACCATCATACTGACACAATTAAGTGACACACTAGAAAGATATACACTAAGAATCTATCTGGTGTAGTATTCATTCCTTTAAAAATGATATCCAAAACAATTTTAAGCAATTTATCATTTATCATCATTTACTTGTACAAAATTCGCCATTTTTAAGACGATGATAAAATGTGATGTACACTGAATATGTTTGGTAGATGTCATCCCCAACACAAAAAAATAAAATTAGTGCTTGTTCACAATTAATGTTCCCTATGGAGACATATTTATATTGTTGCTCACTTCATGCCGGTACACCAAAAGTATCACTCGTTAAATGGATGTGGAATAACATCTTGTCAGAAGTGACTCCATTTTTTTACTGTAGAATTAAAGTTCGCTATGAAAACGTACGTAAGAAAGTTTTTCGAAGAACTGAGATTTTCATATAGACTTACCTTTCCAGTTATAGACAACAGTCGATCAGGTAACAATACTGATTACATACACATACATAATTGGTTATTACAACACATTAGTCAGGATTACGACCTAATTTGTCACACCACTAATGTTGTGTGTGTTAATTTTATAAATGAGTGGCGGAACATAGTCCACTCCAAACAATAGATTTTTGATAAACTTTTCACGGCAATTTTATTTACTCTCAGAGTTTTTGTCAGAAATCTACTGAGAGGAAGTCGCCGAAGAAATTTGTTTTTGATAAATTCGTTTTGATGCCTGACCTGGGGTTTGAACCGAGGCATCACGTCTAGTAAGTCAACACACTAGTTACTAGACCATGGCGACTTCAACAAAGATTTTCATATAGATTTACCTTTCTAGTTGTAGACATCAGTCGATCAGGTAATAATATTGGTTACAGTTTGTAAATATTCAAACTCGGTTTAGTAGGCCCAACTACTATTAACATCAGACATAATATAATGGCTTTTGATGCAGTCATTGAATACTTTTGGTATTAAAATCGGTATAGAAATTCTATTTTGATATCGGTGAAGACTTATATGAGTATATCAATGCACAATATTACCAAAAAAATATATAATTATTGATCAACAATCCAAAAACAAAAGAACATTTTTTTTATTAGAAAAATCAATCGGAATGACTTTAAAATATTAAACACTTAAAAAAAAAAGAAAAACAGAACTTAAATCAGTGCAAATGTATTATTTTTCAACTATGAAGGTGATTAAGCGTATGGAAAAGCAATTAAATTAGGATTGTATATTCCTTTACAATTTTCTGACCATGGGAACGATATCAGAGCAGATTTGCTTGGTATCAAAATAATCCTACAATACAGTGTAGCTAATATAGTAAACGGCCAATAAAGGCCCATTGCATTTGGATATATTTTTCACACAATCACTTTGCTATTATATTCTTTGCTACTTGCTCCCGAGGCAAAATTGGACTGCATAAATAAACTAAATATTAAAATTTTTCTTTGCTACAGTATTTTAGTTTTTGTTTTCTATTAAAAAATTGCTTAATGAAATAAAGTTATGGTTGACTGGTGATTGATGATTGTTTAGACTAAGAAGAGCGACAAGCAAAAGGTGGTTTATTTCAGACGATTTCTTGTTGAACTGAAATACATTTATTGCAATTCTCTAGTATATACGGATTGCTCGTTATTTAATTAAAATATTATATTTAACTCAACACTTTCTTTAGTATATAGAATTTTCTGTCTGCTTTAGAAAACTACAGTTAAAATACTAAAAAACGAGGAAATCTAAGGTAATTGCCTTTTACTGAATATTTTACTCCTATTGCTCCACATACATACATACATATGTACATACATACATACATACATACATACAAACATAGATACATACATAATTGGCCATTACAACCCTTCAGTCAGGATTACGGCCTAGCTTCTCCTTATTATAATAATTAAAAAACATTTCCTGAACTAAATAAAATAATAAAAAATGTTTCCATACTTCTATTTTAAACGAAATATAAAGTTTTTTACTTCATTTTGAATTCTTGGTCCCAATAAATTAAATTTTATTGCATTTGTATCGAAAAACGCAAATCGAATTAATTTTCGTCACAATTCTCCGGTCCCCATTACCGAAGCAAGTCGGGACTATGGTGTACATCTAATTAAAGAAATTCTTTAAACAGTGAAATTGTTTCTTGTTCACTAATGCAAAAACATTTTTATTTATGGACATCCCTAGTTTGAAATATAATAAAAATATTTGCCAGTACCCCAGAGTTATTCGAAAAGCCACATGGCTTCTTAAACACACTCCTTGTGTTGCTGGGTGTATTCGTATACATACAAAAATAGCGAACGTATAATAAATAAGCTCTGATCTGTGTATGTGTTTATAAACATCATGCAAGTATTTGTTGTGCAGCGGTACAATTTATTTTAAATGTTGATGCATGGATGGAGCACTTCTCTCATATACAGTATACAGCAAAAGTCTTAGTACGGAAATATATTTTAGCAATTTCATGAATTTTAGCCAAAAGTTTATATAAAAATTTATAGCTTTTATATTTATTTTATTAATTTATTTCTGTTTTATTATAAAACAAACAATTTTTTAATGTTTACATAAAACAAGTGCAAAATAAGGAAAAGTTTCAAATGACTCCATAGGTACTCCCAAAGAGAACCCTGAGTAAATTTAAAATTCAAAGGCCTAATATATGAAAATGTTATCCTTTGTAGAATATCCCTTAAGGTTAAGCATTGAATGTACAAGTTTAGTTTAGTGTTTTCTGGTGGCATCTTTTGTTTGAGGTTTAGCGATTACGTAACCGTGCTTTCAAACGGTCACCTAAATACTCTCTTGAGGTTATATCGGTACTTTTTACAAGAGTATTAAGCCTGTGGGCTTATTTTTCGTCAAAATATATTGCCGTACTAAGACTTTTACTGTCCACTGTATGTATGTATGCCACGTTTAAAGTAATTTTAGAATTGTATATGACTGATGCACATATACTGCAGAATTTTTATCCCCGTAATAAACATTGATTGTTCGATGTCCTGCCATTATCGCAATATGTTCGATTTTATACATACCCGTTATAGCTAATTATAGCACATTTACATAGTGTGGACATGTATCTGCCTTTATGTACATGCATTAGTGTTTGTATTTTAAAACACGTGATATATACCATTGAGATTTTAACATCAGGTAGCATATCATAATTTTAAAAGCTGATGTTTATATCGCCATTGCTTTCAAAATATTTTGAATATTATTCCGTTATACCGCCATTTATTTCATGATTGATTGCAAATTTCTGAAGAACAGTTCATTCATTACATTGTATTTGTGCCATTTTCCATTGGTTATCTGTTTATTAATGCAACTGCTTGAGATCGTTTATAAACTGTGTACACTCTGTTCTCAGTTAATTAGTTATGCGTTGAATTAGAAATTTGGCAAAATAACCATTCCATTAGAAGAATGTGCAATAATGCAGCAGGAATAATTTTATGAATGTTTAGTCAGCTGTTGAATAATTGTATGTTTAAATTGTGTTGTAACGTTCATGTAAAGCAAAACCAGATTGACAAGTAGTCAGAGGGACTTGGAGATACGGCTTGTTCAAATAGAATAAATAAAAAATTTGAGGGATAACCCAGGATTACATTGGTCCAAAATTATTTATTTATTTATTTGTTGGTGGGAAACGAACCCACGACCCTAACGTTAATAGTCTAGCACACTACCCACTAGACTACCAATATAAAAAAAGTTGAAAACAACATTTAGGTTGTACAAAAAGTGTCGTTGTTTTATCGATGTTAATCATTGAAGAAACATCGAATTTTTTAATGTGTGTGTTTTTAAAACGTCCAGTTGCTTACTTCTTTTGTAAATTGTCAATAATTTGACACGAAATTTATTCTCATGTAATTCAAGCATAATTATTACTCTCATAATGACGAAATTGGCATTTTTCTGTTATGATATGTATATTTTGTTGTTGCCTGTTTGTCATGTGTACGAATATACTCAGGATATGCCAATGAGTGGTAGTCATACACACTATTCTATTCTAATGTTTTGCAGTTCGAACCAGTATTCCATATCTGCTTAGTGATTTTAAGGTAAAATCTTTCGCACATGGATTATAAAAGAACGTACCAAAAATAATCTGCTAAGATTTCTATTTTTCTGAAAGATAGAAAATTTCTATCAAATCAACAGATTGAAAATGGCTAAGCGTTTTAACTATGAGCAGTTGAGAATCGAAACATTTTTGTGGTTTTAAGAGTATTTTCACGGAAAATCGAGTTAGTTAGTTTACACATAAATATTGTAGATTAAGAATATTTTAATGTTCTACGCATAATAAAAGAAAATAAAGCCAAAAAACAATTTTCCTTATGGTACGGTATGAACTTTGTCTAGTTTTTTATGACCAAATTTCAGAATTTAGCCAAAAGCAATCACAATCAAAAACAACACTATCAACAACAAATGGCAGCTTAAATGAAAAGGTATTCATATTATGTCATCTACAAGTTAAAGATATACACAAGAATTTTACCAAGAACTGAAACTCTGGACTGTTATCATTTTGAAAACAAGGAGGAATAGTCGGATTTTGAGTGGAAACTGTGTGTTTTTATTCGATTTTTTTTTTGTTGGTCGTTACTAGTTCAGTTTTTATTTGCCAAAGGGAATATTTTCAAAGGAATATTTAAAATTCTTCTTTGATTTCCTTTCTTTTTTTAAAATTTCCTTCTTCATCAAATCGCCACAAAGCAACGGTACTAGATGCCAAATTATTACTATCAAATTATTATTATTTAGAAAAAAAAAAAAAAAATAAAACCAAGCTGACATAGTGTTTAATTTTTTCTTAAAAAACCATGCTGCAATGTGCATCATGTCAAAATATTGATGTAGTTTTCATGAAAGTGATAATAAAATGTAAAAATATAATAAAATATAATAAATAAAAAATTTAAAATTTTTTACCAAAATCAATAATTGCGAAAATTCTATGTTACTACAAGTATGTATCAAAAGTGATACATAAGCTGGAATTATGAAGTTTTTTTAAGGCTCGATCTACGTTTAACCTTTATGTCAACAGATAAAAAATTATACTTACGTCAACAGAAGCATACGCGGGTATGTTCATACATTTTATGTGGAATTTCTTTTGTTGCTAAGCTTATTTTTGTGTTGATTTGGTTTTACTTACTTGTTGGGTGGTGTAACTCTGGTTACGTACCAGTATGGAAAATGTCCTCAAATGCCTTATATCGAGCTCCCATAAGCGTGCGGCGTTTTTGGGATATAAGCCGCTTTATACTTTTCGATAACGGAAACACACGTCAACAGCGTAAAAAACCGACAAAGCTGCAGCCATAACGGACTTATTTTTAATACTGAATGATAATCTACGCAGTAATTACATAGTAGGTCCAAACGTGGTACCGGGTTTACCCAATACATAGCATCGAAACCCGCCAATTACGGAACTAAAGTATGGTGGATATATGACTCCGTCTCATCCTATCTAATGAAGGGACAAATTTATACTGGATTGCTGGCATCCGGGAAAAAACGTAGGCAAGTGGAGGACTTGTTCGTCAATCGTTTTCGTGGAAGTGGACGGAATATTGTTTGTGATAATTTCTTCACAACATATAACGTAGCGAAAAGTTTAATGATGGACAGAAGTTTATCAATGTTAGGAACAGTGAACTGAAGACGAGTGTTTGTACCACTATATTTCACTTTATCTAAAAGACGGGAATTAGAGTTAACTACATTTTCAGTAACAATATAACCTTGTGCTCTCACATCCAAAAAAAAAAAAAAAATAAACCGGTTATACTTCTTGCATTATTCATACGAAGTGCAAGGTCCGAAAAAAGCCACTCTAGACCTTACATTACAACAAATATAATATGGATAGAATATTGAACAGGGCGACGAACAAATAGATGGCCCTTGGCTTTGTTCTACAATATACTAGACCTCGTTGCCCAATGTTGACAGCTTCCACAAGCCGCAGTAGAATGTTCCTACGCAGCCTCAGCGAACAACTGGTGAAGCCGGAAATAGAAAACAGAGATAAAAATAAACATGTTACAAAAATATTTTCAACACGCAATGCTATTGAAGCCATATGTGGGGAGTCTTTGAGCGGAAGAGGTGCTGCAGATAAAAGCCTGGAAGAATCTGACAGCACTGGTAGAATGAAAGTAAAAGGTAATTGCCACTTATGTACAAACCGTCGGCCAACCAGCAAATACTGCACGTTATGCAACAAGCCCGTGTGTGCCGCTCATGCGAGTTATATGCCGCAATGTAATAAATGCATTTAAGAAAAATTAGCATTTAATATTTTTTATGTAAATTAAATACAATAATCATCAAATATCAAAATATTTTCATATATTCCATTATACATATGCAACTGTTGACGAAAGGGATAAGAATCAAAAAATGGCCACATCTTTGACCCCCATCCGCCATTTTTACTCAAGTCTAGGTGTAAGGTAGAAAATACTACTAGTGAGGATATCAGTTTTTACTTCCTCAGATACGGCGATTTAAAAACACAAAACATACCCGGGTATGTATCTGTTGACATAAGGGTTAAGCCCCATATTTCATGGAAGTAAATTATTTTATTAAACGATATGAAAACAATTTTCAAATGTCAATATTTACTTCATTCATAGGACATTTACTGTTTTGTTTATAATATAAAATAAAGCACCCATGTTTGCATTCGTTGCTTTTACATTTTCAAAAGATTAAATAACGAGACATCTGCAAGTTATTTGAAGACTTGATCCCATTATAATACCGCAGCAATTTTTGTGGCAACTGATGTACAAACAAATCTTTGCTATGGATTTCTAAAAAGAAAAAAAAAAGAAAATATAGTTTAACAGTCGACTCAAACAATTGCAAACAAGGGAGATTTACTCTGTGAAAATTGCTTAATATTACTTCCCCTTTTATCGTTTTTTCTGGGAGTCACTCTCCTTTGCTGTAGCATACTACAACGCATTTTCTCTTCGTCTCTATTTCTTTTAACTCCCTGAGTGATTTTGAAATGGTTACCACCTGCAGACATACTTTGATGTGACGTATTTGTTTCGCTTTAGAAACGTTTCCTTTTGGCGTATTGCTAGAACGATTTGTTTATTTAACTTCCAGCACCTTCGTTTAATTTTTTATTGCACTTCTCTGGTGAATTGTAATTGGATTTTGAAGAATTTTCCCCTTTGGGCTGATGAATATATCAAGATAAAGAGAGTTTTGGTGAAGTCTTTAAAGTTTTCGATATTTTCTGATATCAATCAAACTTGTTTTTGGGGACTACGATGTTTTTAAAGAATAATAGCATGATTGTTTAGTCATCATTAAAATATTCACTTACAATTTAAACATCTGAGTTCTTATGTGATGAACACCAAGACAGTGTACGGCTGTCGCAGATATCTCGACAAGATAGCGGAACGATATGACATCCATATCGTATGGGTACCGGGGCACAGTGGTATTCCGAGTAACTGTAGAGCTGATGAACTTGCCAGGCGGAGCACGACCATCGAACTCACCGATGTGTTCTCGAATCTGGGCATACCTATGAGGACCTGCAAGCTCATAATTGATAATGCGATTCCGTCAACGACAGGTGGGCGGCCTCGGACACGGGTAGAACGGCTCGTAAAATCTGGCCAAGGCTGGATGAGGGGCGCGCAATGTGTCTACTTAAACTCCAAAAGGGCGCGAAGAGTGTAGTTGTCGGTGTCATTACGGGGCATTGAATTATGAGTACGCATACGAGGCTTGGTCTTGGACACCTTGCTTACGACTTATGCAGAAGCTGCAGAGATGAGGAAGAAGAGGAGACTGTCCCTCATCTGCTGGACACATGACCGGCTCTATGCCAAAGGAGAAGGAAGTACTTGGGTACTTACTAAATGGATGATCTGGAGGAACTGTCAGGGATTGACATTGGTAGTCTGAATCGCTTCATCAGGAGCTACGAATGGTTTCGAGACTAGGGGAGAACGGATGACTGTGGTAGCACAACGGGCCCAATGTGGCCTAAGTGAGTCCATTCAAAATTTTTTCTTGGCTATGACAATGTTTTATCCAGGAATTAAAATTCAAATTTTTAAAGTTTTGCCTTTGTTACAATATTTTCGTATTCGTTTCATCTTTAAATATTCACTGAATGAAACAAAGACATCTATTTTTATTGTCTGTATTTTATTTCTTTCTTTTTACTATTTGCAATGAGCGCGGGTTGTTGATGTAGAAAATTATGATTATTTATGCTAATGATGTTGGCTGGCATCATTTCCGTCAATTCTCTAGTGTATAAAGATTACAGGTTATTTACTTGAAACATTATTTTTAATTCAAAGCCTCAGTTAATATATTTGGTTATGAACGCATTAAGTGACATACATACATAATTGGCCATTACAACCCTTCAGTCAGGATTACGACCTAGCTTCTCACACCACTCGTGTAGTGTGTGTTAAGTACATTAGTGGCGGGACCTACAGTTTAAAGTCGATTCAGAACGACAGATTTTTGAGAAACTTTTCATGGCAATTTTATTTACTCTCAGAGTTTTTGCCAGAAATCTGTTGAGAAGTCGCCGAAGAAATATTTTTTCATATTTCGTTTTGATGTCTGACCTGGGGCTTGAACTGAGGGCTCACGTCTAATAAGCCAACACACTACCTACTAGACTAGGGTGACTTAGACAATAAAGTGGCTTACTGAAAACAACATCAGGCATTTGGCCTGCAGAGTCAACAGATCCTAATCCAATAGAAAATTTATGGAGTATGCTAAAAATATAACAATCAGAATTCTGGTTCTCAAAAATCTGGAACCGCTTTGGATCGTTATAACTGAAGAATGGCCAAAAATGTATCAGTAGTAACGAAGAATAAAGAACTTTCATTAACAAGACTGTGTAGTTTTCATGAAGAGTTGTGGAAGTCACCGTATGTTTCAAGAATTTTCATTTAAAGAATCAATACATCTTTAAAGCAGTATTTCCATCAAGAATTTAGAGACAGAGAAGATTGACACCTACATGCGTATACGATAGAAGTTCGAAAAGTTTTTGCATTTCATGGATGTGGGAGAGTAAAAAACAGAAGTATCATCTTGAATGATGCTCGGGATGTGCAAATAGTTCATTGATACTTACCAAGAGATAATTAAAGCTAGAAAAATTTATGAAAATTGGTTAGGAGAAATCGCCGAATCACAATTAGAAAATTATTCGTAGCAATACAGATACAATTATGAAAACTGTGAAATAAGAGAAGTATTTTGGAGGCTATAGAATAGTTGGCTTATTTTTGGTCAAGATAAAAAAAATTCATTCTATTTTCTGTATAAGCACGGAATTACAATAATCTTAAGGAAACTAAATGCAATATAAATTTGAATTTGAGAAAATGCAAACTTTATTTCAACTTACTTCGACTTAAACCAGTTGCATAATTTTTTTTTCAATTGAACTCAGCCTATTTGCCTACCAGTTAATTTATGCCATTTAAGCAATTATTAAGGAAACATCTTTATGTAGCTTGAACCGCTCAGTAAGTATGTAAAGTTACTTATGTCTAATTTTTTAGAGTATATTCTGTCATACTCGAAAACACTTAGTGCTTAATTTTGAAGAAGTAGAAGAAAAATCAAACAATAATAAAGCAACAAAACATTGAAATAGAAGAGACACAAAAAAAAAGAAAACAGGATTTTTTTATGCATGAATACTAAATATAACGGGAATTTTATGAATATTTGCAATATGGAACTTTCTAGCAAATACTTGATTGAGTTGCTTAGTTTAGGCAACTGAATAAAAAAATAAAAGTTTAGCAAGAAAATATATTGTTACGAAAATGAAAAATTTAGATACTGGCCTCTTCACAAGATAATGCGTCGTCAGAATTTTATCACTTATTTTATACTTTTTAATTAAAGTTTGCTACTATGAACTGACAAACATGAAAAATATGAACAAAATTCGAATTTGTCAAGTTTACCTTATCATATGCCAAAGCATGTTACGTCAAATAATATATATGTATATATATCGGCCCATCGCTCTTCTTTCTAACAAGGCTTAAATTTTGAACATCGGTTCAGAAATGTTTGTGTAATCAATAAATTTGTGCGTAAAGTAAAAAAAAACACAGTTTTGTCAAATAAAACAAGTTTGGAGGGTTCGAGAAAAATAAAAAAAGAATTTTTGAGTTCTACTCAACTAGCTGAACTAAATAGATTAGGTATTTTTTTTTTTTTTGTATTTTGTCGCGTAGTGTAGTTTCTATTTGTCCTTTCGTTTTTAGTACATTTAAATGCTTTATTTTCATGTAGTTAAGGTTTCTGCCTTTCTAAAAACAACTTAAGTTTAGTTAACTTAGCTGTACGCTGAAAAAAAAACACAAAAAACGAGCGACTTTGCACAACCACCTTTTTTAATATTGAATTGTACCTCTGATGTATTGACATTTTTCGGTTATAAATGAGATATAGTTACACAAAAAAAATTATTTTTGCACACAATCTTTTATCGTGCATTGTTATTTTTGTTAATATTGTTGTAACTTTGATGATATAGGCATAATTGTTGCGTTTGTAGTATTTGTATAACGGCTCTCTTCGTAAAATACATATACTTTCTTCCTTTCGTAAACAAAAACAGCACCCAAAGATGTTTGAATTGTAAAAAGCAACAGACATTGGTAAAGGAAAATTCTTAAATCAATTCCAAACAGAATAGTATTGCTTTGAATATTAACATAGAAAGAGAATTGTGATAACATAATTCTGTAGAATATTAAACTAACGTGCACAAATAGTAAATTTTATTTATTTTAAAAATCTGCAACCACAAGAATCACTCTTTTAATACACCACTTATGATATCATAACTACTCTGGTTTCAGTTTATTTAAATACTATCGTGGGCTTATTTTAGCTTAACAAAATTTTATTATAATAATGCATTGAACATTTTTAATAGCCTTATTTTACTTTCCTTTGATTAAAAAAAAAATAGATTTTAATTACAAGTGTTTTTTTTTTCTTTTTCTGTGTTAAAATTTAAAACCAAAAACTACAAGAATTGTTAGTGTCATAGCATTACTATATACTCTTTTTAAATGACTCGGTGACGTATACTTAATTTGAAGTTGAAATATTCATTAAGTATACGCCCTGTGTGGAAAGATAGAGCATGTTTTTGTTTGACGAACAATTTCACACTCTCGTCTATTTGTAAGGAAAATACAAACAAAATTTAGTGTTTTTATTTATATTTTTCACTTAAACAGACAGTGGCAGTTAGTTTAAAATAAATGCAGATCGTTACATTTGCATGCATCTTTCAGATTTTTATGTAAACATAAATAATTCTAACATTTTGCGTTGGTATCTTTATGGAAAGAATCCATTCTTGCCTTCCGTGACATTTTTTGTATCGATATTTGAACATAAATTCGATTTCGAATTTGCCACTTCACGAATTGTAAAATAGAATATCGAAGGTCTATCAATCCTTAATCGTTAATTTTATACGTGAGTGGCGGAACCTACAGTTTAACGTAGACTCCGAACGAGAGATTTTTGAGAAACTTTTTCATTTTTTTTCTTACTCTTAGAGTAAGAGTTTTGGCAGAAATCTGCTGAGAGGAAGTCGCCGAAGAAATATTTTTTTTCATACTTCGTTTTGATGCCTGACCTGGGATACGAACCCGGGCTTTAGGTCTAATAAGCCAACACAATACCTATTCGACATTTAGAATTATTTAAAGAAAATCAAAACGAAGTGTTAAATATTGTATATACATACATACACACATAATTGGCCATTACAACCCATCAGTCAGGATTACGTCACGTTTATCTATAAGTGGCGGGATCTACAGTTTGAAGTCACCTCCGAACGATAGATTTTGTTTTTCATGGCAGTTAGAAATTTGCTGAAATGTAAACGCCGATGTCTTGCCTGCGGTTGTTTGACCCCACGTCCAATAAGTCAATACACTACCTACTATACTACGGCTATTGCATATAACAATTTAAATTTCAATACTTTTTAGTATTAAATACTCTCAGAAGCATGCATAAGCTTAGTTAAGTATGAAACTATATATTAAGGTCTTCGCAATCTTTAAATGAAATTCGAAATTAAAATAACAAAAACAATAAAAAAAATTTGAAATTTTTTCATTTTGCTATATTTAAAGTTACTAGAACTAAAATGATAAACGAAATGGAAGAAAAGTAGAAAAGCTTATTATTTAACTTTTTAATAAACTGCAATATTGAGAAACTTTTTTAAACTTTTCGTGGCAGCTATTTTCTCTTTTTTTTGGCCTTCAATGCTGTATCAAAAAACTGTGTAGATTTACAAGGAATTTTTAACAATCTTTGTACCACTCACTACTTTTTTCTTTTTATGGTTACCATTAATTATGGTTTTATAAGATGTGAAAAGTATTGTTAAATAGTTAAACAGTGGAAAATTAGGTAGAGTGAAACATTTATTGCACGATTTTAAACAGTAGGTCCCGCCACTTATGGATAAAATTAACACACACAACATGATTGGTATGAGCACCTAGGTGGTTCGCTATTCTTCTTTACACCCTTTACACCTCTGTTCGCGTAAGCACTAACAACTGTTCGGTGGGTCTTTACAAAGGCGATCTTCAAACCACGACTGCTTTCTTCACTCGCAACGCGTTTTTACCCAAGACTGACTAAATTCTTATCCATCAACAATTTTAAAAATTTTTGAAATGAAACTTCATTTGATATATAAAACTTATGACTAAGCTGCTATACTCTTTAAATAATTTCTACGGTAATTTTTGTACAATTTTATCAAACGAAGTGTCAAATACACTTTAAGAATCTCTCCACTTATTTCATATGTTTTAATTAAATTTTTTAATTAAGAATGCCAAACTTGAAAAAAAAATTATATTTTCCAAGTTTCAAATCAAAATCAAGTCAAATCTCATAACATATAAGTTTGAACAAAATGTTTATGTATACCGTTTGAAAGGCTAATCTCTCCCCTTTCTAAAAAACTTTGAATTTTTAAAATAAGTTTAAACATATTTGGGTAATCAATAATTTTGGGCGAAAAGAGAAAAAAAAACCGTTTTTGTCAAATAAAACAAGTTTGGAGGGTTCGAGAAAAATAAAAAAAGTATTTTTGAGTTCTACTCAACTAACTGAACGTCTTAGACTATGTAGTTAATCGGGTGCATTTCGCATAGTGTAATTAAATTTAAAATATTATTGCGGGAACAAAATAAATACAAAAATTTTAGTCAAGTAATAAAGAAAGAACAAGAAACAAAAATAAAAAATTTACGGTACTAACAAACACCAAATTGCAATAACAAAATTACATGATAAGATCACGAAAGATATAAAAGAAAAGACGAATACAAATATGAATTCAGCAGATTCTAGAAGTTACCAGATCGAAAATGGTCGAAGTAAAATTAGTGCCAAAGGCAACGTTACCAATAATTTATAGGAAAATTGCGTAAAATATAGACATGGGAGAATTATAAACTATGATGTGCAAATGACGGCATTAGACGTCCGGATACCGAAAGATATTTTTTGAAAATAATTTAGAAAATCATGATTTATATTAACTTTTATTAACTTAAATTCATTTTTACACAAAATTCATAACAAAAATAAAAAAATTCATTTTATAAAGCTTAAATAAAGTAAAAAATCGAATATTATTCACATATGTATGTACTAACAACAAAATAAGTGGTACGGCTCAAAGCATTCGGGACATAGAGCTGGGTTTTCAGGACACGTTTTACATCTATATTTTGTTTCTTTTCGAAATTGATGTTTTGTGCGATTTCTGCAGCGAAGAATCTCTTACAGTTTTCCGGTGTAGGAATTTTCTCAATATAATGTTGTTTACGTAAACTTACAAAAGATGTGCTAGATGTTTTTTGTGGTCTGCCATATGTCACTTTAGATATTAGTTGGTTGCCATTAGAAATATCTTTGGGTAACCTTACTAGCGATCTAGTAAGAGACTCCCGAAACTCAAGGAACTTTACATTTTTGTGGAATTTTTCATACAGGTAATATGAATTCCAAACACATAGATCTAATACATGGAAAATTACTTTTTTGTACCAACGAATGCTCTTTCTTGGTGAAGGATAATATGAGATCATCTGATCGCATCTATCTATTCCTGACATATTTGAATTGTAATCCGCTATGTGATTTGGCTTCATTTTGATTTTTTTATGTTTATTTGTAGTAGCAATCATAGTTGGGTGATGATGTGTAGTTATAGAGACTACTTCATGCTTATCTCTCCATTTAGACACATAAATCTGACTCTGTCTGCGCCAAATATGCTCACCTTTTTTTAATTTTTTGGACGTAACAACTTTGGGGTTACCTTTCCTATTAGCACGAATAGTTCCTGTTGAATGAGTTTTAAAAAGCAATAGCTGCTTAGATAGTTCAACACTATTGCAAAAATTATCCATATATAAGTTATGTCCTTTATTTAAATAGGGTTCCATTAATCGTAAAACAAGGCTGTTTGTTTTCGATGACGTGTTTGCTAATTCTTGTTTTCCTTGGTATATTTCCAAATTTAAAACGTAGCCATCACTAGTGGTCAATTCATATAATTTAATTCCATATTTGGCCTTTTTTCCTTTTATATATTGCCGAAAATTTAGTCGGCCTCTAAATAATAACATAGATTCATCAAACGAAATGTTCTTTTCAGGCTAATATGCTTTTTGAATATTATTTAAAGGAAAGTATGTAAAAACTGAACATATCATTTATAAAAAATTTACAGTTATAATTCCCAATAAAACCAAAAACAAACACTTACATTGATAATGAAAAATGTATTGACGGCTATACACGTCGTTAAAATCTACATGCGTTCTTATAGCAACAAAATCATGAATCTAAAAATAAATGAAGAAATATAAGTAAAATATTTTCCTTTTAGAATATTAATGAGTGAATTGGTAGAAATCGAAATCAAACTGAATTACAACTAAATTCTTGTTTTATAACTCTAAATTTTTTCTACGGTTATAGACGTCGTTTGCATTTACGTGCACTCATACATGACGTCTATAGACGTCATTTACGTCAACGTGTTAATACTACTGGAGCTACATAATCGGAAAACGTTCTTGAACAACACAAGGCAGTTCTTTTTTGAAATATTTGGAAGAACCTGTTGATTAATTTTTATTTTAATTTTTAATTCTTTGTTCTAAGTGCTGTCGACAGCTGCTTGCCATGGTAATAAAGAACAAACTATGCGTTTAGTATTCAAGTTTATAATAAATGCTTGAAATTTAACCTATTTTTTAAACAGTTTGTATCTTATGTGACAACAAGACCTATACAAACACGTCCATGACAACAAAAGCATTAAAAATGGTGGTAAATAAAGAAACAAAATTCATGTAAATGTATGTGTTTTTTAAATTTATATGCTTAGTTTTGCTAAACAGTAACATCATCAACTCGAGTGGCCATAAAATATTCATATGACTACAGAAAGTGTAATATAGTGGAGTGACTGCTGAACTTAACCGAACTGGGATGAACTTTTGTGGCTGTGAATGTATGTAGATGTGACTATGTCTAGCTTTAAAAGTAATGAATTGTGTGTGACAATTTATCTAGGGATCTGTCTCGTTTGCCTTTGAGAAATCCTTGTAGAGTAGAATTATTGCAGTATTTTGTTATTGTCTTATTTTTTCTTCACATCGCCCTTAGTTTCTGTATTTGTGAAAAATGTATTTGCAAAAGATTCAGAGAAATTCAAGTGTTTTTCTATGAGAAAAAAGAAAATACTCAAGACTTGAACAAATGTTTTACTCATCCTGCGAAAGCTAGGAAAAACTATGTACCTATTTTACAGCCACAATTAAAGAGTAAAACGTTTAAAACTTTATAAGTAATGTCAGCAGTAAAAGAAATATAATTTTGTAATTTCATATTTCTGAGTATTTTTGTAAGTGTGGCAAATTTATAGGAATAAATTGTTTCTTTTATTTTGTTTTATATATTTATTCGTTGTTAAATAAAACAAGACCGACCTGTGGTCTTATAATACAATTTAATAGCAGATACAAAACGGTAATAAAATATAAAAAGAATAAATTGTATCATAACAATAAAATGTAAAAATTAAAATAACACTATGCTACAAAATAAAAAAATTAAAAACACCTAGCTAATGACTTACACTATGTTGAGAATGAGTTTTGTTGAGTAGAATTTTTTTATATCTCTTGAACAATCTAAACTTGTTTTATTTGACAAAAACTGTTTTTTATACTTTCGTACAAATTTAATTATACATGTCATAACATGTATACATATACATGTTAGTTATATATGTCCAAAATTTGAGGCTTATTGGAAATGAGAGAAATGGGCCTTAAAATCGGTAGACATATGTATATTATCTGACTTAATATGCTATGGGGTTTGATGAGGCAAACTTGACAAATACGAATTTTTTTCATATTTTTTTAAGTTTGTCCGTTCATAGTAGCAAACTTTAAATAAAAATTAATATTATCTTATTACAGTAGTTATTATCAAACGATCAAATCTCATAATATGTAAGTTTGAACCATATGTTTATGTATACCATTTTAAAGACTCATCTTTCCCTTTATACCTTTTCAAAAAACTTTGGATTTTGAAAATAGGTTAAAAAATATTTGGGTAATCAAAGAATGTGTGTGAAAAGATCAAAAATGCCGTCTTTGTCAAATAAAACAACTTTGGTGGGTTCGAGAAATATTAAAAAAATATTTTTGAGTTCTACTCAATAAAACTCACAACCTACACTATGTCATTAACTGGGTTTATATGACTGTCGCAACGTGCAATTAATATTAAAACTATAAAAATAACAACGTATTTACATAATTATATAAGAATTTATGAATGATATTAATCGCCGTAGTCTAAGGTAGTGCGTTGGCTTATTAGAAGTATGGCCAGGTTTCAAGCCCCAGGTCAGACATCACGAACAAATTGAGATGTCAAAAAAAATTTGTTCAGCTACTGCCTCTCAGTATATTCTGGTAAAAACACTGAGTGTAAATAAAATTGCGATGATCAAGTTTCTCAAAAATCTGTCGTTCTGTGTCGGTTTTAAACTGTAGTACTCGCCATATATAAAATTAACACACAACATAAGTGGTGTGAGAAGCTAGGTCGTAATCCTAACTGAAAGGTTGTAATGACCAATTATGTATGTATGTATGTATGTTAATACATCAGATTCGATCGAAATTTAACAAAACTTAAATTTAAATGAAAATAATAGAAAAACATTGTGAATTTCGGCCTATTGCTATATTGCCTTACTTAACTATGATCTTTAAAAATTTAATACATTTGCAAATTAGTATTTATTCAAATATATACTATCTTGTTATTGCATTGCAATGCGTTGGTTGATATAACCGAGGAAATTAGGTGCCAAATTGATAAACGTCACACTATGTAATTTCTTGTGCTACTGGATCATTTTAAGGAATTTGACACTGTCAATCATTCTATCTTTAACTTAAACTAAAATATATCTGCATTAAAACTAATCTCTTAGCATCTAAGTGACAGAAGTCAAAGTGTTAGCCATAATTAAAGTATATTCAGAAGCTGTTCAATGCCAAGAGGTGTGCCACAGGGCTCTATACTTGGCTTATTGTTGTACTTAATGCCTACCATGGCGAATAAAACATTGCCAAGTACACATGTATGCTGATGAAGTGCAGCTTTACATTAGTTGTAGAGTTACTGATGCCCATATATCAAACTGCATCCGTTTGATAAACCAAGATTTACATCATATTTATTTATGAGCATACGCAAATGGTGTAGTTATGAGCCCCAACAAATCAATTGTGTTACTGATTGGAGCATCGGAAAATTTGGTTACGTATCTACCATGGATCAAATACAAACTTTGCTATAACAGCCAAAAATATTGGTGCAACTCTAAATAGGGAACTAAGTTGGTCAGATCACGTCAAAATGAACCGTGGAAAAAGTTTGCGATGCTTTGAAATCACTGGATATCACACTATTTTACACCAACTAATATTCGAATGCTATTAACTAAGGAATATGTATGTACATATTTATTGCCAAGCCTTATGTATGGATGTTTGCTAGAAGCGACACAGTTGGTATCGCATATCGCATTTTTTACACAAATTAATCTCTATATGTGAGATTAATATTGTTACGTTTTAACCTTTTTAAAAACGTTTAAAATTTCAGTTCTTTGATTGCAAACAAAATAAAAATAAATTTGTGTTTAATTTGCGAATGCAACCATGATTGCTTGTTCGCTATTCTTCTTTCCACTATTGCCTAGACGCAGATCTTTGCAGCGGAGATATTCAAATCACGACTGTTTTCTTCACACGCAACTCGTCTTCACACAAGACTGACTGAATTCTTACTACTCGTTAACTACTTTGTCTTGCCTTTTTATATGCCCAGGTAAACAGTCTGATGAAGGTTCTTGAAGTCGAACGTTCGTGGTTTCCCTTTCTCGAGAGCTCTAACGCGACTTCATTGTTCTTTGTGTATATTGAAATATTTGTTAGCACTTTTATCACCCACTGTTCAATGTAGTATGTAATATACATTGTAAATGTACAAATAAACATAAATATTGCGGTTCTTTTTTTAATTTCTTGTCTCAACTTATTCTTTTTTAAGTCAAAGTTCAATAAAGATTTTTATGGTCAGTTCATCACTGTTTCTTAAATAATCTAACTGCTTTTAGTGTATTTTGGGGTTATCAGGGTTTCGCCTTCTCGAGAACTCTATCGCGACTTCATTGTTGTTTGTGTATTTTGTTGACATTGCTTTTTGTTGCGTTCTCGCCTACTTCTATCCCCTTTTCTTTGACACTGATGTTGTTGGTTTACTTTTGTTCATTTTAATGTTAAACGGTGTACACCGTTTACATTTTCGTAACAATATTTTCTAGATCAAATAGGGGAAATACGATAAATTCTATAAAATATTACAAGGCCATCTCAAACAACACTTTTTCATACACTCCATTCGTCCCTGGTTCCAACTTTCCCCTCAAATACAAATGATCAACAACGCAAACCATTTCAAAACTGTCATATTCAAATACTTTGTGTAGTTATAATTTCTTTCATTTTGAAATTTTTTTCTTTTGCATTTCGTCTTGTGCTTTTTGGTTTGTTTGATATAAAATTTTGCCGGTTATGGGTAAACACTGATCAATTTCTACGAAAAATTATTCTAACAATCTCAATGTGAATTTCAGTTGGCATATTGAATGCTTTAAGTAGGCACCTATTGTAACTTCGATTGAAAAATTATTCGAAAAGCCACTTGAGTGGGATTATGAAGATATCATTACTCGTTCATAGCTTGAATTTGATGTTCAGCATATTACAACATTGTTTCCATGAAAAGAATCATTGTAGTAAATTAAATCCAGCAATGGATTTCAGAAAACAATGCTGATACTACAACACCTAATGAAGAATATTCTGTTTAATTATAAAAGCATTACATTGTTAAGTGGTGAGCGACCTAATATTTTCTCACTGGTAGTTATGGAACCCCAGAAGCTTATTGATATCCAAAATTTCGTTAATAAAGATTGCCTACAAAATATAAATTTACACAATTTACAACAGCAAAAAGCAAAAAAGCAAAAAGAATAAAAATGCAGTGATGAAAAATCATTATTTAGTTGGGACATAAACGTAAAATGAGTGGGTTATTCTATTAGAAGAATTGAACATTCCACTTTATCATTCTGTACTGAGAATTCTAAATTATTTCGGTATTGAAATAATGAGTCAGATAATGATAACTGTATCGCTTCAGTCAGGATTAAGGCCTAGCTTCTCACACCATTTATATTGTGTGTGTTAATTTTATACATGAGTGGCGGGACCTACAGTTTAAACGACAGATTTTGGAGAAGCAATTTTATTAACTGTCAGGGTTTTTTTTGCTGAGATGAAGTGGCTTAAGATATATTTTATAATACTTTGTCCGAACCGTGGCCTCACGTCTAATAAGCCAATACAGTAACACCAAGGCTACGACAACTTGTATCAATATCGATGTGATAGTGATATTTAAACTGATAGGAGAAAAGGTGAAATTTTGAACGATATGAATGCCCGGGATTAAGCAGAGTTTCATCTATGGTAGTTTAAAGCTGTTTGAGAAGAAGAGATGGTAAAGATCGTTACCTGTTGACTATCCACCTATAGTACGAACACAGCTGATTGTCAAAAATGTAAAATCAAGAATTGAGCAAAAAAAAAATATGGTCCGGAAGATGAATATCTTGTAAAAGTTCATGAGTCAAATGACTTAATAAGGCTTAAAAGACTTGACACTCTCAACCGACGCCGGACATAAAGTACGGAATAAATTTTACCGTGCAGGAAAAAATTAATTTGTAAAGTAATAAGGTGTATACGCTGTTTAATAGTACATCTGAACTAATTTTTGGTGTCGAAAGTTTCATCACACAACTTAGGTCATGGTTTGGTGCAATGTTTTTACTTGAATTTCTGGAAACAAGTAGTTGAAATAGTAGTTTTTAAATCCGTTGTAAAACTACTTAACATTTGCATGCTCCAAAATTCTAGTAAGATACTTCGCCAGCTCATAAAACTACTAAATAATATACCATTATTTAGCTCCCCCTAACGGTCATCATTTGAACCTACCGAGCTACAAATTATGGATAGTTTTAGTTGACATTGTTTACCACAAATATCCCCAACATTTATTTCTTTAAGACAGTTTTAATTCGTGTTGTGGCAAATTTTTCAATTCAAGGGGTGCATACGAATACTGATGACCAGTCGGACATAAAGCAATAAAAAGCACCTACTATATTTCATTTTATTGTTCAAAGTATGTGCAGCAATATTTACGTCTCTACTGAGTATTTACGCTTTAATATTGTATGAAAATTAAAATACTCGCTTTATCTTACAATTTTGTAAAAAAATTGGCTTTAATTTTTGCTTTAAGGGCATTCACTGGCTTTGCTTGTTAGTTTAAATTGCCATTCTCTTTTTGGCACAACTAAAAGGGAATGGAGAACTAAAACTCATTATCCACAGATATTTACGGTCAAGCTTTAGGAAACTGTTATTGTCTCTCACTGTCATAGACAACAATCACGAAGATTGTTTTTGTTTTTTTTTTCTTCGAATATTTTTTGTCCATTTGCTTAAAATAGTAGTGGTGAGTGCAAAACCGACAATGGCGAAAGACTAGACAGTGCAAGAAACAGACAAAGATATTTTTGATATAAAAAACTGTTAAACATTTTTATTTGGTCAAGTACGATTTGTGGATTCTCTATTCTACAAGGTATATTAGAGAATTAAAAGCCTTTTAAGATACAGTAGTTATTTTGAAATTGTTTTCTTTTACTTTAGATGTTAAGATAGGTTATAAATATGTTATACACATATTGTTGTGTATGCGACTAAATCCTTTCTTTTAGTTGCTGTGATGAAAAGTCTATTTCCTGATGTACGCCCGTAGGTAGATATGTGAAGAACTCAGTGTAACCAAAGGTATATGTAAAGGTAATGCATGTCCCCTATTTATTTATTTATTTATTAATTACAATACAATTACAAATTATATCCTAATTATATACGAGCGAAGTAACTTGACTATGTGCTCGGTGTAGTGTCACAGACCAGAGTCTCTGGTGGGAATCGAACCCACGACCCTCACGCTAATAGTCTAGCACACTACCCACTAGACTACCAGGGCACCCACATGTCCCCTATTTTACTCACTTACTTACATATTACAATCCTTCCATCAAGATGAAACCTGGCTTTTCACACTTCCCATGTTGTAAGTGTAAATTTCATCCATAAGTGGTGGAAACTATAGTTTAAATTCGACTCCTGAACGGCATATTTTTTGGGAAACTTTTTCATGACAATTTTGTTTACTCTCAGAGTTTGTGCCAGAAATCTGCTGAGAGGAAATCGCCAAAGAAATTTTTTCATATTTCGTTTTGTTCGAGATGTCTGACCTGGGATTTGAACCGTGGCCTCAAGTCTAATAAGCTACCGTCCTATAGGCGATTTCTTATTTTACTTATGTTAGAATAATTTGGTATAAATTTTGATCGCCTTAACTCAACCATCCTAAAAGTTTTATAAAGGTGAGGATTTTATTCAAATCACCTTCGACTAGCCGCTTTCCCTTCAGAAAATCTAGGGGTCAAAAATTATTCGTCGCAGATTCTTAAGTAATTACTAACTTAATAGTTCACGATTACAACCATGATTTGCGGGATCTACAATTTAACGTTGACGTCGAAAAACTGGTTGTTAAGGTGAACTCGTGTAGGTTTAATTTAAATATTGTCCTGCACATATTCGTATACATCCAGATTTGTCTAGTCCCTATATATCTCTACTTAGCAAGTGAGTAAAGTATAAACGAAATGATTCGGTTGTGCCTTGTCAGAAGAATAAAGAATGCCAAACATCTGTCTATCTTACAATGACCCATTATTTGATCAGTCGTTGAATTAAGAAGTTATCCTTGTGAAAGTAAATTGAAATTTGCTCAAGATGTGGGTAAATTTAATAACATGTCATCGTGATGATAATCTTCATTATAACCGGGGTTACCACTGAATGTTAGCGTTTTTGAACCGTTCGCTTGAGCATCATTTGACTATGTTTTGGTTATTGTATTGCCGGCAATTTCTTGTGTTACAACAGAGGTAGCGCAGTTGTAAATGCAACCATCGCAGACACCTCGCATTTTTGGATGATCTACAGATCCAAGGTCTCCTTTCCTCTGAGTAAATATATTTTTAACTCTGACCCATTATATTTCAAATTCAAATTCAGACAAACAATTCAATAATTCGCTTCAAACTACGGCTGACTTTGTAGCAATTATCGGCCTGAATACAAATACAACAAACGGGAATTATTAGGGACAATCTGAGCCCTAAGGTTCAATTTAGTTCCAAGAGCGTCTCTTATTGTGATTATCAGCATTTAATAGTTTGCTCAGATACTTTTCTCCAAAGCCAATCACAAAACCATCTCTGCCAGATAGAGTTGGTTTGACTACAAAGTGATACAGTTTATATAAGTTTTTATGTTAATGGCCTATTGCTGCCGTGCAGCAACAAAGAGCAGTGCCACCAGAGTGATTCTGCATTAAATATTCATATCAAAATTTAGTTCGTTGGCAATTATACAATTATGCTTAACTTAACCTAATAGAGTGAGAACGTCTTCGTTGATGCTATAATTAGCGAACTTTGTTTAGCTTGGTTGACGTCCATGCCATGTTCGTTGCACGATTTATATAGAAACTTCATTTGCCGGTAGTAACCATAACGTCTTGCATGTCTTCATAGCTTGCAGTAGAGTATTCAATAGTGATAAAGGCGATGGTACACATCAACGTATAAGACTTTGGAATCATTTGCGGCTCTTAACATTAAAGCGATATGCCTATATTTAATCCGTTTTTGAAGGAATGAAATGTCAAATGTATTAATTCATTTGTCTCATGGCATTAATACCCGTCTTTAATAAGTATGTAATGTTATCGAAAGCACCCTCTATGTCAGGAAAAACTATCATAAAAAACTAACATTACGATCATTAGTAGGGTGTAAAATGTAAAAAATAAAACTTACTGCTGTAATGGCCGTTGGAGACAGCAAATATTTACGCATTGGAATAGATTAAATAAAATTTTTTCTTTTTTTTATAAAACATGGTTTTTGAAACATATAAGGGGACAACCAAGAAAATAAAGCCAGACATATACTGGTACTGCTAAGCAGTAACAATGAATTAAAGTAAAAAAAAATGAGAATAAAAACAAAGAGGAGCTGTTTTCGTTGCCATTAAAAGCCACAAATTTCTGAGAGCTTACAACGCAAAAAGAACTGAATTTGTGCCATGAATATCATATCATAATGATAATTTTAATTTTATGGATTTAGACGAGGAATGTCTCCACTTATTTCATATTTTTTAAATAAATTTTTCAAGTATAAATGGCTAAACTTGAAAAAATAAGAAAAAAATAATATTATCCAAGCTATGGGGTAAGCTTAGCAAATCTTATATAGTATATAACTAACTATATATAATATATAGGCGTTTGAAAGGCTAATCAAAAAAACTTTGGATATTTCAAATAGGTTCAAACATATTTGGGTAATCAATAATTTTGTGTGAAAATATCAAAAAACCTGTTTTTTTCAAATAAAAAAAGTTTGGAGGGTTCGAGAAATATAAAAAAGTATTTTTGAGTTCTCTTCTACTATCTGGACAACTTAGACTAGGTAGTTACTCGGGTGTATTTATTTTTTTGTATTTTTTCACATAAGCTATGCATAGTGTCATTTATGCTTAACAAATTTAACAAATACAATATATCAGTTAACGAACATTAACTGAAAGTAAGAGAAAACCACCATTTCATAACGCTAGTCCAGAACATAATTAAAAATATAATTGATTTAAGAACTGTATGAGAGCTCCCGCAAGTTAATGTAAGAGGACGTTTCTGACTATTAGAATCCAAAAACATAACTTATGCAAGGATTCATTCCAATCATAATTTTCATCTAAATTTCAAAAAGTCTACTGAATATGAATGAAAGCCAACATAAGCAGTTGACAGACTATTGGTCCATATTATGTGACCACTAAAATATAAGCCGCATTCAAAGGCGTTTTCAACATTTCCTTTTTTTTGAAGGTATCTCCTTTGAAAATATCCTTTCAACGTAAAACTTTTGTATTCTGCGACAGTGTATATATGCGATGTGTTCTGGTCACGTTGTAAACACTTTAAAGATGTTTAATACTTCGATAGAGTGTTGATTGCTGTAATAATAGTTGGATTTATTTATGTTACTTCCTACTTACTTCTGAGTGTGACTTAAGGATAAAATTGCAAAGAAAAGCAAAGGAATTGAAAAATATTTTAGGAATCAACAGAATGCTGTATAGCCATTTAGTATTTTATACCAATCCCTTTAAGCCTAAAAGGTATATTGCTGTGGATTTAAATTTATCTGCTCTAAATATTTGTTTATACTATGTAATGTTATGCATTCAAGATAAGGAACATAATAAAGGCATTAAGTTCTAATACAAGGTTTTCTTTTTCTTACAAGTTTTCCTACTTTAGCAAAAAAAAAATAGGGGTTTAAAGATTTGTTCAAATTATAATAAATAAATAAAGACATAGACTAGGTTCGTTACGAAGAAAACAATTTGGAAATGTTAACCACTTTCTTTTCTTTGGTGTAGGTGGCAATTCAGAAATTTGTTAGGATTCACATTTTATTTTCAGATAATTAAAAATGAAGCACCATACAAAAGAAAATTAACGATTCTAAAAGCATTCAAAAAATTTGAAATTTGAATTTATGGACAGTAGGACACCTGTAAACTATATAAAGTCACGGCCATTCATTCAATGAAACTGAAGACAATGCAAATTTTTCGAAAAAAGTCATTACTCCAATGAAGTTCATTTCCATCTGAATGGGTTAGTGGATACACAAAATTCTCAAATCTATGACTCAGAAAACGCTCCTGCAATCTATGAGAAAAAAAAATGCACACAAAACAGGCTACTCTCTGGTGCGAATTTTCGTCAGGCAACATGATTGATCCCTACTTTTTTGAAGATTACGCCGAAACTACACAGACTGCGAACGGCATTCCTTATAGGAACATTAAAACGGATTTCTTGTAGCTTCAACTTAACGACACGGATCTAGGCAACACCCGGTTTGGGCTAGACGACATAACCTGCTACACTACGCGACGATATCCAAAACAAATTAATGTCAACTGGCTATCAATATCAAGCGATTTAACGTCGTTCAATTTTCTTCAATGGGATTGTGTGATATCTCGGCTTCATGTGGAAAAACCAGAAACTATAACTCAGCTCAAATCTGAGATCCACCCTTATCTGACCGTCATCGGTGATACTAAACCATATCGTTGTAAAAATTTTATGGAAAATTTCATGAGAATAGTAATCAGAGAAGAGCAGCCCTTAGATTGAAATTTTGGCTTGAATGACCTATTGATGTTATTATGTATGGAATACAACATCATTCCAATTTCTGCGATTTGTAGCCTATTGCATACATCTGCTACTTTAGAAAACTCCACAAGAAAAATCTAAAAGAGTCAAATCGCAAAACCTTGTCCTCAAATCGTTTATGCTAAATATTCCTATTAAAACCATATATCGCTGTTGTCTAGCGAATCCAATTCAGACAAAAAGACGTTGCTAATCACCGACTTATAGTGCTCGCTGTGAGTAATTGACAACTAGTTTGACAGACGTAGCTCGTTATCAGCGGAAGAATTTCGAAAATTCCGGTTGGAAGACTCTGTACCAGGATGCGAGTTATTTTGGTGTTTAGTTACATTACTGAATGTGATTCTGGTAGAATCAGAACAGGTGGTGAGAAATGTCCAGTGTCAATGGGATAAATGGCCGCAGTTAATTCTATAAAGCTAATAGTAATGAAATTCTATTACGGAAAAATAAAACATTATTAATAACATCACATGTTTTGACAATAAATTCAAAAACTAATTTTATTTACTTTTCATTTTAACAAAATATATCCAATTTACCGAAGGTTAACAAATAAATTATGTTCCATTGTATAAAAATATAAATTTGTATTATTTTGTTTAAGTATCCCTTGTAATAATTGTTCATTTTTTAATATTGATCCTTCCAAGGAACTTTATTATTCTTTATTTATACTTCTGTCTTAGCACGTACAGCGCATTAAAGCAAATTAAAAAAAACTGGTCATAGATTTAATTTTGTTTAGTCACGTAAAGTCTACTAATTTTTTAATTTTTTAAATGTTATTGCCGTATTGGAACATTTCTTTAAAGTATATGTAAGTGCGTAGATTACAAATACTTGTTGTTTTAATTAGCTTTTATGGCACACATTTGGATAACTTTACCTATGCTGATCATCTAAAAAAATGTTATTCTTTCCAACCATCATTAATAACATAGGGTATCCAACTTTATAGATTCATTTGAAACTCTCCGCAATGTAGCCTTCTTCAAGGGAATGTGCTCGAGTTAAAGGAACTTGTTACCCAATAATATATATTGTTACTTAACACACGTCTGTTAGGTAGAGCATATCCGCTGGTGGTCGTTTGGCCAGTGGAGCACACAATTCATTACAGATAGAATTCCTTCTTTATTGTGCGTTTCTATTTTCATGCTTTGGGCCACAAAACTAGTTTTGCTCCAAAACATGTCGAAAACTCTCTGTGCAACACTGCATTACTTCTATATTTTAAAGTACGACTCTGGGGAATCCAATAATAATGAGTGACAAATTCGAAAAATTGAAATATTTTCACTTGTCAAAAAATAAAATATGAATAAAAATAAAATAAATAACTTTAAAGATGTATGTTTTCATTATTAATTTATTTGTGTGTATATTATCTTTAGACAAACTGAATAAATTTAATTATGTCGGATTTATTCGTTCAAAACACAATTAAACTTTTGCAGACAACTAAATTGGGAAACTCGAAAATCAAATTAAAAACGCTCCAGTGGATCCTATTTACTTGAAAAGGTATTGAACATCTAAAGGTGGTGTTTTCCTTCTTAAGAAAAATTTGTGTGTAAAGACAAATTGAAGCAGATAACTTACCAATTTCTACAATTTCGAAGATTATTTCATTAAATCATCTTCAAGCAGTTACTCTTGGCACAAAATTGGTGAATTTAATAAATTATTCAATACTTGTATTGATATATTACACTATGCGACAAAATAAAAAAAATTAAATAAACACAGCTAATAACATAGTGTAAGTTGTGAGTTTTGTTGAGTGTAACTCAAAAATATTTTTTTATGTTTCTTGCACCTTCCAAACTTGTTTTATATAACAAAAACTGTTTTTTTGGACTTTACTTTGTATTGATTATACAAACATTTCTGAACCAATGGCACAAATTTTAACTTTTTTAGAAAAGGAAGGGATGGGCCTTAAAAACGGAATACATATGTATATTATTCGTCCTAATATTATATCCGGTTTGATTAGGTAAACTTGGCGAATGCGTTTTTTTTTTCATATTCTTTCAAGTTTGTCCGTTCATAGCAGCAAAATTTAATTAAAAAATATGAAATAAGTGGTGACATTCTTAAAGTGCATTTTTTCGTGAAGAATTTGACACTACGTTTGATTAAATCTGACAAAAATGATCGTAGTTATTATTTAAAGAGTATAACAGACGTGTTATATTTTTGGTATACATTTTTTTCAAATGAACTTTCAGTTCAAAAATTTTCAAAATTTTGGAGCGATCTTGATTTTTTATCGAAAAATGTGTCAATTTTACGTTTTAAGGCTCATCTGTATCCTTTTTAAAAACTTTGGATTTTCAAAATCGGTTAAAAAATATTTGGGTAATCAATAATTTTGTGTGAAAAGATCAAAAATACCGATTTTGTCAAATAAAACAAGTTTGGAGGGCTCGAAAAATATAAAAAACTATTTATGAGTTCTGCGCAACAAAACTTACAACCGGGGTTCATTTTGACTGTCGCACCATGTTATCATTACATACAATATAATATAAAAGAAATTTAAATGAATTTTCTATTTTAAAAATATTTTTCATTTTTTTTTTTTGGTTCAACACATTTTTTGCCTATTTGTTTGTTCAAAACATTAGTAAATGTCAAACTTATTTCGAAAATTAGAAAACAAAACTATTGAAACATAATGGAAACTCATAAGATTATTTTACGCAAAACAAGTTGTTTTGTTCAGTATGAAAACACACTTTTAGTCTCTCTTCCTGGAGAAGTTATACACACACATTCTTATCTAATATCCATAAACACTGCACCATCTTTTCTACCTCCACGAACCTAATTCATTGCACGAGTAGGAGCCATTTCCAAGATGTTGGTATTGTTACGAAAATGAAACAAATCTAGATACTGGTGTTTTGCTTTTATATCCTTTAACATTAAAATTATAAATAAAAGCTACAAAAACGAAGCAATGCGATAAACAAACTTGTTTACAAATTATCGTACTAATATATCAACAAACACCAGCATAAAAAATGGTAAACAAGTAAACAAAAATATACCAACAACACTGCAATAATAAACGTAAACAACGATGTTTACATTTATAGAGATTTTGAGAAGCCTAAGTCATGAACGTTCGCCGTTAAGAAACTTCGTCAGACTGTTTACTTTGCCATATAAAAGGCAAGGTAAAATAGGCGAATGGGTTAGTGAAGTTCAGTCATTCTTGTGTGAAAACGCGGTGCGTTTGAAGAGAGTAATCGTGGTTAAGATCTCCGTTACAAAGATCTGTCGAATAATTGTCTAGTAATTGTTATTGTTTATACGAAGGGTATAAACAGAGGAATAACAAATAAAAACAATTGTTGTTGTTTACATCAAGTTGTGAGCAGTGGCTCACAGAATTGTGCCAATAATAAAGAATTTTAATGAAAACTAAACACAAATTTATTTTTATTTTATTTGCAATCTACGAGCTCACATTTTAAACGTTTTTAAAAGGTAAAAACGTAACAGTATTAAAAAAAGAAAAAATGTACTCCAGTTTGTATAAATTCAGGCGAGAAGTTATCAATTTTTTGTTGAGAGACACACAAATTTTTTCACACAGGCTTCAGCCATTTGATAAGAAGAGATAGTAAAATCAATCCACTTGTATACATTAGACAAATCTGAATTGTTATGTATATAAGTAAGATACGAATATGGTAAAAATGTATAAACTGCTGTTCAAACTTTTTAAAAGCAAATTTCAATTCATCAAATAAACGAGACAAAGTCAGTACTCTACAGGTATTTTGATATTGTACTACCACCACCATGCTTAACCGTTTTTTTGAGATGTTCTTCTTTTAATAATTTTTCCTCCATACTAAGGTAGATCCGTACGAATAAAAATTATATATTTTGACTAGTCTAAAAAGAAAAACTTTCCTATACGGAGGAAGAAAAATAACTAGATCAATCTAAGTTCTTTCGAATTTGTTTGAAACATTAAAGTATTGCCTCGGTAGTGCAATACTGTGGGTTTGTGAGTAATAATTAATAAGAGAGAGTGTGGAGATCTGGCAACGCCGCTGAATGAGTGAGTTGTAGGTAGTATTGAAAAAATAGAACATTCTAGTTCTGTATACTGGTGAAGAAGCCTGAATTGCAATAAATATTATTTTGTTTAATTAATTTATTAAAAGCTGTTTTTATTGGAATCTTGGGTTATTACAGAGAGTATTTGAACTTTCTAAAGAACAAATTCGGCAAATCTTCCAATAAGTCAATAAACCAAATCATACTGTTGCTAATGTGAAGATCTCCAAGTCTCCACAGGCTTAATACTTTTAAACAAAGTCCCGATATGACTGCAAAAGAGTATTAAAGAAAGAACTGTTACGTAGGTGCTAAGTCTCAAATAAAAGTCAGTTAAAAAAACGTGCTCCTGAGGGCATGGCGTCAAACATGGAAAACTGGTACATTCTATTCCAAATAGGTTCGGCCTTTGAATGTTAAATTTACTCTGAGTTCTTCTTGGCTGTACCTAGACTTTTGAGGTGAAAAAATATGGAGTCATCAGAAAGTTTTTCTTATTTTTCTTATAATTTGTGAAAAACATTTAACTTTTTTTTCTTTTATAATAAAATAGAAATGAAATAATAAAATGAATATAAAAATATCAATTTGAACATATAAAATTTGAACAGTCAAAATACACTCAGCTAATGACGTAGTGTAGGTTGTGAGTTTTGTTGAAGAGAATTCAAAAATATTTTTTTTATATTTCTCGAACCCTCTAAAATTCTTTTATTCGACAAAAACGGTATTTTTAATCTTTTCACACTTTATTATTGATTACCCAAATATTTTTTAACGTATTTTCAAAATCCAAATTCTTTGAAAAGGGGATAGATGAGCCTTTAAAATGATATAAATAAACTTATGGTTCAAACTTACATGTTATGAGTTTTGATCGAGTAAACCTGAAAAATATGATTTTTTTCTAATTTTTTCTAGTTTAGCTATTCTTGATTGCAAAATTTAATTAAAAAAATATAAAATAAGTGACGACATTCTGAAAGTTCATTGTCTTGTGAAGAGATTGACACTTTCTTTGATCAAATCTGAAAAAAATTATAGTAGTTATTATTAAAATAGTGTAACAGTAGTGTTATATTATTATATATGTATGTCTTCTTATCAAATGAACTTTCAGTTCACAAATTTTCGAAAGTTTTGATGGATCTTGATGGCTCATTCGCCAACTTCTCGTGGTCGCTGAAACGTGAAATTGACACATTTTCCGATAAACAATCAAATTTCATTAAAAATTCTAAAAATTCATTTGAAAAAATATAATTTTTGTCCGATTTGGTCAAACGAAGTGTCAATCTCTTCACAAGATAATGCACTTTAAGAATGTTAATTAAAGTTTGCTACTATGAATGGAGAAACTTGAAAATATATGAAAAATATTGGCTTTTGCCAAGATTACCTCATCAAACACCATTGCATACTTCGCCAAATAATATACATATGTATATCGTTTTAACGGCCTTCTCCTTTCTAATAAATGTTTAAATGTTGGACATCGGTTCAGAAATAATAAACAAATAAAACAACAACAAATAAAACAAGTTTGGAGGGTTCAAGAAATATAAAATAAATATTTTTGAGTTCTACTCAACAAAACTCACAACTTACACAATGTCATTAGCTGAGTGTATTTAATTTTTATTATGTTGTCGCATAGTGTAATTGTTTGAAATTCAATAAATTCCTAAAATATATTACGGTACCTAGACTTTTGCTTTCCACTGTACTTACAAATTATTACACATGTTTGATATAAAAACGTGCACGTAAACCAATTATTTAATAAAATTTTTGAGTACTATCATAATTTAATCACCTGAACACACGATTTCTTCAAAAGTAAAGTTTCAGTTGCACTTAATTACGATTATAGAAATCACGTAAAGAATTGTTACTGGCAAAATTTGAATTTAAACTTAAATTTATGTGTGCGTAAGTTATTCAGCAACATTTGTAAATATGTGCTACATTTTACTTTAATCACCAAGAAATTAAAATTGCCGCATTACTGCTACGACCGTCATCTGATCTGGCAAAGGACACGCAATCAAAGTTTCAAAACGTTAATGTTAATATAAGTACGAGTATATATGTTTGTATTATAACTAGGATTTCATAATTTCTTGTTTTATTCTAACGTTGTAGTCTCTTGTTCTTTTATTTTACGTCAAGTGCTACATCATATTTCCTTGTGACTTGTTATATAAGAACAGGTGCAGGGGTGCAGTAAAATCTGTTGCATTATAAAATTTTACATTCAGTCATCTAAGCGTTTGTTACATATCATATACTGGACGGAAATGCTCAGAATATTTTTAAGTTAAACTGATGTGCAATAAAATTTAATTACGATATTATAAAATAATTTCATGTCTATAACATATTTCATCTATAATAAGGCATATGGTTACAGAAATTCTAGAAATTTTGCTTAAATTTTTTTTATAGTCAACACAATATCTAAAGAATACTTTTTAACACTTATACAACTGAGTCCATGGCAAACTACATTAACTATAACAATTGTTACAGTTGCTTGGAAAGTCATTTTTTGAAAGCCAAACGTTTTCCTTCCGAGATATCAGCATCAGTTTCGCATCAGCTTTATTATCATCCCAAAAGTTTTTCTTTTCTGTGAAGTGATTGTGGCCAAACTCGCTGTAGTCTAGTAGGTAGCGTGTCGGTTCAAACCCCAGGTCCAACATCAAAACGAAAATCTGAAAAAATATTTCTTCGGCGACTTCCAATCAGCAGATTTTGGCAAAATCTCTGAGGGTAAATAAAATTGCCATGAAAACTTCCTCAAAAATCTGTCTTTCGGAGTCGACTTTATACTGTAGGTCACGCCACTTATATATAAAATTAACACACACAACATAAGTGGTGTGAGAAGCTAGGCCGTAATCCTGACTGAAGGGTTGTAATGGCCAATTATGTAGTACAATATGTGTGATAGGGGGTGTCTAATTTATGGCTGATGGATAATATCATCTGTGAATTTAATCCCATATGTCAGTTGAATATATTTAAAATTTCAATTATTTCAAGGTTAAAGTCACCTTCATTTGTAACTTAGTCGCACAGAAAATATTCCACAGGAGTTTAATTTGTTTTAGAAACAAACATAATGTATTTCATGCGTTGCTGGTACAAAATTACTTCAATTGGCAACCCATGACAACTCAAAATTTTCCAAAATCATTTTATTTCGGGCTTAATATGATGATTAAATGACTCAAAACTATCCAAAATTTTCCAAAGTAAAAAACTCACAGATTCAGGCATTTGTTGTGTGAATTTTTGAATGAAATCGATTGCATTTTATCAGTCATCTGTTAAACTATTCATAGGAAAAATATACAAATAAAACGCTTTACGAAAGTAGACAAACAATAATTTAAGATAAGTTAAGTAAAATTTAAACAAAACGTTTGATCGCATTACAGGAAAAACTGTTGCATTTTCTTGTGACTTTACGAGCGTTTAATTTTAGCTTATAAAACTGGCGTGCCAATAATATTGTTACGTTTTAACCTTTTTAAAAACGTTTAAATATGAGTTCGTTAATTGCAAACAAAGTAAAAACAAATATGTATTTGTTTCAGTTAAACTCTCTTTATTCTTTACACTACTTTTGTGTCCCACCGTATACAACTTAACGATACAACAATAATAATCTGTATATTCTTTTTACTAGTTCACACAATTATTCACTTTCAACCACGACTTGTTTTGTTCATACGCAACTTCACACAAGGCTGACTGAATTAACACTAACTGTTGCCTGCTTTGTCCAGCCCTTTTATAGTCCGCACGCACGTAATCAGTATGATGAACGTTTTCGATGTGGAAGGTTCTCGCTCTCGCCTTCTCGAGAACTCTAGCAATAGACATTGTTGTTTGTGTACTTTGCTTATGTTGTCTATCACATATTTGTCGTAGCTGGTTTACTTCATTTCATGTTGTTGTTGGTAGCGGGTTCGTTGTACATATGTGTGTGTGCAGCTTTAGAAAATCAACACGTTCATTGTATTCTTAGTGTTAGTGTGTATTTGTATTGTGTGGCTTTTGTTTATCGTTTTTAATGTTAAACGATATTAGGTCGCTTCGATTTGCGTAACAATATGCACGATATAACGCTGGTGTCATATTGTCAAAATTTTAGACAAACAGGACTGTCAAATCAATAAGTATTTTCAGTATTTTCATATTGTTTGGCTTTTAACTGCCCATTTGTCACTTTTATTCGACTTTCTTTTGTATGTACGTATGCATGTGTGTATTTTGGTATTTATAAACTAAGAACATTTGAAATAAATTATCACATGACATGACACAATAACTTCTTTCTCTCTGTGTTTGTATAAAAAACATTCAACAAATAAACACACATGTGAATATGGTGTGAATGTGTAGAGGAAAAATACTGTTTTGACATTTGGTACTGTGTTATCCATTCTTTAAAAATTGTTCTCTCATTTTCACTTTCAGTCCTCGTTGTGTTTGTGTTTGAATTTGTAAGTGTATTCTTGTACAGTATTGCATGAATCTGTTTTTCGAAAGTGTTATTTATTGATACAATAAATCCAATCGTGTTTCTTTTTTATTTTAAGTTGAAAATATATGCATTTTCCATCATACGTTTATTTATTATTTTTATTCGTTTCCTGTATTTCCACTTTGTTTACTTAGCTTTGGCATGTTAATATATGCAAATATATACACACTAATACCTACAGTGGACAGCAAAAATCTAGATACCTCAATATTTTTGTTAGCAATTTCATGAATTTTAAGCAATAATTTTTAAAAATAATTGATTCATTTTATAAAATGAATGTAGTATTATTGCAGTTTTTAGCTTGACTACAGTTGAACATTATTGACAGTTGTTGTTTTGGGCTTAATTGCATGTACAAAGTTTTTTGGTTAAAATACAGCCATGGACAAAACTCTGCATACCCCCAACATTCCTCTGACTCTCGAAATCCAATAATTTTTTAAAAAACTAATTTTGATTTTCTTCAAGTTAATTTTTATTAACAAAAAACCCTTAAAAAATTGCGAAGGAGAAAAATTGGAGATATTATAAAGTAAAAATCAAAAAAAAATCCAGTGACAAAAGTGTACATTCCGATTAAGAAATCAACAAGCGGTTCCTTGCTTGGTCTTCTGTTCCGAAAACCGTTTTCATTTAATTACCTTCATACTGTACGCTGATAACAGGTGTTCCTGATCTTTTTTAATAGCTTTAGCTAACTTTGATCTGCTCCCCACCGTTTTTCCGCACTCCCTAAAGAATAAATTTTAAGCTTTTGGCGTTCCTTTGTTTTCGACTGATTGTTTCTTTAATTTCTTGCATTAGTTTACACTGTCGGCAAATGCGACAAATATAATTCTATCAGATTGAACATCATATGGCTATTTGATCTCAGGTGAAGGATTGAGATACAAAAATTCGCCGCTTATAAGCACTGTCCTGTAGGTATTATATCCGGGGAATACTGTATATGGCAAGTTTAAACATAAACTTAATAACAGACAATGTTCGTGTTTATGTTTCATTACGGTTTGCGTTCGAGATCCCGTCAACATCGATGTATTTTAAGATTGCGTTGATATATATTGCACTGTCTGTATTGTAATTTCATGTCTTTATCTGTTTAGTTCACTGAAAACAAGCAAGTTGTAAGCATCTACATTAGAAATATGGCGATTAATTTTTCAACCGTAAAAGAAAATTCATTAAAACACTTTAAAATTTAAAGGTAGGTTGATCTTCCCCATAGCTTAACGCTAACTGTTACCGTATTATAAACTTATAATAATGAAAAACAAATTATTTGCTTGTTGAAATCCTGCCCTTAGTTAAAAAGTAAATTATAATAATGGCCGCAATAAGACTAAAAATGTTTTTCACTGTACATCGAATTAGGAAGGATTGCTTGTTGCCTGATTGTGAAGTAATATGAAATATTAATGCTCCTTCCTGAGTTTAAAATGTGTGTACATTCCAACTGGCATACGATTTCATATATCTGTGTTTACATTCGTTTTTAATTTCAGTTAAATGAACTGGAAAAATTATACGCTTTTTATTGATGAAAAATAATAACACGGTGCGACAGGCAGAATACACCCAGCTAGTGGCTTAGTGTAGGTTGTGAGTTTTGTTGAGTATAACTCCAAAATATTTTTTTATACTTCTTGAACCCTTCAAACTTCTTTTATGTGACAGAAAAGGTATTTTTGATCTTTTCACACAAAATTATTGATTACCCAAATATTTTTTAACCTATTTTCAAAATCCTAAGTTTTTTAAAAAGGGGACAGATGAGCCTTCAAAATGGTATACATAAATGTATGGTGCAAACTTACATGTTATTAGTTTTGATTGGTTAAACTTGGAAAATATTTTTTTTTTCATTTTGAGCTATTCTTAATTGTAAAATTTAATCAAAGAATATTAAATAAGTGGTAACATTTTGAAAGTTCATTATCAGAATTAACGGAATGCACTTTAAGAATTTCTCCAGTTATTGTATACTTTTGGATAAAAATTTGCTACTATAAATGGACAAACTTCAAAAAATATGAATAATATTCACATTTGCCAAGTTTACCATAATGCTATTAAGGAAATATTCGAAGCCTACAGTACAGGAAAGAAAAAAATAATGAATCTGTCACAATTCTAGAACGTTTAAATCATATCCTAGGAGATTAAAACATACATATTCTGCAATAAATATCGACATACCGGCGATTTAGAATTTGAAGTTAATTCTGCACCAGTCACAGTACAGCCTGGTCGTAATTTTTCTGCATAATCCCAGTGCGCTGTCACTGCGTGCTTACTCTTGGAAACAATATGATTGCGGATCACAATGGTAACTAGAAAAACTTGTCGTCAAATTTAGGTTGCATGGATAACGAGCTGAATGACACGAACATCTAAGATTAACGTTGTGGCTCGAGAATTTGTATTCAAGAATCGGTTGAGCGAATAAAGAGTATATCGAGGTGCCCAACAGTTTTCTTTTTAAAGCGCTCTAAAATCATGGTGCGAGCAATTTGTTGTTTGGAGGAAATGCTTACATCTTGCTAATTATATGCTTAGCCGATGTCTACTAGTTTCAAAGAACAGCAGAGTCTCTATTAAAATATTCACCACTCTTGGATTATTAACCAGTTTAAGACTGAAATTAGTGGAAATCTATGTTTTTATTTTAATTTAATAAAAATGTTAAAATAAAAAGAGACAGTTTTAAGTTCATAACGAAATATGTTTTTGTGATATTTGAGCTGAGGAATAGTGGTTACTTTTCAACAATTTTCTTATTTGACTTACCTTCTCATCAAATCTTCAAGTGTTTGACTGATGTCTCTATTACTTATCACATCATTACTTAAATTACAAGAAAGTCTCTGACAGCCGCTGTATAGGATTGTAATTCTTTTAGGATTTCAACATGCTATGTTCTTATATGGCCAGCTGTAAATTTCTTTTTTTATTATATTTTATTTATTCCCAATCATTTTTTACAATTTCTCACTTAAAGTAGCCAACATAATATATTTAGACAATTTCTTTATTTGTCTGTTGCCACAAGAAAACCTTGAAGTTCTTCTCATTCTGTTGAATGCTTAAAAATGATGCTTAATAATCTTTGACGTGTTCCTTTTTTATATTTTTGCCAAAAGAGTATATTTTAAGCCGGCTTTAGCATTAAAAGTATGCCTGTCAACGACTGCTGAGTGAACTTGACATACAGTTATAGTATTATTTTGCTTTTCAATGTGATAACTGTAAGAATGTAGGCCTTCTGCTGTATGAAGGGAAAGCCATCAACATATTTATTATGAAATTATTACAACGATCATGATGTTACAATTTATATTGTTACGAAATAGGAAACGGTGTAGCATTAAAGTGATCAAAAACTACACAAACAAATTCAACGAATTTGTTTCCAGTAAACCAACAACATCTGTTACCGCCGTCAACAAATATATAATTTTGTTGTACAGTGTATTTTTAAATTCGACGAGAATTCCCTTTTGTTCTTTTCTTTCTTCTTTTGAGCTTCGTGTAATAATTTTACTTCGTAAATATTTACGTATAGCGTGATCCTTATATATCTTTTATTTTCTTTATTATTTTTATTCTCTCCTGAAAATAACGGTTCTTTCGCGTTTGTCATGTAGACCGAAATTCTATTACATACATAAAGCATACATAATAAATTAAATGGATTTGTGAATTTGGTTATCAGTAGTGTCAGAAAATTTTAACGCATCGGAGGAAAAATATTAAATTTTAAAGCCCTCCCCTCTCTCGCACCCCTCGCTCGCCATATTTGTAATTATTTTAACTCTTGTTCAATTAAATTGAATTAAAATTATACTTTAAAATAATAAAAAGAGTGTTTTATTTCGCGAATTCTTCGAGTGCTATTAAAAAGTATTTTTCTCTTCGACTTTTCAGTTGCTCCGAGCAACAACATCAGTTTGAAAGAAAAGGAGATAGACAAGTAAGCGAGAAAGCAACAACAAGTAATGTGAACAAAATACACAAAACAACAATGAAGTCGCGATTGAGTTCTCGAATAAGCGAAAACAAGAACGCTCGATTGGTTGGGCATATAAAAAGGCAAGACAAAGCAGGCAAGTAATAATAAGAATTTAGTCAGTCTTGTGTGAAGACACGTTGCGTGTGAAGAAAACAGTCGTGGTTTGAAGATCTCCGTTGAAATGACCTGCGTTGTAAGCAAAGAAGAATAGCGAACTAAGCCAAATTGTTGTTGTATCATCAAGTTGTGAACAATGGCACACAAGAGTAGTGCGAGCAATAAAGAGTTTAATTGAAGCTAAACACATATTTGTTTTTATTTTGTTTGCAATCAACGAACTCATATTCTAAACGTTTTTAAAACGGTAAAAAAGTAACAATATTTTTGTATCTACAAATGACAATGTTCGTTGTGAATAATAACGTAACACATGATATAATTCATTTAAGTTAATATTACAATAGCAGTTTTATGTAGGAAGAACAAAATATAAAAATTCATTAAAAAATCACCAAATAGGAGTCTAGTAATTCTAGGTATTTGAACCAACAAGTTGAAAAAATTTATGATACATTTTTAATTATTATGTTTAACTTGTTAAGATATGTTTTAAACACAATGGTGTTTAAACCAATGTTATTTTGTAATATGTTTAGTAAATTTCCTTATTATTGGAAGATAGATAGCAAATAAATTTTGAGGGAAAAAAATTTCTAAAATTTAGCTGAAGAAAAACAAGAATGATGTTAACACGGATTGAGAAAGGTTACTGAAGGCGACCAGCACAAAAACAAGAAAGCAAAACCTAAAGCAAAAACCTGACAACTGCGTGCATCGTAATTTAAAAATAATTAAAACTGTGTATGTAGGATATACAAAATTTGTTAAGCGTTGAGTATTAATAACGCATTATTTAACCATTCCGTCTTAAAACATAAATATGCTTAAAATCCTGAAAATTGTTTTAATTTCTAAAGTGTCTTTTGCATTCATGTTTATATATCTGGTTTTATGCCTATGCGTAAACATCCTTTTTCTTCGTGAACAATATTTTGAAGTTACAATAAATCTTATGATAACCTGAGTCATTATTAATGTTATATTGCTTAAAAGTAAATTTCTACAATAGGATCCAACGCGTAATACATACATAATTTATCATTGCAACCCTTCCGTCCGGATTACGACCTAGTTTCTCACACCACTTATGTTGCGTGTGTTAATTTTATACATGAGAGGTGGGACCTACAGTTTAAAGTCGACTCCGAACGACAGATTTTGAGAAACTTTTCATGGCAATTTTATTTACTTTCCGAGTTTTTGCCAGAAATCTGCTGAGAGAAAGTCGCCGAAGAAATACTTTTTGTACTCGAACCCGGACTTTACGTCTAATAAGCCAACACACTACCTACTAGGCTACGACAACTACAACGTATAATAGTATAAATTATGGTGTAGCTAGACTGCTTTGTAAATTTGGTCAAATAGACCTATCTGACAGATTTTGCTTGATTTGGTGTAGTGGACTATGGACGTAGCTAATTTTTTACACAGCTCGGCGTTCTTCTTTTGTTTATTCCGGAAAGTTTATTGTGGAAAAAATCGATTTATATTGTATGGGATGTTGACGATGGCCGTGGCCAATTTTAATGAAATCCAATTTTATTTTTCTCATTTTAATAATAGAATGTTGTGTTATAACTTTCATTGATTCCTTAAAGGAAGAGGTCACACTTAGACCAGCATTTGGTCCCATTGTAATAACACAATTAGTTCTCCCTAGGGGTCAGGAATTCCCTAAAGAAAACCATTCCGAGTCCAATTGCTCCTATTGCAGCAATTTTTATATTAGAAAGCTCGGTCAAGCATATCAGAAAATGAGAGGCCGGAAACCACGGTCTCTTTATGACAAGAGCAGGGTTTTGGCAAATGAGGTGAAAGACAGTCTCTTCCTACCCTGCAGACCCACAGCACCTGCAGAAGTCATGTAGGCAAGTTTTCTGGCGTGCTTACCAAAAGCATAATGATCCGAACGAATCGCCATTGTGCGATGGATGGCAATACAATTAAAATACAGATGTGAGTCAGCCCTTCTTCTGTCCATGAGTGAAAGGATATCAGTGTTATACTATGTTCAGATATGCACTTTTATTGAGTCAATATTCGGTTAATTTTAAGTGTTCAGGCGTAATAATATACACAGTTCAGCTGCTTATTCAATATTCATTTGATGGCTGGTAAACAAAACAACTGATTGTTTCAACAACATTGTTTTTATTTTGTTTTGTTGTTTTTTCTTTTTGTTTGTCGTCGTTCAGTTGCCAAATATCAACAGAAAGTGTTCGGTTAATTGTAATATGCTCACTAAACATACTTATGACAGTTCTACATTTTAAGTTTTATTCAATATTATAACAATTTACGTATTTATTGCGCAATTATTAATTGAAACTTTATGTGGAATATTAAGCTCATTATTGGCGTTTATTGCGATTTACTCAATAAACGTGCATATCTGAACACTGTATTAGGATATTATTGGGTGTAACATTTTAAGACTTTGGGCCTTTGAATTTTAAATTTACTCTGAGTTATCTCATATTGCAATGCAAAAATATGGAGTTATCAGAAACTTTTCTTTGATTTTCTTTTGGTTTGTGAAAAACATTAAAAATTTATTTGTTCTAAAAGAAAATGGAAATAAATTAAAAGAATAAATATAAAAACGTAAATTTTTTTCCATATGATTGCTTAAAATTCATGAAATTTTCAATAAATATATACCAAACTTTTGCTGTATACTATATACATGGTGCTTAAAGCAGAATGTAAATTACCATTCTTAGCCTATTAAAACATAAACGAAAACAAAAATTATGCTTTACTCTCCGACTGTCTCGGTGGCTCATGCTGTTATTTCATTAGTTCTGAATAGGGCACTAATAAATTAATACGGCTCAAAATGGCAAACATCAGGAATACAGTTAATTAATTATAATGTCATCATAACATACATAATTTATAATTTGCTCGTTAAGTTATTAATAAGAATTAATCTTATAATTATAGAAGCATATGTACTATCATATATGGGGGTTCCCATGCATGAGGCGATTATGTCTATAAACATGCTATTTTATTAACCCCTTACCCACCGAATATTTAAATGTATCAAAAGTAGTTGTAGTAACTCTATTTAACTTAAAAATTTATTATACATACATAATTTTGGTTTCGGCTTCCTCTTAAATTCTCTTATTTGTAATATTTTTTATTCAGTTCATCAGTGAGTTTAGAGTACTGTAGCTATAATACATGTCTTTTACAATTTTAGGAAGGTTGCTTTATTAAGTTTATTTAACACAAACAACGAATTAAATCGTAAGGAAAGGGGTTAACGGCGTCAGTTTGTTATCAAAGTTCATACTTTTTTGCTTATTGGCGAAAGAGGTATATTATTGTATTACAGTGCACTAGGGAAAACGTCAACTAATTAAAACCGCGGGTGTTGACGTTTAACAAATTGCTGACGTTTATGAATGTAAAAAATTTTAATAAAAAACATATTAATAGTGTGCTTTAAAACGGTTTTATTGATTATAAACTAAAACCAAACATAAACAAATCCAAAAAAGAACTAAAAAAGGCTTTCAGTCTAAGTAAAACTGAAAGAACCCATTTTAAATGAGATCATATTTTTAAATATTTTATTTTTATATTTAAATATTTTAAATAATACTCATGCATCTAAAAAAACCTGTTATTTTTTCTGTTGTTTATTCCTTTCTAATACTTGGAAGAGAGCTTTCCCTCGCAAATGTCTTAATACATTTAAGTCATTTTGCACAACATTCTCGCATTTAGCCCAATCCAAAGCCCGGTTAAATATAGCTTCGTTTGGTTTTATTGTAAATACATATGTACAGATTTCTTTTCTACTCTACATAATTATAAATATAAAAAAAAAAAAAAAACATAACTTCAATTTCCTGTTGGCCCACCGTTGGGCGCAATTTTTATTTGTGGTAAATGAAATAAAGTACTGCACTTTTTGTACTTCAGAAATAGAAAGCGTTGCCTCAATTACCCAAACAGGACATTGACTTTTCCATTGGACTAACGTTACGCACGTACTTGATAGCTAGCTAGTTCGGGAGATGTGGGAGGGGATATTGTTCCGCTCGTCCAATTTCGTACAACAAAACCACAAAAATAAAAAAAATTACGTGCGATTCAAATGCCTCATTTTTGGTTAACAATAAAAAAAACTAAATAATTACAATACACATGACTCGTCCTTGCATGTTTCTAAAGTAGCGTTGTTGTTGTGCTACGTCCCTGAACCCACCCTACCATGGTTTTCGATTTAGGGAAAATATGTTACGAAAACCCCTAAAAGGGCTAAACCTTACCTATGCCTATTAAGTTCTACATAACAAAAAAAAAAATTACGTTTCAATCATATTCGGAACATATGGTTATATTGAAATAATTACAACAACAAAAAATAGTTCTCATAATCTTAAAATATCTAATGGATAAATAGAAATTATAAACAAAGAAACTAATTATCATGATATTAATATCACTACATGTTATCATTACAAATGATCAGTGATGACTAAATTTATTATTACAAAAGAGAAATTGAAGATAAAGAAAAAACAAACGCAAGTATAACAGTTAAGAATTCAATGAGAGGATCATCTTCAATTGCTCTTTTGCAATTATATGAGAGAATACGTAATAAATATATCAGTGATGGGATAAATGTAATAGTACTTCATTTGGTACTTTTCCTTATTATTTCTTTGCATGTAAAGTTAAGCTTTTAAAAATGCCGTCACTGGTATATTTTATGAAACAAATACTTAAATAATAAATGCATGTGTATTATACAAAAATAATAATGGTTTTCAACTTACAGTAGGGTCTTGATTCCAACGATGCGGAAGGCCTTCAGATTCATTTTATGGAATCGGTTTACAATCATTATGATTTTTATAGGTTTTAAATATTAAGGTACTTAGATAATTTATAAATAATTCATTTTTATAGGAAATAAATGGTTAGATATAGAAATAGGTTATATGTAAGAAAAATTAGTACTAAATAGAAAATTTTAACATGATAATGTAGTTATAGTTCAATTGCATTTTTAATATAGTATGAATGCATATTGTTAGAATTATAAATTATTTAACATTGTAGATATATAGATGAATTAATTGTATTTAAAATTTAAACATTAGGATTTTAAAGGTTAGAATATTTAATTTTTGATTTAGAATTTAGTGATGTTAATAATGTTATAGTAAAAGTATGATTACTTTTAGGTTTTTATGTAGTTTTTAGCAAAACGAAACATTTTTGTAGGTTAAAAGTTCTAGACGTTTATGATTGAGTAAGGTTGAATAGATATATGTAAGTAAGTCTCGGCTGGCCTTTCAAAGATTCACTAGTACTTTTTTTGATTCGATCTTAATCTTGTTTCCAAGTATTTTTATTTGAAGAATTTTTCCAAAATTGCCAAATTTCCCTCGAGTGAATTGACGCTGTGTGCTCCAAATTTGGCAAATAGTTGATTCACTCGAGGTAGTGGTGGTATAGAAATTTAGCTATATGAAAATGCAACGCTTTATTAATATGATGGAAAAAAATACTTTCAAATGAAATTACCTTTTCCCAAAGAAACAGACTGTTTTAAACAGATTCACTAAAATCTTGTATATTTCTGTAGAAAATAACTGCTATTTTTATATATATCAAAAACTTTTCCACTAATTAAAAAAAAGACCTAATGCAAATATGTTGCTTGGGATCAAACCTCAGTTCTGTCTTAAATAAATAACGTGATGTTAATTTTTGTTGTTGTATATAATATATCACGTGATACTATACATCACAGATATGTTCTCTTTAACTGTGTAATACTGGTTTTTCTTCGTTAAATTGAGTATAGAAGTATAGAAGTGGGAGAATGTAAAAATAGAAAAGAAAAAAAATATACTTTGGATTCTGTAGAAAATACAGTTGTAAGACCTTGAAAGATTAAGTATAAGCGAATGTATGCCAACTACCACTACTGAATCTTTTATCACTAATTATAATACTGATTTTAGGGTATGATCTGAGTATTTCTTAAAATGATGTATTACAGAATCCCGAATTTCTGAACTAATTTCATAAAATAAATGTGTGTGTGTTTTAATTGTTGCTAAATTCAAAATTTTCTTTTATTTTAGTTGACATTTTAGAGCTTTGTGGTTTGGTTGACGTTTTAGAGTAGACAATGTTAAGAATTAAGAGTTGACGTTTTGGGATGTTGATGTAAACGAGTGTTGACGTTTTCCCGAGTGCAATGTATTCTGATTAACTTAGTTTTTAAAAACGAAATAGCTATGGACACTATATTCGCAAATAACACGCTGCGACAGTCAAAATACATCCAGCTAATGACATAGTGTAGGTTGTAAGTTTTCTTCAGTACAAAGCAAAAATATTTTTCTTATATTTCTCGAACCCTCCGAACTTCTTTTATTTGACAAAAACGGTATTTTTAATCTTTTCACACAAAATTATTGATTATCCAAATTTTTTTCTATTTATTTTCAAAATTCAAAGTTTTTTGAAAAGGCGACAGATGAGCCTCTCTCTCCTTATGTTAAATGTTATGAGTTTTGATCAGATAAACTTGGAAAAAATAATTTTTTCATATTTTTTCAAGTTTGTCCATTCATAGTAGCAAACTTTAATTAAAAAATATGAATTAAGTGATGACATTAGGAAAGTTCATTATCTTGTGTGTGAAGATATTGACACTTCGTTTGATAAAATCGAACAAAAATTACCGCAGTTATTATAAAAATAGTATAACAGTCGTGTTCTTTTTTTTATAAATGTTATCTTATCAAATGAACTTTAGGTTCAAAAATTTTAGGTTCAAAAAGTTGTGATGGATCTTGATTGTTTATCGCAAAATATGTCAATTTCAGGTTTATACGACTACCAGAAGTCGGCAAATATTTGTGTTTTTCGGAAATATTATTATTTCTCTTTGCGCAAACATTGGCCAACTTCTGGTGGTCGCTCAAGTTATTACGCCTTTAAAAGTAAAAGAAAAATATCCTAATCATACAGATAAATTACTATCAAGTTGAGTGCCCTATTGGCAAAATTTGCCTTTAAAATAATATTCAATTGATATTTATGATCCAAAGCCAAAATAAATTTAATAAGATTGTTTAACAAGCAACAGTTTGTCAGAAGTATAGAAACGGAGCGACATCACACACAAATTAATTGTCTATTTAGTGAAATGTTATCATTAAAGTTAATTGTTGTGGATTTTTTACATAAAAACTGTCAGTGTAATAGAAACCTAACAGCTTAGCTATTCACCAATCACGACGAGCACAAGGCTTTAATGAATTTGCGTAAATTTATTCGCATTAAAATTGTTTTATATTTTAACTCTATGTACTCTTGCTTTAAAAATAAATTAAATACTAGTGACAGAAAGATTTTTACAACGTTAAAAGCATAAATGTTAATGCTAAACAATTAATTTTAAACTACATATTAAAAAAATTTCTTAAAAATTCAATAAATCCTTCAATACATAACATAATTGGTCATTACAACCCTTCAGTAATGATAACGACCTAGTTTTTCACACCACTGACGTTGTGTGTGTTAATTTTTAAAAATGAGTGGAGGGACCTACAGTTTAAAGTCCTCTCCGAACGATAGATTTGAGTGAATACTTACCATAATTTTATTAAAAATTTTAGAAATTTAGGCTTTGGTACTTTTTCTTCGTGGAAGACGTTTAAATTCGGTTATAATGGCCGTTGCTGTAACCACAAACCATATATGTGAGTCCCATAGAAGACCTCGGTATAAAAAATTAGTAAAGCAATTGAATGAAGGTATAAGAAGTGCGTGGAATAACATATCTTCAGACTTTTGTTTAATATTCTAGTTGTCAGAACCCCGCAGTATCATTAAAAGCTAAAGACTTTTTTTGCAAGGTCTTAAACTGTATCTTATATTTGACTGCCTAAATTTCAGTTTAGGAGAGTTTTTGCCAGAAATCTACTGAGGAGAAGTTGCCGAAGAAATATTTTTTCATATTTCGCTTTGTTGGAAATGTCTGATTTAGGGCTTGAACCTTGGTCTCACGTCTCAGAAGCCAACACACTACCTACTAGACTAGGGTGACTTCGATCCGACAAAATATTTTTTCACATTTCATTTTGATGTCTGACCTGACATTTGAACCGTGGCCTTACGTCTAATAAACCTACGGGCTATGGCGATTTCATATTTTTTATATTTATTGTATTTATTTGTTTCTCTTTTATAATAAAACAAAAAAAATTAAGGTTTTCATAAACTATAAGAAAAATAAGAAAAACTTGCTGGTGACTTCATATTTTTACACCGCAAAGGTGTAGGTACCCCCAAGAAGAACTCAGGGTAACTTTAAAATTCAAAGGCCCTTAAAGCTAAGCACTCCATTTAACCCGTTTCGCATTGAATGTACCAGTTTGGCTTGACGTTTTTTGTTGATATTTTCGCCATGCACTCCTGAGTTAGTCTTTTACTCTACTGCACCTGTATTATACCAAATACTATACCTTCCCTCTAAAAATATAAATCGTTATAAGGGACTTTAAAATAAATTATTATTATTATCAAAGTCCTATAATTCTTAATTATTATATATATTTTATAATTATTTTGAAAACATAATGCGTGCTATAACGATTACAAGTAGAAAATAAAAAATGACTACCAATATTAGAGAGAAACAAGTGTGTGCCTAAGAACACCGTTACCGTGAGCATTGATTCTGATTCCATACATACACACATAATTGGTCATTACAACCCTTCAGTCAGGATTACGCCCTAGCTTCTCACACCACTTATGTTCTGTGTGCTGATTTTGTACATGAGTGGCGTTATCTACAGTTTAAATTTGGCTTCGAAAAACGGATTTTTGAGAAACTTTTCGTGTCAATTTTACTCTCGGTGGTTTTTCCAGAAATCCGCTGAGAGGAAGCCGCCGATGAAATAACGTTTCATAATTCTTTTTGTTGAAAATGTCTGATCTGGGGTTTGAAACCTGGCCTTATATCTAATAAACAAATGAACTACCTACTAGACTAGCGAGTTGTTACTGCTGCCTTTCGTGCTATTGAACAAGAGTCTGCTAAGATAAGTTTGGCAGTAAATGAGGGCAAAACTCAGTATATGTTATCGATTCTCAGATTACGGCCGATAACTATACTTTTGATACAGTCAATGAATTTATTTATCTTGGCTCCGTCGTTACCACCAAAAATGATGTCAGTCTGTAGACTGCAGATCAAGCGCAGGATAACTCTTGCCAACAGGTGCTACTATGGTCTCAATATGCAATAGAGACATCTCTCGTAAGACAAAACGCTCATCTAAGATCTTTGGTCCAGTGTGAGTTGGCGATGATTTCCGCATCCGATCCAATAGTAAGCTGTATGAGCTCCTCAACGACATAGACGTTGTGCAGCGTATTAAATTCCAGCGGCTGCGGTGGCTCGGCCATGTCGTTCGAATGGAGGAGGATGCTCCGCGAGACGGGTATTTGATGCGGGGATCTGCGGAAGTCGGCGAAGAGAACGACCTTGTTTGCATTGGAAGGACCAAATCGAGGAAGCCCTGTCTTCGATTGGTGTGACCAACTGGCTGTGTTACGGCAGACCGAAATCCGACAATCGGTTTATTAGTGGCCAATTAAGTTAAGTAAGTAAGATTTTCTGCATAAACTTTTGCGCTCGTTTTGTACGTACCTGTAAGGAAAAGCAAGCAAGCTTAGAATATTATCAAAAGCCACGGCAAGGGTTTATCAGTAAATTCGCTGTTATAATTGCAGCAGCAACAGGAGATTAGTAGGAATATAAACTTTTTACTGCCTATCCAAAGCGATGTTCTCTGATGGAATATTCGCCATATTTATACGGATCAGTGTTTAGGCCTCCGAAGTCCAGTAGAATGAGTTCTACGCAGAAAGGTAAATCCAACTGGAAAACTACATCCAGGACCAGCCTTCTGTATGCATTTTCTGAAATACGATTGTAAATCGCTTGTAGTTTTGTCTTTTGCCAAGCATATCTAAACGTTTCACTAGAGACAGAAAAAAATTTTGTTTAAGGAAGAATTTTGACATTATACTCTCAATTTAGTGTTGTTCCAGTATACTTGTGTGTTTTGTGGTGTTTTGTGCTATAAAATATAAATTTTAACATCATGATCTTTGTAATAATTTCATAATAAAGATGTTGCAGGCTTTCCCTTCATACAGCAGAAGGAATATATCCTTACAGTTATTACATTGAAACAGTAAGTGTAATACTATAACTGCATTTCAATTTTTACTGTACACACATATATAATTCCAATAACATCTTTAGATCACATACTCATATGCACAACTGATATGGGAATGGAAGTAACAGCCTTGTTTATGGTTGCTTGAGTGGCGATGTATTTGTATCTAACTGTGCGCTTGTGTTTGCTGTTACAAATGTCGACGATTTATAAAATTTTTATTTTCATATTTTTTACACTTTTATCCTCACTTACAGCGTAACTTAAGGGTAATAGAATAACAAGTTTATGGAATCATTAGAAACAAAAAAAGGAAAGAAGTTGAACAAAATGAAGAGAATTAATAGTGAAAGTTGACGACGTTACAATCATCACACTGCATTTATGAAACCCCAGATTGCTGAATAGTGATGTTGTAATATAAAATAAAAATATAAAAACAAAATTTTAAATTTAATTATAGTGTGTGTTTATTTGTTTGTGGGTTTGTTTATTTGTTTGAAGTCTATAGACTGCTGAACGGCTGGACCGATTTACTTGAAATTTTAACAGTACATTCATGTATATCTGGAAGGAACTATAGGCCTCTTTCTATTTTAAAATTTCGAGTAGGCGAGGTGCCACGCCCACATACCCAGTACGCATATCTCATAAACTGCAACAGCTAGATTCCTCAAATTTTGTATGGACCACTTTGACGTATACATATATGAACAATATAGCCCATAGGCTATACATATATAAAAAAATGAATGTTTGTTTGTATGTAATTAATGGAATCGTAAACTATGCATTTGATCATGTTATGATATTTAGCAAAGTTGTTTCTCATGAGCCGGGGAAGGTTTCTAAGTTGGTATGACCAATTTCCGACAGGTTGCGCCACTGAAAATTAATCAAAATGAATTAAATCGTAAACAGTGCATTCTTTAATAAAGTTGTTGCGCATGAGTCGACGGATTGGTGCGATTAATTTCCAATGGATGGCGTCACTGAAAATTATTCAAAATGAATGACAAGCAATTCGTCGACCTACACCTCAAGCTCGGAAGAAAAGAGCATTACGAGCCATTGAGAGTGGAAAATCTTCGAGTATATGCCGCTGAGATCCGTTTGTTTGAACCCCTCCAACAACGAGAAGTGTGCTCAGAAACGGATCGAATGCGTACTACTCAGGCCCGTTCATCTGAATCATCAGGACAACGGGAAACAAAATCAATAAAATGATTCAAAATTAATTGGACATTTTTGTAATGTCTTTCCTTCAAAATTATTTTAGTTCGTGGCGCAGCAACACGCGCTGGGTACAGCTAGTGTGTATATAAGTTTCACAAAATGTGACACTTTACTCTGAAGGACAAGTATAGCTTCATTTGAATTTATTCATGGTGTTAGCTATAATTTTCAATCTTTCTTGCAACGTCCATACGAGTACGAAACGCATTTCGAGTGAAAACAGTTCACACCTTTTTCTTTGGTGAACCGATATTCAAATCTTCTTAACAGCAATTTTTTAATAGCTTTTAGTTAGTATTACAATATATGGCAGAGTATTACTTTGTTAAAGCACCATCCATGTTTTCAACCAATCAATTTTGGTTAATACCTATCTTAATATAATGTTCAGATATGCACCTTTATCACTCTAACCGCAATAAATGCCATTATTGAGCTCAATATTTCATATTAATAATTGCGCAATAAATATGAAAATTGTTATAATATTAAGTAAAACTGAACATATTACAATTATCCGAACACTTTCTGTTGATATTTGACAACACAAATGTCAACAATGACAAACAAAAAAAAAAAAAAAAACAAAAAAAAAAAGAAATAAAAACAATGTTGTTGAAACAACCCGCTGTTTTGTTTATCAGCTGTCAAATGAATATTGAATAAGCAGCTGAACTGCGTATATTATTAGCCCTGAACACTTAAAATGTTTTACTCAATAAACCGAATACTAACTCAATAAAAGTGCATATCTGAACCTAGTATTATATTTTCATGACCAAAAGGTTGTGAGCGGCAAAGTTATTATTCATTAGATATCCATAAGATGTACTTTCAAACAAAATTAGCAATACCAAATTGCCAATAGTGGTTTGTTCGTTTTTTCTTGAGACATATGTGTCTCTAGGCTCGTTAAGGAATACAATTTATATAAATCTTTTCATCAGTTAAAATTAAAAGAAAGGTAATCGTTTCTAGTACATGGGTTACTAATATCTATTTTTCATTCCATTTTAAAATTTTAGTGGCGTCCGGTGGTTTGTTCACAAACCTGTAACTGTAGCTTTGACAGGCTTAAATTTTGTCTCTTAAATTTTGTCTTGTTCTGATCGATTTATTGTTGTTTGCTGTTTTTGAGAGCATTTTGAACCTCTTTATTGTAGCAAAAATGAAGGTTTCTAGGTACACCTTGAAGCCGAAACTTTGGCATAACGTTTGATGTACAAGGTTGGGGGGTACCTTCTTTTCTCAGACCAGTAACCTCTAAGTTATGGCAAAATATAAGAACCCATAGAGAATTCTCGATCATTTTATGAGATTATCGTATGAATTTTGCTAATATTTCTTATATCAAGTTATCAAATTTTGCAGTTGAAAGGAAGACTTGAAAGGAATAAATGTTTAACAGGAAAAACATTCGGAAAGTATGCTCTCTGACTCCTTGTAAATACAGGTAATCGTTTCTAAGTGGCACAGAGATAGCAAAAGTTGAAAGATCGGGCGATTTTTGTTCTTAGAATATCGTATCATTAATTTCAATATCACATACGTCTCGGGTTTTGATTGATCCATCTTCGACGTCACTATTGCGTACCATCAATGTGCTAAATTTCATTTTTGTTGAGCTTAATAGCTTATGTCCTCTATAAAACTTAATTACAATACCAAAAGTAAGTAAATAATGGCAATTGTAAGGAATCGTCACCTCTTAGATTTTTGAAACTTTCGGTTCGAGATATATGCGTGCCTGTGGTCCTTAAAGCGTTAAGTCTCAGGTGTTTTCGAATAAGTCGCAAATTACCGCGATCCTTAAAGCCAATTTTATACCATCTATGGAAAGTTGGACATTTTAAATGCGGTGCACTCAGAGAAGCTGCGGCGGACATTTGAACGATGTTATATTCCACAAATTGTGGTATTAATAGGTCTTTCAAGCGAATAAAGAAATAATAATAATATATTTGTGACACTTAAAAATTAAAATATTGTTACGAAACTGGAAATAATTTTACATCGTTTAACATTAAAATGATAAACAAAAGCTACAAAAACAAAAACAATCTACTTGCTTACATGATCAACGAATAAACAAAAATATTGCAACAACATCAGTTTAAAAAAGGTGATAAACAAAGTAAACAAACAGGCAACAACAACACTGCAAGGACAAACATAAACAAAATACACAAACAACAAAAGCATAAACAACATGTTTACATTTATAGAGATTTCGCAAAGGCGAAGCCATTCTCCTTCAAGAGCATTCATCAGACTGTTTACCCTGCGATATTAAAGGCAAGAAAAAGCGGGCAACGGGGTCAGAAAGAATTCAGTCAGTCTTGTGTGAATACGCGTTAGGAGAGAATAATCGTGGGTTGAAGATCTAAGCAGTAAAAGTAAAGATCTAACGAACAATAGTTAGGGTTTACGCAGAAGAGTGTAAAGAGGAATAACAATTGAAGCAAATTGTTGTTGTTTACATCATGTTGTGAACAGTGGCACACAGAATTGTGCGAACAATAAAGGATTTATTTAAAACTGAAGCACAAATTTATTTTTATTTGCAGTTTACAAACCCATATTTCGAACCTTTTTAAAAAGGTAAAACGTAACAATATTATTGTTAGTTCAGTTATTTCTGAAAATTTAATATAAATTTGGGCCAATAGAAATAAATATTATTCACCTTTATAATACGATTTACTTTCACTTATACCGCTTAAATTGTTGTATGTGAAAATAACTTATTTGATCAAAACAGATAAATCCGAATATATTAATATTTATTCAAAAACAATTCAAAGCTTTTAGGTGGTGGACATCTTTCATAATTTATTTTATCAAAATAATCCAATCTGAATATATACTTATTAAATATAATTTAAATTCTTAAATTCAGGGGGCGAAGATTTGCACACTTTGATATTATTCTAGGAAAACATATATATAATAATAAAATAGTAAATGAAAAGCAACAAACTAAATTTTTTGCACAATAGCAATGTAACAGTTGTTAGTTAAAATATTTTTTTTATAATAAAAGTTATGTAAAGCCAGTTCCAGTGTCAGATGCCTTACCCAATCCTTAAATCTTTTAAAAACTTTTGCATGTCAAAAAATTCATCTAATACAGGGGTAAAGAACACCACAAATTCTACAACTAAAATTAAAACTTTTGGCTTTCTGATGTTGCATACATAGCTTTAAACTAATTTTTAGTGTATTAAAAATTTATAAAAAAAATATTTAAAAGCCAATGAAAATATGTTAAAAGTAAAAGCATTTAAGGAAATTTTATTTCAACAGTAAAAAAGTAAACAAATTCAGTTACTCTCAAGAGTAAAGGCCAAGGAATATTGTGCCGTTGGTAGCTATTATCGTAGTTATTATAAATTGAATTCAGAAACTATTTCTTCAAACAAGATTCCGTGCATTGAGTCATTATAGTAGGAGTTTTTTTTAGCAAGAATATTGTAGGAGGCGATGTATAACTATGTGATACCCATTGTGGTATTCGCCATTTGTGTTATCTATACTTAGGCCCCAATGGGGTCCACTGTGATACCTCAGTTCATGTTAGCTATTCCCTAGTCCAGGAACCACTTAGAGCTTACAATGAAGCGACTCAAAGTGCCGACGTCAATGTTCGACAAATCACTCAGATCATCGATGTAGATGGTGCCAAGAGGTCTCTTTCTCCTTTGCTATAGTGCCGGGCATGTTCCTAGTAGATGAAGAACAGTCTCTTCTTCCTCCTCGTCCCTGCAGCTTCTCCGGAAATCATTTGCGAGGTGTCGCAGATCAATGCGCATCGCATGGACACCCATAATGCAATGCCCCGTCACGACTTCAATGACCGTACTGAGCACGCTTTTTTGGAGTTTAAGCAGCCTTGCAGTACGCCCTCCATCCAGCCTCGGCCAGATTATAAGCGCCATTCTGCCCTTATCCGAAGCTGCCCACCTGCGGTTGACAAAGTTCATGATCTCGTTGTCAATCATGAGCTTGGAGGTCCTCAAAGCGACTCCAATATCCCAGAATTCATCGCAGAGTTCGATGGTCGTGCCGTGTCTGGCCAGTTGTCTCTACAATTGCCCGGGATATCATTGTGTCCCGGAACGCAAATGATGTGTACATTATACCTCTCAGCCACCCTGTTTAGGTGTTTTCGATAGCAGTAGACCATCCTGGAGTTCATCACTTTGGAGCCTAGAGCCCTGGCTATCGGAGACAGGACATTCGAATCCCAAATAATCTTAACCGCAGCCTGTATTGCCAACACCTTCGCCTGGAAAACGTTGCAATAATCCGGTAGCCTTATAGATTCGGCTATACCTATCGAAATTTATCGAGTAAATTTCGCCATCAACGGTTCCTCCTGGCTTGAATGCATCAGTGAAGATTTGGAATCACTCCTTGGCGAGGTGCCCAGCACCATTCCTCTAGACCTCTTTATCCGGGATGGTCGTCATATATTTCATCGAGGAGTCGTATCGCAGTATCATATAGTCTATGTCCCCGACAGCCGCAATTTTTTCCAGGATACTCGAATGACCAGTGTCTGAACCACGCCATTGTCCAGTCGCATAGAGACGCCTGCCAATCCCAGCCGAAACGCCCCTACAGAATAGATCAATCGGTGGGAGGGCCAAAATTATCTCCAGTGTCACCGTCGGAATAGTGCGCAAGGCATCACTAATTATCACACAGGCAGATCGTGGCAGCCGCCCTATATTGTGTCGATGTATGGACATAAAAAGTGTTTAAAGTTATGTAAATTAACACTTGTATCTGTCTATTTGGGTTATGACCTTAAATCTGAATATAATTTTTTTTTTTTGGAAGTAAACATAAAATAGACGGGGAAATAAATGGCATCACAAATTAGAGCGGGTGATATCTTATGAAAAAATAAATCTGCAAATTGATTGATGCAGGGTTGATAGACATTCTAGATGGAAATATCTTTTTTCTAATAAACAAATGAAGAAATATGGGTCCGCATGAATTTTTTCGACGTTTCTTATAAATTTAAATTTATTTTCAGAACAAACGACATACAAATAAATTCATATTGCGTTTTTTTTTTTAAATTGAAAATAAAACAAAAGACTTGTATAAAAAATAACACTATGCGACAAAATACAAAAAATTAAATACATACGAGCAACTACCTACCCTAAGCTTTTCAGTTGAGTAGAACTCAAAAATACTTTTTTATTTTCCTCGAACCCTTCAAACCTGTTTTATTTGACAAAACTGTTTTTTGTTCTTTTCATACAAAATTATTGCATACACAAATATGTTTGAACATATTTTAAAAATGCTAAGTTTTTTAGAAACTTGGTGACTTGGTTGATGACTTGGATCCTCTGTTTTTGAAAGCTTTGTCACCCAGACTATTGCCGTATCTTACCCAGTTATTAAACACGGTTTTAACTATGTCCACCTTCCCTGATTTTAACAATTTAACAATTATCTCGTTAATAACAATTTCATATCTAATAAACAATCGGGATTTATGAATCTAGGAGCTGCACTACTGCTTTAGTCAATGTAGTTGAAGACCTTAGGTTGAAACTAGATGAAAATCACATAGCGTTTTTAGTTCTTTTGGATCACACCAATACTTTCGACACGGCTCATCACAAAGTATTATTGAAGAAGCTACAGACTCTCTTTCACAGATCACAACGAGTTTACCTAAACGGCAACATCTCGAATTCACTAAACGTTGGAAGAGGTATTCCTCAGGGATCAATATTGGGGCCTCTTTTGTTCTGTATATACATTAATGACCTACCTGATGTTTTGGATAATTGTAGTGCACATATGTACGCTGATGACGTTCAGCTGTATAGGTGCACTTATATTGAGAACATTAAACTTTGATTTTGATTTAAACCTGATTAACTATGATTTACGGAAAATTGACAACTGGGCCATGGCTAATTGAGTTTGTATAAATCCTTCCAAATCTAAATGTTTATTGTTTTCTAGAACAAAGAGAACATTTGTTGTGCCGGACATAAATATCTGGGGAATAAAACTGATTTTGTTGAAATAGCATCCACCACGTGGTCTAACCACATTAATGTCATAGTTGGCAAAGTTTACAGTATGCTTAGAAACTTATTGGCTGTTATAGATTCGACTCCCTTTGCCATACGTATGCAACTGGCTAAAACGTATTTGATTCCTGTTCTTTTATACGGATCTGAAATTTTCACAAACTGTGATACTGATGATAAGCGGAAACTCAACTTGGCTTATAATAATATAGCCAGACATGTATTTATTAAGGGTCGTCAAGACCATATATATCTATTTTCTTACCTTCTTTGATAATCTTTTAAATATTAAAAGCCTTATTCCCCTCCATAAGATTATTACTTTAAAGCAGCCAGTATACTTATTTAGTAAAATTACATTAGCTAGATCCAACCGCGGCATGAAAATTATCCAACATAGACCCTTTTGTCACAGCGCCAGTTTTTAAAACATAGGCAATGTAATTATGTTCAAGAAGGGGTTATACAATTTATTTAAGTAGTCTTTAACATATTTTAATTATTTTATACATTTTACTTCGTATTTTAATTAGCGATTTTTTCAATTTTCGATTTCCTAATTTAGTCTTTAAATTTTTATTGATTCTCTCTTTATATATTTTTCTTTGTTTGGGTATACTTCTTGATATTGGTATACACTGTTATTCTTATTTTTCCTACTATATTTTTTAACTATATTATATTTCCAATTTTAATGGTTGACTATGCAAACCATTGGTATTGTTAAGATGCTCTTGGATGAAATAACCGTTTGATATTACATTTATTGCATTCATAAAATGTAAATGTGTAAATTTTCTCGTATTTAATGTAACAAAAATATCATTTTGAATTCCTCTGTAGTGTTGACATGTGCAGTATATATAATAGTATGTCAAACAATGATTTACATTATCTCTATGAAGTCAAATTAAGTGCAATAAAGTTATCAGTGAGTAATATAAGTGTTGGGAGGGTTAATTAGTATGACTCAATTCAAACACATAAATTTGAACTGTACTAATTTTGATTTTTAATTCTTACTTTCAAGCACTTGGAACTTGAACGTAATGGCATGCAATAATTAAAACAATTGAGTTTTACTACTGCGCCAAAATTTAAATTTTATTGAGTTTTTATACTAAATCTATAATAACAATAATGCTGATACAATTCAAATTTAATTTTCTTGTTGCTGATATTGCATTTCTTACGTAACTACTGTTTTGTGAAATTAATAAGTTCATTGGCTGTGTGACCATGAACAACAAAAATAGTGCAAAGAAATTAATGCAAACAAAACAAAAAATAGTTTTACTGCCAAATGAAACTTAATTCCAAATTTTGTCAACATCAAAAATTAAATAAAATGTATTTATAAATTTACACTGTAATAAAATAATTTTCGTCAACTTAAAATATACAATAAAATAAAATGAAATAAAATAAGATAAACTAAAATAAAATAAAATATATTTGTTGGCTTTAACAATAAGAAATATTTAAGGCACGTGATAGACAGATGATTGATTTCAATTCAAATGCATAAGACCTACAACTATAATCTGTATTCACTTTGTAAACGCTGAGTTGAGTCGAATTAATTACACTATGCGATGAAATAAAAAAAAAATAAATGAAATACAACCAGCTAATAATATAGTGTAAGTTGTGAGTTTTGTTGAATAAAACTCAAAAATATATTTTTTTTTATTTGACAAAAACTGATTTTTGGACTTTACGCACAAATTTATTGATTACACAAACATTTCTGAATCAATGTCCAAACCTTAAACCTCATTAGAAAAGAGAGGGATGGGCCTTTAAAACGATATACATATATATATTATTTGAGTTAATATTCTGAGGTTTGATGAGGTAAACTTGACAAATGCGATTTTTTTTATATTTTTTCAAGTTTGTCCGTCTATAGTAGCAAACTTTAATTAAAAACAATGATATAATTGAAATTCTGAAAGCATTTTATCTTGTGAAGAGATAGATACTTCGTTTGATCAAATCGCACAAAAATTACCGTAGTTATTACTTAAAGAATCTAACGGTCGAGTTATATTTTTCATATATACATATATTTTTCAAATGATCTTTTAGTTCAAAAGTTTTGATGGATCTTGATTGTTTATAGGAAAGTGTGTCAATTTCACGTTTGAGCTACTACCAGAAGTTGGCCAATGTTTGCGCAAAGCGAAATAATAATATTTGCAAAAAACACAAATATTACCCGACTTCTGGTAGTCGTGCAAACATGAAATTGACACATTTTGCGATAATAAATCATGATCCATCAAAACTTTTGAAAATTTTTGAACTGAAAATTCATTTGATAAGATGACATATGTCTATAAAAAATGTAACACGACTGTTATATTATTTAAATAATAACTTCGGTAATTTTTACCAGATTTGATCAAATGAAGTATCAATCTCTGTACGAGATAATGCACTTTCAGAATATCATCACTTATTTCATATTTTTTAATTAACTTTTGCAATTAAGAATGGCTAAACTTAAAAAAATTAGAAAAAAATGGTTTTTTCCAAGTTTACCCCCTCAAAACTCCTAACATATAAGTTTGAGCAAAATATTTGTATAACCACTTTAAAGGCTAATCTCTCCCCTTTCTAAAAACTTTGTCTTTTGAAAATAGGTTCAAACATATTTGAGTAATCAATAATTTTGTTTGAAAAGATGAAAAAACCCGCTTTTGTCAAAAAAAAAACAAGTTTGGAGGGCTCGAGATATATAAAAAAATAATTTTCAGTTGTGCTCAACAAAACTCACAACCTACACTATGTCATTAGTTAACAGCGTTATTTGTAGTAACCAATAACTGTAATTTCTGATTAGTTGTAATACTCAAATTTTCTCACGAAAACAAAAAAAGGGAAAACACTTGACAAATAGTAGTGTTAGTTCAATTACAATTATAACCTCATTATCTCTGGTCTGTTACACTATGTTCAGAAAAGAAAAATTATTTGTAAATCATATACATACATATGTATATGCAAAATTATTGTTATTACAAACATATATACATATATAATTGGTCATTATAACCCTTTAGTCAGGATTACGACCTAGTTTCTCACATATACACAAATAGTGAATAAAGCAACAATAAAACCAATAAAAAAACAAATATATTTACTTCTTGAAATCTTTTTCTTTCTTCTATACTTTCTGTGTTCTATGGTTTTGCAGCCCATTTTCAATTGTATTTTTTACTTTTTTTTCAATTTTATTTTTTTATTTTATGGGAAAAAAAAAGAAAACGATATAAATATTTTATAACGTGAAAAGTTTTATTAAATCAGAAAAGTGTAAATAAAAATTTAAATTTATTGGTAGTGGAAATAAATGCTTTATTAAGATTTTAAGTTTTTTAAGTTTTTTCCAACGAGGCTTTTCACGGAAACTTTGACCTTTTCTCTTATTTTTCGCCGTTAATAAATTTCGTCCTAAAAAACCGAATATCTTTTTATATAGCAATCGATGAAAAATTTAGGATAAAAAAGAAATGAATATAGTTAAAAAATATAGTAGGAAAAATAAGAATAACAATGTATACCAATATCAAGCAATATACACAAACAAAGAAAAATATATAAAGAGAGAATCAATAAAAATTTAAAGACTAAATTAGGAAATCGAAAATTGAAAAAATCGCTAATTAAAATAGAAAGTAAAAATGCACAAAATAATTAAAACATGTTAAAGACTACTGAAATAAATTGTATAACTCCTTCTTGAACATAATTGCATTGCCTATGTTTTGAATATAATTAGGTCATTATAACCCTTTAGTCAGGATTACGACTAGTTTCGTATATCACTTATGTTGTGTGCAAAAATGAAATTTTGAAATGTTACTGAACTCTAACTGAGAGAGTAGAGTACTTTTTTGCATCAAATGATACTTTTGTAAAAAAAAATATTTATTTATACTTAATACACGTATTGAATGGAATAGAAAAACTAATAAAAACACTTGATTCGAAACGTAAAAGCCCCGTTTAGTCAAATTTCGACGGAACGTAACGGAATGTACATACATTTCAGCATATGTAGAGCAAATTAAATACTTACTGAAATTACATTACGGTTAGGCAAGCGTTCTCATTGCTTTTCGTTTTCTAAAAACGAATGTGCGTTGTATGGACGTTTTGCTAACCTGGGCTAAAGACTAATTCCACCTTTAGCATTACGTTTAACATGTTGCGAACGCATTAACAGTTGAAAAGTAATAATATTATGTAATAACAAAAGAGTACTGAAAGTGTCTCGAGAGTACTGCGGTATTTTTGAAATGGAAAAGTACCGAAAAAGGTACTAAAGTACTGAATTTTTCAACACTGGTGTGTTACTTTTATACACGAGTGGCTGGACTTACAGTTTTAAGTCGCATCCGAACAACAAATTATTGTGAAACTTATCATGGCAGTTGTATTGGCACTCAGAGTTTTTGCCAGAAATCTGCTGAGAGAAATTCGCCGAAGAAATATTTTTTCATATTTCGTTTGGATGTCTAACCTGGGGTTTGAACTGTGGCCTCATGTCTAATAAGCTAATACACTATCTACTAGACTACGGCAACTTATTAAAATATTATATTCAGAAAACTACCCACGTAGTGCGCGTTACTTGATTTGTTATCAGATATTGTTGCTTACTAAACTGGTAATTTAAAAAATAAAAAATAAAATATAAAATAAAACGATTATTATTGTGCAATTTCTCTTGGAATATTAATGATTTTTGTTTGCCAATAAAATTTGAATTTATAAATACTTGATTCCAGCCATTCCTTAATAATAAAAACATTCAAACAAAATAAATGAAACAAAATAAATTAAAAATTTATAAATATTTATGCTTCACACAAAGAGGATTACATCGTACGATCTAAAAACAGTTGGGGATATTTGTACTTAATGGTCGGCTGTTATTTGTTTTTGGAATTATAATTCGCAGGAAGCGTTTATTTATTATTAAAAAATATAAAATTTATTTCTGCTGTCTTGTTTCGAATAAATTAATTCTACTACTACTACCGTAAAACAAGAACAGAGCAAACAGACATACTAACGTACAGATAAACAGATAAAAGACCAGAAGTTTCGAATATTTAATTCAACTAATGAAGCTGAATTTATTTTATTTCAATTCCTATGAAATGTAAACTTTTGAATAGTCAAATCACATTCTTTTATATGATATGGTCTATCTCTCGGTCCCATATTGTCTTGTATTCTGGCACACAAAAATGGTCAAAAGCAAAAAACTAAAACGACTAAAGTAGTCGCCGTGGTCTAGTAAGTAGTATGTTGGCCAGTTCAGACACAAAAACGAAACATGAAAAAAATATTTTTTCGGCGACTTCCTTTCAGCAGATTCAACTCTGAGAGCCAATACAACTGCCATGATAAGTTTCTCAAAAATTAGTCTTTCGGAGACGACTTAAACTGTAAGTCCTGTTTGGCTATCCACTACATTATTGTTTTAAAGTTTAAACATTTCAGAGTATGCGCTAGAAATACTACAATACCTACTTACTTCATTGGTGACTGGAACCCTTCAGTCAGGATTACGACGCCGCTTCTCACACCACATATGTTGTGTTAGCTCTGAACTACAGATTTTCTTAAGAAAATTTCATGGCAATTTAATTTATTGCTAAATTCGCGGCAGCTTTAAGATGTTTTGCAAACGAAAAGCGTTGGTATTTCATACATATGCATGTAATTGAACATATACGTTTGTGAGTAACAATTGTAAACCTTGTTTTAATTTATCAATTTTGACAGCAATAAAGAAACACATGTGAATCTTTGACATAAAAACAAATGCAAAAACGCTACTTACTAGACTACGGCAACTTTACATTACAACACCTGCTTTTTCTGAATTTATTTCGTTGTTTTTGTTTTTTAATCTTACCACTTTACATTTTTCACAAAACAACTGGTGAGAAAAATGTGGCTTAAATATTTGGAATAAAAAATGATGCATTGGTTACATAGCACTGTGCACACAGCAAAAATTTTATAAATTTTCGGGAATAATTATCCAAACTGCATTGTGTTTTGCAGGAAATATTTGGTTAACCATGAACTTTTTCACTACGATACTGAAAACGTACATATACAATACACATACAGTGGATAGTAAAAGCCTTAGTACGGCAATATATTTTCACAAAAAAGTCCCTACAGGCTTAATACTACTGCACAAAGTCCCGATATGACTTCAAAAGAGTATTTAGGAGAACATTTGAAAGAACAGTTATGTAATCGCTAAACCTCAAACAAAAGTCAACCGAAAAACTTATGGTGCCACTAGAAAACACTAAACAAAACTTGTACATTCAATTCCAAATGCGTTAAATGGAGTGCTTGATTTTAAGGGATATTCTATCAAATACAAGGGATAACATTTTCATACCTTAGGCCTTTTAATTTTAAATTTACTCAAGGTTTTCCTTGGGAGTACCTATGGAGTCATCTGAAACTTTTCCTGATTATTCTCTTGTTTTATGAAAAATATTAAAAAATTTTTGTTTTATAATAAAACAGAAATAAATTAATGAAATAAATATATAAACTATACACATTTATACACACTTTTGGCTAAAATTCATGAAATTTCTAAAATATATTGCCGTACTAAGACTTTTGATGTCCACTGTATGTATGCATAATGATGTATGTATATACAACACATACATATAATAAATATGAAATACATACGGTTTTCGGATTTTAAAATACATGTAATGCTGAATATGGTTTTTTGTTATTCCAAAAATTAACTCCAAGTCGGTGAAAGTCTAGAGTAGAATAATCTGAAACATTCTTAAATTGCCACCAGGAATTTTTCTTATCTCAAAAATTTGTTTTAATTACTTTTGATTCTTTTTATTTATTTTGTACTAATTGCCAGTAGTTCTGATTATTTCTTGATTATTTGTAATCGTAACCAATCGTAATTAGAAAATATTTTTCATAGGATTAAATAATCATTACGATCCTTTTTTAAAAGTAATGTAATTTATTACTAATCGTAATCGCAATTTAACAGTGACAGTTGAGTCCAACAAAATTTTTAAGCTCATTAACGTGACTTTCAATATAACGTATAAACAAAAATGATAAATTGTAAAAAACAAATATTTAATTTATTTATTATTATTGTAACTATTTAATTAAATTTAATATAAATTTGGCTTCAATAAAATTTTGTAATTGAAATTTTTCAAAACCCAGCAAGCCTAGCTAAATGGTTAAATTAAATTAGACGAATTCAATTTATAATAAAATTCATAGGTTTTAATGTAATAAATTTGTTGGATTACCGCCAATTATTTTAAAAACTAATTATTGCCTCAATAGACATCATTATTTGAGCAGTAGCTACAAAATTAAATTCGCATTATAAGTTTTTGTTACGGTTTTGAAAAATTCCAAAGTTGTTACAATGAATATTTAAGTTTTATGTGCATATTTATGAGGTCATTACTCATTACGTATTCCCCTAAACAATTAAGTTAAATGAAAATTGTATACAATAATTTGTTTTCCAAAGACTTTTTGTACTTTACTTAGCGTATAAATATGCATGTACTTGAATATGTATATAATATAATAATAATATTAAATTGGACAGTGAACAGGAAAACTACACAATATATTCATATACAAAATATGTATGTATTCACATAAATTGTTTTAAAACTTAAAAATATTGCTTCGATTTGTGAAATAATTTGTATACACATACAAACACGTACGAGTATGTGCGCAATTTAAAAAAGGTAAACACATGTGTTGATTTTCTGTTAATCCAAGACGGCTTTAATAGGAAAATGATAATTTTTACTGTCAGGACTTCACAAAATTATTCAGTGAATTGGATATAAATAGACACGCACACTAATAAACCTGTTATAGTTTTGTCTATCTAGTATAGTAAATGAGAAAATTTTGCACTGATTTATCAATTCACACGGTCTATTTAATAGTGCCAAATAATACGGGTGTTGAACTATAATAATTTAATTTGCTTTGCATTCTGAAGGCTAATAGCAATTTCTAGCATTCATATCAATTACTGTAGATATTAAAGTAATTAAGCCGTTTAGTAGTGGATAATTATTAGCTTTAAAGAAGACATTAAAAAAAGACATTACCAAAAAATTTATTGCTTGTGTATTAGTGATTAAGAGTAAGAAAATATGTTGAGAGAATTTTTTTATTTACAGCCATAGGAAAGTGTTAGTAATATACGCTATTTTGATTTTCATTTCATCAACATACTAATGTAAAGTTATCTATCTTTAGCTTAATAATTTAAGATAAATAAAAATAAAATAAAAAATCCATTTTTTATTAAAGGAACATAAAGCTATCAATCTTTGGCTTAAAAATTAGACCATGTTTTTAGATATTTTTTTTAATAATTGTTTATTCAAAACGCCATCACTAAATGGTCTGCCCTTTCTAACAATTTCCAAACTTATTCAGCTTGAAATTTCCATTTTCAATTGAGGAACTAATTTCGGTTAGGAAATTTTCTCTCTTTCCAACAAACCTTTTTTTTAATTGTTTTTTGTCTTAAAAAACTCTTCCCTTTCCTTATATTTAAATTATTAATATGAATATGATAACATACAAAATGTCTTTTAAGAACATATTCCCTACATTCCTTAAATGTTTTATAACATATAAGTCATTGAATATTATCAAAAACATCTTTTATCATAAAATATTTTTGAGTGTCATTCTGAAATAAAATGATAAAGCCCCACCACACATGTGATCTTGTCGCAGTCTGATCGACAACTAAATCAAAGATGGCAACAATGCGTGTAAGTTCTCTTTGCACAATTGTGCTATGAAATGGTAATTCCTGTATTAAAAACAATTTTAAATAATAAATCTGTCTTATCTGTCTATGTTTTTAACTTGTTGTCAATTTCAAATTTTACTTCACTTTTACTGAATACGTAATTTCTAAAACGTGAACAAAATAACTCTTAACTTATAGCCGTTCAATTTTAAATTAAATAACATTATTTCCAATTAAATAATAATACGATAAAAAAAATTTTTTCTTCAAGACGAGTACACTCGACATTATGCGAAAAAATTTAGTTTCGCTCTGAGAAGTATACTGTAACATAATTACTGTGACATAATCAGTTAAAGCTTAAGAAGCTGAAATAAAAAATTTGAGCAAATATTACTCGTTTTTTTCTAATTACCGTATTTCATGCTCAGCTTGTAATAATTATAATATGTATTATTTATAGTTGTATAGCGCGACTTACCCTGAACGGTTACTCTTCATATTTGTATATTAAGGTTACTCTTCGTTGAATGGACGAACAATTTAACCCTGAATGGTTCCTGTTCGTCGAATCGACGAAGCTCATTTACTCTTTATCATATAATTATTTTATGTTTGACCAAATTTCGCTCTTTTTTTCAACAACGTTAGTTGATAATGAAAGCCTGCAATGAGTGAAGAGTGATTTTTTTAACTCTGGTGGATCATTTTCGTACCGTATGGTTACGTCGTTGAATCACAGAAAAATTAAAAAAAAGAACATTTTTTTGAGTCTGCTCACTGCAAGCTTTACTAAAGATTAAATGATCTTCGCCGATTTGACGAACAGTAACTGTCCAGGGTTAATAAGGCATCTTCTATTTTCCCAATATTTCTTAAAATATAACTGTAATAGATTAAGTTCCTTATTGAAGATTTATTTATCTTTTCATGTACTTTTAGGAAATACTATATTTATATACTTTATTATTGTTGTTGTTGGATTTATGTTACATAATCCATATTTCATTGTTTAATAATTTAATTTATTTCCGGTATAAAAAAGCGAAAATAAATATTTTAAATAATTTTTTTTTTGTTAATTTGCTTAAGTTTAGTTAAAATTGAACAAAATATGCTATTTTTTATACTACTGATTAAGTTTTTTAATAGCATTTTCATTACTTTTTACACATAATTTTAAAATGTTAGTCTGACGCTGTTCTTTACAGGAAATGCTGTGATGTATGAATGTATAGCAAAAGTGTGTAGCAAACGTTTTCTCTGTTTTATTCTATAAAAAAAACTGCAGAAATTTTATTAAAATCCCTAGTTTTCCTTTAAAAGAAAGTTTTTTTCTTCTAATTTTATGCATTCTATTCGAACTGTTGTGCTTATACTCATATACTGAACCTATTTTTAACAGAAACTGTGTGAAACTAGGCGTAAGAGTTGTGCATAGTTTGTACTTTGATACTCAGTTGATTGTATATAATCTTGGGAATCGTCTTTTACTTTACGAGTTAGATGTTTATTATTGGCAGGGAATTCAATATGAATTCCATAAAACTTTTAAGCTCATTAAGGTAGGTATTCAGTTGATTGGCTCAAACTATTTCTAAGTTTTTATGGGGAACTGGCATTTACTGAACATCTTAGTAAGAAGAAGAAGAAGAAGTTATTACAAATTTAAGCGAATTTAAATAACAAAAATATTTATATGACTACTATTTTAACAACAGAAAATTTGACTTCAATTCCAGAAGGTATGCATTTATGTTTACAGAAACTATTTTTTTATATTACAATATTAAATGTAATTAAATCGGAGAGAATAACATGATAGCTCGTGTGGATTTTGAACAACACTCTCAACCAGTGTTTCCTGTAATTTTTTTTAAAAAAGTTTTTATTTCTGGGAAAAAAAAACTTTTTTTTTACAAAAAAACTTGTTTTCTACAAAAGTATCAACATTTTTAAAGGAAACACCGGATACCGGTGCAATCTATTGGTGTTTCTTTGCTACTTTTGCCCGGGACTAATAAAAAATACAATATTTTATTTAAAAATGTAAATATTTCGTGTTATTGTTGAATTTATTGAAATTTTGAAGTTTTCGAAAAAACTTGTTTTATTAAAAAACAACTTTAATAAGAAGTTTTTCGCATCTCAAAAAACTTAGAAATAAAGGAAAAACTTGGTAAATGGCAACGCTGCTCTCAACTGAGAACAAGGAGATACAACAAAAGAAGACTTTAAACGAAATTTAAAGCAAAACATCACACAGCTGATACTTTAATGCTATAAAGACCTATTTCCCTAATACGTACATTCGTCATTGTTTTCAATAGTTTTTGTTTGTGACGTTGTGGTCTAGTAATTAGTGTGTTGGCTTATTAGACCTGAGACCATGGTTCAACCCCTAATTCAGACATCTCCAACAAAACGAAATGTGAACAAAAGCTCTAAAGAGTAAAAAAAAGCTCTCAGAGTAAATAAAATTGCCATGAAAAGTTTCTCAAAAATTTGTCGTTTGGATTCGACTTTGAACTGTAGGCGCCGCCAGTTATGAACGAAACACAACTGGTGTGAGAAGCTAGGTCGTAATCCTGACTGACTCCTGACCAATTATGTATGTATGTTTTCCCAACAAACAGACGAACGTGTGAAACCATACGTTTGACAGAAACTGCACATTTATCTTGATTTAATGATAAACAATTACGTTAAATTTTATATTATTTTAAACGTATTTATATGAATTACAGTTCCACACCACACCACACACAATATATAAATTCGGGTTCAAGAACAACTCAAAAACGCATATTTTTAAAAATTTAAATCTGAATAAAACAAAATGTTCTTCTATTAGTATGGCAACACTAGTTTGTCAAACTGTCTTGCCATTTTTTTTTATTAAGATGTGACAGGTCACCTCCAACTGATTAAGAATGCTTGCAAATTATGGACAATAGAGTTCATGGAAAACTTCTTTCAGTGAGGAAGCAATGCGTGAAAACTCTCGGCTCAAAGCTATTAATAAAACAAAGAAGGGCGTATACCTATGAGAAAATTGCTGTTTAGCGCGAAATCTTGAATAAGATGGTGAAATGCCAATTCATTCTCTTTTTCAACCAAACAACCTTGGTCCTTCGACTGTGAGCATATTTTACTTAAGATTTTTGGCCTACGTACTTATTAAATACAGCTCATACAGGAATTAAGCCTAAATGATCATTGTTTGTGTAGCATTTTTGTTGACTGTGGTCATTTACATGCGTGGAGGCACCTACGTAGTCGCCATAGTCTAGTAGGTAGTGTGTTGGCTTATTAGACGTAAAGCCAGGGTTAGAGCCCCAGGCCTGTCATCAAAACAAAATACAAAAAGTATTTCTTCGGCGACTTCCTCTCAGCAGATTTCTGGCAAAAACTCCGAGAGTAAATAAAAATTGCCATGAAAAGTTTCTCAAAACTCTGTCGTTCGGAGTCGACTTTAAACTGTAGGTCCCGCCACTTATGTATAAAATTAACACACACAACATAATTGGTGTGGGAAACTAGGTCATAATCCTGACTGAAGGGTTGTAATGACCAATTATGTATGTATGTATGGAGGGACTTACAGTTTAATGTCGATTACAAATAACAGTTTTTTGAGCAACTTTTTATGGCATTTTTATTTAATGAGAGAGTTTTTGCCAGAAATCTGCTGAGACCTGGGTTTTGAACCATGGCCTAACGTCTAATAAGCCTACTACCTACTAGACTACGGCGGTCGCTTTAGGACCATACTAACCAGACGGCGAAATTTACCATGTGAACCGTTTAACTTAGTAATTGATTTATTTCGATTATTTTTTATGGGCTATGTTAAGTCCAACTTTCCCTGCAATTTATTCCCATTATGGACAATTTCTGTACTAATATGCTATGATCATCATTTATTTCAAAGGTTTTTTATAAAATATTTTCTTTTGCAATTTGTTATTGTTGTAGTGTTTTGCTTCTGTTACGATGTATATAATTAGTTTAATAGTTTAATTTTATTATCACAATTATTACAGTAACAGCTCAGCACAGTAGCACATGAGTACATGTTATGCATAACCAAGGGCTCTCTCTAATACACTCATATCCTTATAAGCCTCATTTGTGCACCAATTTGCCATACACTTGTTATTCCATATTTTAGTACAACATATTTTATTACAGACACACGCACCTGCTTCACACATGGGCCAACTTCGTATGATTTGCTGCAATATACTCTTGAGCTCATAAGTGTGTACATATAGAATATTATTTGCCACAATAGATGTGACAATTTCTATGTAAAGCTTCATTATTTATGGCAGCGAACGAGTGTGTCTGAATTCATGTGTTAATATGTATGTCAATGTTGTGACACACTCCCGTTTTCTATATTTCATTGTTACTGGAATTTTTTAACTGTTCATTACCATATTTCTTTATATATTTCAGCATATGTATGCATGACTTTGGGGTGATAGAGTTTCAGGTGATTATGCCATACTGACAAGTCTCCTAAGGGTTTTTACATTATCAAAGGAGCACAGGTTTTCATGGTTTGAAACTCATATTATGGTTTTTAACTCATATTATGCAAAGCATTATATTATTATTTTAATAACCTTATTAAAGGTACAAGAAAAGAGTTTAACTTGATGTATTTAAAATATGTAATTAGATTCATTATTATTAAGTTAAATAAATCCAATTGTTTACTATTCTCAAGTGTCAACCGCCAGACATGTTGTCGAAACAAGTATCTGCGAAAGCGGCAATGAGACTGTAGGCCATTTGAGCGTTAAAGTACAAAAGCTATGGCAGTGCAAAATATTGGGTATGGTTGGTCTTAATGTATCTATATATCCCCTAAATTATTGACAGAAGAGATAAAAGTTAATTGTTTGACCAGACCAATTCCGCCAGGTACTCAGCCTTGCTTTGCTTGTATGTGTCTATGACCAGATTTAATTAACTTTTCGTCATAAATTGCAAATTGTAAAAGTGGTTTAAAGTTAAGTTAATGGAATCTCTATCTCTCTCTGTTGCAAAATTTCCGTGGTGTTTTTTATGGGTATAATTTTATAATTCATTTTGAACTGTCAGCAAATTTGTTATCAATTCCTTTGAACATTCGTAATGATTTGATTTCGCATGAATAACTAAATTACTTGCAAGCAAAGTATTCTAAATTTATACAGGAATTTTATTGGACAGAAAATGTTTGAGGGTAGAGCGTTGGTAAATTTTTTATCAATTGAACGTACAACAACGTATTAGGTGAAACAGGGTAGATATTCATAGAAGAAGACGTATAAGTTGAAAGATATCAGGAATAAATTTAGCTTTTATATTGGATAGTATACAATATAAATCTATTATTATACTTATTTTAATACATAAAAATAAATTATTGCATTATTTTATTAAAAATATGGGCTTTGCCATAAGTTAGAACAGCTTTGTAAAAATATGATCAGCTTTTGAAATTTTTTTAATTATTTTGTAGGTTGAAAGTTCGCTGAGTTTTATGTTTACATGCTTTGTACATACAAATTCACTGATTATACAGAATGTAAATACCTAACCTACATAGATTTCTTGTTCTTAAGCGAAATAAAGTTTTTAATGCAATAAAGGCAGCTTCACAATATTGTTACGACAACGGAAACATCAACACTAACAAATACGACGAACTTGTTGCAAGTAAACCAACAACATCGGTATGAAAGAAACGAGGATAGCCAAGTAAGCGAGAATACAACAACAAGCAATGTGTACAAAATATACAAACAACAATGAAGTTGCTATAGGGTTCTCGAGAAGGCGAAAACCCGAACGTTCGACTTCAAGAACATTTATCAGACTGATTACGTGGGCATAGTAAGAAGTAGTAAGAATTCAATCAGTCTTGTGTGAAGACTTGAAATAAAATGGAAAACTTGGCTAATCGCAACGCTGGTTGTAAGCAAAGAAGAATAGTGAACAAGCAATTATTATTGTTGTACTCGTCAAGTTGTAAACGCTGACACACAAATGACGTTAATTGAAATTAAACACATATTTATTTTTATTATGTTTGAAATCAACGAACTCATATTTTAAACGTTTTTTTTTAAGGTAAAAACGTAGCAATATCTTATTTTTGTATTATTGAAACAAAAACATTAAAATTTCTTTATTATCTGTTGAAAATACCAGTGTACATTTTTATTTTCAATCAAATTACGGATGAAGTTTTAATGTATCTAAACAGGGCATAATAAATTTGACTCCTGGCCCAACGCGTTATGTTATTTCAAGAGCTGATAGTATAAAATCTTTTCTTCTGTTATTTATGTCCAGTGATAATATGAAATTAGTTGTTGATATGACTAATTTACAAGGTGACTATAAGTGGTAATGTATTTATAAGAGTAAAAGCTATACAATCAGTTCATTTAGGTAAATCTGTATTTGAAAATAATTGGATTGCTGTAGACGACATAACAATTGAAGCATATTTCGGGCTACTTTTGTTGGCGGGTGTATTTAGATCTCATGGTGAAGTTTTAGAATTTCTATGGGACGACCGCAAAGGTCTTTTTTGACAGACGAAATTTTGCAACTAAAAGGCAAACCTGAAAACTATGCTCACTTCCTCTTCGGCAATGGAAACAAAACAAAAATGGGATATGTACTTAAAAAAATCGATCACTGTTTTTGCTTAGCACGTTACATCACTACAAAAAAAATAAGAGTACGCTCCAAAAAGTCAGAAATAATTCATTTCTATAATGAAACGAAATTAAGGGTCGATACATTAGAGCAACTTATAAAAACTTACACATGTAAAAGGAGAACTAATCGATTGCCTCAAGCACTGTTTTACAATATGTTGGATATATCCGCCTATAATGCCTATGTAGTTTTTCTAAACATTAATCCACATTGGAACGAAAATAAGAAATGTAAGCGACGCGTATTCCGCCAAATAACTTTTTTTTGAAAATGCTTTAAAAAAAACTACTGAATATTTTCTCAAATTTCTTTATTTATTTGAATGTACAATCCTTCCGGTTAATAATGGAAAATAATTTCATTCAAATGGCTGCCTCGGCTGGCCATGAAGTAGCCTACAGGATCGGTCCAATTTTTAAGCACATTATCGATTGTGTGCAGCTGTATTTCACCAATGGCTTCACGAATATTGTCCTTTAAAGCGTCAATTGTCTCTGGCTTGTGTCAAATCGCAGCGCCGAGGTGGCCAAACGACATCAGCTCTGCGGCTGATAATGCGATCTTCAAAAACAGGGCGCAAAACATCGAGTGTAGCTTCGGCTGTGTGGCACGTAGCGCCGTCCTGTTGAAACCAAAGGTTGCCAATATCCTCCTCTTCAATTTCTGTGGACAAAAAATGTGTTCAACATGGCCCGATAACGATCGCCATTAACTGTAACGGCCACCCCTTGCTCATTTTCGAAGAAAAATGGCCCAATTATGCCTCTGGACTAAAATGCGCACCAAACAGTGACTCGTTTTGGGTGCGTCGGCTTTTCAATATATGCGTTCGGGTTTTCTGTGCCCCAAATGAGACAATTTTACTTGTTTACATACCCGCCAAGATCAAAATGAGCTTCATCTGAAAAGATGATTTTTTTTTGCCAAAATCGGCATCTTCTGTAAGTCGATCGCAGGCCATTTTAGCAAAGCGAAAACGCATTGGATGGTCAATTGGCTTCCACTCCTGAACCAATTGGACTTTGTATGGCATCATACCAAGGTCTTTATGCAAAATTCGTCCCAATGATGTCTCCGAAATGTTCAATTGTTGAGAACGACGGTGAATTAATGTTGATGGCACTTCACGCGCACTTTCTGCCGCAGCAGCAATATTCTCTGGTTTGCGCACTGTTTTTGGCTTTTCACGCTTTGGTTTATCGATGAGGATGCCAGTGTCTTTCACTTTTTTACAAGATAACGAACATACGGAGCTGACGGTGCTTCTCTTCTTCTAAAATCCGTACGCAATTTTCGCACACATTCTGCAACATTACCATGATTTTCAAAGTAATTTCGCAATATTTCCCAACGTTGTTCAAGCGTATACACAACCATATTCGTTCAGCGGAAGGATAAAACTAATTATCTGTCAAATCAGACATGAACTAAATGTTACCATTCACGAAATATGCACTAGTTGAAAAAACGTTAGATGGCGGACCCGAATCAACATTTATATGTATTCATTTCACGATAGAAAATGTTTGACGAAAAAACTGATCCTAAGAGCCGGATATTTTTTATTGAATTTATTTATTTATGCGTTTGGAAAATAGTTTTTAAAATAAATTTTTTTCAAATAAAATTCTCTTTCTTTAGCGGAAAATCTATAACGAATCTATGCTATAATGGAATTTGAAACTAAATGGCAAAAACCGTATTTGTCAGCAGTTTTCAATGGTAGTTTACAATGAAAAAAACAAATCATGATTTTTATGAATACATGTTTGAAAAGTTAATTAAAACGTATTTTTTTATAATTTGCAGTTTTTATCAGGGACCGTAACTGTTATAACTTTTATCGTAAAAGTCAGAAAATAAAAGTTATTTTTTGACTTTAATTTTTTCGAGCAGATATAAAAGTTATTTTTCGACTTTTATTTTTAAGAGCAGTAATAGCAGTTATTTTTTGACTTTTATTTTTAAGATCAAAAATAAAAGTTATTTTTCAACTTTTATTTTTTCGAGCAAAAATAACAGTAATTTTTGACTTTTATTTTTTCGAGCAGAAATAAAAGTTATTTTTTAACTTTTATTTTTTCGAGTAGAAATAAAAGTTATATTTTGACTTTTATTTTTTCGAGCAGAAATGAAAGTTATTTTTGTTTTAATTCATGATAAATCCATAATATTTATTAAAAAATTCTTTAAAAAAATTAAAGTAATTTATGTTAGAATTTTATTAGAATTAAGTTTTGGATATATTAAACACTAGTCTTTGTATCATAGGGTTTAAAAAAAACCAAAATAACTTTTATTTCTGCTCGAAAAAATAAAAGTCAAAATATAACTTTTATTTCTGCTCTTAAAAATAAAAGTCAAAAAATAACTTTTATTTCTACTCGAAAAAATAAAAGTGAAAAATAACTCTTATTTTTGCTAGAAAAAATAGAAGTCATAAAATAACTTTTATTTCTGCTCAAAAAAATAAAAGTCAAAAATAACTGAAATTTTTGCTCGAAATAATAAAAATCAAAAAATAACTGTTATTTTTTTTCTAAAAAATAAAAATCATGTTTTTAAAAAGCATCGCATTTTATAAAAATTTGGTCCAAGACAATCAAAATGGTATACTTGGCTTTGTTCTCCGACATTTCCTTGCGGTTGCTTTTTTTAATCAAAAATTCAAAAATAACAGTTATTTTCGCTCCCTGGTTTTTATATGATTTCAGTGTTTCTTTATGCATTTGGATTTATATTTGATTAAAAATACACATTCATTGAAATTGAAAAATAATTTTTTTTTTATTTTAAATATGTGTATATATATAAGCTGACGTAGGACGTACGTTGGTTTCTATTATTAATTCTTTTTTTTTGCTGCCAATAATTTATGTACTGTTTCTATAAAAAAAGAAATTTATAAAATACTGATTGAAGTCAATGGTATATAGTCATTCTATATTTTCCATACGTTATCGATACTGTATTAGAATGTGTTCATATGTCGAACCTTACATTCAAACAGGAATACAATAACTTTTGCTTTCATATTTTCTTTTTTGCTGCTAAGTGGAACTTTTTTTAATTGTTTGTTGTTCTACTGTTTGTTGTGTTACTGAATAATAATTTTGTTATATAATAAAAAACCTAAAATGAAACTCTTATGTTTCAAGAGTTAAAATCGAAATAGACATTCAAATTTACATTGGAACAAACTAAATAGAGTTGGTTTTCAGAAGACAAATTACACTATGCGACAAAATAAAAAAAATTAAATACACCCAGCTAATGACACAAAGTAGATGCTGCGTTTTCTTGAGTAGAACTCAAAAATATTTTTTATATTCCTTGAACCCTCCAAACTTTTTTTATTTAACCCTTATGTCAACAGATACATACCCGGGTATGTTTTGTGTTTTTAAATCGCCGTATCTCAGGAAGTAATAACTGTATTAACCTGATAACATCACTAGTAGTGTTTTCTACCTTATTCCTAGACTTGAGTAAAAATGGCGGATGGGGGTCAAAGATGTGGCCATTTTTTGATTCCTATCCCTTACGTCAACAGTTGCAAATCTGGGTATTTATAATGAAATATATGAAAATATTTTCATATTTGATGTTTATTGAATTTAATTTACAAGTTCTTAATAATAAGATTGGAATTCAATCAAATATAGGAAGACATAAAAAAATATTAAATGCTAATTTTTGTTAAATGCATTTATTATATTTCGGCATATAGCTTGAATGAGCGGCACACACGGGCTTGTTGCATAACGTGCAGGATTTGCTGGTTGGCCGACATTTTGTCCATAAATGGCAATTACCTCTGACTTTAATTCTACCAGTGCTGTTAGGTTCTTCCACGCTTTTATCTGCAACACCTCTTACGCTCAACGATTCCCCACATATGGCTTCAATAGCACTGCGTATTGAATATATTTTTATAACATGTTTATTTTTATCTCTGTTTTCTCTTTCCGGCTTCACCAGTTGTTCGCATTCTACGGCGGCTTGTGGAAGCTTTCAACATTGGGCAACGAGGTCTAGTATATTGTAGAATAAAGCCAAGGGCCATCTATTTGTTCGTCGCCTTGTTCAATATTCTATCCATATTATCGACGGCACCTTTATATTTGTTGTAATCTAAGATCTAGATTGGCTTTTTCTTTGGACCTTGCACTTCGTATGAATAATGCAAGAAGTATAACTGAATTATTTTTTTTTTTTTGATGTGAGAGCACAAGGTAATATTTTTACTGAAACCAAATGTAGTTAACTCTACTTCACGTCCTTTAAATAAAGTTAAATATAGTGGTACAAACACTCGTCTTCTGTTCACTGTACCTAACATTGATAAACTGCTGTCCATCATTAAACTTTTCGATGAGTTATATGTTGTGAAGAAATTATCAGAAACAATATTCCGTCCACTTCCGCGGATGCCTGCAATCCAGTATAAATTTGTCCCTTCATTGGATAGGATGAGACGGAGTCACATACCCACCATACTTTAATTCCGTAATTGGCGGGTTTCGATGGTATGTATTGGGTAAACGCGGTACCACGTTTGGGCCTGCTACGTAATTGCTGCGTAGATTATCATTTAGTATTATAAATAAGTCTGTTATGACTGCAGCTTTGTCGGTTTTTTACGCTGTTGACGTGTGTTTCCGTTGTCAAAAAGTATAAAGTGGCTTATATCCCAAAATCGCCGCAAGCTCATGGGAGCTCGATATAAGTATGTGAGGTCGTTTTCCATAAGTCTTTAGTGTGTACGTAACTAAAGTGCGTTACGCCACCCAACAAGTAAGTAAAATCAAACCAACACAAAAATAAGCTTAGCAACAAAAGAAATTCCATATAAAATATATGAACATACCCGGGTATGCTTCTGTTGACGTAAGTATAATTTTTTATCTGTTGACATAAAGGTTAACAAAAACGCACAAATTTATTGATTACACAAACATTTCTGAAGAAATGTCAAAAACTTAAATCTTAATTAAACCTTATTAGAAAAGAGAGGGATGTACTTTTAAAACGATATACATATATATAGATATTATTTGACTTAATATGTTATGAGGTTTGATAAGGTAACCTTGACAAATGCGAATTTTTTTCATATTTTTTCAAGTTTGTCCCTTCATAGCAGCAAACTTTAATTAAAAAATATGAAATAAGTGAAGACATTCTTGTGAAGAGATTGCTACTTCGTTTGATCAAATCGGACAAAAATTATCTAGTTATTACTTAAAGAGTCTTACAGTCGAGTTATATTTTTTATAAATACATTTTTTCAAATGAACTTTTAGTTCAAAAATTGTCAGAATTTTTGATGGAGACCACCAGAAGAGACCACCAGAAAGAGAAATAATAATATATGCAAGAAACACAAATATTATTCGAGTTCTGGTAGTAGCGCATATGTGAAATTGACACATATTGCGATAAATAATCATGATCCATCAAAACTTTTGAAAATTTCTGAACTGAAAGTTCATTTGATAAGATGACATACATATATAAAAATATAGCACGACTGTTATACTGTTTAAATAATAACTACAGTTATTTTGGTCCGATTAAATTAAACGATATGTCAATCTCTTCACAAGATAATGCACTTTCAGAATCTTTTTATTTATTTTATATTTTTCAATTAAATTTTGCAATTAAGAGTAGCTAAACTTACAAAAATGAGAATAAAAACCATAACATTATGTTTGAACGATATGTTTATGTATACCATTTTAAAGGCTAATTTGTCCCCTTTTCAAAAAACTTTAGGTTTTGAAAATAAATTTAAAAATATGTGGGTAATTAAAAATAACAGTTTTTGTTAAATAAAACAAGTTTGGAAGGTTCGAGAAATATAAAAAAAATATTTTTGAGTTCTACTCAACAAAACTCACAACCTACACTATGTCATTAGCTGGGAGTATTTTGACTGTCGCACCGTCTTTTATTTAATTATTTTTTGAACTTTTTTTTTGTATTTTAAATCATTCATTAATTGCCGTAATCCGAAGTGTACCTTTAAACCTAAGCCGAAGGATGATAAAAACTAAAGCTTGAATTAAAAATAAAATATCCTTCATTTAATCTTTATGGCCCTTTGATGTTAAATAGAATTATAAAATGTTTGTAGAGGGAAACGCAATTCGGAGATGGTGAATTTGGTGACAGCTTTAATTGCTTTGCCAATTCAGAGGGCAACAGTGTACGCCCAGAACTTTAATTTGTTTGTTATAATATGATCCAATTAATATGAACAGTATGGGTCAGTTCAGTACTTCTCACATTCGATTACTGCAGTGTACTCCAGACGAAGGTCACGTTCATATTGAAGGCTGCGTAATGCTTGTTGGGTGACTGTTTCTTTATAATCTCCAGATTCATTTGGACATGCAAGCCTCAATTAAGTTTCCAATGGACGTTATCACGATGTCCGTCATCATTCATGATGATATGGATCTATCAGGAAAATTTCGGATCACTCAAAAGAAATTCTTTCATGACACAGAATTATCGTCGAAATTGTATGGCTTATGGCTAAAGCCAAAATTTCCAAAATGCTACCTGAGAAAGGTGTTCCCACTGCTTCAGTTAAATTGTATATTGAATTGCAACATCTATTTATTCCCATCCTGTCTGTACGTATGTATGTACATTGGCCATTACAACCCTTCAGTCAGCATTACGGCCTAGCTTCTCACATCACTCATGTTGTGTGTGTTAATTTTACACATGAGTGGCCGGACCTACAGTTTAAAGTCAACTTCGAACGGCAGATTTTTGAGAAACTTTTCATGGCAATTTTATTTACTATAAGAATTTTTGTCAGGTAGGTAGTCGCTGAAGAAATATTTTTTCATATATCGTTTCTGATGTCTGACCTGGGATTTGAACCGTGGCCTTACTTGTAATAAGCCAACTTACTACGTACTAGACTACGGCGACTTGTGTGCGTATGTGCTTTTGTTTATTTATCAATTGAGAATGATTCCAATTACAGTTAGGCAGATTAGCAAAACTGAAGGCAAACGTGATGAAATTTGGCAATTATAATGAGTCTCGCCACATTCCTTAAAAGGTTTCTGCACCTTCCAAGTTTACTTTGAGAAACTCTTAATATTTTGCTGGTGAGAATACAAACATTTTTAAACGCCGCACGAGTACAGCAAAATAAACTTTAAACGTGCGGAAGAAAATAATACACTTTAAAGTTGCCAATCGTTTGGTTATTCAAACTGTAACGCGTATTTGACGTCACCTCTGTATGTATGACGTCAAAAGGCAATAAGTGTTACTTCGCCGACTATTTGAACATCCATTATAAATTTCTTTGTGTTGATGTAGAAATTGGAGTTGTGGCAGTTGTTGATTTGAGTTGACACGAAAGCTGAAGGAAAATATATGAAAATAGAGAAACGAAATTCAATTTAGAATATGCCATTCAAAATTAACTCGAAAATGTAAGGAATAAAGTGAGGACTGAATGACTGAATGCAGTAACCATAAGAAAATACCAAAAATTTTCTTTAGTAAAGAATTCTATGGGCACTTGATACTTTTAATTTAAATGAAACAAAGTGTATGTGAGATAAAATCGAAAAAAAGTCTATTGCGGCAATTTTTATGGAATATAACATATTTCAACAACGCCCAATACAACTTCTCTGGATGGCGCGCATCCGAAGTGTTCAATTTCCCACGACTCTAGTCCTTAATCAGACTGAATTTGATCGTTGGCATAGATCGAAAAAGGTTTAACGGGGTCAAATCGCAAAATTTCAGTTTACTTGTTTCTGCTAGTTCACATCACCTCCATGCATTCAAAATACTCATGCAAAATATATGCATGCATATAGTGACGTCCTGCTGAAAGTGGTAATCACCTATCAGTAGAAAAAGATTTCAAAGTAATATGGAACTGTGGCGCCGTTAGCTACAAATCCACAAAAAATAGGCATGCATTGGAGTCTCTTGAATTTCATGTGGATTTGTATCATTTCAAATTCGACAATTTTGTTCGTTCACATACATACCCATTCGCCCAGAAATGGGACTCGTCGCTGAAGACAATTATTAAATGAAAATTAGGAACAATTGCCAGCAGCTCTGGAGACCAAGATGTAAAAATATTAAAGAAATTTATTCTTTAATTCGACAATTTGTTTAATTTTTTGATTTTTCTACAATCTATTAACTACGAAGATAGAATTAATACTACTACTAGCTCCTACACCTCTCAAAAAACTTCATCCAGTTGTTCACATATACATGCCTAGTGAGATAATCAGATGAGGAATCTTGGCGATATTTTAATCCTAATTTGCTCCTGAACAGATCGGCTACAGTCGTACAATTTAGAGTGAAATAGTTGAAATAAAGATTATCAACAATATTGTGAATCCAATATCAGAATATATTGAAAGAATATTTATTGTTACGTTTTTACCCTTTTAAAAACGTTAAAAATATGAGTTCGTAGATTGCAAATAAAAATATAAATAAATATGTATTTGGTTTTAATTAAATCCTTTTTTGTCCACGCAATTCTGTGTGCCACTGTTCACAACTTGATTTAAACAACAACAATTTGCTTTATTTGTTATTCTTCTTTTCAATCTTTTGCGTAAACAATAACAATTGTTCAGTAGATCTTTAAACGGAGATCTTCAAACCACGATTATTCTCTTTACACGCAACGCGTCTGAATTTTTACTGATGCCGTTGCCTGCTTTGTCTTGCCTTTTATATCGCTTGGTAAACAGTCTGATGAATGCTCTTGAAGGAGAATGACTTTGCCTTCGCAAACTCTCTGTAAATGTGAACATGTTGGTTACGTTATTGCTGTTGGTGTATTTTGTTTACGTTTTTTGTTTTAAATCATTTCTTAAAATAGCAAAAAAACGAGTACGTTAAGTATCGAATTGAATATACCAGTATTTTTTGTGTTTTTCGTTGGTATTTGCCGCCATTCGCTCATTAACAAGTTGTACTATTGACTTTAGTTTGAGGATTAGCGACAACGCAACTGTTCTTCCAAACGATCTCCTAAACAGAAATTTAGACAGTCAAATATAAGATACAGTTTGAGACCTTGCAAACTATGTCTGCGGGGTTCTGACAACTAGAATATTTAACAAAAGTCTGTTATTTCAGTCACTTCTTATACTTTATTCAATTGCTTTACTAATTTTAGAATGGATTTATACCGAGGTCTTCGATGGGACTTATATGGTTTTTTGTTAAAGCAACGGCCATTATAACCCAATTTAAATGCGTTCCACTAACTAAAACTATTCTAAAAGTAACATAAACATAAATGAAAAGGAAAAGTACCAATTCATTAATTTCTAAATGTAACTGATCAATATTTTAGTAAAATTATGGTAAATATTCACTCACATTATGCTCATAATTAATATGTAAAATTCATAATTACAAGCATGTGACGTATGAGTGATATTTAATTCATTTAGTTTCACACACGACATGATAAAAAAAATCATTGCATACTTTACAGCGTAATTACTCAAGCATGTTATATGAAGCGTATAAGTAATATATAAATTCAATTAATTATAAAATATACCGTTAATAAGGAATTAACAATTATGGTGGAATTTTTAAAATTTAAAATTTTTAAATTTTGTACCATCGGTTATTCCGAATGGAATCATATCGGGACTTTGTGGAACAGTATCAAGCCAGTTGGACCTTTTGTGCGCAAATCACATCTTTAGATTAGCAGCCGTATGATTGGAAGTATTGACATCTTGAGGTGCAAAATATGGAGTCACCAGAACGTTTTTCTTATTCTCTCTTGTTTTTTTTTATTATAAAATAGAAATAAATTTATAAAATAAATATAAAAACATTAATTATTTTTACAAATTAGTACTTAAAATTCATATACACTGAGCGTCAAAAGTGAGTAAACACCACTGAAATAATTCATTTTCTTAAGATAGCGAAAAAAGTAAATGAGAATATTCGAATAAATTTCCAAAAATAAAAATGTTTATTTATTACTTTTAAAATGTTAAAATAAAAACAACAATTCATTATAAAGGAACTTTTTTATACTTAAGGATAAAACTGTTTTATATTTAAGAACATAAGTGTTGACTCACTTATGGCGCTCGCTGTATATTGGAGTACATGGATCTTCGCCATGCACTGTATAATTATCTCTGTAGTAAAACTGGTGGCAGTGGAAAATTCTGGCATTTTGGTCCATAGGTGATTCATAACGGTTTTATGAATGAATTTTAATTAAAAGTTAAATTTCTTATAATTTATTTATTACGGTAAGTTGCTTTAAAATCTCTCCATAACTTTATTTGTAATACATTACGTTGCTTATATTTCGATATTTGCTGTAATATTTGCATATATAATTAATTCCTGCATGTGTGTTGCCAACACTCGCACTTAAACACTTGATAGGGCTATTATCGAAGTGCCCTTTATTTCCACGATATTGCCATATTTCAGTGGGTTACTCATAACTACCTACTTCTAATGGGGTTTTTAGAGTTTTATACCATAGTCCTGTAGATACTTGATGTAGGGGCAGAATTAGAAAAGTTTTGATTTGAGATGACCACATGTAAATATCTTTACATATGTATGTGTTATTAAATACAAAATAAGTAGTAAAAGTAAAAAGAAAGGAGGAAGACCGACAATATGAGAGACCAGTTATTCATATACGTTATATTCATATACGCATGTATCTATAATAACCCAAAAGACAGGACAAGCCGAAGTGACAACCAATTTTTCGTTCAGTCCCAAGAGAGGTATTTTGAAAGCCATATGCCCCTCTATACTCAGAAGGTTTGTAAGTATGTATATATAAGTAATCAGTAAGTAAGTAATAAGAGAAAAAGCCTCCAATTTTTACACTAAGAAACTCAATTACAAGCTACGAATAGGTAAATTGCCTTCACTTTAATGTTGTTAATTTCATTCCAGTAAGTTTTCGGTATTGCTTTTCGGCGCAAAAACGCTCTTTTGAGATATTTAATACTCCTTAAACCTCACGACTTTCGTAAAGTAAGAGCCAAAAATAATTGAGCACCCCAGGAATTATATACTGAATACCATGACGGTCAGTTCGATAACGAACTCTAGGGTCACGGTTTAAACAGACCAGAAAACAACTCCTACAACGACACTGAAAGCTCTATTGAGCTGAATTCTGTTGCGCATTGTATTGAAGAACAGAATTTTGATTACGATAATAGGAGACAAGTCTGACACAAAACTCATTAAGTGATTTCTGACCTAATGCATCCACTAACTGACAGCTTCCTCTTTAACTGTCTCATGGATAGAACTTTATGACTTTGATTCTAAAAGAGATTTAATATCATAAATTAATGGGGTAATCTGGAAGTCAAATTCTCGGCAAAGACTCTTCTCAAACCACTGCAGAGTATACTTATTCTGAATTCACAACAGTAATATTTTTACGAAAATGGAAATGGTGTTACGTCTTTTAACATTAAAATGATAAACGAAAGCTACAAAAACAAAACAATGGACTTGTTTACATGATCAATGAATAAACAAAAATATAGCAACAACATCTGTATAAAAAAGGGTATAAACAAAGTAAACAAACATGCAGCAACAACACTGCAAGGACAAACGTAAATAAAATACACACACAACAGTAACAAAAAATACTTACATTTATAGAGATTTCGCGAAGGCAAAGTCATTCTCCTTCAAGAGCATTCATCAGACTATTTACCCAGCGGTATAAAAAGCAAGACAAAACAGGTAACGGGATCAGAAAGAATTCAGTCAGTCTTTTGTGAAGACGGGTTGCGTGTGAAGAGAATATTTGTGGTTTGAAGAACTCCATGTGTAAACATAATACTTTTGGTTGGGGTAGCTACCACTAGCTAACTCAAAAATTAAAGTGTTGTGTCAATTTTTATCACAGCTATACAATCTTTGAAAAGAATACTATTTTTAAAAACATTTTCCTTCTCACAGCCACAAAATCCCTGCCATTCATCACGAATCACTTCAATAACGGAATCATTTGTTATGAAAGCTGGCAAAAACCATTTAAATAATATGGAAAAGCCTCTGTATTTTTCATTTTTTTAGTTCTGCTCAATTGCTTTTTAATCGTTGGCCTCCGAATACTGATGGCTACCAACAAATGAAATTTTGTATGCATCATCAGACTCAAAATTGTTCAATGGCTCCCAGAAAAATACACTGAATATATGCGCAAAATAAAATCTTGATAATTAAAAGCGAATGTGACATAAATTTCAATAAAAAACTCATTGCTTTTAACGTGGCATCAGTACAGTATTGCTTAAATAGTCAGGTTAAATATTTGGTTTAAAGGATGCGGGCCTGAATATTGAGTAAAAGCAATAAAAGTTTAAATGTCGATAACGAAACATTAATGGAGACTTCAGTTGTTGGATATAGTGTGGTCCATTTGGATGTGGTTGAATTTGAATTTTTAATTACTAATCAACCAATTTATTGAAATCAAACAAACAAATATATTTTTATATACATTATACAATAAATGACAAACTATATACACGACTTGTACTTAATATCGCATATATTCATAACATAAAAAGCTTCTACAAATGTTAACACAACTTACACAACCCAAAAATAGATAAAATTAACAGAAAAAGTTACAATCAATTTACAAAACCGCTGTTTTGTATGCTACGTGGTCACCACACCCCAAAATTACAGACGCCGGAAAACATTACGTAAGCAATACATACATAAGTACGTACATAGTTGGTCATTACAGCACTTCAGTAACGAGTACGACCTAGTTTCTCACACCACTTATGTTGTGTGTGTTAATTTTATACATGAGTGGTGGGACCTACAGTTTAAAGTCGACTTCGAACGACAGATTTTTGAGAAACTTTTCATGGCAATTTATTTACTCCCAGAGTTTTGGCCAGAAATCTGCTGAGAGGAAGTCGCCGCAGAAATATGTTTTCATATTTTCATTTTGATGTCTGAGCTTGGGTTTAAACCGCGGCCTTAAGCTTAATAAGATAACACACTACATACTCGACTACAACGACTTATCGTCTGTTTTTTCGAATAATCAGTTTTCAGTTCAACGAGAATATTTAAAGGAAGTGTACTTGGAATTGTCAACAATATTCTGGTGTCCGAATAGGCAATATGGTGTATTGTAGATATATGCCCATATGGTCCAGATATCAATAACATGAAGCACTCCAACCGATAATTATTTATTTTCCCAATTATCAGCATTTGTATTAAACATCCGTGTTCCAACTAGCTTGACATTTTTGAAAATCTTAAGACTTACTGTACATTCTATACGCATCACAGTGCAATAGCCGTCAAAGCAATTTACAAATGCATGGTAATGGTTTCCCTACAATTCCCACTGGACAGCGCGTTTGGTTCATAGTTATATCCGTCTTATTTAGCTCATATCAGTTAAATTAATTTCAAGTCAAGTCTACATAAACTACAAAGCAATTCTTGCAACAACAAATAAACTAGTAAAAAATAAAAGTTTTGATTTCAGATGAGCACATGCAAATATTGTTACGAAAATGGAAACGGTGTGACATCAAAATGAGCAAAACCCACACAAACACATACAACGAACCTGTTACAAGTAAACCAACGGCATCAGTATGAAAGAAAAGGGGATAGACAAGTAAGCAAGAACGCAACAACAAGCAATGTGAACAAAATACACAAACAACAACGAAGTTGCAATACACTTCTCAAGAAGGCGAACCCCCGAACGTTCGACTTCAAGAACCTTCATCAGACTGATTACGTGGGCATATAAAAAGTCAAGGCAAAGCAGGCGAAGAGTATTAAGAATTCAGTCAGTCTTGTGTATTGCGTGTGAATACAGTCGTGTTTTGAAGATCTCCGTTGTAAATATCTGATCTGAATTTATCTAAAACTAAACACAAACTTATTTTTATTTTATTTCAATCTATGAACTCATATTTTAAACGTTTTTACAAGGGTAAAAACGTAACAATATGAAATATTATAACTGCGCTAAGAATTGTTTTAAATTTTATATAAAAAGACTTTATTCCATTTGAATTATTGCCACCCTTTTATATTCAAAACATCATTGCACACAGTTTCCCTAGAGTCTGTCATTTATTTTTACTACTGTTTGTAGCTTATTGCTTTCGCTTGTTTTTACGATTTTATAAAAAGCCTTTACGAAATGACAATGAAGGATACCACACACTCATCCCCTTTTCGGCAAGAGATAGCAGAAATAGAAATGAAACAGTTTTTTTCTTATGACACATTCTTCATTCGCATGCAACTTTTGGGCCATTCTGTACGATTTTTATATTTTGCTTTCTGCTTTTTACAAAACAAAATAATGAAATATAATGAAAAAAAGTAATCTAAAAACACAGAGATAAACGTAATCATAGTAGTTAACATAGGGAATTGTCGTAAAACTGAAAAAATTAACCAAGGATTCTAAGAAAAGGAGAGAAGTTAAATACAAGGGAATACAAGAATTCGTATGAAAAATACATCTAAAATAAAGGTGCAGGAGGTTAAAAGCTACCCTACTGAAGCATCTACGCAATTAGGCTAATGAACTTTCGTATCCTTGTCTGCTTCTGTCATTTAAACTGGAGACTGACTATGTTGCCGCTTTCTGCTTGCCTTTTAAATTGAATACGTAGATATATTAAACATAAATTAAATATCCTTTTAAATGCATATTTGTCTAAAATTTACTTATAAATGCAGATTAGCAAAAACAAAAACGGCCAGAAAAAAGCAATCAAACTTCTTTCTATATACGGTGTTCAGATATGCACCTCTTTTGCGTAAATCGCAATAAACGCTCAATTATTGAGCTCAATATTTCATATAAAATTTCAATTAATTATTGCCCAATAAATATGCAAACTGTTATAATATTGAGTAAAACTTAAAATTCAGGACCGTCATAAATGTGTTTAGTGAGCATATTACAATTAACCAACTCAAATGTCAACAACAACAAAAAAAACAAAATAAAAACAATGTTGTTGAAACAACCAGCTGTTTTGTTTACCAGCTGTCAAATGAATATTGAATAAGCAGCAGAGCTGCGTATATTATTTGGCTGAACACTTAAAATATTGTACTCAATAAACCGAATATTTTACTTAATAAACCGAATATTGACTCAATAAAAGTCCATATCTGAACATTGTATTACGGAGATTGAAATGAATTTATTGCTCAATTTTTAATATAAATTCTTCATCCATTAGTTCGCAGAAGTTATTACGTTTTGGGCACACAATGCTTAGGTTAGGTCGCCAAGGCAGGTAAGAAGTACGCTGATACCAGAAAGGTCCATTGTAGGCACCTTCAGTGTCACATGATAAAGCCAAAGAAATAGAAAAACAATAAGAAAAAAGGGAAAAAATTGAGGAAGAAATGAAAGAAACCTTTTCTAAAAAAATTAAGAAGAGATAAGTGAGGGAAATAAACAAGAAAACTAATTAAGTATTGCTCTCATGACAGGTCATTACATTTTTCGTGAGAATTTCTATGACTTTTTCGTAGACATGTGGCCTACACCGATTACACCGATGACGTGGTGGACATCGCATGATATTAAATCGCTAATTGCTAATATGTTTTTGAAAACGTTGCTGTAATAAATCGATTGACAGATTACGCAGTATTGCTGATATTACATCGCGTCCAGAATCATAATTGCTATTTTCACCCACTCTTCAAAAAAGTAAGTCTCAGCCTCGTCTTCTGACCATAATCAGAACCAGATATTGCATTAGGATTTTCACAGCCCCTATTTCGACAATTTTATGTATTTAGAAAGCTTTCAGATGGAAATGCGCTTCATAGGAGAAGATATGTTCTAATAATCTGCTGTTTGAGCTTCTGAGTAAGGTGAATTTTGCGAGCAAGAAGGCTGAGAGCTTTACTTAAAATTTGATGAGTAGTGATTCGAGAAATTTTAAGTTGGTGAGAACGATGCCAAATTGAATTTTTAAAGATTTTGCGCACTCTGGTTTAGTGTGTTTAGTGTGTGTTATGTCGCCGTAGTCTAGTATGTAGACTGTTGTCTTATTAGACGTAAGGCCTCGGTTCAAACCCCAGGTCAGACATCATAATATGTCTCCGGATTACTTAGATATTGAATACAAATTTTATATTTGTCCACGTGCCATGTACTATTCTAGTGCGGAATATCAATTCGTACACGTTTTCGTTTTTCATTCCTACGAACAAGCAAAAAACCACAGGCTTTCAGCAAAATTTTCGTAAGTACGTTTCTATGTGTTTTGTAAAGTTTTCGAGAAAATCTTAAATCTGTTTGGAAAAAAAATTTTCTTAAAAACAAAAATTTCATTGTAACTATACTTTGTGAAGTTAATTTTGGCAATAAAAATAAAACAATGGCATGAAAAAGCATAGAATAGTACAGAACAGACCTTTTTTCCTGAATGTGGAATAAAAAATATTTTTTTTTATCTCAATAGAGATTCGATAAGAGTTAAGGAATCTCACAGGATGGCTGAATAAAACAAGGGAAATCTTTTTAGAATAGGTGAAAAACCTTCAATGTTATCCCAGTTTTAGAACACAAATTTAAAAAAAAAATTAGGAATATAATAGAAAAAAACAGAAAAAAGGAATTAAATATTTCGAAACGTGTTGGCTTACGATTAGATAAGTACGCCTGTAATAACACATTTTATTGAAAAACAATTCTACGCAAATGCCTAAATATACGTAAAAATTACACTCATGCTATATTTACACAAACGTAAAAGTTACACACATACGGTGGGCAGCAAAAGTCTGGGTATTTAATTTTATTATAACACTTAATTTTATTATAAAACAAAAAAAATTAAAATGTTTTTCACAAACTAAAAGAAAAATAAGGAAAAGTTTCGGATGACTCCATATTTTTGCTTCACGAAAGTGTAGTTACACACAAGAATAACTCACAATAAATTCAGAATACAAATTACCAATATATTAAAATGTTATCCTTTAAGGTCAAGCACCCCATATAACCTATTTGGCATTGAATATAAATACCATTTTGTTTAGCGTTTTCTGTTAATATTTGCCATCAAGCAAGATTTTCAGTTTACTTTTGTTTAAGGTTTAGCTACTACGTAACCGTTCTTCCAGTTAATCTCCTATACATTCATTGGGAGTCATATCGGGAATTTGCACAAGAGTATTAAGCCCGTGGGAACTTTATGGCTGTATGATGGGGTTCACTGACTTGTTGGAAGTAATAACAACTTTAAATAAATTTTTTCTTTAGAATGTATAAATACTCTCTCTTATTCATGATTTCCTTCATAAATTCCAAAGTGCCCATACCTAGTCCTGACATATGTACATCCCCATAGCATTGTACTACCACCTACCATCATACCGATCCTGAGATCGAGCTCTTCATTTATTTTTTATGTATACAAAACATACGTTTGGCTGAGTATTCTCGGTGTCAATGAATTATTCTCCTAAAACAAACCTGTCGTTTATACACAAGATACACTGAATACACACATGCATATTGAGTGTTTAACAGCAACCCATAAAAGATAGACTAGGTCATTAGATTTCTGTTCCATTATGCTAGCCTTTTGCAGCAATTGTATTTCCGATCGTATGCTTATTAGTTACCATTTGATGTTTTTCAAAATACCATATAAATGTTTCATACTGTTTGAATCTGTGCTCTGGTGTTGTTGAACCATTACTTCTGTAATATAATATAGCAATAATTCATTCACAATATTATTTGACTCATTCGGATCAGTACCATAAAGGAATCGAAAATGATATATATAGCACTGCTTTTCACAAGATAGTGACACAATTGTGACGAATTGTCATCGAAAATTTCATCGTCCATTAATTGTTATTGTTCGCCACTTCACAATTGGTCTTGAAACATAAATTTGTTTTTCTACAAAACATTGATGGGACTTAATACATATTGTTACGAAAATGGAAACAGTGTACCATCGTTTAACATTAAAATAATAAAGAAAAAGCTACAAAAACAAATTCAACGAACTTGTTACAAGTAAACCAACAACATAAGTATGAAGGAAAGGGGATAGACAAGTAAGCGAGAACGCAACAACAAGCAATGTGAACAAAATACACAAAGAACAATGAAGTCGCGGTAGAGTTCTCGAGAAGGCGAAACCCCGAACGTTCGACTTCAAGAACCTTCATCAGACTGATTACGTGGGCATATAAAGAGGCAAGACAAAGCAGGCAACGGGCAGTAGTAAGAATTCAGTCAGTCTTGTGTGAAGACTTGGAATAAAATGGAAAACTGGGCAAATCGCAACGCTGATTTTAAGTAAAGAAGAATAGCGAACAAGCAATTATGGTTATTGTATTCGTCAAGTTGTAAACGGTGGCACATAGAAGTAGTGCTAACAATAAAGAGTTTAATTGAAACTAAACACATATTTATTTTTATTATGGTTGCAATCAACGAACTCATACTTTAATTGTTTTTTTTTTTTCAAAGTTAATAACGTAGCAATATTTTGTTTTTGTATTATTGAAGCAAAAACATTAAAATGTCTTTATTATCCGTTTACAAATGCCAGTGTACATTTTTATTTTAAATATTTACCACAAAGAGACAATGTGTAACATAATTTGATGGCATTATGATTTTAAGGGTTTTAGACGAACTAGTAAATCGTAACACAGGGACGAGAAATATTTTATTTCCACTTTTATAGCTATTTTATTTTAATATTTATTTAAAACAGTTGCTAGAAATATAGATAAAAAACAGCGAAACTTAAATCTCCTCCTACAACTATAAATTTTATTCAATATTCTCTTGCTGGGTGTATTAGAAAGGGAATAATAAATTCCTAGTAAATATTGAATAAAATATCTGAGTAGGATACAAATTTGGTAAAAATTTAAACATGAAAAGAGTAAAAATAACAAATGTACAGCAGTTAAAATCCATTTTGACGCGTTGCGTGTGAAAAGAACAGTCGTGGTTTGAAGATCGCCGTTGTAAGCAGCGTTGCCATTATTATTTTTTTTAAAACTTTTTATTCCTGGAAAAAAAACTTGATTTCTACAAAACTATAAACATTTTTAAAGGAAACACAGGAGACCGGTCTCCTCTATTGGTGTTTCTTTGCTACTTTTGGCCGGGACTAATAAAATACACAATATTTTATTTATTTATTGAGAAACTAGGTCGTAATCCTGACTGAAGGGTTGTAATAACCAATTATGTATATATGTGTATATATATTATATTTAAAAATTTAAATATTTCGTGTTATTGCTGAATTTATTGGTCCATTGTAATCCTTTAAATAGTAAAAAAGGAAAGACTAAAAGAAGGTACAGAAGAGAAAGGTAACTGTTTTGATCCCCACAGATTTTTGTCTCTTTTCAAGCACAAGTCTTTACGGCAAGTGGCTGTATTAACTCCTGTTCTTTCTCTAATACTCAGTGTAGAGTTCAACACACGCAAGTCTTTATTATTGAACGAAGAAAATTGAAAAGTATAAATACGTGCAGGGTGGAAAAGAAAATTTTTCACACATTACTATACACAACAGGTGGTAAGTGTATGCCAGTTAAGCAAAATTTATTTCAATTTATTTTATTTTGTTTTGTGTATGCAGTAACAGGAACTGTATTGAAGAAAGTATAAGAGTTGTGTGTATATTTTATATGTAATTGAATGTACCTAAATTCGGTATGTATATGATTTTGGTTTTGCCCGAAAGTATTTTGTTATTGGCTAGATATTCAACAGCAATCGTTATAAAATTTTAAAGTATGGAGTCTGGAGCCAACCTTGCTTTATGGTGTACATATTTGGCGAAATGTGTGCTAACACAAATACCACTGCCGACCTTTAGCGCGTAGACAGTCAGCTGTTATGATCACCAGTGCGCCCTGTTGCATTGCAATCATGGGAGTATTTGCTATATTCAATTGGCTGCCCACTAACCTCCTATTAAGGCAGAAGGCTGAATTCGTAGCAGTAAAACTCTATGCAGTTAAATCCTGCCCCAATCCGGACTATGAGCATGCTGTCACTCTGGGCAGAATGAGAGGTTCTCAATGGGGCCCTTGAGCTTTACACTAATGGCTCAAGGATGAGTGACAGGGTGGGCTGTGGTGGTATTGTTATTAAGGTTTCTGATATTAAACGTTTTTATAAACTTCTGACCATTGCAGTGTTGATTTACTTGAACATACCTAATGAACGTAGTTTCAACTCCTGAATGGGTTCCGGGATATCGTAGGAAATAGCATTGCTGATAAGCGGGCCAAAACTGATATGGAGCTCGCCATCTCCGACATGGTACAGGTCACACCGTAGGTATTCCGATTGCCTTAGTTAAATTGGATTTTATCCACATTTATTGTAGTGTAATTTGGTAACAGAAGGGTACATACTTGCAATATTTTTGGACCCTGTTGGATTCGATTCATACATACGTCCGTAATTGGTCATTACAACTCTTCAGTCAGGATTATGGAGCTAGTTTCTCACACCACTTATGTCGTGTGTGTTAATTTTGTCCATAACTGGCGGGACCTACAGTTTAAAGTCGACTACGAAACTTTTGAGAAACTTTTCATGGCAATTTTATTTACTCTGAGAGTTCTTTCCAGAATTCTGAGGAAGTCGCCGAAGAAATAATTTTTTTTCATATTTTCGTTTTGATGCCTGTGGTTTGAACCATGGCCTTACGTCTAATAACACCCTACCTACTAGACTACGGCAACCTCATTCCTGTCCTTAAATTGCATGGCCATCTATCCCACAATAGCAATTCTTATGGGCTAATGTCCTTTTGGTAGGCAGGGCGAAAGTATCGGCATTCAGGTCTGAGCAGGAAGAAAACTGTATTTCACCTCACGTGCCAGTGACACGTTCTTTCAATAAAGACACTCACACTTTCCAATATCTTTGACGGAGTTCTATAATATTGTTACGAAAATGGAAAAGTGTTGCATCGCTTAACATTAAAATGAGCAAAATCTACACAAACAAATACAACGAACTTGTTTACAAGTAAACCAACAACGTCAGTATGAAAGAAAAGGGGATAGGCAAGTAACCGAAAACGCAGCAACATGCAAAATACACAAACAACAATGAAGTCGCGATAGAGCGGCACACCAAAATAATCCGAACAATAAAGAGTTTAATTAAAACTAAACACATATTTGTTTTTATTTTGTTTGCAATCAACGATATCATATTTTAAACGTTTTTAAAAAGGTAAAAACGTAAAGATAATGAATGCTACAATAGCAAGATTTATTTTGGAGTCGGGTTGGCTGCTATCACAATGAATCTAAATGCTGAAATAATTAGTACCTCTTTCTCCAAGGACCTCTTTCTCCTAACCTAACCTATATTACATGCAAACATACATAATTGGTCATTACCACCTTTCAGTCAGGATTACGACCTAGTTTCTCACACTACTTATTTTGTGTGTGTTAATTTTATACATGAGTGGCGAGACCTACAGTTTAAAGTCGACTCCGAACGACAGATTTTTGAGAAACTTTTCATGGCAATTTTCTTTACTATCAGGATTTATTTATTCATATTTCCGTTTTGATGTCTGGCCTTGGGTTTGAACCGCAACCTTGCCTCTAATAAACCGACACACTACCTACTAGACTTCGGCGACCTCAAATTTATATTACGAAGTTAAAATTAAAGCAATCAGAATTAAGAGAGGGTTAAACTATAACCTTCGTTAAGGAAAAGTATTTTTTATGATTTTTCTTTTTCTAACAAACCTGTACAACTAACCACGTAAGTGTTCTACTGTAGCAGAGTGACTGTACATGTGAAGTGTGAAAAATTATCCTATAACGTGTAGTGATATGTATAAGTGCAGCACAGAGTTCTGGCGAAGAATAGAAAACAACTTGTTCGTATACTCATTGCTATAATGCTAAAAGGAATAGACTATATCTGTTGGATGAAGGGATGTTGGGCTTTATCAGAATTTAGTGGCACTATCTGAAGCCGCAGTAGTCTAGTAGTCTAGTAGGCTTATTCTAAAGGAGTACGTGGTTCAACCCATTCAGTCATCTAGAATAAAACGAAATCACAATTCTTAAGTGATTTCCCCTCAGTAACATTGTGTCAAATTCACTGAGAATAAATAAAAATTATCATGAAAACTTCTTAAATTTGTCGTTTGGAGTGGCTCATCTACAAAATTAACACACACAACCAGCGTTACCGTTGAGCGACTAAAGTCGCAATTTGATACTTTTTTAGCGACCCCGCCACTTTTTGTGCCCCCTTACTAAAATGAACTAAATCTGACACTTTTCAAGATTTTTGACCCTTTTTTCCCCTTTTTTAGAAAAAGTAAACCTGATATATTTATATAAGAATTAAAAATATTAGAAACCAAAATGAATGATATATCATATGAAAATATCTTTAAAATTACAAATCCAGAAGAATTTGGGCATAAAATTGGTAATTTAAAAAATAGGCTTAATAATTATTTGTATCCTAACTTATATGAATTTGTTACTTACGTATTTACTCTGCCACATAGTAGTGCGTTGGCAGAAAGAATTTTTTCGAAACTAACATTAATGAAAAATAAGTTATCGAATAGGTTAACGGTGATGTTTTGGGGATGTCTATCATATTACGGTTTTGGCAATTTGGTACCGATAGACGGGACTTTAAAGCAGTCTGGTTATCTCGAAATTATGAACAACAATGCCTTTGAGTCCGCAAACAACCTTTTTCCAACCAGTGAATGGATTTTACAGCAAAACAATGCCCCTTGCCACAAAGGATGGTTACCTACCATATTCTTAGAAAACGTAGGGCAGGCTGTTCTTCCATGGCCTTCTCAGAGCCCTGACCTAAACGTTTTTGAAAATGTTTGGGCTATCATAAAATATCATAGAACTATAGATAAAAGTCTAACACGCGAAGAGGCTATACAAGAAATTATTGAAATTTGGTCTAAATTGACTCCCGAATTTGCCCAAAACTTAATTATCTCAATTCCGGAAAGATTTCAGGCGGTCATTGATTTAAAAGGCGTTATTACAAAGTACTAGCTAAGTTTATTAATAAACTATGTAAAAATAAAAAAAAATAATTAAAATAAAGATTGCAACCGGACTTAAGTCTTGTGTAAATACTTTTGAAAGGAATAAAACGTGTGTAAATAATTGTGACAACTTATAAGCATATGGTTATTTGTTTTTTATTTAGTACTAAGAACCGTTATCTTTTCCAATTTTATTTTATTTGCTTCTGCATATTCCAGGCTAGGCAATAGTAAAATTTTTTTTCCAAAATTTACTTCCAATAAAAAGTACTGAGACCTTTTTTAAGAAAAACGTAAAAATGCTCTTTTGTGTAAATACTTATGACTACCTCTGTATATTTTATATTTTTTGTTATTTTTTTTTAATTTGTTACAAAATACGCAATTTTGTATAATTTTTTATTTATCTTTAATGAACTGTTTTTTAGTTATAATAATAGTTTTGTTTTGTGTTGTTTATTATTATAGAGTGGGTTAGCAAAAAAAAGTTTTATTTAATGGAATTTTTATAAATTTAAAAATCCTTTTTTTATTTTGAAGTTTAAATGTCCTAACGTTCATAAATTTGAATGAAATTCAATCAAGAAATAAAACAGAACAAATAATTTTAAAAAAATTATAATTTTTGTTTAGGCTTATTAATTTTTGGTTAAAAATTTGTTTCTATTATAAAAATTGAGAAAATTTTTAAAAAAATAAACTTATTATATGTTCGCTAATGTACATTACAAAATCCAATAAAAATTAATTTTTTTTATCTATATTAGTTCATTTTCTTTTCTTTTAAAAATGTTGCCTCTTTTTACTGCCAAAATACCCTTTATGTGCGACTTTTTTTCAAAAATCCCCTTTTTGTGCGACTTCTTCAAAATTTCCAACGGTAACGGTAAAGAATTGTAATATTCAATTAAATATGTAAGTAGGCCGTATTCAAAACTCGATGTAATAATAACAGCCAACATATGTTAGATATGTTTCTTTCCACACTTCATAATGGTATTGGCTTGACAATGTTACAGCTGTTTTACAGCAACTAAGCTCTATGAACGTGAATCTTTTCCCTATTCAAAGAAAACTTAATGCTGAGTAGATATGCATTTGTAAACCAAATACTTCTTCATTTAAAAGCTAAAGTTTTAATGAACGTCAGAAAATAAAAGCGAAAGAAATTCCTAAAAGTTTTGTTTTACTTTATAGGACAACTCTGGTAACCACCATTATTTTTTTATACTGCTTCTCAATTCTTTTAATTTCTTTATCCACTGTTGACTGTTACGAGCAGCTGAAGATGCTGTTATGTACGAAACGTGTACTGGATTTTAAATTTTATTTTTGCAGTAATTCGGTAACAAATTTAATGGTTATGACTTGTTAACGTTGCCAATAATAATAACTGCTAAGGTAATTCAAATACTTACATACCTACATTCAGTTGAACGAACTTAAAGATGTTGACATCAAAACGAAAATATGAAAAAATATTTCTTCGGCGACTTCCTCTCGGCAGATTTCTGGCAAAAACTCTGAGAATAAATAAAATTGCCATGAAAAGTTTCTCTAAAATCTGTTGTTCGGAATTGACTTTAAACTGCAGGTCCCGCCACTCATGCATAAAATGAATACATACAACATTAGTAATGTGAGAAGCTGGGCCGTAATCCTAAGTGAAGGGCTGTAATGGCCAATTTTGTATGTATACATTTTTATTATTTTTGTATCTATATTTCTTAACCGTAGATCGAGCTTTGTATCAAAAATAATACATTTAAATTTTTGAGACTACATGACTTTAATTCAGAAAAAGTTAGATGTCTGATATATTTTTAATTAGTTAGTATTACCGCCATTATTTAAAGCTAAATAAAAAAAGAAAATTTTAATCATGACTCAAAAATTTCATAATTCTGTCTTATGTATCATTTTTGATACATAAGACTTTTCTACAGATTCTTTGGTGTTGTACATGTAATTTTATAAGTTTTCAAAGATTTCGTGAAGTTTTATCTTAAATAATACATTATTTATCGTATTTGGGAAGGAATTGAAAGATAAGCGTTGGATGAAAGTGAAAAGGTTACATTTTCTGTTCTTAAAATATTCTTGAGATTGATTTAAGTAGCCGTAGTCTAATATGAATAGTGTTAGATTATTAGACGTCAGACCAAGGTTCAAACCTCAGGTCAGACATTTCTAATTTACAACGAAGGTTGCAATGATCGAATTTGTATGTATGTATGTAATTTTCAAGCTGCTAAAGACTCTGAAAAAGAAGAAAACAGAAACTCGTCCTATGAACTGACGAAAGTATTGGCAGCAACAAACATGACAATAGGATGTTTATCGCCAAAGATGGTACTACTTGGAATAGAGAACCAGATGCCTTTAGTAGTTTGGAAAGAGAAAATATTTGTAATTTACGAGCAGATTGCTAGCAGCTGTATATTGTAGAGTCTTTCTGACTGCCCTTCTTATTTGTCTCGCGTGACAGACAAACATTTGAAAAAGTGTTTCGTCCTATGTTTTATTTCATAGATATTACAGATGATAACAATTCGGTCAACTACGTAGGTATGAGATTACAGAATCATTCGCTTTGATCGGAAATGATGATAAATTTACACCTATTATGCCTTTTCGAAAAATGAGCTGATAGTCTTTCTGCTTTTAATAATCTCAATAATTTGGCGCTGTAGATGAGTAACTAATTGCATTTTATGGTCGTTATATACATTCGTGGTTCACCAAAATAGAATTGGCAGTTTTAGATTCAAGGACATGCTACGTGCGTAGCAACTACTTACAGCTGTATTTGGGGAAACCTGTAATCGGGAAATCAGAGAGGAATCAAAGAGAGAGCATTGTTATTGACATAATCGATGTTCTATTGCAAAGAGAAATTTTTTTATTTCACTTGACGTTGACAACAAATTTTTCTAATCAAATATAACAATAGTTTGTACAATCAGGCTTCAGCCATTACTCAATTGAGAGCGTTGCTGACGCGAGTGACAATAAGGTGCCCTATCTAAACAATTGGAAACTTATAAATCGCCACAAAGCAAGGATGCTAGATGTTAAATTAATACCACTTGGAAAGAAATAAAACCAAGCTGACATGAAGTGTTTGATTTTTACGTAAAAAACCATGCTGTAATATTCATCATGTCAAAAATTTTGGCGTAGTTTTCATGAAAGTGAAAATCAATTAAAAAATAACCCAAAATATTTAAATTTTTTAACAAAATCTATCAATAATCGTGACAATTTTATGTTACTACAAGTATGTATCGAAAGAGATACATAAGCTAAAATTATAAAGTTTTTAAGGCTCGATCTACGGTTAAATACAAAAGAAATGTATTCATGTTCCATTTGCTAACATTAACATTCCATTTTATTGACAAGTTTTCTTCTCTTCTCTATTACTTTTTTACAATTTCATTAAAAGATCACTTTTTCATTCACTTACTGACACAGAATCACTTGAAGTTTATAGAAAAAGTTGTAGATTTTCTATGTTAACTTCTTACTATTTTTATAGTCATAATCTTTTGAAAAGCATTTTTAATATTAAAAAATTTAATTTATTTTTTTAATTTTTAAAATTGCTTTTTACATTGTATTTCAATAATTTAAACTTGCCATTTAGATTTTAACATTCAATTTGAATGTTTTTTTTATTATAAATACCGAGCAGCTGTAGGCCGATAACAAATAAGCGACTTTACACAACCGCCTTTTTGAACATTAAAAATTTTACTAATGACGCTGCAACTTTCACCATTGTCAATGAGCTAAAATTTACTAGAAAAAAAGAAAAAATTAGCATTGTCTGCATTGTCTTGTGTATTGTTCTTTTGTGAATATACATATTTGTTGTAAATCTAATGCCACACACACAGAGATTCTATTGTTGCTTTTGTAGCATTTATAAAACAGCTCTTTATCTTTACAAAGCTCCATACTTACTACGCAAACTGTAGATACTCACTTCTTTTTGTACACAAAAACACGGCTGCAGATTTTGAAATTGTAAAACGGAAAAGACATTTAATGAGCAAAATTCTCTTTACAATTTCAAGTAGAATAACATGACTCTGAATTTTAACATCTAACAAGAGAAAATTGCCGAAAACAACATAGCACTGTAGAGTATGAAAACAACGCACAGAGACATTAATTTCTGCTACTACAGAAATTACTCTCTTAATACACCTCTTAACGCTCTCTGAGGTATGTTATTTTAATAATATTGTGGGCCTATTTATAACTTAATTAAGTTTTTCTTTTCTTAATCTTCATTACAATACCGCATGTAAGTTTTTTATTATCCTTTCTTTAATTTTCTTTGATTAAAAAATCTTTGAAAAATAACTTTAATTAAAAGAGTTTTTTTACACAGTTTAATTGCATGTTTTAAGTACGTGCACTGTTGGTTTACTAAACCTCTGGCGTATACTTTATTTATAATTGACATGTTCATTAAGTATACGCAGCCTCATAAAGTAAATTTAAAATATGAGTGTAATTTAATTTAATAGCATGGAATCTTTTTACTATTCCAGCGACAGTTGTTATTGCTCCAATTGAAGCAGTTAGAGGTCATGGTTTATAATCTAATAAATGAAATGGATGGTTTGAATGAGTTGACATTAACTTATTTCTCTAGAATAAAGGGAAAGAAAGAATAGCAAATACATATGATTGAATTATAGCAACTGCTGACTCTAATGCTAATGAGTAACACACGGTTGGACAGTCGAAATACAGCCAGCTTATGACATAGTGTAGGTTATCAGTTTTGTTGAGTAGAACACAAAAAACACTTGTTTTATTTGACAAAAACGGTATTTTTGATCTTTTCACACAAAATTATTGATTACCCAAATATTTTTTAATCTATTTTCAAAATTCAAAGTTTATTGAAACGGGAACAGATGAGCCTTTAAAATGGTATGCGTAAACGTATGGTTCAAACTTACATGTTATGAGTTTTGATCGGGTAAACTCGGAAAATATGAATATTTTTCTCAGTTTTTAAAGCTCATCTTAATTGCAAAATTTAATTAAAAAAGGTAAAATAAGTGATGATATGAAAGTGCATTATATTATAAGAGATTCACACATCGTTTGATCAAAACGGATAAAAATTACCGTAATAATTATTTAAATAGTATAACAGTCCTGTTATATTTGTGTATATGTCATCTTATCAAATGAACTTTAAGTTCAAAATTTTCAAAATTTTTGATGAACCTTGATTTTTTATCGGAAAATCTGTCAATTTTACATTTGGGCGACTATCAGAAGTCGGCTAATATTTGTGTTTTTTGAAAAAATTATTATTTCTGTTTGCGCAAACATTGGCCACCTTCTGTCGGTTGCTCAAACGTGAAATTGACACATTTTCTGATAATCAATCAAGATCCATCAAAAAACCCGAAAATTTTTGAACTGAAACTTCATTTGAAAAAAATTTATGTTCAAAATATAACACGATTGTTATACTCTTAAATAATAACTACGGTAATTTCTGTGCCATTTTATCAAAAGAAGTGTCAATCTTATCACAAGATAAAGCACTTTCAGAATGCCATCACTTATTTCATATTTTTTAATTAAAGTTTGCTACTATGAACGGACAAGCTTCAAAAATATGAAAAAAATTCGTATTTGTCAACTTTACCTAATCAAAACTTATAGTATATTAAGTTAAATAATACATATATGTATATCGTTTTAAAGGCCCATCCCTATTCTTTCTAACAAGATTTTAAATTTTGGACATCGATTCAGAAATGTTTGTGTAATCAATTAATTTGTGCGAAAAGTCAAAAATACCGTTTTTGTCAAATAAAACAAGTTTGGAGGGTTCAACAAATATAAAAAAATATTTTTGAGTTCTACTCAACAACACACACAACTTTCTTTATGTCATTAGCTGGGTGTATTTCATATTTTTTATTTTGTCGCATAGTGGTATTTTCTTTTCATCAGATTACCAGTGCTAAAGGAATAAACGAAATGGGAAGAAAGTAGAATGGCAACTTATTTAACTTTTTAATAGACTGCAAGATTGAAAAACTTTTTTAAACATTTTGTGGAATTTTTTTTTTAAATACAAATTTGGCCTTTGATAAAGCATCAAGAGCTTTGTAAATTTACAAAGAATTTTTAAGAATCTTTTTACCACACTTACTTTTTTATCCTTTCTATGGTTATCATTATTTATGGTTTGCAAGATGTGAAAAGCATTATTAAATAGTTCTCTTCACACTTATATAAAGTTTATTTTTATCTTTAATTTCATGGTTCTTTTGTTATTTGGATACAGTACACTATTACTATAAGTATACTTTAAATGTTAAGGACATATTGGGTTCCTTAATATGCTGGTAGCAGGCTAACAAGAGTAATATACAACAATTCGCTTAAGCGTACGAAAATGTAAGGAAAATATTATTTTCCTATTTTTACGGCGAAAACTTTTACTCTTTTTATTTTCGATGGGATATTAATTCTTAAACAAGGGGAAAATTAGTAGAGTAAAACATTTTATACAACGTCTTAAGGACACTATGGATTTGAGTGCTTTTTAGGCACTTGAAATATCGTCAATGCATTAAATTTGTATGCCCAAAACAATCATAGTCTCCAACACACTCATAATATATCCAATATATGACTTATTATTAATTATGCACTTATGAGACGCGCTTTAAAACCTATCCTATTTGCAAAACCCTGTGTAGTGTGTTTGACTAGTCGAAGTTATCATACCCTTTGTATGTAGCTTAATATCAACACATTCTTGCTGATATTGTCCACATTGCATAAATGTTGGGACAGCAGGTATTATGCTGCCTCAGCATATTCCCACCGCACACATAGTGTGCGAGAATTAAGAATTTAGTGTACAATTAGTTTTCTGAAGAGAAAGAATAAAGGTGACAGAAATGAAAAGTCACACAATAAATAAAACGGTTTTATTACACCTCTTTGTAGATTAACTCGATGCCTGAACTCCGAACATAATATTACGGTATTCGAAAATTTAGTCCGAAATCATCTGATGAAAACCCACCTGCAACAATGAGAAAAGTTACTCTCGATACAAAAAACAATGAGATTCGTTAAAATTGTACCCTACTCAACTCTGTTTGCTTGAAAAAGTTTTAACACTGAGAGGATTTATGCTGTCAATACAACAACATACATGAAATAGATGTTTTAAAAGCGCAATGTATGAAATATAACACCAAAGAATATTTTAGTAGCACAATTGACAAAGAATTAATGAAATGTATATTTTTCATTTGTTTTGTTTATGCTTTGCTGCTGCTGTCTTTATTATAATTAATACGCATGCAGCTCACCTCAGGCTACAATTGCAAAATTGTTGTGCATGCTGCGTTGCATGCTGCGTATAAGAGAAAATTAAGTTTAAGTTTTTTGTAAGTCAATCTAACTAAATTTCTATGATTATACACTATATTGTCCTTTATTAAAAAATCATTCAAATCCAAACGTATATTGCCCAATAAGTTATTATCAATCCAGGCACTGTAATTCTTGTTGTGAATTGCAAAACACCAAATACAGCATGTTTGTAAATTTTGCTAACAACCTGCAAAAAAAAAATAAATAAATAAAAAGAAAAAGAAAAAACTCAAAGAAATAAAAACTTTTTATAAAAAATTTCTAATATGTTTCAAAAATGTAAAAAAAAATTGAGAAACCAAACTTAAAAATAAAACTTAAAAACAAAACGCATTCAATAAATATAAAAACAAATTGAAAAATATTTTGTACTCAGCAGTTGGTAATGCTAAGCTACGAACTCGAAAAATAAAGGAACACAAAACAAAGAATAAAATAACACACACACACATTAAGTTAAACATTTGCCGAAAAAGGAGAAACAACACATAGGTATGTACGAGTACTTATATAAACTGCTTTTAATATGTGTAAGACCAAGCATTGCACCATTGGCGATGGTGACTAAAAACTTAATACCTTGCACAAGCACTACACAGACTTGCTTATGATAAAAATTTCATACAAACGAAATAATTGTCCAGTTGATCTCTTCCAATTATATTCCTGACTGGCATCTGAACATTTCAAGAGTACATAATTGCAAGTGTATGCACAAGCGTATAAGAACCCATATCCACTTGATACACTTTGTTGTATATTTTTAGGGGATCACGTTACCTTTATGTTTAAATATAAGTGTTGAATGAGAACACTTAATTTCCACACGATTTTTAGGTAATATTTGGAAAAATGATTTCCTTTAGTAAAACAAAAGAGATTAACTATCATATAAAAATAAAACATGTGAGAATGTTTATAATACAAAATATCAGGGAATATTGAATGACACTATGCACTTAGAAACAAAAATTAATTATACTGGAGTAAAGACATGGTGTTAGCTGTAGAACTCAAAATTATTTTTTATATTTTTTGAATCAAGTGTGTGTGAACTAGCTTAAAGATGTTGTTGTTACTATTTCTTGAATCGACCAAATTTGTTTTATTTGAAAATAAAATTGATACCTTTAAAACCGATAAACAGTGGACGGCAAAAGCTACAAAAGCAAAAACAATGAACTTGTTCACATGATCAACGAATAAACAAAAATATAGCAGCAACATCAGTATAAAAAAGGGATAAACAAGTAAACAAACAACAACAACACTGAAAGGACAAACGTAAATAAAATACACAAACAACAATAACTTAAAAAACATGTTTACACTTATAGAGATTTCGCGAAGGCAAAGTCATTCTCCTTCAAGGGTATTCATCAGACTGTTTACCCTGCGATATAAAAGGCAAGATATAGCAGGCAACATGATCAGTAAAAATTCAGTCAGTCTTGTGTCTATACGCGTTGCGTGTGAAGAGAATAATCGTGGTTTGAAAAACTCCGTTGTAAAGATCTAACGAACAATTGTTAGTGAGTATGCGGAAGAGTGAAAAGAAGAATAACCATTAAAGGAATTGTTTTTGTTTACATCAAATTGTAAACAGTGGCACACAGAATTGTGCGAACAATAAAGGAATGATTTAAAACCAAAGAAAAATTAATTTTTGTTTGCAATCTACGAACTCATATTTGAAACGTTTTTAAAAAGGTAAAAACGTAGCAATATTCTTCACATCTGCTTCTTAATTGACCCATTGTGGCCTGTTTGTAATTGTAAATGGCTAACAGACAGGTTTTCTGATTTTCATTTTTTTTTTTTAATATCAAACTTTGAAAACGATGGAGATGAAAACATAGTGTACCTGAAAGATTATTTTTTGCTTTAATTTCTAAATCTTAAATACACGTTATAGGTATTCAGTACACGAATATTGAAACCGTCAGCAATTCCGAACACGTTTCAATACAAAGTATAAAAAAAAATAAACAAAATATAGAAATTTTAGGAATGTGATTTTTGGATATTTTTTTAGCCAAGTAAACATCATGATGATGATGACGGCAACGATGGGAATGACGGTAAGCATGGCGTTGTTGTAAAAGTATAAGTAATATTGTAACAACAAAATTGAAGAGAAAATAACGTTAAAAATAATGATTTTAGCAACATGCGACGGACATACAAACGACGGAAAAACGCTTAATGTAAGGTGTAGTAGCAATAAATCCCTTACTTTTTCCTGGTCAATCACTTGTTGTGACTTTGAAGGTCACTTCAATTTTTGTTTTTCATTGAAACTCGCTTTGGTTTTGAGCAGAAAAGCAAGATTTTGTGTATTAAATTTTCATCAGCATATTTTTATTGGTTTTGTTTTTATTTTATTTGATCGTTGTTCTATGCCAGAAGACTTTTGGTCTTATAGTTATTGGGTAGGACTTTATCTACATTTACAAAAGAAGGCATAAGTTAGTAATTAAAAATAAACAGCAAGAGGTGTAATCACATAAAGATTTTTGAATAATATCGTAAAAGAATGCTTTTAAACTTAAAGCATTAGTTATTAAATGGAACTTCCGAACTTTGACAGTTGATAACGGCATTACAATACACTTCCAACTAGGCTATGACAACTTTATCTGTCAAACTAGTTGTGATTTATTTAATATTCATAATCAATGAAATATGTTAGTTGAATGACCTCTGTAGCAGTTGGCAATTGAACCTAATTTTCATCGAAAAATCACCTTCAGCGACAAGACATATTTTTGAATGAATGAGATCCATGAGATCCAATTAAATCCGAAAAAATCCCTGTTTAGTGTGGATTTTGGGCTGGCGACGGCCTTGAGAATGACGTTGGCCATTCCATCACTGTCAACGGCGAGCATTATGAGTCAATGATCATAAATTAATTTTGATCTGAATTTGATGATCTGATTTGATAAGCTCACACAGCTAATGTCACATTAGATATAGTTCGTAGATTGCAAATAAAATAAAATTAAATTTGTGTTTAGTTTTAGATAAATTCTTTATTGTTCACACAATTCCGTATGCCAGTGTTCGCAACTTGATGTAAAAAACAACAATTTACTTTGTTTGTTATTATTCTTTACACTCTTTTGCGTAAGCACTAATAATTGTTCGGCAGATCTTTCTAACGGAGATCTTCAAACCACGATTATTCTCTTCACACGCAACGTGTCTTCACACTAGACTGACTGAATTTTTACTGATCCCGTTGCCTGCTTTGTCTTGTCTTTTATATACCAACGTAAACAGTCTGATGAATGATCTTGGGTTCACCTTATTGATATCTCCATATATGTAAACATCGTTGTTTCATTGTTGTTTGTGTATTTTGTTTACATTGTTTGTTGTGGCATTTTTGTTTACTTGTTTATCCCCTTTTTGTTACTGATGTTGTTGGTATATATTTGTTTACTTGTTAATCATGTAAACAAGTTTATTGCGTTTGTTTTTGTTTAATGTTAGGGGTTTTCTTTAGTTGCAGAGGTATGCGAATAAGTAACAAACCACAATGACCTTCAAACTCCCAAAAACCCTGATTTATGAGTCAGTCATGAAAAGTTGGCCATTTCGAATGAGCTGCACCTAACGATGTTATGTACCACACTTTATAGCATCAGTAGCTCTTTCAAATGAATATAAAATGTCGATGATATCTCATATATAATACCCAATAGTATTGCCAACGTATTCAATTCCGTCGTGTGTTGAACCCTAAAGACGAATAGTAGAGATGAAGAATTGTCATTCACTAAACAATTAAACAAGTACGATGTCTGAACTTTTTTGAGGGATGTTATATTCCACAAATAATGGCATCAACATGTCTTAAAAACGAATAGAAAATGTCGATGTTATCTCATACGCACGTTGTTTTATTTAAATTTAAGGATAAGAAACGTTTGAAAAACATCCTATATATACATAGATGTGATAAGAATTATGTAATCATTTTCTTCTTTAAGCATATGCTTAAGTTCTATAACGCAATTACTCGTTTTAAGCCACAAGTAGTTCTGATTTAATTTTTTTCTGTATGATAGAAAAACAATTGCTTTAAATTAGTTTATGCCGAATTTTAATCAAGTTATGGTTGCTGACATTTGTTTGTTTATTTTTTCAAGTTCATGCAGCTTTTAAGCACTAAGACGTGTTGCACACTGTTTGACCAAATATTTTCCATTCAAACTTGCCTAACATTGTTCATAGATTTTGAAAATATGAATTTAGAATTGGTGTTGCTGCATGTGATGTTGTGACACTGTGAGATAAAAGTGTCGTAAAATGTTCAAAACACACCTGAACAATTTATGCAAATCCGCATATGCTGACTTAACTACGTAAACTTTTTCGTTTGTTTACAGAGCTTAAAGCATGAGGTTAAAGTGTTATGGCACCTTTAACTTTAAAATATTCATCATTAAAGAAATGCGAAATTATTATATTCTTTAAATTTCGTTGAAAAGAAGTTCGAACTTTTTTTTATTTTTATGCACTTTGCTGGTGTTGTTAAAGTTCTGTTACTCATTTCCCCTACACTATAGTTTAGCTAACAAAAAAAGATGCTAAAGCGGATGCATTCATTGTTTTGTGCAAACCATGAACATTTTTTGATGTTTTTTAGCCGGAAATGGCACTCAATTCTTACAGAATTTTTATTTTGTCTGAGTCACATGAAAGGACCGGATGAAATTAAAAATTAACACAGAACATGCACTGAAAGTATATCGAAAAAGATGTATGATAGTGCTTTAAGTCACTTTGAGAATAAATTTAGGGTATCCAAGTATTATGTGTCAACTATGAGTTCATGACACAGAGCCCAACATGCCTTCAATATTATTGCGTTAACAGAGGTCTACAATCGAGAGCACTTAGTTATTTCAGCTTGAATAAAACGTGCAGACAATATGTCCAATGTTTTGAGAAGATTTCAGCTAATAGTTTACCTTAGCAGCAATAATGACAGTTTCGAAAACAGCGGAATGCAAGTTAAGTTGCACTTCACTGAAAATCTCATGATTTACTCGCAAGTGATTACGTCTCTAAAGACACCAGTTTCAACGTTCGTTATTGTCCATTAATGCCGAGGATTTCTCGGCGAAATTTCAAATCATTCAAAGGTTAGTCGTATATGGGTGCCGGAAAAGAGGGATATCTTTGGAAATTGCATTGGTCAGTGCCTGTACGTAGCTCGCAATATCCAACATGCTACAGGTCATAGGTAGTCCGATTGCTTCAGTAATCTTGGATTTTATCCATATTTATTATAGGGAAGCTCAATTTTGTTGGCAGTAAGAGAGTATCTGCATTATTAATCAACTCTGCTGGGCATATATGAATAGAAAGAATATGAATAGAAGAGCTATCTTTAAATTGCATGGCCATCAATCGCAAAATTGGGATTTTTACGGACCCCTGCAGCTTTGGTAGGCATGTTGACGGACTCAGCAATCTGGCAAATGACAGAGACAGGAGATGTGGGTCTAATGAGGAACAAGACACTGTCTTTCATCTCATTTGTCAGTAGCCTGCTCTTGTCATAAAGATATGTAGGTTTTTGATTTTGGTCTAGAGAAGGTTTTTCCTAAGGTGTTCGCCCACCTAATCCAGGTACGTAGGTTGGATTGGTAGTTTTGATACCAAACCTCACTTGAGCGCGCATAGCGGCCCTTTGTGACACCAATAAGTAAGCGAATTCTACCAAGCTTATCAATAACGCTTGCTAACCATTGTGGGCCAAGTGAGTATGGCAGTGCAGCCGGAGCCCTCATTGACCCACGAGCTTTTGCCAGAAGACTGCTGAGAGAAAGTCGTTGAGGAAATAGTTTTTTCTTCCCAGATGTCTGAACTGTGGTTTGAACCACTATATGAACACAGTTATATGAACAGAGCGACAAAAATAGTTAAAATTGTAAATTTGTCTTGAAACTTATACAACACTTTCTTAAAAATTAATTAAATATCAGTAAGAAAACTATATACATACATACCATACATTTTTACATTGTACATGTAAATACATATGTATGCTTATTGTATATGCCACACTTAAACTGCAATTTAATTATAAATAATTTCCTGCTATAAGTGTGTACAAGTGTTGTGGTACAAGTGTGCTTGCCTTTTCAGTGTATGTGGTAGGAATTATTATTTATTCGAATTGAAGGATTTAATAAAGGTAAATAAATAAAAACTATAAAAAATTAAGAGTTTGTAACTATTTTAATTTAAATTTTTAAAAGTTCAACTTTTCATATTGACACTAATGTACCCTACATAAAACGAGCAGAATGAACTAAGGATTTGAATTATTATTTTGTAGATTTTTTAAATCAATTCTTTTTGATGTAATAATAATCGGCAAGAATAAACATTGTTTGTCAGAAATCTGCTGAGAAGTGGTAGGAAACTATTTTTTTCTCTATTGCGGTTTGAACCGTCGCTTCACGTCTTATAAGCCAACACACTACCTTCTAGACTACGGTGACTTTTTCACAGTTTTAGTACATCAAAATGATCTCAGTAAATATAGCGCATTATACTATTTCAGCACAATTTAAATCGCAATGTGCATTGCAAAGTGTGTCGCTATGAAGTAAGCATCGATATACATTCTCCATAGGCAACATTTATTCTGAATGAGCCTTAATTTTTATTTTGTGCTATTGATGACATCTATGGAACATATTTACACACATACATACATAACTGGTCATAATAACCCTTCAGTCAGGATTGCGATCTAGTTTCTCACACCACTCATGTTGTTTACCTTAATTTTATACATGAGTGTCGGGACCTACAGTTTAAAATCGACTCCGAACGACAGATTTTTTGAGAAACTTTTGCATGGCAATTTTATTTACTCTCAGAGTTTTTGCCAGAAATCTGCTGAGAGGAATTCGCCGAAGAAATATGATTTCATATTTCGTTTTGATGCCTGACCTGGGGATCAAAGCCTTACGTCTATCAGGCCAACACACTACCTACTAGACTACGGCGACTAAAACATATTCAGTATACATCAAATCAGTGAACAAACAACATCATCTCATATATTCGTATTAAAGATGACGAATTTTGTACCAGAAAAAGATGATTTACGGAAAGCATTAATTTTTTGCTTTCATTTGAAATGTTGGAAGTTGCATTAAATGCTTGTCGAGGCATACTCTAATCGTGCTCTATCAGAGGTAACATGTAGAATATGGTTCCGATGGTTCAGATATAACGATTTTGATGTGGGAAATTGGGGACATGGAAGACCACCAAAAAAATTTGAAGAGGCCGAATATTGTATAAAGATGCCACTTTGAGTGTGAAACAAATGGCAGAAATGTTAAATGTTGCACAACATGCCATCTTTATAAGCCATGAGAAAGATATAAAAGTGCGAAAAATGGACACAGATTCAACAGACTTCCTTCCTTCCAACTACTATTTGTTTTCATTGATGGGACTCTCATTAGCAGAGCAGCAACAAAGCAACAAAGCTACAAAAACAAAAACAATGGACTTGTTTACATGAGCAACGAACTAACAAAAATATAGCAACAAAATCAGTAAAAAAAAGGGATAACCAATTAAACAAACAGGCAACAACAACACCGCAATGACGTAAACGTAACATAATACAGAAATAACAATAACGTAAACAACATGTTTACATTTATAGATATTTCGCGAAGGTAAAGTCATTCTCCTTCAAGAGCATTCATCTGACTGTTTACCCTGCGATATAAAAGGCATAACAAAGCAGGCAACGGGATCAGTAAAAATTCAGTCAGTCTTGTGTCTATACGCGTTGCGTGTGAAGAGAATAATCGTGGTTTGAAAAACTCCGTTGTAAAGATCTAACGAACAATTGTTAGTGAGTATGCGGAAGAGTGAAAAGAAGAATAACCATTAAAGGAATTGTTGTTGTTTACATCAAATTGTAAACAGTGGCACACAGAATTGTGCGAACAATAAAGGAATGATTTAAAACCAAAGAAAAATTAATTTTTGTTTGCAATCTACGAACTCATATTTGAAACGCTTCTTAATTGACCCATTGTGGCCTGTTTGTAATTGTAAATGGCTAACAGACAGGTTTTCTGATTTTCATTTTTTTTTTTTAATATCAAACTTTGAAAACGATGGAGATGAAAACATAGTGTACCTGAAAGATTATTTTTTGCTTTAATTTCTAAATCTTAAATACACGTTATAGGTATTCAGTACACGTATATTGAAACCGTCAGCAATTCCGAACACGTTTCAATACAAAGTATAAATAAAAATAAACGTTATAAAAATCTATTGAACAATTGTTATTGTTTACGCAGACGAGTGTAAAGAAGAATAACAAAACAAAGCTGAACGAACGGGTTATGGGGTAGGGTTAGTATTTGGGGTAAGAGGGGTAGGGTATATAATGCACAAACCTTTTATATTTTAATTATGTGTTAATAAATAAATATTAGTGTTGTTTTATTTGTATGTATTTTCAAAAACGTTATAAACGTATTTATTTGTATTTGTTTTATAATATATGTAATTTGTTCACAATTGTTCGAAATATGTTTTTAAGTCTGTTAATATTCACAATGTTTGTTATTTCACAATATTATTTATTATTATAATTAATTTTCACTATATAATTTAGTTCACACGCTTAAGGCTTTTTGGGTAGTTGTTATTTGAAGATCGATAATCAACTGATCTTATAAGGATCAAATAATTATGTTGAAGGTGTTGATGAAGTGTATACGTGATGTGTGTGGTGAATTTTGATATGTATGATGAATGTTGATGTGTGTTGGTGTTATTATGGTTATTGTTTTTAAAGATGTTTGTGTTGTCCTATTGGAAGTCAGGGTTAGGTTTGTGTATTTGTTCACTCGTGTGAACATCCTCCCGGGCCGGCCACCTGCGAATAAAAACAAATTATTTGTAATTGTCCAAAAGGTGGGTAAGGGTATTAATTTTTTTTTTCACTCGTGGTTTCAGGGTTTTCCCATGGGTACAGATTTTCAATTCCGACCTGGAGATCAACCATAACTTCTTGTGGGGTGGAACCTGAAATTGGACTTTGGGTGGGTATTAATAATTGTGGGTGTTTTGGGTAAAAATTTGGGTAGGTAAGGATGGTGTTCGGGTGAGTAATGGGTGTGTAACGAGGATAAAAATGGAAGATTTGAAGGAGTTAATTAGTGGGCGGGTAGGACTACGACCTTTGTTATGGGTCGAGTCAAGGTTCCGGTTGATGTCCGAAGTTCAACTACTCTAGGTAGTCCATCGGAACCTGGGTGAGTTTTGGTTACTCGTCCGAGTAACCACTCATTTGAGGGTAGATTGTCCTGTTTGATGACGACAATGTCATCCACTTCCACAGGACGTTTAGGGTTTTTCCATTTATAACGTTTATGGAGCTCTTTCAAATATTCATCCTTCCATCTTTTGCAAAACTGATGGTGTTGAATTTTCAACCTTTGCCATCTGTTTGCTAGGGTAATATTTTCGTTACTGAAATCGGGTTCAGAGGGTGATAATAAGGGTGAGCCAATTAAAAAATGACCTGGGGTTAATGGGTTAAGATCTTGAGGGTTTTCACTCGACGGGCTTAAGGGTCTTGAGTTGAGGCATCCTTCTATTCTAGCCAATAGGGTTGCTAGTTCCTCAAAGGTATATTTAAAATTTGCGAGCTTCTTAATATGGGACTTGAAGCTCTTTACGCCGGCTTCCCATAAGCCGCCCATATGTGGAATTAAGTGCCACGGGTGGGATAAAGTGCCACGTCAAGTTTTGAAAGCTATTGGTTGATGTAACCAATCCCTTCAACTGTTTGAGGATTTCCTGTCGCTGCCTTTTAATTAGTTGGCTAGCTCCAACGAAGTTGGTTCCATTGTCGGAATACACAGCGACAGGGCATCCCCGCCTCGAAAAGAATCGGGCAAATGCTACCATAAATGCTTGGGTAGACAGGTCAGATGTGGGCTCTAAGTGGATAGGTTTAGTAGAAAAGCAAACAAATACGTAAACATAACCTTTGGTTATCCTACATGTTCTACCAATGTAGGATTTTATGTCAAATGGTCCGGCAAAATCAACTCCAACAGTATTAAATGGTCTGCTAATTTGGGTACGTTCGGGGGGTAATGCAGCCATAAATTGGGTAGTTTGGCGATTCCTATATTTCGTGCAGGGTACGCACCTATTGACTACAGAACTGATAAGATTCTGCAGTCTCGGAATCCAAAAATTCGAGCGAATTACTCGCAACATTAGACGATTTCCTCCGTGTAGGGTTATAAGATGAACGTGTTGGGTTAATAATTTAGCAAAGGCGCTAGGGTAGGGTAATAAAATAGGGTGTCGTTCATCATATGTTAAGTTGTTGGAGTTTGCCAATCTGCCATTTGTGCGCATGATATTCTTTGCGTCCAAAAAGGGTGTAAGGGTGAGTAAATTGCTTTTCTTGGGTAAAGGGTTCGATTTCTTCAGACAAGAATATTCTTCACTGAAATATTGTGTCTGACAAAGAATTATCAGTCTATCACGGGTAGCTTTGATCTCATGCGCATCAAGTTCAATACTCGGGTGGGTTAATAATCTATTGAGTCTTTCGTCAATAGATTGTGGAATTTTTCGACCCAGAACTACGCTGTCATGTCGAATTCCATTTCTTCGAGTAACTGATGCGCGATCACAAAATCGATAGACATATGACAATATTCTAAGTGCTTTGGACCATTTAGAAAATCTTTCCAAAATGTCCTGGGTAGGGTGGGTAGAATCCATAGATGTTTTTGGGTTCAAAGTCGTAGAGAACGACTGACAAATTTTAGCTTCAGCTTGAGTTTCGTAGGGTAAATGTGTTGTTGGCCACTTTGTTCGATCTTCCTTCAACCAAGTTGATCCATTCCACCATAGCTTGTCGTCCATCAGTTCATCTGCGTTGCATCCACGACTGGCAACATCGGCTGGGTTGTCGTAAGAGGCCACATGACTCCAGTTCTTGGTTCCTACCGCTTCGGCTATTGCAGACACACGGTTAGCCACAAAGGTGTTCCAGGTAGTCGGGGGTTTCTTGATCCATGCCAAAACTATTGCGGAGTCCGTCCAGAAACGCATTGGGTATTGGGTTAATTGCAGCTGGGTAATTATGTTCTGTGCCATTTTTGCCAACAACACTGCACCACAAAGTTCTAATTTCGGTAAAGAAATAACCTTGATAGGTGAAACTCTCGTCTTAGCGACGAGTAGGGTTACGGACATAGGTCCGTTTATGGGTATAACTCGTGCGTATAAAACCGCAGAGTATGCTTTTTCAGAAGCATCTGAAAAGCCATGAAACTCAATTTTTGCTGAGGGTGAAAAATTTATCCATCTAGGAATTCGAATATTGTCAATGTTATCATAAAACTGCAAAAACTTGTGCCATTTAATAAGTGTGAGTGGGTTAAGACATTCATCCCAAGCTGTATTATCCTGCCAGATTTGCTGCATCATTTTGGCGGATATTATAATTGGTGCTAACCAACCAGCTGGGTCAAAAAGTTTAGCGATGTCAGATAAAACTGCTCGCTTAGTGTAGGCTGGTTTTCTCTCTATTTTTGGGGCCTCAAAGAAAAAATTGTCCTCTTTTGGATTCCACCGAATGCCTAGAGTTTTAGGGTTTTCCGATTCCGGAAGGGTGAGTAAGGCATTGAGTTGGTGGTCCATTGGTAAATTATCTAGGAGCTCTTGGGTATTTGATGTCCACTTTCGTAGAGGAAAACCAGCAGATTCAAGTGCATTGATTAACTGTTTTTGAGCGATTTCAGCCTCTTGAACAGTATGAGCACCGGCTAGTACATCATCGACGTACATATTCTCTCTCAAAATTTGAGATGCAATTGGGTGGTATCTTGAATGTCTGCGGCTAATTTGTGTAGGGTTCTGATAGCCAAATAAGGGGCACAGTTAACGCCAAATGTGACTGTTTGCAGTTCGTAATCTTGAATGGGTTCGTTGACGCTTTTACGGAATAAAATTCTTTGATAGGGTGTGTGGGTAGGGTTCAATTGAATTTGCCTATACATCTTGGTGATGTCGGTATTAAAAACAATCTTATAAAAGCGCCATCTCAAGATTGAAACAACCAAATCTTGTTGTAGGGTAGGACCAATGTGTAGGGTATCATTCAAGCTGTTGCCGTTCGAAGTTTTGCTCGATGCATTAAAAACAACTCGAATTTTTGTCGTAACACGATCGGGTTTAACAACAGCATGATGGGGTAAATAATAATGGGTATTTGAAGAAGTGTTAGGGTTAAAAATTATGGGTTTCATATGACCTAAGTCAATATACTCTTGTAGCGCGTTATCATATTCAAGTTGTAGATCGGGTTTCTTTAGTAAATTCTTCTCATTTCTTAAATATTGAGCCATCGCTATATGGCGCGAGTTTCCTAACTCAATTTGAGGGTTACGAAATGGAAGAGTTACTTGATAACGGCCATTGGGTAAACGACGGGTAGTTGTCGTGTAAATTTTCTCACAAGTACAATCATCTTCGGATTGAATGGGTTCTTGCGGAATTTCTTCAATTTCCCAAAATTTGGTCAAAAATTGATCAAGCTTGACAGAACTATAATAAGAGACGATTCTTCGGGTAGGGTGAGAATTTTGTACTGGTCCGGTTAAAATCCAACCAAACTCAGTTTCTTGAGCTATTAATGTGCCAAGAACATCTTTCTTAACACCAGCTCTGATAATTTGTGTGTAAAAATCGCTACCAATTATAATATCAACTGGGCGGCTTTCATAAAATTTAGGATCCACCAATGGGATTCTGTCCAACTCTTTTATGAAAGTAGGGTTTAAGTTTTGGGTGGGTAAATTGCGGGTGAGGGTTTTGACAACAATTGCCTGAATATTCAATGAAAATTCCTTATTAGTGTTAGAACCAAGATGTATATTACACATCTTGTTCGAACGTGCTGAAACAACCTCATTTAGACCTGAGATTTCAGCAACTATGGGTAGGATGGGTAAGTGTAATTTGCGCCTTAGCTTATCAGAAATGAATGAAAAGTCTGATGCTGGGTCAATAAGCGCTCTAGCAGGGAATTCTTCACCGTGTATTTGAATATTCAAGGCAGCTGTGCCTAATAATTTAGCTCTGTCGTCTAATTGGGTTTTGCTTGATTGGGTTTGGGTAGAGAAAGACTGTATTGCACTTGACGTAGAGGGTTTATCGTCATTCTGTGGGTTAGTGTTTGGGTTGGGTTTGTGTAAAAGGGTGTTATGTCTGCTGCCACAGTATCTGCATGTGAATGTACTGCGACATTCTGATACCATGTGACTAATGGCCAGACAATTGTAACAAATTGAATTCTTTCTTACGAATTCAATTCTTTCATTTACTCCCAGGGAAGTAAATGATGAGCATTCCCTCAAAGTATGGTTACTTTTGCACAGTTTGCACAATGAACCATCGGGTTTTTCCTGGGTTTTTGGGTAATTATGGGTATTTGGGTGGGTTTGGGTTGAATTCGAGGGTTTGCTCTGGAATACGTTTGTGGATCGGGTATCCTTCCTATTATTGTGTGTCACATTATGGAACGTTTTTACTCTTCTGTCAATTCGATTGTTGATGTCCTGGAGGAATTTGTGTTTTGGGTGGGTGTTTGGGTTAGGGTTAGAGTTACTTTCCGGAACATCATTGACAGAAGTGAGTTCCTTGAATGTATTTGTTAGAAATACATCCACATCTGTCCAGGAAGGCATTTCAGCACAATCCTTTAGGGTTTTCTCAAATTCCCTTCGGGTTTCTTTGGGTAATTTTGTCAAACAGAGATATACTATGATAGGATCCCAATTGTCCGTATCTATCTCCAATGTATTCAAATTTGCAATACAGCAATTTATCTTTCTCTGCAGTTTTCTTATTGAAATACTGCACATAGTGTTTACCGCTGGTAAATTTAAAAGGGTCTTAATTTGTGCGTCAATTTGCATTCTTTTATTCTCATACTGATTTACCAGTTGGGTCCAAGCAATAAAAAAAAACCGTCATTAGTCAAGGGTGCGTTGTCGACTATTTCTTTAGCTTCGCCGCTGGTCTTATTTTTAAGGTAGAAAAGTTTTTCTACACCACTTAGGCGGGTATTATTGCCATAAATGGCCTTGAATAGGTCTCTGAACGAGGCCCAAGACTTGAAATCCCCACTGAATGTTTGCATATCGCAAGGGGGTACGTTAAATCCAACTGATTGGGTGGGTTGTGAGGGTTCGGGTGGGGTGGTGTTTGAATTTTTGGGTTGAGTTAAATTTTCTATAGATTCATCTATGGAAATCATAGATGACCTATAGAATTTTTTAGCCGATCTCACATTCCTGGAGAGGCCATTAAAATGTATCGAATTGGCTACTTCGGGTTCATTGAGTTGTGGCGACTCTCGGATCTGTCTGAATTTTCCGTCAATATTCGACCACAACTCTTCCAATTCATTCTTCATGAATCTCAATGCGGGTAGCGATTGAGACTTCTCTGTACTGGCCTTAAAATCTTCCTCAAAGGCACTTAAATCCTGTGGGATATAACGTAGAATATCGGCGGCTAAAGTTTTCAATTCCGACATATTTATTTTTTAAAATTTAACACAGAGGATTGGAAAGAATTCAATAAATTCCGATATTAAGTCGATTTATCACGGGTAAATTTGGTTTAAAAATATTTATTTCAGAATTGAAATAAATCTACTTAGCAGACAAAATTGCCTATTGGGTATCCTTTGTGGTTTTGTGACACTACACAAAGAGAACGGCAATATTTGTTACTCACAATATTTTGAAAATATTATCGAAGAAAAAGGGTAAATATTGGGTGGGTTTTATAAGATAATATTTCTTATTGTGAGTTTCTTTTTAAAAATTTAAAAATTCGCGATAAATTACACAATAATTTATAAAAAAAATGTAAATTGAAAATGTTCAACTTACCTTGTCTGCTGAGGGTAGGGTACAAACCAATTTTATTTTTCCAATTCCTCTTTGTGTGATGTTTGTTGTGTTGTGTACGTGTGCAATGTTAATAATGTTAATTTGTTAGTAGTTGCTTATATTTGTAATTGTTTTTGATTTATTCTTTTTTTTGTTAGTGAACTGTATTGAAATGCAATTGCTAGTGCACTTTATTTTCTTCAATTTTATAATTTTTGTCACTATGTACTTTGTTGCTACTTGTTTTGAATTTTGTTCAACTTTTTATTTTTCTTTTCTCACTTTGGTTCTGTTTATGTATTGTTCCAAAAAATGTACAATATCCCTGCCGTCAAATGAGTAGCTAACTACAAAAAAAACTAACTTTAAGTTTGCTTCTATAGACTAACTTAAAGCTAACTACTACGCAATGCAAAGTTTACATTAACCAAAGTGTATACAAACACTCCAATTCTTAACGCCGTTGGATATAGATAACTAACGTCTTAGACATTTGATTAGTAAACAAAACCGCGTGTCATCTTTTCGCTTTATATTTTTGGTTAAAAATTTATTGTTTGCGTAAAATAATTAAAAAAAATACACTAAATTAAAAAATACATAAATTCGAAAGGTTTGAAGTGTTTTTATTTGAAGTGAAGTGAAACAATATTAAAGGGCCGCTTGCCAAAAAAGCTTACGGAAATTATGTCACCAAATTTGTGCATGGACATAAACTTGTAGGGTGTTCATGGCAAGAAGCGTTTAAAAGACTTTGCTGCTTTTTATGACGCCTTAACAGGTAAGTGCTAATTTGAAAATATAATTTTCAACGAAGTCTTAAAACATGTAAAAATGTATATACATATTTTTTAAACAGATGCCTGTCGATCACTCGGCTCTCAGGATGTGGAAACTGAGCTGCGTAACACCTTAAAAATAATAAAAAAAAACGTTGTATTCATGCTAAGTGCATTAAAATTAAGAACGCAAATCAAAAAAATTAAAATATTTGAAAATGTTATATTTAGAAACTCTTTTTATCTTTTTTTTTTACCAACAAATGTGCAAAATATTATTTGTGATGTATTGAAATGAATTTATTTTATTTATTAATTTATTTTTTTTTTTATTTATTTATTTTATTAATTTATTTATTTTCTTTTTACATTAATAAACTTTTGTTTGCTATTAAAATATAAATTTTAAAAAACTGTTTCATTTCGAATAATTAATATGATAGCTTATTATTGTGAGTTTAAAGCCAACGTGTAAAGAACTGACTTTTCATTCACTGAAATTTAGCTAACTTATAGTCAGTTTAAAAAAAAACTAGCTTAAAGCTAATTAAAAGTAGTAAGTTTATAGCTAGCTACAAATAGGTTTACTTTAAGTTAACTGCTAAGTAATTAACTTTAAATTAATTTAAAAGTAATGCAGAGTCGGACAATTGACTACTTCCTAGGACATCGCAATGTTAAAATAGTTAGTCATTTCCATATAAAAGTAATCCAAGTGTCAACCACCACTGCTTGAGAAATAGTTAGTTTTAAGTTAATTTAAAGTCAACTGAGTGTACGACAGGGATGTGTTCCTCTTTTAATGTGTATTTTGTTTCTATTTTTTTTGAACCTTTGTGAACTTTTGTGTTTCCTTTTTTAATTTATATTTGTTTTGGGCTTTTAATTTTTTGCTTTTGTATTATTTTGAAAATGTATAATTTTTTTTCTTTAATGTAATATGTGTTTTGTTTGTATTTTTTGTGAACTTTAGTAAACTTTTGTGCTTGCCTTTTGATTTTAAATTTGTTTTTAACTTTTATTTTACTGTTCTATGTAATTTCACTTTATTTTTGTAATTTTAATATGTATTATAATTTTAAATATGTGATGTATTATTATTTTTGATTTTGCAATGTCTAATTTTTACTGTTCCATATGTATGTTGTTTTTGTTAATTCACTATTTATTTAGGGTAATTTTTTGTGATTATTGTTTTTGTTAATTGTTAATTTATGTTTTTTGATTTAAGTATTTTGTTGATTATCGAATACTGATTTTTGTTTGTAGGATATTTTGTAATGGTTTTTGTATAGGGTGATTTATTTTTAACACTGTTTTTGTTAGTGTATGTGTGTTTAGTTTAATTTGTATATCTGTTTCACTTTGCACTTATTTGTTTTCTGCACAGCACTATTGTTGTTATTGTTTTAAATTTCTTTTGATTTTAGAACAAATTTTTAAATTAGGGTTTTGTGGGGTTATATTTTTTAGGGTGGGGTAGAACTTGCACAAATTAGGGGGTGTTTTGTGGACTGTATACATACGTGTCGCTGTCTCTTCATTTTCCTTGAAGGACCATGAACGAACGGGTTATGGAGTAGGGTTAGTATTTGGGGTAAGAGGGGTAGGGTATATAATGCACAAACCTTTTATATTTTAATTATGTGTTAATAAATAAATATTAGTGTTGTTTTATTTGTATGTATTTTCAAAAACGTTATAAACGTATTTATTTGTATTTGTTTTATAATATATGTAATTTGTTCACAATTGTTCGAAATATGTTTTTAAGTCTGTTAATATTCACAATGTTTGTTATTTCACAATATTATTTATTATTATAATTAATTTTCACTATATAATTTAGTTCACACGCTTAAGGCTTTTTGGGTAGTTGTTATTTGAAGATCGATAATCAACTGATCTTATAAGGATCAAATAATTATGTTGAAGGTGTTGATGAAGTGTATACGTGATGTGTGTGGTGAATTTTGATATGTATGATGAATGTTGATGTGTGTTAGTGTTATTATGGTTATTGTTTTTAAAGATGTTCGTGTTGTCCTATTGGAAGTCAGGGTTAGGTTTGTGTATTTGTTCACTCGTGCGAACAAAAGCAAATAGTTGTCATTTAAATTAAGTTGCGAACAGTGGCATACGGAATTGTGCGAACAATAAAGAATTTATCTAAAACTAAACACAAATTTATTTTTATTTTATTTGCAATCTACGAACTCATAATTTAAACTTTTTTAAAAGGTTAAAAACGAAACCATATTTTTGAAATTTTATGAATTTTAAGCAATAACATGTAAAAATAATTGATGCTTTTATATTTATTTTGTTAATTTATTTATATTTTATTACATACATACCAATTATGTATGTATTTACAGCCCTTCAGTCAGGATTACGACCTAGTTTCTCACACCACTTATGTTGTGTGAGTGTGGAGGGACTTACAGTTTAAAGTCGACTGCGAACAACAGATTTTTGAGAAACTTTTCATGGCAAATTTAATTTTTTCCAGAGTTTTCGCCAGAAAACTGCTGAAGGGAAGTCGCCGAAGAAATACTTTTTTATTTTGTTTTGATGTCTGGCCTGGGGTTTGAACCCTGGCTTTACGTCTAATAAGCCAACACACTACCTACTATTTATTAATTATAAAACGAGAAAGCAGAACTTTGTGCAGGAGTAATAAACCTGTGAGGTCTTTAGCAAGCAGCAGTGTGATTGCCTTCATTGCCTTGTTGGAAGTAATAACCATTACGAATTCAGAATTATTCCTCAAAACATTATCTCTTATTCATTATTTCTTCAATTAATTCCTAACTGCCCACAGCTGGTGCCGACACACATTTCCACAACTCTGTACTACCGAGGCTATGCTTAACTAGTTCATGCAAGTTCCTTGGGTTTTTTTATTTCTCCATAATAAAGCATGCCAAATGAGTTTTGGAATAATTTAATTACTTCAGATGAGTCAAAATATTTAATTTTTTTTAGTACACATGTACTCGTATGCATATACAATTTAACCGCGTTGTCAAACTTGAATAAACAAAGAATCAAAAATTTATAATAAATAATTAAATTTATAAAATAAAAAAATAATTTATTTAAACAAAGAAATAGATTGTAAGTCTCTAGGGTTACAGGTTTAATACACTACAATATGCTTTTAAGGCATATTACCAATAATGACTTAATTAATGACAATTTTAACCTAGAAGTCACCTATTTCTTTGCTGAAAGAATCTGAGTTCTATTAAACAAACCCACAAATTACTGCACACTATAAGAAACTCATTCCAGGAAATTTTGCTCTTAACATTTTTCAAGTACACTAGAGCCCCACCTTGCGTCGATTCGATTTGCGTCGTTTCGATTTGCGTTGCTTTTTAAAAATTAACAAAACTCAGCTTGCGTTGTTGCAATTTCAACTTGCGTCGATTAAATTTAGCTGTAGAAGCCGAATTTGAAGGAATGGGAAGGATGATATTAATGAACTTTTATTGTCTCACGATGAGGAGGAGCTTGATAATGAAAATTTATTATCCATTAATATTCAGCATACTTTAGAAGAAGATGTTATGATAAGTGATATTACATTAGAGGAAAAAAAAGCTATACAATTAATTTCCCATGAATTGGATATATTTTAAGAAAACGCTCCTGACGAAAATCGTAGCGCGGGTGTAGCAGCATCTGTTGACCAAGCCATTAGTTGTTACAGGGAAATATATTAGCAAAAACATTTCTAAAAATTAAACAAACTTTAAAAATTTAACAAAACTGTAAGACCACCTAATCAAATGGATATACATAAGTGTTGTTGATTTGGATTTATTCTCTGAAGATAGCACCACATAAACTAAATAAAGCACGATTTCTTCTTTAAACCACTTTTTTATAAATGAATTTTATTGATTTTTGTTAATTTATTATTTTGTTATTTCTTTATAATAATTAAAAAACATTTACTGACCTAAATAAAATAATGAAAAATATTTTCATACTTCTCTTTTATCCGAAATCTTAAGGTTTTTGCTTCATTTTGAATTCTTGGTCCCAATAAATTAAATTTCAATGCATTTGTATTGAAAAAGTTGATTCTATTTGCGTCATTTCGATTTGCGTCGCAATTCTCCGGTCCCATTAACAACGCAAGTCGAGGCTCTCGTGAATTCTATAAGATTTTGGACGAAGACTTAATGCCACTGAAGCTACATATAATAATCGGAAAGCATTCTTGAAGAACACAAGGCAGTTCTTTTTTGAAATATTAGAAGGGACATGTTAAATATTTTTTGAGAATTAATTTTTAATTTTAATTTTTGGGTCTAAGTGCTATAGGCGGATAATTTACCATGGGAATATGCAGCAAACTATGCGTTTAGTATTCAGACGTATAATACATACATAATCGGCAATTACAACCCTTCAGTCAGGATTACGGCGTAGTTTCTCACACCTCTTATGTTGTGTGTGTTAACTTTATACATGAGTGGCGGGACCTACAGTTTAAAGTCGACTCCGAACGACAGATTTTTGAGAAACTTTTCAATTTATTTACTCTCATAGTTATTGCCAGAAATCTGCTGAGAGAAAGTCGCCGAAGAAATATTTTTTGTATTTTGTTTTGATGTCTGGCTTGAAGCTCGAAACCTGGCTTTACGTCTAATAAGCCAACTCACTACCTACTAGACTACGGCCACTATTATAATAAATGATTGAAATGTATCCTTTCTTTTGAAATAAATTGTCTCTTACGTGAACACAAAGACTACAACTAAGACAGAATAGTGAAAAATGAAGGAAAAACGAAACAAAGACTGTATGAATGTGTGTGACTTCTAAATTTATATGCTCAGTACTGCTAAACAATACCAACGTCAACTCAAGTCGCCATAAAATATTCATACGACTACTGAAAGTGTAATAAATTGAGGTGACTGCTGAACCAAACTGCGATGAATTTTTGTGGCTGTGACTATGTCTAGCATTAAAAGTAATGGATTGTATACCACAATTAATCTAGGGATCTGTCGCGAATGACTTTGAGTAATCCTAGCAGTGCAGAGTGTTTTGTTTTTGTTCCACATCACCTTTAGTCTTTGGATTTATGTAAAATGTTTGTTAAAATGTTTCCGATAGATGTAAGTTTTTTTATTTGAGAGAAAAGAAATTCCACAAGGCTTGAACCAATGTTTTAGTCTTCATGCAAATGTTGGAAAAAACTGTGTAGTTGAAAGCCACAATTAATATAAGTTTAAAATGCCAAAAGTATTGTAAGTAATGTCAGCAATTAAGGGAATATAATTTTATAGAATTGAATTGTTTCTTTTATGATATCTCGATGATTTATATTAAAATTTTCTTCACCAATTAAATTTTTATTTATTTACAATATACGGTCTACAATTCTAGCGTAGCAGAACAATAATACATAATACAACAAATTTAGTATCGCATATAATAAATTGAAGTCACCGTAGTCTAGTAGATAGTGTGTTGGCTTATTAAACATGAGGCAATATTTCAAACACCAGGTCAGACTTCTCTAATAAAAATAAATATGAAAATATATTTCTTAAGCTAATGCCTTTCAACATATTTCTGGCAAAAATTCTGAGAGTAAATACAATTGCTATGAAAAATTCCTCTAAAACCTGTCGTTCAGTGTCGACTTTAAACTGTCGGTCCCGTTAGTTATGAATAAAATTAATACAGACAACTTAACTGGCGTGGAAAACTTGGTCGTTTTCCCGACTGAAGTATTGTAATGACCAGTTATGTATTTATTGTATATGCTTTTAAAATACTTATTTAAAAAATAATTTTTTAATTCAATAAAAATTTTTGTGGGAGTACCATATCCAAAAATCGTCAATAATATCCATTATGCATACGAAATTTTTGAATATTTCTAAAATGTGTACTTGATAGAAGAAAAAGATAAAGGCAGCAAGCAAAGCAAATTTTTATTTACTTTCAGAGTTTTTGCCAGAAATCTGCTGAGAGAAAGTCGCCGAAGAAATATTTGTTAATATTTCGTTTTGATGGAGATGTCCGACCTGGGGTTTGAACCTCATGTCTAATAAGCCAACGACGATTTCTAATGTGGTATACGCTTTATGAATAACAAATAGAAATGAATAACAAAATCCATCATTTAGAACATAACAGTTCTCTAGGATAAGCTAAATAAAAAGGTTTTAACGAAACAGTGAAAAATGTAGCGTCAAAATGACCATGGCTTAGAGATTTCCGAATGCCTATGAGTCAGGTATCAGCAAGATCCTAACGTTTGAAAATGTGGTGCTAGTGATGCTTCTGTTTCAACAAGTATTATAGTGTTACCAAAATGGAAACGGTGTACATCGTCTAACATTAAAATGAGCAAAAGCTACACAAACAAATACAACGAACTTGTTGCAAGTAAACTAACAACATCATGCATGAAAGAAAAGGGGATAGACAAGTGAGCGAGAACAACAAGCAATGTGAACAATATACACAAACAACAATGAAGTCGCGATAGAGTTCTCGAGAAAGCGAAGACACGAACATTCGACTTCAAGAACCTTCATCAGACTGATTACGTGGGCATATAAAAAGGCAAGACAAAGCAGGCAACGAGCAGTAAGAATTCAGTCAATCTTGTGTTGCGTATGAAGTCAACAGTCGTGGTTTGAATTTCGCCGTAGTAAAGACCTGCCGAAGATTTGTTAGTGTGTACGGAATCAAAGGTGTAAAGAAGAATAATGAATAAAGCAAATTATTGTTGAATTCATTAAGTTGTAAACGGTGGCACACAAAAGTAGTGCGAACAATAAAGAGTTTAATTGAAACTAAACACATATTAGTTTGCAATCAATGAACTCATATTTTAAACGTTTTCAAAAAGATAAAAACATAACAATAGGATTCAACGGAAGAACAGTTGACAGTCTATTTGCCACTACAACTTCTAGCTTATTTTCAACTACTTCCATTGAAGTCAGAAAAACTTTTATATGAGTGTTCAAAGGTGTTTTCAACATTTCTCTTTTGTTAAGGTATCTGCTATAAACATATCTTTCCAACGAAAAACATTTATCTGCTGCGACAGTGTTTATGTGTTATGTGTAGTGGTCATCCTCGAAACACTTAAATGGTGTTGAATACTTCGAAAGATTATTGATTGTTGTATTTATAGTTGGATTTATTTATGTTATATACATACTTGTGATTATATGTTGGGTGTTATACTACAACGACAAAATTTATATCACTAAGTATACAATTACAAAGAAAAGCAAAAGAATAGAGAAAGATTTTAGGAATCAACAGAATCCTGCGAAGCAATCTAGTACTTTATACAACTCCATTAAAGCCAAAAAAGGTAAATTGCTGTGGATATAAATTTATCTCCTCTCAATATTTGTTTATATTATGTAATGTTGTACATACATTCTAGATAAGGAACATTATAAAGGAATTACGTTTTGATACAAGGTTTTTTTTTGTCCATTTTTTATTGCTGTTTAGTCTTTAAGATGTAATCAATTTGTCAAATTTAAGCAAAAATAAAAGTTTAAAGATGTATTCAAAATATAATAAATAAATGAAGGTATATGTTAGATTGGTTACGTAGGTACATAGGAGAAAAATACACCTACACCTAGAGACTGGAATAGGGTTACAACAAAGAAAGCGTTAATAAATGCAAAAGGCTTGGAGAGCAATAAAGAAAGAGATTGAAAATTAAAAATAAATAAATAAAGCTTTCTTTTAAAGATCTTTTTCGAAATAGATTTAGGTCTCAACATTTAAGACGCTTGAAATGGAAAATCATTACTCTTTACCTTTAGCTTGAGTAAACGGAAATGTATGCAGAAAGTTCAGAAATGTGAACTACTTCTCAAATTTAGTGCCCTTTTTTATTGTATAAGTGGCTACTGTCCTATATACTATGTTTAGTCCGATTACACGGTGTGACAGTCAAAATACACCCAGCTAATGAGACAGTGTTGGTTGTGAGTTTTGTTGAGTAGAATTAAAAAATATTTTTTTTTATATTTCTCGAACCCTCCAAATTTCTTCTATTTGACAAAACCGGTATGTTTGATTTTTTCACACAAAATCATTGTTCCAAAATCCAGAGTTTTTTGAAAAGGGTGGAGATGAGCCTTTAAAATGGTATACATAAGCATATGGTTCAATTGTATATGTTATGAGTTATGATCGGGTAAACTTGGAGAATAAGATTTATTTCTCATTATTTCAAGTTTAGCTATTCTTAATTGCAAAATTTAATTAAAAAATAAATAAAAAGTGATGACATTCTGGAAGTGCATTATCTTGTAAAGAGATTGACACTTTGTTTGATCAAATCGGACAAAAATTAACGTTGTTATTATTTAAATAGTCATGTTATATTTTTTTATATATGTCATCTTATCAAATGAACTTTCAGTTCAAAAGTTTTGAAGAATCTTGATTGTTTATCGCAAAATATGAAAATTTCACGTTTGCATGCCTACCAGAAGTCGGCTAATATTTGTGTTTTTTGCAAATATTATTATTTTTCTTTGCGCAAACATTGTCCAACTTCTGGTGGTAGCTCAAACGTGAAATTGACACACTTTGCGATAAACAATCAACATCTATCAAAAATTCTGGAAATTTTTGAACTAAAAGTTAATTTAAAAAAATGTATATATGAAAAATATAACTCGACTGTTAGACTCTTTAAATAATAACTACCGTAATTTTAGTCCGATTTAATTAAGCGAACTATCAATCTCTTCACAAGATAATGCACTTTTAGAGTGTTATCACTTATTTCATATTATTCAATTAAAGTTTGCTACTATGAACGGACAAAATTGAAAAAATATCAAAAAAATTCAAAATTGTCAAGTTTACCACATCAAAACCCATAGCATATTAAGTCAAATAATATATAGATGTATATCGTTTTAAAGGCCGATCTCTCTCCTTTCTGATAAGGTTTAAATTTTGGACATCGGTTTAGAAATGTTTGTGTAATCAATAAATTTGTGCGTAAAGTACAAAAAAACTGTTTCTGTCAAATAAAACAAATTTGGAGGGTTCAAGAAATACAAAAAAAATATTTTTGAGTTCTACTAAACAAAACTCACAACTTGCACCTTGTCATTAGCTGAATGTATTTAATTTTTTTATTTTGTCGCATACTTGTGCTATTAATAAGAAAGTGCTTTCGAAAGAAAATTATTCATTCAAACAACTTTAAATTTTTTTTTAATAAATTGGGTCAACATACCGATTGGAATCTTTAAAACTTTGAATGACGCCTGTTAAATTCAGGTTATTTAGGAAGTAGATTCTGAAAAGCGTAGAATCTGATAAAGTGGACTTCTATCTGAATGGACACAGAATATGAATGTGGGTCTTAAAAACGCTAACACAATCAAAAAGAAACAAATGCACATAGAACGAGCAACTGACTAATGCGGGTTTCATTTATGTGACATGATTGGTGCTTACTATATTTGAGATGAAGCCGAAAGTACAGTGACTGTGAACGAAATTAATAAATGGAACACGAAAAGGGAGCTGGACGGTACGTATCTAGGTGACTTGCCAAAACCACATATCTTGTCGGACTATATGTGCAGAATTCGATCGATTTAATTATCGATTACCCTTTTAAAAACGTTTAAAATATGAGTTCGTTGATTGCAAACCAAATAAAAATAAATTTGTGTTTAGTTTCAATTAAACTCTTTATTGTTCGCACTACTTTTGTGTGCCACTTGACGAATACAACAATAATTGCTTATTCGCTATTCTTTTTTGCTTACAATGCAGATCTTTTTTCAAGGAGATCTTCAAACCACGACTGTTCTCTTCACACGCAACGCATCTCACACAAGACTGACTGAATCCTTACTTCTCGTTGACTGCTTTGTCTTGCCTTTTTATATGCCCACGTATCAGTTTGATGAAGGTTCTTGAAGACGAACGTTAGGGGTGTCGCCTTCTCGAGAACTCTAACGCGACTTCATTGTTGTTTGTGTATTTTGTTTACATTGATTGTTGTTGCATTCTCGCTTACTTGTCTATCCCCTTTTCATTCATACTGATGTTGTTAGTTTACTTGTTAACAAGTTCGTTGTATTGGTTTGTGCAGCTTTTGCTAATTTTAATGTTAAACGATGTACACCGTTTCTATTTTCGTAACATTATAATACTTGTTGAAACAGAAGCACCACTCGCACTACATTTTCAAACGTTAGGATCTTGCTAATCCCGGACTCATAGGCACTCGGAAATCTAGTGTAACTAGTTCGTTGTATTTGTTTGTGTAGCTTTTGCTCATTTTAATGTTAAACGATGTACACCGTTTCCATTTTTGTAACAATATCCAATAAAATTAGCGCAATATTACCAATATAATGCAATTTAATCCTGTACTTTTTTTTAGAGTTGTTTTGGGAAATCTAGGCTTTATGTGTAAAAGCCAAAAATAATTCTGCCTACCCGTCTGGCTCACATCCACGTGAGATGAGTGAAGCGGGCAGTACGTTGCCCGAAAACAACACCCATTTAGATTAACGAATTTTACTATTTGCACAAGTATTTTAATACTATATTTTATTTATTTTTAATACTATATCCGTCTGTTGTTACTCAACAAAACAAATAACAAACAATTTGACAGATGTAGCTCCTACAACATGGTTCTTATAAATTGTTAAAGTTTGGAAGTCTCTGTTTGAAAATTCAATACGTACATAAAATACATAATTGGTCACTACAACCCTTCAGTCAGGATTATTGATCTAGTTTCTTACACCACTTATGTTGCGTGTGCTAATTTTATACATAAGTGACGGGACCTACAGTTTAAAGTCGACTCCGATCGACAGATTTTTGAGAAACTTTTTCATGGCAATTTTATTTACTCTCAGAGTTTTTGCCAGAAATCTGCTGAGAGGAAGTCACCGAAGAAATATTCTTCTTATATTTTCGTTTCGATGTCTGACCTGAGGTTTGAACCGTGGCCTTACGTCCAATAAGCTAACACACTACCTACTAGACTGCGGTGGTTATAAAATATTTAATAGTAGCGATCCCCTATAAACGGTCATAGGTTAATTAACATCGCAAATGTTTAGTTGTTTTATTCTGTAAAATTATTTGTATTAAATTTTTACATTCAATAAGAAAACCGGAAATCCGTCACGTGTTTATCACTTTCCCCCTCAAAATGCTTTCAGCATTAAGATCAATTCTACATAAATGAACAATTCGCACTTTGCTTAGAAATGAAAAGATAAGTTTTCTAATTAGCCCTACAACAGAAGAAATCATGTTGGTGTTTTTGTTTTACATTCAAAAAGAAAAAAGGCTGTAACATTTTTTAATGTAATTGTCTGTTATAAATTTTGCTCTGGTTTTTATATGTCATATATGTCTATATATGTCTACTTATTAAATTAGAGTATTTATTACACTTGTACTTGTTTATTCTGGTTGTGACCTTTGCCTTGATTACATAATTTATATGTGTAAATATGTGTACATTAATTAAAAAGAATTGGTTGAATAAAATTGTGCGAATGATTTTGCAACAATAACTAATACAAAATGGTTAAAATAAATTCAATATTCAATATATTCATATTGGGGTATATCGTTTGATTTCTGGCAGATTAATATTCACCAAACGAGTATTACAGTAAAAATGTCTAGTGCTATTTTGTTAACAAAAATTCTTATTTTATTGTTTTGTTATAGTCTTTGTCCCCAAAATTTCGAAACATTCAAAATATTTGAAATCATTAGAAATTTTAAATAATATATTGTAGAAAGAGAATGCAATAGGAATAGAAATACAAGAAGTATCGGTAGATTTAGTGTTAATATAAATAAACTTACCTTCCATCTCACTCGTCATTTTTTATTTGACGCATAAATTGTAACGTTCTCACAGAATATACTTATGACAGTACTGCATTTTAAGTTTTACTCAATATTATAATAATTTGCTTATTATGCTCAATAATGGCGTTTATTACGATATACGCAATAAACTTGCATATCTGAACAGTGTATTAAGGTTATCAACAATAATTTATAAATGCACATATATGTATGTTCATGCATGAAGCATGGCAAAGGCAAAACTAATTTTATTTTTATTTATTTATTTTATTTATTTTATTTATTTTATTTATTTTATTTATTTTATTTATTTTATTTATTTTATTTATTTTATTTATTTTATTTATTTTATTTATTTTATTTATTTTATTTATTTTATTTATTTTATTTATTTTATTTATTTTATTTATTTTATTTATTTTATTTATTTTATTTATTTTATTTATTTTATTTATTTTATTTATTTTATTTATTTTATTTATTTTATTTATTTTATTTATTTTATTTATTTTATTTATTTTATTTATTTTATTTATTTTATTTATTTTATTTATTTTATTTATTTTATTTATTTTATTTATTTTATTTATTTTATTTATTTTATTTATTTTATTTATTTTATTTATTTTATTTATTTTATTTATTTTATTTATTTTATTTATTTTATTTATTTTATTTATTTTATTTATTTTATTTATTTTATTTATTTTATTTATTTTATTTATTTTATTTATTTTATTTATTTTATTTATTTTATTTATTTTATTTATTTTATTTATTTTATTTATTTTATTTATTTTATTTATTTTATTTATTTTATTTATTTTATTTATTTTATTTATTTTATTTATTTTATTTATTTTATTTTCAAATTTAGCACAACAAGATAGAAATCTTATAAATTAAAGTGCTAATGATTACGTACAAACAATAAGTTTAAGCATAAAGTAATAATTAAATATAAATACAAGTTAAATAAAAAAAATAAAAAAAAAATATTAAAAAAATATAATAAAAACAGATTACAAATAATTTAATGCATTAATTTTATTTTATACAATACTTCAACTAGTCATTAACGAAAATATTTCAATAATTCAATTTTAAACCTGATTGCGTTGCTAATTATTTGAATTCTTTTCGGTAATTGGTTCCAAAGTTGAGTGCAGTAAATAAAGAACTGACGCTCAGAGAAGGCAGTTTTATATTTTCGTTGAATCAATACCAGTCCTCTACCCGATCTGCCGAAACTTATTATTCCATAAAGGTAAGTCGGTTGTGCTGTATAAATTATTTTATGTAAAAATAACAAACTCTTGAACTTCAAAATATTTTCAAAACTGATATTCCAAATTTGGTATGAGAACACAGATATGGAATCACGATCGAAAATCCTCGATTGAAAATATATCTTGCAATATTATTATAAACGATTTTCAATTTCCGCAAATCATTTGCATCGCAATTTGCATAAATTTCGCATCCATATAAAAGGACTGGTAGCAAATAAGTTTTAGCAAGCAGCATTCGTATCTTAAAAGGTGTTGAACATTTTACAGCCCAAAGATTTCTCAACATACCATAAATTTTACCTACTGCAGAAGCAATGTGATTGGACCAGGTCAATTTATTATTAAAAATTACTCCTAAGTTTTATTATTATTCGAATATCGTCAGCAATCTTTCTATTACTTCTATCTATTAAAATACACTTTGATTTTGTGGGATTGATACAAAGTCCATTGTTTTTGGCCCAGATATCTATTTTCTGCAAATCAGAGTTTATATTGTTGACACATGCGTTAATTCTATTTAAAGTACCGCTGTTGTAGATTTGGACATCATCCGCATACATATGTATTTTACAATGTTCCAAAGTATCCGGTAAATCATTGATATTTAAGCAGAATAATAGAGGTCCAAGCACTGAGCCCTGTGGGACACCTCTATTAACATCAAGGCTTTCAGAATATGTTCCATTATAAAATACAATCTGAGATCGACCTGTGAGATATGAATGTAACAATCTACAAGCTGTTTCTGAGAAGCAGAAAAGTTTTTCCAATTTTTTTAATAATATGGAGTGATCAACTGAATCAAAAGCTTTACTATGATCAAGTAAAACTAAAATGGAAATCATATTATTATCAAGATCAGCTCTTAGATTCTCCAATACATCTGTCAAGGCTGTCATACAACTCCTTCCTTTAATAAATCCCGATTGAACAGCACATAAAATATTATGGTTCCTTACATATTCATTAATCTGCTCACTCATAATATTTTCAATAACTTTAGATAAGAAGGGAATAATAGATATTGGCCGAAATTCGTTGTTTTGTTTAGGTATTGGTGTAATTTTTGATTTTTTCCATTCATCAGGAAATGTTGATTTTGTTAGCACTGTGTTAAACACATAAGTAACATAAGGCAAAAGTTTATAAAGCAATATTTCAAAAAACCTGGGATTTAATCCATCTATACCGATAGCTTTAGACTTTATTGAACGAAAACTGCTCAGAACTTCCAGTTGGCTAACGCACCGAAATGTAAAAGAATCCTCAATGGAGACACTACAGAGATTGTCATATATATTAATGGTCGGTGGTGGTATGTTTGCATTTCTAAACATATGATTTAAGCTATCGACATCAACATCACATGAAGGAACGTTATCTTTTCCAATTCCAATTTTACGAATTTCTTTCCATTTAGAACTGCTATCAATAGCTGACGAAAATCTTCTCTGGTAATACAGATTTTTCGCTTGTTGTATACTTTTACCAACAGCTTTACGACAATTTTGAAATAGTGCTCGAAGTTCTGGAGTTTTAAATTTCCTCCATCTAGCATACGCAGTATTGAGCTCATTTATCAGTCTCTTAATATGAGTGGTAAACCAAGGTGCTTGATACGCTGCTACACGTCTAGTTTTTATGGGTACATTCGCTTCATATAAAAATTTGACATTCTCTTGTAAAAAACGCATTTGATCATTTACATCATTATATAAATAGATTTGATTCCAGTTTATATCTTCCAGCTGTTGTAACAAGAGGTTATAATCTATACCCTTAAAATCTCTGTATTCATATTCCTCCTGGTGTGTATTGATGTGATGATCATACGTTATAAATAACAGATCATGGTCCGAGAAAACTGATGCCGAAATCTGGTCATATAACAGAACTTTTGACAAATCGTTTACAAATACCAGATCTATCAAGCTGTTGGTGCATCCATGATAATGCGTAGGTATAAGAGCTAATTGTGTATGACTGCTATGATTAATAGGTAGCATGCTATCATGAATAAGGCCACTAATTGTGTATGACTACTATCATTAATAGGTAACATTCTATCATGAATAAGGCCACTAACTTTTGATAAACAGTTGCAGATAACCACTTATTACTAAAAGTATTCACAAGTACGTGCCAAACATTTACGAATAGTATTAATTTCCATTCTATAATACATATTAGATTACCTTCTGAGCTTTAATAAATTAAGGGAAATCGCAGATAACGCTTTAAATTTGATAAAACTGTTTGAAGTTCAATCATCATTAAAAATTTTTCATACCAGTTTGGTAACAAAAAATATACATATTGTTACGTTTTTACCTTTTAAAAACGTTTGAAATATGACCTCGTAGATTGCAAATAAAAATAAATTAGTGTTTTAAACAATTTATTTATTGTTCGCCCAATTTTGTATGCCACTATTCACAACTTGATATAAATAAAAACAATTGCTTTGTTTGGTTATTCCTCCTTGCACTCTTTTGCGTAAACAATAACAATTACTAGTCAATTCGTTCGATAGATCTTTATAACGAATATCTTCAAACACCTTTTTTTCAAACACCGCGTCTTCACACAAGACTGACTGAATTTTTACTGACTCCGTTGCCTGCTTTGTCTTACCTTTTATATCGCAGTGTAAACAGTCTGATGAATGCTCTTGAAGGAGGATGACTTCGCCTTTACGAAATCTCTATAAATGTAAAAATGTTGTTTACGTTATTGTTTTTTATGTATTTTGTTTACATTTGTCCTTGCAGTGTTGTTGTTACCTTTTTGTTTACTTGTTTATCCGCCTTTTTTATACTGGTTTTTTGTTGGCATATTTTTACTTACTTGTTTATCGTGTAAACAAGTTCATTGTTTTTGCTTTTGTAGCTTTTGTTTATAATTTAAACGCTGTGAAAGCAAAACGTTATTTCCATTTTCGTAACAATATTAAAACTGTAAATATTGTTCTCTCACTGCATTAAAGTGCAACAAAAAATATAGCAATGAGAAAAAAATTTCACCACAAAACCTTTGCTTCTTTCGAAAAGATCATATGTATCTCAGATTACCAAACCATTTGAAATGATTATATTTTAAGAAGTTTAAGAGATATCATCATGGAATTCATAAAAATACATTTTCCTTGACTCTGGAGCATAAAACAGGCTGAATTTGAATTCACATACTTTTATGTCTCAAGAAAGTCACATAAAGAAGTCGAAATGACCTCCAGTTGAAATGGCTGTGCACTCAACGCGTTCATGTAGGCTAAAAGCAGTTGGTCATTATCGACGTATGGTGCTCGGTGTTGATAGTGATGGTCTAGACTATATCGTCTCCAAAGCAATATGGACCAATGACCCTGCCAGGCCAAAATCGACAATAAGCTATGATTTTTGCAGAATGCATAGATCGCTCTTGTGGATATAAAAAACGATAATAAATGAATAAATGACAACTAATTTGACAGGTGTTGATGTCGCAGTTGACCGTTATCAATTCTCAAATTTTCGAAGTACATGTTTGAAAACAAAATTATATTACATTACCATATGCAAAAAAAAAAATAAATAGGGCCAATTCACAGGACTATGTATATGTATATATGTATATGTATATGTATAGTATATGTTGTATTGGTTACACTTTTTGTTTGTGAACCCTCAATGCTATGCTGTATTGTGTATTTCGTACTCCAAACGTCAAAAAGCGATAATAATACCAGTACTTATAATTTGATTTTGAAGTTAGAAAATGAAAAATAATACGGTAAAACGTAAATTAATTAATTACACGGTGCGACAGTGAAAATACACCCGAGTAACTACATAGTCTAAGGTTCGGAAAATATTATTTTTTTATTATTTTTTCAAGCAAAATTTAATTAAAAAATATGAAATAAGTGGGATATTCTTAAAGTGCATTCTCTTGTGAAGAGAATGGTAAAAGTAATGCAAAAGCAATACGATAGGAAAACTGTAATTCTTGAAGGCCAAAATTCTATATTTAGGAATAGTTGAGATACGTAGAAATAAAAGATGTTCGCATGTGAATTTTCCATTTAGTATTGTTGCTTCAAATACTTTGGATAACATACTATTTCAGCATGATTCTTCACAGTATTATCACAAATGGTGTGCTCAATCAACTATTTTAGACTGAATGCAGAAAGTCAAATCGTTGGTGTTCTTATTTTTTATTGCACTATAGGTCAAAAACTGGTACAATTTGAATTAAAGGAATTACAGACAGCAAAATTTATAATTTTTTAGGCAATTAGATATTTATAGTTGTCAACTGCCAATGCACCGGAAGTTCGGTTGCCGTCTAAAATCGATTCCTTAAAGCTTTAACTTAACTTCAAACACATTTTTTTCTTCAACTGATGCTGATTTTGATTTAAAATCTTCTATATAGTATTCTGTCCAAAAACTCTGAGAATAAAATAAAATTGCCATTGAAAAATCTGTCGTTCGGAGTCGACATTAAATGTCGGCTTTCATTATTATTCATGCTATCACTCAGGAATAAAATTATAATACGCAACGTGGTTGGTGTGAGAAATTTAATTGTAATTCTGGGTAAAGGCTTGTAATGTCCAATTAGGTAAGCAACGTAAATAATCAAATTGTAGTAATCAAGGTAGGTAATCAAATTGTTTACAATAATTCTTTTTGATTATATTCAAAATGAATTGAAAGTAATTATTGAAAATAATTTGATTACATTTGATTCTTTTTGATTATTAGACTAATCGCTAGTAATCTTTATTATTTTTTGATTATTTTGTAATCGTAATCAATTATTAGCTATTTTAACCAAAAATAATCGTAATTGTGATCATTATTTCACCATTCAAAAAAAAAATAATCAAATTACTAATCATTACTTAACAGGTATGATTTATTTTTTCTGACGATTTTTTTACGATTTCCATGAACGTCTTTTGATTTTGACGATTTTTTCTAATATTTGACGATTTGATGCCTTATTTATCTGGGAGCTGTGTTTACATCCCATCTAATGGTGCGGTTGTTTCATAAGCGTATACCTTATTTTAATTGCAATGTTCATTAAGTATACGCCTGATGTACCGTATTCAGTTTTTGGCTTTCTAATACAGTGAATTACTTAGTCTAGAAGAAATTTATAATGAAGAAGAACAAATTTATTGATTGCTCTGTAACAGAAACGTTTGCATGAAAGTTTAAAATTAATTAATATAAGTCTCAACATCTCCATTTATATGAGTTCCTCGTGAATATTCGTTTACAAAGTATTCCAGTTCCAAAGTATGCTTCCAAGAAGCTTTATTAGAGCTTAATTACTTCATAAACAAATTGCAAATTTTCATCAATTACATACATACATAATTGGTCATTACAACCCTTCAGACAGTATTATGGACCTAGTTTCTCACACCACTTTAGTTGTGTGTGTTAATTTTATACATGAGTGGCGGGACCTACAGTTTAAAGTCGATTGCGAACGACAGATTTTTTTTAGAAACTTTCATGGCAATTTTATTTACTCTCAGAGTTTTTGCCAGAAATCTGCTGAGAGGAAGTCACCGAAGGAATATTTTTTTCATATTTTCCTTTTGATGTCTGACCTGGGCTTTGAACCGTGGCCTTACGTCTAATAAGCCAACACACTACATACTACACTACGGCGACGATAAATAAATAACAATAGCTACATTAATTATTAAAATTATATTTTTGTGAAGATAAAAATATTTCAGGACACATCATTAGCACACCATGTATTTACCTAGTCATTGTTTTTTCTGTGAGATGAAAAACATTGAAATAGTTTGCATGATTTCGTATTAATCCCATTATATTTACGTGTTTTCTAAGAAACATACATAATTGGTCATTACAACTGAACGAACGGGTTATGGGGTAGGGTTAGTATGTGGGGTAGGAGGGGGTAGGGTATATAAATACACAAACCTTTTCTGTATATAAATTATATATATGCAAATGATAAGTGTTTGTTAATGTTTTGTGTATGTATTTTCAAAAACGTTATAAACGTATTTATTTGTATTTGTTTTATAATATATGTAATTTGTTCACAATTGTTCGAAATATGTTTTTAAGTCTGTTAATATTCACAATGTTTGTTATTTCACAATATTATTTATTATTATAATTAATTTTCACTATATAATTTAGTTCACACGCGTAAGGCTTTTTGGGTAGTTGTTATTTAAAGATCGATAATCAACTGATCAACAAGGATCCTAATAATTATGTTGAAGTGTGTTGGTGTTATTATTGTTATTGTTTGTTAAAGATGTTTGTGTTGTACTATTGGAAGTCAGGGTTAGGGTTGTGTATTTGTTCACTCGTGTGAACATCCTCCCGGGCCGGCAACCTGTGAATAAAAAGACAATTATTTTCAGTTGCTCTAAAAAATGGGTAAGGGTATTAATTTTTTCACTCGGGGTTTCAGGGTTTTCCCATGGGTACAGACTTTCAATTCCGACCTGGAGATTAACCATAACTTCTTGTGGGGTGGAACCTGAAATTAGACTTTGGGTGGGTATTAATAATTGTGGGTGTTTTGGGTAAAAATTTGGGTATGTAACGATGGTGTTCGGGTGAGTAATGGGTGTGCAACGAGGGCGAAAATTGAAGATTTGAAGGAGTTTAATTAATGTGTGGGTAGGACTACGACCTTGGTTATGGGCCGAGTCAATGTTCCGGTTGATGTGCGCAATTCGACTACTCTAGGCAGTCCATCGGAACCTGGGTAAGTCTTGGTTACTCGTCCGAGTAACCATTCATTTGAGGGTAGGTTGTCCTGTTTAATGACAACAATGTCATCCACTTCCACAGGACGCTTAGGGTTTTTCCATTTATAACGTTTATGGAGCTCCTTCAAATATTCATCCTTCCATCTTTTGCAAAACTGATGGTGTTGAATTATCAACCTTTGCCATCTGTTTGCTAGGGTAATATTTTCGTTACAAAAATCGGGTTCAGCGGGTGATAATAAGGGTGAGCCAATTAAGAAATGACCTGGGGTTAACGGGTTGAGATCTTGAGGGTTTTCACTTGACGGGCTTAAGGGTCTTGAGTTGAGGCATCCCTCTATTCTAGCCAATAGGGTTGCTAGTTCCTCAAAGGTATATTTAAAATTTGCGAGCTTCTTAATATGGGACTTGAAGCTCTTTACGCCGGCTTCCCATAAGCCGCCCATATGTGGAGCTCCGGGTGGGATAAAGTGCCACGTCAAGTTTTGAAAGCTATTGGTTGATGTAACCAATCCCTTCAACTGTTTGAGGAATTCCTGTCGCTGCCTTTTAATTAGTTGGCTAGCTCCAACGAAGTTGGTTCCATTGTCGGAATACACAGCGACAGGGCATCCCCGCCTCGAAAAGAATCGGGCAAATGCTGCCATAAATGCTTGGGTAGACAGGTCAGATGTGGGCTCTAAGTGGATAGGTTTAGTAGAAAAGCAAACAAATACGCAAACATAACCTTTGGTTATCCTACATGTTCTACCAATGTAGGATTTTATGTCAAATGGTCCGGCAAAATCAACTCCAACAGTATTAAATGGTCTGCTAATTTGGGTACGTTCGGGGGGTAATGCAGCCATAAATTGGGTAGTTTGGCGATTCCTATATTTCGTGCAGGGTACGCACCTATTGACTACAGAACTGATAAGATTCTGCAGTCTCGGAATCCAAAAATTCGAGCGAATTACTCGCAACATTAGACGATTTCCTCCGTGTAGGGTTATAAGATGAACGTGTTGGGTTAATAATTTAGCAAAGGCGCTAGGGTAGGGTAATAAAATAGGGTGTCGTTCATCATATGTTAAGTTGTTGGAGTTTGCCAATCTGCCATTTGTGCGCATGATATTCTTTGCGTCCAAAAAGGGTGTAAGGGTGAGTAAATTGCTTTTCTTGGGTAAAGGGTTCGATTTCTTCAGACAAGAATATTCTTCACTGAAATATTGTGTCTGACAAAGAATTATCAGTCTATCACGGGTAGCTTTGATCTCATGCGCATCAAGTTCAATACTCGGGTGGGTTAATAATCTATTGAGTCTTTCGTCAATAGATTGTGGAATTTTTCGACCCAGAACTACGCTGTCATGTCGAATTCCATTTCTTCGAGTAACTGATGCGCGATCACAAAATCGATAGACATATGACAATATTCTAAGTGCTTTGGACCATTTAGAAAATCTTTCCAAAATGTCCTGGGTAGGGTGGGTAGAATCCATAGATGTTTTTGGGTTCAAAGTCGTAGAGAACGACTGACAAATTTTAGCTTCAGCTTGAGTTTCGTAGGGTAAATGTGTTGTTGGCCACTTTGTTCGATCTTCCTTCAACCAAGTTGATCCATTCCACCATAGCTTGTCGTCCATCAGTTCATCTGCGTTGCATCCACGACTGGCAACATCGGCTGGGTTGTCGTAAGAGGCCACATGACTCCAGTTCTTGGTTCCTACCGCTTCGGCTATTGCAGACACACGGTTAGCCACAAAGGTGTTCCAGGTAGTCGGGGGTTTCTTGATACATGCCAAAACTATTGCGGAGTCCGTCCAGAAACACATTGGGTATTGGGTTAATTGCAGCTGGGTAATTATGTTCTGTGCCATTTTTGCCAACAACACTGCACCACAAAGTTCTAATTTCGGTAAAGAAATAACCTTGATAGGTGAAACTCTCGTCTTAGCGACGAGTAGGGTTACGGACATAGGTCCGTTTATGGGTATAACTCGTGCGTATAAAACCGCAGAGTATGCTTTTTCAGAAGCATCTGATCAATCATCAATTTTTGCTGAGGGTGAAAAATTTATCCATCTAGGAATTCGAATATTGTCAATGTTATCATAAAACTGCAAAAACTTGTGCCATTTAATAAGTGTGAGTGGGTTAAGACATTCATCCCAAGCTGTATTATCCTGCCAGATTTGCTGCATCACGATTTTGGCGGATATTATAATTGGTGCTAACCAACCAGCTGGGTCAAAAAGTTTAGCGATGTCAGATAAAACTGCTCGCTTAGTGTAGGCTGGTTTTCTCTCTATTTTTGGGGCCTCAAAGAAAAAATTGTCCTCTTTTGGATTCCACCGAATGCCTAGAGTTTTAGGGTTTTCCGATTCCGGAAGGGTGAGTAAGGCGGCATTGAGTTGGTGGTCCATGGGTAAATTATCTAGGAGCTCTTGGGTATTTGATGTCCACTTTCGTAGAGGAAAACCAGCAGATTCAAGTGCATTGATTAACTGTTTTTGAGCGATTTCAGCCTCTTGAACAGTATAAGCACCGGCTAGTACATCATCGACGTACATATTCTCTCTCAAAATTTGAGATGCAATTGGGTGGGTATCTTGAATGTCTGCGGCTAATTTGTGTAGGGTTCTGATAGCCAAATAAGGGGCACAGTTAACGCCAAATGTGACTGTTTGCAGTTCGTAATCTTGAATGGGTTCGTTGACACTTTTACGGAATAAAATTCTTTGATAGGGTGTGTGGGTAGGGTTAAATTGAATTTGCCTATACATCTTAGTGATGTCGGCATTAAAAACAATCTTATAAAAGCGCCATCTCAAGATTGAAACAACCAAATCTTGTTGTAGGGTAGGACCAATGTGTAGGGTATCATTCAAGCTGTTGCCGTTCGAAGTTTTGCTCGATGCATTAAAAACAACTCGAACTTTTGTCGTAACACGATCGGGTTTAACAACAGCATGATGGGGTAAATAATAATGGGTGTTTGAAGAAGTGTTAGGGTTATAAATAATGGGTTTCATATGACCTAAGTCAATATACTCTTGTAGCGCGTTATCATATTCAAGTTTCAGATCGGGTTTCTTTAGTAAATTCTTCTCATTTCTTAAATATTGAGCCATCGCTATATGGCGCGAGTTTCCTAACTCAATTTGAGGGTTACGAAATGGAAGAGTTACTTGATAACGGCCATTGGGTAAACGACGGGTAGTTGTCGTGTAAATTTTCTCACAAGTACAATCATCTTCGGATTGAATGAGTTCTTGCGGAATTTCTTCAATTTCCCAAAATTTGGTCAAAAATTGATCAAGCTTGACAGAACTATAATAAGAGACGACTCTTCGGGTAGGGTGAGAATCCTGTACTGGTCCGGTTAAAATCCAACCAAACTCAGTTTCTTGAGCTACTAATGTGCCAAGAATATCTTTCTTAACACCAGCTCTGATAATTTGTGGGTAAAAATCGCTACCAATTATAATATCAACTGGGCGGCTTTCATAAAATTTAGGATCCACCAATGGGATTCTGTCCAACTCTTTTATGAAAGTAGGGTTTAAGTTTCGGGTGGGTAAACTTCGGGTGAGTGTTTTGACAACAATTGCCTGAATATTCAGTGAAAATTCCTTATTCGTTTTAGAACCAAGATGTATATCACACATCTTGTTCGAACGTGCTGAAACAACCTCATTTAGACCTGAGGTTTCAGCAACTATGGGTAGGGTGGGTAGGTGTAATTTGCGCCTTAGCTCATCAGAAATGAATGAAAAATCTGAAGCTGGGTCAATAAGCGCTCTAGCAGGGAATTCTTCACCGTGTATTTGAATATTCAAGGCAGCTGTGCCTAATAATCTAGCTCTGTCATTTAATTGGGTTTTGCTTGATTGGGTTTGAGTAGAGAAAGACTGTATTGCACTTGACGTAGAGGGTTTATCGTCATTTTCTGGATTAGTGTTTGGGTTGGGTTTGTGTAAAAGGGTATTATGTCTGCAGTAGTATCTGCATGTGAATGTACTGCGACATTCTGATACCATGTGACTAATGGCCAGACAATTGTAACAAATTGAATTCTTTCTTACGAATTCAATTCTTTCATTTACTCCCAGGGAAGTAAATGATGAGCATTCCCTTAAAGTATGGTTACTTTTGCACAGTTTGCACAATGAACCATCGGGTTTTTCCTGGGTTTTTGGGTAATTATGGGTATTTGGGTGGGTTTGGGTTGAATTCGAGGGTTTGCTCTGGAATACGTTTGTGGATCGGGTATCCTTCCTATTATTGTGTGTCACATTATGGAACGTTTTTACTCTTCTGTCAATTCGATTGTTGATGTCCTGGAGGAATTTGTGTTTTGGGTGGGTGTTTGGGTTAGGGTTAGGGTTACTTTCCGGAACATCATTGACAGAAGTGAGTTCCTTGAATGTATTTGTTAGAAATACATCCACATCTGTCCAGGAAGGCATTTCAGCACAATCCTTTAGGGTTTTCTCAAATTCCCTTCGGGTTTCCTTGGGTAATTTTGTCAAACAGAGATATACAATGATAGGATCCCAATTATCCGTATCTATCTCCAATGTATTTAAATTTGCAATACAACAATTAATCTTTCTCTGTAGTTTTCTTATTGAAACACTACACATAGTGTTTACCGCTGGTAAATTTAAAAGGGTCTTAATTTGAGCGTTAATTTGCATCCTTTTATTTTCATATTGATTTGCCAGTTGGGTCCAAGCAATAAGAAAACCATCATTAGTCAAGGGTGCGTTGTCGACTATTTCTTTAGCTTCGCCGCTGGTCTTATTTTTAAGGTAGAAAAGTTTTTCTACACCACTTAGGCGGGTATTATTGCCATAAATGGCCTTGAATAGGTCTCTGAACGAGGCCCAAGACTTGAAATCCCCACTGAATGTTTGCATATCGCAAGGGGGTACGTTAAATCCAACTGATTGGGTGGGTTGTGTGGGTTGTGAGGTTTCGGGTGGGGTGGTGTTTGAAATTTTGGGTAGAGTTAAATTTTCTATAGATTCATCTATGGAAATCATAGATGACCTATAGAATTTTTTAGCCGATCTCACATTCCTGGAGAGGCCATTAAAATTTATCGAATTGGCTACTTCGGGTTCATTGAGTTGTGGCGACTCTCGGATCTGTCTGAATTTTCCGTCAATATTCGACCACAACTCTTCCAATTCATTCTTCATGAATCTCAATGCGGGTAGTGATTGAGACTTCTCTGTACTGGCCTTAAAATCTTCCTCAAACGCACTTAAATCCTGTTGGATATAACGTAGAATATCGGCGGCTAAAGTTTTTAATTCCGACATATTTATTTTTTCTAAATTTAATACTCAGAGGATTGGAAAAAGTTATTAAATTGCGATAGTAAATCGAATTATCGCGGGTAAATTTGGTTAAAAAATGTTTATTTCAAATTTGAAATAAAACTAATCAGCAGACAAAATTGCCTATTGGGTATCCTTTGTGTTTTTGTTACACTACACAAAGAGAACGGCAATATGTGTTACTCACAATATTTTGAAAATATTATCGAAAAAAGGGTAAATATTGGGTGGGTTTTATAAGATAATATTTCTTATTGTGATTTTTTTTTTACAAATTTAAAAATTCGCGATAAAATTACACGATAATTTATAAAAAATGTAAATTGAAAATGTTCATCTTACCTTGTCTGCTGAGGGTAGGGTACAAACCAATTTTATTTTTCCAATTCCTCTTTGTGTGATGTTTGTTGTGTTGTGTACGTGTGCAATGTTAATAATGTTAATTTGTTAGTAGTTGCTTATATTTGTAATTGTTTTTGATTTAGTCTTTTTTTTGTTAGTGAACTGTATTGAAATGCAATTGTTAGTGCACTTTATTTTCTTCAATTTTATAATTTTTGTCACTATGTATTTTGTTGCTACTTGTTTTGAATTTTGTTCAACTTTTTATTTTTCTTTTCTCACTTTGGTTCTGTTTATGTATTGTTCCAAAAAATGTACAATATGTGTTCCTCTTTTAATGTGTATTTTGTTTCTATTTTTTTTTGAACCTTTGCGAACTTTTGTGTTTCCTTTTTTAATTTATATTTGTTTTGGGCTTTTAATTTTTTGCTTTTATATTATTTTGAAGATATATAATTTTTGTTTCTTTAATGTAATATGTGTTTTGTTTGTATTTTTTGTGAACTTTAGTAAACTTTTGTGCTTGCCTTTTGAATTTAAATTTGTTTTTAACTTTTATTTTGCTGTTCTATGTAATATGATTTTATTTTTGTAATTTTAATATGTATTCTGATTTTAAATATGTGATGTATTATTATTTTTGATTTTGCAATGTCTAATTTTTTACTGTTTTATATATGTTGTTTTTGTTAATGCACTCTTTCTTTTAATGTGACCTTCTGTAATTATTGGTTGTGTTAATTGTTAATTTGTGTTTTTTGATTTATATTTAAGTATTTTGTGCACTTTGATGTTTTTAGAATGTTTTTATGTTTTGTGTACTGTCTGATTTATGTTTTACACTGATTTTGTTGGTGTATATGCTTGTGTTTATTTTATTTTGTTTATTTACATCACTTTTGCACTGATTTATTTAATGCACTGCTCTATTATTGTTTGTAGATTTCTTTTTTGATATTTATTAAAATTTAAAATAAGAGTTCTATGGGGTTATATTTTTTAGGGTGGGTTATAATATGCACAATTTAGAGGGGTTATGGGTTTTTTGTGGACTGTATATTTGTGTCGCTGTCCCTTCTTTTTCCATGAAGGACCATGAACGAACGAGTTATGGGGTAGGGTTAGTATGTGGGGTAGGAGGGGGTAGGGTATATAAATACACAAACCTTTTCTGTATATAAATTATATATATGCAAATGATAAGTGTTTGTTAATGTTTTGTGTATGTATTTTCAAAAACGTTATAAACGTATTTATTTGTATTTGTTTTATAATATATGTAATTTGTTCACAATTGTTCGAAATATGTTTTTAAGTCTGTTAATATTCACAATGTTTGTTATTTCACAATATTATTTATTATTATAATTAATTTTCACTATATAATTTAGTTCACACGCGTAAGGCTTTTTGGGTAGTTGCTATTTGAAGATCGATAATCAACTGATCAACAAGGATCCTAATAATTATGTTGAAGTGTGTTGGTGTTATTATTGTTATTGTTTGTTAAAGATGTTTGTGTTGTACTATTGGAAGTCAGGGTTAGGGTTGTGTATTTGTTCACTCGTGTGAACAACAACCCTTCAGTCAGGATTACGACCTATTTTCTCTCTTTTATCATAATAACTGCTTATCTAATAACTGCTGCCATTAGAAAAAAAGTCTCGGCCAAGAAACACTATTAGTATGGTATGCCTTCTAATTATTAGTCATGCGAAGAAGAATCCGTTCATAATGTTGTCAGAAATGCAGAAACACGACATACATATTAACACACGCAATTTTAACTGAAATCTTAGTAGGATATTTAGCGCAACACACTCCTATGATATCAAAAAGTATAAAGAAATACGCTTAATTTTACTCAGGAAAAACGTTCTTAGGGGTGGTGAATCTAAATTCAATTGAAAGAACAATGTGTGGTATTCAGCGAAGTAATACTATGTTCAGACATGCACTTATATTGAGTAAATCGCAATAAATGGCATTATTGATCTCAATATTTCATATAAAGTTTCAATTAATAATTGCGCAATAAATACGCAAATTGTTACAATATTGAGTCAAGCTTAAAATGCAGCACTTTCATAAGTACGTTCAGTGAGCATATTACAATTTTCCGAACACTTCTTATTGATATTTGACAACTCAAATTTCAACAACAACAAACAAAAAAAAAAAAAAAAAACGAAACAACAAAACACCGAACAAAACTAAAACAATGTTGTTGAAACAAACAGCTGTTTTGATTACCAGCTGTCAAATGAATATTGAATAAGCAGCTGAACTGCGTATATTGTTGTGTCTAAACACTCAAACTATTTTAATCAATAAACCATGCATGTCTGAACATAGTATAATATTGAAATCCACGCTATACTTTGAAGTCAACTAACCATAGAGAAGTTGCACTGTGGCCATTCCATTCCTGTTTCCATATAGCATAGTATGGGACCGACCATAAAGAATGAATTCCTGATGGATCAATATTGAACCAAAAAGATTGTGTAGATTTAATTGATTCCATTCGCTCATGAAAACTTGTATGTGAAATGAATTTTTAAGCAAGATAATGAAGACGCAGCGCACGAATGGACAAACATTTTTAGTCCGATAACTTGATATTGTATAACGGCCAGCATATTGCTGTGATTCCAACTTATGGAACAATCTTGAGACACAAGTTGAACAAAAAACTAAAAAATGTTAAAGTGTGCCTGCTAAAAGTGGTTCAAATGGCATGGAATGACATACAGAATGCATGACAAGTCAGAGACCTCTAAATTAAAATTAAATATTAAATGTAATTTATTGTTGAATTCTTTCGCCTAAGCATACACTAATATTGTTACGTAAATGGAAATGGTGTTACATCGTTTAATATTAAAATAATAAACAAAAGCTGCAAAAACAAAAACAATGGACTTGTTTACATGACCAACAATTAAACAAAAATATAGCAATAACATCAGTATAAAAAAGGGATAAACAAGTAAACAAACAACAACAACACTGCAAGAACAAACGTAAACAAAATACACACACAACAATAACGTAAACAACATACATAATTGGTCATTACAACCCTTCAGTCAGGATTACGGCGTAATTTCTCACACTACTTATGTTGTGTGTATTCATTTTAAACATGAGTGGCGGGACCTACAGTTTAAAGTCGACTCCCAACGACAGATTGTTGAGAAACTTTTCATGGCAATTTTACTTACTCTCAGAGTTTTTGCCAGAAATCTACTGAGAGGAAGTCGCCGAAGAAATACTTTTTGTATTTTATTATGATGTCTGGCCTGGGGCTCGAACACTGGCTTTTCGTCTAATAAGCCAACGCAGTACTTACTAGACCACGGCGACTTCTAACATTTATGTTTATAGAGATTTCGCGAAGGCAAAGTCATTCTCCTTCAAGGGCATTCATCAGACTGTTTACCCTGCTATATAAAAGGCAAGACAAAGCAGGCAAAAGGAGCAGTAAAAATTCAGTCAATAATATATATAATATAATATATAATACAATAAAATAATAACGGCTAAACAGCAAAAGCAAATAGAATACAAATTATGTTATACAGAAAAGAAACGCATTCACAAGGAAGAAGGCAAGCCAACCAGACGTTTTACGCATAATTAAACAATTAACAAATTAAAACTTAAAACTAAGAAATAAATAAAAGCTAAGATCTACATATTAAAACTTAAAACTAAGTAAAATTACTGTATTGTGAAAATATTTAAAAGTTATTAATAAATAAATAAATCCTTGTACAATAAATAATTTACTTTAATTTAAATAAAAAAAATTGAACTCAACTCTGAGTTCACTACAGTGGCGACGAGGTTAAAAAATAAAAGTGTGTATAAAAAATTTAAATAAAGGTAAAGCCATGGCTACGGCAATAATTGGAAAAGTGCCGTATTTCGACCATACACAAAAAAATTGGTTGGTGTTTAAAAACCAATTAGAACAATTTTTAATCGCGAACGATGTAAAAGATGCGGCAAAGAAAAAAGCGATTCTTTTGACATCGTTGTGCGAAACCTCGTACATCTTGTTGCAAAACCTTGTGAGTCCAGCAATAGTGGAAGAGGCTGTAACCACATTTGAGGTATGTTTGGCAGCGATGAGTCTTCATTTTAAGCCTGCAACAACTGGGTTTGCAGAGCGGTTTAAATTTTACAATCCATGTAAATTACCCACTGAAACGGTAAACGAATGGGCCGTTAGAGTGCGTTCGTTAGCGGTGTACTGCGAGTTCGGTACAAATCTGGAAACCGCTATTCGTGATAAATTTGTGATGGGGTTGGAAAAAGGTCCGGCCAGGGACAAAATATTTTTGGAATCGATTCACTGCACTTTTGATAAGGTGGTAGAAATTGCCAATAATGTGGAATATACCAAGCGCCAGTATGAAGTTGCAGACGTTAAAGAGGAGTCGTTAAATTTTATTAAACGAAAAGAGGGATGGAAGCAAAAACAACAACAACATCAGCAATATAAAGCAACACAACAACAGAAAACAACACAACAGCCGCAAAAGTCAACACATCAGCAGTGCAAGGTTTGTGGATACAGTGACCATAGAAGCGAGAACTGTAAGTTTAGAAACTATAAATGTAATAAGTGTAGGCAAAAGGGCCATTTGAAAAAAATGTGTAAATCGCATAATTTTAATTTTATTGAAAATAATGACTTAAGTTTATTTTCCATCACTAGTAACAATGATGGACCGATTAAAGTTAAAATTTTTGTACATAAGAAACCGTTTGAAATGGAATTAGATACGGGATCGGAAAATAATGTTATTTCTGATGATTTTTATAAAAAAAAATTTAAAAATTTTAAATTGAAAAAAGTGAACATGTTATTAAAGACATATAATGGTGCAAACATATCTCCAATAGGGTCGTGTAACATTGAAGTTGAATATGGCAATAAAGTTAGGGTAATTCCCATATTAGTGATTAGGAACGGTGGTCCTCCGTTATTGGGTAGGAAGTTCTTAAAAATGTTTGAAATTGAAATTTGTAGGTTAAATTATGCGGATCAGGCGACATTAGGTAGTTCATCGGAAATTATTGGAAAGTTTAGGAATCTGTTTGATGGTGGTTTAGGACTGTTTAGGAAAAGTAAGGCGGTATTGAGAGTGAAAGAAGGAGCTATTTCAAAATTTTGTATACCACGTCCATTGCCATTGGCTATTAAGGAAAAAGTTGAGTGCGAAATAGATAAATTAGTGCGGTTGAATATATTGCAGCCTGTGGAATATTGTGAATGGGGAACGCCTATTGTGCCGATTGTAAAGAAAAATGGTAGCATTAGGATCTGTGGCGATTTCAAGGTTACCTTCAATCCTTATTTATATGTTGAAAAATATCCTTTACCTCGAATTGAGGATATTTTTTCAAAATTACATGGGGGGGGAGGACTTTTCAAAGCTAGATTTGAGCATGGCTTATCAACAAATTGAGTTGGATGAAGATTCCAGGAAATATACTACGATTTCTACATCGAAAGGTTTATTTCAGTATACAAGACTTATTTATGGGTTAGCTTCAGCGCCTGCAATTTTTCAAAGAATTATGGATTCTCTTCTAACCGGATTAGATGGCGTTGTAGTTTTTCTAGATGATATTTTAATTAGTGCGCCTAATAGGAAATTGCATATTAAACGACTCGAGCGAGTTCTTAATATTTTAGATGATGCTGGTTTTAAATTGTCAGGTGCCAAATGTGAATTTTTTTCTAAGAGAATAAAATACTTGGGTCATATAATAGACAAAAATGGATTACATATGAATCCCGAAAATATTCGTGAGATCAATTGTATTCCGTATCCTAAAAATGTAAAGGAGCTACAGTCATTTTTAGGAATTGTGAATTTTTATAGGAGGTTTTTACCTGACGTGTCAACATTGTTGCACCCTTTACACAATTTGCTTAGAGCAGATGCAAAATTTATTTGGGAAGACAGTTGCTCAGCAGCTGTCGATCAATTAAAATCTCTATTACTGGCTGATAAGTGTTTGGCTCATTTTAACACAAATTTTAAAACCAAAATAACAGTGGATGCTAGTCCAGTTGGAGTAGGGGCTGTTTTGTCACAAATAGATGAAGGTGGTTTGGAAAAACCGATAGAATTTGCATCTAGATCCTTAACGGATACAGAAAAACGGTATTCGCAGTTGGACCGGGAAGCAGTTGCAATTTTATTCGGTGTTAAGAAATTTCATCATTATTTGTATGGTCGTCAGTTCACATTGGTGACCGATAATAAGCCGTTACATCACATTTTTAACCCAAAAAGGGGCATACCATTAATGGCTTCTAGTCGCTTGCAACGCATTGCTTTAATTTTATCCGGATACCAATTTGACATTTGTCATATTAAGTCAAAGGGCAATATTGCAGATTATTTTTCTCGATATCCAAAGGATTGTAACGTGGTTTTGGATGAATTTCCGGAAAATGTTTACCTTAATTATTTGCAGAATCTCCACGGCGAGGATACATTTTTAAATTTTAAAATGATTGGTCTGGAAACATCGAAGGATACGTTATTGCAGGAAGTTAGTAAGTTCATGAAGTTTGGTTGGCCAGAGAAATGTCCGCGTTCCGAATTGTTACCATATTATTTAAGGCGAAATGAATTATCGGAAGAGGAAAATTGTTTATTTTGGGGATATCGGGTAATTATACCTACACAGTTAATTGCTGAAGTAGTTAAATTTTTACATGCTTCACACATGGGAATAGCGAAAATGAAAGCAATGGCTCGTGAGTGTTGTTGGTGGCCTAGACAGGGTAAACATTTGGAGGAAATTGTAAAAGCTTGCGACGCTTGCTTGATTACGCGTCCAGATCCTATTCAGCAGGACTTAATTCCGTGGCCAAGATCTGATGAAAGGTGGTCTAGGATACATATTGATTTTTTCGGTCCTTTTTGTAAACGTTGGTGTTTAGTAGTGGTCGATAGTACTAGCAAGTGGGTTGAATGTGTCGATATGGGTATCAATACGACAAGTGACGCTGTCATTGCGGTTTTGCGGGAGCTTTTTGCTCGGTTTGGATTGCCTAAATATGTTGTGTCAGATAACGGCACATCTTTTGTGTCCAATAAGTTTAAATATTTTTTGAAAAGGAATGGTATCGAACAAATTACAACACCTGTGGGACATCCTTCCACTAATGGTCAGGCAGAAAATTCCGTTAAGACACTTAAAAATGCGTTGAAACGTAGCCTGAAAAACGCTAAGTTGTCAGAATTTAATAGTGTGTTGTGCAGATTTTTATTTGATTACCGGAATACAATACATTCAAGTACTGGAGTTTCACCAGCTTATTTGATGTTTAATAAAAGCAAATTAAGGACAAGATTAGATCTATTGAATCCTAAAAGGGAAGTTGAAACTAGGAGCCTTAAGTATGTTAAAAATTTTGTGAAAAACAAACAGCAAAATCAGGCAAAATATTATAAAGGTTACAAAAAGTCTAGAATACTTCCTTGTGGTACGCCAGCAGATATCTTTCTGCGGGAAGAGGTGACATCTTTTGATTTTATTTGGAAATATCTATCCCATAAGTAACTTTTTAGCAATTTATGCACATTCTTTGGTAAAAACTGTGTGATCTTAAAAAGAAGTCCTTCGTGCCAGACCTTATCGAAGGCTTGAGATATATCAATAAATAGCGCAGAGCAATACTGCTTGTTCTCAAAAGCACGTCTAATTAAATTGGTAATTCTGTGCACTTGCAGGAAAGTAGCCTATTCGCAACATAGAGTTAAAGATGAACAATATAAAACGTTCCTTTACTTATTGTTCACTGCAGATATGCCTACAAGTTTAGTGACTCACACGTCTACTTTTGCGGATGATACGGCGTTTTTTTAAGTATTCATAGAGATTCTACAGTTGCGTCACAAAGACTTCAATCTCATGTTAGTGATTTGGAAAGTTGGATGCTGAAATGGAAGATTAAAGTCAATGTCCCTAAATGCATGCACATCACGTTTACACTGAGAAAGGGAAATTGTCCGCCCATCAAGATTAATGGTGTGACAGTATCAGAACATAGTAGTGTAAAATATCTGGGCATCCATCTCGACCGTCGCCTTACATGGGCTCACCATATAGCTGCCAAAATTACCCAGATCAAACTCAGAACAGCACAGCTTTACTGGCTTATTGGACCTAAGTCAACCCTTGATCTAGAACTAAAACTGCTTTTGTATAAGTCAGTATTGAAACCTATTTGGCTTTATGGTATCCAACTGTGGGGAACAGCCTCACCATCCAATGTAGAGAAGCTTCAAAGGCGGCAATCTAGGCTTCTTAGAATAATAACAGGTGCTCCTTGGTATATGAGAAACAGTAACATCCACAAAGATCTGAAGGTGCCCTTAGTTCGAGAGGAAATAAAAATAGCAAGTGTTAATTACATCTCTAGGATTACAGAACATCCCAACCGTCTTGTAAGAGACTTACTTGTATTCGAAGGTCACAGACGTCTCAAAAGGGTTCAAACAAATGATCTGATCAGATAAATTTACATTTGATGTGCACTTTTAGTTGTACGTTGCAGTGGCAATAACAACTTTTATTTTTGTGTTTTAGGTTAAGATTTGAATACTTATTGTAAATTCTGAAAGGAAAGATTCAATAAATAATATACGAAGGGGAAAAAAAAACAAAAAGGCTGTATTTAGGGAAAATGATAATGTTATGATTAAAGATTACTCTGTTCCGGGGAAAGTTTCTTGGACAAGGGGTGTAATACTTAAGGTTAGAGGCAGACAAATATATTTAGTGAAAACAGTGTCAAATAAAATTTGGAAAAGACATGCCAATCAATTGATTTCGTGTAACAAATCCTTGGTATCAGAAGTTCCAACTACCGTATCAGATCCGTTTCAAAAGTTTCAAATAAATACTGTAACAAAATATAATAATGAAAACAATATTGTTCATGAAAATAAAATTCAAAATAATAATCAAATTGTTGAAAAAGAAATTGTAAACAATGAAAATCAAATGTTAACCGAAAATAACAGCAATGAACATAAGAATGTAAAATATAATTTAAGGGAAAGGAAAAAGAGAATCTAATTATTATTATAAGTTATTACTGTGTATGGATTAGATCAGTATATATTATTACTGTATATTTATATTTTTTCTCGTATCCATAAAAAATTTTTTTTGTAAAAGTAATGAATTTTAAAAGTAAAGAATTTTAAGTAAAAAAAAAAAAAAATTTTATGAATGGAGAAACCAATTTATGGAGGGGGTATTGTAGTAGTGTTTAAGAATAAATACTTTTAAGATTTAATACTTTTGAAGCCATGTAGTATTGTGTAAGATTAAATACCTTTAAACTCATGTTTTTGTTGTTTTGCATTCTTCCTTGCTCGCTTTTTTACATTTTTAGTACACACTTAAAGAATAAAATAATAACGGTTAAACAGCAAAAACAAATAGAATACAAATTATGTTATACAGAAAAGAAACGCATTCACAAGGAAGAAGGCAAGCCAACCAGACGTTTTACGCATAATTAAACAATTAACAAATTAAAACTTAAAACTAAGAAATAAATAAAAGCTAAGATCTACATATTAAAACTTAAAACTAAGTAAAATTACTGTATTGTGAAAATATTTAAAAGTTATTAATAAATAAATAAATCCTTGTACAATAAATAATTTACTTTAATTTAAATAAAAAAAATTGAACTCAACTCTGAGCTCACTACAATTTTAAACGTTTTTAAAAGGGTGAAAAATTTACAATATTTTACACTCCTTAAACAAATTTTGAAAACATATTTCATCTTTGTTTGTTACTAGAAAAAGATCGTATAGATGGGTCTGCCAATTATAAGACCACCACTGTATGGCACAACTTAAAGTTGAATCTTGAACACAAGAAATGATACTAAATTTTAGAACATTATTCTTAATCAGGCATCCTTTGCAAGCTAGGTAAGTACAAGTATTATATGTTAGATAGGAATAATATAATTCTTGCTATTATTTTAATCTTTACTGCATGCAATGGTGAAAGACAGCGAATAATTATATCTTTGTAAAATTAATTTAAAGCACCTTTTATGTAATTATAAATACATAAATGGGTTTTTGCGGCATTTATTAGTTTTGCTAAAGATAAACGCAGTTTTCTTTTATGTAGTAAAGTAAGACGAAAGGAGACTGAAGCAATTAAGAATATTGATTTTTATTGCCCTTAAATACGTTAAAGTAATTTGAAGAGCAAAGGATGACAGGCGATTGCACGTATTGTGGTATACTTTAATGCGTTTGTTTATGGGTTCTTGATTCTATAAATGATTTAAAAGCTTTTAATATAGTGTTGCTCAGTCTTATTATTGGTTGTGCTTTTTATGTCGCCATTAAAATAATGTGTAATTTATATGGAGTGAATAAGAGTGATTTGTTTTTGTGTTTTGAGAAATTAATAAAATTGCTTTTTATTTATTTACGTATTACAATGCAATTATACAATATTTTTATACAACAGTTATTAGGAGCTAAGTACCTAAGACCCTATGCTGTGTATTGTGTAACAGATCGAGTCTTTAGTGGGTATCGAACTCACTAACCTCAAAGCAAAAATCTATAAAAAATGAGATAAAAATAATTGTAAGCATATACTACTAAAGTAAATGAAACAAACAAAAATTCAAAAACTAAGCTAAAGCAATTGTCTATGTATACAGCTTTTACAGCCCTTCTAAAATAACGATTTTTTGTAATTTGGATCGGCTGAATATGGTAGTTAACTGCTTTACTTTAAAGAAGTAAAAGAAGATTTGGCCTTACAATACTATTGCCTTCGATCCCTTCATGAGAATAAATCGAATTATTAATACAGTATTAAAAAAGAAATACGAAATTAAAGCATTTATGACTTAGTTTAGAATCTGAAAGATTGTCAGCCTACAAAATTAATAAGCAAAAGCTCGAAGACACCGTTGTTACAAAAGTCTGGAATATTAGGACAGCAATCATACAAAAGTTTTTGTTTTTAAGGGACATCATACAACACTTCAGTCAGGATTACGACCCACCTTCTCACACCACTTATTCTGTGTGTGTTAGTTATACATGAGTGGCGGGACACACAGTTTAAAGTCGACTCCAAACGACGGATTTCAGAGAAAATTTTTAATAGTTTAAATTTTTAAATTTTATTTACTCTCCGAGTTTTTGCTGAAAACCTGCTGAGAATAAGTCACAAAACCTAACGAACAAGCAATTGTTGTTTTATACGTCAAGTTGTATACAGTGGCATACAGAAATAATCCGAACAATAAAGAATTTAATTGAACTTAAACACCAATTTATTTTTATTTTGTTTGCAATCAACGAATTTATATGTTAAAGGTTTTTAAAAATGTAAGGGTGCCCTGGTAGTCCAGTGGTTAGTATGCTAGACTATTAGCGTGAGGGTCGTGGTTTCGATTCCCACCAGAGTCTCTGGTCTGTGACACTACACCGAGCATATGGTCAATGTTACTCAGCTGTATATAATTAGAATATAATTTGTAATTGTATTTTAGTTAATAAATACATAAATAAATAAATAAAAAAATAAAAAGGTAAAAACGTAACAATATATTTGTGTACAGTGGTGTGATGTGAATCACTGTCGTTTTGTGAGGCCAAATTTGATAGTCTGATGGGAAGAGAAGCAATTTATTCCTTACAAACTTCTACAACCTGTTCATAGGGTCGGTTCTGAATCCTACTATCAACAAAAAGAGAAATTAAAGGAAAAAAGTCAATTAAAGGTGAAAATTGATCATGAAAATGCTAAAACTTGACCGCAGCTCTCCTTATGATGATAAGTTTTTCGGTTAGTAAACCCAGAAGTCCTACATTATTAATTAAGTGCTTAAGCCCAAACTTTTATCAATCGAAATATGTTTGGTATGATAAATGTGTTTAATTTTTTGAAAAATTTATAACTAAACACTCAATATTCATATTCGAATTAAATGTTAAGTTTGAAAATTTTACACATTGTTTTGGTTACCCTTTTTCGTTCAATTTACAACATTTACGGAAGTCCTATTTGGGATTTAAATTTACTTTATGAGACACATAAGTAGCCAATGATGTTACAAACATGGAAGAGAATGTTGTGATACTAACAGTATGCTTATTGAACGTTTCAATTACAAATAAATTATACGCTTGAAGGCCAGTAGCAGTTGCCACAGAGCAGAACATAATAAGAAATAAAAAAACAAAACAATTTATATTTAAAATTAAACTAGATTGATTGAAAAGTAATCTCCAAATCTCTCTTTGAAGGACCTTTTCCAAATAAATTGCTTTTATTTAAATTATACGAGTATAAGTATAAACCCACTGTCATTTAAGAAACTAGTAAAGAATAAAGAATTTTTTGTGTGAAAAGTTCAAAAAAACAGTCTATAGGGTTCGAGGACTTTTGAGTTTTACTCAACTAGATAAGACTATGTAGTTAGTCGGGTGTGTGCGTCTTGGAAGCCTTCTGGTAGCCTCTTATTTGCAAATAGACTTTGGCGATACTAGATAGCTATACACTTTTGAATTTAAAACAGCAATTGGATGTACAATGATTTACTCAAGTACAACTTCTCCTCAAGGAAATCATCCTCGGTCAATTGAAGACGATTGTTTCTCTAAAGACTCCCCGCATACTCTTATGATGATAAGATAAATGACAGAAACAAGATGTGTTAGCAATTCTACGCTCAAGTCTAAACGTCCTAACAATGACCTGAACGCTTTATTGTCACGTAATGAGAGAAAGATTTACAGAGAGGATAAGCACAGCGCCAGTAATGACAATCGGTGAGTTTAGTGTCTAATAAGGAAAAAAATTGAGTGCTTCAAATCTAAAGAAAAACTAAATGAATATGTTGCACTACATAATATACGATCCCAACGCAAAGTGCAATTAGATGCCAATTCTCACGGGACATAATTTATCAGAACAAATTCAAGGAAAATTTCACTTCGTCTGAAGTGCTGTCAAAAGCCTTATAAACAACAAAATTATAAAATTGTAAAATATAACGATTGTAAACGACTTTAGGATCGCATGTTATATTTGAGAAGGGGCTAATAAAAAAGGACCTAGCGAAGACATTGACTTGAGAAAAAAAGGCTTGCGCTGTCTCTTTCACAAAGAAATTCATCACAGCCTTACGAACATGAAACCGACAGATGGTTAGCGATCTTTCTTATACCTCTATACAGAATTCATTAAGAAGATATTCTATATTCTTAACGACTATGTTATGGAAAGTATATCGCGTTTGTTCAGGCGGGCAATTGGGTTCGAGACAATCGATTGCATACTTCAAGGACAATTAAAAGCTCATGAAGAGAAAAATGGCTAAAAATATAATCACACACAAAGATAAATTAAGACTTCAGTTATATGTGGAATTCTTGTATTGAAGTGCTTTAAACTGTAGAATCATGCAGCTATAGCGACAAACTGCAATTTTTTAAATTTTTTCAGAAGTAAAAAATTAATATTTTTGTTAAAGTATAGATTTTTAGTGATGAAACAGAATACTTTCACAACTTCAAGCAAAAACACTGTCGAAAAAATATGAATATAGAATATTTATGAATATGATAATAAATTCGACAACCATAACTTCCAATACTGTCAATTATGTTTAAATATACATATGTACGTTAATTGCCTTTTCTGTTTTTATGTTTGTTTTATTTTTTTTTTGTTTTTATTTTTTACATACCTTAAGAAAAACGGTGCATAAAATTCAGTAAACTACAGCAATACCACATACAGATTGTGGGAGCAAAATTGAGAGAGTAAAAAAAACCCTGTCAAAATAAAATGGATTCTATCTCACGACTGCTTTTGCCCAATTCTGTTTGATCTCTTTTACGTGTTAAAAATTGAAAAGATGGTTAATAAAAAATGTACATTGTAGATCCAGATAATTAATATTTTTACGTTATTACCTTTTAAAAACATTTAAAATGTAAGCTCGTAGATTGCAAATGAAAATAAAAATTAATTTGTGTTAAGTTTTAATTAAAATTCTTTATTATTGGCACAATTCTGTGTGCCACTGCTCACAAGTGTTCACAGTCGCGTCTTCACACAAGACCGACTGAACTTTTCTAACTAACTCGCATACTTTGCCTTGTATTTTATATGGCATCAAGCTATTCGATGAATGTTCTTGAAGGCGAATGCTCGTGGCTTCGCCTTTTCGGTATCTCTATAAATGTAAATATCATTGTTTCATTATTGAAATTTTTGTATTTTGTTTACATTTATTCTTGTAGTGTTTGTTGTTGTATTTTTGTTTACTTGTTTACCATTTTTTATGTTGGTGTTTGTTGTTATATTACGCAGTGCGATAATTTGTAAACAAGTAAATTATTTTGTTTTTGTAGCTTTTGTTTATAAATTTAATGTTAAACGATGTAAATGCAAAACACCAGTATCTAGATTTTTTCATTTTCGTAACAATATTTTACACAGAATCCTAAAGTGCCCCAAATAATTTTGCAACTGGCGGTATTTATGACCGATTATCAATAGTTCCCATTCCTCGCGATATAAACAGGATTGTTTAAACGATGTCAAATTGGCAACAGAGGGCGCTGTAGTGTTGACTAAAGCTTTTTTATATTTTAATATTAGTGTTGTTTTTTTTTGACATTAAATTTTTGGTTTGTTTTATTCATTTTATTACTCTTCTTTGTAACATCCAAAGGGATGCAACTACTTTGTTTGACAATTTTTGAAGTTTGTGCAATAAATTTGATTGTGATAATGTTGTGTGAAAATAAAAGAAATTCGGAATAAACGAACAATATAAATTTTAATTAAAATATAATTAAAACAAAAAAAGTTTTTTTTACTCTCTCGAGGGGAAATTGCAAAATAGGCAAGACAACAAGGAAAGTGTTTTTTTGTGTCTAACATCGTGTTGAATTTTTTTCTAATTTTTAGATCGTTTTTTTAGTGTTTGAAGCAACAGTGTTTTTTGTGCTCTTCACCCCAAATACAGTCCATCGAATTAACAGACTGTAAATAATAAAATTATAGTTCTATTTTATTGTTAACTAAAAATAGATGCTCGTGAAGAATTAAAATTAAACTTCATGGCAAAGAGAAATATTTTGTTATCAGAATTGCGGCGACCAATAAGCGGATATTCTATTCCACAGCTAATCGGAACATGTCTTCTTTACAATCCAATAAAAAAAATTCACAACCAACTTACACGCTATGTGTTTTTATTTTAAAATGAAAATCTGCATTCTTACTGAAACACTACTTGAATTTAATATTTTTAATATAAGTTTAATAATAAACCAGACGCTTTAAATATTTTATGTAGAACTCGGAATAATAAAAATGTAAACGAAAATACTTAATTAAAATAAATTGCGAATTTTTATAGAAATTTTTTTTTTAAATATTTTCATGTCGAAGACATTAACATTCATTTTATGCCAAAAAGCCAGATATTTTCAGCCTACACACACCTACAATTATATTATCATGTACTTAAATGGTACAAATTAATTAAATTTTAGGAAATTTCGTCATTTAAGTTGTCAGTGGTCTTAACGACAATTTACACATCCTCACACAATACATACAATAAAAACATCTACAGACTCACAAGTTCTCATCTACAATGTAGATACATAAATTCAAGCAAACAAGAATTGTTATAAATTTATTAATAAGAGGAAAGGACGTTGAGTAGCAGACTTCACGGAATCTCAGACTTAAAATACAGAAAATGTGAGAAGCCATAAACCCTGCAGTTGACAACGCTAATAAAAGCAACAAGAAGCAACGAAATAATTTATTATCTAAAAAATATTACAACATTACATACAATGATGTGAAAAATATTGGCGACACACACCAAGTGACAATCCTCAGCCTGCTTTTAACACAGTAAAGCGTGATGGTGGTAATGTTGTTGTTTTGGGTTCATTTTCTTTCTATTGCCTTGGGTCATAATATCGTGTAAAAGGTATTTTAAAACGAATTATGTTTAATTCTTCAAGATTTCATACTAGGTTATGTCGAATAAAAAAATATGCCACTTCGATTCGTGTTCCGAATGAAAGAATCCCGCAGATTGGAATTAATTTAGGATGCATGGTATGTTATACCTGATTTGATACGCCAAAATTGTGTTGCCCATGTGCTTATATTGTGTTCACCACACCCTACTCTTATATTATTATTTGGGCAATTCACACAAGCCCTTGCATCGTTGTATTGAGTGTATTATTGGAAGAATATACAACAGTGTATGCTTGTTGTTAATAATTTTCATATAAAATACACTTATACACATTTTTTCATATGTTTTTAAAAAGTTGTATTGGTTTCGTGGTATTAGTTTATATAAATGTAAGTAATCAAGAAGAAGAATAAAAATACAAAATATTTTCTAAGTAACTTGAGGCAACAATTAGTATTTTAAAATTATATTGTTCGCACAGATAATGAATTAATTTATTTGTTTTCATAGAATTGAGCGTTCACGAACAAAAAGTATTTTCAATACAACATATACGATACAAAGTCGTGTGAATTGGCTAATTATTTTATATCTATTTTAAAAACAACATGAGTTGTCTTTATACTTTTTCAATTTTAATTTAATAAAATTTCAAAATGAAAATAATAATTTAATAAATCTGCTTTGAAAATTGTTTTTGTGATATATGAGCTGACAATAAGTGCGATTACTTATCAACATATCTTATCTCATTTTATTTACATCTCATCAAATACCTAAGCGTCACATTGGTGTCCTTATTATTTTTCACATCCCTGTATACATATGTATATGTACAATGATTAATACATGTACTGCCTTTTAAATTTAATAAGTATCTAATCTTAAACAACTACACACAAAAATAAGACTTAATTATAGTTCCTAGTCTAGTCGGTATTATGCTGGCTGATTATATATGAGGCCACGGTTTAAACCCAATATCAGATATCTCGACCAAATCGAAATATAAAAAAATATTTCTTCGGGGCCTTCCCTTCAGCAGATTTCTGACAAAAACTCTGAGGTTAAATAAAATTGCCATCAAATCTGTCGTTCGGAATCGACGATCGAACTGTAGGTGGCACCATTTATGTATAAAATTAGCACACGCAACATAAGTGGTGTGAGAAATTAGGTCTGACTGAAAGGTTGTAATGACCTATTATATATGTATGTATGTACAGTTCCTATCAGTTTTAACCTTTATTTATCGGGTCTAGAACAAAGCCTATGAAACTTTGACAGATGATAACGGCCATCTTGTTGAAGCTACACCTGTATAATTGATTTTCCATTATTCCAATCACCATTGACAATATAACGACGAGGCACATTTCTGAATGAATGGGTACTTGAACAAACAAAATTGTAGAATTTGGGACGTTACCAACCATCCACATCAGATCCAAGAGAGTCCAATGTATCTCGAAAAAGTCACAGTTTGCTGCATTATTATTAATTTCTTTTGGCCTGAATTGGGTGATCTGGATACCAAAGACATCTGGATTCAACGTGCAACATAGGTCATGGTATATTGAATATACTGTGCGAGCGATTTAATATCATTGCCATCTCATGCGAAGACTTTTACTTGTCAAGTTTTCTTTAGTCGCAGGTATATGCGAATAAGTCACAAGCTACTGTGGTCTTCAAAACAAACGCCATTCGTCAAATTCAGTCTGACTTTTGCACCAAACTTATGGAAAATTGAACATTTCGGATGCGCTCCACCCGATATAGCCATTAGAGCCTTATTATATTCGACATATAAATAAATCAATTATTTTTTAAAACGAATAAAAAATTGGGATATTTCACAAAAACTGTGTTTTAATTAAATTCAAACATAGTATTTGCTGAAAAGAACATACTTTTTTCTTTATTTGTATTCGATGCCTTTTTTTAAATCTGTGACCAGATGACACATAAATGTACATTCAAAATGTAAATACATACAAAAAATACGGACAGTATCAGCCTTGTGGCAGGGGCTGCATCTTTTATGAAAAACCACATTTTAATTTTTAAACTTATAAACTTCGTTCTCATGTTTTGATACCTTCAGCGATGTGGCAAACAACAATCTCACACAATGCACAAGCAACTGTTTGCTTCAGGGTATAGTGGAAAACCGTAGAAAAACTGTCACTTTACTTTTGTTGTCTTCTACACTTATTTATTCATGAGATTTTTTTATTTTTCATAACAATGAGAAGGAGACTTCGGGGGACCATGGGTAGTGAGTGACATTGTGTAAAAATCTAATCATTCGTGTAGTTTACACTATCAGTAATCGTGCTTCAAGCAGTATACAAAATAAAAGAAATTGGTTGCCACTTAAACTAAAACCGAGAGATGTTACGAAGTGATTTAGTAAGTCTGGAAAGCTGGAATCTGTAATTGCTTTAAAAACAAATCATTGACTTTTATTGAATATCACTGGAGACAGAAAGTTGATTCATTGCGACCACCCCGAAGCTAAAGAAATTATATGTGAAGCGCTGACAACGATCTACAGCCAAGCAGAATATTAACATTGCATTAAGGTAATGTTATGTATTTTGTGGTATGTTATCCATTATGAGCGGCTAAAAACTGGCCAGGCTATTGCACTCAAACTATACAGACAAAAATTAATTCATTTGAATAGAAAAATTCTTTGAATAGGAATAGGCAGTAGGTGTATATTTCCATAATGACTACGCTGGTTGTTTTTTAAATTTTATGGCGCCCATGATGTTGTTAGTCACTCACTACAATATTGTTATTACGTTTTTAACTTTTTAAAAACGTTTAAAATATGATCTCGTAGACTGCAAATAAAAATAAAAATAAATTTCTGTTAAGTTTTGATTCAAATTCTTTATTGATCGCAGAATTCTGTGTGCCATTTCGTAACAATATTTTACACAGAATCCTAAAGTGCCCCAAATAATTTTGCAACTGGCGGTATTTATGACCGATTATCAATAGTTCCCATTCCTCGCGATATAAACAGGATTGTTTAAACGATGTCAAATTGGCAACAGAGGGCGCTGTAGTGTTGACTAAAGCTTTTTTATATTTTAATATTAGTGTTGTTTTTTTTTGACATTAAATTTTTGGTTTGTTTTATTCATTTTATTACTCTTCTTTGTAACATCCAAAGGGATGCAACTACTTTGTTTGACAATTTTTGAAGTTTGTGCAATAAATTTGATTGTGATAATGTTGTGTGAAAATAAAAGAAATTCGGAATAAACGAACAATATAAATTTTAATTAAAATATAATTAAAACAAAAAAAGTTTTTTTTACTCTCTCGAGGGGAAATTGCAAAATAGGCAAGACAACAAGGAAAGTGTTTTTTTGTGTCTAACATCGTGTTGAATTTTTTTCTAATTTTTAGATCGTTTTTTTAGTGTTTGAAGCAACAGTGTTTTTTGTGCTCTTCACCCCAAATACAGTCCATCGAATTAACAGACTGTAAATAATAAAATTATAGTTCTATTTATTGTTAACTAAAAATAGATGCTCGTGAAGAATTAAAATTAAACTTCATGGCAAAGAGAAATATTTTGTTATCAGAATTGCGGCGACCAATAAGCGGATATTCTATTCCACAGCTAATCGGAACATGTCTTCTTTACAATCCAATAAAAAAAATTCACAACCAACTTACACGCTATGTGTTTTTATTTTAAAATGAAAATCTGCATTCTTACTGAAACACTACTTGAATTTAATATTTTTAATATAAGTTTAATAATAAACCAGACGCTTTAAATATTTTATGTAGAACTCGGAATAATAAAAATGTAAACGAAAATACTTAATTAAAATAAATTGCGAATTTTTATAGAAATTTTTTTTTTAAATATTTTCATGTCGAAGACATTAACATTCATTTTATGCCAAAAAGCCAGATATTTTCAGCCTACACACACCTACAATTATATTATCATGTACTTAAATGGTACAAATTAATTAAATTTTAGGAAATTTCGTCATTTAAGTTGTCAGTGGTCTTAACGACAATTTACACATCCTCACACAATACATACAATAAAAACATCTACAGACTCACAAGTTCTCATCTACAATGTAGATACATAAATTCAAGCAAACAAGAATTGTTATAAATTTATTAATAAGAGGAAAGGACGTTGAGTAGCAGACTTCACGGAATCTCAGACTTAAAATACAGAAAATGTGAGAAGCCATAAACCCTGCAGTTGACAACGCTAATAAAAGCAACAAGAAGCAACGAAATAATTTATTATCTAAAAAATATTACAACATTACATACAATGATGTGAAAAATATTGGCGACACACACCAAGTGACAATCCTCAGCCTGCTTTTAACACAGTAAAGCGTGATGGTGGTAATGTTGTTGTTTTGGGTTCATTTTCTTTCTATTGCCTTGGGTCATAATATCGTGTAAAAGGTATTTTAAAACGAATTATGTTTAATTCTTCAAGATTTCATACTAGGTTATGTCGAATAAAAAAATATGCCACTTCGATTCGTGTTCCGAATGAAAGAATCCCGCAGATTGGAATTAATTTAGGATGCATGGTATGTTATACCTGATTTGATACGCCAAAATTGTGTTGCCCATGTGCTTATATTGTGTTCACCACACCCTACTCTTATATTATTATTTGGGCAATTCACACAAGCCCTTGCATCGTTGTATTGAGTGTATTATTGGAAGAATATACAACAGTGTATGCTTGTTGTTAATAATTTTCATATAAAATACACTTATACACATTTTTTCATATGTTTTTAAAAAGTTGTATTGGTTTCGTGGTATTAGTTTATATAAATGTAAGTAATCAAGAAGAAGAATAAAAATACAAAATATTTTCTAAGTAACTTGAGGCAACAATTAGTATTTTAAAATTATATTGTTCGCACAGATAATGAATTAATTTATTTGTTTTCATAGAATTGAGCGTTCACGAACAAAAAGTATTTTCAATACAACATATACGATACAAAGTCGTGTGAATTGGCTAATTATTTTATATCTATTTTAAAAACAACATGAGTTGTCTTTATACTTTTTCAATTTTAATTTAATAAAATTTCAAAATGAAAATAATAATTTAATAAATCTGCTTTGAAAATTGTTTTTGTGATATATGAGCTGACAATAAGTGCGATTACTTATCAACATATCTTATCTCATTTTATTTACATCTCATCAAATACCTAAGCGTCACATTGGTGTCCTTATTATTTTTCACATCCCTGTATACATATGTATATGTACAATGATTAATACATGTACTGCCTTTTAAATTTAATAAGTATCTAATCTTAAACAACTACACACAAAAATAAGACTTAATTATAGTTCCTAGTCTAGTCGGTATTATGCTGGCTGATTATATATGAGGCCACGGTTTAAACCCAATATCAGATATCTCGACCAAATCGAAATATAAAAAAATATTTCTTCGGGGCCTTCCCTTCAGCAGATTTCTGACAAAAACTCTGAGGTTAAATAAAATTGCCATCAAATCTGTCGTTCGGAATCGACGATCGAACTGTAGGTGGCACCATTTATGTATAAAATTAGCACACGCAACATAAGTGGTGTGAGAAATTAGGTCTGACTGAAAGGTTGTAATGACCTATTATATATGTATGTATGTACAGTTCCTATCAGTTTTAACCTTTATTTATCGGGTCTAGAACAAAGCCTATGAAACTTTGACAGATGATAACGGCCATCTTGTTGAAGCTACACCTGTATAATTGATTTTCCATTATTCCAATCACCATTGACAATATAACGACGAGGCACATTTCTGAATGAATGGGTACTTGAACAAACAAAATTGTAGAATTTGGGACGTTACCAACCATCCACATCAGATCCAAGAGAGTCCAATGTATCTCGAAAAAGTCACAGTTTGCTACATTATTATTAATTTCTTTTGGCCTGAATTGGGTGATCTGGATACCAAAGACATCTGGATTCAACGTGCAACATAGGTCATGGTATATTGAATATACTGTGCGAGCGATTTAATATCATTGCCATCTCATGCGAAGACTTTTACTTGTCAAGTTTTCTTTAGTCGCAGGTATATGCGAATAAGTCACAAGCTACTGTGGTCTTCAAAACAAACGCCATTCGTCAAATTCAGTCTGACTTTTGCACCAAACTTATGGAAAATTGAACATTTCGGATGCGCTCCACCCGATATAGCCATTAGAGCCTTATTATATTCGACATATAAATAAATCAATTATTTTTTAAAACGAATAAAAAATTGGGATATTTCACAAAAACTGTGTTTTAATTAAATTCAAACATAGTATTTGCTGAAAAGAACATACTTTTTTCTTTATTTGTATTCGATGCCTTTTTTTAAATCTGTGACCAGATGACACATAAATGTACATTCAAAATGTAAATACATACAAAAAATACGGACAGTATCAGCCTTGTGGCAGGGGCTGCATCTTTTATGAAAAACCACATTTTAATTTTTAAACTTATAAACTTCGTTCTCATGTTTTGATACCTTCAGCGATGTGGCAAACAACAATCTCACACAATGCACAAGCAACTGTTTGCTTCAGGGTATAGTGGAAAACCGTAGAAAAACTGTCACTTTACTTTTGTTGTCTTCTACACTTATTTATTCATGAGATTTTTTTATTTTTCATAACAATGAGAAGGAGACTTCGGGGGACCATGGGTAGTGAGTGACATTGTGTAAAAATCTAATCATTCGTGTAGTTTACACTATCAGTAATCGTGCTTCAAGCAGTATACAAAATAAAAGAAATTGGTTGCCACTTAAACTAAAACCGAGAGATGTTACGAAGTGATTTAGTAAGTCTGGAAAGCTGGAATCTGTAATTGCTTTAAAAACAAATCATTGACTTTTATTGAATATCACTGGAGACAGAAAGTTGATTCATTGCGACCACCCCGAAGCTAAAGAAATTATATGTGAAGCGCTGACAACGATCTACAGCCAAGCAGAATATTAACATTGCATTAAGGTAATGTTATGTATTTTGTGGTATGTTATCCATTATGAGCGGCTAAAAACTGGCCAGGCTATTGCACTCAAACTATACAGACAAAAATTAATTCATTTGAATAGAAAAATTCTTTGAATAGGAATAGGCAGTAGGTGTATATTTCCATAATGACTACGCTGGTTGTTTTTTAAATTTTATGGCGCCCATGATGTTGTTAGTCACTCACTACAATATTGTTATTACGTTTTTAACTTTTTAAAAACGTTTAAAATATGATCTCGTAGACTGCAAATAAAAATAAAAATAAATTTCTGTTAAGTTTTGATTCAAATTCTTTATTGATCGCAGAATTCTGTGTGCCATTGTTCACAATTGTATGTATACAACAACAATTGCTTTGTTTATTATTCCTCTGGTTACACCCTTTGCATAAACAATAACAATTACAAGACAATTGTTCGACTGGTCTTTGTAACAGAGATCTTCAAACACACCGCGTCTTCACACAAGGCTGACTGGACATTTAATAACTCCGTCGCCTGCTTTGCCTTGCCTTTTGTATGGCAAAGTGAGCAGTCTGATTAATGTTCTTGAAGGCGAATGTTCGTGGCTTCGCCTTCTCGAGATCTCTATAAATGTAAACATCGTTGTTTCCTTATTGTTGTTTGTATATTTTGTTTACATTTATTCTTGTAGTGTTTGTTGTTGCATTTTTGTTTACTTTTTTATCATTTATTATGCTGGTATTTGTTGTTATATTACGCAGGCGATAATTTGTAAACAAGTTCATTGTTTTTGTTTTTGTAGCTTTTGTTGTTAAAATGTTAAACGAGGTAAATGCAAAACACCAGTAAATAGATTTTTTCCATTTTTGTATCAATATATTATGTTGTTGTAGTAAAACCATTGTTCTGTGCAAAATATGAAAGTTAAGCTGCTACTATAATTATAAGAATCAGTTAAACAATCTTGAAATATACGTCATTAACTTTATCCTATGGATACAATTATGCTCCTTTTTTCAATCAGAAAATTTTAACTCAATAAACTATTAATTTGTGATCATCAAAAAAAAATAATCAATTCAAAATTATAAAAGTGGTTATTATTGAATTATTATTGAATTATGCTACTTTCTTTTCATTTTTTACGAAATTATTTAGCTTCATGGAAAAAAGCCATGAATTTAAAACATTTGTTTTTGTGTTTTTATGGGAATATGACAACAGAAGCTTTGAACGGACGTACATGGTTTTTTATTTGTTAACAATTCTAGCGTTTTGTATTTTCTTTCTTCTTTGTATTTCCTTTCTTTGTGCAACCGGAAAAAAATATTTATTTTTGGAAATATAACGATTTGTAAAGTTTTTGAAGTTAAAGAGTTTTTTTCGATTTCTTTACTTCTGTTGATGAAAACTTGTAGACTAAAAACAAGAATGTGTTGGCTGCAGCACATTGTACATCTAGTAGACTAGAATCCAAATGCATCAATTATGATTTTTTAAATAGAACTGTAGTTTCTGTTGTTTTCCAGATAAATGGTATTTGGTTTCAAAAACGTATCGCTTTGATGCATCAAACTTATTAATTCTTTCTTCTTCTAGTTATTATACCAAACCTGCAAGCAGAAACACTAATCAACACATTAATCAATAAATTACGGCAATGAATTATTAATCTCACAATACATAGTAATTTGCGAATGAAATTTGATATTTGATTGAATCTAGAAAGGCCACACACATAGCTTAGTCTGCTGTTAAGTTGTGTGCTAACGGCCTTATAATTTAGTAATTACTTCACACCAATTAAGCATAACTAGGCATGTGTACAGTGATGTTAAAAATAATAAGAAAATCAATGTATCATTTATATATTTAATGAAAAAGTAAGTAAAAGAACATAATTTCAGATAAGTAACTGCACTTACTCGCAAGTATTGCTTGGAGTCGACATACTTAATGCTCTGAGACCAAAAACGTGCACGAAGAGACAGTAAATGTCGACGACGCCAGAAAGCGAATCATACAACACTAGAAAGAGAAATGGAACACTGAAACAAGTGGTAGATGGACGGCAAAACTTCTCCCAGATATTACCCGCTGGATTGAGAGGAAATTTGGTGAGATTAATTACTATTTAACACAACTGTTAACCGGACACGGTTCTTTTTATAAATATCTGTTTAAAATGGAAAAGATGACACGACCAAATTGCATTTATGATGATGCGTCGATTAATGATGCGGAACATCTTCCTGTGAGAGATGCAGTTTAGAAAGAACGAATTTTGGGGCCAAAGTCGGCGTTTGTAATGTCGAAAACTTCTGCGATGTACTTCTGACCACCGAAGAAAACTGGAATAGCATAGCCAGTTACACTGAAGCCTTGCTGAAATCTAAGAAACTTGACTTGGATGAGTGAATTAGAATGTATGTTTAAATACCTTCTCAGATTTTTTTGCGCAATCCGGACGCGGATATGGATATAAAGGGGCCAAATGGCCAGAGGGACTCCACTTCGAAGTAATGCTACTGTAGTTCCGGAGTGGTCACAGAGAGTCTAAGAGAGGAGCCCCACACACGTGGAATAGTGACGACTTCACCTATGGGACAGCAAAATAAAGTCTGAAAGCACATTTTTTATTATTTCGCTAAATTTCGAACAATTTAATATCAATCAATGTTCTTTTCCATTTTGTTTTTCCATTTCAATGCTTATCCGCTGGCTTGTCCCGTTGTAACACCTCTATGTCAAATGTCAAATTCCATTTTATAATTAAAAGCCTTTGATGACATCTCTGAGTCATCCCAAGAGATTTATAAAAGTTTACACTTTATTCAAATCGGACGCGTACTTTAAACAAATTCTGAGAGCTCAAGAATTCTTCTTCTTAGGTTCCCAACCGCCGGAGCAGATGTTATGTGGTCTCCTCTTCTCCCTCGTCGTTATAGATTCTGCAAATTCTCTCTCTATCTTCTGGTATGTTCCCTCTAAGATTAGTATCACGTTGTAACTATGGGGCTCCTAACATTGTCAGGTTTAACTTAAATTTTGTTCTGTATATATCCACATCGGATCAGATCTGTCTTATCCCTTTTTTGTGCGAACAAATGAAGATTGACTGATGAAGTCGCCGTAGTTTAGTAGGTAGTGTGTTGGCTTACTAGACATAAGGCCACGGTTCAAACCCCAGGTCAGGCATCAAAACGAAAATATAAAAAAAATATTTCTTCGTTGATTTCCTCTCAGCAGATTTTTGGCAAAAACTTTGAGAGTAAATAAAAATTACCGTGAAAAAGTTTCTCAACAATCTATCGTTCGAAATCGACTTTAAACTCTAGGTCCCGCCACTCATGTATAGAATTAACACACACAACATAAGTGGTGTCAGAGACTAGGCCGTAATCCTGAATGAAGGGTCGTAATGACCAATTATGTATGTATTTAAAGAAAAACAAATTATTTTAATAAACATTGTGTTATCATCAACAGGAGCTAGAGTGCTCAGAATGGCCTTAGTCTATCAATGTATCTCTATAATGTCTGACCCAAGCCTATTGCCCTGGCAAACTTCAGAATGCTGCAAGTTATCAATAAAGAGAATTCCTTGCCCAGCAACTGAAATGCACCCAGGTATGTGCTTTAATGATGCGCTGTCATTATAACTAAGTCTACTTTGAGGGATCTACAGTACGTTATACAAAGACTAGACACTAACCTCAGTAAACATGCCTTTTATAGTTTCATTGAGTTCATCCGAAACATTTGAATATTGTTAAAGAGAAAAATAAAGAGGTTCAGACAAAAGCTTAAAAAAATCTGAAATAATTATAAGAGGTGCCTTATTAGAAAAAGAAAGTGAAACTTCGGACTCGTAAGGTGTTTGAAATCGAACAGTGTATGAATCCTCGCTACTTTCTAAAAATCTGTTCCCTAACTTCGTGGAATTGCTCATCTCACGGCATTTCAATTACACATGAACAAAGCATAACATTTAGTTTATAGTCAATAAAATGAAAAATATTTTCATTATAATTTTCAAAATTGGACTAAGCGGATGGACCATTTGAGGCGCAGTCTCGGTCAACATTTGCATGAAATAATCTTCAAACATTAAATTATATGGACCGTACTAGCGATTCAAATAAAGATTTCATGCATTTTTCTGAATTTTATGTTTTTCTTTTTTGAAAAATTTTCCTATAGCTCTTAAAAAATCACCCTTTACTTGCTCCGTCATTCATATATGTTTACTGTAAACTTTTGCTCAAATAGCTCAATATAGAGCTCTATAGGCCTCCTAACCATTTACTCGAACGTAGCCTATTCCGAAATAAGACTTTTGTGCATAGAATTTAATATTGAAGTATCGATCGTAAAATCAAAATATCAGGAATATATTTCTCCCACAAAATTCGGACGTTTCTTTGAAAAATCGTTTAAAAGAAATTTTATCCGCCAAAGGACATCAGACTCGTTATCAGAATATATTTCGAATCAATCAATTTAAATGTTTATTACTGTACGGATAGTTTTTAGAGTTCTCATTTTGACTTTTTTATATAAAAAAATTAATTTATCTTTTTTCATTTTCTAGATCGAATACGATAAAAAATAATACAACAAAGTATAACAACTTCTGACAACTTTAAATTCCTTCACAAGATTAAAGGGTGGCATATAGTGACCAAAATTTTTGCTGTGTGTCAATTAGTCAAATAAGCAAATAAGCAAACCTGAACAAACAAAAGAGAATTTGTTTAATCCAATTAAATTCCATATGAAAAAAATTTATTTTTAAAACATGTTGTTATTGTACGTGGGAAGAACATTCTAACTAGAATAGGAGATGAATAATTGTGTATGGAAGAATTTTTAATTTTGTAATGGAAATTCTGGCGATAATTTTCAAAATGACGTCGTGTATTGTCGATATGGATTTTAACCGCTTGACAGGGTATATCGAAATTACGCAGACCTTCAATGTATGCTTTAGAATACAAATCGTCTGTGAGAACGATAATAGGGAAACGCTTAGAGAAACGCTTAATTGATATGAAGTCCTATGTGCCGTTATTACTGCCTATAATATCAAAATTAAACCAAATGGTTCTTTTGTACCTTATTAATCTTACTATCGGCAACAATGACAATGTACTTAAATTTCAAATTGAATTCTGGACTACAAACTCTACGATTAGGACACAAATGAATGCCCTTACGAACTTATATTAAAAAATCTCTTCTTAAGTATTTCTAGCATTTGACAAGGTTTGCCATATTGGTGGGCTTTGTTATTTTCGAATTCTACTAAATTCTTAATTAAAACGTCGACTTGACAAGTACAGTACTCGGAGGTCAACTTGACCCATTATACTTCGATTAGATTAGAGGACGTGTGAGTCGGCACTTTCATGTTAAACAATAAAATAAAACCCTTTAGTCAGAATTACAACCAACTTTTCATACCACTTACGTTGAGTGCGTTCATTTTATATATGAGTGGAGGGACCTACAGTTTAAAGTCGACTTCGAACGGCAGATTTTTGAGAAACTTTCCATAGCAATTTTATTCACTTGCAGAGTTTTTGCTCAAATTGTGTTGAGAGGAAGTCACCTGAATGGTTGTAATGAGCAATTATGTATGCGTATGATACACAGTGGTTCCCGCTTACTTCAATTATTTTTATTCTTGGTCATGTTCTAGAAAGAGTTATTAATTTTTTTTTAATATGTCGCGTCGTTCCGAAATTATATTTAATTTTTGGTTAAAATAAGCTAAAAGCCACAGAATATTTGTCGCGAATTTATTACTTATCTGAATACTCAAGAAGAAAAGATTATGAATCTCGTTCCTGTTGAGTTATTATACTTCTAATGTTCGTAAAAACTGCCAATAAATGAACAACTCTCATAGGAAGATATCGTTGCAGTATAAAATCAAGCTGCTGAAGAATCATTGGGTATAGTGCGGCCACAGCGGAAAACATGGATATCAGACAACACCTGGCACCTGATTTCTCAGAGAAAGGAGCTCAAACTGCAGCTTATAAATAATAACACAGAATCTACCAACAGCTGGCAAATCGGATAAAGAAAGCTGCAAGAAGAGATAAAAAGTTACTGTAACGGCTAGCAAGCACAGCAGAAGAAGTGAGAAGTCAAAATAACGTGAGAAAATTACATTAGACGATTAACTGCCTGACCATCAGGAAATGTAACAGTAGCCAAGGCATCATTGTAAAGTTACCAAAAAGCGGCGACTAGAAAGACTGCAACAACTGCTTAACACCATATACAAAATTTTAGCAATAATAATATAGGGAAGGCTTTGAGATAAAATTGAAGACCAATTGCGAGACGAACAGGCAGGTTTCTATTCAAAGAGAAGAGGTATAACATGGAGTCTCTCATGCCAACTTGAGGATTTGGATTATTTGCAGATGATATTTGTCTACTCTTGCACAATGTATCCAACATTCAGTCAAAACTCCAACACCTGGAAAGATTGGCTTGCAACGTTGGACTTGAGATAAATATCAAAAAACCAAAGCCATGAGATTTAGCAATACTAGCACAGAAAACATCATGCTGCAGGGCCAAATAGTTGGTTACGTCGATAGCTTCTGCTATCTAGGCAGTAGTATGACAACAAATGGAGGCGCAGAAACAGACGTAAATAACAGACTCAATAGAGCGAGAGCAGCATTCGTGCGACTGCACTCCGTATGGAGAAGCTCATATATACCAAGCTAAGAAACTTGAACGCTTGTCTAAAGTCAACGTTACTATATAGTAGCGAAACTTGGCTTATATCTAACACCACGCAAAAACTTTAGGTATTCATCAATAAATGCCTAAGAATCATATGTAGAATATCCTGGCCCAACACCATCAGCAACGCAGATCTTTGGATTCTCAGAGAAGAGGAACCCATACAGAAGTAGATCAAAAAGAAAAAATGGGGGTGGATCGGCCATACATTGAGAAAGTACTACAAGAATGGCGCTAGAATGGAAACCCCAGGGCTCAAGAAACCGTGGCAGACCAAAAAACACCTGTAGACGCACGGTCCTACAAGAACTAAGGCTTAATGACCTGACATAGGAAGGCGCTGAGATGATTTGTGAAAGCCATATGCTGCCTAGAGGGGTAATGGAAGAAAAAAAAGTTCGTGACTTACTACTAACATCAATTTGCATGTTTCATATGTATGTTCCAAATATTTTTAATAAAATTTCGACTGCTATATTAAATTTATATTTAATTTTCAATTTTATATTTAACTTTTAAATCATATTTAAAAAAAATTGTTTCCAATTTTTAATGTCACAATTTATAACAACTCCATTAAAAAACAAAATATATGTCGCAAAATTACTCATTGATATGTTTGCCAAAAATTGGTGCAGGGCGGGCATACTACCTTAACTTATAAAAGCAAAAGAAAATTTTTAAATTATCCTGCTGTACAAAGATCATAAATTATCATAAGCAATTACTTAATTATCATATAAAATACAAAATTTAGTAGCATTTCGAAACAGTCGAAAATATTTGGTGGACTTGTATTGTAGTCTATCATATAAAAAAATCTGTAATAAATGTATTTGCTTTGTTCTTGAGAAACGAAAACAATGCAAACAAAACATACATATTTATACACATACTTGTATATGAGAATTTATTAGGAAAGCAAAACGGAAATATAAATAAATATTTTGCATTTGTTCTAATGTTTCCCAAAAACCTACTATGCAAGCATTATCATGTATTCAAAAGTGGATAAAAAGGGTAAAATAAACAAAAATTTTTTCACACAGTTTAAAATCGAAATTAAGAAGTCGCCAAATGATTAAGTCATAAGATATGGAATCAGCATAGAGTTATTATAGACCGTTCATGTGGAAACTAAAGATGTCATCATATTTAATGTTTGTATATAAATGACATTATCATGATCTCAGCAGACAATTAAAATAAATTTAACCGTAGATGGAGCTTTGTGTCAAAAATGATAAATATCAATTATTCAGACAATATAACTTTAACTTAGAAAAAGTTAGATGCTTGATATTTTTTAATTCGTTAGCATTGTTATTGCCATTATTTTAAACACAATAAAAAAAGAAAATTTTAAACTGGACTTAAAAAATTCAAAAGCTTCATAATTCTGGCTTATGTATCATTTTTGATACATTTGATTCTTTGGTGTGGTGTATGTAAATTTTTTAAGTTTTCAAAGATTTAGTGAAGTTTTATCATAAAAAATACATTATTTATGGTATTTGAGAAGGAATTGAAAGTTGACTTACCTTTTTTGGATATATTCTTGAGATTGATTGAAGTAGTCGTAGTCTATTATGAAGCCTGTTGGATTATTACACGTCAGACCAAGGTTCAAACCTCAGATCAGACATTTCCTATTTACAACGAAGGTCGCCGTAGTCTAGTAGGTAGTGTGTTGGTTTATTAGACTTAAAGCCTCGTTTCAAACCTCAGGACAGATATCAAAACCAAATATGAAAAAATATTTCTTCGCCGACTTCCTCTCAGCAGATTTCTCGCAAAAACTCTGAGAATAAATAAAAGTTTCTCAAAAATCTGTCGTTCGGAATCGACTTTAAACTGTAGGTCCCGCCACTCATGCATAAAATTAACACGCACAGCATCAGTGGTGTGAGAAGCTAGGTCATAATCCCGACTAAAGGATTCTAATGACCAATTATGTATGTATGTTATGTATGTTGTAACGAGCGATTTTGTATGTATGTTTGTAATTTTCCTGCTTCTGAAGACCCTGAAAAATAAGAAAACAAAAGCTCGTCTTATGAACTGATGAAAGTATTGGTAGCAACAAAGATGACAATTGGATGTTTATCGCCAAAGATGGTACTACTTGATACAGAGAACCGTATGCCTTTAGTAGTTTAGTAAGAAAAAATAATATCAATCTACGCGCAGTTTGCCGGCAGCTGTTACCTGAAATGTTGTAGAGCCTTTCTTACTGCTCTTCTCATGTTTATCTCACGTGACAGACAAACATTAAAAAAAGTGTTTCATCTTATGTTTTATTTCATAGAAATAACTATGTAAGTTTGAGGCAACAGAATCATTCGCTTTGATAATGTGCTATTTGGAAATGATGATAAATTCACGCCTTTTCGAATAATAAGCTGAAAGTCTTGCAGCCTTTAACAATCATTAAAGCCTTTTTTTGAAATTCGAATGAAAAGGATTTTTTTTTCTAAAAAAAATATATATTTATCTTAATTTTTTGTTAGATAATTTTAACCATTTTCATAAAACTTTTATCACACAACTTGTAGTTTTATGTAAGAAATAATACTCTATAAATAGTTTGGGATTAGCTATCATTTTTTTAAGACTTTTAAAAATTTAATTTCTTGTTCGCCTAAAAGGTAAGAAAATTAAAGAAAATATATTTAAATTATGATGCTTATGTTTTTATGTTCCTTTTTGGTATATTTTCATCTCAAATTAAGGTTTTTTAGCAACAGAATTCAAAAACTTTTTAGTTTTATTGTGGAAAATGAAAATTACCTCCAGTAATTTTAATTGAAATTTGATACTTAATGATGGAATACTGATTGTTAGGGAAATTAATTTAAGGATATTTATATAAACCAAGCTTCATAAAGAGATTTACGGAGTAATGCTTGGTATTGATTTATGTTTTCTTTCTTTTTATTTTGTTTTATTATCTTTTCAACTCATATTTAATTTTGTCGGTATAGATTAGTAACTAATTGAATTTTAAGGTCGAAGGAAGTCGAATTTGCAGTTTTAGACTCAAGTACATGCTACGTGCGTCTCAACAAGTTACAGCCGTATTTGGGGAAACCGGGAAGCCAGAGAAGGATAAAGGGGAGATCACTGTTATTGATATAATCGATGTTCTATTGCAACGGGAAACTTTTTTACCTCACATTACGTTGACAACAAATGCTTCTAGCGAAATATAACAATGGTTTGTTCCATCAGGTTTCAATCTGCCCTCAATTGAGGGCGTTACTGACGCGAGTGACAATAAGCTGCCCCATCTAAACAATTGGAAACTTAAAAATCGCCACAAAACAAGTGTGCTAGATATAAAATTCTTAACATTTAGAAAAAAATAAAACCCAGCTGAGATGAAGTGTTCGATTTTTACGTAAAAAACCAATGCTGTAATAGTACATCATGTCAAAAGTAATAATATAAAATAAATAAAAATATTTAAATTTTTCGACAAAATCTATCAATAATTGCGACAATTCTGGGTACTACAAGTATGTATCAAAAGTGATACGTGAAGTTTTTTAAAGCTCCGATCAATTAAAACTCAACTATTAAAATATTTTTTTTATACAAAATTGTTAATTACATTGGAAACGGTTTAAAGTTTAGATTTAACTTAAATCATTTAAAAACTGAAAGATAAAATTTTTTAATATTCAAAAAATCAAACGAATAATATACAATTTTTATGAATGTTTTATTTATATGACCACCACTGTGTATATTTAAAATATGTTTATAAGACAATCTTTCAAGCTTATAGATATAAATAATTCATTTTAAAATATTTATTTAAGAATCATTATGGAATGACTTTTCAATTCCACGTGGAATAGGCTTATTAAAGTAAATACAATTTGATTTACTTATTTCGTTTACCAAGGCTTTCAGTAGCAAATAGGTTAGTAAACATTTCCAATACAAATATTAACTATGTTAACATAACAAAAACTTAACATATTTTTCTATTTACATACCATATATACTTCTACACACACTAAATATTAAGGCACTTCTGTTACCCAACCAAAATCTTAGGAAATATTTATGAAATATATGCAAATTATTGAAAACATTTTTACCAGGACGATAGTGAAATTTAATTCTCTTAATGAAAAAGGAAGATATTCAAAAGAATTTGTGAAAATTTTATTATAGCTAGTAAAAGGGATCCCACGTTAAATATTATGATTTCAATAGTTTTTTTATCAGTATCAGTTCGATATTGTTAGTGTCCTTAAAGTACATGAAAACGATAAATACGCATTCAAAGGGAATCTAACCGATTAAAGGAATATTTTTTGAAATATCAAACAAATAAGACTGACGTGTGTCTGTCCTTAATACGGTGTTCGCAATAAACTCCATTATTGAACTCAATATTTCATACAATGTTTCAATTAATAATTGCGCCATAAATACGCAAATTGTTATAATATTGAGTATTGTCATAAATAATGTTCACTGAGAACGTTACAACTAATGCGAACAAATTGTATTTTCAAATATCAACCACGACAAATAAAAATAGCGAGTGAGATGGATGGTAAATTTATTTATATAACCACTAAATCTACCGATACTTCTTGTATTTCTATTCCTATTCCACTCTCTTTCTACTGTACATACATACATACATAATTAGTCATTACAACCCTTCAGTCAGGATTATGGACCTAGTTTCTCACACCACTTATGTTGTGTGTGTTCATTTTATACATGAGTGGTGGGACCTACAGTTTAAAGTCGACTCCGCACGAGAGATTTTTGAGAAACTTTTCAGAGTTTTCGCCAGAAATCTGCTGAGAGTAAGTCATCGGAGAAATATTTTTTTTTAATATTTTTGTTTTGATGTCTGACCTGGGCTTACGTATAATAAGTCAACACATTTCCTACTAGACTACGGCGACTTCTTTCTACTATTGATTTAAAATATTCTGAATGATTCGAAATTTTGGAGATAAGGACTATAACGAAACAATGAAATAAGAATTTTTATTAACAAATTATCACCAGAAATTTCTACTGTAATACTCGCTTGGAATAGAGTGAATATTATATATATATATACAAACAATATACTCGTACCTCAATATACCGGGGTAAACAGGTGTTTTATATCACAAAATATGCAAATCAAGATACAGAAACTGTGCTCAGGGCAAATAACTTCCCGCGGTAGTTGGGGCAGATTACATGCATGCCTCAGTAAAAAAAAATACAAAATAATAGTAAATTTTCAAAAATGTATTCGATGATAGCGGTGTTATAATGTTATGTTTAAGAAATTCTCAGAAAAAAAATCTTAAATGAGTAATTTTTCCCGTCACGGTAGGTTTAGTGTTAAATTAAAAAAAGAATTTTGTCAATTAAACAAATATTGACTCAATTAAAATTCTTGCCTGAACATAGTATAATATGCCTATACTTATTAAATCAATAATAAATTGTTTCTAATAAAATTATCAGCAACAATATCTTGCAAGAGTTAAGCAATCATTTATATAACTTTTACTCACAAAAACCTTCAATCTTCATAAATAATAATAAATGTCGTACTGTTATGTACAATAAATGACTAATACATCACTGAATACAAAGAAATATAGAATTGTGCGTTACGAAATTTAATAATAATTGGAGTCTCCTCTTTCTCTGCAGAAAGACGAGAGCAGCAATGAAAAAAGTTTTATAAGTTCCCATATACATCCAAACATGCCAATATCAAATGAACTGAGAAATGAATAGGCCGGTTTCCAATAACGCTGTACATGTAATGTGAAGTCGCCGCAGTCTAGGGTAGTATGTTGGCTTATTAGACGTATGACCACTGTTCAAACCCCAGGCCAGACATCAAACAAAATACAAAAAGTATTTCTTCGGCGACTTCATCTCAGATTTCTGGCAAAAACTCTGAGAGCAAATAAAATTGCCACGACTTGAAAACGTAGGTCCCGAAACTCATGTATAAAATTAACACACACAACATAAGTGGGGTGAGAATCTAGGACGTAATCCTGACTGAAGGGTTGTAATGTATGTGTGTATGTGATTAGTTTCCGAATAACTAAGGAACAATTCGGTGAGTGGCGCTCACCATACACCAAATATTTATAGTTTTTTACATTCTTTGTTGCATCACAAGTCTCCAGAAAAAGGAATACATTTTGGCGACCAGTATCGTGGTACGTTAGCTTTTTGTGAGGCTACGGCAAAGAACACATCTACGCAGATAATCCACTAACATTTCAACATTCGTTATCTAGTTATCGTCGAGTTACTCAGACACAATTGCATTTATTACACAGTGTTAGGACGGGATTGGGAAGATTCTAACCTGTGAAGTTGTTCCTACGGAAGTGATTGAACTTATAAAAGTTTTCTTGAAAATTCCACATGTGGTACACTACAAGAGCGATCTTTAGAAGGTCATTACATATACAAATCATAATATCGTTGTGTACAGTATATTGATAGAAGCAATAAGTATGAAAAGTGATATTACGAGGGATTTGCACGGTCAAATGCATGATCTCTGATACAGATGATAATCTGAAGATTGCTTTGAACTCTAAATATTGAATGGGCCATCCATCGGTTTAAATTTCGCTTATTTCGAATCTGGCAATACTTATGTCATTTTATTCTGTCACACAATTCAGTAATTATCTGCACTGAATGTAATGAATCGACTTACACATGAGCATCGTTGGGATTTATTGGAAATTTATGTCCGAAACAAGGACAATTGGTCGAAAATTGCACGAAAATGTCGTAAAAAATTTGGTCACAGAAAACGACTAACAGTTTATTCCAACATTTCGTGAAACCGGTTTCCTTGTTGGTGAACGTGCTCGTTCAGTGCTTTCATAGCGAAGCTGTGGCTGACAGTGCGCGTTAGGATCCATCAACATCAGCTCGTCATCGTTCTCAGGAATTGAACATTTCACGCATCAGTTTACGTCGAATTTTGAGAAAACATCTCGGTATGACGCCTTACAAAGCTTAATTGGTTAAAGAGTTGAAGCCGCATGACTTTCCGCTCAGTTTGGTCAACGAGAAACTACACGATGATGTCGATTCTGCAAAAAAACATATTTTCGGAAGAGGCTCATTTTCATCTTAGTGGGTACGTTAATAAACAAAAATTGCCGTAATTGGGGCTGAGGAAACCCACACGTGGTCTTATAGAAACCAATACACCCATTATGAATGACTGTTTGGTGCAGCTTATAGAGCAGAGGCATCATTATCCCATATTTTTTGAAGATCAGAACGTCGCAACCATTACGGTCAATGAAAACAATGATATTTGTCATACCATTGCCGAGATATGACCACATGCATTCGCAAAAGTGCACTAAAATTTGTCTAGTCGAATCAGTTAAAGTTGGTAAGGCCAGCCGCGGCAGATATATAAATGAAATGACATTCCATTTCTAATCGCAACAATTGTACTTCACAACAAAAAATTTATTTGGCAAAATTTCAAACCGTATTCGTTTTATTGCATTTTTAAATTTTAATTTTATTAAATTAGAAAATTTTAAATGGAACTATTTGTTGTCTTCATTTCAAAATGAGTGTATTTTGTGGCTACCAAGATCAACTTGAATATCCAATCCAATTTGTTAAAACTATATTAATTTTTGAAATGAAATAATTACTCCCACAATAATTAAATTTTTTCTATGTACTGTTCACATTTACTTTTTTTAATACAAATCTAACAACGGATCAAATTTAATCTGACGGTTAAATAAAATGAAATTTTGCAGTTTAATTTTAAAACTCGTGTACGAATACGTAAGAACGCATGCATGGTTTATTCAAAATATATTGTTACGAAAATGGAAAAGGTGTTACATCGTTTAACATTAAAATGATAAACAAAAGTTACGTAATCAACAAATAAACAAAAATATAGCAACATCAGTATAGAAAAAGGGTCAAAAAGTCAACAAATAGCCAACAACAACAAACAAACGGACAAAACGCAAACAAAATACACAAACAATAATAACGTAAACAACATATTTACATTTATAAAGATTTCGCGAAGGCGTAGTCATTCTCCTTCAATAGCATTCATCAGACTGTTTACCCTACGATATAAAAGGCAAGACAAAGCATTCAAGGAGTCAGTAAAAATTCAGTCTTGTGTGAAGACCCGTTTCGTGTGAAGAGAATAATTGTGGTTTGAAGATCCCCGCTATAAAGATCTGACGAACAGTTATTATTGTTTACGCAAACTAGTGTAAATCAGAATAAGAAACAAAGCAATTGCTGTTGTTTACATCAAGTTGTGAATAGTGGGACACAGAATTATGCGAACAATAAAGAAATGAATTAAAACTGAACACAAAGCTCATATTTCAAACGTTTTTGAAAGATAATTAATTAAAAGTTTGGGTTTTACTCGTTAGTTTCCGTCCTTTTTTTCTTTCGAATTTTTGTTTTTAACAGGATTTCAAAACCAAAAGTTAAGCGTCGTCATATGAGATGATATTCCATTTGGTTTGTTTGTTAGTGGGAGTCATTGTTTACAATTTCAAACACAATCAATTTTACAATTAAATTTTACCATCGAAAGTGTTATGTTTACCAAGATGACGAGAGATATTAACGAGTACGAGAAGATATGTTACTTAACAAATGCACACCCACAAATTAGTTAGTTGTCACATAAGTTTAAATGCCATTTCAGTGTCGAAGTACAAACTTCCCCGAGTTCTACTTGGAATTTAGTTGATTGTGTACGTACAAGATGTGGCATACAGTGGGCCAATATGCTGAAAAATGGAAGCATATTATGACACTATCTACAAAGAGTTGTAATATGTAGCAGCGAGAAACGTCTCTTAAAATTGCTTCGTATTCACTAACCAAGAATTATATTGTATTCATGATTTATATTCATGCTTGGGTTTTAAAAATTGGGAAAAAACGCAGACAATTTGTGTGAAATATTAATTTGGAGCAATAAAATATTAACTGTGTTGCCTGTTGCATCCAACTAGTTGTACCTCGAGGTAGTTTTTACAGTATTTTGTACGGTATTTTAACCATGGCTCCTAAAATATTGTTCTTCAGGAATAGGTCTGTTCCTGGAGAGAAAAAACTTCACTCATTCCCACACAAATGGTGTCATATTGTATGAAATTGGTAGTTCACCAATCTAGCCTGTCAAAAATTTCATAGCATCCCCTGCCGTGTGTTATGCATCATGGTCTTCGTGCTTCCACATGTCAACCAAGTCCAATTTTTGTCATTTTTGGAAGTAAAAGTCACATGCTGATAGCTTGCCTCACAGACTGTAACGTTACGACTTTCATCTTCTTTGAAAAGATACGTTTCAGCAGTTTTCTGGAAAAAACTCTGAGAGTAAATAAAAATTGCCATGAACAAGTTTCTCAAAAAATCTGTTGTTCGGAGTCGACTTTAAACTGTAAGTCCCGCCACTCATTTATAAAATTAACACACAACATATGTGATGTGAGAAGCTAGGTCGTAATCCCAACTGAAGGGTTGTAATGACCAATTATGTTATGTTATGTACGTTTCAGTGACGCCGTCGGTCCCACTAACCGGAATAAATAGTGCGTCTTTCTCGATTCTTAGGAATTCATTACACTCTACCTAATTATACTGACTGTAATCCTAAGGTTTTTTGTCGTTCTGCTTGAAGTACGCTCCAATGAAGTTGTCGGCCAACTAACCACACTAAACAGTGCGTCTTCCAAGGTGCATTAGAATTCACATCACACGATACCTAACGCCTGTGACTATAACCCTATGACTTTCATCGTTCTTTATGAATACGTTAAACAGTGCTTCTTTCAGCGTGGGTTGTAAGCTTTTAAATTGTTTTTCACTGCTATTCACATCAATTTCGACGATTCTGCATTGAGACAAACATTAGATTTGGTTTTTATGGAACCGATTTTTGATAGAAGAACATTTCTTGTACTGCACGATATTTGACTTCTCTCCAGCTAAGGCCGGTTTTAAACATTTTTAACTCTTCTGAGTTACCTTGAGAATTTCCTTTCGAGTTCTTATTGTACGGGGTTGAGCACTGCCGTGTCTGCTCACATAGCTGTACATTGGAAATATTCTGAGGGCAAAATGTTTTCTATATTCCTCAATCACACAATGATTTGAAATACCTGAAGTGAGTTAATCTCTTGCAATAAGGGTTCCAGTATTCACAAGTCTTAAATTTAGAGAACTGAATACTAATACTATGGCTTGTAGTCTAATTAGTTTGTAATATTCTAACAAAGCAGAAGTAAAGATTTGGATGTCCTAGTATCGTTTACGGTTTTCATGTGTTTTTAACGCTCACATTCAGATGCTTACCATTACCAATACATATGTAAATAAGATTCTTGGTATGTTACTGCATTATGTACTATGGCAGGGATTGTGCTTTTTCTATAGCATCTAATAAGTATAACTATACCGTTAAATAGGGCTGAATCAAATGGAATACATCTGTTCGTCAATTAAACCTTGAAAACTTAATTCACCATTTTGACAGTTTAGTTACATACGCAGTTTTTCCCTCTGTTAAGTGTCTCTTTAAATGTCCTCATTTGTATTTCCATAGCGTAACTCGTCGGCAATCAACTAATTTTTGTTTTTGACAAGATTTGTTTTTCTCTCTACAAACTGTGAAAAAATATAAAATCTGATCTACAACTGCGTGCGTGTATGTACATACGTACACGTGTGGTAAGAGTCGTGCTGTAGAAGTATTAGATAAGCTGCGGGTTTCGGCTTTGATGGTATTTGTAAAACTATGAATAGGTCTAACAGTGGTTGTATACATGAAGGATTATTCACATTTGTACACATCTAATACCACGGCGACTAGTGTCATAGTTTAGAAAGCGCGCATTGTGTCGCCAAGTTGTATACGATTTTGGTTGAGGAATTTTCGAGATGACACATTCCAGTTCAAAGTGCTGCCAGCTTTATAATACTTCTCTGGTGTAGTTAAACCACTTTCGTCAAGCATATCCACATGAGGAGCTGTAAATACAAGTGGAATTTATACACATATACATGCGTAATAAAAAATAATTTGTATGCGGTTAAAAGTGCTGGCGTTAGTTGCCAATGTATGTATGTATGTAAGTGAAGTCTGTGGTTGTGTAATGGAGTGGTGAGGTATGGACCTGTGTTAATGTGTTGATGTTTATATAATTGGAAATGAATATAAACAAACCATTTAAACGTAACGTCAAATAATTGTTAACAATGTAAAAAAAGGAAGTTCATGTACGCGTAAGTGTGTTGAATGAAGAGCAACATGTACGTCGTGTTTACTCCATTATGATGATAGTATCCCGGGACGTCTTTCGGCTTGTCATGGGACACTTTGAAATTATGTTGTAATGTAAGCGGATACCACGAATATCTGCTGAAATCATTATTAAAAAACCTGAATCATTGGATTGAATTGGAAAAATATTTTATAATAGAAAGCATAAAGTCTATATTGGTAGTGGAGGTGCTATCCACACTTTTCTGAGTTCTGTTGACTCAAAAAGAAAGAAAGAAAAGCTAAATCATTATAAAGGAAGTTAACCTCCAAACAAGTGCCTTCAAGCAGTGACCAGTGAACAATTCCAATGTTATGAATATTGACTTAAAGGGGGGTTGAATTAAATCAAAAACAGACACTACAGACAATTCTATAACATATTGAAATCCTTTTGGTCAATACCAGTCAAATGTGTTAGTAATTATTCCAAAAATGAGTTGGCGCTTTACTTCTCTATATAATTCACCATGTTCGGAGAACACTTCCAATAAATATTTTTATAATGTGGTTGTGCAGTAAAAAAAAGTTGTAAAAAGTGAATATGAAACAATGATAGCCGACCATCAGCAGTAAGGGCAAAGATTAATTACCTCCATAAAATCCGATTAACATCAATAAGTTACTTCTTCGACTCGCCACTTACTTACTTACTTTTTTAATGTTTCTTGACATTTTTACAGTCTTCCTAGAATTACCAAACACTTTTTCTGATCAGTCTAATCGTTTAACACTGTTCTTATATGTCAAAATATTTTGAAACTTCCAGAATGTATAAATAATATCAAGAATAACGTCTGGTAGTTCAATTAAAGACAATGTGGATCGTATAAATGAATATTATTATCAAGGGTAACAAACTCATTATGAATGTATATGTTAACAGTTTAAGAAGCACTCCGCAAAAATATAGCTGAAAGGATGCAGGTACCCAACAATATGTTTCGGGACGGCTAGTATTACAACATGCATTTTAATCGTAAAGAAATTATCCGATATGCACCACTTGTTAAGAAATACCCAGAGGTCTTGAGAGTCCAAAAGTATAATCGGTGGTTAATCCAAATTATACGGAAGTCAACAAGAATTAAGTTTCTTATGAAACGAAAACCAGAAGTAATGCGCCTATGTGGGAGGCTGTCTAACCTCAAAAAATTGTTGAAGTTTCGCTTAATATGGTGTTGATGATATTTTAGTCGGTAAAAATCCGTCCAGTCTTATAAAAGACTCACTCCTACTTTATAAACAAAAACAAACAAAATTTCAACGAAAAGGCGTGGTTTTGGTATTGTTGGGAAGACTAAAGAAGTACTAAGTACTTGTTCTCGAAAAACTAAAGTAAACAGTAACAAACGAACAATAAAAATAGGACACAAAGAAGTACAATAATAAAACAACAACAAAAAAGTTATAAATATAAAAAAATAAATTAAATTAAATAAAATAAATAAATAAATAAATAGAGGACCGTTTAAAATTAACAGACGCAATATAAGTGGTAAGAGCAGCTAAGTCGCAATCCTGACTAAAGGATTGTAATGCCCAATTAAGAATGTATATATGTATGCTACATTAGAATGGGCCATTAACTTTAATTGTTTTTTATATGGTAAGACCATAACCATTGAAATCTTAATTTCTTTCTATAAAATATTGCCTCGTACACTTTACTAACATTTAAATCTCTTATGGTAGAATGTCTACTAAAAATGTCTAGAAAACCACACTCATTCTCAATGAAACTTACATTTTTTAACTTATAAATTGAAAAATTCATTTCAAAAATATTTAATTTTATATGTTACATACTCTACACATACAGTGGACAGCAAAAGTCTTAGTATTCTAATATATTTTAACGAAAAGACAGTCCCCACATGCTTAATAATCTTACACAAAGTCCCGATGTGACTTCAAGAGAGTATTTAGGAGATCATATGAAATCGCTAAACCTCAAACAAAAGTCAAACGAAAAACTTGCTCATGGTGCCATATATTCAATTATAAATGGGTTAAATGGAGCGCTTGACCTTGAGGGATATTCAACTAAATACAAGGGATAATATTTTCATATATAAGGCCTTTGAATTTTAAATTTACTTAGCGTTCTGCTTGGGGGTACCTTTGGAGTCATCTGAAACTTTTCCTTATTATTCTCTTGTTTTATGAAAAATATTAAAAAAATTTTTGTTTTATAACAAAAAAAGAAATAAATTAATAAAATAAATATAAAAACCTTAATTTTTTATACAAACTGTTGGTTAAAATTTATGAAATTTTCAAAATATTTTGGAGTACATACTAAGACTTTTGCTGTCCACAGTATGTATGTCGTTCCCATCATCATCATACAAGAACTTCATTTACATTTCAAATAATAAAAAATAAAATGAAAGGAACTGAAAAATACATGATTTCCGGTTTAGAAGTTATAATCCCAGATAGATGTTGAAATGTGAGCACATTGCGTTTTTTTGACATTCAAAGACTTGGTTACATTTTTATTATTGCTGTTATTGTTATTTATCTGGAAGTTTTAAATATAAATCCAAATTTTTACCTCAATTTGCATTCCTCCTTACTCGTATGAGGGTATTGTGTATATTCTTTCATACTGCAAGTGTACATTGTTGTAAGAAATATAATGTATATGCTCATACACATGTATGTGTGTATTTTAGAAGGTCGGTAAATGTATGCGTATTTCTTTATTTTTGTAATAAAATATTTTCGTATGATACGAAATGAATGTCTGACTGTTTGTCTGAACTGACTGTATGCTTGAAGGACTTCAGGTCTGTCTCATATATAGCGTCTATAAAATGTATACACAATTTCTATCTATGTGAGTATGTGTACATGTTTGTTTGTTTAATATTATTATATTGGTTGCCTCTAAAAAGTCTAATAACGTACGAGTATTATCCAGTATGTAATGTAAGTGAGTGAGAGTCCTTATAAATTCGGTAGCCTGAAGGCGACAAATTTTAAATTGTACCTGAAATGAATATATGCTCTTAACTGTGTAACTTCTCATCATTCTACGACATTTTTCCCTCTATTTTACAAATACACACATTTTAATTCAAATAATGCTACACACTGAGAAAAATTTTAAAGAAAAGAACTGCATTGCCACATAGTCTTCAAAAAAGTGTTCAATTGATTCATTCTCATCGCGACAGAATCAACATGTTGGACTCCAAACAAAACCCATTCTGACTAAGTTTGTTCTGAACAATCGTTTACTGGTCTCAGGTTATTCCTAAACAATTTGATGCATGTCTTTTGATCTACTTTTGTTGTGATTTCCCAGCAAAATTTTAGATCTCTTCAAATCCATTGAATGTGTGAAAGAGTCTTTGTGACTCTTTATCTTCCTTTTTGTTGAGCATATTTCCAAACATCTGGCGTGTAAGCTTTTGTGAAGGTATAAGGTATGAGCTATGCGTAAACTTTCTCAGTTTTTGTTTCGCCAACAAAAATGTACGAGGTCCAGCTTTGTCCAGATGGAACACATCATCTTTTCCGTTGATCGATTAATGGAATATTCTTGCATCTGTATCGCCAATATTTGAAAGTAGAGATCTAAACACAACCCTACAGTCACTTATATTGTGTGTGTTAATTTAATATTTGAGTAGCGGAACCAACAGTTTAAAGTCGACTCCGAACGACAGATTTATTCGATAAAGTTTCCATGGCAATTTTATTTATTCCCAGATTTTTTTGCCAGAAATCTGCTGAGAGAAAGTCGCCGAAGAAATATTTTTTCGTACTTCGTGTTTCTGGAGATGTCTTAACTCGTGAACGTGATGATTACATGACAGCGCGATATAACTTCTCAATGAACTTTAGAACGTCTATTCCGAAAAGGGAGGACTGGAGGAGTGGTTCAGTGAACCTCCCAAGGGACTCCGCACAAATGTACACCGATGGCTCCAAACTGGAAGGAGCCGTTGGAATTGGCATCTATTCGGAATCAATCGGAATATCCAAGTCTATAAGCCTACCAAATCACTGCAGCGTCTTTCAGGCGGAGGTGTCAGCTATTCAGGCTGCCGTGAAAATTACTGTGGACAAAAATGTTCACGGACGGAAAATCATTATACTTTTCGATAGGCAAGCGGCTATCAAGGCATTGGACTCCAGAGTAATAAACTCCAAGACGGCGTACGATTGTCGCAGATATCTCAATGAGGTGGCGAACCGATATGATGTTTGTATCACATGGGTACCGGTACCATCGAACTCTCTGATGAATTCTCTACATTGGGGACCCCTTTGGGGACCTGCAAACTTATAATTGAAAATGCAACCGTAGATCTCGTCAACAGAATGTGGGCAATTTCGGATAAGGGCAGAGCGGCGCAAAAGATCCAGGCTGGATAGGAGGCGCACGGCGACTATGGTTAAACTCCAAAGAAGTAGGCTTAGCAATGTTATCGGGGTTATTACAGGGCATTACATTACAGGAACGCATGCGAGGCGTATTGGTCCTGGACACCTTACAAATTTTTTTTTTTTTTTTTTTTTGTTTATTTCAGATAATTGTACAATAATAAATATTTTACATAGAATTCATTTGGCCTCTGCGCCCTAAAGGCTTTTTAGAGGCAAGTTGGCAACTATTAAACTTAACGTACAATTATTGTAATAATCTAATATTAAATATTATAATAAGTATATAACTTTCTAAAATTTACTAAACAAAATGTTTTACAAATGCGTTTCTATTGAATTATTCAAAAATTCTTTACATAATCTTTTAAATATTGATATACTCCCGGCATTTTTTAGTTGTGAAGGTAAATTATTATAAAGATTGCCACCCATATAATCAATTCTTTGTTTAGTTTTTTCTAATCTACACCTTGGGATTCTTGTGTGAAAATGTGTTTGGTTTTGAAGAAATGGAATTGTATGTTCACCTATGTTGTGGAGACTTTTAAAAACAAGCAATAGAACCTGATATATATATATAAGCCATTAATTGGCAATATATTTTCACATTTATCTTTATATAGCAACAATGTTGAAAAAGTACGTGGTTAATTATAAACAATTTTTAAGGCTTTATTTTGACAACGTTGTAAAGATTTTAACAATACATTGTTTTTATTAAAAGCATAAATACATACTAAATAATTCAAGTGCGATTCAATTAATGCATTATAAATCATTTTTTTAGATCTTTGTGATAATTTATTTTTAAATTTGTATAAGATACCAATAGCTGGGGCTATTTGGTTCTTAACACTATTAATGTGATAATCCCAAGATAAGTTGTTTTGTAACGTAATTCCTAGGTATTTAACTGAATTTGACTCATAAATGGGGTTGCCATCAACATATACAAAGAAATTGTTATCAGAATTTACTGCACGAGGTCTAAATCTAACTAACTTAGTCTTTTCAGAATTTATTAACAATCTATTCAAGCGAGCAAATTCCATTAATAAAGCAGCATCTCTTTCAATTTGTGTTTTCAAAACTAAATCAAAATTAAATGGATAAAACAAGCAAATGTCATCAGCAAACATAAATAATTGACCCGTTAAATCCAAATTCTTTAGATCATTTAAATAAATTGTAAAAAGTAAAGGGCCCAAACCACTTCCCTGAGGAACCCCATATTCAACAGTACCGATAGAACTTTTGAACTGATTAATTTGTACAAACTGTTTCCTGTTGCTGAAATAATTTTTAAGTAACATAAGTTCACGTCCTTGAACACCATAATATTTTAACTTCTGTAACATTATTCTATGGTCTACAAGATCAAATGCCTTAGAAAAATCAAAGAAAATTCCTGCAACTCCACTGAATCCATCATCTAAACCTTTACAAGTATATCTTACCACGTTTAGGACTGCATCTTGAGTGCTAACACCTTTTCTGAAACCAAATTGATATTTGTACAACATACTGTTCCCCTCTAGATATATCAAAAGCCTATCATATAGCACTTTTTCAAAAATTTTATCTATTGTTGATAGAATAGCTATGGGTCTATATTTGTCTACAGTGCACGCAGAAACTGTTTTTGGAATGGGTACTATTTTGTGAATTTTTAAAATGTCTGGATATTCAGACGTATTAATAATTTTATTAAATATATCGAGTAGTATAGGTAAAAGTACTGTAATACATTCCTTAACGAATTTTAAAGATATACTATCAAATCCTGGTGATTTATTTAATTTCATATTGAAAATAATGTTAATTATGTCATTTTCATTTATCTCATTTAATATGAAGCGATGACAAGTAGCATTAAGTGTCCTCAAAGAGTTAATTGAGTCATTTGGCAAAGTATTAATATTTTGTTTAAGTTCGTTTACGACCGAAATGAAATAAGTGTTTAATAAGTTTGCTTTTATCTGATCATCTAATATATTTTCACCGTACATATCATTAAGTTTTACAATATTTTGTTTCGTTCTAACAAGTGTATTATTTAAAAATTTCCAACATTTTTTAGTATCATTTCCAATTCTACTTAAATTTTCCGTATAGTAATTATCTTTACATTTTTTAACTGCTAATTTTATAACTTTGCTTATTCTTTTCAAATCAACATCATATTTTTCTCTATATTTTGATCTACGCCTTTTCTTTAATAATTTGTATTTATATAAAATTAACCCCTGAAGACTATCATTAATCCATGGGGTAATTTCAAAGTTCAACGGTTTTTGAATATTTGATATTACAGTAGAGTGATTTACAGCTGATTCGACGGTAGATATAAGTGAACTTGTTAAAACTGATACGTTAGTTGATGAGAAATTAATTGGCAATGTTCTTTGTAAATATTCATTGGCCTTTCTATAGTCACAATAAGTTTTAGAAATCTGGATGTTATTTTTACATTTGAAATTACTTTTTAATTTACAAGATAAAATATTATGATCGGAAAGGGCACATTCCACAGAATCAACGATAAGTATATCAGCTAAATTGCTAAATATATGATCTATACAAGTTTTACTTCCAGGTCTTGTTATTAAGGTGTGAGCATTGTTACAATCATAATTGTGAAAAATAGAAATTAATTCAGTGCTCGAATCACTTTTGAAAATATCTATGTTTGAGTCACCTACTATTATTAATGGATTTTGAGCTAATTCATCTAATAAACTATCAAGAAAATCAAAAAATACTAAATCACTGCACTTTTGCGAACGATAATATGAAACAATTTGCAAAGGCTTAGATTTAACCTTAAAATTTGATAATGTTATAGCCAAGATTTCAACAAAGTTTTCACTTTTACAAGTTTTAACAGTAAAATCAATTTCTCTGTTTATATATATTGATGTACCACCATATCCGTCTTCTCTACAACAATGTATGAAAGTAAATTCGGGTATTGAATATATTTGAGTTAAGTCATTTTTGAACCATGTTTCCTGTAGTGCTATTATATCAGGAAGTTTTGCAAGTTGAGATAAGATTGATTTGAAATTGTTGAATTTGTCAATAGAAGAAACGCTCCTAATGTTGAAACTGATAATATTTAAATAATTAAAATTAAAACAATTGATGTGTTTATTAAAAACTGCGAAATTATGGAAATATTGATTTTTTAACATTGAAAAATAAAAGTTTAAATTTTAACTTTGATATATACATATATACATTGAAAAGAAATAATAACAATAAAATAAAAATAAAAGAAAATAATAAAATTTTAAGAAGGAGACATGTATGGGCACCATCTTCACCATCAACATCACTAAAATCTTCAGCTTCAACTTGTCTTGGATGAATTAAAGATCTCCTACCCCACTGTTTATTAGATGTTGCATTTAATAATATTTTATCAACTTCATCTTCATCACGAATCAGTTGTTGGTTAGATGTGTCACTTCTTTTTGCAAAAACTCTGCCATTTTTTATAAAAACATATTGATAGCCTATCGATTTTAACGATTTGGCATAATTATAAAGGTGCATAGTTTCTTTACTATTAAAATTGTTTATATAAATCTTTTTCGTATCTTCATTCTCTTTTAGTTTGGCTTTAGAAGACATAAATTTATCTTTTTGCATTTTGGAAGTAAACTTTACAACAACAGTTTTATTTTCATTGTTTTTATTTTTATTTTTTAAAAAATAAGCATCTTCAACAGTATTATTATCTATTTTTACACCGATGTTTTCAGAAATTTTAGCAATCGTTTCAAAAGCACTCATTTTTTCATCTGTAACTTTTAGACCACTAATAACGCAATCATTTTTTAGTCTGTGCTCATTTAAAATTTTAACGGAAAATTTTAATGATTTTATTTCAGTTTTTAGTTTTTTGTTTTCATTTTCAATTTCATTAATTTTTCTTTTGTTTTCTGCCACATCTTTAAAAACTTCATCGAATTTTGCTGACATGAAGTTTATTGATTCTGTCAACTCATCGAGTTTTTCAAGTTTGTTCAACTTTCTTAGTTCTGTTTTTATTATATTTAGTTCTTGTCTTATGTTATTATCATCTTCTTTACAAAACTGACAATTAAAGAGTTCTTTTTTATTTTTTACAAGTCTCTCAAATTCTCTCCTGCTTAAGCCACAACATTGAGAGTGGTAGGTTTTTTTACACTTGTCGCATTGTATATAGTTATCACTTTCTTCTTTAATTTCATTTTCACATTGATCGCAAACAATAATATTTTTATTTGCAATACTGCGGCGAATTGATTGTTTGGACATATTTTATAAATTTCGAAAACCTCTTGTTTTGCTTTACTTATTTGTGAACTTGTTTGATTTTATTATAATGTTTATATCACAAATTTATTAAAAATATTTAATCTGATTTGAGAGAGCACAAAGAGTACGTTTAGCCGCTACAAGTGATGCCACCAAAATGATTTCTGCAGAAGCTGTGGAGATAAAGAGGAAGATAAGACTATTCTTCACCTATTGTGCACTGGAGAAAGAGGTACCTGGGTGCCTACTACATGGAGGATATGGATGAACTGTCATGTATGCATATTGGTAGCCGGAGTCGCTTCATCGGAAGCTCCGAATGGTTACTAGAATAGGGGAAAATGAGGAACTGTGGTATCATAATGGGCCCTGTGTGCGGCCTAAGTGTGTCTGCTCATGACTCCATTGGGGGTACAGCCACTTCTACCTACCAACCTACCTATCTCCTGAACTCAGGTCTAATAAACCAACACACTATCTACTAGACAACGGAGACTTCAAGAACAAATTCATAACATTACCTTTCTTGGTATCAGCGCTACCTTTACCAATGCAAAACTTCACCTTACATACATACATAATTGGCAATTACAACCAACTCTTCAGTCTACAGCCTATCTTCTCACGCCACTCATGTTGTGTGTGTTAATTGTATACATGAGTGGCGGGACCAACAGTTAAAAGCCGAACGACAGATTTCTGAAAACCTTTTCATGTCAGTTTTATTTACTCTCAGAGTTTTTATCAGAAATCTGCTGAGAGGAATTCGTCGAAGAAATATTTTTTCATATTTTGTTTTGATGTCTGACCTAAAGTTTGAACCGAGGCCTTATGTCTCATAAGCCAACACAATACCTACTAGGCTACAACGACTTCAGTGAAACAGCGAAACTTCATAAAGAGATCCCCATATCATTGCCTGTTACTATATGCTTCAGAAATGGTTAGTTTTCGTTCCAATTTAGGAGTTAATCAAAACGGCATCCATTCGATCCATTCGGTGTGGTTGTTAAGTGACACATGTATTCAGCTCATATTCCTATAGGCTGGCAACTTCAAATATTTAGCGACTGATGTTTACGATATGTTGGTATATTCCGGCTGATCGAGTTGTATAGTAAATGTAAAATTGTTTTTGCAAAGATTTGTTTCATCCGTTACTTCCAATTTCTTCGAGTGTAGTACATATCATTACGTTGCTTGTTTCACTTTTCTATGCATGTATACTCTATCGTACATAGACTATAAAAGTACGTACTAAAAACAATTTGCAATGAATGCCATTTTTCCGAAAGATAGAAATTCCCTATCAAACCAACAGATAAATTGAAATTGTTAAGCATGTGAACTATGAGCAGTTAAGAAACGAAACATTTTTGAGGCTTTAAGGGTATGTTGTACGGAAAGTCTTAAATTCATATGTTTTTTTCTATTCGCCCTAATTTATTTCAACACAGAAACGTTGCAAATAAAGAACATGTTCTACATACACTTGTGGACATACAATTAAGTTATTCATGCAGTGTCAGTGCAAAAATAACTGTACGTTATTTGTTCAATTATTTAAACTTTTACAGATATGAAGTACCGTTAGAATTAAAACTAGAATAGTTTAATATCTTTAGAAATGATGGCAGACCCTATGTAAGACGTCCTGTCAATACACAATTAGAACCAAAGTACATCAAAAAAAACTGTAAAGCCTGGAGGTTCGTCAGTAATGGTTTGGGGTTGTTTTACCTCATCCGGCGTTGGTTCCCTGGTAAGAATCGATGGGAAAATGACTGGGGAAATGTATAAAGACATCCTACAGAACAATTTGACTAAAGATTATGAGGACGAATTACCACTAGCGTAGATATTTCAGCATGATAACGACCCGGAGCATACATCTCAGGTAGTTAAATCTTGGTTTGCTGGGGAAAATATAAGGGTTCTTGATTGGCCAGCTCAAAGTCCCGATCTGAACCCTATTGAAAATCTTTGGGGGATCGTAAAACGAGCAGTTGCGGCCAAAAAACCTAGCAGCAAAAAAGCACTTTGGCAGCTTATCGAGGCAGAATGGAATAACCTTAGTCCTGAGCAGTGTCGCAATTTAATCAACTCAATGCCACGAAGATGTACTGAAATAATACGCCAAAAAGGTTTCCCCACAAAATATTAAATGTTCCAAATAGTTTGGGTAAAAAATAAAGCAATAAAATTAAATTTTCAATATTTTTTTTCAGATGACTTAATTATGTGTCCACTTAAATTTTAAGGCTGATATCAACTCCGTACCAAAACATTTTTTATAATGAAGAACTAGTTAAGTTTTTGTTGTTAATTAATTATTAAGCATATGGAATTAACAAATATTAGTTGTTTTTGTTTCCATTTTTCTTAAATTTTTTAATTTTTACAAAAATTAAAAATGTTGCATAAGTGACTTAATTGTGTGTCCACGAGTGTACATACATGCAGTAAAAAAGTAGAACAAGTAGACCGAAAACAAAAAAAACATTTCGCTTATATGTCTAATTTTTGATGACCAAATTTCAGAATTCAGGCCAAAGCAATCGCAGTAGTATGTTTATGTATGTTCTAGGTCACTTACTCCATACAAATTTAGGAGCATGCATAGCTGTAAAAGAGTAAGAACATTGCAGAATTCTGAAATGAATTGTGTGCGATCGGTCTTTAGGTTTGTAACATGTATTATGAAAAGGTAATGCTTTTTAATGTGTATATGTGTGTTTGTGTGTGTTAAAATTTGGGAGAATGCATATCTGGAAAAGAATTAAATCATTATAATTTTCAATTTTTCCCTACAAATTTGGGATCATACCTGCTTTTTGTTGGTCCTTTCATTTGTATTGCTTTTCAAACGAATCTTTGGACGGACAGAATGAGTGCGTGCACGTTTCCTCATCTACATCCCAGAGTATAAGTAGACTGTGAAAATGTATATACGTATGTACGAATGTTTGGACGGACAGAATGAGTGTGTGCGTAACATGTAATGTGTATGATCGTTTTTTAATAGTAAATTCTTGGCACGTATTATCATACTCAATGCTGAAAAAATAGAAAAGGGATCTGCACCAATATAGTTGTTGTGTGTTTTTTATTTTTTTTGTATATTTAATTAGAAGGATCTTTAATTTTAAATGTGATAAGAAAGAGTAGGTTGGTTGTGCGGTTATTTTTTATTTTTTTTGTGTGATTTAATTTGAAGGATCTGTAATTTTAAGATGATAACAAATTCTTGGCACGTATTATCATTCCCAATACTTTTTTATTCATCAAGGGGAAATTATATGAATTTTCTCTTGAATAAGCAGATGTATCGAAATGTGTTGGAATATCATTTCTAATATCATCATACATATCATTTGTTTTCACATCATATATAAATGAATCGGTATCCATATAACAGAGATTAATATTATCAAGATATTTTGTCTTCATATAATCGTAATGAAAGTTATACATTTTCCATTTTGATAATTTTTTCATATTAATTTTGATCTGCTTTGTATCTGTTCCCGATCTGCTTTATATCTGGACACGATCTGCTATGTATCTGATCACGATCTGCTTCGTATCTGCTCACGATCTACTTGGTATCTGGTCACGATCTGCTTCGTATCTGCTCACGATCTGCTTTATGTCTGGTCACGATCTGCTTTGTATCTGCTCACGATCTGATTTATACCTGATCACGATCTGCTTGATGTCTTATGTCTATATCTTTTGAATTTGGGTACGCTATATCGTGCTTTCTACAAGCTGCATCCAATAAATTTATTCCTTTGCCTCCTCTTGCTAATCGTTTTTGAAGTTTTGTATCAGGTCCACAAAACTGATAACCAGGTGGATGTAATTCAACATATAATTTGTTTATTAAGTTGTCTACAAATCTTCTTCCAATCTTACACTGATTAGGTGTTTTTCTTTTGACTGTAGTTTATAACCATTTTTTTCATTACTTTCATACCTCTTCGCATGAAACACTACACCAGCTATACCTGCTATACCAGCTATATCAGCTATACCAGCTATACTAGCAAGCTGTACTAGCTATACTAGCAAGCTATACAATCTGTACTAGCTATACTAGCAAGCTGTACTAGCTATACTAGCAAGCTGTACAATCTGTACTAGCTATACTAGCAAGCTGTACAATCTGTACTAGCTATACTAGCAAGCTGTACTAGCTATACTAGCAAGCTGTACAATCTGTACTAGCTATACTAGCAAGCTGTATTAGCTATACTAGCAAGCTGTACAATCTGTACTAGCTATACTAGCAAGCTGTACTAGCTATACTAGCAAGCTATACAATCTGTACTAGCTATACTAGCAAGCTGTAGTAGCTATATCAGCTATACCAGCTATACCAGCTATACCTGCTATACCAGCTATACCAGCTATACCAGCTATACCAGCTATACCTGCTATACCAGCTATACTAGCAAGCTATGCAATCTGTACTAGCTATACTAGCAAGCTGTAGTAGCTATATCAGCTATACCAGCTATACCAGCTATACCTGCTATACCAGCTATACCAGCTATACCAGCTATACCTGCTATACCTGCTATATCAGCTATACCAGCTATACCAGCTATACCTGCTATACCAGCTATACCAGCTATACCTGCTATACCAGCTATACCTGCTATACCTGCTATACCTGCTATACCAGCTATATCAGCTATACCTGATATACCTGCTATACCTGCTATATCAGCTATACCTGCTATACCTGCTATACCTGCTATACCAGCTATACCTGCTATACCTGCTATACCTGCTATACCAGCTATACCAGCTATACCAGCTATATCAGCTATATCAGCTATACCAGCTATACCTGCTATATACCAGGTATACCAGGTATAGCAGGATATAGCTGGTATAGCTGCTATATACCAGGTATACCAGGTATAGCAGGATATAGCTGGTATAGCAGGTATAGCAGGTATAGCTGGTATAGCTGGTATAGCAGGTATAGCTGATATAGCAGGTATAGCAGGTATAGCAGGTATAGCTGATATAGCTGGTATAGCAGGTATAGCTGGTATAGCTGGTATAGCTGGTATAGCTGGTATAGCTGATATAGCTGGTATAGCTGGTATAGCTGATATAGCTACTACAGCTTGCTAGTATAGCTAGTACAGATTGTATAGCTTGCTAGTATAGCTGGTATAGCAGGTATAGCTGGTATAGTTGGTATAGCTGGTATAGCAGGTATAGCTGGTATAGCTGGTATAGCTGATATAGCTACTACAGCTTGCTAGTATAGCTAGTACAGATTGTATAGCTTGCTAGTATAGCTAGTACAGCTTGCTAGTATAGCTAGTACAGATTGTACAGCTTGCTAGTATAGCTAATACAGCTTGCTAGTATAGCTAGTACAGATTGTACAGCTTGCTAGTATAGCTAGTACAGATTGTACAGCTTGCTAGTATAGCTAGTACAGCTTGCTAGTATAGCTAGTACAGATTGTATAGCTTGCTAGTATAGCTAGTACAGCTTGCTAGTATAGCTGGTATAGCTGATATAGCTGGTATAGCAGGTATAGCTGGTGTAGTGTTTCATGCGAAGAGGTATGAAAGTAATGAAAAAAATGGTTATAAACTACAGTCAAAAGAAAAACACCTAATCAGTGTAAGATTGGAAGAAGATTTGTAGACAACTTAATAAACAAATTATATGTTGAATTACATCCACCTGGTTATCAGTTTTGTGGACCTGATACAAAACTTCAAAAACGATTAGCAAGAGGAGGCAAAGGAATAAATTTATTGGATGCAGCTTGTAGAAAGCACGATATAGCGTACCCAAATTCAAAAGATATAGACATAAGACATCAAGCAGATCGTGATGAGGTATAAATCAGATCGTGAGCAGATACAAAGCAGATCGTGACCAGACATAAAGCAGATCGTGAGCAGATACGAAGCAGATCGTGACCAGATACCAAGTAGATCGTGAGCAGATACGAAGCAGATCGTGATCAGATACATAGCAGATCGTGTCCAGATATAAAGCAGATCGGGAACAGATACAAAGCAGATCAAAATTAATATGAAAAAATTATCAAAATGGAAAATGTATAACTTTCATTACGATTATATGAAGACAAAATATCTTGATAATATTAATCTCTGTTATATGGATACCGATTCATTTATATATGATGTGAAAACAAATGATATGTATGATGATATTAGAAATGATATTCCAACACATTTCGATACATCTGCTTATTCAAGAGAAAATTCATATAATTTCCCCTTGATGAATAAAAAAGTATTGGGAATGATAATACGTGCCAAGAATTTGTTATCATCTTAAAATTACAGATCCTTCAAATTAAATCACACAAAAAAAATAAAAAATAACCGCACAACCAACCTACTCTTTCTTATCACATTTAAAATTAAAGATCCTTCTAATTAAATATACAAAAAAAAAATAAAAAACACACAACAACTATATTGGTGCAGATCCCTTTTCTATTTTTTCAGCATTGAGTATGATAATACGTGCCAAGAATTTACTATTAAAAAACGATCATACACATTACATGTTACGCACACACTCATTCTGTCCGTCCAAACATTCGTACATACGTATATACATTTTCACAGTCTACTTATACTCTGGGATTTAGATGAGGAAACGTGCACGCACTCATTCTGTCCGTCCAAAGATTCGTTTGAAAAGCAATACAAATGAAAGGACCAACAAAAAGCAGGTATGATCCCAAATTTGTAGGGAAAAATTGAAAATTATAATGATTTAATTCTTTTCCAGATATGCATTCTCCCAAATTTTAACACACACAAACACACATATACACATTAAAAAGCATTACCTTTTCATAATACATGTTACAAACCTAAAGACCGATCGCACACAATTCATTTCAGAATTCTGCAATGTTCTTACTCTTTTACAGCTATGCATGCTCCTAAATTTGTATGGAGTAAGTGACCTAGAACATACATAAACATACTACTAATCGCCATCGAAACATGGCTGCTTAAATGAAAAGCCAACCATGTTATGCCCTCTAAAATTTAAAGGGATACACGAAGTCTTACAAAGAACTGAAATGATCTCTAGAGATTCTGCCGTTTTGAAAGAAAAGGCCTAGACGGACTCTGAATGTACGGACTCTTTGTATTTCTTATTTGAATTTCTTTGAAATATTTTTATTTATATATTTATATTTTATTGAATATTTTTTAAACTCTTTTTTCATTTCCTCTTCCCTTTTTTTTTCTTTTTTTTTGCAAATTTACTCTTTCATCAAAGGATGGTACATCACGCCACAACGAGCAGAGGCCGAAGAAACAGAACTAAAAATGATGGCGAAAAAGGATTCTTGGCATTCGCTTAAAGAGTCATAAAAAGAAAATCAAATTAAACAAAAAGTTATTGGTGTTGATGGTTTTTCGAAACGGAGGGAATTAAATTCAATTGATGCAATTCTAAATGAAAATGTTTAACAAGTAATCTTTGATTTAAGATTTAAAAGTTTAAGGGCCATTATTACAATTTGCCGTTAAACTTGGGTTTAGATAAAGGTACCTTTAGTTAAAGGGAACTGTAAAGTTGCCTTTAATTTATTTTCGTTATTACAACTTACAGATAAAATTTTTCAAAAATATTTCAGTGCCGGAGCAATGTCGATAAAACTGCTCAATTATACAAGTATTTTTTTAACGCAGTGGCAACCGCGGGCTTCGTTTTTTGTTGTATATGCTCATTTTGTTTAAATTTGAAGTTGCCATAATGAAAATAATATACAATATGGCAAGTTCAAACATAAAGTGACCTTTAAGTTTTAAATGTAGGATGATACTCCCATTAGCTTAACGATCACTTCTATCTTATTGGTTACTCATAATAACGAAAAACAATATATCTGCCCGTTAAAATCCTCTGTTTAGTTAACGGCAAGTTATAATAATGGCCCTAAATAAAATGCTGTTACGAAAATGGAAACGGTGCACATCGTTTAACATTAAAACGATAAACAAAAAGCTACACAAACAAATACAACGAACTTGTGACAAGAAAACCAACAACATCAGTATGAAATAAAAGGGGATAGACAAATAAGCGAGAACGCAACGACAAGCAATGTGAACAAAATACACAAACAACAATGAAGTCGCGATAGAGTTCTCGAAAAGGCAAAACCCCGAACGTTCGAATTCAAGAACCTTCATTAGACTGATTACGTGAGCATATAAAAAGCAAAACAAAGTAGGCAACGAGTAGTAAGAATTCAGTCAGTCTTGTGTGAAGACGAGTATTTCGTGTGCTTTCATGTTTACATATACGTCGACAATAAACATCCGTTTGTCGGTACTACGAATTTTGTGTAAGAGTGGCTGAGTTCCTCAATTCTGAGAATAACAAACACTTTCGAGAGGAAGAATGAATTGAATGAATTGAATAAAGTTAGAAGATGATACATGAATTAGCAAGTAGGTATGTGGGTATGCAAATATGTACATGTGAAGATATGTATAATTTTGTGTTTATCAATAGAGAAACTTACCAATTACAGTTAAGTAAACTAACAACACTAAAGGCGGATGTGATGAAACTTGGTACTCATAAGGACCCTCGTCGCGTTCGTTAGCTTATTGGATTCAAAGTTTCCAATCGTTTGGTTCTTCAAACTCTAACGAGTATCTTGAATCCCCGCTATATGTGTGACGACCAAATGAAATAATTGCCAGTTCGTCGCCTTTTCGACGCATTCATGACACTTTTTTTTCGTGTTTGTTATAATTGTCGCAGTTGTTGATTTACGTTGATACGAACGTTGAGGGGAAAACATATGAAAATAAAGAAAAGAAAATTCATGTCAGTATTGTCAACTGAAAGTCGTTTCTTAAGAATAATAAATAAATGAGCAAATGGCATAAGGAGTGAATGTCTAAATGAGTGATGAATGTTTGAATAAATTGAAGAAAATTGGGTACATGATGTAATCATAAGAAAATATCATTAAATTTTCATAAAAGAACAATATAAAGTATATGTGATTGAGTCTGTGCCTGTAATCGAAAACCAAAGGTGGTTAAATGGTGTCAAAAAAAACATAAAAGTCACGTTTTCAGATGGAAGAATTTATTATTTTCTCCGTAAAGCTTTTATCCTTCTATTTTGTGCTTTTAACCCTGGACAGTTACTGTTCATCGAATATAACTCTTTTATTTTTGACCAAATTTGGGTATTTTAATCAAAAACGTTAGTTGGTAAGCTTGCAGCGAGCTTTTTAATTTTTTTTTTTAATTGTTGGTCGATTCAACGAAGAGTAACCTTACTGTACAAAAATTACCAACCAGGGTTAAAAAAAATAAAATATATATATATATATATATATATATATATATATATATATATATATATATATATATATTTATAATAACGTAAGTTGGCCACCCATTTTTTAAATATAAATATAAATATATATAAATAAATATATATATATATATATAATATATATATATATATTTATAATAACGTATGTTGGCCACCCATTATATATATATATATATATATATAGTGCATGACAAAACAATGGAAACTTGTTCAAAAATGTATTTAATCGGATGAAAATTTAGCAAATTAATTAATTAAAATTAAATTTATATATAAATTATATAGTATATATGAATTTTATAAACGTTAAAAGAAACAACGTTAAAAAAGAAAGAAACGTTATAAAAACAAATTCACTAGACTATCTAAAGCTATATAAAGAAGGAAAGGAGACGTTCAAGTGATGAAAACAAAAGCTAAAAATAAAGGTAAAACAAACATCCAAGAATGCCATTTATTAACATCAAGTACTGGTGACAACTGTCTGGCTTATTCTAGGAGAACAAAGACAAAATTAAATACTAAGAGAAATATAAAAAAGGTGTCTCTTGGTTAAAGAGATCAAACGTTTTTCTATATAGTAGTTCGTAATACTGTATGTATAGGTTGAAACAGTGTACCTATACAAAATACACATGGAATTTCTCTTCTTAGTTTAGATTCCACTTGGTTACTCTGTACACATTATAAAAGATCCATACGAGTTTAATAAAGTGAGAGTAAAGCCCCGGTTAGCCAAACGTTCATGGAAGGTAATGGAACGTACGTTCGTTTTTAGCATATGGAGTAAATGCTTAACGAAATTATATTACAATTCGGTAAACGCTCTCTTTGATTTTCGTATTCTAAAACCGATCATACGTTCCGTAGACGTTTGGCTAACCGGGGCTTTAGAAACTGTTGAAAATAAGGTTTTATTACCTTTGACGTACAACGAATCTTACTTGCAATATAATGTTTCAAAACTGAGTTCATTTAAATTAATTAAAGTCGAGTTAACATAAAACCTGACTTATATAGATAATAACCTCTTTAATATTTTCTTACGTCATTTCTGGTGAAAATAGGATATATTTGATCTGTCTATTATTCTATTCGCTGACTCAATGGCTTAATTGCGAAATTTGGTTGAAAGAACGCCAGAAGCAGTATAAAAAATTGGCAAAGCATCATAAAGGTTGCGATTTGTGACACGGTGCTATCTTTAAGCCGGAGCTAAAAATGATGAAAATTGCAACGTTCAGTCAATAAAAAAGCGCTACATTAGTAACCTTCTAGCGAAATGGAAAAATACCGAAACGATATGAGACAATAAAAAGTTGCCTAATGGACGAGCGAGCGTCGAAGAACACTGCTTCATAAACAGTGCAGGAATACCATCCATCCCTGAAAATGTTGAGATCCGTAAGAACTCTTTTAACTACGCGAGCAGGAAAGAATGTACTAGGCATAGTTACTGATACCCTTTAGAGTACGGGCAGTGGTTGATTGCTTTCCAGCAGGTTGGAAATAAAAGGTTAGCTTTATCAAACGGGCTTGTGACGGGATGGTCTCTAAATTGACAACAGCTTACACTACAAAATGATGGGCATTGGATGGGACGGATGTCGTTTTAGCTGTGCTTTTTACTAAAACTTATGTGACTTTAATATTAATATGGGAATACCTAAGCGGGAGTGATTTTATGTAAAGGGACAAATTCCAAGCTAAATTTTTAAAGTAGAAAAAAGAATGTTTGTTTAAATTTTTGGTAGAGTTCTACGGCATATTTAAATAAAAATCATATGAATATTTAAAATTATTGAATAATTTGTAAACTAAGAAAATGAATAATTAGAGCATCGTTAAGGAAACTGTATTTCTCCGTGACGTTTGTTCTGACTTAGCACGGCACCAATAGCATTTAAAAGTTTTAATTTGATTGCATTTTAAACTCCCTTAAAGTCTTATGTAAATATATGGTTAGACGTACAATATTGTATGTATACATGTATGTATGTATAGGTACCAGTTAATCTGTTTTTTGCGATTTGCCACACTTTGTCACGCATCACTAGATAAGTTGAAATTGATGTGAAAAGTTTTGTTTACATGGTTTTTGGTCGTTCTATAAATAATTATACAAACTTAATTCAATGCATATAGAAATACAAATACGATTACCAAACATTCAAACACATTTATTTTGGAATAGTTTTTAATTCTCATAATGTATACAAGTGAGGAATGTATACATATCATATACATACATAGTATGTATATTGTATGTATTTCCAACAAATATGAAAGAACACACCACTGTTCTAGATAAAATATTTTAACACATACACATATAGAAACAAAAACTAATTAAAAGTTATTCTTTTCTCTTCTTGTTTATTAAACCATGCACGGTCTGACTTAAAAAATAATTTAAGTTCTCTTAAATGTTTCCATAAGTTGTATACATTCTGTGGATTCCCAGCAAAGTCTGTCATTGTCATTTAATCGGAATTGACTGGTAAACCTATAACATTTTCTAAACTTTTAAAAAAGCTTGTCCTTCTTTTGCAAAAAATGTCAAAATTCGTCCGATTCTAAGCCTAGTTATTTAGAGATTTCAAATACTGCTATCAAAGTTGTATAAATTTGTTGGTAATTTGGAAGCGCATGTAAACTAGAAACAATCTTAGAATAAAACCGAAAGGAAGCAGATCTGCAAACTATTTCAAAGTGGGGGAAGTCAGGAAAGTGTTAATCACTCAAAATATTACATGGATAGGAATCATGGTTCGGAATGAGGTTTGGGTAAATTTCGATGCGGAAAGCCCTTTGAATGCTGTTCACTTAGGACTAGCTAGAAAGAAATCCTTTAATGAACAATATGAAATCTAACTCCGTTCAATTATTTTGTAAAAGATTTATTCTCTGGAAATGTAACTCAAATAACACGGTGCGACAGGCAAAATACACCCGGGTAATGACATAGTGTAGGTTGTGAGTTTTGTTGAATAGAACTCAAAAAAAAATTTTTATTTTTCTCGAACCCACCAAACTTGTTTTATTTGACAAAATCGGTATTTTTTATCTTTTCACACAAAATTATTGACTACCCAAATATTTTTAACCTATTTTCAAAATATAAATTTTTTTGAAAAGAGGACAGATGAGCCTTTAAAATGATATACATAAACATTTTGTTCAAACTTACACGTTATGAGTTTTGATCGCGTAAATTTGAAAAACATTAATGTTTATCTCATTTTTTCAAGTTAAGCTATTATTAATTGCAAAATTTAATTAAAAAATATAAAATAAGTGATGATATTCTGAAAGTGCATGTGAAGAGATTGATACTTGGTTTGATCAAATCGGACAAAAATGACCGTAGTTATTATTTAAAGAGTATAACAGTCGTGTTAAATTTTTTATATATGCTGTCTCATCAAATGAACTTTTAGTTAGTTTAGTAGTTTATTGCCAACTTCTGGTGGTCCCTCAAACGTGAAATTGATACATTTTGCGATAAACAATCAAGATCTATCAAAAATTCTGAAAATTTTTGAACTAAAATTTCATTTGAAAAAACTTACATATACATGAGAAATATAGCTCGACTGTTAGACTCCTTTAATAATAACTACGGTAATTTTTGTCCGATTTGATCAAATGAAGTGTCAATCTCTTCACAATATAATGCACTTTCAGAATGTTATCACTAATTTCATATCTTTAAATTAAAGTTTGCTACTATGAACGGACAAACTTAAAAACATATGAAAAAAAAATTCGCATATGACAAATTTACCTTATCAAACCTCATAGCATATTAAATCAAATAATATATATATATATACCGCTTTAAAGGCTCATCCCTCGCCTTTCTAATAAGGTTTACATTTTGGACATCGGTTCAGAAATATTTGTGTAATCAAGAAATTTGTGCGTAAAGTCCAAATAAAAGATTTTGTCAAATGAAACAGGTTAGGAGGGTCCAAGAAATATAAAAAAAAATATTTTTGAGTTCTACTCGACAAAACTAATAACCTACACTATGTCATTAGCTGGGTGTATTTCATTTTTTTTTTATTTTGTCGCATAATGTTATTTGAACCAACTGACAAAACTATTCACTCACATAATGCTCATATTTAACCCTGCTGTTAGGTTAAAAAAAACTTTCGAATCTTAGGTAAAGGACCATTTTGGTCCACTTTGCATATTTCATAAATAATTCCATATAAAACTATTTTGACCAAACATTTTAAATAATTTAAATTGTTACAAAAGTTCTGGAATTCTCCATTTCTATACAGATATGTATACCACGAGTATAAGTTTTACTTCAGTTCGTGTTTATTCCGGTCTATTATGAGCGAGGATAATTTTCACATGATATCAAGTGCTCTCAGCTTTGATGATGTTATCAACAGAAGACAATAAAAAAGTAGTGACAAATTTGCTACAATTCGTGAGATATGGGACAATTGGGAAGCACTTCTTTCAATGTTTTATAACTGTCATGAAAATGTCACTATTGACGAGCAGCTAATGGGTTTTAGAGAACGATGTTCCTTTAGGCAGTATATGCCTGTAAAGCCAGCCAAATTTGGGCTTACATTTTGGTTAGCTGTAGGCTCCAAATCAGGATACATATGGAAAATATAACCGTTCCTTAGAAACCAAAAAAATGATAAGCCTGAAAAAAATCAAGGAGAGCGTGTCGTGTTGCAGATTACAGAATAACTGAAAGGGCAAAATATTATAGCTGATTGCTTTTTTCATCTTTTGAGTTGGGGAAAAATCTTTTACAAAGGAAACTGACATATGTGGGAACAGTTCGAAGAAAAAAACTTTTATCCCACCGAAATTGCTTATGTACAAAAAAGTTGCTTTATATACATCCACGTATACCGGCCATAAAAATAAAGGTACTATATTAATGAGCACCATGCACAAAACAAATGATATCGATTTCAGTAATCATAAGAAGAAACCTGCAATCATTTGATTTGATCAAATGATTCAAATTGCAGAAGACCTGAGTTTTTACGTCAGATAGCTATGTGCCCATCAAACGAATACATGGTGAAAAGGACAGTCAAACCTAAAAATCCATATGCGCCATAGCTATTGACTCTACTGCAAGCATTGTCATCAAATAGTGTACCATCTACAAGCGGTGATACGCAAAAGTCAGCTCCTAGAAAACGGGGAATTTGCAATTGCTGTAAGTCCAAATGTGATGTCAAAAGCATTACATTCAATAAATTTGTATGCAAATTGAAGGGAAAAACACTTTGTCAATCTTTCTGCGAAAATAGCAATAAGCCAATTATTATTTTTCTTTACATTTACTGATATACAGAATAAAATAAATTGCATGGACCAAAATGGTCCATAACCTAAGATTTGAAACTTTCAATTTTGTTCTGTTCGATTTTATCCTAGATAGCTAAAAACTCACTAAAACCATTAAAATATAAAAAAAATACCTGAGCTGACATTTTAAGTTGATACGATAAGCCATTGCAAACTTAAATAAAAATTAAAAAAAAATTTTACCAAAATGGTCCAAACCTAACAGCAGGGTTAATACATATTTAAAATTCATAACAACAAGTGTGTTACGTATGAGTGATATTTAATTCCATTACTTTGCAAAAGACAATATCAAAATGTTTTTATTTTATTGCATAGTTTCCAGAGTAATTCTTTCAGTACATGTCATATGGTGCGTATAAGTAATATATTTTAAATTCTATTAAATACAAAGTATACTGTTAATTTGGAATTAAACATTTACAAGCTAATATTACATTTCTATTGGGTTAATGTTTTGCAGAATAACTTATTCATTTGAATGACCAATTATTTATCTTTCATAAGAAAAATATACACAGTTAAACACATGATTTCAGTAAGCAATTGTGTTTGCTAAGCGTTTAATGGCTTATCTCTAAACATCTGTTTCAGCAAATTTTTACCAGTCAAATAAAGTAGAGCATAACATAAATGAGTTTAATTTTCCGTTCATTTTTATTTTAGTTCCTTTCACTTTTTATTGCATTTTTGGCAGTCATACCGAACTTGAATGTATTGCCTTCTTTTGCATCAATTTAGCCTACGATATCTATGAAACGAGAACAAAGGCCTGTAATACACACATTTTATAATATTCAATAATTCATTTGGAAAAAGGTTGGAGGGTGCAAGAAATATAAAAAAAAAATATTTATGAGTTCTATTCAACAAAACTCACAACTTACACTATGTCATTAGCTAGGTGTATTTCATTTGTTTTTATTTTATCGCATAGTGTAATCGTCAATCACGAGTAGGTTACAAAAATTTTTGCTGAAACTTAATTAATTTAAACTTTCTAAATATTGTGGGCAACATTCTTATTCGATCGGATGTTTAACATAACTTGCACTCTACAATGGTGGTGTAGAGCTATTTTTGATAAATAAGGAACAAAAACAAATAAAACATAGCTGAAGTGTAAGCGAAGTAGGAGAAAAACCGATATTGATAACAGAATTAAAGAAATTATACGAGGTTGGATAAGTTCGTACAACAATTCGCAAAATGCGCAAAAATTCGTAACTAAACCCTCTAAACCACAAAAAGAAACTTTTGTTCACAAAACGCCCAACCATTTTCATTATTATTTTTTTCTTTTTAGGGAATAAATTCAATTATCACGGATTTGATGGATGAGCCAAGGTATGCGTAAACCCTATTTTAATCTTCAGCCTTATAACACGGTGTATACTCGCTGGTGGATTAGTACTCCTTTGGAAGTGTATGACAGCATTTGGTATGTATAGATCAGTTTACTAGATCAGTTTCATAGATCGGTTTACCTATTTAAGCGCTTCAAATAATAATTTGCACAAGACTGCTGCAAAACTTGGGTTTTTTTCGTTCCAGCAAAGCAACAATCTCAAATGCAACGATCTCACAGAGAAAAAATCAAATTAAGATTCCACCTCAATCGCCTGATTTTAACCCTATTTGTGGACCATCACGACATTAGGGGCAAAGAAGACTTAAAAGTGGTTTCTCTGGTGTGGAGTGAGATAAAATATTACCAAGCGTTACCATGAACCTGGTGTGATCAGTGTAAAAGCATCTCTAAGCGGTCATTAAAAACAAAGACTTTCCAACCAAGTATTATAAATATTAAAATTTACTGTTTAATTAACAATATTAATAATAAATTAATTAATATGTTTCTCTTTCCTTTCCTTTTCTTTTCATTTTTATTCTGAAATAAAATTTTCTTAAAACAAAAATCGTCTGATCATTATGCGCTGAATGTCGATTTTTGATTGGTACGATGTTAAGGTTTATCCTTGCACACAAACTTTATTGACTGACAGTACTGCAAACAAAAGTGAAAATCAACAAAACGAGATTTCCGACGTCTGTGTACATAGGGGACATTTTATGCTTCACTATATTGTTTGTTTAAATGGTAAAAACTCATGCCATTTTATCTTTATAAACTCAGACAACACAGTTGTTGACTAAATATGATGGTATGTCCTGTTTTTTTGTTGTTAAATTAGTTATCAAAAGCGAAACAGTTATTGTCTTCATATGTTACCGAAGGCAAATAGAGAAACAAACGTATTTAAATGATGATTTTTAAACGTTTGGGTTTAGAAATTGATCAAAAGAGAAACAGAAAAAAAAGTGAATGAAATATTTATGTGTGAATGTTTGACATTTACTTATGAAAGATTATTTCATAAAAATGATGTCCGCAGTTACAGCGAATGTAATCCATCAGTGATCACTAATTAAGATATACTTTTTATCTCATTTCAAACAATATCTCATCAACGGTATTTGAAGCCGCATGTCAAGCAAATTCAAAACCTTTTATTTGGTCAAAAGAAAACAGGTAATTAACGAACAATTTAGGCAAAAAAGCTAGTAGACATGAAACTGAATCTTGAATGTCTGTGAGTGTGTTGACAGATCTTGAACTGCCTTTGGCTGGACTTCAAATTCTGTAAACTTGAAAAAACAGCATTTTTCACGCAGTTGAATTTTGAAAGTCGCCGTAGTCGGCAGTGTGTTGGCGTATAAGAAGTAAGGCCACAATTCAAACCCCAGGTCAGATATACATACATACATAATTGGTCATTACAACCCTTCAGTCAGGATTACGATCTAGTTTCTCACACCACTTATGTTGCGTGTGTTAATTTTATACATCAGTGGTGGGACTTACAATTTAAAGTCGACTCCGAACGACAGATTTTTGAGAAACTTTTCATGGCAAATTTATTTACTCTCAGAGATTTTACCAGAAATCTTCTAAGAGGAAGTCGCCGAAGAAATACTTTTTGTATTTTGTTTTGATTTCTGGCCTGGGGTTTGAACCCTGGCCTTACGTCTAATAATCCAACACACTACCTGCTAGACTACGGCGACTTCCATCCCAGATCAGACATTTCTGGCAAAAAATACTCACACATTTCTATGTAAAGTTTCTCAAAAGTCTGTCGTTCCTAGTTGACTTTAAATTTATTGATAAAATTAAGACACACAACATAAGTGATGTTAGCAACTAAGTAAGTCGTAATCCTGACTGAAAAGTTGTAATTACCAATTATGTATGTATGTGTGAATTTTGGTAATAATTTGTTTATTCATTTGTTAGTCTACTCATGGTGAAATGACGAGCATTTTTTCTACGACCTGAAACATCTGTTATCAAAAACATCACCCTTTATAACCAGCAAAGATCAACAAAATTTGCCCATTTTGTAAACATATATAAGAGGAAAAGAGAACGAATAGCGAGCAATTCATAAACGAAAAAACAAGAAAAAAATAAATATTTACAAACATATACTTTATGCCACACGTACTACTCAAATAGTGGCATCCACAATATATGTAAGTGTGGTTGTTGTTTTATTAAATGAACGTGTAGAATAAATATAATAAATGAAAATAATGAGTAAGTCGACTCATAAAAATTAATTAAGTATCAGTAAGAAAACTATACATACATTTTTACATTGTATATGTACATGTAAATACATATGTATGTGTATTGTATATGCCATACCTAAACTACAATTTAATTATATGCCATAAGTGCGTACAAATGTTGTGGTACAAATGTGCTTGCCTTTTTAGTGTATGTGGTAGGAATTATTATTTGTTCGAATTGACGGAATAAAAAGAGGTAAATAAATAAAACTATAAAAAATTAAGAGTTTGTAACAATTTTAATTTAAATTTTTAAAAGTTCAACTTTTCATATTGACACTAAGGGACTCCACGTAAAACGAGCAGGACTATGGATTTGAATTATTATTATGTAGATTTTTAAAATCATTTCTTTATGATGTAATAATGATCGACAAGAATAAACGTTAACTACTAAAGGTGAGATAATATTTTGCACATTCATACATACATAAATACATAATTGGTCATGACAACTCTTCAGTCAGAATTACGACGTAACTTCTCACACCACTTCTGTTGTGTGCGTTAATTTTTATTCAAGAGTTGCGCGAAATTGCTGATACAGTGACAGGGCATAAATTCGCTCTATTGTGGCAATATTTGCTTAGAGCCTTGGATTCTGTGTCAGGACAAACGAAAAATTGTGGTATTATTCAAAGGGATCTGTATTAATTTTTGTGGGCGAATATAAATGACCTGAGATGTCATGTCCATCAGTTACATTTCTTACTTGAGATGGGCTGCCGGCACTGTTTAAGCGATAATGTAGTAACTGGGCATATTTGGATTTTTTAATCATAGCCAATAGGATTTAAGGAAAGTTAGTTTTATTTTTGAAGTCGCCGTAGTCTCGTAGTTAGTGTGTTGGCTTATTAGACGTAAAGCCAGGGTTCGAGCCCCACGCCAGACATCAAAACAAAATACAAAAAGTATTTCCCTGAGATTAAATAAATTGCCATGAAAATTTTCTCAAAAAACTGTCGTTCGGAGTCGATTTTAAACTGTAAGGTCCCCCACTCATGGATAAAATTAACACACACAACATAAGAGGTGTCAGAAACTAGGTCCATAATCCTAACTGAAGGGTTTTAATGACCAATTATGTATGTATGTAGTTTTGTTTTTGTCAGAGATCCACTGGAATGCATTCGGAAAGCGGAGAATTGATGGGGATGTTACCTGTGGGCGATTGTGGTATGAATTGTAAGTTATTTTGCAGTTAAAAAATATTCTTCACATCTGCTTCTTAATTGACGCATTGCGGCCTGTTTGTCGTCAATACTGGTGTTTAGTTGTAAATGGCTAAGACATATTTTTTTTGTTTTTAATTTTTTTAAATTTCAAACATTGAAAACGATGGAAATGTACGTATGGTGTACCTGAAAGATTATTTCTTGCTTCAATTTCTAAATCTTAAATACACGTTATACATAGGTATTCAGTACACGAATATTGAAACCATCAGCAATTCTAAACACGTTTCAATACAAAGTGGAAAAAACAAAAATAAACGAAATTATAGGAAACAGCGTGTGATTTTTGGTTATTTGTTTAGCTTAATGTAGAGTGTAGTAGAAATAAATCCCTTAATTTTGCCAGGTCAATCACTTGTTGCCACTTTGAAGGTCACTTAATCAGAAGCAGAAAAGCTTGATTTTTAGATAAAATTTTTCTGTTTTTTTTTATTTTAGTTGTTCGTTGTTCTATGCCAGAACACTTTTGGTCTTATAGTATGCGTACGACTTTGTCTACATTTACAAAAAGGCATAAGTTAGTAATAAAAAATAAACAGCAAGAGTCAAATTTGTCAAATTTGAGCTGAATTTGATAATCTGGACACCATGTGAGTTCACACAGTTAATGCCTCATTGGATATTATGCACGAGTGATTTGAGGGATTTGGGGTTTTGTAACTACAGAGATCTTCATAACATAACCCAAGGCATCGGTCAAATTCAACCTCATTTATGCGTCTGACTCATAGGAAATTCGACATCTCGGATATGTTTCACCTTGGCGGTTATTTGAAGGATATTACATTCCACAAATAATGGCATCAACAGGTCTTTAAAACGAATAAAAAATATCGATGATATCACATACATGTTGGTTTATTTAAATTTAAAGATAGTAAGCTATTAAAAAAGACACTTTATGCACATAGATATTGTTAAGTTTTTACCTTTTTAAAAACGTTCGTTGATTGCAAACATAATAAAAATAAATTGTTGTTTAGTTTCAATTAAATTCTTTATTATTCGCACTATTTTTGTATGCACCTGTTTACAACTTGATGTATCCAATAATAATTGCTTGTTCGCTACTCTTCTTTGCTCACAGCGCAGATCTTTTCAACGGAGATCTTCAAACAAAGACTGTTCTCCTCACACGCAATGCGTCTTCACACAGGACTGATTGAATTCTTACTACTCGTTGTCTGCTTCGCCTTGCGCACGTAATCAGTTAGTTCTTGAAGTCGAACGTTCGGGGTTTCGCTTTCTCGAGAACTCTATCGCGACTTCATTGTTGTTTGTGTATTTTGTTCACATTGCTTGTTGTTGCGTTCTCGCATACTTGTCTATCCTCTTTTCTTTCAGACTGATGTTGTTGGTTTACTTGTAACAAATGCGTTGTATTTGTTTGTGTAGCTTTTGCTCATTTTATTTATTTTTTATATTATTTATTTATTAATTACAATACAATTACAAATTATTTTCTAATTATATACGAGCGGAGTACCTTGACCATATGCTCGGGGTAGAGTCACAGACCAGAGTCTCTGGTGGAAAAAGAACGCACGACCCTCACGCTAATAGTCTAACACATTACCCACTAGACTACCAGGGCACCTCTTTTGCTCATTTTAATGTTAAACGACGTACATCGTTTATATTTTCGTAACAATATGATAAGAATTCTCTAAACTTATTCTTCTTTAACCAGCTGCTTTACTGGAGCTTTGCTTAAGCCACAAGTAGTTTTGATTAAAAAATTTCGGTTCATTAAAATTAGTTTTGTGGCAACTTTTAATCAATGCTGTTCTTGCATGTGATGATGTGACATTGTGATGTAGAAGTGTGATTGCACGTTCAAAACACATCTGCACAATTTATACAAATCCAACATATGCTGACATAACTACTTAAACTTTTTCGTTGGTTTGCAAAGCTTTAGGTATGAGGTTAAAGTGTTGTGGGACGAAATTTAACTTTAAAATATTCATCATTAAAGAAATACGAAATTATTTTGTATTTTAAAATTCTATTGAAAAGAGCTTCGAACTTTTTATTGCATATTTATACACTAAACTGGTTCTACCAAACTTCTATTACTCATTTCCCCTACACTATAGTTTAGTTAATACAAAAAATTTCTAAAGCGGAGAAATTGTTTTACGCAATCCATGAACATTTTTGTGATGATTTGTAGAGGAATTTTTAATTTGCCTGCTTCACTTGAAAGGGAGCTGATGACATATTAAACATTAACTCAGAGTATTCACTGCGAGTAGAGCTAACAAAAAAAAAAAAAAAAAATGCCTGAAATTATTTCGAGAAAAAACTCGAGGTAGTCAAGAACTTTGTGTCAATTGTGAATGGAATTAATGACCACACTGGACTCACAATGTACACAGTATTATAGTTGAATTTAGTATTCAATGGATATCGAACACTAGATTCTGAGTTTAGCTGGGAAAACTGAGTCTTAAGAGACCTTAGGCTAGAGTATAATATGCCTTCTGTATTACTGCGTTAACAGTTGTCTACAATCGACAGATTGCAGCACTTCCTCACTGCAGGCTTTCGTTATCAACTAACGTTTTTGAAAAAAAGGACGAAATTTGGCCAAACATAAAAGAGTCATATGATAAAGAGTAAATGAGCTTCGTGGATTCGACGAACAGGAACCATTCAGGGTTAAATTGTTCGTCGACTCAACGAAGAGTAGCCTTAATGTCCAAAAATGAAGAGTAATCGTCCAGGGTTAAAATTATCTGCATTTAGTTTACAGCCAGATGACATGGTTTGAAGTAATGATGTACACCCGATTGTAAGTCCTCTATGAAATCCTGTGCTGCTGTGAAATGTGAAAAAATTAATGAAAAATCTTCTTGCTGTGTTGCTGTCATTTGATGGCTCATAATTTTTGCTCTTCATATGCTAAAAACGAAAGTTCATTCTGTTACGCTCCGTGGACGTTTGTCTAACCGCGCCTTGATATACGAGTCTAACAACTGCTATATACCTTGGCAAAAGAACAGTGAAGGATTATTGAATAATTGTCTTGCAACAAAAGGTTTTTCAGTAGAATTACTAAAGAAAGGGCTGACGTTAAAGAGTGATTAAATGATGACTGCTTAGGCATTTGTATTTAAATTAAACTAAAGGATACAAATAAGTATGTGCGTAAGTGTATAACTCTAAATGCCCATAAGATTTTATTGTGTTGTAAAGGATACAAATAAGTATGTGCGTATGTGTATAATTCTAAATGCCCATAAGATTTTATTGTGTTGTATGCTAGAAAGTTATTTTGTTTTTTATTACCTCTAGGAATTGTTGGTGATTCCATTGCGAGTACCAAGAAAAAGAAAGTCTATTTATTTATTATTTATAGCTTCAAAGGTTATTGGTCATGTTATAACTAAACAAAGGTCCCTAAAGGCTAGAACATTTCACAAAAGCAAAAATTTCCTTATGTATAGCATCCATAAATAGGAAAATATCTCTGAACGTATAGTATTTATTGTATGTGACGTCATAGTTTACATGTATGCGTAAGTTTCAGTGCATGAGCATGAGATTCTTGTAGGAGTAGCCATATAGTTGGACATGCTGGTTGGATTTTAAGTGTTTTCTCTATGACTGATATGTATTGGTAATAATTATCTCCCTTAATGTTGCGGTCTTTACGTAAATATATACATACATATATAATTGGTTATTACAGTCAGTATTACGACCCAGCTTCTGACACCACTTTTGTTGTGTGTGTTAATTTTATACACGAGTATATGGACCTACAGTTTAAAGTCTACTCCGAACAACAAATTTTTGAGAAACTTTTCATGACCATTTTTATTTACTCTCAGAGTTTTTGCCAGAAATCTGCTGAGAGGAAGTCGCCGAAGTAATATTTATTCATATTTCGTTTTGATCGAGATTTCTGACCTGGGGTTTGAACAGTGGAGTCACGTATAGTAAGCCAACACACTACGTATTAGACTACGGTGACTTCATCTGATCTCATTGGACTTAATTATTTGTTTATTTGTTAGTGTGTTGGCTATGTTATCCATATCGTCGCATCCAGGAAATCACATTTAATGGCTTCATATCTTCTTCAGAGGAGTATTTTTAGACAATCTTAGAAGTGGTGTCCATAATCCATTTAAATAAATACTGTTAGTGCCATTATTACAACTTCCCGTTAACTAAAGGGAGGATTTTAACGAACAGATAAATTGTTTTTCATTATTATAAGTACCCAATAAGGAGGATCACCCTACCTTTAACATTTAAAGGTCATTTTATATTTGAACTTTCCATATTATATATTATTTTCAATATGGCAACTTCAAATTTAAACAAAATGAGCATATACAACAAAAAAAAAAAACGAAGCCCGCCATTGCCACTGCGTTAAAAAACTCGTTTAATTGAGCAGTTTTACCGACATTGCTCCGGCACTGCCATATTTTTGAAAACAGTTAACTTAATAATCACTTATAAGTTAAAGGTAGCTTTACAGTTCCCTTGAGCTAAAGGTACCTTTAACTAAACCTAAGTTTAACGGCAAGTTGTAATAACGGCCCTTAGGGAAGTTAATGTCCGCTTTATTTCCAATAATTAATTGTACATTCCTTCTCAATATTGTTACGAAAATGGAAATGGTGTTTTGCTTTCAAATCGTTTAAATTGTAAACAAAAGCAACAAAAACAGAAACAATGGACTAGTTTACATGATAAAAAAGTAAACAAAAATAAACCAACAAAAACCAGTATAAAAACGAGATAAACAAATAAACAGAAATACAACAACAACACTGCAAGAACAGACGTAAACAAAATACCCAAACAACAATAATGAAAAGAACATACTTACATTTATAGAGATTTCGAGAAGGCGAAATCATTCGCTTCAAGAGAGCATTCATCAGACTGTTTAGCCTGCGATATAAAAGGCAAGACAAAGCAAGCAACGGAGTCAGTAAAATTCAGTCAGTCTTGAGTGAGTCAGTCGTGGTTTGATGATCTCCGTTATAAAGATCTATCGAACAAATTGACTAGTAGTTGTTATTGTTTACGCAAAAGAGTGCAAAGAGGAACAATAAACAAAGCAATTGTTGTTGTTTACATCAAGTTGTGAACAGTAGAATACGGAATTGTGCGAACAATAAAGAATCTAATTAAAACTGAACGTAAATTTATTTTTATTTGCAATCTACGAGCTCATATTTCAAACATTTTTAAAAGGCAAAAATATTCGTGCAGCGAACATTAAATAACACTTCAAACGTCGTGTGGTTTTAGGAAGAATCTAAAATTCAAAAGATTTCACGAAAAAATGTATATTCGAATTTATGGCGTAGCATTAAATATAATATCCAGTAGTCAATAAAGCAATTTAGATAAACTATATGCAAGAGTTTCATATGATCATAGCTTCTATATTTTAATGATCTTATGGAGCTCACAGTTATTGCCGTGTTTCACCAAAATCTCTGCTCTTAATATTTGTATTATTATTGCGAAATATTTGATTTAAAGTATACAAATTCGCTAATAAAGTTGTAATTTACATGCTGTTCTAAAATATACTGGAACTTAACTACCACAACATATTTTGAATAGTTATCTACAGTGTTGCAATTTTTTTTTATCAGAATTATTTTCTTTCTTGTGAAACATTTTCGTTTACTTTGGTTTTAAAAAGACCAATAACTGTTTGAATAAATTTATTTTATGTGTCTACCTTTAGTTGTGAAATAATATTCAGTGAAAGTGCTCAGTTTTCTTCAATTACGTAGACTTTTTTTCAATAAAATCCCATAGACTTACAGTTTTCCCTTCCAAATCGTTGACATGACAGCCCAGATAAACGTTTGCACCCAGTTGGGTGCTTACATTGACGGTGGTTAAGGGATCGACAAAGAAAGGAAACGGCTCATGTATTGTTGTTTCAGTAACTTCTAGTTCCTCATCCACTGGGGTGTCGGTGAAGGACGATGAAAATTCTTGCCAAAAATTTTTGGCAAATGTATCGAATGGATTTCCACCTCGCGGTCGTTTTAATAAAACAAACAAATGTTTAAAAGATACTTTTTTTTTATTCGAAAAATATTCGTAATATTTGTGAATGTCTGCAATATGAATATTTTAATAAAATTTAATGCTACTCAAACAGAATTTAAATGTTTATTTTAAATAATTTAACAATTCACGCCATACACGTAAACAAATAAACACAGATATTTAGCCTTAAGGAATTTGCTTGCTAGTATTTGTGAAAAAAAAATATACTTACAGGGTGTTGAGGTAGATACAAAATGTTGGATGGCGAATATATAAATTGTTGATGCGATATCTAAAAGTAGAAAAAGTATGAAAACATGTGCATTAAAGTACACGAAATAGAATGTAAAAAATATGAAATTGGATAAAAACATTGTAAATTATTTAAATAAATTTATTCCAATTTAATTTATAAAAAATACGCCATAAAAAATTTGACGAATTCTAAGCTTTGTTGCTTCTTTTTCTTACCACTACAGATACAGTGCCGCTTAAAAAATTTTGAACAAAATTTGAATTGTAATCACTTTGCGCCTAAATAAGTACAAAATCCTTTGTCGACTTCAAACATTTACCATCAAAAGGATCATCCAACATGAAAGGAGATGTAACTTAAAATTCAAAGGATGCTCGTGATATATTATGTGGAGGCTCAATAATAACGATGTTAATTATTGTCATGAAGAGTACCTTAGTAATGTCAACATACGATCTGTTATACTTCTCTTCAACTTTATAGGATATCTTTTTAATGTCTCTTTCAAGCCTATTGTTCTAACACACTTTATAATTCTGGTCAATGTCAACAATGACAATTCCCTGCCTAGCTGCTAAGTGTTTCTTTGCATTAATGCACACAGCTTCCAAGATTGTGTTACAATGGTTAATAGGTATGCTTTGAGTCTATAACATCTACATATCCTTGGCAGTCAATGTCCGCCTTAGATGATTTTACTGGAAGTTCAACCACAACCAGCCACTCAATGATAAAAGGACACAACCATGTGGGTATCACTTAGTTGTGTACAGCCTTATTTACTCGTATCCTGCATGTGTTTCCGTAGACTGAATGCATAGGATTTGCGGCATTTATTTGTTTATAATAGGTTCTATAACTCTTCAATCTAATGACCTATTCATGATATCCTAGCAATCCTTATGAAATGCATCTTCTGTAACAAGATGCACATATGGGTACGCTTAGGTCTGTTTCCGGTCTGTTTCTTAATCTTTATCTCTTCGTCTCTCGGAACAGCCAGCTACAATTGAAGGCATCTAATAGTGCCCAATTTAACAGGGTCACACTAGCTTCGGGCTCAAACACTCAATCCGTTACTTCCTGGTGATTAAGGTTAGTTCGAGTAAAAGGATCAAGTGTAAGTATTGGGCTATTAGAACAAAAACTTGCTAAAAAATATAGTCGGTATTATGACAGACGGTGCAAGTAAAAAAAAAATGTGGCAGATTATTAACCGTAAACCAACAGTTATGTTTTGCTCATGGTGTTCAACTGGTAATGATAGTGCTGTATTAAAAGCAAAGAGGATCAGATAAGCAATCCCACGTATTTGAAAGATCAGAAGTGGAAATCATTCAGAGATTAATGAAGATTTTTCTGGCAACACAGAACTGTATTATGGTCATAGACATGGTGGATACCAATATAATATAACAAAGGTCAATTGCGGCTCATTGATCAAGAAGGTTCGTAAATAAGGTAGTAATGATCGCCAACAAAAAAGGATGCCTTATAAAAGTATGTTGCGGCTGAAGAGTTTTTAACTAAATAAAAGACTGGAAAACTAAATGGAGCAGCGTTTTTGTTAATTAGGAAATTTTATACAAAAGGCATTAATATATATAAGAACACTTAAAGATGAATATTTTGCTCTATCCACAGATGAGATTAAAGTGGCATCTGCAATCATTAGAGTTGTGTTGCAGTAAAAGGAACAGTTGACGCTCTTTGCCGACGGGATACTAATATGTACACAACCAATGTTGACATAAGCGTTGTCTTACAAAAAAGTAAAAGATGCTAACAACGTTATACATCTTACGTAAAACTACATTCAGCCCTCATACTTAGCTTAAAACAAAGGTATCTACAAATGTTCAATCCGAATTCGAAACAGAGTTCGTAATGGTTCCTTCTTCCATAAAATATTGCAAATTAATCGTTGTGCTACTCGAAGGAATAGACTGGTCAAGATTCATAACTAACAAGAGATCATGAGCCTGAATCCTTTTTTTGTTCTCTTAAAGAACCTTTCAATATTTCAAACAAGCCCAATTAAGCTATAAAAACGTACCGATGTGATACATTGTCTGGGAAAATTTAGAAAGAAATACTCTTGTTTGATAATGATAGCAAATCGTGATAGTGATTTTTTAAGGACTATTAAGCCAGCCAGTGTAGCGGCTGAACGTGCTTTCTCTGAAGCCGAATTTTCCGCAACGAAAATAAGAAGTCGCTTGGGCTATGCAAGCCCGGGATTGCAAATAAAGATCGGGAATGGTAACACTATTCCCTATACGTTCAATCGTTGAAATACCTTGTAGACTATAAATTATAATACAAGTCTTGGAGAAATTAAGACAAAACTTCTTGGATGAAGGCGAATAATAAACATTTTAAAATTAAATTGAAACTAGAAATTAAACGGGCAGTGACGGTAGTGAAAATAAATTTAAATTTTAAAAAATTTGTATTCCAAAATCATTATCATTATGTATACTTTTAAATAAAATAAAATCGCAAAAAAAGAGAGAAACCAATAAATGAATAAAAAATGAGAAATAAAACCTTGAAAAAGAAAAAAACAGGCTAATATATTATTTATGATATACCCGTCTGCTCATCTCTCTGTCTGTCTGTCTGTTTTCTTTACACAGTTTCATGAGTTATGACGTTAATAAAAATTATTATTAAATATAAGAATTTTGTAAGTAAAATTTTATGTTATTTTTATTGAAATACAAAAAGAAATTGTTGTTGTATCTTATTTTTTTTTTACTATTAAAATGATAACATACATATGCAGGCGAAATTGTATTTCGTCTGTTGTGTTATGTAATATTTAAAAGGAGAATATCACTTGAATAAATCCATAAAAGGGAATTTCAGTTCATTAGTTCAATCTCGGTTTTAAAGGTTCAATACATATTGATGTACTGACATACGAATTGTCAAGTGATTGAAAGCATGCACAAATGTTTGAAGAAAGCAATACTTATCGACATTTTTAAAATTAAATGTCGATATCCAATGTAATTTACGATATTATTATAAAATAAATGTTTTAATACAATATCTGAACATAGTTTGATTAAAAATTTGCAAAGTTTATAGATGTTTTATTTTCAGATAATAAAAAACGCATTATTTGCTAAAGTAGGCTTATATTAACAGTCGACCCCATAAACATTGTATACTCGTCATTTATCGCCATTTCACCGCCATTCAATTCATTGGGAACATATGTTTTGAACAGTAAGGGACAGAGCTGCAAGGATTACGACTTAGTTTCGCACACCACTCATTTTGTGTGTGTTAATTTTATGCATTAGTAGCAGGACCTATGGTTTAAAGTCGACTCTGAACGACAGATTTTTGAGAAACTTTTCATGGCAATTTTATTTACTCTCAGAGTTTTTGCCAGAAATCTGCTGAGATAAAGTCGACCAAGAAATACTTTTTGTATTTTGTTTTGTTTTTTAGTCACTACCACTAATAAAAATTATTTTCGTAATGTAGCTTGACTCAAACATGTGAACTTAGCGTCAAATCTTATTGCCAGATAATTCATAACAACTATATATATATATATATATATATAATTATTAATACATATGGTATGCATACATATGTATAGGCTCTGCGGTCAGAATTTATTCATATGGCTATGGATAAATATGTGTATCTAAATATTCTAAGACTCCTGCGATCCGACTTCTCTCCAAATATATGCAATAATACGACTGAATTGCCAGCTGCTATATATTCAGTCCCGCTAAGATTTTAGCTTTGTTACATTCGGGATACTATGGCACAGCTACATCAAAAGAAAGCTCCCGAAATTGATAAAATATGTAACAAAATGTTAATATAACTGCCTTAAATAGCCGTGAGTAATATTCTCTTTGTATTTAATGCTATTTTACATCTAAAATACTACACTTAATTATGGAAAGTAGCACTAGTTAAAATGATTCCTAAGCCTGACAAGGATCATAAGAAAGCGGGGTTATACAGATCTCTAAGTTTATTGCCGACAATCTCAAAACGGTTTAAGACACTGCTGATAAATGAACTTATGACAATTCTAAATGCAAATAAATAGATGTATACCCAACCATCTATTTGGCTTCAGAAGAAAACACACAATTATCGAATAAACTCACAAATTGGTGCACGTCATTAGAAGTGCATTCGAAAGAGAAATGCGGAACTGCTCTTATTATAGATGCTTTCCAAGCATTCAAGAGAGTTTGGTTCACAAATTGAAACAAAATTCTGTATTGAGAGGCTATTGGAAATATATGGGATTGGCAGAAAATTTGTAATTAAGGAAAATGAATTCATGAGTAATTCCCAGCTTATAACAGTCAGCGTTCAACACGGTAGCATATTTAATACATATTTCGAACATGCTTTTTACCATTCATACTTCTAAGTTTGCTGATGACACTATTTTTTGGAGCATTCACGAGGTCCTCAACGAAGCGTCTTGGTATTTACACGAACAAATTTTCCATCTGAAGAAGTGGTTAGATGCATACCTACCTACATAATTGGTCATTACAACCCATCCGTCACGATTACAATTAAGCTTCTAACATGTTGTGTGTGCTAATTTTATACACGAATGACGGGACCTATAGTTTAATGCCGGCGCCGAACAATGTATTTTTTGAGAAACTTTTCATGGCAATTTTATTTACTCCCAGAGTTTTTGACAGAAATCAGCTCAGCTATACACATCGAAAAAATTCAAAGACATCAAAACATATGATAATGATTAGAGGAGCTCTGTTGTACATTAAGCGCCATTATTACAACTTGCCGTTAACTAAAGGGAGGATTTTAACGGGCAGATAAATTGTATTTCATTATTATAAGTTTACGATAAGGTAGAAGTGAGCGTTAAGCTTAAGGGAAGATCATCCTGCATGTAACTTTTAAAGTTAAGTTCATGTTTGAACTTGCCATATTATATATTATCTTCAATATGCCAACTTCAAATTTAAACAAAATGAGCAAATACAACAAAAATAAAGAAGCCTGTCATTGCCATTGCGTTTTAACAAACTTGTTTAATTTGGCCACTGCGTTTAAATAAAACTTGTTTAATTTGAGCAGTGTTATCGACATTTCTTCGACACTGGAATATTTTTGAAAAAGTTAACTTTATTTCGTCTGTAAGTTGTAATAAAAAAAAAATAAGTTAACTTTACAGTTCCCTTTAGCTAAAGGTACCTTTAACTAAACCCAGGTAATAATGGCCCTAAGGATATTAATAATACATAAGGACTTCAACATGCCAGCTATCAAATCAGAGATTAGAAAGTGTTCAGAAGAATACTTGAAGAAGTTCGATTTTCATCCGCATTCACTTGATCGTAACATTTTAAACTATCGTGGCCATATTCGCCTAAAGTAGAGCGATACTGCAAACGTCATACGAACATAACATTGGCAAAGATATGAAACAATGATGGCAGAATTTATTCCAAAAATTGTCTGTAATTTAATATCTATTGAGTTTAGAATAATTGTAAAATTGTTTTGAAATAAAATTTCATTCATTTTCAGTTTTGTTAGACACTGTACTTTGACGTTTATCTTGAGATGTGTGCATAAATGACAAAGTCGTACGATGAGTTCCTTATATTTGTAATTCCATGAAAACATTTTCTCTTCCTTTTTCCCTCTTTACTATCGTCTATTGTTCTTTGTTAGAATGTATTGTTGCATATGTTGTCCTTTACTGGAATATGGAAGGAAGTATGTTTTTAACGTAAGCACATGTGCACAAATACAGTTTGTTGATAAGCGTTGGAAATCGCACATTCACACAATCATTGACACGCACACTGACATAATACATGGGGCTTAGCTTCGGGCTACCATGGGGGTCAGTAGGTGGCGGATAACTGAACGGCCTACCCCAGGTAGGTTAGCTGCGAATAACCAATAAGCAGTCCCCGACCAAGAGCGGCAGATACGGAGGCGTACTACAAAAAGGTACAAGTGACCGAAGACGTTATCTGCGACATGGCGAATCGATGCCGCCATTAACTAGGCATCATCCCACAGGGGGTTCCCTCAAGAGATGGGAAAATAGGAGAGTAACGACTCCGTGGTTCCCTCAGTTCCACCGAAGCGGCGAACTACGACGCCCTTGATTGGGGCATTAGAACCGAGCCCGGTAAGGTTCTAATTATGGTATACCGGAAATTGGATTTGAATTGGTGATATAGGCTGACGATGGCAGTATTCCGGCACTTTAGTAGGCGGTGTGATAGCTGGCTGAAATGGCTGTCGGGCTAATGCTGTCATTGCCCCCGCCCCGTTAAAATGATGGCAAGTCTGTCGGTACGTTCCTGATTTATCACCGTTAAGTTGGTGTTGTAGGACCAGATGCGAATCCCTGGTTTACGTCGACCTGGCTCTGAACACGTATTCCCATGAGGTTATGTGTCAACCCTCGCGTGGCCTCCCTGCTTATGCATAGATAACCACGGGGTCTTTTGTGACGACTACAACGATGGATTAGGACAGCGGCCGAGAGTTGGGGCCCAAATAAAATGATGAATAAGAATAAAACTACAAATAAATCTACGAGTTCATGTGAGATGAACGCTTTGGAGCTGAATGCTTTTGGGCAGAGCTCGAAAATACAGAGGTCTCCGGTGCGAAATCGGGAAATAAGCCCGTTTGGACAGAGCACGCGAACTCCGAGATCCCCAGTTAACGGGAAGGATTCGGAATTAGTGGTCCTGAGATCGGAACCGTCGCGAAGCGACACGAAGTCAGCGGCCAGTGGTGTTTTTGGTCAACTCGGCGACCAAATCAGGAATCTGATTGAAATGTTAGAGGATGGGAAAAGGAGGTCAATCCATCAGCCGATGAGGGATGCGATTGACTCTATCAAAACCCTATACGACCTGTACGCAAGCGAGCTGCAGGGACAAACTACCAAGGCGACTAACCGCAGTAGTTCTGCTACACAAACATCGCCTTTGTTGAGGAACCAGGAGGCGAAGAGGAAACATGAGGAGACTTCTGAAATTCCTGCGCCAAAAAGGAGAACTCCGAATCCTGCACCAAGGGCTCCAACGAGGGAGACTACAGATGTGACCTTGAGCCGGCAGGAGGATACTAAGGTATTAAGTGAAGAACCAGGGTGGCAGAAAGTCACGAAAAGAAAAAGGAGGAACAAGAAACCACAGGAGAAGAAAACGAAGCCGGATGCGATCGTGATAGCGACAAAAGATAACACGTCGTATGCCGACATTCTGAGGCGAGTTAAAACGGACCCTAAGCTTTGTGAATTAGGAGAAAATGTGACCAAAATTCGGAGAACCGTCAAGGGTGGCTTACTACTCCAACTAAGCAGGAGCGGGGAGCACACGGAGAACTTTAGGGGAGCCATTGGAGAGCTCTTAGGAGATAGCGCGTCCGTCCGCACTCTGAAGGATATGAGGACAATCGAGATCAAGGACATCGACGAGATCACGGAAAAGGAGGATATATATGAGGCTTTACGGAAGATTCCAGCCCTCGAGACTTTCGGTAAGCCCGACGTAGTTGCCCTTAGGAGGGCATATGGTGGGACGCAAACTGCCACAGTGAGCCTTGACGCGGACGCTGCAGCTATTCTCCTGAAGGAAGGAAGAATTAGGATCGGCTGGGTCATATGCAGGATTCGCGAGAGAAACATACCGACGAAATGCTTCCGGTGCTTGCAGTTTGGGCACATGGCTCGTCAGTGTAGGAGTAAGGTTGACCGCTCTGGAACTTGCCGTAAGTGCGGACAGGAGGGGCATATTGCCAGAAATTGCGAAAGGGAACCTCTTTGCATGTTCTGCAAAGTGGACGACCCGAAATCCGCCAACCATATCGCGGGGAGCGGAAAGTGTCCGCAATTTCTTAGCGCTCTTAAATCACGTTCTAGGAGATGAGGTTAATACAGATTAATCTGAACCATTGCGAAGCAGCCCAGGACCTATTGGTCCAGAGGGTAAAGGAGGAGAATATCGATGTCGCAATCATAAGCGAACCTTATAGGGTACCGAGGAATAGTACTTGGATCACGGACGGATCTAGTACTGCGGCTATATGGATTTGTGGTTCATTACCCTTCCAGCAAACCTATGCGCGGGACATTGGTTTCGTTATGGCCAGGATAAAGGGAGTTTTCGTCTACAGCTGTTACGCTCCCCCGAGGTGGTCAATGGATGACTTCCAACATATGCTGGAGAGGCTGGCGTCACACGTGCGCTTGAACACCCCCGTTATTATAGGAGGAGATTTCAACGCTTGGGCGACCGAATGGGGTAGTAGATATACTAACGCCAAGGGTCGCTGCCTCTTGGAAACGTTCGCTTCCCTTCCTGTGGCGCTGATGAATGACGGAAGAGAAAGCACATTTAGGATAGCTGGATCGAGCTCAATAATAGATTTGTCGTTTGTGAGCGATGGCCTTGTTTCGCGGACCGCGTGGAAGCTAACTGAGGACTTCACGAATAGTGACCATCAGGCAATCGTGATGACGGTTACTGGGCGCAACACGAGAGGAAACGGATTGCCGAAGTTTACGGGACCGAAATGGAAGGGCTCCCGCTTTGACGAGGAGACGTATAGATTGATGTTGTCGTCTTTTCATACGACTGGCAGCACGGTCGAAGAATTAGTGAGTGGCGTATACCAAATGCTCAACACTGCATGTGATGCTGCTATGCCTAGGAGAACTGTGTGTAGGGGACGTTCCCCCTGCTACTGGTGGAATGACGAAATTCGAAGACTGCGGTCGGCATGCTTTGGGGCGAGAAGACGGGCCCAGCGTACGAGAGGAAGACCGACATGGGAAGCCGAACGGGCTGCCTATGAGGATCTAAGGCATCAACTTAGAAGAGCCATTAAAAGGAGCAAGAAACTATCCTTTCAGCGGATATGCCAGGAAGCTGACATCAATCCTTTTGGGACGGCGTACAGAGTCGTCTGCAAGAGAATCGGTGCTCGAGAACAGCCTAAACTAGGTTGTCCAGTTTTGCTACGGGAGATCATTGGTACATTATTCCCACGGGGCCAGCCCTACACTTTTATAAGTAGGGAGCCGGAGGCCATTCATACCATACCCGAGGTAACAGGAGAGGAGGTACTCGCAGCATGCACTGGAATAGGAGATAGGAAGACACCGGGGCCAGACGGAATCCCAAATAGGGCACTTAAGGTGGCTATCCGGCTCAGACCGGATATGTTCGCCAAGGTGTTCCACAAGTGCTTCGTCGAGGGTGTTTTTCCACGTAGATGGAAGAAGCAGAAATTGGTTCTCATTCCAAAACCTGGCAAACCACCAGGGGAACCATCGTCGTATCGGCCCATCTGTCTACTTGACACGATGGGAAAAATACTGGAGAGGATTATATACAATCGACTACTGACGTGTGCCGAGGCAGGAGGAGCTCTCTCGGACCTGCAATACGGATTTAGGAAAGGACGATCCACTATTGACGCGATAAGAAGAGTGGTCGACATTGCAAGAGATGCAATAGAGGGCGAAAGGTGGAGATTTGGCACCAAGGAATACTGCGCGGTTGTCACACTTGACGTTAGAAACGCGTTCAACTCAGCGAATTGGGGGCGGATTATGAGAGCCCTCTTTAACATGGCTACGCCGCCATACTTAATGGAGATACTGAACAATTACTTTCAGGACAGGAAGGTAATATACCTAACGGATGAAGGAGAGCAGGAATACGTAGTGACGGCGGGTGTCCCGCAGGGCTCTGTACTTGGGCCACTACTATGGAACATTATGTACGATGGAGTACTTCGATTGCGATTGCCGAACGGGACTACAATTGTGGGCTTTGCAGATGACATAGCCATAGTCTCGGTAGCTAAGACGGTAAGGGAAATAGAGGAGAAAACGAACACAGCGATTCGAAAGGTTGGAGCATGGCTGGATGAAGCAGGTTTGAAACTTGCTGCGCATAAAACAGAGGCCGTCTTGATAAGCGGCCGGAAGATAGTGGAGAAGATGGAAGTGACCGTTGGAGGCACAAGGATCGAATCGAAGAGGGCGATAAAATACCTGGGAGTGATTATCGACGACAGGTTGAACTTTAAGGAGCACGTGAAATACATCGGCGAAAAAGCATCTGTAACACAGGGAGCACTGGCGAGGATGATGCCAAATATTGGAGGACCAGGTCCATTCAAAAGGAGGATAATTTCGGCGGTAATAACGTCGATAATGCTGTATGCTTGCCCAATATGGTCGGAGGCACTCTCCGTGGGGACGACAAGGAGGATACTGTCCTCGGTGTATCGTCTAAGCGCGATTAGACGGATAAGTGGCTTCAGGACAGTGTCTGATGAAGCGGTATTGGTGTTGGCAAAGACAATACCAATAGATATATTGGCGGATGAGATGAGGAGGATATACCTTCGCCGTCTCGAGCACCCGGGACGAATAGCAGCTATAAAAGCGGAGGAACGAAGGACTTCCATGCACAAGTGGCAGTCACGATGGGAAAGCAGTTTAAAGGGAAGATGGACATTTCGCCTTATCCCTGATGTAACCCTTTGGATGAATAACAAACATTGCGAGCTGAACTACTACGTGACTCAGTTCCTAACTGGCCATGGGTGCTTCAGGAAGTACCTGCACAGATTTGGTCATGACACTTCCCCTATATGCCCAAACTGTGTAGATGAGGAGGAAGATGCGGAGCATATTCTAATATGCTGTCCCAGATTTAGATGGCCCGGGGAAACGAGTTTAGGACCAAACCGGCTAATGGAAGAGCTGTTGAATCGTAGGATTCTATGGAGTCAATATAGCCAGAGAATGGCTGAAGTTTTGATAGTACTCCGAAGACTGGAGGAACGGAGGCGAAATTTGACTTAATGTGATAAAGCTTTCGAGCTAACCAGCTCTCCGCGAAGTAATACCTTACGGCAGTCCCGCGGAGGGAGAGTGGTTGTAGTGTGTAGGGGGTGGGTTTAGTACGTAGGCACCAGTGATGGTGAATCGTGCACTCTTTTGTTGGAACAAAAGTGTCTTTCGAAGATTCCCACCTCCGGCTCAAGACAAAAAAAAAAAAAAAACACTGACATAATAAATATCCGTCAAATATTTTAATTAAAAGGAAACATTGTATTAAATGAAGGGTCGGAGAAATAAATATTTCAAACATATTTATGTTTCTTATAATAAGTACGGTATTTTCGTAGTCGTATAATTTTTTGTTTTTATTTACAAAAGTTTCCTTTACAAATGCCTCCGAGTAGGATTTAGAATACAGATATCGGGTGGTCCATCTATTGGTTTAAATTTGAACTATCGGTTATTTCGATTCTGGCAATTCTTATGTCATTCTATTCTGTCATAAAATTCAGTATATTATCTCGACTGAACGTAATGAATTTGGTCGGAAATGCACGAATTTCATGTCATAGAAAATTTGGTCGCAGCGAAGGACGAACAGTGGCCGGTATACGCAAGTTTATTGCTAAAGTTCGTGAAACTTGATGCGCCAAGATGTGATCATGCTCGTACAGTGCCTACACCCGAAGCTGTGGCTTAGAGTGTGCGTGAGAATCTATCAACAGAAACTCGTCATCGTTCTCAAGAATTGAATATTTCACGCACCAGTTTGCGGCGAATTTTGCGGTCTCTGTATTTCTTGGAAAATGAGGACGACGTAACCATTAAGGTCAATGGAGACACATATCGCACCATGATAATCGATTTTTTTGTACCCGCTCTTCATGGTGTTGATGAGAACGGTGTTTGATTTCAACGGAATTGTGCAACTTCCCATACATCGCATGCCACAATCGATTTATAGAGTAAAACATATGATGGCCGTTTAATTAGCTGAAATGGTGATGTCAATTGGCCGCCAATAAGCTGCGATTTGACATCGTTGGGGCGCCGTTAAAAAAATTGTTATTCCAGCAATTCAGATGCAATTGAGCATTTGAAGGCCAACATTCGTGATGCCATTGCCGAGATACGACACCACACACTCGAAAAAGTGCCCGAATTGGCCCGACCGAATGAGGCCAGCCACACTTCTTATGGCACAATCGACTTATTGGGTCATACGTTTGATTGCCGCTTAATTAGCCGATATGGTGATGTCAATTGGTCAACAAGCTGCGATTAAAACCGTTGGACTATTTTCTGTGGGGCGCCGTTAAAGAAAAGTGCTATGTCGACAAACCAGTGACAATTGAATTTGAAGGTTAAAATTCGCGATGCCATTCCCGAGATACGACCGCGGCAGCCACATGAATAAAATAATATTCCATTTGTAAACGGAGTAATTCTAGTTCATAGCAAAAAAAAATAAACTTTGTAAAATATCAAACCCTTTATGTTTTATTTCATTTTTAAATTTAAACTTTTAAATGGCCCACCCTTTTCATATGATAGATCATATGAATGAAGAGCCAATCGTTAGAATTAAATGGGGATGGATAGGGAATACAAGTCGCCGTAGTCCAGTAGATGGTGTGTTGGCTTGTTAAATGTAAGGCCACGGTTCAAACCTCAGGTCAGACATCAAAACGAAATATGAAAATATATTTCTTCTGCGACTTCCTCTCAGCAGATTTCTGGCAAAAACTCTGAGAGTAAATAAGATTGCCATGAGAAGTTTCTCAAAAATCTGTCATTCGTAGTTGACTTTAAACTGTAGGTCCCGCCACTCATGTATAAAATTAACACACACAACATCAGTGATGTGAGAAGCTAGGTCGTAATCCTGTCTGAAGGGTTGTAATAAACAATTATGTATGTATGTATGTATGTAGGGAATATATTATAGCAGCCAATTAACGGTTTTCAAGAAATGCTTTGGAGTAAATTCTCCTGCGATCATGACGTCGTGGCAAGATCAAAATTATGGTATAAGGTGCAGAAGTATACTCAACACTCTAGCTTTAGCATGACTAAGCATTTTTATTTTTTATTTGTTTTAAATCTGAAAACTCCTTTTGGGCTTTGGAAAAACGCCACAATTTCATTTGACAACGACTGTGTTGAATTCAAAAACGAAAATGATATAAACAAACGGGGGGGAAGAAAAAAATATTTAGGTTTTGAGAATGGAGAAGAAAAAAATGTTTGCCACAGTTAATGTATTTCTTAAATACTGAAACAACAAATGAGTAAGGAATAAAACAATTCCAAAACAAGAACTTTTCTTACAACAATAAAAAAAACTTGTGAAAAAGAAAAGTTTTGATTTAAGATGAGTGGCAAATGACTGAAAAAAAAAACAAACGCACACATAAGATTTCTTAAATAAATACTTCTACATTGGCATTCAGGCACATGTAAATGTGCTTGTCTCACATACACAGTTTAAAATGCAGGAAAACATGTATAGGGACCAGGCAATATGTATGGTAAGCGCAACTGTAAGCATTTATACGTATGACACATATAAGTATGACAAGGAAAATGAAAACAGGGAAGGCAATACAGTGATAGGCAATTTGTCATTTAGTCCCAAGAGGGGTATTGCGAACGTCATCGGCCTTCTTTACTCCTTAGCTTTGTCAGTATGGCTTATGTATATAAGTAGCCAAAGACGAAAATAAGTGTTTTGCTTTGCTTGGCTATCTTTTTCTGTGCTATCCTGTGCTGTGCTATGCTAACATTTTAATACCAATGAGACTTGCTGTGCAAATTAGATTTTTTTTCTAAAGATTTTATATGCAAATAACTGTAAAGACACACTTTCATGTGTGTAGACATGTGCTATAAAGATGCTGTAAGCTGATGACTAAACTTCTTTATATTTATTTGTTTATTTCATGTTCTATACGTCAAGATCGTAGGAAAATATTATAGAACTAGAAAAATTCGTTAATAATTTAATTGGAAAATGAAAAATAGCCCCTTTTTAAATATTAGAGTTCAAATAAAGGGAAAACATGATTTTTATCTACATTTTATATACACTGAGTATAACACTGAATAAAACACGTTACCACCTTATGTTAACGTGAAAATATAAGACTTACTTATTGAAAAATACAGTATAACAGTATAACGCAAAAGTAAAAGATTGCTTGCTACCATAAAGTATGGGTATAATATATAAGAAGTGCGACCTATGATGGACCAATGATGCAGTTCGCCCAGAATGACTTTTTTTGTATGCATTGTACGCTCTTGGCTCTCATCGCAAATTCAATAATTTTGTTTGTTTTCTTATTCAAAAATATTATTTCTACCATCTTAAGAGCTGTTTGAGGTTTGTAGGCTGTATGGGTCCCCTTACAGTAGGAAGAGATAACATTGTTGTATGAAAGTCGGGTGTTAAGTCATTATATCGTATACAAGTCCTTTGAAGTTCATATTTCATGTAATTTCATTTACTCGCAGAGTTTTTTCCAGAAATCTGCTGGGAGGCAGTCGCCGAAGAAATATTTTTTTTCCATATTTGGTTTCGATGGAGATGTTTGACGGCGATTTGAACCGCCAACAACAATAAGCCAACACACTGCCTACTAGACTATAGCGATTTTTTGTTTACATCTTGTAAAAAATAAGAATTTCTTGTTGGGGAATAAGAAATAGTCAATCGGAGCGAATCGATTTTTTTGTGTGCAGCTTTGCAAAATCTTGGATCGAAATCCTTTTTTTTGCCCACATTTGATCATTTGTTTGCATATTTACATTAAATCTACAAAATAAGTTGATATAAGATATGCCTTTGACTGTATTATCCTTTTGACGGTAACGAATGTGGGTTATACCCTCATACCATTACATATCCAGTTTGACTTTAGTTTGAGCCGAAGCTCCCCGAAAAATATACGGTTTTGACAACTGTTTGGTGTCTTGTATGCAGTGTGGATCTACATTTTGTTCACGAATTAAAAATCTGTTTAAATTAAACACTTTTGCGAAGTTTCTGAACGGCTGCGGATATCTTAAGGAAAACTTTTCCATTGAAGTTATCATTTTAAAGTAAAACCCATGAACCATGTGAAATGCATATGGCTTCCATAATAGCTCGCACTTTTAATCCACTAGCTGCCAACACAATATCGTGAATAGTTTCAATTAGTTCAAGCAAAGAGGCAACCGAATATTTCATAATTGTGTTACCACGACCAACCGCTTTTCCAAAAATGAAATTGATGATGCAGATTTGATTTGAGGGATGTATAATTGAGTAATTCGGCACACAAAATTCACTATGATTTTAAACCAAATAAAAAAAAGAAAATTTTAAACAGGACTTAAAAGATTTAAAAATATCATAATTTTGGCTTATGTATCATTTTTGATACATACGACTTTCCTAGTGATTCTTTGGTCGTGTGTATGTAATTTTTTAAGCTTTCAAAGATTTTGTGAAGCTTTATCGTAAATAATGGTATTTGATAAGAAATTGAAAATTGAAAGTTGGATGAAAGTGAAAATGTTGAATTTTCTGTTCTTGATATTGATCGTCAGACCAAGTTTCAAACCTCAGGTCAGACATTTACAGTTTACAACGAAAAGTTGTAATGACCGATTAAATATGTACATATACTCGTATATGTAACATTTCTACTACTGAAGATTCTGAAGAAGAAGAAAACAGAAGCTCCTCTTGTGAACTGTCGCAAGTACTGACAGCTGCAAACATGACAACATCGAGAAAAATTGTACTACTGGGTATAGAGAACCGTATTAGCAGTTTAGGAAGAGAAAATATTAATAATTTTCACGCAGATTGCTAGCAGCTGTCACATAAAATGTTGAAGAGTCTTTCTTACTGCCCTCTCACGTGACAGACAAACATTAAAAAAGTGTTTCGTCCTATATTTTATTTCATAGATATGACAGAAGGATAATAGTTTGGCCAACTAAGTAAGTATAACATAACAGAATCATTCGCTTTCATAATAAATTTACACCTATTACGCCTATTCGAAAACTGAGCTGAAAGTCTTTCAGCTTTTAATAATTTCAATAATTTTGTCGCTGTAGATGATTGAATTTTATGGTCGTTATAAATTTCGTGGTCCACCGAAATCGAATTGGCAGTTTTAGATTCAAGTACATGCTACGTGCGTAGCAACTACTTACAGCCGTTTTTGGAGAAACTTGAATCCGGTGTAACGTATTTATTTATTTAATTTTATTTTGTGCACTCAAGGAGCACTATCAAATAAAAAGATCAATAGTTTTAACTAAGTGCAGCTGAACCGCACTATTTGGTTAAATTTTATTGATTGACTTCTTGAGGGAAAATGTCCCTTCTTTTATACTAAATTTTGGCTGATTTGACAATTCCAAATCAAACCCTTAATTCTAATACAATTTTGTATTGACTTAATACTATAACATATGTTTGTGTGTATATTATATGTTTAACTATATTATATTGGTTTGTGTGTGTAATAATTATGGGACAAGTGGATGTTATATGACACGCGCCTATTATCCACAATAATTCCCACGGTGAAGTGTAAAGAGAGACACACACGATCACCAGCAATGCCATACAACAACAACACACATACTACATATTATATGCAAACCAATGCAGTCGGCGGCCTGACAACAAAGTGTCAAATGATCGTCGCATGTGCGCGACGGTCAATAACATTGAGTCAAGTGGTCGCCGCTCATATGCAATTGGATATTCTTTTGTTTATGCATATGAAATGTTGTGCCAGTATTGACAACTGTAAAATCATGCTACACCTCCACCCTTTACAAGAATGTTCATATAACTTTTGTTCTATGGACATTCTTTTACACAACACAGTACAATGATTTTACGTCTATTTCAAATTATATTTTATTAGTGAACTTAAAATGTAAAGTATTTATTTAAATGACTAAGAATGTTTTACATATTAATCTTAATTTAACATAATCCAATCTTAATATTATTTCTTATTTAATTTTAATATTTATATTGTTTTTTATAAATGTTTAGTGATAAGTTTACTTATGTAGTTAAAAAAAATCTTATCTTAAAGATTATTATTTCACTTTTCTGGCCAGTTTAGTGTTATAATTAAAACTTATTTATTATATAGCTTAAGTCTATTTTTATGAACTACTTGCTCTTTATTATTTTTCTTATCAACTATAGTTACATTATTTCTTAAATCTATATTTTTAATTTTGTATGGACCTTTATATGATTCCTCTAGTTTATGTCCCGTATTATTCCTAAGTAAAACTAAATCTCCTATGTTAAAATTATAATCTAATATATCCTTATCATAGTTATTCTTCTGTTTGATTTTATTTATTTCTAATAAATGTTTTGCTCTCTTAAGTGCAAGTTCTAATCTAAATTTTGCCTCTTTGGCATAATCGTCTACATTGTATAGTGGAGTAATTGTGTCTACCTCATTGAAATCTTTGAAACTGTTTGGTACCTTGCTAAAAACCAATTCAAAAGGACAATAATTATGTACAGTTGATGGTGTTGTATTAAAACAATATGTGAAATACCTAATCCATTCATCCCAGTCATCTTTTTCTACAGATATGTAAGAACGTACGTATTCATTAAAAGTTCTGTGACTTCTTTCTATTGTACCTAACATCACCTGGTGATGATGTGCTGTTGATGTTAGTTTCTCGATTTTTAACAAAGTGCACAATTCGTTTAATATAGAATTCTTATATTCTGTACCCATGTCCGAAATGAACGTCTTCATTGGGCCATAGGTAAGTATAAAATTTTCGAATATCGCTTTTGCGATCGTCTTAGCCGATTTATTTGGTATAGGTATTGTTACCAGGTATTTAGTTAAGTCGCATATTAATGTGATTGCGTACTCATTTCCATGTATTGATTTTGGAAATGGTCCAATTGTGTCTACATACACTGTATCAAACGGTTTGTTAGGTGTTTCTGTTATTATCATCGGGCCTTTAACGTGTTTGGTAGTTTTTGTTATTTGACATTTGTGACATGCTTTTACATATTTGGCTATGTCCTTTGTCATATTTTTCCAGTAGTAGTATCTTTTTATTATTTCTGCGGTTCTATATATGCCGCAATGACCCCCTTCGATAGGGTCATCATGATATTTCAGCATGACTTCTAGAATTTCCTTAGAATTCTTTATATCAAGTATCTTTATTTCATTTAAAAGCGCTATTTTAATTCTATTTAGTACCTTATTGCCCATATTTCTAAATTCATACCTTGAGACAAATTCGAAAATTTTCTCACTAGGTGCTACTTGTAGTTTATTGATATTTAATTTACTGGCCGCTTTCTCGAGCCTAGAGAAAAATTGTCCTAAGTCAAGTTCCTCTTTAGTAAATATATCATTTATATTTATGCTAGCTAATATTGATTTTCCCTTCTTTATATAGCATTTATTGGGATAAATCTTTAATTTGTAATACTTTCTGACGTCACTATTCTTAATTGGTACATATATTTTGGGCTCATTTAATACATCTGTTTTATTTGCTCTATGCTGATTATTTATCCTACTACTGTCTTTTTGCTTAGTCACTGACCTTGTCGTGACTCTCAACACGCGTGATACCTTTCTATTCATTTCCTTAAAATCTTCTATAGTAACTCGCGATAACGCATCCGCGATATAATTGTCCTTCCCCCTAAGGTATTCAACTGTAAAATCATATTCTTCCAGATCTAGTCTCATTCTTGTTAATTTGGAACTTGGGTTTTTCATTGAGAACAGATAAGAAAGAGGTCTCTGGTCAGTACGAAAAGTGTTTTCCATAGATATATGGTCTGAAATGTGTGATAGCCCAGTGTATGGCAGTTAATTCCTGTTCAATGGTTGATTTATTACTTTCACCCTTTGTAAATGTCTTTGAAGCGTAAGCTATAGGAAGTTGTTTACCCTGATGTTCTTGAGTTAAAACAGCACCGCATTCATGCTTGCTTGCGTCCGTTGTTATACAAAATTCCTTAGTAAAGTCGGGGTACTGAAGCAATGTTGGACTAATTAATGCTTTCTTTAAGTTTTTAGATGCAAATTCGCAATCTTCTGTCCATTCAAATGGCACCCCTTTTCTGGACAATCGTGTAAGATGTCTAGAGTATTCGGAAAAATTTTTGATAAACCTTCGGTAATAATTACAAAAAGCGATGAACCTTTTTGCGCTATCCGCGTCCTTGGGTGTCGGATAGTTTTCGATTACCGAGTATTTACTATCATCTGGTAGTATTCCCTTATCAGTACACTTATGTCCAAGGTAGGTTACCTCTCTCATAAAAAATGAACACTTTTCTGGGTTTAGCTTAAGATTGTATTTACGACAGAGATTAAAAACATCCTTCAAATTTGAAAGCATATGCTTTTCTGAGCATCCCAATACGACCAAGTCATCCATATATAGAAATGCTTGATCCGGCTTCAGACCACTGAAAGCAATTGTCATCATTCTTTGGAAGGAATTTGGTGCTATCTTTAAGCCGTAGGGTAGTCTAGTAAATCTGTAGGAACCATTGCTCGTAGAGAATGATGTCAAATCTCTGGAGTTTTTCTCTAATCCTATCTGGTGAAATCCCGACATCAAGTCTAAACAAGAAAAATACTTTGCTCTGCCAAGTTGGTCTAGAATATCATCAATTCTAGGCAATGGGAATTTATCCGATAACAATTTTTTATTTATTTGCCTGTAGTCTATCACAAGTCGCCATCTTTTCTCATCCGAACCCGGAAGTGATTTCTTTGGAACCAATAAAATTGGACTATTGTATTCCGAAAATGATGGTTCAACTATTTTATCATCTATCAGTTTTCTAACCTGTTTGTTAATTTCATCCTTATGCGAATGTGGTATACGATAGTTTTTTATGTATACCGGCTGTTTGTCATTCAATCTCAACTTTTGCTCATAGAAATTGTTAGTAGATATTGTTTCTGTTTCCAAACCAAAAATGTCACTATATTCTTTGCAAATTTTCGTTAGTGTTGGTTTAAATTGTTCTGGGAAGTTTTTCTTTAAAATATCCATAACCTTTGATTGTCTATTAAAGTCCAGTATCTCCCTAATGTATTCTTCCTATGTATTATTGCAAATTTTTCCTTATTAATAATTTAATGTATACTAACTTATGGATAAAAATCTAAATATATGTAAGTATTATTGACAAATCTTATATTAAAAGTCCATGTATGATTTCTAATTATATTGTAATATTATATTGTTTCACTTGGAAATCATAAATATTGTAAAAGAAATTTCTGTAGCAAGTTTAGACTTAAATTTTTTTTTGATATTATTTTTGCCTCGAGCGGTTAACGCTTATAGGCCCTGCCAGTGCAACCCTTGAGGAGCACGTTGGTTTAAATAAAAAAAATTTTTTTTTTTGTTTTTATTCTGCAGCGGCGGTAGAGGTTCTGTTCGACCTTAAACCACATGCGGGTTGTCTTCTTCATGTTTTTGTTCTTTGGTCCTTGATTCTTGAGGTCCTTGGTGCCTCTTGGCCAGGCGGTACTTCCTTCAACGGATCCTTGGCTGTCCGTCAGGATAAGCAAAATTTATTTTGGGTGCTTTTGAGCACACCAGTTGTTGTTATATATTTTTTTTCGGGTCCTTGGGTGCTTTAAATTTTAGCACACCAAGGCCCCGGCAGGATTGACCTGCTTTTTGGTGCTTGATAAATTAGCACTCCAGGATTGGCAGGATCACTGTTATATTCTAGGTGCTAATAACTGGAGCACTTCTAGAATAATGGCAGGATCGCCATGTAACGTATTTATTTATTTAATTTTATTTTGTGCACTCAAGGAGCACTATCAAATAAAAAGATCAATAGTTTTAACTAAGTGCAGCTGAACCGCACTATTTGGTTAAATTTTATTGATTGACTTCTTGAGGGAAAATGTCCCTTCTTTTATACTAAATTTTGGCTGATTTGACAATTCCAAATCAAACCCTTAATTCTAATACAATTTTGTATTGACTTAATACTATAACATATGTTTGTGTGTATATTATATGTTTAACTATATTATATTGGTTTGTGTGTGTAATAATTATGGGACAAGTGGATGTTATATGACACGCGCCTATTATCCACAATAATTCCCACGGTGAAGTGTAAAGAGAGACACACACGATCACCAGCAATGCCATACAACAACAACACACATACTACATATTATATGCAAACCAATGCAGTCGGCGGCCTGACAACAAAGTGTCAAATGATCGTCGCATGTGCGCGACGGTCAATAACATTGAGTCAAGTGGTCGCCGCTCATATGCAATTGGATATTCTTTTGTTTATGCATATGAAATGTTGTGCCAGTATTGACAACTGTAAAATCATGCTACACCGGGACACCAGAGAGAAATGGAGGAGAGAACATTGTTATTGACATAATGGAGGTTCTATTGCGCCAGGCAACTTTTTTATCTCACATGACGTCGACAACAAATGTTTCTAGCGAAATACAACAGTGATTTGTGCCATCAGGTTTCAGCTAACCGTGGATGGGAGTGACAATAAGCTGCCTTATCTAAACATTTGTAAACTTATAAATCACCATAAAGCAAGGGTGCTAGATGTCAAATTGTTACCATTTGGAAAAAAATAAAACCAAGCTGACATTAAATGTTTAATTTTTACTTAAAAAACCATGCTGCAATGAACATCATGTCAAAAATTTTGGCGTAAATTTAATAAAATTTATAATAAAATGTTATAATATAAAATAGTTTTTTTAAAATGAATTAAAAGAAATAAGAACATTTAAATTTGTAACAAAATCTATCAATAATTGCGAAAATTCTATGAAATGCAAGTATGTATCAAAAGTAATACATAAGCTAGAATTATGAAGTTTTTTTAAGGATCGATCTACCATTAAAACAAATTTTAGAAGTTTTAGTGAATTACTATTTATTCAAATTACAAAGGGAATAACTTCAAACAGTATGAACTTATGGCAGTACTTCTCAACTCTCGAAAAATATCTCCATGTTCGGTTTCAGGCTTCAATTATTCTCTTCCCTTTAGTTTTGTAAATGGAAGAAGCTCGCAGTAGCTGAGAAAGTGTTTGGAATTACCAAATATGGGATTTGAATATACGGTAGAAGATCATTATGAAAGCATTGAAAGTTAGTATCAGAATATCAGGGTATGATATCCGTATTGATTTAGAAAGTAATTTTTTAATTCCAATAAACTTTTTAGTCGAAGAGAAAGTTAAAATAGAGGCCGAACGAAGACAAGGTAACGGTTCGAACGAAAACTGTGAGGAAACTGCAGGAGAAATGGAGTAACCTTACGAAAGGAAGGTGGCCAGTAACACCGAGAATTTGTGAATGGTACAGTTAACGAAAGGGTAAAGTTAATTACTTAACAATCCAAATGCTCTCTGGACATAGCTGTTTCCGTAAAAAAAATGGGAAAAACCTGGAATCTAAGTTGTTTGTATGGCGATGGAGATTTTAAGAATTAAAATTAACTAAAAAGCAATATTCGAAAAAGTGTCGAAGGTCTAGCCATCAAAAAAGAACGAGTCGTCGCGCTCTGCTCCTATTTCCTTTGTCCCTTAAACTATCTTTCCTGTATTCAAACACAATACACTGTATGTGTAGGGGCATCCCCTGAGTGTTGGTAAGACGGTAAGATGAAGAACATACGTTTCTTGGAGCGATGGAAAAATGAGTGTGTTAATTGATGGTGCCAATTTTTTGTTTGCTACCAGATTCGAAATTTTCTATGAGAAAGCTTTAGAACTATCCTCATAATGCCAACAAGTCACAGAACAAAATAACAAATATTAGACCAGACGGTGGTCGTTATAACTGTGCTAAATAAGGTTTTAAATTTTATCTAAAAATCTTAATTTTCTTCTTATTTATTCACGTTATATTTAAGTTATTGTTGCCATTTGAAATTCAAGAGACCATCATGCAATGCCCTTAAAGTTTGCCCTTTCTATTTCGCTACTGTTAGTAGTCGCCTATACGGTTTGCTTGTTTCTACGCTATGAAAAAAAAAATTAAGTGAAGACTGGCAGGACATAATAAAAATGAAACATTTTTTGTTATGTCATGTTCCACTTTAACAAGTAATTTTTTTCCCCCTTTACAGTAAAATTTTTATGTTTTAATTTCTGTCCTTTTTACAAAACACAGTAATAAAATATTAAAAAAAATAAATCTAAAAACATAAAGATAAACGTAACCATAGCAGTTAACACGAGGAATTAGTGTTTGGCAGAGAAATTAAACCCAGGGATTGACGAGAAAAGAAATAAATCTAAATTAGAGGAATAGTGTTTAAAAGCTCTTTATTTTGCTTTTTGCTGGAAAATTGTTTTTCTTCTTTAAATTAACACACTTGGTTGAATGAACTTTAGAACCCTTGTCTACATCTGTTATTACAACTTGAGTCTGTGCGGCCGCCTTCTGTTTTTCCTTTTTAAATTAATATGAAGACACATTAGATAGAATTTAAAAATGCTTTTACAAAAAATCAGGAATACATCTGTTTGTTTGCAGAGGTTGAAAAGAAAGAACTCGTTGTTCGCATTTCAAGATAATTTGTTTTCTTGTAGAGCTTTGATTATACCTTGAACTGATGCATTTAGTTACGGTAGCACTCTTAAATGCCTGTGTAGGTATGTCACCTCTGCCTGTTCTTTAGAGCTGGTACAGACTATAGTCCTCCCAAAATTAATTTAAACGCGAAAACACCCCTATTGAATTAGTTCAGGAAACCAAATTTCAATAATTTTTCTTTAACATTGTGCCAAATTTTTTCATAATATTTTACAAGGTATTGCAACGATTAAACGCATAGAGAATAGGGTTGGCAATTCCGATCTGCCGGTTAGGCCATCTATCGGTTTAAATTTGAATCATCGATTATTACGAATCTGGCAATACTTATGTCATTCTAGTCTGTCACAAAATTCAGAATATTACCTCCACCGAACGTAACGAATCGATTTACGCTTAAGCAACGTTGGGATTTATTGGATATTTATTTCCAAAACAAAACCAATTGGTCGGATATTGCACGAAAATGTCGTACAAAATTTGGCGTCAGAGAAGGACCAACAGTGCTTGGTGTACACAAGTTTATTGCTAAAGTTCGTGAAACTGGTTTCATTGTTGATGTGAGTGTTGTTGTACAGTGCATACACCTGAAAACATCGAAGCTGTGAAATAAAGTGTGCGCGAAAATCCATCAACATCAACTCCTCATCGTTCTTATGCATTGAACATTTCAAGCACCAGTTTACGTCAAATTTTGGGAAAATACCTCGGTCTGACGTTTTACAAAGTTCAATTGTTTCAAGAGTTGAGGCCGCATGACCATCCGCTTTGTTTTCGCTTCGCTAGAAGAGCCAAAGAGAAACTGCACGATGATGTCTACTTTGCCAAAAAAAAATTATCTTTTCGACAAAAATTTGCTTCCATTTTAATCTTGGTGGTACCGTTAATAAGCAAAATAGTCGTATTTGCGGCTCAAAAAACCCATACCTGCTCTTACAGAGCCACCCATTAGGAGTGACTGTTTGATGAAACAGAAGCATCATTGGCCCATATTTCTTTAAGGTCAATGGAGACACCTATCGCATTATGATAACCAATATTGATGTGAAAGGTGTTTGGTTTCAACAGGGTGATGCAACTTGCCACACATCTCATGCCACAATCGATTTATTGCGTGGAACGTTTGTAGCCGTTTAGCCGAAATGCTGATGTTAATTGGCCGCCAAGAAGCTGCGATTACACAATGTTGGAATATTTTCTGAGGAAAGTGCTTTGTCGACAAACCAGAGACAATTGAGCATTTGAAGGCCAACATTCGTGATGCCATTGCCGCAATACGTCTCCATACACTCGAAAAAGTCGACGAAAATTGGTTCGATCGAATAAGGTACTGTGAGGCCAGCCGCGGCGGTCATATGAAAAAATAATGTTCCATTTTTAATCGGAACATTTGTACTTTACAACGAAAAAATAAATTTGGCTGAATTTCAAACCGATTTTGTTTTATTGCATTTTTAAATTTAAACTTATAAATTTCCCGCCCTATATATTGTTACGTTTTTCCCCTTTTAAAAACATTTAAAGTATGAGTTCGTAGACTGCAAATAAAATAAAAATAAATTTGTGTTTCGTTTTAGATAAATTATTTATTGTTTGCACAATTCCGTAACTTGATTTAAACAACAACAGTTTGATTTATTGGCTTCCTTTTTTTCACTCTTTTGCGTAAGCAATAACAATTGTTCAATAGATCTTTACAACGGACATCTTCAAACCACGATTATTCTCTTCACATGCAAGGCGTCTTCACACAAGGCTGACTGAATTTTTACTGATCCCATTGCCTGCTTTTCTTGCCTTTTACATAGCTGGGTAACCAGTCTGATGAAACATGTTGTTTACGTTATTGTTGTTTGTGTATTTTGTTTGTCCTTTCAGTGTTGTTGTTGCCTGTTTGTTTACTTGTTTATCCCTTTTTTATACTAATGTTGTTGCTATATTTTTGTTTATTCGTTGATCATGTAAACAAGTCCATTGTATTTGTTTTTGTAGCTTTTGTTTATTATTTTGATGTTAAATGATAACACCATTTCCATTTTTGTAACAATACATCTCCAGTGGCTCAGACATCTCGAATAAAACAAAATATAAAAAATATATCCTTGCGCGAATTACTTTCAGCAGTCCTGCCATGAGAAGTTAATCAAATCTTTTATTTGGCGTTGACATTAAACATGAATGGTTTGAGAAGGTTGTAAACCTGACCAAAGAGTTATAATGATTTTTGTATGATTAGGTTAGATTGCGAAAAAAAATTATTGTATGTCGTTTCAGCGACTCTGGGTAAACCAAAAAAAAAACAAAAAAAAAACAATAGACTAACAGCAAGATAAGGAATATATACGAGTATAAATAAAGGAAATGAAAAAATAGAGGAAAAGTATAAGAATAATAAACTTCTAGAATAAAAATCGTAACATAAGTTAAGACAAGTTTGAACACAACCCTTTCAAGTATCTTGAGTCGCATGACAAGGCAGAGACATAGAATTTGATTGGCAGTTTTAGGCTCCTTCAGATTTCTGCACACCCTTTTTCAAAGACAAAGACCAGTTAAAAATTCGACTAACAGGATATGATCTCTGGGGACAGCCAAAACGTTTGGATATGCAGAACTGGAAGCTTTGTTCGATGGCTAGTATATCTCGCCTAAGAAGCCAACACACTACCTACTAGCCTACTAGACATAAGTAAAGAACCTACCCTTCACACACTTTTTTGGATTAATTTATAAAATTCCTGAATTCAACATTTAATGCTTAAAATTCTGCCCTCGTTATAATATTTTCGTATTTCGTATTCATCTTAAAACATTCACTGTGTGAAACAAAAGCACCCTTTTACTTTATTATTATATATAATATATATTACTGATTATTTACTTGAAACATTATTTTTATTTTAAAACCGCCATTAAAACGTTTCGTTATAACAGCCTTAAATAACACACAGTTAAAGAATCACAATGAATGGGCCATGCCATTTAATTATATTGTAGGTCATTTGATTTATGTTTTAAAGCAAGTTTTCATCATGCCTCTCTAGGTAGGGTGATTATATGGCAAGGGAAGTGAATAGAGGCACAGCACAAGGTGGTGTTCTCTCTTCCTTTATGGTGGAGTATCGTAGTGGATAACCTGTTACAAGGCATGTTTATGAAATCTTTAGTTATGTGGATGATCTGGACATTATGGTATCAGGAGTCTAATTCTCGCAGTCGTGATCGAAATTGCGTTCGAATAGAAAATATTTTCGATAGTGAGAAATTTTATGATGATGTTACTCGATACGAAACGAATCGATTTGTTGCTTAGGTGTTGTGAAGCGAGTTAATTATTTCGTTTACAGCACTGACTAAAATGCAAAAATTGTAAACAAAAAAACATATGTTATCTTACAAAAATAAAAGAAATTTAATTAATTCAAGGAAGAAAAGTTTTAATAAAATTGTAATATTTCGTATGAATAATATATTTTGGTTTTACTTTATTATTAGCTGGGGCTGAAGTTTCTTCTGCAGTATCATCTTCAAATTCTATAAAAGAAGACATGGTACATTCCATTTTGTGTTCTTCATAATCCGATAAACAGCAGGGAGATACGTCGGGAATACTATTTTTTGGTGAAGTTGTTGGGGTAACATTTTCTTTGTCGTAATTCTCTTTTGGGCTAGCTTCTGATATTTTTGAAGACCCAAAAGTTTGGACATTTTTTAGGCCCTCAACAGAATTTTAAACTAAAAAAGAGTTTGTTAAACTATCCTGTGCCACATTTTTGCATATTTGGTTGGTGGGCCGGAAGCATTGAGCGTATCTGTGAGCTGTTCCCATAGCCGATTAGCTATTGCCTTTCCCTGAGAAGTATTTGGTATAACACTCTTTGCCAATTCTGAATGTAATTAATTTTTAAAAGTTTTGACCTACAAACACTGCAATTAATTTTTTATTCATAAATTATTATAAATTTGTTACTTACATTTTTTTATATTGTTATTTACAGCAGAAAAACGTTAACGAAAGCTTTAGTGCTTACGAGTAAAAACTGGCAAGGTGGCATTCGAATGATCACACGTTATCGAATGCCAACATTAGAAATTTCGATACACTTTACTCGATAACGAATAAGAGAATCCCAAAACTAAAAAAACTCGCACGTTAGAGTAAAAATTCGTTCGTATACGACTGCCAGAATTAGCCCCCAGATGGGAAATCGAATAAGAACTCTACTTCCATTGCTATAAACTTAGACAATGCCCTCGAAGAGTGTAAAAGTTCAATAAAATCTATCAATATGGCTGATAATTCAGATACTCAACTTTCTAAGAATATAGATCTGTTTGTGTCATGTGGTGATAGATGTAAAAATGTAATATCTGCATACAACAATCTTTAAACTATAAGCGTAGATTGTGAAATATTTTTTTTTAATGGCAGAGTATGTAGACAAAAAATACGTTCAAAGCTCTTTTATGAAATATTAGAGGTTTAAATTACTTAAAAATATAAGTAACATATACAGTGGACAGCAAAAGTCTTAGTACGGCAATATTTTGTAGCAATTTCATGAATTTTAGCCAAAAGCTTGTATTAAAATTTATAGTTTTTATATTTATTTTATTGATTTATTTCTGTTTTATTATAAAACAAGCGAAAAATCAGTTCAATCAATTCAAAAACCTAATATATGAAAATGTTGTCCCTCGTATTTAGTAGAATATCCCTTAAGGTCAAGCACTGCATTTGCCCCATTTGGAATTGAATGCACAGGATTTGTTTAGTGTTTTCTGGTAGTACCATGAGCAAGTTTTTCGGATGACTTTTGTTTGAGGTTTATCGATTACGTAACCGTTATTTCAAATGACCTCCTAAATACTCTCTTGAAGTCATATCGGGACTTTGTGCAAAAGTATTAAGCCTGCGGAAAATATTTTGTAAATATATATTGACGTACTAAGACTTTTGTTGTCCACTCTATGTATTTTGGACCCCAAAGACTTTTCTTGAAAGGTTACAAAGTTTTTTCTTCACGAATATATTTATGTTTATAGATAAATTGTTTTACTTTAGTTAATTTCAGCTTTTTCATTATTTTTTGTTCAGTTTTTATTATTTTATACAAATACATATATAATTGTGATAAACATTAAATGAATGCAATTTTTACTAAAAGAAACTTTATTATTTTTTTATAATTAAGAGAAAATCCCGTAATATCCCAGGATATTTCTGAATTTTTGGATATCGGATTATGCCGGAATATACCGGAATTTCCGGATCGGTATTATTGAAATTCCGAGTCCCGGAATTCATTATATTCAATACCGTTTAGCCTCCCTAGTCCATACAGTCTATTATAACGATATCCCTATAACGTCGGCTTCAAGCCTACTGCCTAGATAAACAGTTCCCTGCACAACAATTTATATGCACCTTGTTGATTCCTCAAGGAATACTCATTGCCATCATTACAGAATCGGCATTTTGGATTCGAGTCGATTTCCATTCTGAACAAATTCACTTTGAGTGTACAGTGCCTTGTCAAAACATCGGATATTGCAACAAAATTTCTGATTGCCTCAAATTCATTTAATTGAAGCATTTTTGTTGAGTATACCTTTCCAAAAATATATTTGCACACCAGAGAAATGTTTTTTCTCTAACAGTGGACATATGGAAACCGCCCTCCTCGCATGTTTATCTACCTGCTTAATGCCGCCAATTCATATATTACCAGAGACCTATTTTCCTACCCAGATGAATCAGCTCCTGTTAGCAAAAGCCCATATACCTTTAGGCTGTCAGAGGAGATAGATATACTAGGCATACGAAATCGCTTATTCAAGACCAATTCTGCATGATTATTGCCCGTTATTTTAGCTTAAAATAAACTACAATAGTCTGCGACAGCTGACTTATATGTAATCAAATTAAGCAAATAAAAAGGGCGCTTGTAGTGGTATTGCGTAAGGTACCCATAATCTGTATGTCAATGGATCTCCCCACTTTATAAAGAGATTTTACACAGAAATTTTGATTAATGGCAATCCACTAGAATACCTTACGTTGAAGAAGATTATGATTGATAACTGTGGAAAAAATCGAACACAATATAGCAAGCAATTATTGCATGTTCCTTATTAACTTTCATCGAAAAAACTTCAGCAATGAGGTAAATTTCTGGATGAATGGATATGTGAACCAAAAAAGAAAAAAATGTCGAAGGTACCAAAGAGAAAGAAGATACCAACCCATATGTAATTCATAATGTTGGGCTGGCACAATAATTGGTCCCGATTTTTATTGATATTGACTTTGGCTAGGCCACAAAAGTCGACAAATATCTTTGGCACGAATTTTATGATTTATACAGCAATGACATATTATTTCAACAAGACGGCACTACGTGCCATACATAGCCATCTAAAGTGGAACTTTTTTATTTAGATTAAAATATAGGAAACTTTTTTTGCTTTAGTACGGACGAAAATATCTTCCAACGAAACTAAATCGTGGTAACTGTTTCCATATATTTTATAAAATTTTTAAAGCAATAATTACTTATTGATACATTACATAACCAGAATAATAATACTATATTCTCCAATAAACGAAAAGTAGCCAACGTAAACGTATAGGGTTTAATAACAAAACTAACACCTTTTGTGAAACATCACAGTTATAAACATAATTGCCAGATGCATGAGAACCCCGATATACCATACATATGATTGTACAAATAAATGTATGTAAGATTAATGGTTATTAATGACTTTAACAGGATATTATAAATTATGTATGCATGTTATCATGATATCGTGATTAATTACCGAATTTCTGACGTTTGCAATTTGGAGTCGTATTAATTTATGAGCGCCCAATTAAGAAATAATCGAATACCACCACCATCAGCCAACAAAAAAATAAAAATACCACTGCTTTGTGTATTGGCTTGATGAAACAGAACTTTCTTCTTCTTAACAAAAGCTTTTTCATTCAATATGCTCACAGCGCTGTAAGATTTGTTAAAAATTTACCGATTTTAATCAACAACTGTCAGATTCATCTGTGTGACTCAATATATACCAAACTATCATCAATACAAGAGCAATATGGCTTCATTACAATTGGGGCTATAAAGTTTTTTCTTTTTGTAAAAATTTATGTTTAAACAGTATAATGATCGTAGTTTGGTCATCATATACTTTATTCCAACTTTAAAATACTGAAAGAAAGGATGTTTACGTACAGGCATTAAGGCAGGAGGCCTACATACAGTGGACAGCAAAAGTCTTAGTACGGCAATATTTTGTAGCAATTTCATGAATTTTAGCCAAAAGTTTGTATACAAATTTATATTTTTTATATTTATTTTATTAATTTATTTCTTTTTTATTATAAAACAGGCAATTTTTTAATGTTTTTCATAAGACAAGAGAAAAATCAGGAGAAGTTTCAGATGACTCCATAGGTACCCCCTAGGAGAACCCTGAGTAAGATCAAACACTCATTTAACCCATTTGGAATTGAATGCACAGGGTTTGTTTAGTGTTTTCTGGTGGCACCAAGTGCAAGTTTTTCGGTTGACTTTTGTTTGAGGTTTAGCGATTATTTAACCGTTCTTTCAAATGTTCTCCTAAATACTCTCTTGAAGTCATATCGGGACTTTGTGCAAGATTATTGAGCCTGTGTAAACTTTTTCTGTCAATATATATTGCAGTACTAAGACTTTTGCTGTCCACTGTATATGCTTAATTGCAAAAGATATTACACGTTATTAGTGCAAGAATAAAGGCGAAGGTTTAAACATTTTTTATAGCATACCTACACAGTCTCTGTTGAGTTGAGTTGAGAGTTGAGTTCTTCTTTTCGGTTTTGCTTTTTTTTTACCATCGCCGTCAGTAATGGTTTTTAGCAGTGTTAACTTCAGTGAGTTGGCTAAATTAGAATTTTATTTGGGGTTGTTGCCTTTTTCGGTTCCTTTTAAACTTTGCAAAAGAAGAAATAGACCGGAAATTCATCCACAACCATATTATATAAACATGATGGTGTAAAACTGCAAAGGAATTATTTTCTTGTTATTTAATTAAATTTGTTTTTAAAGTTTTTGAGAATTTTAATGTTAGTCCTTTTTACTTCCATATGTACTCTTATTACGTTATTTTGCCTACGAAATACTGGCTGTTACAGTAAAATTTCTGAATAAATAATATAACACGGCAGTACGAAGCAATTTCTATAATAATATTTTCGATTAATATCTTACATGTATGGTATAAGATATGTCTACTAGCTCATATACATAAAAAATTTTCCAACAGGAGTACAGGTATATATGTATTTATATTCAGTTTGAATTTTTCTTATAACATAAAATTGAAAAATAGAAAAATATCAATTTTACCTTTGAACTAATTTCTCAATCTTACTCGGCATTTTTCCCTCTTCCCCTTTTATTTCAATATAATTCGTTGTCTTATACGGTGTTCAGATATACACTTTAATTCCGTAAATCGCAATAAACGCCATTATTGAGCTCAATATTTCATATAAAATTTCAATTAATAATTGCGCAATAAATACACGAATTATTATAATATTGAGTAAAACTTAAAATGCAGCACTGTCATAAGTGTGTTTAGTGAGCATATCACAATTAACCAAAAACTTTCTGTTGATATTTAACAACTCAAATGTTAACAACGGCAAACAAAAAATGGCAAGTCAAGTGGAGAGTAAATTTTTATTAAATTTATTTATTTATTTATAATTTTTAATAAAAAATAAGCACTTTATATTTCCAAAGCTATGTATTCGATGTAAAACAAGCACTGGATCAAGCCGGTGACAAGCTTTCGGCACAAGAAAAGAGTGAAGCGGTACGGGCATCTGATGCCCATCAAGTAGTTGGATGCTAATACTTTGGCAGAAAAAGAAAAACACTGAAGACGAATTGTATTCACTTACAAAACTCTGCACACCCATAATGGCGAAATAACAAAGTGGCGGTGGCAGTAGTACTGGAGCATCGTGTGGTCAACAGGCAGGAAGTTTCGGATAAATTGTCGAATAAAATGAAAACAATAAATTGTTTTATGTTAAAACACTTTTAAAGAATATAAAAATAATAATAATAAATAAATAAATAAATAAAAATAAACACAATAAATTTGTGTTTTTTTATTTTACATATTAGGTGGCAAAAAGAGATATGAAAAGATAAAATGAAAACTTATGACCACAATCTTATATAGATTAGGTTAGGTTAGTGTCGTAGCTTTCATACCAAAAGCTCACTTAAGCACGCATAGCGGCCCGTTGTGACGCTAGAGGTGAACGCAGTCCCTGTACTGACCAATTTCCTCCGAACCAAGGAAGGAGAAGTTGGTCAGGGCAAGGGCCCTTTAAACTACATACTGACATTTTTTTGTCGTAAAATATGTATTTGGTATAGTGTTATCGTTTTGCATTAAAATCTCAATTTTGGAAAAAAGTGGACTTAGCGTCTTTGCGAAGTATACTAACGATATATTGTTACGTTTTAACCTTTAAACGTTTTTACCTTAAAATATGAGTTCGTTGATTGCAAACAAAATAAAAATAAATTTGTGTTTAGTTTTAGATAAATTTAATCTTAATTTTTAAATTAAATCTTAATTGTTCGCACAATATTATGAGCCACTGTTCACAACTTGATGTTACAACAACAATTTCTTAGTTCGTTATTCTTCTTTACCCTTCTGCTTGCCTAAGCACTAACAATTGTTCGGTATATCTTTACAACGGCGATCTTTAAACCACGACTGTAATTTTCACATGCAACGCGTCTTCACACAAGACTAACTGAATTCTTACTACTCATTGCCTGCTTTGTCTTGCCTTTTTGTATGTATATTAGTCTGATGAAAGTTCTTGAAGTCGAACGTTCGGAGTTTCGCTTTTTCGAGAATCCCATCGTGTATTTTGTTCACATTGCTTGTTGTTGCGTTCTCGTTTACTTGTCTATCCCCTTTCCTTTCTTACTGATGTTGTTGCTTTACTTGTAACAAGTTCGTTGTATTTGTTTATGTAGCTTTTGCTCATTTTAATGTTAAACGATGTACACCGTTTCCATTTTCGTAACAATATCTACAAGATAAATAAATGGCTGTCATTTACTGTTTAAAGACTTTTTCATGTAAATGTAGCGCACGTAGTGTTAAAAGTGCTTCGACCGTGAGATTCAGTTTAAGCATACAATATTTTTAAAAGATCTAGAATTGTGGCTAGCTTGTCTCTTTACACGATACACTTCACATGTCTTCATATGAAAATATTCTAGTGGTATCAAATGAAAGAACCTTGTAGCAAATTTTTTAGATTTATTGCTTGTCTCTTAACAGGTGCGCAGTTTTAGATTATACATCGACTAAGTCCAAATCGTCCAGCACAATGAACACAACGCAGCAATATCTTAAAATAGAATACATGGGAAGAATACATGGAAGAGATGATTTCAAAGGCAACGCCGCAACAAACAACGGTTCTGCAGTGTAGCATTTAGGCTAAGTTCTATATTTGCTCGCAACAATTATAGAATTAATGCTCAAAGTGAGAGAATTTCTGTTGGCGATGAGAGAGGTTAGTGCTATCAATACAAAAGCACACATAAAATAGAGGTTTAAAAACCTTGATCTATGAAATATGACCCCCAAATATTTATTTGTTTTGTTTTTGTTTGCATGTAGCTTACATCAGACTGCAATTGCAAAATTGTTGGGGTTGCTGCATTGCGTTTATTGTGTATATAGCATTAGGCTAAAAAAAACTGTAAATATCACACGGTGCCTGTCTTCATTTTCATCGTGTTTTCGTTTTTAAAGATTTACGGTAGAATGATTTTCTCGGTCTACAAGCCTCACAGAATAATGCATAGTTCTTGAACTTCCACTGGTTATTTCTCACACCAAATTCGATTTGTTGAGCTACATTGTTTAGAATAATTTCGTGATACAAAGCCTATTTTTTATGCAGATCGAATTTTGATAATCAAGTTTAATACATTTTGATATGGTATACCTTACTGAGTTTTGTGTTATAGCGACATGTCAAATATCATTTTTTGTTTATTTGTTCAATTATCAATTACAATACAATTACAAATTATATTTAATTATACATGAGCTGAGTAACTATGACCATATGCTCGCTGTAGTGTCACAGGCCAGAGTCTCTGGGGGGTATCGCGGGTACCACGACCCTTACGCTAATAGTCTAGCACACTACCAACTAGACTACGACGGCACCCAAGTATCATTTTTATACTGAAAAAAAAATTATGAAAAATCAAATAACAATATAAACCACACTTTTTAGTAAAATCCTAAATATAAATTTTCCTTATCTAACAAAATAACCTTCTGGCTCAAAAAAGTATGTGCTACCCTTCAAAAATAGGATTATGACTACTAGCCTATTCAACTGATCGTATTATTATGTATGGATGAAGACAAATAAATTTACAATTAATCTGGAATTTCAATTTAAAAAAGGAAATTAAAAACAATTTTTTTTCCTCAATAAGTCATACAAATTTACAAGGAATTATGATCAACGGAACATACGAACATACGAATAAGGTTATTGTTATGTTTTTACCTTTTAAAAATGTTTAAAATATGAGCTCGTAGATTGCAAATAAAATAAAAATAAGTTTGTGTTTAGTTTTAATTAAAATTCTTTATTATTCGGACTATTCTGTGTGCCACTGTCCACAACTTCATGTAACAACAACAATTGGTTTTCTTTTTACACCCTTTGCATAAACAATAACAATTATTGCACAATTGTTCGACAGATCTTTGTAACGGAGATCTTCAAATCACGATTACTCTCTTCAAATGCACCGCGTCTTCACAAAAGACTGACTGAACTTTTACTCACTCAGTTGCCTGTTTTGCCTTGCCTTTTATATGGCAGGCAGCGTTGCCATTTGCCAAGTTTTCCCTTTTTTCGAAGGTTTTTTGAGAGGCCAAAAAATTTTTATTAAAGTTGTTTTCTAACAAAACAAGTTTTTCCAAAATATTCAAACTTTCGATAAATTCAACAATAACACGAAATTTTTACATTTTTAAATAAAATATTTCGATTTTATTAGTAACGGGCAAAAGTAGTAAAGAAACACCAATGGAGGGCACCGATCTCCGGTGTTTCCTTTAAAAATGTTGATACTTTTGTAGAAAATTTTGTTGTTTCATTATTGTTATTTGGGTATTTTATTTACATTTATTCTTGTAGTGTTTGTTGTTGTATTTTTGTTTACTTGATTACCATTTTGTTATGCTGGTATTTGTTGTTATATTACGCAGTGCAATAATTTGTAAACAAGTTCATTGTTTTTATTTTTGCGTGAACGGAAAGAGAAAATTAATAACTTTGACAATACCTTATTACGTTCATTCTTTCGTTCCTTTTCATCCTTTAAGTAACGAAATAAAATATAAAAAAGGTTAAACTCAGAAAAAAAAAGAACTAAACCCAGTGAACATAACCGCCTGGGAATCCCAATATTAACGTGAAGGACGTAATGTGCGTTTTTAAGAGAACATGTCTATAGAAACACCAAAACTAGAAAGCAAAGGAAAATAAAAGAAACCGTTTGTTTAATTTATTTTGTTAAAATTTCCATTAATTATACAAATTTCTTTGGCATTGAACTTAAATACCCTTTCCTCAATTTTTTTTCTTTAATTTAATATTTGGAGAACATTTTGTAAGATATGGAAGGGAAGAGAAATTGTTTTGGCATAAATATTAATTAGTGAATATGACCTTTTTTAGTACAAAAGAAATTACATTTTTTCAGGAAGTCTATCGTGTCGGAAAAAAAGGATAAATTTGTATTTATTTTTGGTAAGGTTTGTGGCCTTCTGCAAAGATAAATAATATTGAAGTATAAGCGGTTGTGTCTTTCTTCACTACAACATATTTTCTTTTATTATCTGTATTTACTAATAAGAGGCGTTTAAGGCTACTCCCGTACTTCCGATCGCAGTTGACTACATACATAATTGGCCATTACAACCCTTTAGTCAGGATTACGTCCTAGCATCTCACACCACTCATGTTGTGTGTGTCAATTTTAAACATGAGTGGTGGGACCTACATATGAAAATATTCTAGTGGTATCAAATGAAAGAACCTTGTAGCAAATTTTTTAGATTTATTGCTTGTCTCTTAACAGGTGCGCAGTTTTAGATTATACATCGACTAAGTCCAAATCGTCCAGCACAATGAACACAACGCAGCAATATCTCAAAATAGAATACATGGGAAGAATACATGGAAGAGATGATTTCAAAGGCAACGCCGCAACAAACAACGGTTCTGCAGTGTAGCATTTAGGCTAAGTTCTATATTTGCTCGCAACAATTATAGAATTAATGCTTAAAGTGAGAGAATTTCTGTTGGCGATGAGAGAGGTTAGTGCTATCAATACAAAAGCACACATAAAATAGAGGTTTAAAAACCTTGATCTATGAAATATGACCCCCAAATATTTATTTGTTTTGTTTTTGTTTGCATGTAGCTTACATCAGACTGCAATTGCAAAATTGTTGGGGTTGCTGCATTGCGTTTATTGTGTATATAGCATTAGGCTAAAAAAAACTGTAAATATCACACGGTGCCTGTCTTCATTTTCATCGTGTTTTCGTTTTTAAAGATTTACGGTAGAATGATTTTCTCGGTCTACAAGCCTCACAGAATAATGCATAGTTCTTGAACTTCCACTGGTTATTTCTCACACCAAATTCGATTTGTTGAGCTACATTGTTTAGAATAATTTCGTGATACAAAGCCTATTTTTTATGCAGATCGAATTTTGATAATCAAGTTTAATACATTTTGATATGGTATACCTTACTGAGTTTTGTGTTATAGCGACATGTCAAATATCATTTTTTGTTTATTTGTTTAATTATCAATTACAATACAATTACAAATTATATTTAATTATACATGAGCTGAGTAACTATGACCATATGCTCGCTGTAGTGTCACAGGCCAGAGTCTCTGGTGGGTATCGCGGGTACCACGACCCTTACGCTAATAGTCTAGCACACTACCAACTAGACTACGACGGCACCCAAGTATCATTTTTATACTGAAAAAAAAATTATGAAAAATCAAATAACAATATAAACCACACTTTTTAGTAAAATCCTAAATATAAATTTTCCTTATCTAACAAAATAACCTTCTGGCTCAAAAAAGTATGTGCTACCCTTCAAAAATAGGATTATGACTACTAGCCTATTCAACTGATCGTATTATTATGTATGGATGAAGACAAATAAATTTACAATTAATCTGGAATTTCAATTTAAAAAAGGAAATTAAAAACAATTTTTTTTCCTCAATAAGTCATACAAATTTACAAGGAATTATGATCAACGGAACATACGAACATACGAATAAGGTTATTGTTATGTTTTTACCTTTTAAAAATGTTTAAAATATGAGCTCGTAGATTGCAAATAAAATAAAAATAAGTTTGTGTTTAGTTTTAATTAAAATTCTTTATTATTCGGACTATTCTGTGTGCCACTGTCCACAACTTCATGTAACAACAACAATTGGTTTTCTTTTTACACCCTTTGCATAAACAATAACAATTATTGCACAATTGTTCGACAGATCTTTGTAACGGAGATCTTCAAATCACGATTACTCTCTTCAAATGCACCGCGTCTTCACAAAAGACTGACTGAACTTTTACTCACTCAGTTGCCTGTTTTGCCTTGCCTTTTATATGGCAGGCAGCGTTGCCATTTGCCAAGTTTCCCTTTTTTCGAAGGTTTTTTGAGAGGCCAAAAAATTTTTATTAAAGTTGTTTTCTAACAAAACAAGTTTTTCCAAAATATTCAAACTTTCGATAAATTCAACAATAACACGAAATTTTTACATTTTTAAATAAAATATTTCGATTTTATTAGTAACGGGCAAAAGTAGTAAAGAAACACCAATGGAGGGCACCGATCTCCGGTGTTTCCTTTAAAAATGTTGATACTTTTGTAGAAAATTTTGTTGTTTCATTATTGTTATTTGGGTATTTTATTTACATTTATTCTTGTAGTGTTTGTTGTTGTATTTTTGTTTACTTGATTACCATTTTGTTATGCTGGTATTTGTTGTTATATTACGCAGTGCAATAATTTGTAAACAAGTTCATTGTTTTTATTTTTGCGTGAACGGAAAGAGAAAATTAATAACTTTGACAATACCTTATTACGTTCATTCTTTCGTTCCTTTTCATCCTTTAAGTAACGAAATAAAATATAAAAAAGGTTAAACTCAGAAAAAAAAAGAACTAAACCCAGTGAACATAACCGCCTGGGAATCCCAATATTAACGTGAAGGACGTAATGTGCGTTTTTAAGAGAACATGTCTATAGAAACACCAAAACTAGAAAGCAAAGGAAAATAAAAGAAACCGTTTGTTTAATTTATTTTGTTAAAATTTCCATTAATTATAAAAATTTCTTTGGCATTGAACTTAAATACCCTTTCCTCAATTTTTTTTCTTTAATTTAATATTTGGAGAACATTTTGTAAGATATGGAAGGGAAGAGAAATTGTTTTGGCATAAATATTAATTAGTGAATATGACCTTTTTTAGTACAAAAGAAATTACATTTTTTCAGGAAGTCTATCGTGTCGGAAAAAAAGGATAAATTTGTATTTATTTTTGGTAAGGTTTGTGGCCTTCTGCAAAGATAAATAATATTGAAGTATAAGCGGTTGTGTCTTTCTTCACTACAACATATTTTCTTTTATTATCTGTATTTACTAATAAGAGGCGTTTAAGGCTACTCCCGTACTTCCGATCGCAGTTGACTACATACATAATTGGCCATTACAACCCTTTAGTCAGGATTACGTCCTAGCATCTCACACCACTCATGTTGTGTGTGTCAATTTTAAACATGAGTGGTGGGACCTACATATGAAAATATTCTAGTGGTATCAAATGAAAGAACCTTGTAGCAAATTTTTTAGATTTATTGCTTGTCTCTTAACAGGTGCGCAGTTTTAGATTATACATCGACTAAGTCCAAATCGTCCAGCACAATGAACACAACGCAGCAATATCTCAAAATAGAATACATGGGAAGAATACATGGAAGAGATGATTTCAAAGGCAACGCCGCAACAAACAACGGTTCTGCAGTGTAGCATTTAGGCTAAGTTCTATATTTGCTCGCAACAATTATAGAATTAATGCTCAAAGTGAGAGAATTTCTGTTGGCGATGAGAGAGGTTAGTGCTATCAATACAAAAGCACACATAAAATAGAGGTTTAAAAACCTTGATCTATGAAATATGACCCCCAAATATTTATTTGTTTTGTTTTTGTTTGCATGTAGCTTACATCAGACTGCAATTGCAAAATTGTTGGGGTTGCTGCATTGCGTTTATTGTGTATATAGCATTAGGCTAAAAAAAACTGTAAATATCACACGGTGCCTGTCTTCATTTTCATCGTGTTTTCGTTTTTAAAGATTTACGGTAGAATGATTTTCTCGGTCTACAAGCCTCACAGAATAATGCATAGTTCTTGAACTTCCACTGGTTATTTCTCACACCAAATTCGATTTGTTGAGCTACATTGTTTAGAATAATTTCGTGATACAAAGCCTATTTTTTATGCAGATCGAATTTTGATAATCAAGTTTAATACATTTTGATATGGTATACCTTACTGAGTTTTGTGTTATAGCGACATGTCAAATATCATTTTTTGTTTATTTGTTTAATTATCAATTACAATACAATTACAAATTATATTTAATTATACATGAGCTGAGTAACTATGACCATATGCTCGCTGTAGTGTCACAGGCCAGAGTCTCTGGTGGGTATCGCGGGTACCACGACCCTTACGCTAATAGTCTAGCACACTACCAACTAGACTACGACGGCACCCAAGTATCATTTTTATACTGAAAAAAAAAATTATGAAAAATCAAATAACAATATAAACCACACTTTTTAGTAAAATCCTAAATATAAATTTTCCTTATCTAACAAAATAACCTTCTGGCTCAAAAAAGTATGTGCTACCCTTCAAAAATAGGATTATGACTACTAGCCTATTCAACTGATCGTATTATTATGTATGGATGAAGACAAATAAATTTACAATTAATCTGGAATTTCAATTTAAAAAAGGAAATTAAAAACAATTTTTTTTCCTCAATAAGTCATACAAATTTACAAGGAATTATGATCAACGGAACATACGAACATACGAATAAGGTTATTGTTATGTTTTTACCTTTTAAAAATGTTTAAAATATGAGCTCGTAGATTGCAAATAAAATAAAAATAAGTTTGTGTTTAGTTTTAATTAAAATTCTTTATTATTCGGACTATTCTGTGTGCCACTGTCCACAACTTCATGTAACAACAACAATTGGTTTTCTTTTTACACCCTTTGCATAAACAATAACAATTATTGCACAATTGTTCGACAGATCTTTGTAACGGAGATCTTCAAATCACGATTACTCTCTTCAAATGCACCGCGTCTTCACAAAAGACTGACTGAACTTTTACTCACTCAGTTGCCTGTTTTGCCTTGCCTTTTATATGGCAGGCAGCGTTGCCATTTGCCAAGTTTTCCCTTTTTTCGAAGGTTTTTTGAGAGGCCAAAAAATTTTTATTAAAGTTGTTTTCTAACAAAACAAGTTTTTCCAAAATATTCAAACTTTCGATAAATTCAACAATAACACGAAATTTTTACATTTTTAAATAAAATATTTCGATTTTATTAGTAACGGGCAAAAGTAGTAAAGAAACACCAATGGAGGGCACCGATCTCCGGTGTTTCCTTTAAAAATGTTGATACTTTTGTAGAAAATTTTGTTGTTTCATTATTGTTATTTGGGTATTTTATTTACATTTATTCTTGTAGTGTTTGTTGTTGTATTTTTGTTTACTTGATTACCATTTTGTTATGCTGGTATTTGTTGTTATATTACGCAGTGCAATAATTTGTAAACAAGTTCATTGTTTTTATTTTTGCGTGAACGGAAAGAGAAAATTAATAACTTTGACAATACCTTATTACGTTCATTCTTTCGTTCCTTTTCATCCTTTAAGTAACGAAATAAAATATAAAAAAGGTTAAACTCAGAAAAAAAAAGAACTAAACCCAGTGAACATAACCGCCTGGGAATCCCAATATTAACGTGAAGGACGTAATGTGCGTTTTTAAGAGAACATGTCTATAGAAACACCAAAACTAGAAAGCAAAGGAAAATAAAAGAAACCGTTTGTTTAATTTATTTTGTTAAAATTTCCATTAATTATACAAATTTCTTTGGCATTGAACTTAAATACCCTTTCCTCAATTTTTTTTCTTTAATTTAATATTTGGAGAACATTTTGTAAGATATGGAAGGGAAGAGAAATTGTTTTGGCATAAATATTAATTAGTGAATATGACCTTTTTTAGTACAAAAGAAATTACATTTTTTCAGGAAGTCTATCGTGTCGGAAAAAAAGGATAAATTTGTATTTATTTTTGGTAAGGTTTGTGGCCTTCTGCAAAGATAAATAATATTGAAGTATAAGCGGTTGTGTCTTTCTTCACTACAACATATTTTCTTTTATTATCTGTATTTACTAATAAGAGGCGTTTAAGGCTACTCCCGTACTTCCGATCGCAGTTGACTACATACATAATTGGCCATTACAACCCTTTAGTCAGGATTACGTCCTAGCATCTCACACCACTCATGTTGTGTGTGTCAATTTTAAACATGAGTGGTGGGACCTACAGTTTAAAGTCGACCCTGAACGACAGATTTTTGAGAACCTTTTTCATGGCAATTTTATTTACTCTCAGAGTTTTGGACAGAAATCTGCTGAGAACTGTTGCCTTACGTCTAATAAGCTAATACACTACCTAACAGACTACGGTGACTTCAATGCCAAGAAAAACTTTTCGCTTTGCCTGGTGTCAGATTACCCCACAATACAATGTAACTAAAGTGGTAAATTGATTTACCTTAACTGGAGTTCATTGCATTTGGATATCTTTTTCATTTTCTTTACTACTGACTTTGCTTCTACCTTATAGTATGTTCAGACCTTTACTTTTATTGAATTAATATTCGGTTTATTGATAATACTTTTAGTGTTCAGACACAAAATTTATTTGACAGCTGGTAAACAAAACAGCTGATTGCTTCAACAACATTGCTTTTAATTTAATCGCCAAAATTAGGGCCAAAAAAATTTGAGAAAAAATGGAAAACAATTTAACATTGGAAAAGGTCTTACTAATGATTAACCGAAACGCCGAGCTGTTGCGGTTAGTAGGGAATATTTCTGACTCCATAGTGGCTTCTCTCAGAAGGATGAGAAAGAAAAATTTGATAATACTGCATAGCTCGCAGAAAAGAAAGCTTTTGCTTATGGCACTGTTAGAGGAAAATGAAACTCAAAGGTCTTTATTTGTTAAATGCTGAATACGTCGTATTTTCAAAATATACCGGTCAGTTAACATATTCTGCATAAACCCGAGGATGAAATTGCGAGAACTGTTATAAATTATCAGTCAAGACCTAGAAGGTCAGCCATACTTGGAGAAGAAACAGAAGCTGCTTTCTTCAGAGCAGGAACTGGATTCCCAGTAATAATATAAAATAAATAAATTAGAAATTATCTTCAAACAACATTGAGATCGAAAGGGTTGAAAATTAAGTACGACATTAAGTCCGTGATGTTATTAAAATTCTTTTTTATATGACATAAGTTGGAAATATTTTCTCATCCCTTTCTGCTAACCTTTCATTTTTTGTTTGTCGTTGTTTTGTTTTTGTTTGCTGTTGACATTTGAGTTGTCAAAGTGTTCGGAAAATTGTAATATGCTCACTGAACGTACTTATGACAGTGCTGTATTTGAAGTTTTAATCAATATTATAACAATTTATGAATTTATTGAGCAATAATTAATTGACATTTTATATGTAATATTGAGATCAATAATGCCGTTTATTGCGATTTTCTCAATATACGTGCATGTCTGAACATAGTATTAAGTTGCAGAGCTCATTTATTTTATGGTAGAAAGCAACTTAAGTTTCCAGTAAGATTGTGATTGAATAACCATTTTCTTTACTCCATATCATATAATCCAAAATATATGTTTGGTAAATCGTTACCATCAACTTGCCTTACCATTGTACTTTAAGATTAATTAATTAAATTTTCAAGGTCCTACATTTCCATTTGTTACAGTCTTGGGGTTTTTGTTTTCTATGGAATAAAGTGATGGATGAAACAAAGGCATAGTTTTTTATTTACTGTTCTGGTTGACTGATTTTTTCTAATTATTTATCAACGGTTTTGTGGTTTAGTAAATATTAATTGACGATGTGACGATTTATACACTTATTGAGACGATTTTTGTAAATTAAAAATTTACATCATATTCTTTAGTTTAGAACATTAAAAGCCTCTTTAAGCGTTGTATTTGCTTTGCTGTTTAGGTTAGTAATAACAAGGAGTAAAATATTATATTTTTAAATTATTTACGAACACCTATCATGATAGCACATAATATGCTAACTAACCGAAGTAAATAAAATCGCCAAGTAGTAAATGAAATTTAAAAAGAAATGATCAGATCTTTCAAAAAAATGGTAAGTTTTTCAAATATCTACAAATACCCTAGCATTACCCAGCAATTAATAGCAATACCAAGAATTTTGAAATAAGATTGGCACTTTTCGTAGTTGAGCATAACTTACCACTTGCCGTTGAAGACCATTTTTAGAGATTCGAATATAGCTTCTAATATTACCCTAGAAAGAACAAAGGCAAGTAGCAATATTATTTCTTCGTAGAACCAACACTAATGGGACGGCCCCTATACACGCAGTGCATTGTGTTGGAACTAGAAAAATCTTATATATAAAAATGAATGTGTGTTTATTTGTTTGTTTGTTTGAAGTCTATAGACGGCTAAACGGCTGAACCGATTTTGTTGAAATTTTCACAGTATCTTCCTGTATGTCTGGAAGGAGTTATAGGCTTTTTATGTTGAAATAAGCAAATAAAATAAAATAAAATAAATAAAAAAGTATGAGTGTTATTGTCTAACAAAATATTACGTATACGTCACCCGTCAGCTCTATGTAATATTTTATACACGACAGTAATTGAAATACGCCTATATATACTATATATAAAAATGAATGTGTGTTTATTTGTTTGTGGGTTTGTTTGTTTGAAGTCTATAGAGGGCTAAACGATTTTCTTGAAATTTTAACAGTACCTTCCTGTGTGTCTGGAAGAAACTTTAGGCTACTTTTTAATTTAAAATTTCAAGACGGCGAGGTGCCACGCCCACATACCCATATAAAAATGAATGTTTGTTTGTACGTACCTTATAGAATCGTAAACTATGCATTTGACCATGTTATGATCTTCAGCAAAGTTGTTGCGCATGAGCCGACGAAGGTTTCTAATTTAGTATGGCCAATTTCCGACAGGTGGCGCCACTGAAAATTACTTAAAATGAATTAAATCGTAAACTTGTCATGTGCGTTACACATGCGAATTAGCAGAGAAAAGAAGCGACAGTGTTGCAGCTCTAGAGTGGGAATTTTGACAGTTGGCAACGTGATCTCGATAAAAGATACAAGGACGAATGTTGAAACCAAACGAATATACTTTTACTAATGTAAATGGAAAATAACGGGACAGAACATTCTGGAAAAACAAAAAAGCGTGGGCATAAAAAGCACTCAACTGAAGCGAGTCTTCCCTTTTTTGGGTTGTGACAGCAAAAGAGAAAGGTTGTGTGCGTAGTGATAGTGTGGAATTTTTTATGTAAAAAAAAGTGTTATAGGAAAAAAAGTTGCGCGTGGCTTGTTGAAGAAAAAAGAACCTTTTTGGAGACGATCGTAAGAAGAGACACATTAAGGTTGTTAAACAACGTACGCGTTTTGGTGCACGGGCTACTTGATTGTTTTTTTTTTTGCTCTTCTGGACATCATTCGAAGCGTCTGCGGGACAAAAAGTTGAACCATCCGGCCGCATTAACCGACATTTCGATGGGGTGTTTGCCGTCTTAGCTGCTACTATTGTAACCATAACGTGGAAGTATCCACCATCTATTCATCTGACATCATCTCTAACCACCACGTGGAAATATCCACCATCTCTTCAGCCTGTATCATATCTAACCACCACGTGGAAATATCCACCATCTATTCACCTGATATCGTCTCTAACCACCACGTGGAAATCTCCACCATTTCTTCACATGATGTCATCTTTAATCTTCAATCCTCACGCCTCGGCTATATTATCATCTATATATCATCTATAATCATCAATTTTTGAAAAATATATCATCTTTAACCTTCAATCATATTATCCTCCACCAAGACATATCAGCGTAAATCACCAGTTCCTGAGTCACCGTGTCTATATCATCTTTAATAACCTACAACAACGGTAATTACGACTATCTGCTCCACTCATAAACGAGGTAATACAGGTATTCTACGACTCTGACTCTATGACTGACACTCACTTTGACTGTAATTTTAAGATCATTATTATTTTAATTTTTTTATATATATATATATATATCTATATATATATGTATATTATATAATTGTATATGTAAATCTAGATATTTATCGTAATATTAAGAAGAGTTGGTGGATTAGGTATGTTAGATTAGTTTTCTTTCATTAATTTCTTTTTATATATATTAGTAGGATTCTATTTAAAGGTACCTTAGGTAAAGAAAGAAATTTATTTAATAAACTAAAAAAAATGTAAAAATGAATTTTTATGATGTTTACGTATTTTTTTTTTTTTTTTTTTTTTGTAATGAGTGATTAGTTAGGTGCAGATAAGTTCATAGGATGGTGGCAGGGTAGAAGTAAGATAAGTGGATATTAGGGATGGAGCTATCAAGGTGGGATCCTTTAGGTTCCTGTGGGGCTATAGGGCTGCGAAAACATCTGCAGTCTCTTCTCATTGAAATCGTTTAACCACAGTCAGTATCTGTTAGTTGTAATTTTCGTTATTAGTTGTTTCGCTTTCGGGTCCCTTAGTATATGTTTTTTTTTTTGGAATTCTTGGAAGCTGAAAATTTTTTTTATACATGTGAGTGCGCGTCCGGGCGAGCCACAGCCCGGCAGAACGCGAGCATACATTACAGACACAATTCGTTCTTTAGTAGAACTATTCGCATGTGGAACTCCCTTTCTACAGAGGTGTTTTCTGTCACTTATGGTAAAAAGGGATTCCAATCTAGTGTCCACAAACACTACTATCTCCTTCCTCCTTCTTATAACATACGAGCTCTACCCTGCGCGTGGGAATTGGTCATACCAACTTAGAAACCTTCGTCGGCTCATGAGCAACAACTTTGCTAAAGATCATAACATGATCAGATGCACAGTTTATAATGTGATATGCTTGCGCTGGTGTTAATACGCGGATAAAAATGCTACCAAAGCCGCTTACGAGAAAAAAATCATACAACAGCTTAAGCCAGTATCGCTGGTATGTGCGATTCTCTGGCCAATCGTGGTTCTCTCCGAGAAAGACGGGTGTTACGTAGGAATACAAGGAATAAATAACACTGGGATATGTTGTTTAAACTTTAAATTTTTTCTTGAAAATTATATTAAACTTCTCGATTTAAAAAAAAAAAATGTCAGAAATGAAAATGAGGAATGGTATCTTTTAATTTCCAGCTTTTACTAAAATTATTAAAATATTTTAGTTTTGTCACAATCATCAGCTAATGTAGAGAGAGCCAATTAAGCTAAGTTAATTGAAATTAAATTAAATTCCTTAGAAGCAATATTGTATAAAAAGATTATTTAAAACTTAGCAATCGTAACTGCTTAGACTTTAATATTGTATCTGATTTGATTAAAATGTTTAAATCTAATATAATATCTAATATATATATATATACAGTGGTGGTCACGAATTTAAGACACGTCATATGACTGATTTAGTTGTGATAATATTTACAATCCTGTAATATCAAATTTGATATTCTTTATTCTTCTATATACCCTGTAATATTAAGAAAAAGTGCCATTATTTTATTTTGTTTCTTTTTACATTTTGTTGCTTTTTGATCATATTATTGTAAAAACGTTTATTTGGAACTGGCCACGAATTTAAGACATTTCAGAAATATCTGGTTTTTAAGTGATTTTTTGGTGTTTTTTGAAGCTAAACGTTGAGCAACGAATGTTTTATTTTATTTTATGTTGGAATACATAGAAATATTTAATTATAAATGGTCAGAGGTACTTGGAATACCGATGCCGAGCGAAAACTGATCCAACAATTAAAATTTGATGGAAAAATAAAAATGGAGATATCCAAGCTGCTTAAATGTTCTAGATGCAAAATTTACAACGCGCTGGAACACATCAAGCAACATGGTACCATCAAAAATGTCAAACAGCAACCTAGAGCCCGAAAAACCACACCATAAAGTAGCTGCTAATAATCCTTTCACGAGCTCAAGTAAAATAAAAAATAAAATAGTATTGGATTTTGGTATTGATATTTCGTCTAGGGCGATAAGAAGATGTCTAAATGAGAAAAACTTGCGTGGGTGTATTGCACAACGTAAACCACTTGTGTCAAAAAAATACCAAATACCGACTAGCATTTTGTCTTGATCTATATAATATGTAAATAAAAATTCTTAACTAAATATAGGTAGCAAAATATTATTAGTTTTTCTTCCTAATATTACTAAAATCTTAAGAAAAATATCATGGACCTAAAATATTTTTGATAAGATGTAAAAATTATCACAAATGTATTTATAAGTAAAATGTCGTGTCTTAAATTCGTGGCCACCACTGTATATATATATACGTCTTTGACGATTTTTTTCTAATATTTGCTATGCTAATCAGCTATGCTAGCAGATAGTGTGTTGACTTATTAGACGTGAGGCGATAGTTCAAATGCTAGGTCAGAAATCTCCAACAAAACGAAATATGAAAAATAATATTTCTTCGGCAACTTCCTCCCAACAGATTTTTGGTAAAACTCTTAGAGTAATAAAGCTGCAGAAACTGTTTTATTTTTAAAATTTCGCCGGTAGTCTAATTTATTCATATCAAATAAACAGATTTCACAAAGTTTATTTAAATGGCAACATTTCAGAGCCGCTTAATGTTAGTAGAGCTATTCCCCAGAGGTCAATACTGAGCCTCTGTAGTTTTGTATATAAATATCAGATGTTTTGGTCGACTGTGACATGCTTATGATGTGCAGCTTTATGCTAGTACTCATAAGGCGAACACTACTTCTTGTTTAGATTGAATTAATCGTGATTTCGTAAAAATTCAGACCTGGGTTTCAGCTAACGGAATATGTATCAATGATTTAAAGTCGAAATGTATTATAGTTTGGAAAACCAATAGATCATATGGCATATCTTAATTGAGTATCAGGGGAAATAAAATTGATTTTGTCGAGTCTGCAACCAATCTGGGTATTGTCTTTAATGGCAGATTATCGTGGCCATATGGTTGGTGTCGTTGTTGGTAGAATTTATAGTATGCTTCGAAACTTGTCTGTTGTCATAGATTCAACTCCTTTTGCCATTCGTATGCAAATTGCTAAAACGTACTTAATTCCTGTACTTTTAAAAGGGTTTGAAACCGTCGCAAATTGCAATACTAATGACAAACAAAAACTCAACCATACAACAACATGGCAAGGTATGTCTTTCTTAAAGGGCACCGGAACCATATTTCTCATTTAGCGTACCAGTTATTTATTGTAGAATTTAATAATCTTTTGAAAATTATAATCCTCATTCTATTACATACATACATACATAATTGGTCATTACAACCCTTCAGTCAGGATTACGACCTGGTTTCTCACACCAATCATGTTGTGTATGTTAAATTTTATACAAGAGTGGCGGGACCTACAGTTTCAAGTCGACTCCGAACGACAGATTTTTGAGAAACTTTTCATGGCAATTTTTATTTACTCTCAGAGTTTTTGCCAGAAATCTGCTGAGAGGAAGTCGCCGAAGAAATACTTTTTGAAACTGGACCTGAATATTTCTCTCGGTCTGTCGGACTACTGCAGCGTGTTTCAGACAGAGGTGACGGCAATTTACCGGGCCGCTCAATGGATCCTCGTCAACGGTGCTCCTTTCACTCGCGTCTCGGTCTTTTCTGATAGTCAGGCCGCGATAAGATCTCTATCGGGTTTCGTGAATACCTCTAGGATCCTTGGGGAATGTCGCCGCTGTCTCGACCTTCTTTCTGAGCGATTCAACAGTGTTTCACTGGTGTGGGTCCCCGGGCACAGTAACATCCCGGGAAACTGTAGGACCGACGAGCTTGCCAGAACTGGTGCGCTCCTTCTGGAATCCTCTTCAATGGAATTGGTATGCCACCTGCCTCGGTCAAGTTCGACATTCCGTGGAAATTCTTTCGCGGCGCCAACCTATCCTGGGTCAAGGAGGAGTCCTGCTCCACCGCTAGACTCACCTGGCCCCTGATGGATAGAAGGCGTGCCAACCATTTACTTGGACTTGGTCGTGACATCATCTGAACCACAGTGGCCATGCTTACGGGTCATTGCGTTATGGGTAGACACGCGGAGAGAATGAGGCTCCCATTTAACGACTTCTGCCATGGATGCAGATCCGCTGAAGAAGAGGAGACTGTTATCCGCTTTCTTTGTTAGTGCCCGTCTTTTGCTAGGTGTTGATATATGTTATTTGGCTCCCATTTCTTGTCAACTTGACGGAGCTATCATCTATTGATATCAAGGATAAAGCTTCGTTCATCAAACTTTCTAGCTGGTTTTCCAGTGAAGGGTAGTCGTGCTTTTGATGTGCAGACCTTGCGCTGATTTTGGTGAAACTTGGTCAGTACAGGGACTGCGTTCAACCGTGACATCACAACGGGCCGCTATGCGTGCTCAAGTGAGCTTTTTGATATCAGAGCTAAAACTCCGACCTAAACCTCAACCTAATACTTTTTGTATTTTGTTTTGATGTCTAGCCTGGCTTTTGAACTCTGGCTTATACCAACACAACACCTACTAGACTGCGGCGACTTCATACATACATAATTGCACGAAACTCCCATATTATTTTCTTTACATATAATAGCTGCTGCACAGAAATTCTATTAAGGTGGATTTATATGGTCACACAAGTCGTATGACAAGTAAAAATTGTAAGTCGTGATTCCGACTAAAGGGTGGATGTAAACAACTTAGTAAGTCGTGATTTAGCCTAACTTTCTATTCCGAGTTTTTTTAAGAGTATTTTGACTCAATTAAAATACATGCCTGAACATAGTATTAGGGTTTATTAAAAATTAAGGGTTTCTCATTGACCACTTTTAGAAAGTAAGTAAAATAATCTACTGACCACGAACTCAAGCCTCGCGAATCAAATTTACTGGCAAGTGATTTTTTAAAATAAAATAAGCTTCTACTTTTTAAAGTTCACTTCGTGCAATTTTTTGAGAGCTCAAATTTTGATATAATTTTTCAAGTATTTCGTCATTAACACAACACTCTAAAAAAATAGTGAAAATTTTATCTAAGCTAAGTTTGACTTATATGAAGAGTGCGTTTTGAATTAAGTTTAAAAAGTTTATTTAAGTTAATATCATTTCACCTTTGCTTCTGATTTCCAAAGAATACATATGAGTGTCTCAGTGTTTTTTACACTCAGCTTGTTATAGTCGTATTGAAATTTGTAAAGAGCAGATCAAGTGGAACAAAATTTACGAATATAAATTCCATATTCATACTTTTTTAATCCATCAAATATAGCAAGCTATACTTATATATTGTAGTGGTAGCATTATAATTAGAAACGACTTAGCAACATGCATGTTTGTTGTTCTTTCAAACAGCTTAAAAATATCTTAATATACATATTTACATTTAATGGGCATATTCGTTAATATTTTGTCGGAAAGCCCTTGTTTTGAAAAACATCTGCTAGCCTTTTATCAAACGTTTTCATGTTTGTACTGATATGTTTTGCCAGCTTTGTTGCACCAGCTTTTGAGAGTTTCTGTTCATAAGATCTCTTTTAATAATTACTCATAAATTTTAATTTTTGTTATAAAATGTAATGAAATGTATAAGCATGTCTAAGCAACTGTTTGGATAAAAATCTAGAATTATATTAAAGAATAGTATTATTTGTCCCAGTGATATCACTGCCAAGTATACATGAATAGTTTCCAGTATCATGACGATTCGCATTGGCTATATAAAGACGACTGAATGCACGTCCTGGTAGCATATCGGTTTTTACACTATTAACAAAAGTAGAAAAAAAAGAGGGAGAGAGAGAGAGATAAAAGAAAAACAATGGAAAAATATTTTATAAAAATTGTTAAATAAAAGAGTTTTCATTATTCTAACAAGAAGTGCAGAAATGCTAGTATCAATATACAAATGGAATGATATTCCGAGATTTGTATTAAAAAAATAGAAACACATTGGAAAAAAAAAACTTTGAATATTTTGATAAAATTTAATAAAACTAGAAACAGAATGAAAAATATGAGAAAAATAACACTGTATGCATGGGAATGTAGGAAAAGTCCTTAATAAAGAGAGTTAACTTCACAAATGTAATATGCGGTACGTATTAGAATTCTGCTTAGAAAATTAGTACAGTAAGATCCGCTTAACACTGCTCCGCTTAACGTTGTTTCAGTATTACGCGGTAGTATTGGGATTCCCCTAAATCGCACACTGTATTGATACTTGTTGCATATGTGTGCAAATGAAACGGTCATGCACTAACCTAAAGCGGTGCACTATATAGCGACGGTGTATACTATGTATCTTTTTCAACGCGTTTTTAGCGATAGAACTTATCGAAACGTATCCCCCGCGTTAAGGGGGGTCTTACTATATAATTTTACAAATTACATACCATATGATGTAGCCAACTTATAATTTTGTGAGAAACAAGTAATCAAATACAATTAGGATAATATAAGGTTTTCTTATTCTTCGCCCAGAATGTTATTTTAAACGGAAAATAGTGAAAGTGAAGACTGGAGCGAATGCTCAGATAACTTTAATCTTAATCTAACTCTGGTTGGGCATTTCAATGCGCTATATTAGCCTCCTGTTCCCAATGCTAACTCAGACACCAGCCTTCTCTAGGTATTGCAGGCGTACTTCAACAAACGATTTCCTGAGTGCATGTCCAATACACTTCCATTTACTCCGTTGAATTGATAAATAAATTAATTCCTGTTCTATCATAGACGATCATATTTGAGATCGTCTAATGCTAGAACCCTCAGAGTATTTTTCTTATAACAGTTAACAAAACCTTAAAGAGAAGGCTAATCGACTTCACAAAAATTTTTGATATTTATATTTTGATTGATGTTGTGACATCTGATGATCTCCATACCTTATGATCATTGGAAATGCAGCACAGCCTTTATTTATATAGAAACTTCGATGACATCGGAGTTAGTTCGCAAATGGTTAACATGTGCGTGCGGGTTAACTACATTATTTAAATTTTCGCAGTGTTTATACAAATCAAAATCAGAGTGTTACCTCATCATTCGACTTTAATTGAACATTTGAATGCTTGGCTGTAAGTAGACAGATATAGTCTGTGTCATTAAGAACGCCTAGATTACTACTTAGTTCCTAAATAAATCCTGTGCTTAGATGCGACACTCGGCGAAAGAACAAAGTTTTGGTGAGCATCCTATTCATTTGGTTTTCTTTCAGCTTATTTAGCCTTTATGACGAACGTGACAAGAAGTAGCATGATATAACTACAATCAGTCTTATCATTATCTTTCCTGTCACGCTTTTGCAATCTAATGGGATGTCAAAAGCTTTTTCGAAATTAATAAAAATAAGTACCACGTTATTCGACCGATTGTTTTACAATTTTTTTTCATTACCCCTCTTGGAGGATATGGCTTCTACAAAACATTTTCCATCTTATCCAGTTGGTTGCTGTTGTTGCGAAAAGTTCTGGTTGGTTGTTATTTTGCCATTTCGGTGGTCTATAGTTGTTCCAGCTAACCAGGTGATTGGTGTGCTGTAGCGGCTCCAAGATAATGGTGCTGCTTAGAAACAACGCCCTCCGAGTATGTGGTGTAGTGGTGGAGAATCTTGCTAACCGTTCATTCCAACTGTTTCTCCGCTAGGTGGCAGTACTGCCTGACTTCCCTTTAATATTATCCCTTTTGTCATTTCCAGAGTATGAGGGGATTCTTAGATGGATTGTTTTGGAGGGAGCGAAGTCACTTAATTTCAAGTTCGAAAACCATGATGTAACTCCATTGGGATTCAAACTCGGGCTTCTACACAAGCTGCGAACCAAACACACCCGCTTTCCTCTCTTGATAATGTTTACGCCTTTTGGGTACGAAGACTATGAAATCTTTTTTCTCTCTTTAAGCCTTTGAATTAGTTGGAATATATAAATAATACCTCTTCAATATAAAACCCTTTATGGAATGAATCAATATGCATTCATATTTCCAAATATAAATTCAATACATTATAATATATTCCTTCTTCCTTTTTATGATTTTTTTTTATTTTGTGTTTCAATATTAGTTCAACATGATATTGAAGGATTTTACTGTTAGTTTTTACATATTTTTTTAAAACAATCTCTTAAAATCTCTTAAAATAATATATGTATACTTTTTTAGAAGAAAAACATATTGAAATACTTCTGCTATTATGACAGAGGGTGTTCCTGAAAAAATACTCGTGTATCTACAGTGATTGCTATATTGCAATTATGATGAATTTTGTTAAGAAAAACAAAAAGAAAAAGCTTATTTAATTAAATCGAAAATCACTTATGACTAAAATAAAATCTAATAATAATTTCCAAGGAAAGCTTTTACGTTCCATTAGCAGCAAATCATATATTAATATGACACTTTCTATAATACAATATGGTATAGTGGAATAAGACACTGAAATAAATTTTGTTTTTATTAATGCAAATAAAAAAAGAAAAAATAGAAATTTAATTATAAAGAATTTGTTTAGAACATATAGCAAGCAGTTCAAAAAGTTTACAATATTTGAAATTTATGATCGACAAAAAAACATATAATATAATAGATACGCACATATTTTTAATAAAAAAATAAAATAATTGTTTCAAACCCCAGGTCGGACATCCCAAAATCTCTGAGAATAAATAAAATTGTCATTAAAAAGTTTCTGAAAAACCTGTCGTATGTATAAAATTAACATACATGACATAAGCGGTCGTAATCCTGACTGAAGGGTTGTAATGACCAATTATGTATGCTTGTAGGTAGGTAGGTAGGTAGGTTGTGGTGACAGCCCATCCATGAGAATTAGGCCGCATAGGGCTCTCTTAGTATCGAAACCACTCGAAGCTCCTGATTTAAGCGATTTAAGTTGCCAATGTCAATCATTGACAGTTCCTCCAGATGTTTGCATGTATGTATGTCGTCAATACAAGACAATGCCATTTTTTGTATTGTGTCTAGTTGTCAATTTTGTCACTTGTCGATGACTGTCGATATACATATGTTTCTTATTCTGTAAGAATAATTGACGTTAATTTTGTTGTCAGTGTACTTGGTATTGTGTCGTCTTATTATGTTGCTATATTGGACTAGAACTCGTGGTTTAAATTCAGTGGCACTGTTCGCAATATTTTTTATAAGGAACAGTGGGAAGGTATTGTTACTATTCTGATTTCTATTAGCCCACCAATTAGAACTGCTTACGAACGCCAAAAGGTAAACTGCTGTCCAACGAAATTCTTTTTATAGGAAAATAGTCATAAACACAAAAGATTGCAAAACAAATAGAGGTGTAGTATTAAGGCAAGTAATTCTGATGCCTTTCTGAGAGCGTGAAATTGTAAATAAATGAAGATTTTGCTAATTGAAATCACTTGATTTTGGTAAATGACATCCATTTTCTGAATTTCTATTTATATTTCACTATTAATCAATGCCATTATCAACAACAACTACCCATTCTCTCACTAACATTTATCTCTAGTCATATTATTTCTGAAATGAGTCTATTTCATAGGGTAACACTTATATATACAGCAGAGTTGTTACAACAAAACAACACATTCCTTAAGCCTGTAAAAAGAAAATTTATCTCAGCGCCAAAAAAAAAAATATTCCGTTAAACACACAGAATTACTTAAAAAGCTACCAGTCTAGAATATTGAAAGAAATATCGGGTCCGCCATCTAACGTTTTTTTTCAACTAGTGCTTATTTCGTGAATGGTAACACTTAGCTCATGTCTGATTTGACAGATAATTAGTTTTATCCTTCCGCTGAACGAATATGGTTGTGTATACGCTTGAACAACGCTGGGAAATATTGCGATATTACTTTGAAAATCATGATAATGTTGCAGAATGCGTGCGAAAATTTCGTACGGATTTTGGAAGATGAGAAGCACCGTCAGCTCCGTATGTTCGTTATCTTGTGAAAAAAGTGAAAGAAACTGGCCGACGCACCCAAAACGAGTCACTGTTTGGTGCGGATTTTGGTCCAGAGGCATAATTGGGCCATTTTTCTTCGAAAATGAGCAAGGAGTGGCCATTACAGTTAATGGTGATCGTTATCGGCCATGTTGAACGAATTTTTGTTCACAAAAATTGAAAAGGAGGATATTGGCAACATTTGGTTTCAACAGGACGGCGCTACGTGCCACAAAGCCGAAGTTACACTCGATGTTTTGCGCCCTGTTTTTGACGATCGCATTATCAGCCGCAGAGCTGATTTCGTTTGGCCACCTCGAAGCTGCGATTTGACACCGTTGGACTATTATTTGTGGGGTGCCGTCAAAGATAAGTGTTACGCCGACAAGCCAGAAGCAATTGACGCTTTAAAGGACAATATTCGTGAAGCCATTGGTGAAATACAACTGCACATAATCGATAATGTGCTTAAAAATTGGACCGATCTTGTAGGCTACTGCATGGCCAGCCGAGGCAGCCATTTGAATGAAATTATTTTTCATTATTAACCGGAAGGATTGCACTTTCAAATAAAAAGCATTTAAAAAAAAAAGTTATTTGGCGGGCCCTTTATTAAGTTCTAGTACGAATCATGCATACAAAATATTTAGATAATTATTGTATTTATTATTATTTTTATTGTTGTTATATTAAAGTAAATCAGCTGATCAAAAAAATCGAAAAAAAGGTAATGTCACCTCAAATTGTTACAGAATGCCATTTTCGCATTGATATTGTATTAAATTGAATTTGTATTAAATTGCCGATGATGTTGCCGTCGCCAAAATAATAAGTGGGTTTATTTTTATTACAAAATAGCTGTCCACTGCGCCCGTTGCTGAGCCACCAACTAAAATAAATTTGAAGGAAAGACATTACAAAAATATCCAATTAATTTTGAATCATTTTATTGATTTTGTTTCCCGTTGTCCAGATGCTTCAGATGAACGGGCCTGAGTAGTACGCGTTCGATCAGTTTCTAATCTCACTTCTCATTGTTCAAGTGATTCATGCGAACGGGTCTCAGAGGCATGTACTCGAAGATTTTCTAGTCTCAATGCTGGTTGCTCGTCTGATTCTGAAGCTCGTAATGCTTTTTTCTTCCGTGCTTAAGGTGTAGGTTGACCAATTGCTTGTCGCCTCGGAGGCATGATTGCACGGGAACGATGTGAAAAATGTATTTAAATTTATTAGAATCTCGCAATGTACCCAATCCAATTGAACCGGATATTCAGACATGGATAGAAAGGTTAATATTGACAATGATCACCAATTCGTTGAGGAGAAAACGAAGTCTTGTTTTTTGAAATATTTTGATTTAGTTTTAGATCTTAAATATTTATAGCATATATTTTTAAAAATTAAATGCCTTTAAATGTCTGACATTCAAACAGCATTTTTAAAAATTTTCCAGAATTAAAAGGTTTCAAATTTGTGATTGATATTTTACGTCAATGAGCTTTACCAAATGTTATTAAAATTATAAATGATGAATCCTAAAATTTGCGGTATTTGTCCGATCAACACATGATAAATTCATAGTTTACGATTCAATTCATTTTTAATAATTTTCAGTGGCGCCATCTATCGGAAATTAATCGCACCTACTTAGAAATTACTCATGTGCAACAACTTTGTTAAAGATCATATCAGTTATTTTCAGTGGCGCTACCTGTCGGAAATTGGTCATACCAACTAAGAAACCTTCGTCGGCTCATGCGCAACAACTTTGCTAAAGGTCATAACATGATCAAGTGCATAGTTTACTATTCTATAAGGGACATACAGACAAACATTCATTTCTATATATACAGTGGTGGCCACGAATTTAAGACACGACATTTTACTTCTACATCTGTGATCATTTTTACATCTTATCAAAAATATTTTAGGTCCATGATATTTTTCTTAAGATTTTAGTAATATTAGGATGAAAAATTAATAATATTTTGCTGCCTATATTTGGTTAAGAATTTTTATTTACATATTATATAGATCAAGACAAAATGCTAGTCGGGATTTGATATTTGTTTGGCACAAGTGGTTTACGATGGACAATACACCCACGCAAGTCTTTCTCATTTAGACATCTTCTTATCGCCCTAGACGAAATATCAATACCAAAATCCAATACAATTTTATTTTTTATTTTACTTGAGCTCGTGAAAGGATTATTAGCAGCTACTTTAGGGTGTGGTTTTTCGGGCTCTAGTTAGCTGTTTGACATTTTTGGTGGTACTATGTTGCTTGATGTGTTCCAGCGCGTTGTAAATCTTGCATGTAGAACATTTAAGCAGCTTGGATATCTCCATTAATATTTTTCCATCAAATTTTAGTTGTTGGATCAGTTTTCGCTCGGCATCGGTATTCCATGTACCTCTGACCATTTATAATTAAATATTTCTATGTATTCCAACAGAAAATAAAATAAAACATTCGTTGCCCAACGTTTAGCTTCAAAAACCACCAAAAAATCAGTTAAAAACCAGATATTTCTGAAATGTCTTAAATTCGTGGCCAATTTCAAATAAACGGTTTTACAATAATATGATCAAAAAGCAACAAAATGTAAAAAGAAACAAAATAAAATAATGGTACTTTTTCTTAACATTACAGAGTACATAGAAGAATAAAGAATATCCATTTTGATATTACAGGATTGTAAATATTATCATAACCAAGTCAGTCATATGTCGTGTCTTAAATTCGTGGCCACCACTGTATATAGATATGTATATCATATTTTCAAATCTGCGTTTCACCACAACCTAATTTTTTAATAAAGTTTTAAAACTAACCACATAATAAATTATGTAATTGTATTTAAGAAAATTAAAAAAAAAAAATAAATAAAGTTTGTAATAATAAATGTTATTGTATTTAATTTATTAAAATTATAAAAAAAATAAAAATTATTTAGTTATTGCCTATTTCTCAAATATTCTGTTTTAATAAAAAAATTGTTAAATTTCAAAAATTACACGGTGCGAAAATACACTCGAGTAACTACATAGTCTAAGTTATTCACTAGTTTGAATAGAACTCAAAAATACACTTTTTATTTTTCTCGAAACCTCCAAACTTGTTTTATTTATTATTTAAATTATTGATTACCCAAATATGTTTGAATCTATTTTAAAAATCTAAGGTTTTTTTAGAAAGGGGAGAGATTAGCCTTTCAAACCGTATACATAAACATTTTGTTCAAACTTATATGTTACGAGATTTGATGGGCTAAACCTGAAAAATAATATTTTTTCTTATATTTTCAAGTTTGGCCATTCTTAATTGCAAAATTTAATCAAAAAATATGAACTAAGTGGAGACATTCTTAAAGTGTATTCTCTTGTCAAGAGTTTGACACTTCATTTGACAAAATTGAACAAAAATTGCCGTAGTTATTATTTAAAGAGTATAACAGCTTAGTCATAATTTTTATATATGCTGTCTCATCAAATCAACTTTCATTTCAAACATTTTCAAAATTTTTGATAACACTTATTTCATAACATAACAATTATTTTTTTATTTATAAATTTTCATACAAACTATGTTTTATAAGTGTATAAGTAAATCGGAAATTTTTATATTTTAATTAAAAACGGTATTTAAATACCATAAAAAATTTCCTTCCTTGGACGAATGGACGTTTCTGTTTTATTGTTTAATAATTTATTTAGAATCACTGTTTATTGCATATGAATATTCTATAAAATTCTCTCAGTTTACCTTTACTTGTTCGTCTGTTTTATCTTAGGGATTATATGGCGTATGAGTGATGTGTATGGTAGAGGATGATGATGGCTTTATATTGATTATACGACATGTGGTATATGTATGTGATGTAAATTTATTTATACGTTCTTCTACTAACAAACTAATTCATTTTTTTCTGCTTCTTCTCACTTTTTTTTAAAGTCACCAAATGTTTTACTTTAACTACGCATATTTCTTTTATTTTCTTTTATCTTGGATATGTTGTTGTTATGCGTCGCCACGTCACATATGTAATGCGGTCCTATTTCTAACCGTTCGACCACCTACATGTAACGCCTCATATACACATGCAATATTAGACCCAAGTAGGCCGATATACCATATGTATAAATTTCAAATACAGAAGTTAAGAGACATGAATTTCTGTTTACCCGCTAGCTCTACACTAAGATCGTTGGTTCTCAACCCGATTTGACGCATTAACATATAACACACTCTACATGTCACCAGAGTGTGCAATAAATAAAATAAAATAATAAAATATTAAGAAAAAAAAAACAAAAGTATTTAAAAAAAAAATTAAACGATGGCGAGATGAATATGCCAACGTAGGGTACACTTTCCCCATCCCTTTATTATCTAAACGCCAATGACAGATAGAATACCCATAGTTTTTTTAAATTTGTCCCATAAAGAAAAATACATAGTCTACCTATACGCTCACATCCTGATTGAAGATATCCTTCCCCATTAAATAATTTAATGTTTCATATTCATTGAATATATACGAACAATTTTATTATAATAAAATAGAAAATAAAAGGAATTAACATTAATCATATAAGTTCCTTACTTAGCAAGAGCAGAGAACAAACTAAAGTTATTAATTCAATAAGCATTATGAAACAAAGAACATACAAAAAAAAAAAAAAAAAAAAACAATAAATTCGGACAGGGGAACAAAACTGAACCGGACCGACTATATTATGTTACTTAATGAAATATTAAAAGCAAAGAAAGAAATATGAATGAAATGTTTTTTTTTGTAATTATCACTTACAGATTATTTTATCCACAGCAATTGAGATGATGGGCCCAGCAGTCAATGTGTGTTGTTGTTGTCTCCAAATTCTGTTTAGGGATAATTAGTAAGATCACTCATATATCTTATAAATGTAAAGATTTAGTAAAATAAAATGAAAAGAAATACACTTAAAGAAAAATGTTAGTTAAAACAAAATTAATAAAATACAAATTTAATGAAAATAATTATGAAATTAGGTTAGGAAATTTAAAGAACTTTAAAATTAAATTTAATTCATTGGAAACATTTATGATTAATAATTTAATTAATATTTCAGGTTACAATTTCAGGATTAACAAAAAAAAGAAAATTGTTTTTTAATATAAATATACATAAGTAATTATACACAAAAAGAAATTATAAAGCAATGCATTTAATGTAATAATTTTTAGGTTACAATTTTTTTAAGTCATAGTTGATTTATAATTTACACATTTTGGTTTTAGGTTATGGTTGAACAATTAATGATTTTAAAACAGTTTAATTAGGCTTTAAATTCTTTACAAATAATTAAAGATTCAAATTAATTTTAAATTTAAATGAATTTTATAATGTGAGAGATTTTTCTAAAACCAGGAAAAACTTATTAGAAATCTTTATAAATAAAATATAAATAAAATAAAAACAGGATCACGTGATGATTAGAGACCGAGGTGCTTCTAGAATCTTCTTCGAACTGTAAATTTTAATCCAGTATGTCGCCCTATGGTTTGTGGAAGGCGTAAACCATATATTTTGCCAGTACGGATGACTTGGTGCATATTTTATTTTAATAATTTCAATTAAATTATCCTATGTGGTCTTCTGATTTCTTCTACCTTACACTAGTTCACTTTATCACTTTAAACTTATAATTAAAAACAATTATTATTTAAAATTTTTATTTTAAGAAATTTTTTTTTTTTTTTTTGCAGACTTCTGCACTCTTTGAGTTCTATTTCGCAAGTGATCTTTCTGCCAAAAATCACAATCTATCAAGCTTACTTTTGTTACACCAATTCCAATGTAAAATATCATTTCAATGGAATGTGTATTTAGATATTTAAGATAGAGAAGGATAGATATATATTACGTCTATTGCTATCTATAGAAATCACATGATAATCGTATGATAATCACATGATAATCACTGATTTTGCTATAATTAACGGGACAAGACAAAAATATATCATGCTATAAAAAAAAAATATGTAATGATACAATGTAAAGATTACAGTGTATAACAAAAGTGGTGTAATAAAAAAAAACTAGAAAAAATTAATAGAACAAAAAAAAATATTTGTTTTCATAAAATCGTAACATTGTGTTGTTCTTTTTTATTTCATTTTAAATTGATTGGATTTTGCTTAAACCATATTGCTGTGCTGAATATTTGAAATGTGTTTACTCTCATGATTTATTGAATTTCTTGTACAAAAAAAAAAGAATTAAGAAGAAGTAGAAAAAGAAAACAATCACATCTATTTAAATAAAAAAATTTAATATGTTTCAGAATTTATAGAGAAATGAACAGCAAGTGCAAAAAATACGTACAAAATCTATGTTGAAAGAGTATTGAATGAATATTATTCACTGTGCCCTCTCAAGAAGCAGTTTTGAATCACTTACCTTCACGTAGGTTCCTGGAACCGAGAACATTGAAGGCAATATCATACCTGAAGCATTTGCAAAAATGAAAGAAATGAAGAAATTATCTTCCATAGAATTTACTCAACTGAAAGAAGACAGTATGTCGCAGTTTATTATTATTTAATCCTTTATTTGCACGAAAACAATACAATCATTTTACAATAATGACTGTTCATGTAAAGGTTAAAATAGAGCATAAGGCGTCATTAAATTCTCTCCAAGCTTCTATAACTCGAGCAACTAGTTTTATCTCATTCCAATAATTTCATTTAGTAGTACGTCCACTACATACCGTAAGAACCCAGATGGTCCATGGTCTTTCATATGTCTCTCTGTGTTCCATTCAAACGTAAGTCTGGCAATATCTTCCGCGGGCCTTATGAGAACATAACAAATCAGGTCCACTTTATCCTCCGAATTTCAAAAAATAATGTGCAAAATTTGTTTCAGGCATTTTTTCGCCAACGTTTATATCATCCTACGGGTGGTCCGTGTAGTACTCAAAGTACATATGTATAATTGGTCAATACAACCCTTCAGTCAGGATTACAGTAAGACCCGCAAAACGCGAGGGATACGTACCAATAAGTTCTAGCGCTAAACGAAACAGTGATTGCGACTTCGGAAAATACAGTTGGAATCTTTATTCTGGACAGAATACAGAATAAAAAAGATACATACAATACACCGTCGCCATATAGTGCACCGCTTTTTTTTATACAACAAGTATCAATTAAGTGTGCGATTTAGGGGAATCCCAATACTACCGCGTAATACTGAAACAGCGTTAAGCGGGGTATTACTATACGACCTAGCTTCTCATACAACTTATGTTGCGCATGTTAATTTTATACATCAGTTAAGGGGCCCACAGTTTAAAGTCTACTTAGAACGACAGATTTTTGAGCAACTTTTTATGGCAATTTCCTTTATTGACACAATTTTAACAGAAATCTGCTGAGAGGAAGACGCCGAAGAAATGTTTTTTCAATTCTTTGATCGAGATATCTGACCTGGAGTTTAAACCTGGCCCACACGTCTAATACTAGACTATGACCGACCTTACACTGCATTGAAAAATGCGCAGATTGGTGTGTAAACCTATATTGCGAGATCATAATACTTATTGAAGTGAACAAAAAACTGCACAACATTTAGTAATTCTCTCAGTAATGTCCTCTAGAGAGTCACTATCATTACTTACTATCCTAACGAGGTTACGTTAAGGAGTCAAAATCCTCGAAAAAATGATAAACTGGTGTAACTGGTGTTGTATTTTGTGTCGCCATGCGCATGTTTTTAGTTTTTCTGATATTGATTTTAAATTTAATTTCAGCATCATTCGACTCAAGACATTCTTACTTCCTCTGAAGTCGTCGTAGGCTAGTAGGTAGTGTATTGGCCTATTAGACGTAAAGCCAGGGTTCGAGCCCCAGGCCAGACATCAAGACAAAATACAAAAAGTATTTCTTCGGCGACTTCCTCTCAGCAGATTTGTGATACAAACTCGGAGAGTAAATAAAAAAATTGCCATCAAAAGTTTCTCAAAAAATCTGTCGTTCGGAGTCGACTTTAAGCTGTTGGTCCCTCCACTAATGCATAAAATTAACACACACAACATAAGTGGTGAGAGAAACTAGGTTAATAATCCTGACTGAAAGGTTGTAATGACCAATTACGTATGTATGTATGTATGGTTAGGATAATGGGAGATACATTGAACATGAAATTGTTTATATGTCACTGAGACCTAGAAATTCTACGATTATGAGATGTGAATGAACGAGAATGAACAATAAAAATTAGTGGAGAAATTTGGGAGCTGTGTACTCTTTTTAAAGAGTGATGTGCGGATGAGCCAACGATTGATAGTGGAACTCCAGCGAGGGCGTTCGGACTCAAAATGAGATATATTATCAATTCAAATTTTGTGTAATCAGTAAAAGTGAATGATGCTTTAGCACAGAGTACATATAACCATACACGAAATGTGTAGCAAGTCGATTGTCAAATCCTTAATCGGAAAGTCATTAACGATAACGATTTTTTTAAGGTTTTGAGCAAAAAATATGTGAGAACGTTGTTTTTTCCGAGATTGATTATTTTACAAGCAGAACTTTCCTTGAATGTTATCCTGCAATTCTTTAATGACATGTGATTATTGTGGTAACCTAAGTTGTATCCAATCATGATTGTCTCAATAGTACCATCTGAATAAACCTCATGATTTTCTTCGACAACTATGTCAGCAAAAATTCAAGCAGTTTTTTTTCTCCCTCAAATTGATTGGTTTCCCTCTAAATTTCTATATGATGCGGATTGTTAAGATAGCGGCAGAAATTTCTAATGTAGTTAATACCTGGCTCAACCTGGACAAGGGACATGATGTAATATTGAAAACTGAAAGGCTATTCTGGCAAACTTTATAGTAGATTTGGTTTTATGATATCAACACGAAACTTTTATATTCACAATTTGTAAGCTTCCAGCAGAGCCCTTTGCCAAGGGTTCCACTCCACAGACTACATTATGATATACATCAGGGATCAGTAATGAATCGTTTTTTCGCTACTCATAAGCACCCATGAATTTTGAATAAGTGAGTCAACAATATTGAAATTTAACTATTCTGATTCATTCATATTCAGTACAACGTTGATTTATAAGTATGAATACAATGAGTATGTGTACAATGTTGACATCGAACTCGTACCATTCGAAATATGTGTGATTCATATGCCTACTCATTCAGTTTCATAACTTTAGAAAAATACTTATAATACCTTTAAATGATTCGAGTGACTCGAATCATTCAGTCTTAGTTGTTGTTGAAAGACAAAGACAGTAGGCAAAGCAAACACATTCGTAAGCGAATCATACTTATTTTGTGATTCATGTAAATGTTGAGTCATGGACAGTCGCAATGAACAACATCAACTTTGAATATGACTAGTATGAGTATAATATTAAAATAAGTATCAGAAATTATGAGCACGATTCGATTCTACGCATCTTTTTGAATACTCATTGCTGATCTCTGGTATATGTGTATATAAAATTCATTACCGTATACGGAGGAAATTCTCGAGTAAACTTTTTATCATTCAAAGCTAAACCCCTTATCTGTTTCAGGACATGGAACAACTTCGTTGGAAACATAAGCTCACGAGCAATGTTACTAGGCTTTGCTTGACTGATCTGTATAGGAAGAACGCATATTGTATAGATTTTCTTAAATCGCATGGTAGTATTCACGACTGCGGTTAACCTAGATCACTGCCTCCTTGTTTAGGAGCTGTGGATCTGAGAAATAGGTGAAGATTATATTTCACTTTATGTGGCAGTGCTTAGCTCTTGCCAATAAGAGGCTGGCCTTTTTCAACTCTCATTTCTTTTCATCTTCGATTGAATCCTGTAATATAAAGACTACGGTATGGTTCTTTTGGGGACCTTAAGTTGACTCTTACCATTAGTTAGAGCCCTCATCTAATCTAATCTTACCTACAGTAAAGTGGAGTATTACTTCAAGCCATTTGCGAGAAGTAATACAACTAAAAAATACCAGTTATTTTGTTACAAAAATTCATAGCTTTTACATCATACTTACTCAGAATTCATTACTGAAAAAACAAAACTATTCAATCGTACTTCACTATATTCTCCAAAATTAAAGAGGACAATTTAGAAACAATGACTGTAACTAACATATTTAAGGTTGAACGTGCCTTGTTATGCTACTCAGCCAATGTGATAAATGTTATAATAATAGAACAATAAATTTGAGTTTGTTGTAAATATAAACCATATGTATGTAAATTTATTCCATTTCTTTTTTTATAAAAAACATTACATTTTGACAACGTAATACAGATGTCATGTGCTTCTGTTTATGACATTGACTGTCTGTAAAGCATTGAATTTACGGAGGACATTTTCCATAATAACGGCAATTTTGTATGTGAAAAATGTATTTGTAAAAGTGTTGAGTTTAATGTACATGAACAACTTATGAGAAGACAGATTCCATTAGAAATTTACATCAGTACAAGTAATTTAAAATTTAAATTGTTGATTTACAAAATATACATACATATATATGTATATTTAAAATACAGTGGTGGGCATATAATTAGAACATAATTAATAATTAGAACATAAATATTATTTGTTCGATTTTTTATAAGATTTGTTGATATTTAAACGGGACTTTTTCACTAGACAGATAAGTTTGGTCCTTACTACATTTGATTCCTTCTGTATATTTCTATTCTATTCAATTTTCTTAGGTTAGGTTAGGCTAGGTTAGAGGACGTGTACTTGTCAATTAAGACAACTACAGTACCCAGAGGTCGAATTGACCCATTGTACAACGCCCTAGTTTCTCACACAACTTATGTGTTGTGTGTTAATTTTATACATGAGTGGTGGGACCTACAGTTTAAAGTCTACTCCGAACGACAGATTTTTGAGAAACTTTTTCCTGGCAATTTTATTTACTCTCAGAGTTTTTGCCGGAAATCTGCTGAAAGAGGAAGTCGGCGAAAAATACTTTTTGTATTTTGTCTTGATGCCTGGGGTAGGGCTCGAACCCTGGCTTTAAGTCTAATAAGCCAACACACTACCTACTTCCAACATTCAATTTTCTTACAAAATAAATCATTTGGCCAATTCACACGACTTTGTATCATGTTGTTGTATCGAATACACATTTTGTTTGTGAACGCTCAATGCTATGCTCTATTGTGTATTTCGTATTCCAAACGTCAAAAAACGATAAGAAGAAGAACACCAGTATTTATAATTTGATTTTAAAGCAACAAAATGAAAAATATTACGGAAAAAAGTGCGAACAATTATAATTTTGAAATGTTAATTGTTGACTCAAGTTACATAGAAAATATTTTTTATTTTTATTCTTCTTCTTGATTACAGGCCTTTACATAAACTGATTGCATGAAATCAATACAACTTCTAAAAACATATGGAAAAAATGTGTATAAGTGTATCGGATTTTTATATGAAAGTTATCGACATCAAGCATACACTATTGTATATTCATCCAACAATACAATGATACAAGGGCTTATGTGAATTGCCCCATTATTTAATGAAAGTGTATTTATTTTATTGTATTGTATTCTATTGTATTGGTAAGAGAGTTTTAAATGATATGAGAAAAAAATGTCTACAAAAAATAACCACAAGTTATGGAAAAAGAGGACAGTAAATAAAACTGCCCAGGTACTTGGTTAGATTAGTGTGGTAGCATAGCGGCCCGTTGAGACGCCACAGGTGAACGCAGCCTTTGTACTGACCAAGTTCCTCCAAACCAAGGAGGGAGAAGCTCCAATCAATCTCGAAAATAGAGGAGTGACTAGAGGGAACGACTCGCCAATGAGACATTGCATTGAGTCTTGTCGCAGTGAACTTAGCCACCTGCTTAGGTACTTGCTTACTCTAGAGGGAAAAATTTATAATGTAATGAAACATTTTAATACATTTGGAATCCCAAATAACGTATCCATACATCCAAACTCCGTAAAACCATAGCTACTAAAGGTGCAATAGTCATAAGAGCCTCTAAGCCTGACTAAATGAAAAGTTCTAAGCGGATAAAAGTTGAATTAACGTCATCATTGTATTAATATGTAGTCGCCGTGTTAGTCTTGTGTTAGTGTGTTGGATTATTAATGTAAGGCCACGGTTCAAACCCCAGATCAGACATTTCCAATTAAACGAAATATGAAGAAAATATTTCTTCGACTACTTTCTCTCTCATGTATTAATTATCAAACACAACATAAGTAGTGTGAGAATCCTGACCAAGGTTGTAATGACCAATTATGTATATATGTTTGTATGTATATTGGTCATTTAGAAGCCTTCTCACATCACTTACGTTGTGTGTATTAATTTTAAGTTAGGTTAGTCAATTTTTCAACCACTTCTATTGTGTGTGTTAATTCTATTCATATGTGGTGGGGGACATACAGTTTAAAGTAAATTTCAAACAACAGATTTTTTGAGAAACTTTCCATGGAAATCTGAACTTTTGCGGAAACCTGCTGAGAAGAAGTCGCCAAAGAAATTTTTTTTGTCATATTTCGTTTTGTTGAAGATGTTTGACCACCTGGGGTTTGAACCATGGACTTCGGTGACTACAGTGACTTAAAATTACATTAAACAAAATAAATGATATCAAGCACGGAGAACAATTGAACGTTAATGTGGTACGTTCATGCATAACAATAACCTTAAGCTCACTTCACGACTTGTAATGTTAAGATGAACAATCGCCTGATCTCCATACAATTGAGAACTTGTGTCCTAAAATTTAAAAGAGTATGGAAGACAAAAATCCCAAAAGTATTGATGAATTGTGGTAAAACTGCGAAATGTGTTGAATCTGTTAGTACTTAGTAAGAGTTTGTCAAATCGATGTAAAAATGTTGTTAAAAATAAACGTCACCCAATGTTGCCATAAAACATTTTAGCAACATTTTTTTAAATATTTATTTATTTATTTATTAACCCTTATGTCAACAGATACATACCCGGGTATGTTTTGTGTTTTTAAATCGCCCTATGTCAGGAAGTAATAACTGTATTAACCTGAAATTTCCTGATATCCTCACTAGTAGTGTTTTCTACCTTATTTCTAGACTTGAGTAAAAATGGCGGATGGGGGTCAAATATGTGGCCATTTTTTGATTCTTATCCCTTACGTCAACAGTTGCATACCTGGGTATGTATAATGGAATATATGAAAATATTTTGATATTTGATGTTTATTGTATTGAATTTACAAATTCTTAATAAAAATATTAAAATTCAATCAAATATAGGAAGACATAAAAAAATATTAAATGCGAATTTTTCTTAAATGCATTTATTACATTGCGGCATATAACTTCAATGAGCGGCACACACGGGCTTGTTGCATAACGTGCGGGATTTGCTGGTTGGCCGACGTTTTGTCCATAAATGGCAATTACCTTTTACTTTCATTCTGCCAGTGCTGTCAGGTTCTTCCACGCTTTTATCTGCAGCACCTCTTACGCTCAAAGATTCCCCACATATGGCTTCAATAGCATTGCGTGTTGAAAATATTTTTGTAACATGTTTATTTATATCTCTCTTTTCTCTTTCCGGCTTCACCAGTTGTTCGCTGAGGCTGTGAAGGAACATTCAACTGCGGCTTGTGGAAGCTTTCAACATTGGGCAACGCGGTCTAGTATATTGTAGAATAAAGCCAATGGCCATCTATTTGTTCGTTGCCTTGTTCAATATTCTACACATATTATATTTGTTGTAATCTAAGATCTAGAGTGGTTTTTTTGGACCTTGCACTTCTTATGAATAATGCAAGGAGTATACCCGATTTTTTTTTGGATGTGAGAGCACAAGGTAATATTGTTACTGAAAATGTAGTTAACTCTACTTCCCGTCCTGTAGATAAAGTGAAATATAGTGGTACAAACACTCGTCTTCTGTTCACTGTACCTAACATTGATAAACTACTGTACATCATTAAACTTTTCGCTACGTTATATGTTGTGAAGAAATTATCACAAACAATATTCCGTCCACTTCCACGAACTTTGACGAACAAGTCCTCCACTACCCTCTTGCCTACGTTTTTTTCTCGGATGCCAGCAATCCAGTATAAATTTTTCCCTTCATTGGATATGATGAGACGGAGTCACATACCCCGATGCGATGTATTGGGTAAACCCGGTACCACGTTTGGACCTGCTATGTAATTGCTGCGTAGATTATCATTCAGTATTAAAAATAAGTCCGTTATGGCTGCAGCTTTGTCGGTTTTTTACGCTGTTGATGTGTGTTTCCGTTATCGAAAAGTATAAAGCGGCTTATATCCCAAAAACGCCGCACGCTTATGAGAGCTCGATATAAGGGATGTGAGGACGTTTTCCATACTGATACGTAACCAGAGTGCGTTACACCACCCAACAAGTAAGTAAAACCAAATCAACACAAAAATAAGTTTAGCAACAAAAGAAATTCCATATAAAATGTATGAACATACCCGGGTATGCTTCTGTTGACGTAAGTATAATTTTTTATCTGTTGACATAAAGGTTAATTATAATACAATTACAAAATATATATTAATTATATAAGAGCGGAGTAACTTGACCATATGCTCGGTGTAGTGTCACAGACCGAACCCACGACCATCGCGATAATAGTCTAGCACACTGCCCACTAGATTACCAGGGCACCCATTTTTTTTAAATATTTTTTCTATACAAAATTGAAACGCTCTAAGGTTTACATTTAAGGACTGAAGAATACATTATCTTTTTTTACGAATGTTTTTATTTATATGTCCACCACTGTGTATATTTCAAAAATGTTTAAAAAACAATATTTTAAGTTTATAGAAATAAATAATTCATTTTAAAATATTTATTTAAGAATCATTACGAAATGGTTTTGCAAGTCCACATGGAATAAGTTTATAAAACTTACCAAGGCTTTTAAGTAGTAAATAGGTTAGTAAACATTCCCAATATGTACAAATATTAACTAGTTTTTCATAACAAAAAATTTACATATTTCTCTATTTACATACCACACCACACTTTTGCAATATTAAGGCACTTCTATTATTCAAACTAAGTCTTACGAAATAAGTATGAAATACTCGTAAATACAAATTCTGAAGAACATATTTACCAGGACGGTAGTGAAATTTAATACCTAAAAGAAAAAAAAGGAAAATATTCAAAAGAAATTTGTGAAAATTTTATTATAACGAGTAGAGAGGATCCAAAGTTTGATTATGATTTCAATGATTTTTTACTACCGTAAATATAGTTTCGTTAGAACGAAATATGAAAAAATGTTTCTTAGGCGAATTTCTCTCAGCAGATTTCTGGCAGAATCTTTGAGAGTAAATAAAATTGCCATGAAAAGTTTTTCAAAAATCTGTAGTTCGGAGACGATTTTAAACTATAGGTTCCGCCACTCATGTATTCAAAATTAACACACACTAAATAAGTGACACGAGAAGCTATGTCGTAATCCTGACGGAAGTTTTGTAATGATGATGCCTGTGTGTATGTAAGTAAATGCGCAGTTTTTTTTTTGAGACCTACACTCAAGAGATGAACGCTATTTATGCAGTGTATTGTGTTGGAATGGTGGAAAGGTAAATTATGGGAGAAAGGAAAGAGCGGGTAGTGTGCGCTTTTTTTTTAATGACCAGCGTACCTTCGTCACTTTTTTCCGAGAACTACCTTTCAGTACCTCGGAACTTGGTGTTTAGCACACTACCAACTGGACCAAACAATATCTGCCTTCAATAACTTTATAATCAAAGAACAGATGCGATTTCTTTTACAAAAATGTCTGCAATTATTCTTCGTTTGTGGAACACATACTTATTGATCGCTAAAATGTGTCTGTAGTTTCTAACAATATTGTGTAAAGCTATCGCGCTTTTTAAATGACATCAAAATGTTTGCGAAAAGAATAGAATAAAAAATACGTAAACATGAAATAGAAACCTCAATAAAATATTATTTTTTGTGTATAGTATCCAAAAAATGATTGTAAGTGATGTCACCAAAGAAATTCCTTTTTACAATAAAAATGATTATTGAAATATATTTAATGGTTATTGAAATATTGTTTTCGTTAGTAACATAAATAAATGAGGTAATAAAAAAAATTTGAATTTATTGGTATTTACATGTTGGATTTAGTACGAAGGAAAAGCGACTTGTTGATAAACCACAAGATGCATTGTGTTTATGAAAATTATATTCTATGGGATTATAATTACCCTTTAATTAAGTCTGTATCAACTCTTCTATTTAAATTTGATAGGCTGGTTGTAAAAAATACTCCCAAATAGTCAAGTTGTACAAGTTTTAGGTATCGGGGCTTGAAGCACAATCTGTCAAATGGTTGTCATTTATTTAGTCTGCCAAAATCACCGTCACGGATATAGCATTCAACTACACGTACAAATAATAAAATTGTTTTATCAAAACATTTTTTGACCATGGATTCGATGAAATTGTTTGAAGCAACAAAATACATTAAAACGGCGATAGACAAGTAAGTGAGAACGCAACAACAAGCAATGTGAACAAAACAACAATGAAGTCGCAATAGAGTTCTTGAGAAGGCGAAAACACGAACATTCTACTTCAAGAACCTTCATCAGACTGTTCACGTGAGCATATGAAAAGGCAAGACAAAGCAGGCAACGAGTAATAAGAATTCAGTCAGTCTTATGTGAAGAGGCGTTGCGTGTGAAGAAAATAGTCGTGGTTTGAAGATCTGAGTGGCGGCCCTCTTAGATGATAGTCAACTCCGAACGACAAATTTTTTAGAAACTTTTCATGACAATTTTCTTTTCCTCTTAGAATTTTTTCCAGAATACTGCTGAAAGGAAGCTGTTGAAGCTATAATTTTACATATTCTGTTATGTTTGAAATGTCTTAAACCACAGGCTCACATCTAACAAGGCAAAACACCAGCTATTAGACTGAGACGAGTTCAAAATTAATCAGCGGAAAAAAATTCATTTTCTGTGTATCTAAACGCACATAAAAAGGAATTGGCCGAAATCTCCTAAGGCGGTTTCTCTATACATCGACTTTTAATTTGCAATATGCAATTGAAAGTAAAATTTGCCAAAAAATCTTTCCTTTAATGCATTCGGAAAGTTGTCGCTATTGCTAATAAACCTTTGACTTCAATTCTTTTACCAATTGAATCGTGGGAAAAATACAGTGAAGTCACGAAAACGTTAATCTCCACAAATATGAAAACAGAAGAAAATAGTTTTTTGTATATTAATTTCATAAAGCTTGGTACCAAAATCAACGTTATTCTATGCACAACTAGAATTACACGAATTTTCCATGAAAGAATCTCTCTTTAAGTGATTATAGTTGTATGTAAGTAATGGTAGTTTTTAATACTGAATTTAAAGAATTCTTCTAAAAGAGGTACATTTGAAGTTGAAAAGAAAACGCTTTTAGAAAATCTTTACGAAATAAAATTGAGAGTGAATATGAGAGAGTTTGGATTGCATAATGATAGACATTACAACGTCAATTACTTCTATTTGTCTTAACCAAAGAAATGTTTTTAGATACGAAAATACAAAACTTACGACTTATGCTATAAACACAATAAACGCAACGCAGCAAACGCAGTAATCTCTCAAAGATAGAATATACGGGTGCATATGGAAGTGATTATTTTAAAATTAGCACGAAGCAAGAAAAGATTGCTTTGATTTTATGGTAATTTCTATTTTTATTCACAGCAGTGAGAGAATTAGTGCTGACAGTGAGAGGATTTACGCTGGCGATGTATGAAATATAACCCCAAAAACCATTTTAGTGGCACCATTGATTACTGAACTGTTAATATTTTATTTGTTTTGCTTATGCTTTGTTGTCGCTGTTTAGTAATTATAATTATTACGTATGCAAATTACCTTAAGCTGCAATTGCAAAATTGGATTATGTAACAAGTATAACGTACATTATTCCCCCGAAATACGGAGCGATTGGTCCAAAAAAAAAGACGTAAATCGAAACGAAGTAAATTGAGACTACGCACATTGGGGTTTTTGATGCCTAAAATGGGAATTAATTTTAAAATGAAATTCTTGAGTGTCAAATATTTTATTACATGAGCTAAAAGTACACAAAATTCTGCGTCACTTTCTTAAAAAATGTGTCTCTTGCAAGTACCCTTACATTATTACGTCTTTTTGAAGTTTGAGTTTTTTTAGGTTTCCCGCGTCTATCTGGTGTTAAGCGAAGTAGATCGAAAGTTGATTTCGAGGATTGTAGTTAGGTTAGTTTAGGTCATAGTGGTAGCTCTGTTATCACAAAGCTCACTTGAGCACGCATAGCGGCCCGTTGTGATGCCACGAGTGAACGCAGTCCCTGTACTAACCAAGTTCCACCAAAATCAGGGAAAAGAAAGAAGATGGTCAGCGTTAGGGCTGCACAGAGGATTGTAGTGAAAGAAGCAAAAACCAAACGACCAAGGAGTTAAGGAAAGAAAATTCTTCATCTTTGCTGGGAGCACGCAACGCACATGAGCCGTCGAGCAGAAGGTAAAACAAAAGCTTAAAAAATGGTCAAAAAAATAACTACGTCTTCGCCAAAGAAAGTAGAAAAATTACACAAATCTTTTTTACACCCCTCTTTAGTCACCCAAATGTCTAGAGAAGAAGCATTGAATATATTTTTAAAAGATTATTAATAACTTCGGACCCTGTCATATCAAATATAAGAAAAATAAAAGAAAAAACCCCTCATAATTTGCCTTTAGAGCCAAAGCGTTTACTGTTTTCATATTCATTTTTGTTTTCTTTTAGCAAACAAAGTAGCATTTATACATATAGTAAGTATAATAACTAATATTACAAAAAAAAGTAGCTTCAAAAAATTCTAGTAATATATCGTCACTGAAAATGCAGAAGGGCGAAACAACACTTTTCAAAATTTTACAGAAGAGGAAAAACCCAAATGAAATGAAAACTTGTTTGATGCTCAAAATGATTTATTCTAATTTGTATTAACATTTCTATGTTCAATTCTAATTTTATCTGGTTGGTAGATAATCTTTAAGAGTAGGATTATAAAATTTTGTCGGAACATATATTTTGAAGCAGTACACCAGAATCAATCAAAAACTCAATTTTGAATTTTTTGGTTGTTAGGTATTTCAGGTCACGATTTTTTTTATTATGGATTTATGTTCTTTAGGCGAAATAAACTAAAAAAATTAAAAAAAACAACCGGGCCAGCTCACACGATTTAATTTACATTTTAGGCATCGAAAACCCCATTGTGCGACGTAAATCGAGAAATTGTTGTATATAAATATAATAATTTATCCTAAAAGTCTTCAAAAGGAAACTATCGATTAAAGCAATATTTTTAGAAATATCAAAGAAAATAAGACGAACGTTTGTCTGTCCGTAATATGCTTTTACTTATGAAATCAATAATAAATTGTTACTCATAAAATTATCTACAACAAAATCCTGGAATGCTTAAGCAATCATTTATTTAACTTTTTCCCCGAAAACCTACAATCTTCATAAATAATAATAAATGTCGTATTGTTATGTACAAAGAATGATTAATACATCATTGAATACAAAGTAATTTATGAAATGGTTTTAAGCGATTTCAAATCATTATTGCAATATCAATTATAATAGAAAAACTAAATTTTGGCATGTGTACTACTGGCCGTTAGTTCACTGCGACAATATAAGAAAAAAATTATAAATTTAATAATAGTTATCCTCTTTCGCTCTGTAAAGATGGGTATAGTAATGAAGGTTTACAAAGTTTTGTAATTTACGATATACATTCAATCATGTTCCAATTGCTTTACTTAATTGATCATTACATGCAACTCTTTAGTGACGATTCCGACTTAGTTTCTCACAGAACTTAGGTTGTGGGTGTCAATTTATATCCATAAGCGGCGGGAGCTAAACTTTAAAGTCGAATCGGAACGACAGATATCTGAAAAACTTTTTATGGCAATTTTATTTACTCTCAGAGTCTTTGCTAGAAATCTGCTGGGAGGTAGTCGTCAAAGAAATATATTTTCATATTTCGTTTTGTGCAAATATCTGACATAGGGTTTGAACCGGAATCTATCCACTAACGAATAGACTGCGGCGACAAGTTTCCAAAAAAATTAATACGTTTTAGGGACGTCAATTGGCAGGCAATATAATGTGGCGTTAGCTTTTTTGTGGGGCTACGGCAAAGATTGCATAATCACTGATAATTCCCCAACATTTCAACATTCGTAAAGTAATCGCCGATATACCCAGACACAATTGTATTTATTCAGTCTGTTAAAACGGCATCGGAAAGATTTTAACCTGCAAAGGTTTATTCACAGAAATCATTGAGCTTATAAAAGTTATAATTCCAAATGTGGCACACTACATGAGCGATCATTATAGATGCAAATCATATCATAGTGGAAAAAAAATTAATAAGTGAGAAAATAATTATTACGTCTGATTTACATGGTCACCTTGATGATCACTGATACAGATGATAAACTAAAGATTTGTGTTGGACTTTAAGTAATTATACAGTGTTCACCGGATATAATCACTCTGAATATAATAATTGCCCGTTAAGTCGCATTGAAATTTAAGCAATCTTGATGTTTGCTTCAGGGTCTACTGAAACTATTTCGATATATGCATTCCACTTTTAAGAATACCCCTATAAACGAGTATGTACATATTTATGTGCGGGAAAATGTGTCTCGAATTTTAAATTTACGTAAAAAAATTCGTTTATTTGCAGCCGCTTTGCGCCAACTTTCTTCCCAAAATTGATCCCTAGTCCGCAGTCCGTGCAATTAAACGTTTCTGAATTTCTTTAGTCATTGTAAGCAAATATTCATAAGACAGATTTATTGTAAAAATAGTACAAAATTTGATAGCGCAGTGCAATTCCATTGAATGCTTTCAATCTCCTTGAGTCAGAGGTTGCATTCTGTTCCATCCGAAACACATCATCCACTGAGGAAAGGCAATCTCAAATAATAGATTTCTTATAGAAAACCTACAATGCGCCAATGTTCACATTTCGTAATTTGTAAAGTTCTTTTTCAATTAATCTGACCTAGTGCAGTTCTCGTATACTGAAGTATACTGAATTTTGTGACAGAAGAGAATGACATAATTATGTATTGCCAGATTCGAAATAACCAATGAATCAAATTGACTCAAAATAGATGGCCACCCTATAGAATTCTATAGGCCTGATAGCACGGGACTATTTCCCTCGGGTGTAGGCTTTCGACATAAGAATTCCCCGCTTTTAAGCATTGTCTTGCAAGCATTTTTGAAAATGTAAATTTCTTTTATTGTCTTGGCAACATTTCAACTTTTTCAAGAGGTGCCGTCGGTGACACTGACGTTTCCCGCTAATATTTAATTTCTTAGGATATGGAAGGCACTTGCACAAATATTCTTCGCTTTAGTAAAATATTATAAACTAAGGGCCATTATTACAATTTGCCGTTAACTAAAGGCAGGATTTTAAAGGGCAGTTAACTTCATTTTATTATTATGAGATTAGATAAAAGTGAGCGTTAAGCTATAGGGAAGATCATCCTACCTTTAGTTAAGTTAAAGTTCACTTTATCTTTGAACTTGCCATATTATTTATATTATTTTCAATATAGTAACTTGAAACATGAGAAATAAACGTTAATACGAGTATTTTAATAGTTTTCCAATTAAAAATGGATATTGACATATTCATTATATTCGTTTTAAAACAAAAAACACAAAAATAAAAAGCTAAAACCTCAACACACAAATTTTATAAATAAATAAATAGGCACTTCGTTGCCACTGCGTTTTTAAAGCACTTGTTCAATTGACAGTGTTATCGACATTGCTCCTGCACTGCCATATTTTTGAAATAGTTCACTTTATTTTATCTCTAGGCTATAAGGTCCTAAGTTTGATTACTTTTCAGCCTTATAAGTATAAATACAACAAATCTTAAAAGTTTTTAACTCTCATTAAAAAAAGTTATCGAATTAAAGCATGTTAAAGGAAAAGAATAAACCTACCTATTGTTATGGAAAGAAGAAAACAAAAATAAGCAAGAAAAAGTAAAAAGAATCAAATAATCAAAAAACCTGCATATGTATGTATTAAAAAATAAAAATCATGGCAAAACAAACAGTTCAAGGTTGCAAAAAAAAAAAAGAAAATGATGATAAAAAAATATACCATTACAATCTACTTTTATTTCTATTGTTGTTGTGAATGAAAAAATAATATTTTCCCACTTTCATAAACATATCACACTATATTTGTATTTATGCGTTTTAGATTTGGATTTTCGTTTCATGTCTTCATTTTTTTGTTTTGTATTATATTTCGGTTAGAGTCTCATTTTTAAAGAGGGTATAACAAACAGAATATAAAGTCATTGGAAGTCATGTAATATTAATGATTTTGAATTTATACACACACTGAAAGAATTTTACCTTAAAGGCGTAAATCTTCGTATTTTTTTCTACAATAAAGTCAGTACAATACAATGCAACACAATAGTAAGAAAATTTTAAAACAATTCAAAAATTTGGAGAAAGTTAAGTTCATTTTTGCAATGCGTAATACTACAATTACAATAAAAACAACGCAGCAAACATAAAAATATCTCAAAAATAGAATACCTGGGTGTACACTGTACATGGAAATGATTATTTTAATGGCAACACGACAACAAGCAAATTGTTGCGAAATTGCTGTGTTCGGTGCGTTGGGTTTATTGTGTTTATAGCACAACATGCTGGTATATTTTGCAATAATTTCAAAGTTTAGAAAATTTAAATGGAGTTTATTGTCATCATTTCCAAATTAGTGTATTTTGTGTGCTACCAAGATTTACTTTAACATCCAACCCACCCTCACTAACTACAGTGCCATGTTAGCAATTTCTTGAAACTGTTTCAATTTTTGGAATGAACAAATAATCCCACAATAATTATTTTTTCTTTATATTGTTGCCATTTACGTTTTATTTTTATACATCATATTCTAACAATGTATGAAATTTAATCTGCGGGTTAAATAAAATGAAATTTGGCAGTTTCATTTTTAAGACTCATGTACACAACATGTACATAAGAACAAATACAAGGTTTATTCAAAAAATAAATTAACTACATACATATGTATTTATCTATTTTAATCAAAACTACGTCCTACTTCTCTACTGTATGCGGATAGGATGGATCATCAAGTAAGCTCGAGGATATTTGAATGGAAGACATGTTTTCAGATAAAAATAAGTTTATTTTTCAAAATGGTAGTCCCGTAATCAAAAAGGATTTGCAGTGAAGTAGTTATAGTGTAGCAGGTAGTGTGTTGGCTTATTAGTTCAAACCCCAGGTCAGACATCTTGAACAGAAACGAAATATGAAAAATATTCGTTGCGGCGTCTTATTTATTCTAAGCAGTCTTTTGGCAAAAACTTTGAGAGTAAAATAAAATAACCATGAATAGTTTCTCAAAAATCTGTCGTTCGGAATCGACTTTAAACTGTAGGTCCCGCCACTCATGTATAAAATTAACATACACAACATAAATGGTGGGATAAGCTAGGCCGTAATCCTGACTGAAGGGTTGTAATAACCAATTATGTATGTATGTATGTTATGTATTAAATTTATATTTTACAAATGCATTTCATTTGAGCATATCAAACACATATTATTTTTATGTAAAATAATAAAAAAAATTCAAAAAATAAATAAAGAACTCGGTACTCGTTTAGTTGGAAACAAATGTATTCAGTATAAGATAAGAAAAAATAAAATAAATCCGTTGTAAACTTCTTATCAGAGATCAGCAATGAATCGTTTTTTCGCTACTCATAAGTACTCACGAAATTTTGATTATGAGTGAGTCAACGGTACTGAAATTCAACTACTCTGATTCATTCGTACCCACTACAACATTGTTTTATAAGTGCAGGTTAAATTGAGTATGAATACAACGTTGACATCAAACTCATAACATTCGAAATATGTTTGATTCATACGCCTACTCATTCAGATTCATAAATATAGAAAAATATTTATAATACTCATAAATGATGTCTTAGTTGTTGTTGCATTTACAAAAAAAGAAGAAAGAAAAAGACAAAGACAACAAGCAAAGCAAATACACAACCTTCTAGTGAGTATTGTAGTGTTCGTATGCGAATCATACTTATTTTGTGATTCTTGTAAATGTCATGAGTCATGGAGAGTCGAAACCAACAACATCATACGTATTGTTAAATATGAGTACGATGAGTGCTTCAAACTTTGAATATGAGTAGTATGAGTATAATATTAAAATAAGTATGAATGCGTCTAAGTATCAGAATTTGTGATTGTGATTTGTGATTTTTGAATACTCATTGCTGATCTCTGCTTCTTATGAAGTAGTTTGAAAATATTTCAACACATTTCGCATGTTCAAGAAGTTTTAGATGAGCTGGGGCTTTCGGAAAAAGAAGAAATACCAACAGATATTGTTTTAGTTCCCCCTATAGAAACGGCTGAACAAGATACAGATGCTGATTCAAACAATTATGATACAGAAGTAACTATTTGGTTGCTGTTCTGAATGTTGGGCCATAACATAACATACTTGGTATTTAAAAGACAATGCGCAATTATTTTTTAAGATCATGTTGTGTACCAACATTTAAAAGAGGTAGACTATCTCGTACTCAAAACGATGCAATAAATAGCCTCCATTTAGATTGAAAGGAAAACATTATTATAAGAGGTGAGTCAAAATACCATCGCTGCAAAGTTTGTCCTTGTCGGACTTCAAAAATGATGTGCAAAAAATATAAAATACACTATAAAGTGTACAATTAAATTTTTACCATTGAAAGTGTTATGTTTACCAAGAAGACGAGAGATATTAACGAGTAGGAGAAGATATGTTACTTTTGCGCACTCACAAATTAGTAAGTTGTCACATAAGTTCAAACACCATTTCAATGTCAAAGTACAAACTTCTATAAGTTCTGCTTGGAGTTTAGTTTATTGTGTTCGCACAAGTTGCGGCATACAGTGGGCGCGTTTTGCTAAAATGTAATTGCACATGGTGACACTATTTACAAGATGTAATAGCAGCGAATAATAGCCTTTAAAATCACTAACTAAGGTTTATATCGTATTTAGGAGGTCAGTTAACATGTCTGATCAATATAGAGTGATAGTCAGATGAAGTGCAGGTACAAATAATGCGTTATTTTTTAACCGTTTGGGTTTTGAAAATTGAGAAAAAAAACGCATAAAATTCGTGTGAAATATTAATTTGAAGCAATAAATGAATGACTGTCATTTACTTTTCAAAGATCATTTCATTTATGTGTTGCCAGCTGCAAAGGCTTTGGTGGTCCATCCAGCAATTTTAATTCTGGGTATTTATTATTTATATTTACGGTATTTCGTGCGGTAGCTTAACAATGGCAGCTGAAATATTATTTTCCAGGGAAAGGTTTGTCCCTGTAAAGGAGAAACTTCACTCAATACCATACAATTAGCCGAATAGGGTCATATTGTATGAACTTTTCAGTTCACCAATTTAGCCTGTCAAAGGTTTCATGGTGACCCATGTCGTGTGGTTTATATCCAATTTTTTCATTTTTGAAAGCAAAGGTTAGAATTCATCACATGGTAACTTGCTCTATGGACTGTATGTAACGTTATGACTTTCATCGTTCATTGAAAAATACATCCAATGATGTCGTTGGTGCACTAAAAGACCTTGCGTCTTTCAAGGTGCTTTGGAGTTCATCACACGATACCTAACGCCGCAGCCTCTAACACTATGAATTTTATCGTTCTTGATGAAGTACTGTGCAATGATGCTGTCGGCTAATTGACCACACTAAACAGTGATTCGTTCAGCGTGCGTTGTAGCTCTTTAATTGTTTTTGGCTGCATTGAGACAATCATTTACTTTTGTTTTTATGTAACCGATTTTATATAGAACAACATTTCTAGTACAGTACAGAATTTTGAGAACAGAGGGTCTTTTCCTAGTTGTAAGACATTCAACTTTTCTCCAAATAAGGGCGATTTCAAACATTTTTAACTGTACTTGATGCCTCTAAGTGTTTCCAGCTCTATGCGAGTTACACTAATAATTTCCTTTCGAGTTTTTATTGCACCGGGTTTGGCGCTGCCATGTGTGCTCATATATGTAGTTGTACATTGGAAATGCTCTGTGGCCAAAATGTTTTCAATATTGCACAGATACTGCGATTGGAAATACCAGGAGCGAGTTAATCTCATGTAATACTGGAACATACTATTAAATTTGGAGGGATGAAAACAAATACTATGGCTTGTAGTCTAATTTGATTGCCGTACCCTAACAAAACAGAAGTAAAGATTGGGATGTCCCAGTAGTTGGTTTTTGCTTAACTAGTCTCTGTTTACAAATGGAAATTATCATTTACGGTTTTCATCATAAGTATGTGTTATGGTATTTGCCTACCAATCCATATGTAAATAAGATTCATGGTATGTTACTGTATTAGCTTGTGTAATCCGTACATCACTCTGTACTATGACAGGGATTTTGCTTTTTCTTTAGCATCTAATAAGTATAACTACACCGTTAAATAGGAATGAATCAAATGGAAACCTTGAAAACTTAATTCACCATTTTGACAGTTTAGTTACATAAGCAGTTTTCCCTTCTGTGCTAAGTGTCTCCATAGCGTAACTCGTTTGCAATCATCTAATTTTTGTTTTTGACAAGATTTGTTTTTCTTTTTTGACAAACTGTGAAAGGACATATAAACTGATCTACAACTGTGTGTATCATACGTACGTGTATGGTAAGGGTAGTGCCATGCATGTATTAGATAAGCTGCGGGTTTTGCTTTGATGGTATTTGTAAAACTATGGATACGTCTAACTGCGGTTGTATATACATATGAAGGATTATTCACATTTGTATTCACCTAATGCCACCGCAACTGGTGTCATAGTTTAGTAAAGTATTGTGTCGCCAAGTTATATACGATGTTGGTTGAGGAATTTTCGATATGACACATTGCAGTTCAATAGTACTGCCAGCTTTATAATATGTACTTCTCTGGTGTAGTTGAACCACGCTCGTTAAGTATCTCGACATGAGGAACTGTAAATACAAGTAAAACATATACACGTACATGTAATAAAAGAGAATTGCCATTCTATGTATGTACGTAAGTGAAGTCTGTGGTTGTGTTAAATTTACGAGTGGTGAGGTGTGTTGATGTGTTGATGTAAGTGGAAATGAATATAAACAAACCATTTAAACGTAACGTCAAATAATTGTTAACGATGTAAAAATAGGCATTTCATGTACGAGTAAGTATGTGTCGAATGGTGAGAAACATGTACGTTGTATTTACTCCATTATGATGGTAGTATCCTGAGGCGTTTTGGAGCATGTCATGGAACACTTTAAAATCATGCTGTAATGTAAGGGATACCACGATTGGATTCATTATTAAAAACCTGAGTCATTGGATTGAATTGGAAAAATATTCTATAAAAGAAAGCATAAAGCAAAGTCATTATGAAGGAAGTCAATCTCCAAACATGTGCCCTCAGGCAGTGACCAGTGAACAATTCAAATGTTATGAATATTTTCTTTGAAGGAGGGTTGAATTAAATCGAAAATGGATTGACAATTCTCTAACATATTGAAATCAGTTTAGTCAATAACAGCCAAATGGGTTAGTAATTGTTCCAAAATGTAAGTTGGGACTTTTCTTCTCTACCGAATTCATCATGTTCAATGCAACACTTCTGATAAACATTTTTTAAGAATGTGGCATCAGGTATGTAATTATGCGGTGGTTTTTATGAGGCCTTTATAGCTAAGCCTGAGCAGTAAAAACAAAGATTAATTACGTCCATAAAATTCGTTTGACAGCAGTTACATACTGTTTCGACTCCCTATGATTTACTTCTTCAATATTTTGGCTTTTTTACAGTCTTCCTAGAATTTCCAAATATTTTTTATCTGGTCAGACTTACCGTCTGACACTTTCCACATTTGTCAAAATATTTTTAAACTTCCAGATTGTATGAATAATATTAAGAATAACGTCTGATAATTCATGTGAAGACTATGTAGGTCGAATAAATGATAACAAAATCCAAGGTAACAAACTCAGTATTAATGTATAGGTTAACAGTTGGGAAAGCACCACTTAAAAATATGGCTAAGACGAAACAGGTACCCATATGTTTAGGGACGTCTGGTATTACAACAGGCATTTTAAGAAGAAAGAAACTATTGCATCTGCACCATTTGTTAAGAAATATCCACAGGCCTTGAGAGTCCAATCCGATAATCGGTTGGAATATTAACTAATCCGAATGGTGATAAATCTAAATTACAACGAAGTCAATTAAACGAATACCACAAGAAATCTACCCATGTGAGATGCTGCCTACTCCTTCAAAAAATTAATGCTTCCCCTAATGGTATAAAGATAATATTTCAGTCGTAGAAATCCGACCAGAGTCTTATGAAGGACCACACTCACCGATACAAATAAAAACTAAAACAAAAATTAAATAAATTGAAAAGGCGTGGTGTTAGTATTGTTGCGAAGACTGAAGGGATATTAAGTACCTAGTTTCGAAAAAGAAAACTAAACAACAACAACAACAAAGAATTACAATAATAAAAAAAAATAATAACAATATGAACATAACGAAAAATCGAAAGAAAATAATTACAATAACCAAACAAGAGTAAGACTCTCGAAGTTGCCATACCAAAAATAAATAAAACATCAATAGACAATTGAGTAGCACAGACCTAACTCGTACAACAAAACTTATACTCTACAAGACGCTCATCCTACCCGTGCTTCTTTATGGCGCAGAGGCACTGATGCTCCGGCGAGACGTATATTTGAGGTGGGGATTAGCGGAAGTCGGCGAAGAGGATGATCTTGTATCCGTTGGAAGGACCAAATCGAGGAAGCCTTGTCATCGATTGGTGTGACCAACTGGTATAGGCGCGCAAGAAGCAGAGGCGCCTTGAAGGATGTGTTTCGGCAGGCCGAAATTCGTTAACCGGGTTGTTAATTGCCAATTAAGTAAGTAAGTAAATAGAGGAAAGTTTACCAGTGTATAGCAAACAAAATTGCAACATGTATACACTTTAAAATTTGATATTGGCAGTAAAGGTATTGCGTAATAAATAAATAAATATTGTCTCATAAAATATTAAAAAAAGGATTTATTTAAATAAAGAAATAATAAGAGATAACTGTAAATAAATTATTTTATTTCAAAATATCAAATAATCTGGTCCACAGAAAATACTAGGAGCGCGTGGTTTAAACCTCAGTTCAGCCAATTAAAAAAATTATTCTTCGGCGACTTCCTCTGAGCAGTTTTCTGGCAAAAACTCTGAGAGTGAAATAAAATCGCCATGAAAAGTTTCTTAAAAATCTGTCGTTAGGGGTCGAGTTTAAACGGTGAGGGTCGCCAGTCACGTATAAAATTAACACACACAACACAAATGGTGTGAGAAGCTAAGTCGTAATCCAGACTGAAGGGTTGTAATGACCAATTATGTGTGTACGTAAGTATGTATGCTACATTAGAATATTTCTTATATGGTAACCATTGAATTTTCGCTTTCTTTATCCCTTCGTATAATTTTATGAAAAATGTCTAGAAAACCAATTGTACACTTATTCTCAAATGGAGCTCACAATTTTTTTAATTATATATTGAAAAATTCATTTCAAAAATATTTAATTTTATTCGTTATATCCTCACATGTGTATAAAGTCTTCATCATCATCATCGTGCACGATCTACAGTTCAAATAAAAAAATAATATGAAATTAAAGGAAATTAAAAAAAAAATACATGATTTTCGGTTTAGAAGTTATACTCCCAGATAGATGTTGAAATGTGAGTACATTGAGATTTCTTGACATTCGACGACTTGGTCACATTTTTATTATTGTTGTAATTGTTATTTAGCTGGGAGTTTTAAATAAAAATCCAAATTTTTACCTCAGGATACATTCCTCCTTACTCGTATGAGGGTATTGTGGGTATTCTTTCATAATGTAAATGTACATCGTTGTAAGAAATATATTGTATATCCACATACAAATGTAAACATATACATGTACACATACATGTGTGTACATATTTTAGAGGGTCGTTATATGTATGCGTATTTCTTTATTTTTGTAATAAAATGTTTTCATATGATGCGAAATGAATGACTGACTGTGTGTCTGAACTGACTGTATGCTTGAAGAACTTGTCGTTTGTGTTATATGTATAATACATACATACATTAGCATGTATGTATGGTACTTCTATAAAATGTATACAATATTTCTATCTATGTGAGTATGTGTGCATGTATGCTTGTGTTTGTTTAATATTATTGTATTGGTTGGCTCTAAAAAGTCTAATAACGTACGAGCATGATCCAGTATGTAATATAAGTGAGTGTGGGTCTTTATAAATTCAGTAGCCTGAAGGCGACAAATTTCAAATTGTACTGTAAATGAAGATGTGCTCTTGACTGTTTAACTTCTCATCATTCGCGATATTTTATTTTTTTATTTTACAAATGCACAAATTCTAGTCCAAATAATGCTATACACTGAGAACAATTTTAAAGAAAAGAACTGCATTGTTGACTTACTGACACCCATAGCCTAAATATTTTATTTTTATTGAGATTGCAGGTCCCATTCAAATTATTTCAAGTGGGATTTGAAGTTCTTTGCTCAAGCAGAGAGTTTACAGAAATAAGAAACTTTTAAACTGTAAACCCAAAGCGGATAAGAGAAAAATTCCAAATATTTACGAATATGTTTAAAAAATGAACGGATACTTTGGAAACGGACTTTTTGCAAATTTAAGCTTCCAACGAATTAAAGTTCTAAACCAACAAATATTGGATATTCAATTGCAAAATTTAAACTCAGTATTCTTATATTGTATTTGAAATGGCCTTTAACACACCTAAAATGTGTAATTTAGTTGGATTATTATTCTTATTATCCTGCGGAGGTGCCTTAGTATTTTTCGTTCTCTTGTACTGCTCCAAAGCTTCATAGGGTATCCGTATGATGTCTCTTCCAAGCCTATTAGATACATGATTGCTCGTTACAGACCTTCAGTCAAGATTAATATTCTAACACCACTTATGTGGTGTGTGTTAATTTTATACATGAGTGGCCGGAACCTACGGTTTAAACTCGACATATTCTTGATAAGCTTTTTTATGTAAATTTCGTTTACTTTCAGAATTTTTTGGGTTCAGTACTGAATTGAACACATCTTTTGATGGCATGAACTTTCGCTTGGAAGATAACTGCGAATTTCCGAATGGGTTCGGAATAAAAAACTTCTGCTCCTGTTCCAAGATATGTTCTTGACCCATTTGTATACCACAAAATAGTTCTTTTTTAAAGGTGTATGCAACTTCCGGATGACTGCATTCATTTTGTCTATAAGTCTCATTGGGTAGCATCTCCCAAAGTCATAGAGGTTCAGTTAAGTCGTGGTAACACTTAAGGAGAGTGGATATTATTCGTTGCAATTTTTGAGTATTCTATGAGCAAATCTAATACAATGCATTTTGCAGGCCTCTACGGAATTTAAATTTACCCTATTATGAGAGCTCGGCAGATGTTAAGACAAATCAAACACATTAAGGAATAGGAATAGGAAAGGCTACCGTACACTATAAAAGTGCGTACTAAAAACAATTTGCAATGAATGTCATTTTTTGGAAAGATAGAAATTCCCTATCAAACAAACAGATAAATTGAAATTGTTAAGCATGTGAACTATGAGCAGTTAAGAATCGAAACACTTTTGTGGCTTTAAGGGAATGTTGTACGAAAAGTCTTAAATTTGTATGTTTTTTTTCTATTCGCTCTAATTTATTTCAACACATAAATGTTGCAGATAAAAAACATGTTCATGTTCTACGTACATACAGTAAAGAAGAAGAAAGAGAAAGAAAAAGAAAGAAAAAAATCGTTTTGCTTATATGAAGTTTGTCTAATTTTTGATGACCAAATTTCAGAATGCAGGCCAAAGCAATCACCATCAAAATCAACGTTATCAACACCAACATGGCTGCTTAAATGAAAAGGCAACCATGTTATGCCCTCTAACAGTAAAGGTATACACGAGAGTCTTACAAAGAACTGAACTGAACTCTAGAGATTCTGCCATTTTGAACGAGGAGGCCTAGACGTACTCTAAATGGAAATGGACTATGTGACTATTTCTTATTTGAATTTATCTTTATTGATTGTTATTAGTTTGGATTAATTCGTTCATTTGCCAAAGGGACATTTTCAGTGGAATATTTAAAAAAAAAATAAATTGAAAATTTTTTAAACCCTTTTTTCATTTTCTCTTCCTTTTCCTTTTTTTATTTGCAAATTTACTCTTTCATCAAAGGATAGTACATCACGTCTCTCCGAGCAGAGGCCGAATGAACAGAACTAAAAATAATGGTGAAAAAGGGTTATTAGCATTCGCTTAAAGAGTCATGAAAAGAAAAACAAATTAAACAAAAAGTTATTGGTGTTGATGGTTTTTCGAAACGGAGGGAATTAAATTCAATTGATGCAAATATCTTTGCTTTAAGATTTAAAAGTTGAAATAAAATACTGTTACGAAAATGGAAACGGTGTACATCGTTCAACATTTAAACGAGAAAAAGCTACACAAACAAATACAACGAACTTGTTACAAATAAACCAACAACATCAGTATGAAAGAAAAGGGGACAGACAAGTAAGCGAGAACGCAACAACAAGCAATTTGAACAAAATGCGCAACTAACAATGAAGTTGCGATAGAATTCTAGAAAAAGCGAAACCCTGAACGTTCGACTCCAAGAACCTTCATCAGTGATTACGTGGGCATATAAAAAGGCAAGACAAAGCAGGCAACGAGTACTAAGAATTCAGTCAATATAGTGTGCAAACGCGTTGGGTGTGAAGAAAACAGTCGTGGTTTTAAGATCGCCGTTGAAAATATCTGCGTTGTAAGCAAAGAAGAATAGCGAACAAGCAATTATTGTTGTATTCGGCAAGTTGTAAACGGTGGCACACAAAAGTAGTGCGAACAATAAAGAATTTAATTGAAACTAAACACAAATTTATTTTTATTTTGTTTGCAACCAACGAACTCATATTTCAAACGTTTTTAAAAAGGTAAAAACGTAACAATACCATGTTCCACAACGGTGTTGGATGCTCTGTTGGATTTAAATTCGTTGCCCGTGGTAGTAAAGACCTGAGCTTTGGAAATTATAGTTAGGTTGATGAGAGACAATTTGAATAAGAAATTCATTGCGGAATTTCGTGACGTAAGCATTTGAATTGACAGAACCAATAGATTCTTTGTGATTTTGATAAGGTCTTCGCAAGGAAACTTGTGAATAAAACTGAATGGAGTAATTCTGAAATCAGCATACTTTCTTAAAATGTGGACTATCCAATCAGCACTTTCAGTAACTGTCTTCTGTCCAGACAGAAACTCTATAACTTCAGGAAATGCTCGCAATGAGACTTACTGACAAAAATGAATGAAGTAATCTAGAAGCTGCATAGTCCTTTAAAAAGATAACGATTTTGTTGTAAAGGGTGTTTTTATAGAGGTATAGAACTTTAAGTTGCAATAAAACAACGATGGATTATTCGATTGACATGAATTTTATTTATCCGAAAGATAATCTTGTGGCATTACATTTTAAATATAATTTCTGGCATATGAACGCCACGGCTGGCGTGGATGTAGTCCAATCTGGACGTCCAATTTTCGATGACTTTTTCCAACATTTGTGGCCGTATATCGGCAATAATACGGCGAATATTGTCTTCCAAATGGTCAAGCGTTTGTGGCTTTACCGCATAGACCAATGACTTTACATAGCCCCACAGAAAGTAGTCTAGCGGTGTAAAATCACAAGATCTTGGAGGCCAATTCACAGGTCCAAAACGTGAAATTAGGCGGTCACCAAACGTGTCTTTCAATAAATCTTTTGTGGCACGAGCTGTGTGGCATGTTGCGCCCGCCGTCTTGTTGAAACCACATCTCCTGGACATCATGGTTATTCAATTCAGGAATGAAAAAGTTAGTAATCATGGCTTTATACCGATCACCATTGACTGTAACGTTCTGGCCACCATCGTTTTTGAAAAAGTACGGACCAATGATTCCACCAGCCCATAAAGCACACCAAACAGTCAGTTTTTCTGGATGTAACGGTGTTTCAACATACACTTGAGGATTACCTTCACTCCAAATGTAGTTTGTTGACGTAGCCATTCAACCAGAAGTGCGCTTCATCGCTAAACAAAATTCACTTATGAAAATCGGGAACAACGGTAATCTCGTTTTGGGCCCATTCGACGAATCTACGCCTTACTTGATGATCGTTTGGCTTCAAATCTTGCACGAGTTGGATTTTGTAAGCACGCAAACCAAGATCCTTCCGCAAAATCTTCCATAAAGTGGATGGACACAGATCCAATTCCTGTGCTCGATGGCGGATGGACTCATTCGGGTCTTCCTCAATGATACGATCTACAGCAACAATAGCTTCTTCTGTACGCACCGTACAGCGTCTCTGGGGATGTGAGTTATCAATAAGAGTAAACGTGGTGCGAAAACGTTCCATGGTTTATCGAATTAACTGCTCTGATGCACGATTTTGTCGACGATAAAATGGACGTAGTGCGCGATACGTTTTCCGCACAGAACCATTATTTTCGAAATAAAATTGCACTATTTGCAAGCGTTGTTCAGGCGTGAGTCTATTCATGATGAATTGCCAAACCAAACTGAGAATAAATCACTTGACAGCTGTTAAATCGGGCGCCATCTTGAAAAGTAATGCCAACTTAAAGTTCTATACCTCTATAAAAAACACCCTTTATAACAATGGATAAAGGACATATCATGGACAGGAGCAGTAGTTTTTGGTTGCGAGCACATGGAGAAACTCCGAGGTTTTTGTCATCAAAAGATGTGTGCAACTCAATTTCGACAGGAGGTGCAAAAGACAGGACACAGCCATACTGTCTGACAGTCAAGTCACCACTTGGAACACTTGGTTTGTATGAGGTTAAATTGAAGATAGTATGGGACTGACTGGGGAAGATGAAACAACTAGGTAGGGAATATAAGGCTTCCCTTTGCTGGGTCACGGGTCATGTGGATATTCTCGTAGCTTTCAAATCCTTAATGGTGCCACAACCTTCCCTTTGAATTAGGGCGGAAGTTTGGAAGGGTATGCTCAATGAAAGGGAAGATAAAAACAGAGAAATACTCTTCTTGAACCAAGTGGGTTTCAGGCAGTTAAAACTTTTGTACGAAACTTACATGAAAATAAGATGTGTGACGTACATCAGGCTATTAGGAAATAAATTGACATTATCGGGGCACTGTGGACTCAGTGTACACTTATTCAGAATGAGAATTGTTTTGAGCCCTACATGAGAATGTACCTTAGGAACACATTCATGGAACCTTTAAGGCATTAATGCACCCTAGAAAGAAACAACTGGATGCATACTAGATAGTGTGAAGGGAATTGGCTTTGTTGACACCTAGCAGCATCTTGAGATTTGTCAGGGCGATCTGCATGGAGCAGACATTCCAGAAAGTCTAATAGATCGTATTGTCGCAGAACTAAGGCATTATTAGTGCTTTGCTGATCCAATCAGTTTTAAGTTTGGACTGCGTCAAGCAACTACGTTTTACCTATCAATATAATCTTTTCAACATTCTTCATGTAAAAGTAAATTGGAAACAATACTTTAGTTCTTCTAGTTCTGAGAGATTGAAGGAATCCTTCCTTTACAAATACATTCGCAATTCCATGCTCTAATACAGTACATGAGAAGGTGATCTAGGAAATCTAGATACTTCTGGGAAAAATGATGTCCAACGAAATTAGATATCATGTGTGCATCCCAAGGATAATAAAAAATGCCTCAATAAACAGAATACTGATCGCTTAAATTGTGTGTCTTTTTTTATTTTTTTTATCTTTAAAGATGTGACAAATATCGAAGAAGACTCTCTTCTTGTAAAGATTAAAAAGAACGGAGATTACTGCTGAAATGATAAATTATATATATATATAATTATGAATTTCTAGAAGTATATGAATAAAAGGTTTTGATACCCAAACCTGGACACTCAATGCAGATGTGAGCAGTATCTTGACAATGACACTCAACGATAAAATTTTTGAATAACAAGACATTTTTTATTTTCAATTACAAGGGTATAAACCTTTTCCCTAATAGCATATTCTGTGAATGACTGAAACTACTCGTCAAAACTCTGATTGGACCTTATCAGGGAGGCTTTATACCTACCATCAACTAGATCTTCACATTACTTCAAATCCTGGGGAAGACCCATGAAAAACAAGTCGACACACACCATCTTATTGTAGACTATAAGGAATCGGGATTATTGCCACAATGTCTGAAATCGGTAAGGCTATGCAGCTGCTCCGTCAAAGAAGGAATGAATTTCTCTGAATGTTTTGATACCGTGCATGTTTTCAGAAAAGGCGATCCCTTATCAGACGATTTCTTAAACTTCGTCCTGAACAGTGTTCTGTGGAAGGCCGTATTACGTCGCATATACACTATTTTCCACAAAAAAGTTGAGTTTGTGTACGCTGACGACATCAGCGAGCTGTTTCTGTTGCCTTCAGCGACAATGAACGAACGTCTGCCTAGATGGGTCTAAGAGTACATTAGGACAAAACAATGTGTATATATATGTAGTATAGTCGACAGATAGCAATATGCGGCGTATTGGATACCAAGTTACGACCGTTAACTGCAATTTCAATGTTGACGGCGGTTTTTTTTTTGTCTGTTGGCTCCGCTGTTACCAGCAAAAATGGTGTCGGTGTCGGCCAAACGTGAAATAACTTTTGACATTTTTTGTTCTACTATGTGCTCAATAGTGAATTGAGTAACAGAGACCTCTTTTGTACCATGAAACAAATACTGAAGAAATCACTCATTCTCTCCGAGTTGTCTATGCTGCAAAAGCGATGCAACAGCCTTGAGAGAGAAATGTCATACATACGATTTTAGATCCAGTACGATTTGACGATGATTTCCGCATCTGATCTGTATGGGCGCTCTCCAGTGCATTAACATTCAGGGGATGCACTAGTTAGGCTACGAAATTCGGGTGGAAGATGTTCCGATGGGACGAGTATTTGATACTAGAATTAATGGAAGTCGGCGTAGTGGATGACCTTGTCTTTGCGTTGGAAGGACTAAACCGTGGAAACCCTGCCATCGATTGTTGTAACCATTCAATTTGTTAGAGAAATTCAAAACAAATTTTTTTTCAAATAAAAATATTTTTGAATCGTATTCAATTAAATTTACAACGTACACCATGAGTGTAATTAATTTTTTTTTTCATATTATTGAGAAGCCTTCCTTATTGATATTGAATTCATTTTCAGTTACGCTCAGATTAAGTGCACAGTCAGTCATCGATACAAGCAACAAATTTTTAATCAAGCCTTCGTTTTAATTGTTATAAACCTTGTAAAAAGACAACAAATACTAACGAATTGTTAAGAAATCATGAGCACTGTTTAATTCAACACTTCATATTTTGCCCACAATCACTCACTGCCATTGTCCTTAAATGGGAAAATTCATCAACAATTTTTTTTTCCACGCAAAAGTTATAAATTAATAGAAAAACAAGAACAACAACAACAAACAATTCAGTTGAAGATTCAGATAATTACTAAGAAAAGTGGAATTTTTAAAATACATTTCGCTTTATTGCCTGTTAATGAATGTATCTGATCACATACATACATAACGTACTGGCATTCGATTTAAGTAGTCTTTCATTCAACCATTACACGCACGTCAAAAATGATTGAAGCGTAACAAATACAATAAAATACAAAATACAAATAAAAAAGTAGTCTCTTCAAGAGGTTAGTCAGTCCATCAGTAGCGGAGTACACGTACCACATAATCCTCAAGTGAAATCACAACAAAAGAAGACTGATTTTATATCCGGACTTTCATGATGACGATGATGAAAAAAATTATTAAAACATGAGTAAGAAGCCTGCAGGATACGTTAAGAATGTACGATTTGTAGCTAGCTGTGTAAGTTTAAGACGGCTATTGTTCAACATGATTGATTGTACACGATATTACGTGTAAAACACATACAAACGCACATGCATAACACACTGTGTGCATACTTGAGTTAAATGTATGGGTTGTTCTACGATGAAGCAAATTTTTATTTTCTATTTCCAATGAATAAGCAATAAATAAGCAGTTTATTTTGGGTTAGGTTAGCGGGCAGCTTGCGTGCGTTCACAGGCTTCTTCATTCGGTGGCCGTATGGCTCATTGTGTTACCCAGTGTGAAATAAGCCCTCTTATCGTGATGCGTTTGTGGTGGGTTTGATCCGGATAACACGTGTTCCGGATATAACTGGCCAGTTTCCCTAGTGCTGGGAAAACCATAAAAGGTATTGATCCATTCCGTTCATGAATTCCACATCATGGCAGCTTTTGCAATATTCCTAGCTTGTCAGTGAAGCTGCAAATAGCTCAGTGTCCTGTTAGAATTCCTGCGAACCGTTTTCCTGTCGAACTCAAGTAGTTTTCATGTTCTTTCTCTGTCCACTGTTGGACCTGGCATGGAGTCCCATCCACGATTTGTTGAATTCCCTCCTGCTTTATCCAATTTTGAAAAGTATTCATGTATAGGCGAATGTATCCCTTCTATCGACTCCTCCTCAGATATCTCCGATCGTAGCCAGTTTAATTTAGAATAATTTTATGACCTTATGCAACAACAAAAACAACAGCAACAAGCTTATAGAGCAGGCAAATCTACTCAGCCAGCTCTAGTAGATTTAGTGAGAACATTCTGAAGTTCAGAGGAAACGAGGTAATAGAGATCGACACAGCTAGGGGATGCCAACAGGGTGGTGCCATTTCACTATAAATATGGAGCCTGGTTGTGGATGAAGTCCTGACTAACATGGCTAAAAGCAAATTTGAAAAGACTCACAGCGATATCATTTAAAATTGACGTCTTGAGATTGAAAGTCGTTACATGACAGTGGACCTTAGAAGTAGAAAATTTGCTAAAAGGAAGAATATTCGACTCCAGGATGAGATAATATAACACAAAATGAAGGTAAAATTTTTAGGAATAGTGCATTGACATGGAAGTCTCATGACATGTCATAATACTATGCAGTCAGGATTACGGCCTAGCTTCTGACACCGCTCATGTTGTGTGCGTTAATTCTATACATTAGTGGCAGGACCTACAATTTAACGTCGACTCCGAACGACAGATTTTTGAGAAACTTTTTCAAGGCAGGTTTATTTACTCTCAGAGTTTTTGCCAGAAATCTGCTGAGAGGAAGTCGCCAAAAAAATATTTTTTTTTCATATTTCGTTTTGATGTCTGACCTGGGATACGAACCCGTGCTTCACGTCTAATAAGCCAACTACCTACTAGGCTACGGCGACTTCCTGTATAGATAGAACAAATCTGAAAACAGCCCAAATGAAGTTGGATGAGAAATAAAGACTATTATGTGTTGCCATAAAAGGGATAGTGAGACCCTGTCCTACAGCTGGAAGCTTTGGACGCTAATGGTTAGGTTCATGGGAGACAATAATAGGGAATTAATTAGAGTATTGAGTAGAGCATTCTCCTTCCCCCTAGACAGAATGAGTAAATTCTTTGGTGCTTCGGTACAAGACATAGTAACAAACTGAAAGGATTAATCGTAAGCTGCATACTGTTTTAAAATACAATGTTGTCTTCAGATGAGTCTAGAACGGATCTCGGAATAGGAGTTAGCTGTTTTGATCTCAGAGTGTAATATTTCGAACCCATGGGAAAATTTGCGGGTATCTTCACTTTAATTTCAATGTCAAAAGTACGCGCATTTCGTTTGCTTACATGCCTGTCCGTTGAACATAAACGTTCGTCTGTCGGTACTACAAATTTTGTGTAAGAAAGTCTGTGTGGGTGCCTCAATTGTAAGAATAACAAACACTTTCGAGAAGAAGAATAAATTGAATCAAGTGAGAAGATGATATATGAGTTAGCAAGTAGGTATGTGGGTATCTGAATATGTGCATGTAAAGATATGTACGCTTTTGTGTTTGTCAATAGAGAAACTTATTTACCAATTACAGTTAAGTAAACTAACAACACTAAAGGCGGATATGATAAATCTTGGCACTCATAAGGACCCTCGTCACGTTCGTTAGCGTATTGGATTACAAGTTTCCAATCGTTTGGTTCTTCAAACTCTAACGAGTATCTTGAATCACCGCTATATGTGACCAAATGTAATAAGTGGCAGTTCGTCGCCTTTTCGACGCATTCATGACACCTTTTTTTTCGTGTTTGTTATTATTGTCGCAGTCGTTGATTTACGTTGATACGAACGTTGAGTGGAAAACACATGAAAATAAAGAAAAGAAAATTCAAGTCAGTATTTTCAACTGAAAGTCGTTTCTTAAGAATAAGAAATAAATGAGCAAATGGCATAAGGAATGAATGACTAAATGGGTGATGAATGTTTGAATAAATCGAAGAAAATTGAGCACATGATGTAATCATAAGAAAATATCATTAAATTTTCATAAATGAACAATATAAAGTATATGTGATTGAGTCTGTGCCTGTAATCGAAAACCAAAGGTGGTTAAATGGCGTCAAAAAAAAACATAAAAGTCACGTTTTCAGATGGAAGTATTTATTATTTTCTCCGTAAAGCTTTTATCCTTCTATTTTGTGCTTTTAACCCTGGACAGTTACTGTTCATCGAATATAACTTTTTTATTTTTGACCAAATTTGGCTCTTTTAATCAACAACGTTAGTTGGTAAGCTTGCAGTGAGCTTTATAATTTATTTTTTTTAATTGTTGGTCGATTCAACGAAGAGTAACCTTACTGTACAAAAATGACCAACCAGGGTTAAAAAAATGGGTGGCCAACATACGTTATTATAAATATATATTATTATAAATATATATATATATATATATATATATATATATATATAAATTATAATTATAATTATATATATAAATTATATAGTATATATGAATTTTAGAAACGTTAAAAGAAACAACGTTAAAAAAGAAAGAAACGTTAAAAAAACAAATTCACTAGACTATATAAAGCTATATAAAGAAGGAAAGGAGACGTTCAAGTGATGAAAACAAAAGCTAAAAATAAAGGTAAAACCAACATCCAAGAATGCCATTTATTAACATCAAGTACTGGTGACAACTGTCTGGCTTATTGTAGGAGAACAAAGACAAAATTAAATACTAAGAGAAATATAAAGAAAGGTGTCTCTTGGTTAAAAAGAACAAACGTTTTTCTATATAGTAGTTCGTAATACTGTATGTATAGGTTGAAACAGTGTACCTATATAAAATACACATGGAATTTCTCTTCTTAGTTTAGGTTCCACTTGGTTACTAAAGTGGGAGTAAAGCCCTGGTTAGCCAAACGTTCATGGAAAGAATGTACTAAGCATAGTTACTGATACCCTTTCGAGTTCGGGCAGTGGTTGATTGCTTTCCAACAGGTTGGAAATAAAAGGTTAGCTTTATCAAACGGGCTTGTGACGGGATGGTCTCTAAATTGACAACAGCTTACACTACAAAATGATGGGCATTGGATGGGACGGATGTCGTTTTAGCTGTGCTTTTTACTAAAACTTATGTGATTTTAATATTAATATGGGAATACCTAAGCGGGAGTGATTTTATGTAAAGGGACAAATTCCAAGCTAAATTTTTAAAGTAGAAAAAAGAATGTTTGTTTAAATTTTTGGTGGAGTTCTACGGCATATTTAAATAAAAATGAAATGAATATTTAAAATTATTGAGTAATTTGTAAACTAAGAGAATAAATAATTAGAGCATAGTTAAGGAAACTACTATTTCTCCGTGATGTTTGTTCTGACTTTGTTCGGCGTCAAAAGCATTTAAAAGTTGTAATTTGATTCCATTGTAAAATCCCTTAAAGTCTTACGTAAACATATGATAGGTGTACAATATTGTATGTATGCATGTATGTATAGGTAACAGTTAATCTGTTTTTGCGGTTTGCCACACTTTGTCATGCATCACTTGATACGTTGAACTTGATGTGAAAAGTTTTGTTTACATGGTTTTTGGTCGTTGTATAAAAAAATATACAAACTTATTCCAATGCATATACAAATACAAGTACAAATACCAAACATTCATACACATTTATTTTGGAATAGTTTTTAATTCTCTTATGAGGAATGATGCATATCATGTACATACATATTATTTGTAGATATTTGCAACAAATATGAATGAACACTAAAATAATATAATAATAATCTATATTATTGTGTTCGCATATACATATACATATAGACATAAAATCTAATTAAAAATTATTCTTTTCTCATCTTGTTTATTAAACCATGCGCGGTCTGACTGAAAAAATAATTTAAGTTCACTAAAATTCTTTAATGTTTCCATAAGTTCTATACATTCTGTGGATTCCCAGCAAAGTCTGTCATTGGAATTTAATCGGAAGTGACTGGTAAACCTATAATGTTTTGAAAAAAATATAACACGACTGTCATACTATTTAAATAATAACTACGATAATTTTTGTCCCATTTGGTCAAAGGAAGTGTCAGTCTCTTCTCAAGAATGTCATCACTTATTTCATATTTCTTGATTAAAGATTGCTACTATAAACGGACAAACTTGAAAAAATTTGAAGAAAATTCGCATTTGTCAAGTTTACATTATCAAACCTCATAGCATATTAAGTCAAATAACATATATGTATATGTATGTATATCGTTTTAAAGCCCCATCTCTTATTTTTCTAATTTTAGACATCGGTTCAGTAATGTTTGTGCAATCAATAAATTTCTGCGTAAAATCCAAAATAACAGTTTTTGTTAAATAAAACGAGTTCGGAGGGTTCGAGAAATATTAAAAAATTTTTTTTAGTTCTACTCTACAAAACTAATAACCTACACTATGCCATTAGCTGGGTGTATTTCATTTCTTTTTATTTTCTCGCATAGTGTTATTTGAACCAACTGACAAAACTATTCACTCTCATAATGCTCGTATTCAATACATATTTAAAATTCATAACAAGTGTGTGACGTATGAGTGATATTTAATTCCATTACTTTGCAAAGAACAAAATCAAAATGTTTTTATTTTATTGTATACTTTTCAGAGTAATTCTTTAAGTACATGTCATATGGTACGTATAAGTAATATATTTTAAATTCAATTAAATAGAAAGTAAACGGCTAATTTGGAATTAAACATTCAGAAGCTAATGTGACAATCCTAGTGGGTTAATCTTTTGCAGAATAACCTACTTATTTGAATGACCAATTATTGTGTGTGTCGGCTTATTAGACGTAAGGCCACGGTTCATACCCCAGATCAGACATCAAAACGAAATATGAAAAAATATTTCTTCGGCGACTTCCTCTCAGAAGATTTCTGGCAAAAACTCAAAAATCTGTCCTTCGGAGTCGACTTTAAACTGTAGGTCACGCCACTCATGTATAAAATTAACGCACACAATATAAGGCGTGTCAGAAGCTAGGCCGTAATCCTGACTGAAGGGTTGTAATGGCCAATTATGAATGTAATTATTTATCTTCCATATGAAAAATATACAAAGCTAAACACATGATTTCAGTGACGAATTGTGTTTGCGGTAAAAGCATTTAATGGCGTATTTCTAAATATCTGTTGCAGCAAATTTGGGCCGGCCAAATAAAGTAGAGCACAACATAAATGAGTTTAATTTTTCGTTCATATTTTTTTTTAGTTCATTTCAATTTTTATTGTGTTTCTGGCTATCATACAGAACTTGAATGTATTGCTTTATTTAGGACCAATTAAGCGTACGATATCTATGAAACGAGAACAAAGGCCTGTAATACACACACTTTATAATATTCAATAATCCATTTGGAAAAAGTTTAGAAGGTTCAAGAAATATAAAAAAAAAATATTCTTGGGCTTTACTCAATAAAACTCACAACTTACACTACGTCATTAGCTTGATGTATTTAATTTTTTATATTCTGTCGCATAGTGTAACCTTTAATCACAATTTGATTACAAAAATTTTTGCTGAAACTTAATTAATTTTTAAAACTTCCTAAATATTGTGGGCAACATTCTTATTCGATGGGATGAATAACATAACCTGCACTCTGCAATGATAGTGTAGAGCTATTTTTGATAAATTAGAAAAAAAAACAAATAAAACATAGCTGAATTGTAAGCGAATGAAGAGGAAAAAAGGGTTGGATAAGTTTGTACAACAATTCGCAAAATGCGCAAAAATTCGTATGTTAACCCTTTAAACCACAAAAAGAAACCCTTGTTCACAAAACATCCAACCAAAGCTTGTGGAACGCTGTTTTTTTTTTTTTTATTAAATTATTTTCATTATTTTTTCTTTTTTTAGAACAAATTCAATTATCAGGGATTTGATTAATGAGCCAAGGTATACGTAAACCCTATTTTAAGCTTCAGCCATATAACACGATGTATATTCGCTGGTGGATTAGTACTCGTCTGGGAGTGTATGACTGCATTTTGTACGTATCGATCGGTTTACTAGATCAGTTTCATAGATCGGTTTACCTATTTAAGCGCTTCAAATAATAATTTGCACAAGACTGCTGCAAAGCTTGGGTTTTTCTCGTAAAAAAGAAATCAAATTAAGATTCCACCTCAATCGCCTGGTATTAACCCTATTTGTGGACCATCACGACATAAGGGCCAAAGAAGACTTAAAAGTGGTTTCTTTGGTGTGAAAAACAAACACTTTCCAACCAAGTAAATATTAAAATTTACTGTTTAGTTAACAATATTAATAATAAATTAATTAATATGTTTCTCTTTCCTTTCCTTTTCTTTTCATTTTTGTTTTGAAATAAAATTTTCTTAAAACAAAAATCAGTATTAGTGTGATCATTATGCGCTGAATGTCTATTTTTTATTGGTACGATGTTAAGGTTTATCGTTACACACAAACTTTATTGACTGACTGTACTGCAAACGAAAGTGAAAATCAACAAAACGAGATTTCCGTCTGTGTACATAGGGGACATTTCATGCTTCACTATATTGTTTGTTTAAATGGTAAAAGCTCATGTCATTTCTTTTTGTTGTTAAATTAGTTACCAAAAGCGATAGAGTAATTGTCTTCACCTGTTACCGAAGGCAAATAAGAGAAACAAACGTATTTATCGCGGGATATGTAAAGGTTTAAGTGGTGAAATTGAACAAAAAAAGAAACAAGGAAAATGTCCAAAAGTGAATGAAATATTTTTTCAATACCTCTAATTTGGTCAAAGGAAAACAGGTAATCAACTAACTGTGCCAAGTACAATTCATTCAATTGAGGCAAAAAAGCCAGTAGTTATCAAACTGAATCTTGCATCTCTCTGAGTGACTGATATTGAACTGCCTTTGGCTGCTCTTCAAATTCTGTAAAATTGACAAGCACTTTTCACGCAGTTGAATTTTAAAAGTTGCCATAGTCTAGTAGGCAGTGTGTTGGCCTATTAGACGTGATGCCATGGTTCAAACCCCAATTAAGACACACGACATAAGTGATGTGAGCAACTAAGTCGTAATCCTGAATGAAAAGTTGTAATTACCAATTATGTATGTATGTGTGAATTATGATAATAAAATTCAACAATTTGGAATTTTTTTTCATTTATTAGTCTACTAATGAAGAAATTTTCTCTATGACCCTGAAACAGCTGGTATCAAAGACATCACCAGCAAAGAACAACAAACTTTTCCCATTTTTGTAGGCATATATAAGAGGAAAAGAGTACGAATAGCGAGCAATTCATAAACGAAAAAGCAAGATAAATAAATATTTACGTACAAATACTTTATGCCACACGTACTACTCAAATAGTGGCATCCACAATGTGAGTGTGCTAGAATAAATATAATAAATGAAAATAATGAGTATGTTGACTCATAAAAATGAATTAAATATCAGTAAGAGAACTATATATGTACACACATACCATACATTGTTACATTGTATATGTACATGTAAATACATATGCATGCGTCTTATATATGACATACTTAAACTACAATTTAATTATAATTTCTTGCCATAAGTGTGTACAAATGTTGTGCTACGTATGAGTGTGCTTGCCTTTTCAGTGTATGTGGTAGAAATTATTATTTATTCGAATTGAAGGAATTAAAAAAGGTAAATAAATAAAACTATAAAATTAAGGGTTTGTAACAATTTTAACTTAAAATTGTAAAAGTTCAACTTTTCATATTGCCACTAAGGGACTCTATGTACATACAATGAGCAGCATGATTATTTTATATATTTTTAAAATCATTTCTTTTTGATGTAATAATAATCGACAAGAATAAACATTAACTACTAAAGGTGAGTTATAATATTTCATACATTCGTAGATAATTGGTCATTACAACCCTTCAGTCAGGATTACAACCGAACTTCTCACACCACTTAGGTTGTGTGTCTTAATTTCATACATAAGTGGTGCGACCTACAACTCCGAACAACTGATTTTTTAGAAACTTTTCATGGCAACTTTATATACTCCCTGAGTTTTTGCCAGAAATCTGCTGAGAAGTCGTAGAAAACTATTCGATCTAAGTTCGATCGCTAATAAAGGGTTTAAGTTAAACTTTAAACCGATCCATGAACCTCAATGTGGAACTGGAATGCGTTACGAAAATGGAAATGGTGGTACATCGCTTAACTTTAGAATGATAAACTAAACTAACTTTAGAATGCCAAACGTAAACAAAGTACACAAACAACAATAACGTAAACAACATGTATACATTTATAGAGGTTTCACGAAGGTAAAGTCATTCTCCTTCAAGAGCATTCATCAGACTGTGTTTAATCTGCGGTATAAAAGGCAAGACAAAGCAGGCAACGGTATCAGGAAAAATCCAGTGAGTCTTGTGTGAAGACGCGTTGCATGTGAAGTGAATAATCGTGGTTTGAAGATCTGTGTTATAAAGATCTATAGAACAATTGTTATTGTTTACGCAAAAGAGTGAAAAGAAGAATAACCAATAAAGCAAATTCTTGTTGTTTACATCAAATTGTAAACAGTGGCACACAGAATTGTGCGAACAATAATGGAATTATTTAAAACTAAACACAAGTTTATTGTTATTTGCAATTTACGAACCCATATTCTTAAACGTTTTTAAAAAGGTAAAAACGTAACAATATTCCTCACATTTGCTTCTTAATTGACCCATTGTGGCCCGTTTGTCGTCTATACTTGTGTTTAACAGACATGTTTTCTGTTTTTCATTTTTTTTTTTAATTTCAAAATTTGGAAACGATGGAAATGAAAGTATGCTGTAACTGTAATTGTAACTTTAATTTCAAAGTCTTAAATATATGTTATTAGGTATTCAGTACACGAATATTTAAACTGTCAGCATTTCCAAACTCGTTTCAATACAAAGTGTAGAAAAACAAAAATAAACGAAATATAGAAATTATAGGAAACAGCGAGTGATTTTTGGATATATTTTTAGCCAAGTAAACATCTTGATGAGGAATGACGGTAAGCATGACATTTTTGTAAAAGTATGTAAAAGTCATTTTGTAGTAACAAAATGGAAAACAAAATAACGTTAAAAATATTGATTTTAAGCAGCATGCGATGGAAATACCAAAAAAAAACACTTAATTTAAAGTGTAGTAGTGTAGTAGTGTAGTGTTGCCAGGTCAATCACTTGTTGCCACTTTGAAGGTCACTTCATTGAAACTTGCGTTGGTTTCGAGCAGGAAAGCTAGATTTTGTGGATTAAATTTTCATCAGCATATTTTTATTGGTTTTGTTTTTATTTTATTTGATCGTTGTTCTATGCCAGAAGACTTCTGGTCTTATAGTTATTGGGTAGGACTTTGTGTAAATTTACAAAAGAAGGCATAAGTTAATAATTAAAAATAAGCATCAAGAGGTGTAATCACATATGGATTATCGAATAATATAGTAAAAGAGTTATTTTAAACTTAAAGCATTTCTTAATAAATGGTCTACCAATAGGAAATTCCGAACTTTGACAGTTGATAACGGCCATTTTTTTAGTTTGTTTTTATATTGTTTTGTTCGAGATATCTAACCTGGGGTTTGCAATGCGGCCTTACAACACACTACCTACTAGGGTACGGGGACTTCATCTATCAAATTAGTTGTGATTTATTTATTCTTCATAAACAATGACACATGTTCGTTGAATGACCTCTGTAACAGTTGGCAATTGAACCTAATTTTCATCGAAAAATCATTTTCAGCGACAAATTTTTGAGTGAATGAGATCCATGAGATCCTAGAGCCTCCAATTAAATCTGAAAAAATCACTGTTTAGTGTGGATTTTGGGCTGGCAATGACATTGGCTATTCCATCACTGTCAACGTCGATCATTATGTGTGAATTAATCTTGATCTGAATTTGACGATCTGGACAACATGTGTGTTCACACAGGTAATGTCTCATTGGATATTATGCACCACTGATTTGAGGTGCAGTTCGTAAGTCGCAGCAGTATGCGAATATGTCACAAACCACAGAGGTCTTTAAACCAAACATAACCCATGTCATCGGTCAAATTCAACCTGATTTATACGCCTGACTCATAGAAAATTCGACATATCGGATGTGCTTCTATCAGAGATATCTTGGCGGACATTTGAAGGATGTTATATTCCACAAATAAAAAATATCGATGATATCACATACATGTTGGTTTATTTAAATTTAAAGGTAGGAAGCTATTAAAAAAGAAACTTTAGACACATAGATATTGTTAAGTTCTTATCTTTTTAAAAACGTTTAGAATACGAGTTTGTTGATTGCAAACAAAATAAAAATAAATTGGTGGTTAGTTTCAATTAAATCCTTTATTATTCGCACTATTTTTGTATGCCCCTGTTTACAACTTGATGTATCCAACAATAATTGCTTGTTCGCTATTCTCCTTTGCTTACAACGCAGATCTTTTCAACGGAGAACTGACTGAATTCTTACTACTCGTTGTCTGCTTTGTCTTGCCTTTTTATATGCCCTCGTAGTTAGTCTGATGAAGGTTCTTAAAGTCGAACGTTCGCGGTTTTGCCTTCTCGAGAACTTTATCGCTACTGCATTGTTGTTTGTGTATTCTGTTCAGATTGCTTGTTGTTGTGTTCTCGCTTACTTGTCTATTCTCGTTTCTTGCATACTGAAGTTGTTGGTTTACTTGTAACAAATTTGTTGTATTTGTTTGTGTAGCTTTTGCTCATTTTAATGTTAAACGATGTACACCGCTTACATTTTCGTAACAATATGATAAGAATTCTCTAAACTTTTTCTTCTTTAACCTGCTGCTTTACTGGCGCTTTACTTAAGCACAAGTAGTATTGATTAAAAAATTGCTGTATGATAGAAAAACAGTTCATTAACGTTAGTTTTGTGGCAACTTTTAAACAATGCTGTTCTTGCATGTATGTTGTGACATTGTGATGTAGAAGTGTTATTGCATGTTCATAACACATCTGATCAATTTATGCAAATCCACATATGTTGGCATAACTACTTAAACTTTTTCGTCGGTTTACAAAGCTTTAGGTATGAGGTTAAAGTGTTGTGGGACGAAATTTAACTTTAAAATATTCATCATTAAAGAAATGCAAAATTATTTTATGCTTTAAATATCGTTGAAAAGAAGATCGAAATTTTTTATTTCATTTTTATGCACTTTGCTGGTGTTGTTAAAGTTCTGTTACTCATTTCCTCTACACTATAGTTTAGCTAACCAAAAGAGATGAGGGATATGGTTGGAAATTGTATTGGCCAGTGGCCTGTATTTAGCTCGCAATATCCAACATTTTACACATCATAGGTAATCCGATTGCTTCAGTTATCTTGGATTTAATCCACATTTGTTATAGGGAAGCTCAATCTTGTTGGCAGTAAGAGAGTATCTGCAATATTGATAAACTCTGTTGGGCATATATGAATTTGAAGTTTTGGCAGGCATGCCGACGGACTCAGCAATCCGGCAAATTATTGAGGCTGGAGATGTGGGTCTAAGGAAGAGCAAAACACTGTCTTTCATCTCCTTTGTTAGTAGACTGCTCTTGTCATAAAGATATGTAGGTTGTTGATTTTGGTCTCGAGAAAGTTTTTTCTAAGGTGTTTGCTTACCTTACCCAGGTAGGTAGGTTGGAGTGGTAGCTTTGATACCAAGCCTCACTTGAGCGCGCATAGCGGCCCCTTGCGACACCAATAAGTAAGTGAATTCCACCAAGCTTATCAATGACGCTTGCTAACCATTGTGGGCCAAGTGAGTGGAAGTGCAGCCGGAGCCCTCATTGACCCAGGAGCTTTTGCCAGAAGACTGCTAAGAGAAAGTCGCCGAGGAAATAGTTTTTTCTTTCCAGATGTCTGAACTGTGGTTTGAACCACTATACACTGGTAGCAGTTATATGAACAGAGCGACAAAAATAGTTAAAATTGTAAATTTATACAACACTTTCTTAACAATTTTAAATGTTTTTACAGCCTATAGTTACGTATTTCTTTATTTTTAGCTTCAGCAGTTTCTTAAGCTAGTGCACCAATCGATACTATTGCACCACGTTCAATAACTTCAGAAGCCCGTAACAGTATTTTATGTATTGAGGAAGGAAAATAAAACAAAGGCTATTTCCATATCATCATTTTAGGAGTAGCTAGTGCGAATTCTTTAAAACTATCTGCATTTAGTTTACAGCCAGATGACATGGCTTGGAGTAATTATGCACACATAATTGTAAGTTCTCTATGAACTATCCTGTGCTGCTGTGAAATGTGAAAAGAATTAATGAAAAATCTTCTTGCTGTACTGCTATCATTTCATGGCTCATAATTTTTGCTCTTCATATGCTAATAACGAAAGTAAGTTTGTTACACTCCCTGGAAGTTTGTCTAACCGCGCCTAGATATACTAGCCTAACAACTGCTATATATCTTGACAAAAGGACAGTGAAGGATTATTGAAGAATTGTCTCGTAACAAAAGGTTTTTCAGTAGAGTTACTAAAGAAAAGCCTGACGTTAAAGAGTGATTAAATGATGACTGCTTAGGCATTTGTATTTAAATATAGCTAAAGGATACAAACAAGTATGTGTGTATGTGTATAATTCTAAATGACCATAAGATTTTATTGTGTTGTATGCTAGAAAGTTATTTTGTTTTTTATTACCTCTAGCAATTGTTGGTGATTCCACTGCTGCTACCAAGAAAAGGAAAGTGTTTTTATTTATTATTTATAGCTTCAAAAGTTATTGGTCATGTTATAACTAAACAAAGGTCCCTAAAAGTCCTAAATTTTTGAGAAACTTTTCATGACAATTTTTGTTTACTCTCAGAGTTTTTGCCAGAAATCTGCTGAGAGGAAGTCGCCGAAGTAATATTTATTCATATTTCGTTTTGATCGAGGTTTCTGACCTGGGGTTTGAAATGTGGACTCACGTATAGTAAGCCAACACACTAAGTACTAGACTACGGTGACTTCATCTGATCTCATTGGACTTATTTATTTGTTAGTGTGTTGGCTATGTTATCCATATCGTCGCATCCTGGAAATCACATTTAATGGCTTCATATCTTCTTCAGAGGAGTATTTTTAGACAATCTAAGAAGTGGTGTCCATAATCCATTTAAATGAATACTCTTAGGGCCATTATTACAACTTCCCGTTAACTAAAGGGAGGATTTTAACGAGCAGATAAATTGTTTTTCATTATTATAAGTACCCAATAAGATAGAAGTGATCTTTAAGCTAAAGGGAGGATCATCCTACCTTTAACATTTAAAGGTCATTTTATATTTAAACTTGCCATATTATATATTATTAGTTAATATATTAACAGTTAACTTTATTTTATCTGTAAGTTGTAATAACGAAAATAAGTTAAAGATAACTGTTTATGTCTGATAGTCCAAACTTCCCATCCTTGGCGACATAAACAGGATTGTTTAAACGAAGACAAATTAGCAACAGAGGGCGCTGAAGTATATATTTAAGCTTTTTTTATATTTTAATATTGTTGTTGTTTTCGGCATTAAATATTTGTTTTGTTGATTAATTAAGTTATTCGTGTTTTGATCGCCTGGAGGAATTTAGAGCTCCAGATATTTGAAGTGCAATTTGATAAATTAAAATTATAATAAATAAAAATATTGTGGAAAAAAAAAATATTGTAAATAAAACCCAGTGTGCAACAGGAATAAATAAACTAAAAAAAAAGGAAAGTGTTGCTTGTTTTCTAGTCCTTATTTGGAACCATTTTTTTGATAATTTTCAATTTGTTTGCCAGAAATCTGGGCCCAATTTGGTTTCGAGTAGTCACCACAACCCCCCACCCCTTTACATACAGTCCACGGAGTTAACATTTGGTCCAGACGACCCGGATTTGGAATCTTGTTTTAATTTGTATCGATTCATTTTTAATAAGTGATTATCGGAAACTCGTCGGTTTAGCTCAATTTCGAATAGTGCGTGACATTGAGGATATATTTGTCAGCCTATTGGTGGACCTCCCTGCATTAATTTTGTTGTTAAACGTCAAGGTGGCCGCGTTGAAGAGTATCTTTATATAGCTTTCGCTGAGGTAGTAAACGATCGTAGTGCTAATCTATTTCGGGCGCAATCAATTATTTAGGTTATAGATCAATATTATTTGATAATTTCGTTGGGAACATTTATCGGTGGATATAAAGCAACGGAATTTTGGTGGTTGTGTAATCCCTTTTTAGTTTCTTAGAAAATATTTTATATTCGTTGATTAACTTGTAAATTTATTCAATTTTGGAATTTGAATTTAATAATGCCTAAGTCAAGAAAATTATTGGCTTTTGAAACATTTGCCCAAATGTTTCTAGATTTTGAAAAGGATTTTAATGCCACTCAGGAAGGTAATACGGCCTTCTCTATAGAAATTCAGAGGGATGAATTTAAGTTGCTATGGACAAAGGTTAAGGACGCTTATGAAGCCTTTGCCACAGGAGATGAGGAGGACTTAGAAGGTGATCGAGAAGCAGCACGCGAACTTTTCGGCCATTGTCGTTTGGGATACATTTCGGTAGCTGCCCTAATGAGTGAGCTTTCTCAGACTTTGGTCAATCGATGTGAGATGTCCTCGACCCAGTGCCAAAATGGTCAAAGTAGCAAGAATCACTTTCGGAACCACATACAGTTACCACCATGTACCGTGGAGGTATTTCATGGTGACTACAAATCCTGGCCATCTTTCCGGGATATGTTCACGGCGGTGTATGTGAATGGCGCCACTATTTCACCTGTCGAGCAATTATTTTATTTGCGGCAGTTTACGCGAGGTGAGGCATTGGAAATTGTCAAAAAATCACCTTTAACGACCCATGGATTCCACGAGGCCTGGAACAATCTTAGAGATAGGTTTGAGAACAAGAGAATACTGGTGAATTCTCAATTGAAGATTCTTTTTACACTGGAACCTATAAAATTAGAATCGGCTCATAAGATTAAGGGAATCCAAAAAGATATTAATAATTCGATATCAGCACTTCGGATGCATGATATTGATATTTCTAATTGGGATTCGATTTTCGTATATCTCTGCTCCACAAAATTGCCCGTACTAACTTTGTCTCTTTGGGAACAGACGATCCAGAACAAAGTGGAGATTCCCAAATGGAAGGATTTGGATAATTTTTTTCGCGGTTTCAATCTCTGGAAACTGTGTCTGAAATTCGGAATTTGGAACCAGTTGGTAGTAGTTCTAGGCCTGCCCCTGAAACTTTCTCTAACCCGAAAAAGGGAGTTCGATCCTTTTCCACTATGCTGAATAGGAGAGTTTGTACATATTGTTCGGGGAACCATTTGATGAATATTTGTCCGAAATTTTTGGATTTATCTCCTGGGAGACGGTTTTCGGTGGTGAAAAGGTACAGTCTTTGTATCAATTGTCTTACAGGTGGTCATAGAGTCAATGAGTGTAAGAGTACTTTTGGTTGTACGGTGTGCAAGTTGAAGCACCACACTCTACTGTATCGAGAGGTGTCTGGATCCTCTTCGGGCGCTTTGGATGCGCCAAGTTCTAGCGGTGCAGTCAGGTCGAATGGTAGGGTCCAAAACTGCTTTGCTGCTACGTCGAGGCAGATACTTTTGGGGACTGCGGTAGTTGGTATCTACCACCGGGGAGAGACATTCCGAGCTAGGGCCCTTATAGATTCAGGGTCTCAAGCAACCTTCATTTCGGAAGGATTACAGAGAAGATTAGGATTGCCAACGGTGAATATACATGCTAGAGTTTCCGGTTTAAATGGAGCATGTGCTGATGCTATCCAAAGACAATGTTCGTTTGTCTTGACTTCACTGTTAGATGATCAGTCTCGTGTGGAGGCAACTGGTTTGGTATTGCCGAAGTTGACAGGAATGTTACCTAGTTCAACTGTTAACATATCGCGATCTGCAGCCTTATCGGGGATTACTTTGACTGATCCCAAATTCGATAAAAGCGGTCACGTTGACATTCTTATTGGTGGTGACGTATACCCTGACATCTTATTGGAAGGTGTCAGGAAGAATATTTTGGGAAAACTAATGGCGCAGGAAAGTATATTTGGCTGGATTGTAACCGGTCCCTTACCAGAGCTGAATTCAAAAGAGCTCTCAAATTATGTGTCAGATTACACGAAAATAGAGGTCGGCAGAGAATCTCAGAGAACTTTGAGGCCGAATAATCGAGGGCATAAATTGTTGCGAAATGGGTCCAAGTCCCGCAACACTGAGATAAATAGATCTTTTCGTACAATGGCCTACTGCCAATATTCATGGAAGTATGCTAAGGTTGGTGACACAGCAGCAATAAGAGAAGGTATAGCGCCTACCACTAAATGGTGTTTAGGTCGTATTCGAAATTTACGTTTGGGTAACAACGGTTATGTAAAGGCTGTGGATTTAGCAACTGACTGTGGAATAATTACAAGGCCGATTGGGAATCTTATAATTCTTCCAATGAACTAAATATTTTAATAAACAACTTTAGCTTATAGTATCATGGTACAACGAGGAAATCCCGCAGTGGTGCAGATGTCGAAGATTTTGAATTGTAAGGTTGCTTGAGCCACGATCATACCTGGTGGACGTGTGCGAATATGGGCCGCTGAAGTTAAACCTTCCATTTACCGGGCAATAGACCTAGTCCGTCTGTCCCTAGGAAAGTTAGATTAGAAAACTGAAGCATCGAAAAGGACCACCCGCCCACTAGCCAAGAAAAATATCGGACCTCGTTCGTCCTGATAATCCACCAGTGGACCTAGTTCGTTCAATGGTCGTGAGAGCGGAAGACCTAGTCCGTGTGAAGCTCTAGTTCCGATTTAGCAGAGGAACAATAAGCCTCAAGAATTCGATACCTAATTTCAGACCATGATACTTATTCCTGAATATATCTTTCTACACTGGCTGGCGGATCAGAATTGGAATTGCAGCCATTCCAAAAATTTGGTGAAATTTTTTACGGTGTTCACACTAATACAAAAGTTTTTCTTTTTTTTTTGATTTATATTCTCTAGAAATAGATTTGGTCGATTACTTTTTGGTTGCAGTACTGCAAGTGCGCCGGAATGTTTATGTCTGATAGTCCAAACTTCCCATCCTTGGCGACATAAACAGGATTGTTTAAACGAAGACAAATTAGCAACAGAGGGCGCTGAAGTATATATTTAAGCTTTTTTATATTTTAATATTGTTGTTGTTTTCGGCATTAAATATTTGTTTTGTTGATTAATTAAGTTATTCGTGTTTTGATCGCCTGGAGGAATTTAGAGCTCCAGATATTTGAAGTGTAATTTGATAAATTAAAATTATAATAAATAAAAATATTGTGGAAAAAAAAATATTGTAAATAAAACCCAGTGTGCAACAGGAATAAATAAACTAAAAAAAGGAAAGTGTTGCTTGTTTTCTAGTCCTTATTTGGAACCATTTTTTTGATAATTTTCAATTTGTTTGCCAGAAATCTGGGCCCAATTTGGTTTCGAGGAGTCACCACAACCCCCCACCCCTTTACATACAGTCCACAGAGTTAACAGTAACTTTACAGTTCCCTTGAGCTAAAGATACCTTTAACTAAACTTAAGTTTAACGGCAAGTTGTAATAATGGCCCTTAGGGAAGTTAATGTCCACTTTATTTCCAATAATTAATTGTATAGTCCTACTCAATATTGTTACGAAAATGGAAATGGTGTTTTGCTTTCACATGGTTTAAATTGTAAACAAAAGCTACAAAAACAAAAACAAACAATGAACTTGTTTACATGATAAACAAGTAAAGAAAAATATACCAACAAAAACCAGTATAAAAAGGGGATAAACAAGTAAACAAAAATGCAACAACAATACTGCAAGAACAAACGTAAACAAAATACAAAAACAAAAATATTGAAAACAACATATTTACATTTATAGAGATTTCGAGAAGGCGAAGTCATTCGCTTCAAGACCATTCATCAGACTGTTTAGCCTGCGATATAAAAAACAAGGCAAAGCAGGCAACGGAGTCAGTAAAAATTCAGTCAAAATTGCGTGAAGAAGAAGTAATCGTGGTTTGAAGATCTCCGTTATAAAGATATATCGAACAAATTGACTAGTAGTTAGTATTGCTTACGCAAAAGAGTGCAAAAAGGAATAATAAACAAAGCAATTGTTGTTGTTTACATCAAGTTGTGAACACTGGCACACAGAATTGTGCGAACAATAAAGGAATTAATTAAGACTTAATATAAATTTATTTTTATTTGCAATCTACGACCTCTTATTTCAAACGTTTTTAAAAGGCAAAACATAACGTAAAATACTACATTCGTACAGCGAACATTAACACGTTCATCGCCATGTCAGTCATATGTGTCTGACGCTAAGAAGTTCTACATGAGCCATGTCAGTCATATGTGCCTGACATACGCGATTTGGTAATTAAAAAATATCCGACGCAAACGACGCTGTGTTCAAAACAACAGGTTAATACTTGTTGTATCTTGTTTGGATGGATCTGACACATAAGACTGGCACGGCTTGGCGAAAAAAAGTTTAAATATAGGGCCATGTCAGACATATATGTGTGACATAAAAAAATAGTGTTTTTCCGGGAATTTTGGCAAAAAAAAATTTTCTGAGATACATTATGTTTTCTTGATACATTTTTAGCTGAACTATCTAATAAAGTTACCGTGGCCCATGTAAAAATTTTTCTGATATTATCGTGGCAATGAACGTGTTAAATAACACTGCAAACGTCGCGTAGTTTTAGGAAGAATCTAATAGTGTTTTCACACCGAGTGGTTTTAACGCAAAAGTTGGTTTTAACGTTAAAACCAAAAATAAAACCTGATTTTACCATACAAAATTATTGTGTTAAAACCAAAATAAAACCTTTTTTGAATTGGTTTTAAGTTGGTTTTATGAAATACAACCTTGTTTTGATGTACTAAATGTACTAAATCAGAGCTACCAGCTCTGAAACCCTGAAAACAGCTGATAAAAACAAAAACAAATAAATAAATAAATAAATGTAAATAATCATTTATTTTGTATTAAAAAAGGAAAAATTTGGAATATTTTTAATTTCTTCAATGAAAATTTTAAAAATTTGTAAATATTTAATTATTAATCGAAATGTGCGTTGTTTCTGGTCACAATGAATATAGTTTCTTGTGCGAAAGGTAAGTCAGAAGCTAAATATATCAAGATGAAATAAGGCATATTGCTCATAAAATTTTTTTCTCGCAGTCATAAATGTCATGAATTTAAAACCAATTTTAATAAAACTTGCAGTGTGAACGCAAAATCAGCTGTTTATGGTTTTAATGCTAAAATCAGGTTTTAAATTTTGGTGTGAAAACACTATAAGATTCAAAAGATTTTACGAAAAAACAATTTATATTCGAATTCATTGCGTAATAAAAATCCTGATGTCTTCGGGTGTATTCAGCATAAAACCAATATCCAGTAGTCAATGAAGCAATCTAGGTAAACTATATGTAAGATTTTCATATGATCATTGCTTCTATATTTTAATGATCTTATGGAGCTCACACTTATTGTCGTGTTTAACCAAAATCTCTGCTCTTAATATTTGCATTATTATTGCGAAATATTTAATTTAAAATATACAAATTCGCTAACAAAGTTGTAATTTACATGCTGTTCTAAAATATAATGAATCTTAACTACCACAACATATTTTGAATACTTCGTTACAGTGTTGCAATCTTTTTTATCAAAATTATTTTCTCTTTTGTGTAAACATTTTCGTTTATCTTGGTTTTAAAAAGGCCAATAACTGTATGAATAAATTCATTTTATGTGTCTACCTTTAGTTGTGAAATAATATTCAGATTTCTTCAATTATATGAAGGTTTGTCTTTTTTTTAATACAAAAATTCCTTTGACTTACTGTTTTCCCTTGCAAATCGTTGACACGACAGTGCAGATAAATGTTTGCACCCAGTTGTGTGCTTACATTGACGGTGGTAAAGGGATCGACAAACAAAAGAGACGGCTCATGTATTGTGGTTTCAGTGATTTCTAGTTCCTCATCCACTAAGGTGTCGATCAAAATTCTTGCCAAATATTTTTGGGAAATGTATCGAATGGATGTCCATCTTGTGGTCGTTTTACTTAAACAAAAAAATTTTTAAAGTATTTTTTTATTCGAAAAACATTCGTAATATTTGTGAATGTCTGCAATATGAATATTTTAATAAAATTTAATGCTACTCAAACAGAATTTAAATGCTTATTTAGATAATTTTGCAATTAACGCCATACACACAAACAAATAAACACAGGTTATTAAGCCTTAAGGAATTTGCTTGCTGGTATTTGTAAAAAAAAATATACTTACAGGGTGTTGAGGTGGATACAAAATGTTGGATTGCTGAGTATACTATACAATGGCGAATATGCAAATTGTTTTTGATTCCATATCTAAAAGTAGAAAAATATAAAAACATGTACATTAAAATATAGGAAATTAAAAAAAATATGAAATTGTGTAAAAACACTGTAACTTATTTAAATAAAGTCATTGCAATTTAATTTATAAAAACACGGCATTAAAAAATTTTACGAATTCTAAGCTTTGTTGCTTCTATTTCTTACCACTACAGATACAGTGCCGCTTAATATATATTGGACACAATTTGAATTGTAATTACTGTGCGCCTAAATAAGTAAATCCTTTGTCGATTTCAAAGATTCAGACGTATTTGTGAAGATCATTTAACATCATAAGGATCACTCAACAAAAACGAATACGTAACTTGAGGTTCAAAGGATACTCGTGACATATTATGTGGAGGCTCAATAACAACGATGTTGATTAATGTCATGAAGAAGTACCTTAGTAATGCAAACATACGATCTGTTACACTCCTCTTCAACTTTATAGGATATCTTTTTAATGTCTCTTTCAAGCCTATTGCTCTAACACACTTCATAATGCTGCTCAATGACAATTCCCTGCCTAGCTGCAAAGTGTTTCTTTGCATTAATGCTCCACAGCTTCCAAGATTGTGTTACAATGATCAATAAGTATGCTTTGGGTCTATATCATCTGCATATCCTTAACAGTCAATGTACAGTAGTTTTACTGGAAGTTCAACCACAACGGAATGTCGCCGCTGCCTCAACCTTCTTTCTGGGCGCTTCAGTGTAACACTTGTCTGGGTCCCCGGACACTGTGACATTCCGGGAAACTCACAGCCGACGAGCTAGCCAGAGCTGGCGCACAACTTCCGGAATCCTTTTCAGTCAACTTGGGGATGCCTCTTACCTCTGCCAAGCTGGCCATCGCGCAGAAATTCTTTCGAGACACCAACCTATCCTGGGTCAATGATGAGTCCTGCTGCACCGCTTGGCTCACTTGGCCCTCAATGGCGCACCAACCAGTTACATGAACTTGGCCGTAACATCATCTCTATCAGACCAATTTTAGAGTATAGATCCATCGTATGGGATCCTCACTATAATGTTTACAGCGAACACATCGAATCTGTTCAGAAACAATTTCTACTCTTCTGCTTGCGTGGCCTTGAATGGAATTACTTGGATATGCCTTCATATACTAGCAGACTGGCTTTAATAAAACTGCCTACCGTTAAGAGTCATCGAACAATGTTAAAGATATCCTTCATGGTTAACCTGATCAATGGTAATATTTGCTGTGAATTTCTGTTAAGATCTGTTAAATTCAATGTTCCTCGTCGTAACTTCCGCTGTTATAATCTTATTTATATTCAATTCTGCAGAACTAATTATGCTGTTGCTGATCCGTTAACTAGAATTTGCCGTCAATTTAATCATTTGTCAGACTTTGTTGATTTTTCTTTAAATCCTTGCGTTATAAAACGGAACATTATTGTTTTTCTCAATTCGTAACTTTTCATATATTTATTGTAACTATTACTTATATTTTTGAAGAAATTGATTGTAATCCTATTTAATTTTATTCGATTTGTGTTATTAGTCAGTAAGGAATTTGTCCATTGACTTAAATAAATAAATAAAATAAATAAAATAAAAAAATAAATAAATCGCAGTGGCCATGATTACAGGTCACTGTGTTATGAGTAGACGGCTCCCATTTAATGACTTCTACCGTGGGTGCAGATCCTCTGAGGAAGAGGAGACTGTTATCCACTTTCTTTGTCAATGACAATCTCTTGCGAGGTGCAGATATAGGTTATTTGGCTCTCCAACTCTTCTCGGCTTGACGGAGCTATCGTCCATTGATATCAAGGATATAGCCTCGTTTATCAAGCCTTTTGGATGGTTTTCCCGCGTGTGGTAGTCGTGTTTTAAAATGTGCAGCCCTTGCGCTGACCAACTTCTCCCTCCTTCGTTCGGAGGAACTTGGTTAGTACAAAGACTTCGTTTCACCCGTGACGTCACAACGGGCCGCGATGCGTGCTCAAGTGAGGTTTTGGTATGGAAGCTACCACACTAACATAACCTAACCTCAACCACAACCAGAAACCCAATTAGCGATGAAAGGACACCACCATGTGGGTATCACTTAGTTGTGTCCAGCCTTATTTACTCGTATCCTTCCGTGGACTGAATGCACAGGACTTGCGGCATTTATTTGTATATAATAGGTTCTATACCTCTCCTATCTAATGACATATTCATGATATCGTAACAAGCTTTATCAAATGCGTCTTCTATACCAAGAAATTCCCATATGGATACGCTTAGATCTGTTTCCGGTCTGTTTCTTGGTATTTGTTCCTTAGTCTCTTGGAACAGCCCGCTACAATTGAAGGCATCTAATGGTGCCCAATTTAACAGGGTCACACTAGCTTCGAGTAAAAGGAGCAAGTGTATTGGGCTATTAAAACAAATTCTTGCTGTATATCGACTCAACTTCCTAAAAAAAATATAGTCGATATATGACAGATTAAAAGTTAACAGTAAACCAACACTTGTCCAGTGATCATGGTATTCAACTGATAATGGTAGCGCTCTATTAAAAGCACGATTTACAAATAGAATCAGATATGCAATCCCACGAATGTGAAGGATCAGAAGTGAAAATCATACAGAGATTAATGAAGATTTTGCTGGCAACAAAGAATTGGTTGATCTGTATTATGGTCATACACAAGGTGGATACCAACATAATATAACGGAGGGCAATTGCGGTTCATTGATCAAGAAGGATCGAAAATTTTTAGTAATGTTCAAACGATCGCCAACAAAAAAGGATGTCTAGTAAAAGTATGTTGCGGCTGAATTTGGACAGTATTTAACTAAAAAAAAGAATGGAAAACTAAATGGAGCAGCTTTTTTTTTAATTGGGAACGTGTCTATTTATTAGGAAATTGTATACAAAAGGCATTAATATATGTACATAAGAACACCTAAAGATGAATATTCCAAAGATGTAATTAAAGTGGCATCCGCAATCATTAGTGCTGAGTCGCAGTAAAAGGAACAGTTGAAGCTCTTTGCCGACGGAATGCTAATCTGTTTAAAACCGATGTTGACATAAGCTTTATCTTACAAAAAACTAGAAGATGATACATACATAATAATTGGTCTTTACAACCCTCCAGTCAGGATTACGACCTAGTTTCTCACACCACTTATGTTGTGCGTGTTAATTTTATACATGAGTGGTGGAACCTATAGTTTAAAGTCGACTCCGGTCGACAGATTTTTGAGAAACTTTTCATGGCAATTTTATTTACTTTCAGAGTTTTTGCCAGAAATATCCTGAGAGGAAGTCGCCGAAGAAATACTTTTTGTATTTTGTTTTGATGCCTGCCCCGGGGCTCGAACCCTGGCTTTACGTCTAATAAGCCAACACACTACCTACTAGACTACGGCGACTTCAATGTACGTAAAACTTCATTCAGCCCCATACTTCGCATAAAACAAAGGTATCTACATATATTCAGTCCGAATTCGAAACAGAGTTCGTAATGGTTCATTCTTCCATAAAATACTGCAAATTAATCGTTGTGCTACTCGAAAGATAAGACTGGTCCAGCTTCGTTACTTGCAATAGCTCATGAGTCTCTTGAAGAACCTTTCAATATTTCAAACAAGCCTAATAAGCTATAACAACGTACTATTACCCGATGTGATACGTTGTCTGGGAAAATTTAAAGAGAAATACACTTGTTTGATAATGGTGGAGAACGTGCTGACTTTTTAAGGACTATTAAGCCAGTCAGTGTAGCGACTGACCGTGCTTTCTCTGCAGCCGAATGGGTGATGTAAGCCCGGGATTGTAAATATAATTCGGGATTGCCCAACTCTATCCCCTATGCATTCAATCGTTGAAATACCTTGTAGACTATAAATTATAAAACAAGTCTTGGAGAAATTAAGACAAAACTTCTTGGATGAAGGCGAATAATAAACATTTTAAAATTAAATTGAAATTAGAAATTAAACGGGCAGTGATGGTATTGAATATAAAATTAAATTTTAAACAATTTTTATTTCAAAATCATCAACTTCTTCTGTAACAATTGCAATTAAATTGTGAAATGTGGAAAAGATTGTGCAACCATTTTAATATAAAATCTTAAAAGAATAAAAAAAAAAAATAAAAATTAAATTATCCCTCGTCTCTTTTCATTTGTGCAGCAATTGTAAATTTTATTGTTAATTAAAAAATAAAAAAACAATTCCCACAAAAGATGTCACAAAAGAAACGCAACGTTAAGCAACTGCTGTTTCCAAATGTCACTCATATTGAACAACATTAAACGTCAAATATTATATTTATATGGATGTAAGTAGACATATATGTACATATGTATGTATACTTTTAAATAAAATAAAATCGCCAAAAAAGGAAGAAACCAAATAAATGAATAAAAAATGAGAAATAAAACCTTGAAAGAGAAAAAGAAATCAGGACAATATATTATTTACGATGTACTCGCATTATTTTTAAATATTCGCTAAGGTAGTGGTATATTAACAGTCGATCCCATAAATATTGTATATTTGCTTACTCCTTCAGCGCCATTCAATTGTATTTGATAAATTGTTTGATTGTGTAAACAAACATTTTAAAAATTTAAATACATTTGGAACATACATATGTTTTGAACAGTAATTGACAGAAATGTAATATAGAGGAAATCGTTGGCATTTAATATTAAATTTTATTTAATAAATTTATTTTGAAGAAATATTTTTTGATGTTTCTTTTTGTTCGAGATGTCTAACCTGGGGTTTGAAATACGTTAAAACTACTGCCTTGCTTCTAATTATCCAAAACGCTACTTACTAGACAAAGACGACACTTACATCCTGGGTTATTTTTTCTTTTTCATAGGTTAGGTTTGTTTCAAAATTAGCACACTTCTGAGTAGAGATGAGCGAAATTTTCAAAACTGTGATTTAATCACGGTGATTGATAATTTACTGGTAACTACAGTGATTGAAATTGCCAAATAACAGTTACTAATAATGTCGTTCATTCAAAATTGTTACATACTCAAATTTATTTCATTTTATTTTGAGCGAGGCAGAATTACTATTAGATGATACTGATTATTTACTTTTGTCTTTTATAAATAAACTTTCTGTGAGACTTAATTGTCAAACTTCATATGAAAAATAAATTGCATTAAAAATAATAACATTGATGACACCACTTTGGTTTTGTTTAGTAGTCTTTTCGTAGTATGTATCTAGTTGTCTCTTTCTTACGACTTAATTAAATACGTATTGTCATTATTGTTTTCTTTTGGAATACTGTGATCACAATCACAGTTTTAAAGAACAGTGATAAACAAATCACATTCACTGAGAACAACGTTCTTCAAAAATCACTGGATCGCTCATCTCCGGTTGTACCTAAATAATCAATAGACTGAATTTCAATAGAAAAATAGACTTTCAAAACCGAATAAAATATCAAGGTCCAGGGCATCCAAAGATCTCCCCGGCTGCTCAAACCGTATTTTACGACGCGCAAGCATATAAACATAGCTTGCATGCCACCAAAGAAAATATCCTAGACTGTGTTAATGTAAAAAAGTACAATAATGTTAAATGCGAAAGTATCCGGAAACAGAGAAAAAAATAAAGATCCGAAGCGATTTAACGGTTAGATGTTATCCCGCCTAGGGTGACAGGTTCACTCCCAGTGACAAAGTCACACACCATGACAGACGGACACCCTAATCAAATACTACATCTGTCCCTAATATGACCACGTACCTCTTACTCTACCATGTCCCCAGTATTCCGCTCGTATTAGCCAATTAAAGAATCATGTTAATTTCGTTTCATAATAAAAAAAATTTTAGTTTTATTCACAAATGAGGGAGAAGAGGAAAAAATAGGAATATGTATATAATATATATAGGTATTTATATAATTACATAAGAGGTTAGTACATATATTTACAAGAAGGAAAAAAGAAATATTCATTTGCTGAATTTTATTAAATATTACATCTAAAAATAATAATTTTAGAAAAAATATAATAAAAGTTAGGTTTATACAAAGAGATATAATATAATATAGTATACATTAACATTAGAATAAGAAATAATGTAGTGTGATGAACTTAGCTGTGCTGCGCTGCGGTCCTCCGATCTCCCGCCATGGTAAACGCCATGATGAGATCCCCTTTCTTTCCGCCTTTCTCCATCCTTTTTTATATATATGGTTGCGTATCTTCGATAATGATGATTTATAGTTGTTATGACTGATCTCGAAGTAAGATTTTATTTTTGTTGTACACGCCTTAGATCCCACTTTTTATTTAAAATTATTTTAGAGTTCATATAATAATTTTGGTTTTTTCTTTTAATTTCTACACATTATATCAGTTTTTGTTTGCTTTTAAACTTCACTTTTGGTTTTGGTGGCATTCTTAGCTCGTTTTCTTCAGTTAAATTTCAGTTAAATACCTTTTTTTTATTTAGAAATTTTTGCTTTGTTCTGTTTATTTAAATAAAAATGTTTTAAGTTTTAACATATATTTTAGAAATTTGTTTTTCTGTTTCTTATGATTTACACCACACGAAAATACTTTTGAAATTGATATTTATTTCCTTAGCACAATCCATTTATATTTGAATTAAATTAATCTATCATTATTCTTATCAATTAATTTTAGTACATTAAAAACAATTTTATTTCACTTAACAAACAAAAATTTAAGTTAAAAACACAAGTTATATTTTTATCAATCCCTTTTTCTTTTCCTTTTATTTCCAACTTTACCACTCGAACGCCACACATGAACTGTCTCATTGACCTCGAAACCTCTTTGTTTATTCCTTTCTTCTAGCTGGAATGTTCTTTACTCTCGCCAAAACGCATAATCTTCCTTTACCTATTTCCTTCATCCTTGTTTACTGACAAATGTCACATTCTGATTGGTTGAACTGTCTAACGGTAAAATTTTATCGAAACAAACGCCAGGTGTCAAAATCTAATTGGTCGATCAAGACGCACGAATAAAAATATAACGAAGTACATACATAGCAAAAGGGATAGAGATAATGGAAGAGTTGTAGTTGCATCGATAAAAAACAGGGTTGCAATAAACTGCATTATTGCCAACCATATACGTAAATAAAAGGGTGGGAGTAAAAGTTGCAATAATAATTCCAGGTAATCCGTAACAAACAGGAGCTGCAAAAACGGAATCCATGATTATGAAAGAAAAGGGGATAGACAAGTAAGCGAGAACACAACAACAAGCAATGTGAACAAAATACACAAACAACAATGAAGTCGCGATAGAGTTCTCGAGAAGGCGAAACCCCGAACGTTCGACTTCAAGCCCCTTCATCAGACTGATTATGTGGGCATATAAAAACACAAGACAAAGCGGGCAGCGAGTAGTAATAATTCAGTCAGTTTTGTGTGAAAACGCGTTGCGTGTGAAGAGAACAGTCGTGATTTGAAGATCTCCATTGTAATGATCTGCTTTGTAAGCAAATAAGAATAGCGAACAAGCAATTACTGTTTTATACGCCAAGTTGTATACAGTGGCGCACAAAAATAGTCCGAAAAATAAAGAATTTAATTGAACTTTAACACCAATTTCTTTTTATTTTGTTTGCAATCAACGAACTCATATTATAAACGTTTTTAAAAAGGTAAAAACGTAACAATAATAATTCAACAAGACAGCTGTCAAATCAGGGATTATAAAGTTTTCAAAAGAATATTTGAAGAAGTTCGATTTCCATCCGCATTCACTTGGATATTGTCTGTAATTTAATATCTATTGAGTTTAGAATAACTGTGCAATTGTTTTAAAATAGAATTTCATTTGAAATCCAAACTAATAAAAAACACACACTTTTGTTAGACACTGTATTTTGACGTTTATTTGGAGATGTGTGCATAAATGACAAAGTCTTACGATGGGTGTCTTATATTTGTAATTCCAAGAAAACGTTTTTTCTTCTTTTTTCCTCATTACTATCTATTGTTCTTTGTTAAAATGTATTTTTGTTGTCGTTTACTGCAATATTTCAAATGGAAGGAAACATATCCTTAACGTAAGCACATGTGCACATATACAGTTCGTTGATAAGCCTTGAAAAGCGCTTATTCATCACAATCATTGACATGCACACTGACATAATAAATATCCGTCAAATATTTTACATTTCAAAAAAAGGGTTCAAAGGCAAAGTGCTCAAATTGTTAAAGACAAAATTAGTAATATTTGCGCCCCCTGGTACTTAAAAGGAAACGTTGTGTTAAATGAAGGGTAGAAGAAATTAATATTTCAAACATGTTTATGTTTCTTATGCTAAATATGGTATTTTAGTAGTCGTATAACATTTTGTTTTTATTTACAAAAGTTTCCTTTACAAATGCCTCCGGGTAGTATGTAGAATACAGATATTGGCTGGGCCATATATCGGTTTAAATTTGAACCATCCGTTATTTTGAATCTGCCAATATTTAGGTTAGGTTAGGTTAGAGGACGTGTACTTGTCAATTAAGAAAATTACAGTACCGGGAGGTCGAATCGACCAATTGTACATAACTTCCTTAAAAAGTAAGGATAACATAAAGGATAGGAAAAAAAGGAGAGGAAGTAGGAAAGGGGAGAATGGGAAGCGGAGGAGTTATATAGACCAAGCAAAACAAAAAGGGAGAGAGCGACTACACTGATGAAGTCCTAGCACTCCTTAACCAGCTCAACCTACTAATGAATCTGTGGAGAGCCTTGATGTCGGCTCTCGACACAGAATTCAAACCCTCAAAGAAGCCCCTGCCAAGGGTCCTCAACCTTAACCTACCAAGGGCTGGGCAGTTACAGAGGAGGTGCTCGATAGTCTACATCTCCTCCTCATCGCAACATACTCTGCAATAGTTCTGCTGGGATCTGTTCCAGATCCTCGTCAGCGACCTAATCTCGCAGTAAACGTTGTTAAACCTTGTAATTAACCTTAAACTGGCCTTATCCAAGCCCAGCAGCCATCCTGTTCTTACACTATCTATAGCAGGCCATAGACGTCGCCGATCCATTCCTCCAACGCCTCTGGTCCTCCTTCCTGATCCATCCATCGATGAGTCAGAGTCCATCGATCCGTAGATGGGGCAGATTAGGTGGTAAGTATCAACTACTATATCGCCCTCAGCATCCACCGTCTCGCTGCCCAGTATTCCGCTATGACCCGGAACACAGCATAGACGGATACGGTCTGGTCAAAAATACTTAACGACTCCTTGCACTCGCGAACGAGCCGTGATTTGCACCAGACCGACCCAATGGCATTTAGGGCAGCCTGACTGTCAACGAAGGTCATGTAAGATTCCGAATCCGAAGCGGGGCCACCAATTGTTGCCTCAATAGTCCTCAAGATTGCGAAATTCCCCGCCTGAAACACGCTGCAGTCATCATTCAACAATACAAAACTTATGTCATTCTATTGTCACATAATTCAGTATACATATTACGTAATGAATCGATATACGCTTGAGCAACGTTGAGATTTATTGCAAATTTATTTCCAAAACAAAAGCAATTGGTCGAAAACTGCACGAATGTCATGTCATAAAAAATTTGGTCGTAGAGAATGAAGTTTATTCCTAAAGTTCGTGAAACTGATTCCATTGTTGATGAGCCAAGCGTGGACATGCTCGTACAGTGTGTACACATGAAAATATCGAATCCATCAACATCAACTCGGCATCGTCCTCAAGAATTGAACATTTCACGCACGAGTATACGGTGAATTTTGCGAGAAGATCTCTGTATTTCTTTGAAAATGAGGACGATGGAACCATTACGGTCAATGGAGATACATATCGCACCATGATACCCGCTCTTCATGTTATTTATGTGAATGATGTTTGGTTTCAATGAGATGGGTCAACTTGCCATACATATCATGTCGCAATCGATTTATTGGGTCATATGTTTGATGGCCGCTTAATTAGCCGATATGGTGATGTCAATTGGCCGCCAAGAAGTTGAGATTTGACAAAGAGACGGCGCAACCACTACGGTTAATGGAGACACGTATCGCACCAAGATAACTCTACACGGTATTGATGGGAACGATGTTTGGTTTCATCAGGATGGTGAAACTTGCAACACATCTCGTGCCACAATCGATTTATTGCGTCAAACGTTTAATGACGGCCGTTTAATTAGTCGAAATTGTGATGGCCACCATGAAGCTGCGATTTAATACCGTTGGATTATTTTCTTTTAAAGAAAAGTGTTATATCGACAAACCAGAGACAATTGAGCATTTGAAGGCCAATAATCGCGATGCCATTGCCGAGATACGACACCATACTTTCGAAAAAGGGCACAAAAATTGGTCCGATTGAATGAGGTACTGTGAGGCCATGTGAGTGAAATAATATTCTATTTGTAAACGGAACAAATCTACTTCACAACAAAAAAAATTCAATTTGGAAAAATTTCAAACACTATGTTTTGTCGCATTTTTAAATTTAAACTTTTAAATGGCCCACCCTTTTCATATGGTAGATCATATGAATGAAGAGCCAATAACAAGACAAATCGTTAGAAGGTATTGCGAATGGATAGGGAATACAAGTCACCGTAGTCTAGTAGGTAGTGTGTTGTCTTATTAGACGTAAGTCCACGGTTCAAGCCCCAGGTCAGATATCAAAATGAAAATATGAAAAAAATATTTCTTCGGCGACTTCCTCTTAGCAGACTTCTGGCAAAACTACTGACAGTAAATAAAATTGCCATGAAAAGTTACTCAAAAAATCTGTCTTTCGGAATCGACTTTAAATTGTAGGTCCCGCCGCTCATGTATGAAATTAACAAACACAAGTGAGAAGCTAGAAGTTAATACTGACTGAATGGTTGTAATGGCCAATCATGTATGTATGTATGTATGTAGGGAATGCATTATAGCAGCCAACTAACGGTTTGCAAGATATGCTGTGGAGTAAATTCTCCTGCTATCATGACATCTTGGCAGGATGAAAATTATGGTATAGGGTGCAGAAGTATACTCAGCGCTCTAGCATGGCTAAACATTTTATTTTGAAAATTTCTTTAAGAGCACTGCTGCATCTGAATAATCGCGTATGAGTGTAAATAAGTTTAAGTGGCATTTTACTAACTTATCGGATAAATAAACTGTGTTTGTTTTTTATTTGTTTTAAACCTGAAAACTCCTTTGGACTTTGGAAAAACGGCACAATTTCTTTTGACAACGACTGTGTTTTTTACAAAAACGAACATGATATAATCAAATGGGGAGGGAAGGAAAAAATGTTTACGATTTGAGAATAGGGAAGAAAAAAATTATTGCCACAGTTCATGTATTTTGTAAATACTGAAACAACAAATAAGGGGGGGAATAAACCAATTCAAAATAAGAACTTTTCTTGCAACAATAAATAAACTTGAGAAAAAAAGATTTGATTTAAGATGAGTGGCAAATGACTAAAGGAAAACAAACACACACATAAGATTTCTTAAATAAATGCTTCTACATTGGCGTTCAGGCACATGTAAATGTGCTTGTCTCACATACACACTTTAAAATGCAGGAAAACATGTATAGGGACCAGGCAATATGTATGGTAAGCGCAACTGTAAGTATTTATACGTATGCATATATGTATGACAAGGAAAATGAAAACCGGAAAGGTAACACAGTGATAGGCAATTTGTCATTTTGTCTCAAGACGGGTATTGCGAACGTCATCGGCCTTCTTTATACTCCATAGTCAATATGGTATGTGTGTGTACATATAAGTAGCCAAAGATGAAAAGCAGTGTTTTGCTTTGCTTGACTGTCTTTTACACCATGTTGCTGTGTCTTGTGGTATGCTATGCTAACATTTTAATACCAATGAGACTTGCTGTGCAAATTAGATTATTTGTAAAGGTTTTATAAGCAAATAACTGTAAAACAAGCTTACCGAAACACATTAACATGAAACTGCGTAGAAATGTGCTGTAAAGATGCTGTAAGCTAATGACTGTATCACTTTATATTTATTTGTTTATTTCATGTTCTATACGTCAAGATCCTTCGATAATAATAAAAACCACTAGAAAAATTATTTAACAATTGAATTGAGAAAAGCAAAATTGCCCTTTTTAAACATTAGAGTTCAAATAAAGGCATGAGTACTGAACACTGAATAAAACACGTTACCACCTTATGGTAACGTTAAAATATAAGATTTACTTATTGCAAAATACAGTATAACATAAGGCAAAAGTAATAGATTTCTTGCGACCATAGCGTGTGAGTATAAAATATAGGAAGTGCGACCTGTGGAAATTTGGACCAATGATGCAGTTCGCCCAGAAAGACTTTTTTGGAATGCATTGTACGCTCTTGGTTCTTATCGCAAATTCAATAATTTTGTTTGTTTTCGTATTCAAAAATATTATCTCTATAGGCCGTATATATGGGTCTCCTTACTGTATGAAGATATAATATTGTTGTATGAAGGTCAGTTGTCCAGCTATGGTGTTAAGTCATTATATCTTATACAAGTCATATAGAAAGTAATGGATTATGCTGCAATCCTTTGAAGTTCATATTTCATGGCAATTTCATTTACCCTCAGAGTTTTTTTCAGAAATCCGTTGAGAGGCAGTCACCGAAGAAATATTTTTTTCATATTTGGTTTCAAACCAAACCAACACACTACCTGCTAAACTATAGTAATTTTTTTTGTTTACCTCTTCAAAAAAAAGAAAATAAGATTTGCTTGTTCGGAAATAAGAAATAGTCAATCGAATCGAATAGAATTTTTTGTGTGCAGTTTTCCAAAGTTTTAGAGCAAAAATCCTTTTTCTTTTGCCCACGCTTTATCAATTGTTTGCATATTTACATTAAATCTATGAAATAAGTTGATATAAGATATGCCTCTGACTGTATTATCCTTTTGACGGAAGCGAATGTGGGTTATACCCACATTCCATTACATATGCGTTTGACTTTCGTTTGAGCCGAATCTCCCCGAAAAGTCTACGGTTTTGACAACTGTTTGGTGTCTTGTATGCAGTGTGGATCTACATTTTATTCATGGAGTAAAAATCTGTCTAAATTAAACACTTTTGCGAAGTTTCTAAATGGCTGCGCAGATCTTAAGAAAAACTTTTCTATTGGAGTTATCATTTTAAAGTAAAACCCCTGAACCACATGAAATGCATATGGCTTCCATAATGTCTTGCACTTTCAATCCACGAGCTGCCAACGCAATTAGTTCAAGCACAGAGAAAGCCGAATATTTCGTAATTGCGTTACCACTACCAACTGCTTTTCCAGAAATAAAATTGATGATGCAGATTCGGTTTGAGGGATGTATAATTGAGAAATTGGGCTCACGAAATTCACTTTTTTCCATTTATTCCACAAGTGGTATGTTACCAATGGCTGTCAAGCTCAAACTAAGTGACGCAGATTATTTAAACTTTGACAGAACTCAAAAGGATGCACAATTTCCTAGTTGGTAGTGTTCTAAACTTCAAGTAGTGAATGCGTGGGTTCGATTCCCACCCTAGACTATGCGTGTTTGTGTTTGTCTGATTGTTTGTCTGATTATTTGTCTGACATTATACGCGATTACTCAGAATAGAAAAAAGAAATTGAGAATTATTACTAAAAAGCAATTCAGGAAAAAAAGATATGAAAGTAACGAAAAACATTGTCGCACACTACCCCTTCTTCCCATTCTGCTGTAAACTATTTGTCCTGTATTCCAACACAATACACTGCATGAATGGGGGTCATCTTCTGAGTGTTGGATAAAAAGGAACTGTTGACAGGAGTAGTGTTTTCCTATCACTTGTGATGAAATTAAAAAGTGGCAGCAGTTTGCATATCTTTTACTGGTGAAATAATTTTTTATTTAATTGAATTGAATTAACCTGATCTTCATTAAAGTAAGGTAATGAAGTTATTTAACTTTAGATCGAGTTTTGTATTAAAAATGATACATTTAAATTTTTGTGGCGATATAACTTTAATTCAGGAAAGGTTAAATGCCTGATATTTTTTAATTCGTTAGTATTGTTATCGCCATGATTTTAAACCAAATAAAAAGAAAAATTTAAATAGGACTTAAAAGATTCAAAAATTTCATAATTCTGGCTTAAGTATCATTTTTGATACATACGACTTTCCTAGTGATTCTTTGGGCTTGTGTATGTAATTTTTAAGCTTTCAAAGATTTTGTGAAGCTTTATCGTAAATAATACATCACTTATGGTATTTGATAAGGAATTGAAAGTTAAGTGTTGGATGTAAGTGCAAATGTTGAATTTTCTGTTCTTGATATTGACTGAAGTAGTCGTAGTCTAGTATGCAGTATGCTAGCTTATTAGACGGCAGACCAAGTTTCAAACCTCAGGTCAGACATTTTCAGTTTACAAAGAAAGGTTGTAATGATCGATTAAATATGTACATATGTATATATGTAATATTCCTACTACTGAAGATTCTGAAGAAGAAGAAAACAGAAGCTCCTTTAATGAACTGATGCAAGTATTGATAGCTACAAACATGACAATAGGACATTAATCGAAAAAGATGGTACTACTTGGAATAGAGAACCGTATTAGCAGTTTGCGAAATGAAAATATTACCAATTTTCACGCACATTGCTAGCAGCTATCAAATGAAACGTTATTGAGTCTTTCTCACTGCTCTTCTCATATTAACCTTTCGTGACAGACAAGCATTAGAAAAAAGTGTTTCGTCCAATGTTTTACATCATAGATATTACAGATATATTTCGGTCAGCTATATACGTATGAGATAACAGAATTATTCGCTTTAATAATGTGCTACTCGGAAATGACAAATTTACACTTATTACACCTTTTCAAAAAATGAGCTGCAAGTCTTTTAGACTTTAATAATCCCAATAATTTTGTCGCTGTAGATTAGTAACGAATTTAATTTTATGATAGTTATAAATTTCGTGGTCTACCGCCATCGAATTGGCGGTTTTCGATGTAAGTATATGCTATGTGTGTAGTATGTACTTAAAGCCGTATTTGGGGAAACCTGTATCAGGGAAACCAGAGAGGAATAAAAGAGAGAACACTGACATAATCAATGTGCTATTGCAATGGGAAACTTTTTTTCTAACGAAATATAACTATATTTTGTACCTTGAGGTTTTAGCCAGTCCTCTATTGAGAGCGTTACTGATGCGAATGACAATATGCTGCCCCATCTAAACATTTGGAAACTTATAAAGCGCCACAAAGGAAGAGTGCTAGATGTCAAATTATTACCATTTAAAAAAAAATAAAATGAAGATGATATGAAGTGTTTAATTTTTACTCAAAAAACCATGCTGCAACGTATATCATGTCAAAAATTTTGGCGTTAATTTCTCAAATTTGATAATAAAATGTAAGAATTTTAAATAGTTTTATTAAAATGAATTAAAATGAATAAATCGAATAACAATAATATCGAAAATTCTATGAATTAAAAGTGTATATCAAAAGTGATACTTAAGCTAAAATTAGGAAGTTTTTTTAGGATCAATCTACGGTTAAAACAAATTTTAGAAGTTTTAGTGAATGGTTACTTATTCAAATTACAAAGTAAATATCTTCAAACATTATAAACTTATGGCATACTTCTCAACTCTCGAAAAATTTCTTATAGTTCCGTTTCAGGGTTCAATTATTCTTTTCCCTTCAGTTTTGGAGATGGAAGAAGCTGAGAAAATGGTAGCAATGGCGAAAAATCAATTACAAGATACCATGTGTGAGCAGATAAATTGTCGTCGCCATGTTATTTTCGGTATTGCTACTCGGCAAAACTTTCTTTCAACGTATTTAATACTCTTAACCCTTTCATGCCCGAATTTTTTGGGCCAGAGCTAAAATTTTTTTATGGACATATGTTTGTTAGTCATGGCCTAAATATGAAGTGATATTAAATTCAGAGTCCTACGTATTCTGGTTTTACAGTTATAAAATGTTGCCTACAGGCAACATTGGGCAGTAGTGGAAAAATTTTAATGAACGATTTATTTGTATATATTTCTAATTTTTAATTTATTTTTATTCTAATTTCTTATGAAATAAAAGAAAGCAATTCTTTTGTGGACTTGAGCACAAATGTACATTGCACTTAGTACATTTTGGCTTCGGAATTCCGTTTTTGCACAGTCTACATCGGCCTTTAGCCCCCATTCTATCCAATGACTTTTGTCATCAAAACGTACGAATTTTGTTGGATCAGCTACGTACTTTCTTTTGGTAGACGTTGATGGTTGTGAGTCTTCTTCAGTTGTTGTCTGCAGTGTTGAAGGGCGGCCTCTTTTCCGTGTTGAAGTTACTTCATTAGTATTTAATAATTCGTTAGCAATATCTAACTGAAAGTTTAAAAGTGTCATGTGCTTAGTTCCACAGGAGTTTTCTAATTCACGGCGATACAGTAACCAACTATTTACTAAGGCAGAATTTATGCACCAATAAACTATGGTTCGGTGATTAAGTTTATATAATTCCAAGAGCATACTAACAAGGTCAACGCCGGCCATATGCTTATTATAGCATTCAACAATAGCTGGACGTGGTATGCTAACATATTTTTTTTCCTTGCGACACCATCTTCTGCACTCACTCATCGGCTCTTGACCCATATAGTTAGATACGAGTTGCACACTTTTATTGTCGTACCATCTGCAGGCTATTAAATTGTAAGTCGTTTCATATTTGAAATCACTTGATCCTCTTCCTTTTGCAGGAAGAACCTTTTCATCGCTTAGAGTATATTTTTTTAATCTATTGGAACGAATTGTACCAATTGCTAAAATTCCTGTTTCTTTCAAGGAAATCAGTAAACTAAGAGATGTGAACCAATTATCAAAAAAAAGCTTGTAGTTTCGAGTGGGTGGAATATTAGTAGATAAATACAAAACAATATCTGACGACAAGCATAGACCAAAGGATTTGCATGTTCCATCTCCAACAAAAAGGCAAAAGTCATATAAAGGGTGTTTTTTATAGAGGTATAGAACTTTAAGTTGCAATAAAACCACGATGAATTATTCGATTGACATGAATTTTATTTATCTGAAAGATAATCTTGTGGCATTACATTTTAAATATGATTTCTGACATATGACCGCCACGGCTGGCGCGGATGTAGTCCAATCTGGACGTCCAATTTTCGATGACTTTTTCCAACATTTGTGGCCGTATATCGGCAATAATACGGCGAATGTTGTCTTCCAAATGGTCAAGCGTTTGTGGCTTTACCGCATAGACCAATGACTTTACATAGCCCCACAGAAAGTAGTCTAGCGGTGTTAAATCACAAGATCTTGGAGGCCAATTCACAGGTCCAAAACAAGAAATTAGGCGGTCACCAAACGTGTGTTTCAATAAATCTATTGTGGCACGAGCTGTGTGACATGTTGCGCCGTCTTGTTGAAACCACATCTCCTGGACATCATGGTAATTCAATTCAGGAATGAAAAAGTTAGTAATCATGGCTCTATACCGATCACCATTGACTGTAACGTTCTGGCCACCATCGTTTTTGAAAAAGTACGGACCAATGATTCCACCAGCCCATAAAGCGCACCAAACAGTGAGTTTTTCTGGATGTAACGGTGTTTCCACATACACTTGAGGATTACCTTCACACAATGCGGCAGTTTTGTTTGTTGACGTAGCCATTCAACCAGAAGTGCGCTTCATCGCTAAACAAAATTCGCTTATGAAAATCGGGAACAACGGTAATCTAGTTTTGGGCCCATTCGACGAATCTACGCCTTACTTGATGATCGTTTGGCTTCAAATCTTGCACGAGTTGGATTTTGTAAGCACGCAAACCAAGATCCTTCCGCAAAATCTTCCATAAAGTGGATGGACACAGATCCAATTCCTGTGCTCGATGGCGGATGGACTCATTCGGGTCTTCCTCAATGCTACGCCCTACAGCAGCAATAGCTTCTTATGTACGCACCGTACAGCGTCTCTGGGGATGCGAGTTATCAATAAGAGTAAACGTGGTGCGAAAACGTTCCATGGTTAATCGAATTAAATGCTCTGATGGACGATTTTGTCGACGATAAAATGGACGTAGTGCGCGATACGTTTTCCGCACAGAACCATTATTTTCGAAATAAAATTGCACTATTTGCAAGCGTTGTTCAGGCGTGATGATTTGCCAAACCAAACTGAGAATAAATCACTTGACAGCTGTTAAATCGGTCGCCATCTTGAAAAGTAATGCCAACCTAAAGTTATATACCTCTATAAAAAACACCCTTTATTATACCAGAAATTCCAGCTCTGGTGAACATTTAAAACCCCACTTGTGAGGTTTCTTTGGAACACACTGCTTTAAAACATGTCGGCCTTTATAAGCTATCCGATATTCCTCCTTTATTTTCTCAAAGCGATTTCTGGATAATGCATCTGACACTGCAGATAATTTAAAATTTTGTGACCAAGCCTTTCGCAAATTTGGAACGGTAATAACACCAAGATAAAGCAGAATGCCTATTATTTTTTTTATTTCTGAGGCCTTGCATTTTAGTTCTGTGCCATTGTTTTGAATTGCATATTTGTTTGTCTCATCACATATTTTTTGAATTATTTTATCGTCATAAAAATGAGAGAAGTATTCAATTAGTTTCTTCACCCGACCATAACTGATATTACCCTTCCAAGTAGTATCAAAATGACTAATTTTTCTATTCTTCCACTTCAATTTTTCCTCATTAACTTTTTCAAAAACTATCTCTGATGCTTCTGTTGTTTCTTCTGCTTCGATTTCAATTTCTCTATCAACAGTTTTACTAATCGTTCCACTCTCAATTAGTTCCATTCTTTTTATACTGTCAAGATTCTTTTCAATAATATATTCCTCCTCTTCTTCCCCGCTGTCACCAACATCATCATCCTCAGACTCATTCCAGTCAAATTCCACAAATTTTTGAATTTCTTTTTGAGACAAGCCTTTTGGACGCATTCCTAATGAAGAAAATGGACCAATGTTGCCTATCGTAATCACACTTTTGAGCGCGGCTGGGCTTTGGTTGCGACAGCGTGGTGATATTTCATTGATATTACATCAAGAAAGACCCGTTTGATAGTATTTTTGGAACGTACTCAAACAATGCTGAGCGTAAACGGAATTTAAATGATTGCATGGGTTAATTATATTTGAAGACTGCTCTAGGTTATTCGCATGCATTTATATATATATATATATATATGTTCCCCTTACTCCTCTAGGGAGCATAGGGCCGCAACAATGACCATGCTCAACAAAGTTATGCCCCTCCAATTCTTCCTGTCGGTCAAATCGCCTTTTTTGAGGAGATTTATAATTGAGCCGGCGGTGATTTCGTCTGGTATGGATTCGTTATTCCAGAATGTCCTTGTTTCGCACATCTAGTAGCGAGCCTCTCCACTTCTTGCTGATCATGATGTGGTCTATATGGTTTTCGGTCACGCTATCAGGAGATATCCAAGTAACTTTGCGAATCCTCGGATGAGGAAATAGAGTGCCGCCAATAACAAGATTGTTAGTTCTGCATGCGTCTAGGATCAGCTTGCCATTTTCCGTCATACGTCCTAACCCATGTTTTCCCATGGTGCTCTCTGCTGTTGAGTTATCAGGTCCCACTTGTGCATTGAAATCACCCATCATTATTATAATATCACCCTTGGGTAGGGTTGCGAGTACGCTGTCGAGATGGTTGTAGAACGTTTCCTTCACTGACTTTTCAGATGAGTCTGTAGGGGCGTAACATTGTACAAATGTGATATTTCGGACATGGCCGCCTAACCTGGCGGTGATAATTCTATCTGAGTGCGCACATTTGGCCTGCTTAGAAAGAACTATTCCAACTCCACTGGATCGAAGAAGCTCGTTTGATGGTTTACCAGAGAAGAGAATGGTGAGTTCATTTGATGTTGTGAATTCTCCAGACTCACTCCATCTGATTTCACAGATCCCAAGTAAGGTGAGTTTGTAAGTCACAAACTCTTTGCATAGCTGTGCAAGCCGTGATGGCTCCAAGAGGGTCCGTATATTCCATGCATTTGCGACTTAAGAAAACCTCGGAAGAAAAAGTCTAACGAAGTTAGAGTCAATAGTTAGAATACTAGCATACAACAGGCTCAACGGGGAAAAAACTACACGCGAAAAATATTGATTTACTTGCTTCATTAGACGTTTAAAAAGCCTTCAATAGGATATGGTAGAAGATATCAGGATATCAGGGTACGATATCCTTAGTGACTTAGAACAGTCTCGCCGGAAGACCAAAAAAGTGTATAATCGAAGAGAAGGTTAAAATACAGGCCGAACGAAGTCAAGATAACGGTTCGAACGAAAACTGTGAGGAAACTGCAGGAGAAATGGGGTAATCTTATGAAAGGAAAGTGGCCAGTAACACCAAGGATTGGTACATTTAACGAAAGGGGGAAGTTAATTACTTAACAATACAAATGCTATCTGGACATGGCTGTTTCCGTAAAAAGAATGGAAAACCTGGAATCTAAGTTGTTTGTATGGCGATGGAGATTTTAAAAATTATTACTAAAAAGCAATTCTCGACAAAAGTGACGAAGAACTCGTCATTAAAAAAGAACGAGTTGTCGCACATTGCCTCCTATTTTCTTTCTCCCGTAAACTGTATGTGTAGGGGCATCCCCTGAGTGTTGGTAAGACGGTAAAACGAAAAACATACGTTTTGTTTGCTAACAGATTCGAAATTTTCTATAAAAGAGCTTTAGAATTACCTTCATAATGCCAACAAGTCACAGAACAAAATAACAAATATTAGACCAGATTTAAAATTTCATCCAAAAAACTTTATTCTCTTCTTATTTATTCTCGTTATATTTAAGTTATTGTCGCAATTTGATATTTAAGAGACCATGATGCAAGTGAACCTTAAAGTTTGCCCTTTCTATTTCTCTACAGTAGGTAGTCGTGTATACGATTTACTTGTTTTACGCCAAAAATGGTTTTTCAAAATAACAATGAAAGACGGCGCTACACATTCATAAATTAAATGAAGACTAGTATGGCCCTTTCAACAGGACAAAATAAAAATGAAAATGAAACAGTTTTTGTTATGCCATGTTCTACTTTAACAAGTAATTTTTTTCCCCTTTTCAGTAAAATTTTTATGTTTTGCTTTCTGTTTGTTTTACAAAACAAAGTAATAAAATGTTAAAAAGAGAAATTAAATCTAAAAACATAAAGATAAACGTAACCATAGCAGTTAACACTATGAATTATTGTTAGGCAGAGAAATTAAACGCAGGGATTGACGAAGGCAAAGGGGAGTTTATATACAACTATTCAGAAATAAATCTAAATTAGAGGAAGAGTGTTTAAAAGAATTTATTTTGCTTTTTGCTTGAAAAAAAAAACACTTGGACCAATGAACTTTAGAACCCTTTTCTACTACATTTGTTAATTCAAAATGAAGGCACATTAAATAAAATTTTATAATGCTTTTTACACAGTAAATGGTATACATATATTTATAAAATTTACATAAATACTTACAATACCAACAAACAATAGCAACAAAAAAAACAGAAGAAGATTTGTTTGTGTGAAGAGGTTGAAAAGAACTCATTGTTCGCATTGATAATTTGATAATTTGAGCTTTGATTATAACCTCCACTAAAGCTTTCAGTTACGGTATGTATGTATGCAACTTATGTCTGTGCTTTAGAGCTGTGGTCGACTATACTTAATAATTTAAAAAAGCAAAATAGGCGCTTTTTTGAATTAGTTCAGTAAACCAAATTTGAATAATGTGCCAAATTTGTTCATAATGTAAATTCCACAATATTTACGTATGTATCCGTAAAATATTGTTACGAAAATGAAAACAGTGTAGTATCGTTTAACATTAAAAACGATAAATAAAAGCTACAGTAGCACATACATCGAACTTGTTATAAGTAAACCAACAACAACATCAGTAGACAACTAAACGAAAGCAACAACAAACAACGTAAGCAACCTACACAAATCGCGATAGGATTCACGAGAAGGCGAAAACAAAAATCTTCTGCTTCATGAATGTTCATCAGACTGATTTTGTGGACATATAAAAAGGCAAGACAAAGCAGACCACGAGTGAGTAAGAATTCAGTCAGTCTTGTTTGAAGACGCGTTATGTGTGAAGAGAACACACTGGTTTGAAGGTCGCCGTTGTTAGTGTGTACGTGAAGCAGAAGTGCAAAGAGAATAGCGAACAGGAAACAGTGGCATACAAAAGTAGTGTGAACAATAAAGAGTTTAATTGAAACTAAACACATATTTGTTTTTACTTTGTTTGCAATCAACGAGCTCATATTCTAAACGTTTTTAAAAAGGTAAAAACGTAACAATATATTAATTTTGTTCTAAAAGGATCGCCGCAGTTTAGTAGGGAGTGTGTTAGCGTGACGTGGTTCGAATCCTGGCTCAGATATCTCGAATAAAATAAAATATTAGAAAAATATTTCCTTCGGCGACATACTCCAGCAATGTGCTGACAAAAACCCTGAAAATGAAATAAAAAAGTAGGTCCCGCCACTTGTTGATAAAATTAACACACATACACAACATGAATGGTTTGAGAAGATAGGTTGTAAACCTGACTAAAGGGTTGTAATAGAAATAGTAAGTTTAGGCTAGATTGTAAGTGCTTTCAACAACGCTGGAGGCCCGCATTAGACTGCCTTATTGGGCGGAGGGTACCACTGGTGACGCGCACTAGACATTATTTCTTCCCTAGTTAATTGAGCACTGTTCTATTTTCACGGGTGAAATTCAGATTATTTAGTGAGGATCGGACGACTTTAAGAAGAATCACGATACTGTAGCATTGTTGGACTGCCTATGCTGCATAATAGCTGCCGTCCGTTGAAGCGAAAAGCCTTAATTGCAGCCGCCAGTGGGTGATAAGAATGTTTTGCAGAGCCGCCGTGAGCATGTTAAACTAAAAATCAATAGATAAACAGCAAGGTAAGATAAAGAACATGAAAAAATAGAGGAAAATAATAAGAATAGTAACTTTCTAATTTAAAGCTAACTTTTCGTGGCCTTTGCAGATAACTCTATCAAGTATCTTAAGTCTGCATGACAAGGCAGAGATACAGAATTTTCAAACGCAAAGGCGATGAAAAATTAAGAATTCGACATGATATGATCTCTGAGGACAGTCAAAACGCTTAGATATACAAAATTGGAGGCTTTGTTCTATAAATAATGATGATGATACATAAGAAGACTTGGCAGAATTATGGCGAGTGAATTAATCTAGAGTTATGCTCTCGTCTAATAAGTCAACATACTACCTATTAGACTGCTAGACATAAAACACTCTCTGCTCATATCAAGCCTACCCTTCACACTCTTTTCTGGCTTAATTTTTATAATTCCAACCTGTGTCAAAATTCTTGTTGAAGAATTCAACGTTTCATACTTAAAATTCTGCTCTTATTATAATATTTTCGTATTTCGTATTCATCCTTAAACATTCACAAAGGCACTCTTTTTTATCGTCTAGTATTTGTTGCTTCCTCTTTCATAATTGTTATGATTCTCTATAGTAAGGCCGTTGGCTAGAATTACTTACATCAACATGGTTTGTTTGCTTGTTTCAATTCTCTAGTGTATAAAGATTGCTTGTAATTTACATGAAATTATTCTTATTTCAAAACCACCATTAAAACGTTTGGTTTTAATCGCCTTAAGTAACACGCAGATAAAGAATCACGATGAATAGGTCATGTCCTTTACTTACATTTTAGTTCACTTGATTTATTGGCAAGGGGAGTGAATAGAAACAAGCCATAAGGTGCTGTTCCCTCCCCCATGTGGAATTTTGCAGTTGATGATCTGGATCCAGAAATGCAGCGACAAAGTTAAAAAGTCTTTGATTATGTGGATGATTTGCCAAATATGGTATCAGATTTTGATCCGCATACGATTTTTGACTTTACGAAGTTCAACTTCAATATCTGGGGCTCATCATCATTCTTGATCATAATGCATCCCCTGAGATGACCATTTTCTTCGATGGGATTGGCGGAACTCGGTCAGCTATGCGTGCTCAAGCGTGTTCCGAAGTTCTCATGAAGAGATACCATTATTGATAGCGCCTAGAAAGCAAAAATAGCACTCTTCAGCTACAAAAGAACCCTAGGCAAGATCTGGGGTTTCAGACAAACCATCATATACCGGCTCCATTGGGTCGCGAAGGAGTCAATCTCGCCCTTTGGTGTACATGTCTTGTCGACCAATGCCACTACCGACTGATACACAGAGTATGCAGGCAGTCAGCTGTTCTGATCACCAGTACACTTTGTATCATTTCAAATAAGACAATATTTGCTATACCCACCTCTCCTGTAATCTTCTGTTAATACAGAAGGTTGCTTTGGTGGCGTTAAGACTCTATGGACTACAGATATGCTGCTATTCTGGGAAGACATAGCCATACCCATAAGGTCGATTATATAATTCCTAACAACTTTCTGAATAGAACATTCGGTTTTAAAATTCCAACAATCGACTTCTGGTCTGAAGATCGACTGGTTTTCAATGGAACCGTTGAGACTTACACTGTAGTCTCCAAGTTGAGTATGTGGTACAAAGTTCTGATATTAAACTTTCTTCTATGCGGCTAGACTATTGCAGTCTTTTCAAACAGAAAACGGCGCAATGCTTGTTGAGTTGAGGCAGGATATTCGCTGAAAATTTTTTGACCCTGACGAATATAGTTTCAACATCCATCATGCAAAGTTAACTCTCATTTGGACTTCGAGATATAGAGATGTCGTTAGAATTTGCATTGCTGACGACCCGGCCATACGCAGCTCGCTATTTCTAACATGTATTTCGATTCCTTAGTAACCTTAGTGTTATATGCACTTATTATAGGGAATCTCAATCTTGTTGGCAGTAAAAAGGTATGTGCAATGTTGTTGGACTGTGCTGGACATATATAGAAAAGAAAAGGTCTGAGTTTATTCTTAAATCCCACGGCCATCTATCGCTCAATAACTATTCGTACAGGTCACTGCCGTTTTGGTAGACATGCCAAAAGGCTCGGTATTTCGGCAAATGACTTTTGCAGGAACTGTGGGTCTGAGGACGATGAAGAGATTGTCTTTCACTTCTTAAGTTACTGACCAGCTCTTGTCATAAAGGGACCGGGGTTTTTGATCTCTCACTTTCTGACACACTAGTAAGTAGTAGTAGTAGTAGCAATCTCTGATTACCGGAATACAACAATCAAAGAATTCGTTTAGGTTAAGTAAGGTTGCAAAACCCATTTACGGTAGAGGTGCCACTTTGTGTATATATACGAGTATATGTATACATATATACAAAGATTGTTGCAATAGCATGATTTTTTTGGTTTTATTTACTTAACCTAAAGGCAATTCGTTGATTGCTGTATTGCGGTAATCATAGATTAATTGAATACATTGTAAATACATAGGCTATAATGGGTAATGATGGGTATTATTTGACCCATCCATTAGAATTACGGTATTGAAATAAACAAGAATTAAAACAATGCTTCATTCATTTTCCGTTATTTCACCTTTCTTTGAATTTATGATAATGAAAAAAGATTTTTAAAATGTAAGAAAAGCAAAAAAAAACATCCTATTACACCATAAAACAGGTTAAGTAAGATTACACAAGCAAAACAAACAAAAAAAAAATAAATAAAAATAAAACAAAACAAATAATAAAATCTTGGTAAGGCAAATGCCAAAGTACCTCTGTGTAATTCTAGAGAGAATCTTCAAGTCCTTTTAAAATTATTTTTTTTATTTATTTTTTCTTTCTGCTTTGGTGTTGAATTCCCAAATTTTTTTGTTTCTATTATTGTTATGGTTTGCAATGTAAAACTCATTAATTCTGTTCATATTTTCCTCTGATGGTATGGCACAGTATTTTTAACGGAAAAAATATGAGGCTAATAAACTATTTAAAGATTCTCAAAATTTTGAGTTCTTATTTACTATTCGTTCGTTTTAGTTGAATTCTATAGTGTTCTTTCTTTGTTTTCTAACGGTGTGTCCATAAACATAAATATTAGGGGCAGTGTAACATACTCGGCTCCTTGCTATCCTATTCGAAAAATAAGTCATTGCATTAGTAGTTGACGTAGCCTAGTAGGTAGTGTGTTGGCTTATTATTCGTGAGGCCACGATTCGATTGCTATTGATTTGCTCAAGAGAATATGAACAATTGGCTCAGTATGGCTTTATGATAGCCCAAATGTAATGAAAAATGAACAGCGAAAACAAAAATTAAGGATTTTCCAATTAATATTCAGAGTACATTACGTTTCTGAAACCTCACTTTTAGGTTCCAATGTTTATCCTATTCATGCAAATTATCTTCTCAGCACGTCATACTGGACTAGGCTTTGGTTTTTAGTGTAAAGCAGTTCAATATCGCAGTTTAAGTCACCGTAGTCTAGCAGATAGCAGTGTTGGCTTATTACATACGAACCCGGGATTCAAGCAAAACGAAATATGGAAAAAATTGTTCTCTCGGCAATCTCCTCCCTGCAGGCTTCTGGCAAAAACTCGGAGAGTAAATAATATTGAATTTACTTAATTGGGCCTCACAAACCACTAGTCAGAATTACAACCTATTTACATAACACCCATGTTGTGTTATGTATTAATTTAATTTATGAGTGCCGGGACCTTAACGTCGACTTCGAATGGCAGATTTAAGAGACTTTTCATGGCGATTTTATTTACTTTTAAAGTTTTTCCAGGAAGACTGCTGAGAGGAAGTTGCTGAAAGAAATGTTTTTTTCCATATTTCGTTTTGTTCAAGGTGTCTGTGCTAGGGTTTGAGTCACGGGCTCGCGTTTATTAAGCCAACCCTTTAATATGTATTTTCCCTTTATTTCATAATTTTCCATTTCATTTTCATTTTCAAATAGATGTTGTACCATACATTACCATGTAAAAATGTGACCTGCTGATCCACTGTTGGCATTAAAAAGGTTTGTTTCTGTGCTATGGATATTAATTCCATTTTCAGTGAGACAACATTAATGTTTTTTTTTTAAATCTTTATCCTTAAATGTTTGTTTGTGAGCTGTTATTTGTAAATCATGTGGTAGGAAATTAAAAACGTGTTTCGAAAACCTGTGGAAAATTCAATTGGATTTACTAACAAAGCATAAATTACAATTACATGCCTTAGGGCTGGAATTGTAAGGAGTAGGAATTGAACTCTTTATAAAATATAAATCAAAGACAATCACAACTCCTGCCAAACCTGCCTTAAGAATTTAAAATTCTTTTATTTACAGCAAACTGTATACCACTGTACTAACCACCCACTTTCTATTTAGTTTAGAAGTTTTAAAAGCTTCTCGGGTACTCCAGTGATTTAAAAATGTACTACGTTCATAAGGAATAAAGAAAGAAAATGAAATAATTAAATAAAGAAGCAAAAAACAAAAAACAGACAAAAAAATATTTTCAAATACATAAAATAAGTTCTGCTTTTGGTTTTCGCAATATGATTTTAGTACAACACAATCAAAAAAAACGTTAACAGCGAACATGGGAGTATTTTTCCATACATCAGTAATGGTTAGCAATTTGAGTTACATGGTTGGCGTTTAATCAAAAACATGTGGAGAGAGAGATGGGAAAAAAACTAAAAATAAAAAAATGCATCATCGCCAATATTTTCCTCAATACAATGATGATGATGATTTTCTTAAAATTACACACCCCCTATACATTTATTTGTGAAATATTACAAACATTAAAGACAGTTTTAAGTTTTCCTCACTTTTTTATAATGTTCTTTAATTTTTTTTGCCTACGCCTGGTAATTTATGTTTTTGCATTTCTTTTTATTATAGACGTTACTGATGTGCAGCCATTGTATCCTACCCTACCTTCAAGTGGTCCTGTTATTTATGGCATCTCAATCGCAGTTTCAAGGATGCTATGTGGCAGTTCAGTTGTATTGGCACTTGTAGACTTTAAAAAGCGGGATTGCTCAGATTGGGCGTTAAGAAAAAAACAACAGTAAACTCGTGAGGAGTGAATATTAAAAAATTCTGGCATACCTTTTACTATAATTAAAATAATTAATTGTCACTATTTTGGTGTTGTTAATCAGCGTTTCTAACTTATTGAACACATGTAAAGTTTAATTTTTATTACAAAATTATGGCTTTTGAAACTGAATATTTTTTAGAAATATAACAAAAAAAAAAAAGATTTCCCTCAAAATATGTGTGATTATTTGGGCAATTCACACGACTTTGTATCGTGTATGTTGTATTGAATACATTTTTTGCTTGTGAACGCCCAATGCTGTGCAGTATTGTGTATTTTGTGGTTTTGTGGTCGCTCAAACGTGAAATTGACAAATTTTGCGATAAAAAAAATCAAGATCCGTCAAAAATTCTGAAAATTTTTGAACTTAAAGTATATTTGAAAAAAAAAATATATATCAAAAATATAACTCGACTGTAAGATTCTTTTAATAATAACTACGGTAATTTTTGTCCAATTTGATCAAACGAAGTGTCAGTCTCTTCACAAGACAATGCACTTTCAGAATGTTATCACTTATTTCACATTTGTCAAGTTTAAGTCATAAAAACCCATAGCATATTAAGTCAAATAATACACATATGTACATCGTTTTAAAGGCCCATCCCTCTCTTTTGTAATAAGGTTTAAACTTTGGACATGGGTTCAGAAATATTTGTGTAATCAATAAATTTGTGAGTAAAGTACAAAAGAAACAGTTTTTGTCAAATAAAACAAGTTTGAAGGGTTCGAGGAAAATAAAAAAGTATTTTTGTGTTCTATTCAACTAACTGAACGACTTATACTATGTAGTTACTCGGGTGTATTTTTGTGGCATAGTGTTATCTGTGCGAACAATTATAATTTTAAAATGTTAATTGTTGCCTCAAGTTACATAGAAAATATTTTGTATTTTTATTATTTTTCTTGATGACTAGCATTTACATAAACTGATAGCACCAAACCAATACAACTTTTAAAAACAAATGAAAAAAAATGTGTATAAGGGTATCGAATTTTTATATGAAAATTATCAACAACACTGTTATATATTCGTCCAACAATACACGTCATTCAACGATACAAGCGCTAGTGTGAATTGCTCAAATACTCTTTTGTCTTTCCTTATCAATACTTTTTCTATAGAAATTTCGTTTTAACAATACACGTCATGCCCAACTGTTTAATGGGCGATGAGACACATGCCTAAAGTCTCAGAAGTCTAATAGGTAGTGGGTTGGCTAATTAGTAAAATGAAATTTAAAAAAAAATATCTTCGGCGACATCTCCTCAGCAGATTTTTGGCAAAAACTCTGAGAATATATAAAGTTGCCATGAAAAACTAATCAAAAAATTTTAAACTAAAGATCCCACCACTCATGTATAAAATTAAGACACACAACTTGTGTGGTGTAAGAAGCTAGGTTGTAACCCAGACTAAATGGTGATTTTGTTTTCTTTTTTCTAAATATATACAGTGGACAGCAAAAGTCTTAGTACGGTAATATATTTTAGCAAATTTAAGAATTTTAATCAAAAGTTTGTATAGAAGTGTATAGTTTATATATTTATTTTATTAATTTATTTCTGTTTTATTATAAAACAAAAAGTTTTTTAATGTTTTTCATAAAACAAGAGAAAAATAAGGAAAAGTTTCACATGACTCCATAGGTACTCCCAAGGAGAAGCCTGAGTAAATTTAAAATTCAAAGGCCTAATATAAGTTAAGACGTAACTATAACAATTTCTTGTTATAATTATTCCCACCCTTATTTCTTTATTCTTCTTTAATCATTTATTTTTACTCTCTTTATTCTCTCTCAAAATTATTATTAATAATTACATATTTCTGTTTTATCTCTGTAACTTTATTTGACCTCTGTTCTTCTTTTTATCGTTTTAATTCTGTCCTTTAAAAAGCTTTTAGATTTTAGTTTTAAGTCAGTCACGTCTAGAGACTTCTGAAGCGATCATCATAGTTGGAAAGCGTAGTTAAATTAAATTAAATAAATAAGTTTTTATCCTAATTCTAAATACAACTTAAATTAATAATTTAATAAATAAATTAAATTAAATAAATTTGTTAATGTGAAGAATAAACTGTTATATAAATTAAATAAATTACACATTTGTGTTTTGATTAGCACGGTATCCGTAAAATAACTAAAAAACCCATAGAGGTTTAATTGGCGCCCGAGCAGGGACCGTGCTTTCTAAAGTCCATACAATAAAATTATTTTAAATTTGTGAAAAAATAAATTTGGTTAAAAACCAAAGTGATTAAAACAACATTAAGATACATTGTTTTTTTTGTCAATAAATAAGCAATAACGGCAAGAATTTAAAATACAAAAAAAATAAAAACAATATAAAAAAAATTTTTTTTTAAATTAAAAAAAGGAAAGATAAAAAAAATTTCTTTTGAAGCTCACCGAAATTGATTACCCGAATAAGTAAAATCATATGATCAAATAGAGGTCATAAGAATGATCAAATAGAGGTCATAAGAATGTCCAAATAGAGATCATAAGTACTATCAAATAGAGGTCATAAGTACTATCAAATAGAGGACATTAAAATGAGCAAATAGAGGTCATAAATATTGGTGAGCAAAACTCGCCAACAAATCAACAAACAAAACAAACAAAGTTATAGACTCAGTGCAATAAAGAAATCAAAAATTGTTAAAAGAGCAAAATTCTCCAATAAAGCAGCAAAAATCCGTATGCCGAAAATAATTGTAGACGAAGTGTAAGAAGGAAAGCAGAAGTTGTTGTTGCAGAAGAGACAATTCTATAGGCATAACACAATACAACAATAACAAATTTCTTTTAATTAGTGCGATTGGTTGAAGCTGAAACATCATAATAATAATAACAAGAAGCAAATTAATTGAGAGAGAGAGAGCATTGAGTAATAAGTACTAAATGTTAAAATAAGTCGCTGCGTTTCATCACTGTTAACACACAACATATCGCTGATTGGGAGATGCTAAGGAATTTTAGTACTAAAAGTCAAAAGCTGAGTAACAACAAATAAGTTAAGTATTAAGTATTTTATAATTATTTTTTGAATAACCTATACTGAAAAAAAGGTGTAACCAACGAGAGTACGCAATACTTTTTTTAGTTCATCTGAAAATATGTAAATTCTGAATAAAATCTTTCTGTTGTACTAAAAAATTTATAATTAAATTTTTTAACTGTAATTTTTTCTTCTTGTTCTTTATATGCGAAACATTTTTATTAATATTAAAAAAATTGTCGATTTGAGAAAAAAAAACCAATAATTAAAACAAAATTTTTTTAGAAATAACATTTTATGAGCGTAAATGAATTAATTTTGAACTTTGAACGTTTAAGTATAGATTCTTGTATTGAAAAATTAAAAATGGACAGTGAAGCAGTTCAGGCATTATTGGCAACGGCTATTTCCCATGCCACTGAGCAAACTCGACAAGTTTTTCAGAGTAGTATTGACGAATTAACTAAAAGGTTATCGGTTTTGGAAACACCACATCGTGTGGAAGAATATAAACCAATTGAAATAATTCCGGGAATAGTTTGTAACGAATCCCTTGATATTGTTAAATCAATACCTGAGTTTGATGGAACTTCAGCGAGATATGTTTCTTGGCGTCAGGCGGCCGTGACGGCACATAGATTATACGAAGGCTATGAGGGTAGTTCGAAGTATTACCAGGCTGTTGCAATTATAAGAAACAAGATAGTGGGTGCTGCGGACACCGTTTTAAGTTCGTATAACACCGTCCTTAACTTTAAGGCTATACTGGCTAGACTAGATTTTTCGTACGGCGATAAAAAGAGTATTTTTACGTTAGAACAGGAACTGTTGACGCTTAGGCAAGGCTCCAGTACTATTACACATTTTTATGATGAGGTCGAGCAGAAGTTGACTGCAATACTGAATAAGGTTTTAATGTCTAATGAGGGAAATCAAGAATTAATAGAATCTCTTAGTCGAAAGTATAGGGAAAATGCTCTTCGCGTTTTCATTTCTGGTTTGCGCAGACCTATGTGTGACATTTTATTTTCCAGTAGGCCAATTGACTTGCCTTCTGCTCTCGCTTTGGCCCAGGAGTTGGAAGCTAACAGTTCTCGTTACAATTTCGCTACAACATTTTGGAACAACAGTAGAGGAACTACGTTTAATAACTCACCACACTACCAAGCTGTAGGTCCCAGTTCTTCACGAGAAATGCAATATCGGCATCAAGGTGTCGTACAGAATAATCCAATTAATGCTTCTGGATACGGAACCCCACAACGTGGACAATTCCATTCTAACAGAAATAGTAACCGATTTCCTCAAGTTTCACATAATCGTTCGACACAGTATCAACCTATGGAGGTTGACTCAAGTACTCGTACAAACTTTCAACAAAAAAACAATAGTCAATATAACACGCACAATTTTCAACAGCCAATTGCTCCAAAAAGACCCAATGAATCCTCTCGTCAAAATCAGAATAAATTTCAAAGAATGAACCACTTTAGGCAACAGCAAAATTTCGAAGAACCGAGGTCCAAATGTTCTTTTAACCGCGATTTGTATTGCGTAGAAGACGATTACCAAAGTTCGGTAGATAACTTATCACGTGGTGATCATTTTGAACATCATATTGAGGATGGAATCAATTTTTTAAGACATAGGTCCCTCCTCTCATACATCGAAAGGACAATAGGGGGAAGGACGTTAAAATTGTTAATAGACACTGGTACTTCGAAAAATTATATGAAAAATTTAGACGGTTTGAAGGGTATTAAACCAGTGGAAAAACCTTTTATTATTAAGTCGCTGCATGGAAATTCTAAAATAGCTTCAAAATGCCTGGTTAATTTACTGAATTGCACATCGTGGTTTTTTATATTGCCCGAACTTTCTACATTTGACGGTATAATCGGTTTAGATTTCCTTAAACAAATTAATGCCCAAATTGATTGCGATCGAGGACTATTGTATCATAAAAATGGTAAGGAAAAACTTCTATTTCACTTTTGTCGCGATGTTAATAAAATTGTCATTGATCCCGCTGATTGTAATATCCCACGGCCTATTTTTGAGAAGCTGATGATTATTTTGGACAAACACAAATCTGTTTTTGCTGACCCAAATGAAGCCTTACCATTTCACACCGATGTAGCCGCCACAATCCCTACTGAAAATGACGAACCTATTTATTCCAAATCTTATCCATATCCGTTGGCACTTACTGAATTCGTTAACAGTGAAATAGAAAATTTGTTGGAAAATGGAATCATAAGACCATCTAGATCATCATATAATAATCCTATATGGATCGTAGATAAAAAAGGTCTTGATGAAGCTGGAAGGCGGAAAAAAAGGCTTGTAATAGACTTTAGGAAGCTAAATTCTAAAACCACAAGCGAGCGTTATCCGATCCCCGATACTACTGTTATTTTGTCGAATTTAGGAAGCGGATGTTTTTTTACAACATTGGATCTTAAGTCCGGATTCCACCAAATTAACTTGGCCGAGGCTGACAGGAAGAAAACAGCTTTTAGCATTAATAATGGCAAATTTGAATTTTGTAGGCTTCCGTTCGGACTGAAAAACGCACCTGGTTTCTTCCAAAAAGTAATTGATGATGTTTTACGAGATGAAATTGGTAAAAGTTGTCACGTCTATATCGATGACATCATCATTTTCTCTCCCAACGCTGAAAAACACCTACAAGATATAGATAACATTTTAAGGAAACTTTTTTCGGCAAATATGAGTGTGTCTTGTGAAAAATCGAAATTTTTTCAAAGTTCTGTGGAATACTTAGGTTTTACTGTGTGCAAAAATGGAATAAAAACATGTCCAGAAAAGGTGAAGAGTATTTTAGATTTTCAAATTCCTCAGACAATTAGAGGCCTCCGATCATTCTTGGGATTGGCTGGCTACTATCGCCGGTTTATAAGAAATTATGCTGAAATCACTAAACCGCTTACGCAATACTTGCGTGGTGAAAATGGCAAAGTTAGTAGTTGGCAATCCAAGAATATAGTAGTAAATTTAAGTGAGGAAGCGCTCAGAGCATTGCAGAAAATAAAAAATATTCTGGCTTCAGAAGATGTGCTGCTGTTGCACCCTGATTACACCAAACCCTTTGAGCTCACTACTGACGCTTCTTCATCAGCAATAGGAGCCGTTCTCTCCCAGTACGGTAAGCCAATCACAATGATTTCGAGAACATTGTCCCATACTGAGGAGAATTATGCCACCAACGAGCGCGAAATGTTGGCAATAGTGTGGGCTCTGCAAAAATTACGCAATTATTTATATGGTGCGAAAAATATAAATATTTACACCGATCATCAACCATTATCGTTTTCTATTTCGGAAAGAAATCCTAACCCAAAAATAAGACGTTGGCGAGCTTTTATTGAGGAATACTCCCCTAAGTTTTTCTACAAGCCAGGAAAAGAAAATGTTGTTGCCGATGCATTATCCCGGCAGTATGTTAACCATATAGAAGGTGAATCCAGTGACAATGACTCAATACAGGCAACGATTGGTTCGGAAGCAGAATTAGATAAAACGCAAATAGACATGCAAACTACTTCGGAAAGTTCAGAGGTTAAAAGTTCAACAATTCACAGTGAGCAATCTTCATCCGAAATTATAAGAAAAGTAAAATCCAGTAAACTGTTTCAAAAACCAGTTAATTCTAAACAAATCAACGGAGTCTAATATATCCTCTAAAACCATTTTTAAAAACCAAACAAGGCATTTAATGAACTATGTTAATGTAAAGGATATTTTTACATTTTTGAAACGGGCCATTAATTGCAACGTAATTAACTGTCTTCATTGTGACCTTCATGTTTTAGGCTTGATTCAGAATAAAGTAATTCATTCTTTCCCAGCAGTAAAGTTTGTTTATTCAGATAAATTTGTAATAGATATCCATAACCCAGATGATCAGAGTGAAATCATTACAGCCGAACATAATAGGGCTCACCGTAATGTGCGTGAAAACGCTAACCAGATTTTACAGCAATATTATTTTCCAAACATCAGAGATAAACTCAAGACGATTGCCTCAGACTGTAGGATATGCAAAGAGTCAAAATATAATAGGCACCCACGAAGAGCACTGATCGGTCAAACACCAATACCTGAGTATCCTGGGGAGATACTACACATCGATGTTTTTACAACTGACAAAACTAATTTCATAACTTGTCTTGACAAATTTTCTAAGTTTTCACTCGCCATTTTTGTTGAAACACGTTCGATTGTTGATGTTAAGGTTGCTTTATTAACTATTTTGAACATTTTTCCTAAGGCTCATACCATTGTTTGCGACAATGAGAAATCATTTAATTCGCATACCATTAAGTCTCTTCTTCTAAATCAGTTTGGTGTCCAAATCTTTCCTACTCCACCGGCGCACAGCACCAGCAACGGGCAAGTGGAGAGGCTTCACAGCACGATAGGTGAAATATCGCGATGTTTAAAATCCGAAGGGCATTGTAATGACACGAGGGAACTTGTTCTCACTGCCATTACGAGGTATAACAATACAATTCATTCGGTAACTAAAGTTAAGCCGATAGATATTTTTAATTCTATAACAGAGCAGATTAGGATAAATATAAAGAACAGGCTGCTAAGGGCTCAGAATTGTGAGCTTTCCTATCACAATAAGAATAGACAGAATAAAATTTTTAGACCAGGTGATAAAGTATTTGTTAAAGTCAACAGACGGCTAGGAAATAAATTTAGCAAATTGTATGTCGAAAAGATTGTCGAAAAAGATTTAGGCCACTCAGTTCTAATTGATAATAGACCAATTCATAAAGATAACTTAAGGTAGGATTTATTTGTGTTATTTTGATAAGTTCTCAGTTCAAAGTTGATTACATTTTTCAATTATAACAGAAAGATTTGTTTTTAGCAATATTTGTAAATATAGTTATTAAAGTTTTGTATAAAAATTGTAGTATTAAGAGAATATTTAAAGAATTTTTTTATTTTTTGTATTTAAATGTATCTATAAGTTTTTATTATTATTAAGAATATGTTAAAAATAATATGAAATAGTAAACTAAGTAAAAGCAAACAGTCGGGACGCCTGTCCTTCGAGAAGGGGGGTAGTTAAGACGTAACTATAACAATTTCTTGTTATAATTATTCCCACCCTTATTTCTTTATTCTTCTTTAATCATTTATTTTTACTCTCTTTATTCTCTCTCAAAATTATTATTAATAATTACATATTTCTGTTTTATCTCTGTAACTTTATTTGACCTCTGTTCTTCTTTTTATCGTTTTAATTCTGTCCTTTAAAAAGCTTTTAGATTTTAGTTTTAAGTCAGTCACGTCTAGAGACTTCTGAAGCGATCCTCATAGTTGGAAAGCGTAGTTAAATTAAATTAAATAAATAAGTTTTTATACTAATTCTAAATACAACTTAAATTAATAATTTAATAAATAAATTAAATTAAATAAATTTGTTAATGTGAAGAATAAACTGTTATATAAATTAAATCAATTACACATTTGTGTTTTGATTAGCACGGTATCCGTAAAATAACTAAAAAACCCATAGAGGTTTAATTTATATGAAAATGCCATCCCTTGTTTTTAGTAGAATATCTCTTAAAGTCAAGCACTCCATTTAACCCATTTGTAATTGAATGTACAAGTTTTGTTTAGTGTTTCTGATGGTATTGGAGTCGCCGTAGTCTAGTAGGTATTGTGTTGGCTTATTAGACGTAAAGCCAAGGTTCGAGCCCCAGGCCAGATATCAAAACAAAATACAAAAAGTATTTATTCGGCGACTTCCTCTCAGCAGATTTCTGGCAAAAACTCTGAGAGTAAATAAAATTGCCATGAAAAGTTTCTCAAAAAGCTATCGTTCGGAGTAGACTTTAAACTGTAGGTCCCGCCACTCATGTATAAAATTAACACACACAACATAAGTGGTGTGAGAAACTAGGTCGTAATCGTGACTGAAGGGTTGTAATGACCAATTATATATGTATGTACGTTTTCTGGTGGCACCATCAGCAAGTTTTTCGGTTGACTTTTGTTTGAGGTTTAGCGATTACGTAACCGTTCTTTCAAATGATCTCCTAAATGTTGTGAAATGAATGCAAATAATAATACCCTCTATTTCTCCTACACTTGTTTATTTACACACTTGATATCTATACATTATTCCTCTGTTTTATAACTCTGTACGTATTTGAAATTAATGTCATTACATTGTACAACCTTTTGCAGTTGAATAAATGAATTTAACCCAACAGGTTATGGGCTACACGTCACGCAAGTTTTAAAAAAATAAATTTTTTTTTTTCAAAAAAAAAAATTCAAAAATTTAAAAAAAAAAAGATAATTTAAAAAAAAAAAAAAAAAAAAAAAGTGCGTTTTTTTATTTTTATTAATAAAATCGCTAAGCGTATAAGATGGCAAGTCTTCCACTAGGATTTTCGATGGAGCGCTTAAGAGGGCGCGAAAATTTCGATGTGTGGAAGAGACAGGCCAAATCTTGCTTGATAATAAAAGGTTGCTGGAAGATTGTGGAAACCGGTTTGGTTGATGATGGCGATACTATTAGTAACGAACGTGCATTGGCTGAAATAACGTTGATGGTAGATCCATGTAACTATGGAATTATTGCTACAGCTACAACTGCGAAAGATGCCTGGGATGCATTAATGCGTGCTTACGAGAATACTGGCCTCACACGGAAAGAAGAGTTATTGAAGCAGCTGGTGAACATGAGATTGCGGAATCATGGTTCTGTCCAGGAGTATGTCAACGAGTTGGTGATAACTGCATTGAAGGTAAAGAATGCAGGACTCAAAATAGACGACGAACTCACATTGACGGTTGATATGGTAAAGAACCTACTCCTACAAGATGTTAAATTTGATACAAAAAGTGCTGAAAAGGAGGCTGTGCTGTATACCAAAAATTTTAATGGGAAAAAGAAAAAATCACCCCAGTGCTACAACTGTAAGGAATTTGGACATATTGCTAAGAATTGCCCAAACAAAAACAACAATAAAAGTAGCGGAAAGTTCAACAGAAAAAATGAGAGGAGAGAAGTTTCATCAACGTTGATTGCAACAAGCACGAGCTTGAATGTGCGTGAAGAGACATATGAGCAATACGACAACAGGAATGACTATATGCATTGGTATGTTGATAGCGGCGCTAGTAACCACATGATAAATAACAACAAACATCTTTATAACGTACGCATCATAGAAGACAAAAAGGTCGTTGTTGCTAACAAGAGTGAGTTGAACGTTGAATGCGCTGGCGACGTCGATTTAAATATTTTAAGTGGAAGTAAAAAAAAATCCGTAACAATAAAGAACGTGGAGTATGTACCGAATTTATGTGCGAATCTCCTTTCGGTAAGACAGATGACTAGAGATGGTAAAACGATAATTTTTAAAGGAGAAACTTGCAATATATATATTGATGATTTACTAGTTACATCTGCAACAGTAGACAACGATTTATATCGTATAGACAGCCAGCCATATTCAAAGGATAATAAAGCTTTTATTGCCAAAAAGGATTTTAAATTATGGCACAGAAGAATGGGTCACATTTGTGACAAAAATTTGAGTGAAGAGAAAAATTCGTCTATTGGTATTGTTTTTGACAAAGGGAATAACGAGCCCTGTGTGCTTTGCGTGAAGGGCAAACAAACTAGAAAGCCGATTAGAGAGGACGGTACAAGGGCCACAAAATTATTAGAATTGGTACACTCCGATGTCGTTGGGCCACTGGAAGTGAATTCTTTTTCTGGTGCTCGTTTCCTGGTCACTTTTGTGGATGATTATTCCCGGAAATTATTTGTGTATCCACTCAAGAGAAAATCCGAAGTTTTTGACACTTTCGTTAATTTCAAGAAAATGACCGAGAACCAGTGTTCAAAAAGGATAAAAATTTTAAGAACAGACAACGGTGGCGAATACGTAAATGCTAAATTCCAAAGTTTTTTGAAGGACTGTGGTGTGATTCATCAAAAGACGTGTCCATATTCTCCCGAGCAAAATGGCACCGCTGAAAGAATCAACCGGACTTTAATGGAACGTGTGAGATGCATGTTAATAGACAGCGGATTTGACTATCGTTTTTGGGCAGAGGCTGTCAACACGGCGTGTTATTTAATTAACAGAGTCCCTTGCCGTGGAAAAAATATAAGTCCGGAGGAAATTTGGTCAGGTCGGCGTCCTAATTTGAAATTCTTGAAGGTTTTTGGCTGTCCTGCTCTTGTACACATTCCAAAGGAAAGAAGGCGTAAGCTGGAGGAAAAATCTATTGAATGTATCATGATGGGGTACAGTACGGAAAGCAAAGCATATAGATTGTTCAATCCCGAGGACTACGGCATACTTATAAGTCGTGATGTCGTGTTTTTAGAGGAAAACAAAATCAGCCTAAAGAGGAAAACTGATTTTTATTATCCGGAATTGCTTCAGGCTTATGGTAGTGTCGATTCAGGGGAGAGCAGCACCGAAGTTGAATCGACATCCGAAAAAGAACCAGTACAGAACGAGTTCAGCACCGAAGTTGAATCGACATCCGAAATAGAACCAGTACAGAACGAGTTGAGCCCTGAAACGGAAAATGAAACAGATGACAGCAGTAATGACGACTCTGTTGAGTGGTCGTCACCTATGGTATCAACCGTGGAAGATGATGGTGGCGAATGGGCTCCAAACCCGTATGAAGCACAAAACATTCAAGTTGAAGGGAATATCCGCCGGTCTGATCGCATTGCCAATAGAAATCAGCGATCGACAAATTTTTGTGCAATGCAGTACATTTCTGATGATCCAGGTACAGTAAAGGAGGCATTGTCATCAGAAAATTCAAGTAAATGGAAAGCTGCAATGAAAGAGGAATTCGATTCGTTAATTGCGAATAAAACGTGGGCGCCAGCTGATTTACCACCGGGTGAAAAAGCCATAAAATCGAAGTGGGTGTTCAAGACGAAAAGAGATGAACGTGGTATTCCAATACGTTGGAAGGCTAGACTGGTATCGAAAGGTTTTTCACAACGTGAAGGAATCGACTATACGGAAACCTTCTCACCCGTTGTTCGGTATGATTCCATCCGTTATTTGCTGGCGTTGGCTGTTAAAAATGATATGTTTATCCACCAAATGGACGCCGTAAGCGCATATTTAAACGGTACGCTGAAGGAGACTGTTTTTATGCAACAAACTGAAATGTTCGATGATGGTTCCGGAAAGGTATGCAAGTTGCGGAAATCAATATATAGTCTAAAACAGTCGGGCCGTGTTTGGAATGAGACTATCAACAACGAATTGCTGAAAATAGGTCTTGTGAGAGGTGAGGTGGACCAATGCGTCTACCATAAAATAAGTGATGGCCTAATGCTGTACGTAGCTATTTATGTCGACGATGTTCTGATATTTTCTAAAGACCTAAAAGCGATAGAATCTATAAAGTCGAAGCTGGCGAGCAAAATTAAAATGAAGGATATGGGGGAAGTATCATCAGTGCTTGGTACAAAAATCACCAGGGGCGAAAATTTTATTAAGATTGACCAATCACGTTACATTGTTGATGTTCTGGTACGTTTTGGAATGAGTGAATGTAACCCGATCTCAACTCCAATGGATTACAATCAGAAATTGTCAGTCAGCATGTCTCCTGAAGATGAAGAGTCTAAGCGACGAATGTCGAATATCCCATATATGCAGGCGATTGGTTGCTTATTGTTTGCTGCCCAGATTACCCGACCCGACATTTGCTATGCAGTAAATGTACTTAGTAGATTTGGAACAAATCCTGGTAAACCACACCGGGAGGCAGTTAAACGCGTGATGAGATATTTGAAAGGTACAATCGACAAGGGAATCATTTCCACGAAGCAAACAGAAGATGGTATAAAAGGCTATTGTGATGCAGACTGGGCCGGAGATGTTGACGACCGCCAATCCACCACCGGCTATGTCTTTGTATACCAATCAGGCGCAATTTCCTGGTGTACAAGAAAGCAAAAGACAGTGGCATTATCTTCGACGGAAGCCGAGTTCATGTCACTGACTGCTGCTATTCAGGAATCAGTATGGCTGAAACGCCTTGAAGCTGAACTCAACCCTAACAGTAGCAAAAGTATGTTGCTATATTGTGACAACAAGGGCGCTATACAAGTCGCTCTTAATAATAACTATTCATCAAGAACGAAACATGGGGACATAAAGGCCAAGTTCATCAGACAAAAAATTGATGCGAAGGAAGTCGTTTTGAAATACTTGTGCACAGACGAAATGGTTGCCGACGTATTAACGAAAGCAGTTACTCCTCAAAAATTGAATTATTTTGTAGAATATTTTGGTCTTTACTAACCCACATAGTATATATTAAATTGAATTGTTAATTTTATTTTTTTTATTGTAAAGAGTGTATGAGAAATTATTTGATTTTGGAATTGTTTCATTCAGGAAGAGTGTTGTGAAATGAATGCAAATAATAATACCCTCTATTTCTCCTACACTTGTTTATTTACACACTTGATATTTATACATTATTCCTCTGTTTTATAACTCTGTACATATTTGAAATTAATGTCATTACATTGTACAACCTTTTGCAGTTGAATAAATGAATTTAACCCAACACTAAATACTATCTTTAACTCATATTGGTATTTAGTGCAAGAGTATTAAGCCTGTGGGCACAATTTTTTTTGTTAAAATATATTGGAGTACTGAGACTCCTGCTGTCCACTGATAAGTGTGATTTAAATGAAATCCAGGGAAGTTGCATTATTTTAATAATTGGTGGGTACACTTAAATAACACCCGGACAAACGTTAACAGAATAGTTATTTCTTATATGAAAGATGTAGATAAGTAAAGCCATCTAAAGAATTATTCTGAAAAACAATGACTGACAAAGTGAAGACTATGTATTTTTCCTTCTTATTTGCAATTTATGATTGCTTTTGCTGTTATCCCCTATTTGCTTCCTTTTGATAAAATATAATTTTATCTCTCTTTATTGTTGTTGCTTTTCAATATTTCTCATTGTTGTTATTGTCGAAAAATATTTTACCGTTAAAAATTCCATTACTTGATTGGCATTACATTGATTTTTAAGAACTGTAAACATACGTACATATGGTGTTTATCATCATCATTATTACCATTGTCATTATTTTTCTTTTTCTTCTTTTTTTTGTCTGTCGTCTGTGTTAAAAAAAAGAGAAAATAAATCATTAAGAAGAGTAGGATATATTACGGCTGGTGGAAACCCGATAAACTAGTTGTTAGTGGTCATTTAAATAGATAACAAAGTAACTTTTTTTTTTTTTTTCATTTATTTATTGTCTTCAAACTAATTTACATTGGGCCTCAGCGTCAAAGTGACATTATTGAGGCAAGTCGGCAAAACAAGTTAATTAACTAAATTACAAATTAATTTCTTATAATAATAACAAATTAATTTGTTATAATATTAAAAAAATCAAAATATTATTTAATTGTTAATGTATATTAAGAAATTTCAAGATAATTCAATGTTTATACTAGAAGCATTTCAAGATTTTGCGATATATATTTTTTTAATTTTGTTTTAAATAGCGAAATTCTCTGAATACTTTTTAAATCATTCGGTAATTTATTAAATTCAAAACCACCAATATATTAAATTTTTTGCTTTGTGATTTCTAATCTACACCTTGAGACACGTAAATTCGAGCTATTACTTGTATTAAATGTATTTTGATTTCTGGGGAAAGTACTTGTATTGTGACCAATATTGTTTAGTGACTTAAAAACAAAAATAAGTAGTTGAAATATATACATACCCCTTAGAGGTAAGATATTTTTCGCAACATCTTGGTATAAGGACAAATGTTGAATACAGCAATGGCAAATTAAACACAACTTTCAATGCTTTATTCTGAATTCGTTGCAAGGATTTTAGTGCTACAGTACTTTCGCAGCCGTAAATCAGAGCTAAGTAATTTAGCTGGCTTTGAATCAATATGATAGAGCATAATTTTTGTTTTGACGTTAAATTTGTTTTTGAATTTGTAAATAAAACCGATTACATTAGATATTTTCGATTTTAATGATTCAATGTGTAAAACCCACGAAAGATTGCACTGTAAATTGACCCCTAAATACCTTATTGACTGGCTTTCGAAAATTTCATCTCCATTAACAAAAATACTGAATTCTCCGTAGTCTCTAGTCAATTGAGGGCGGAACCTGAGAACTTTTGTTTTCCTTGAGTTTATAACTAATTTGTTAAGTCTTGCAAATTCAAAACTCAGAGTTGCATCTCTTTCCATATAGGCCTTGAGTGCAATTTCATGTACACAAATATCATCTGCATACATGTATATTTTCCCATGGAGATCAAGATTGACAATGTCATTTACATATATAGTAAACAATAGCGGACCCAGAACACTACCTTGCGGCACACCATGCTCCACAGTTCCAAGTGTACTTTTGCAGCCATTTAATTCAACATATTGTTTTCTATTACTCAAGTAGTTTTTAAAAAGATTAAGTTCACTATCCCTTATCCCATAGTACTGAAGCTTCTGAATTAATATTTCGTGGTCCACTAGATCAAATGCTTTCGAAAAGTCATAGAAAATTCCTGCTACCCCTCTAAATCCTTCATCCAAACCGTTACAGATGTAATTCACAACATTCGTAACTGCGTTCTCTGTTCCACTACCCTTTCTAAAACCGTACTGGCACTCATATATTAGTTTATTTTTTTCTAAGTACGTTAATAGTTGCCTATGTATTATTTTTTCGAAAATTTTATCAACAATTGATAGTAAAGAGATAGGCCTGTAATTTTCTTCAACATTAGCACCAGATTCCTTCGGAATTGGAATAATTTTTGAAATTTTTAAAATATCAGGGTACTCCGAAGTCTGTACCATACAATTAAATATATTAACTAATCGTGGCGATATTTCTCTACTGCATTCAAAGAGAGTTTTTGGGGATAAATTGTCATGACCACAGCTCTTATTAATTTTGAGATCAGAAATAATCTGCGTAATTTCATCAACAGTTGAGCTTTTAAGACGAAGGTAGTTTATATTATAACTAAGTGTCCTAAGACTATTAAATGTATCACAATGAAAAGTTCTGATCCGTTGCTTTCAAACTTTGGGTACTTGCAAAAAATACTGGGTAAAAAGTTCACATTTTACAGAATCCTCTGATATCAAATCACCATTTAAATTTTTCAAACTAACTTTCGTTTTCACACTTCTACCCAACGTTTCATTTAAGAACCTCCAGCATTTTTTTGGATCATGTTGAATGCTAATTATATTATTATGGTAGTAGTTATTCATAGATTCATTATACGCTTTTTTATGACTTTGCTAAGTCTCTTTAGTCTATTCTGCACATCCATATTATTAGGTCTTCTGCGTCTTAGCTTCAACAAACGTTCTTTTAATGACATCAAGTTTTGCAAATTCTCATTAAACCATTGTGCAATTACATTCTTAAATATCTTTGATTTTTTCCTGATAGATACAGAGTTATCGTACGCTTTTGACAAACAGTTTATTAAATTGGAAGTATCAACTGATGATTATTAACAGTAGATATATTCCGTAAATTGTTCCGAAAATTTTCCCTTAACCTATTGTAATCACAAAATTTCACTTCAAAATCAAAATGTTCAAAACTCTGGACACAATCTTTCAGTCTACAACAAATTATGTTATGATCGGATAGATCACACTCGACCGAGTCTATAGATGAAATATTTGAAAGGTTGCTAAACACATTATCAATAGATTTACCAGAAGATGGACGCGTCACTAATGTATGACAGTTTTTAAAATCATAATGCAAAAGTAAATTTGAAAAATCATCTGCTATTCTTTCAAGAAAGTCAATGTTTGAATCGCCAACGGCAATGCCAGGGCCTCGACCGTTTAAATTAATAAAATTCTCAATAATATTTACAAACTTACTAATATCACATTTCTGAGACCTATAAAAAGACATCAGCCTAAGTGGAGCAGCTTGTATTCTATAATTTTGCAGGGATATTACAATTGAATCACAAAAATGCTTGGTTTCACAAATTTCAACAGTGTACTGAAAATCTTGCCGTATGTAAAAAGAAGTACCACCATAGCCATCACTCCTACAACAATGAACACAATTATACCCAGGAATATCATATATTTGAACTATCTTCGAATTGAACCAAGTTTTTTGAATAGCAATAATACAAGGCAGATTAGGAAAACTAGCAATTAGTGATTTAAATTTATTAAATTTGTTGACTAATGAAATGCTTCTAATATTGACAGAAACAATGTTGAAAAAAGAATAATTTTTTAAATAATGACAAAAATTATTAAAATTAGAAAAATATTTAGTATTGACTTAAAAAAGAAAAATAAAAAATTGTGTAAAACACATTATAGAAAAGAAATAATAATAATGGTGAGTATTTACGTTGGAGACAAAAATTCCGAATGATTACCATCAAATTCATCATTGGCTGCCGGAGGTCTATTTAATGATTTGTGCTTGGTACCGTAAGTTGCAGCTTCTGATAAAATTTGATCAACTTCTTCTTCAGTTTTATATATCTAGGCTTCGATATTTCGTTCCTCTTAGCATATACTCTGCCACCAGATATGTACACAAAACTATATCCAATGCTTTTTAAAGCCTTAGCATAATTAAAAAGTTGGAGAGTTTCTCTACTCAAAAGATAATTAATGTAGACAGACTTCGTACAATGCATTTCTTTAAGTTTAAGTTTTGACTTCATAAGTTTGTCTTTTGAACTCTTATTGCTAAACTTAATAATCATTGTCTTCTTTTCATCCTTATCATTTCTACCTTTCTTGAGAAAATAAGCTTCCTCAATATTCTCCTCTTTTATTTCAATTCCAACTTTTTCTAATACAGTATCCATAGCACTTGCATTATTTTTCACTTCAACACCTCGAACAATACAATCATTTTTTACTCGTTAGGCATTCAAAATCTTTACTGATGTTTTCAAAGAAGCAATTTCGCTTTTCAAGGCACGATTTTCTTTTTGAACTAGTTCAACCTTTTTATTATTTCCCGCAACACTTTTGAATAACTCGTCGTACTGTCGGGATATAAACTCTATGGAATCTTTTAAAGCTGTCAGCTGATCGAGCATATTTAATTTTGTTTTTATTTCTTTTAGTTCTTCTTTCAATGTTTGATCACTTCCATCACACAAATGACAAACAAATTCTTCATCTTCATTATCTAAAAGATGTTTAAACTTACGTTTGTCAAGTTTTGTACATAATGTATGGAATAATTTTTTACATTTATCACATTGTATGTTTTCTTCTCTTTCTTCATCAATTTCCAATTTGCATTGTGCACAAATTATTTTTGCAACAGCAGCTACAACACTTCTACGACCCTTAGGAGCCATACTTTAATATATTGAATTTAGCTGTAGTATTTTTAATTAGTTTTAACAACAATTATTTATAAAAACACAATAATATTTTTATTTTAACAAATTAAAGAAATTTACTTTGCGGAGCTTTTATTTTTGACGTTCTTTCCGATAGGGTTGCCAACTCAATGTCAAAAATAAAAAACTTGCTAAGGCTTGGGCTGTAGTTGTGTAATCAGCTGCAAGTACGATTATCGCGGTGAATGCACCGAAAGAAGAAAAAGTCGCCGTAGCCTAGTAGGAAGTCTGCTGACTTATTAAACCTAAGGCCACGGTTTAAACCTCATGACCAATTATGCACGTATGCTTTTCCCAATGAAAACATCAAAAAGCCATCAAAATAATTTTATTTGACCGCATATTGAAGTTGATCAATTGGTTAAAACTCTAAAAATATTAAAGAAACGTGTTGGATATATGAAGTCGCCGTTGTATAGTAGGTAGTTGTAGTAGTTGGCTTATAAGCCGTAAGACCACGGTTCAAACCCCAACGAATCCCCAAACGAAAATATGAAAAATTATTTCTTTGGTGACTTCCTCTCAGCAGATTTCTGGCAAAAACTGTGAGAGTAGATAAAATTTCTCTGAAAAAGTTTCTCAAAAATCTGTCGTTCATAGTCGACTTTAAACTGTAGGTCCCGCCTCTCATGTATAAAATTAACGCACACAACATAAGTGGTGTGAAAAGCTACGTCGCAATTCTGATTGAAGAGTTGTAATGACCAATTATGTATGTATGTTTGATATATCGAAAGATTCAAAGACACAACATTCGATTGGTAAGGTTACGGCTTCAGCCGGAGGTGTTTATGATGTGCCTGTTGTAGTATTTGTTGAACGAAGTACAAACCTTTCAAGCCAACTTTTACATCAAGATCTTCCCGCAGTTCGCAGGTAACAAAATAAATTGTTATTTCAACAATCGGAGCGATTGGTGTAATTTAAACTTGACGGATGATTGAGGTCTGGTCTCAAACGCATTCAATAGTAAAAACCGTTTCTGAAACCAACAAATTGTATAGCACTTGCCATCCGACATGGAGGAATAGTCAGTGTTTTCTTTAAACTATGATGAGGAATCAGCCACTATTCTTACATTTCAATACATTCTGTGGTAAATGTTTCTGCGCTTTCTTGTAACGATAAAAAAACAGAACTTCAATTTCCTGTTGGCCCCACGTTGGTTTCGGGTGCCCCAGGTAGGTTTTTCGGGCCCCACGTTGGCCGCCATTTTTATTTGTGATAAATGTATAATAAAAATGCTGAACTTTTCTGTACTTGAAAAATAGAAAGCTTTGAAGGTTGAAGGTTTCACAGATCAAGTTAAAAAGACCTTATGCAAATATGTAGCTTTCGATCAAACCTCAGTTTTGTCTTAAATAACGTGATGTTAATTTTTTGTTGTTGTTGTATATAATCTATCACGTGATACTATATATCACAGATATGTTCTCTTTAACTGTGTAATACTGGTTTTTTCTTCGTTATGTTGAGAGTATAGAAATATAGAAGTGGGAGAATGTAAAAATAGAAAAGAAAAGTAATAATACATGGGATGCCGAAAAGAATACAGTTGTAAGACCTTGAAAGATTAAGTATAAGGGAAGGTATGTCAACTACCATTACTGAATCTTTTATCACTAATTATAATACTGATTTTAGATAAGAGCTGAGTAATTATTAAAACATGATGTATTACATTAGCATGAGGACATTATTTGTACACTCGGTATGTATTGAAGTGTGCCCAACGAACTATGCAAAAATGTGCCTAATTTGTTGGCAATAACAATTTATCCTTAATTTAAGAAATTGTTATAAAACTCAATGAACGTTTCACTGTTTATCTTCGATCACTAGTTAGTTTCTATGCTTTGTTATAAAACATTTCTCTCAAGGTGTGTTCACTAAAAGTTTAATTGTTTCGTTTAATATTAGCTGCTTTGAGTTATTTTAGGCGACTTAAACACAGAACCGTTGTGGTTTATTTTTATTATTAGTGTCGCGTATTAAATAACCAGCAATGGCAGATGGCAATGCCTTGCTTAAGGCATGCGGCCAAACTAAAGCTGAAAGCATTTCTGTTCATGTTTGTAGCATTTAATTAAAGATAAAAGATTTTGTTTTCAATGAAAATAATGAACTCATCAGCAAGCGATGAAAGTAAAGAATATTTCTTTTAGTTACGGTTAAAGGTAGTCCACTTTATATCACTTGATCATAATGGTTTTAAGAAATACTTGCTAAATCATTGAACCGAATAGTTTGAATTACATTCGAGACCCAACTTTTTTAAATCTTAAACTGCGGCCAATTTTGAGTCTTTCTATGTTACAACCAAAACTGAACAAAATATTCCATTGAATCCCATATTAGGAGTCATCAATTCGTTTTGTTTTTATGGTGCTAACCGCTTGTTTTCGTTCTTTCTCTCTACGCTGTGCTAAAAGGTTCAGTTCATCTGATACTTAATTCAGAGTCTTACGAAAACTGTATTGTTATTTCATTATGATACGCACAATATCGTGTTGCATAATAGAGCATTTATTTAATTTTATTCCCCGGTCTAAAATAAAAGCTTTCCCGTATGCCATCATTGTTCAAATGTCCGTCAAGACCTCTGTGGGTAGAACCTATCCGAAATATTGAATTATACAAGACTCTGGCGCAGAAATCAGGCCGAATTTGACAAATAGGATGTGTTATGTTGACTTTGAGAACCGCTGTAGTTATGAACCGCTGTAGTTAAGGACCGCTATAGCCTGTGGCTTCTTCTTACCTACGACTAAAGAAAAGCCTACAAAAAAGTCTAACAGAGTTAAATCGTGCAACCACGGTGGTCAGTTAATATCACTCCCAAATGAGAAGATCGTACCTTTAAATTCTTTGTGTATAATATTCAATGTGATATGAACTGTGTGGTATTTAACACCATCCTGTTGAAACCGCTATTCCCATACGATCAATTGTACTCACCTCATAATTTATAGTATATCCTCACAGGGCCCAATGACTCATTCTAAATGCTACAGACTCAACATGTTGCGCTCGAGAGAATTCCTATTCTGAATAAGTATACATACATACATAATTGGTCATTACAACCCTTCAGTCAGGATTACGACCTAGTTTTTCACACCACTTAGGTTGTGTGTGTTAATTTTATACATGAGTGGTGGGACCTAAAGTTTAATGTCGACTGCAAACGACAGACTTTTGAGAAACTTTTCATGGCATTTTCTATTTACTCTCATAGTTTTTGCCAGAAATCTGCTGAGAGGAAGTTGCCGAAGAAATACTTTTTGTATTTTGTCTTTGATGTCTGGCCTGGGTCTCGAACCCTGGGTTTATGTCCAATAAGTCAACACACTACCTACTAGACTACGGCGACCTCCGAATAAGTATTATTTGAGTTTATTCCTGAATAGTTAATACAAATATCTCTTTCTAATGCAATTTTCTGACACAAGCTCACTTGGTTTAAGTCTTTGCCACACTATCTTCCATTTTGTTAAGCATAACTTTCTAAGCATCCGCCTTCACTTCACAGAAAGATTCGCACTCAATTTGCGGAGTAAAACATCCAATACTCGCAAGCTCGCAGGCTTGTTTATTCCCAGGAATTCGTACATGATCTGGGACCCAGCAGACATTAACCTTATATTGGGTACCGAGTCGTCTCAGCTTCCACACATAGTCCAGACCATTATCTGACCTGTGTTGCATCTCCAGGATTTCTCTGAAGGCCTTCTAGCGACATTTTAGACAAATGAGTTTAGCAAAATGTCTATAATCAAGCGAAAGTTTTTGGAATCTCATCTAAACTGTTTCGAAACTGACTACGACGACAGTTATTTTGATTCTGAAATATAAGCAAAACACATCGGAATTAGCCACTGGAGATGTAGATAGCGGAAGAAGTTCTACAACGGTGATTTAGCAATTCTTCAATAGTAGTTTACCGACTTCTCGTTTTTAAATTAACGTCTTTTCGGCACGTATTATGTATCAAAAATTGTATTTTTGTATATTCATTCGTTTATTATTTGTTTGAACGCTTATAACATTTTTTATTAAACAAATCTTCCTTGTAGTCCTGTTGTAAATTTGTTCTTTTCTTTTTGATTTTCGCCAATACTATAGGAAGTGAGTTGGAGAATGTATATTAAATAATTTGCCCGTGTTATCATCGGTGGTGAATTTTTACTTTTGTTATTGGTGAGGATATTTTGAGTGAAATTATGCTTCTCGTGCGCCTTTGCCGTAACGACGCTGAAAACGACGATGTTGATAATGAAGAGAATGATGTAGTTGATGCACAACAACTATAATAATATTTATGGTTATATTGCATCTTAAGGCATTTAAAATTGTAATTTTGGTCATTATATATGAAGACCTTTAGCGTTGTTGTCTGTAGGAATTTTTTTGTTTGTTTATGTATGCAGCTGTATATACTTCTTTGGACATTGCATAGGATATGTCTGTCTATCGACCATTTACTCTAAAGCACTAACTTATCTCTGTTGAGTAGAACAATGACTGTAAGATTTCACAAATTTGTAAATAATTGGAAGGCACTGAGAGGCCTGGACTTTATCACTTTATTACCACTCTATGCATTACCATAGTTTGCTAGTCGTACCGGCATGAAGTGAACGTCAAGATACATATATGTCCCAAGGGAACATGAGTCTTAATTTCTTTTTTGTGTTGGCAATGACATCTGTCAAGCATATTTTGTATACATCAAATTAGTGAACAACCAATACCATATTTTTCCATCGTGTTAAAGATGGCGAATCTTGTACTAGGAAGCTATGATTTGCGGAAGGTATTCATTTTTTATTTCCATTTGACGAAAAGTCTTGGAGAGTTGCATCGAATGCTTGTCGAGGTGTATGGTAATCATCAGAAGCAATATGCAGAGGATGGTTTCGATGATACATAGATAATAATTTTGATGTGAGAAGTAAAGAACGTGGAAGACCACCAAAAAAGTTTGAAGGTGCCGAATTGCAACCAATATTGGATGAAGAATACGCAAATGCTCAAAAATGTTAAATGTTGCATATCGAAGAATTTCTAACCGTTTAAAGCTATGGGGAAGATTCAAAAGTCTGGAAAATGTGTCCAAATGAATTAAATGACAGACAAATGGAAAACCGAAAAATACCTTGTGAAATTTTGCTTCAAAGACACTAATCAGAGCTGCATGGATTTATTTTAAAAATCCTAAATGAAAAAAAATCATATGTTAATCCAGGAAACCATCAATTTTGACAAAAACCATAAGTCGGCTAATATTTTTTTTGCACATATTATTATTTCTCTTTTCGCAAACATTGTCCAACTTCTGGTGGTCGCTCAAACGTGAATTTGATACATTTTAACGTAAACAATCAAGATTCATCAAAAATTCTGAAATGTTTGAACTAAAAATTCATTTCAAAAAATATATACGAGTATATGAAAAATATAATTCACCTATTAGACTCTTTAAGTAGTAGCACTAGGTAATTTTTGTCAGATTTGATTGATTTTGATTGATTTGATTTTTGATTTGATCAGACGAAGTATCAATATCTTCACAAGTTTATACACTTTCAGAATGTTATAACTTATTTCATATTTTTTAATTAAAGTTTGCTACTATGTGTTTAATGATTGATGTTGTGCTGGTTCGTTTTTTAATTGTTCCTTTAATTTTGTTTGAAATAAAATGTTTTTGGTTTTGTTGTTTTTGTAATTTTAATTTGTCTAATTTATTAAATTCAATATGTAGTTCTTATGTTATTTTATTTACAAAATTGTTTTGTTTTAATTTGATTGTGTTTAATTTCAATTTATGTTTGTCTTTTTCTTTTGTCTTTGTTCACACTGTTTTTGGATGTTCACTGTTTAATTGTCGAAACTAGAGTGAGTCTATGCAAAAAATACTTTAATGCTAAGTAGTAATGAAAAGAATACAAGAGACAACAAAGCATAAAAAAGAACCGCTAATAATCTAAAGGGTGTTCCTTCAAATGATGTTAACGTTGAACATTCCGGCCCCCATGACTTGGTGAAGTTTACCACAGGGTTTGAACAGGTCCTATTTGTGGGTTGTGGGTCGGTAAGTTGCAAAGCCTCATGAAGTTGTTGACAGATATGGCATCATGATGTACGTTAACGTATACTGCAAGAAAATTGCCAATGTTTGGGGTGTTGAGATTGTTGGAATGCCATACCTGTAAGTATAAAATTAGAGCAATATTAGTGTATGTAAATGGTTAGGGGTTATACTAATTTGCAAACAAAACCACAATTTTTGTAATTGGTCTGGTGATTACTCCATTTTTTGTTTTGATGTCTACAACTCTACAGTTTTGGTCAGGTCCAAGATATGTTTTGATGATTCGACCCATTTGCCATTCATTGGGTGGCAAGTTGTTGTTTTTGATGACTACCAGATCGTTGATTTTAACGTTGTCCCTTTGAATCTTCCATTTATATCTGCGTTGAAGTTCAATCAAGTATTCGGACTTCCATCTTTGGCAAAATGAGTGGTAGATGACCCTTAGGCGTTTCCAGCGGTTGATGAGATTCAGATTTTCGTTGCTTACATCTGGTTCAGCTGGGGTCAATAATGCACTACCAATAAGGAAGTGTCCAGGGGTCAATGGATTAAGGTCATTTGGGTCATCGCTAGCAGGACTTAAGGGTCTAGAATTTAGGCACGATTCTATACGAGCAAGAATTGTAGATAGCTCTTCAAATGTGAATTTCATGTTCGGTATCATCTTTTTGAGGTGCGTTTTGAATGATTTTACACCGGCTTCCCAAAGGCCGCCCATGTGTGGGGCTCCTGGAGGGATAAACTTCCAATTAAGATTTTGATGACTAAAATGATGGGTCACTTGATTTTGAAGAGTTTTTATGAATTCTAGACGGTCTTTCCTTAGAAGTTCTGCTGCTCCGACGAAATTTCCTCCATTGTCTGAGTAAATGAGTGCGGGACATCCACGTCTTCCTATGAAGCGGGAAAATGCTGCTAAGAACGATTGGGTTGATAAATCACTTGCTGCTTCAAGATGTACAGCTTTTGTGGCGAAGCATACAAATATGCAAATATACCCTTTTGTATTAAGACAAGCTCGGCCTGTAAAATTTTTGATGTCAAAAGGTCCTGCGTAGTCTAATCCAGTTGTAGCAAAGGGTCTTGATAATGTTGTACGTTCTGGTGGTAATGAAGCCATGATTTGATTTTGCGTCTGTTTTTTGTACAAAACACACGTTTTACAGTTGTAAATTACGCTTTTGACCAAGGGTTTCAGTCTGAATATCCAATATTCTGTGCGTAGGACCCGAACCATTAGTTGGTTTTCTCCATGAAGGGTAATTTTATGTGTAAATTCCACTAGTAGCTGTGATAGCTTCGAGTTATGAGGTAGCACTATTGGGTAGCGTTCATTGTACGTTAATGCAGGTGATTGCGCTAGTCGCCCATTGGCTCTAATAATGCCATGGTGATCCATGAAAGGATTTAAGGTCAAAAGACTGCTGGTTGGGGATATTTTCTGCTTGAGTTTTAAATGTTTGTGCTCATCTGGAAAATGATTTTGTTGCGTCCATATGATGAGTCGATGTTTGACGAAATCTATTTCTTCTCGGGTGATTTCTGCTGAAGATACGCGAAGATGGGTTCGGTTGCTTCCAGTATTTCTCCATAATCGTATGACATAAGCGAGTACTCGATAAGCTCGTGATAGGTCTGAAAATCGATTTAATGGGTTTTCGCGTGTTGTGGTTGTAAATGCTTTTACAGTTTTTGCTTCTAGATTTGTGTCACCTGTTTGTGTTGGTATCGGCCATTGATTTTTAGGCAATTTTAACCAGGAGGGTCCAAACCACCATAAGTTGTGGTTTTCCAGTTCTTGTGGAGTACATCCTCGGCTGGCTACATCTGCTGGGTTATCCTTTGAGTCGATATGTTGCCAATTTTGATTTCCAACCTTTTCCAGGATTTCAGAAACACGATTTCCAACGAAAGTGTTCCATGAGCAAGGGGGTTTCTTTAACCAGGACAGTACGATTGTTGAGTCGGTCCAATAATATGCCTTGATATTTTGAATTTGAAGATTTGGTATAAGTCCACATGCAAGATTTGCCAATAATACGGATCCACATAGTTCTAAGCGGGGCAAAGATATTTGCTTAATGGGAGCTACACGGGTCTTTGAAGCCAGAAGAAATGTGAATACTGAGTTTTCTGCTTGTATTCGAACATAAAGAGTCGCAGAATAGGCTTTTTCTGAAGCGTCACTGAAACCGTGAATTTCCACATTACAATTCGGGCTAAATTGGATCCAACGGGGAATTTTCAATATGTTTATTGTCGGGCAGTTTTTTATGAATTTTTGCCACTGTAGACAAGTCAAGGGTTTTAATATGTCATCCCAGTCGACTTTATCGAACCAAATCTGTTGCATAATTAGTTTTGCTTCAACTATTATTGGAGCTATCCATCCACAAGGGTCAAAGAATTTGGTAATTGTCGATAAAACTTCTCTTTTCGTGTAGTTTTCTTTTAATTTGACATCTGGTGCTGTAAATGTAAATGCGTCTGACGAAATGTTCCATTTGATCCCAAGAGTTTTTGTTCCAGCGCTATCTGACAGATTTAACCAATCGAGAGGTAGTAGTGTCTCATTTGGTAAGTCTTGTATGACTCGTGGGTCATTTGATGTCCATTTCATCAGGTCAAATCCAGCAGATTTTAGAACTGTTGTAAGTTCTTTTCTTGATTTGATGGCGTCGTTTAATGTGTGACCACCTGCTAAAACATCATCCACATACATGTTTTGTTGTAGAGTTTTTGATGCGAGAGGGTGAGTTGATGTTACATCTTCAGCTAGTTGAAGAAGGGTTCTAATGGCCAGGAACGGTGCGCAATTGACTCCAAAAGTCACTGTCAGGAGTTCGTAATCCTCAATTGGGTCCTTTTCTGATTGCCGAAATAATATCCTTTGATATTTGGTTTGATTCGGATCAATGAGTATCTGTCGATACATTTTTGTGATATCTGCGTTGTACACAAAACGGAAGAATCTCCACTTCAATATCAGAAGTACCAAGTCCTGTTGAAGTATGGGTCCTGGATACAATATGTCATTCAAACTCTTCTTGTTTGAAGACGGGCTCGAAGCGTTGAAAACTACTCTAAGTTTCGTTGTCAGCCTTTCGGGTTTTATTACTGCATGATGTGGCAGGTAATAATTTGGGTTTGTGTTGATTTCCAGGGGAGAAATTTTCCTCATATGTCCTAACTCGAGGTACTCAACAATTACTTGGTCGTATTGTTTTTTGAGTTCGGGTTTCTGGCTAAGTATGCGTTCCATCCTCAAGAACTGTGCCATTGCTATGTTTCTCGAAGTTCCTATTTCTTCGCTATTTTTAAAAGGGTAGGGTAACGATATACCTTCCTGTGTCGTTTCTTCGTGTTGTCGACATGAAATTGTTCTCGCAAAATGTGTCCTCATCTGACCTCAAAACCCGTTTTGGGGTTTCGTGTGAGGATTCGGTCAAGGGACGTAGTGTTGAGTAATGACACTGTTGTACTAGGTTGTGTCGTTGTTGAAATTGGTCCCCCCACAATCCAGCCAAATACTGTTTTTTGTGCCAAAAGGGATCCAATAGACCGCATCGGTGTGTCCATGCAATATATTGAGTGGCCCAAGTCGAGGCCTATAAGCAAGTCGATGGGTCTGCTTTGATTGAATTGAGGATCTGCAAGTTCTAATTTAGCAGTCTCATTGAAATGTTGCAAATCTAAAGTCTTTGGTGGTAAATTAGATGGAAGCGTCTTCAGGACTGGTGCCCAGACTTCTAATTTAAATTGTGAATCCACCTTGGAGCAAAGATTGAATAAACATGCTTTGGTTGAAGTCTCTGAAACTGTTTGACTCAAGCCTGTAACATGAACTAAATTTCATTTGGTGGGCAAATTTAGTCGATTTTTCAACTTTTCTGACATAAAAGTTGATTGTGAGCCAGGGTCGATGATTGCTCTTGCTTGGTACTTTTCGCCTCTAGTTTCGATCAGTACAATTGCAGTAAATAACAAGGTTTCTTTCTCATTGGGAGATTGATCGAGATGTTTGCTCTCTTGCAGTGTCAAGGAAGTGACATTTGGTATGGAGAATTTTGATGCTGATGTGGACTGTATATTGGTGTTTTGTGCTGCGATGCTCCTACTAGATTGGGTCGCGTCACAATTCGGAACTAAAGTATGGGATTCTGATCCCTTATGTAACAAAGTGTTATGTCTTTGTCTACATAATCTACAACTGAATTTACTTTTACAGTCCTTAACACTGTGGTCAATAGAGAGGCAATTGTAACATGAATTTGTGACCTTTACAATGTGAATTCTGTCGTTAACGTTCTTCTCTAAGAACTTGGGGCAAGACCACAATTGGTGAGACTCCTTAGAATGTTGGCATTTGTAATTTGAGTCATTTTTCTGTGCCCTATTTGTGTTTAAAGGTTTTATATTTTTCGACCCAGTTTCATTTTGGGTTGTGTTTATGTGAAAAGTGTGAACTCGTTTTGGCCTAGATTTCAAATTATCTCTTCTCGATTGTTCTAATTTTGAATTCGATTGTGTGATGGCCGCTATGGATTCTAGAGTCTTAGAATTGTGCGTCAAGAAAGTATTGAATTCTTCCCAAGTCGGAACTTTTGTAATTTCCTTAAGTGAATTTTCAAATTCCTTTAAAAGAGTCCGAGGGAGCTTTGTTGAGCAAATGTATACCAGGAATGGGTCCCATGTGGCGGTTTCTATGCCTAAAGCATTTAACGCCTGAATGCATCCATTAACTGTTCGCTGAAGTTTTTGAATCGATGAGCCTGAGTCTTCAGCTACGTTCGGAAGGTCAAATAAAATTTTTAATTGTTCATTTACTTGGATCCGATTATTTTCGTATTGGGCTACAAGGTTTTTCCAGGCTATGTCGAAGCCTTGATTTGTCAATGGGGCATTTGAAACTATTTTCCTAGCATCTCCTCCAGTCTTTTGTATCAGATGAAAAAGTTTCTCAATTTTACTAAGTCTAGAATTATTTATGTATAATGCTGTAAAAAGATCGCGGAAAGTAGGCCATGTCACAAAATCTCCATAAAATGTGTCCGTATCGCAAGGTGGTAGCCGCACAAATGAGATGTCATGATTTTCCTGTGGTTGATTTTCAACAGCAGAAATCCGCTCTTCTTTCTTTGGACTCGATAGGGCTTGAATTTCTGCATTAATTGACCCTAAACACGTTTTGTAGGCAGAAAAACCTTTTTTGTAACGATCACGAAGCTTATCTTTATCGATGGGTTTTTCTTTGGAATCTTTTTTTGTGTCACTCTCCATACGTCCTTTTGACTTGTGTCCACAGAGAATCAAGTTCGACCCGAAGTACCTCAAGAGAGTGAATGTTGTTTTCGGCCGCACTTTGTGTATACTCTATTTCAAAATCCAAAACGTCGTTTGTACAATTTACAAATTTATCGAGTGCCATTGTCATCGGTAAGATGAATTAAAATTTAAAACGATCAAATTAAGAGTCAAATTTAAACAAAGAAGTCCCTGCTAGCGATTTCACAGCAAGAATTATCAAAAATAGTAATTAATTTACCGATTGGTTATTAATTTGGGTGTATTTTGTTTCCCCAGTAAATTACTAAAAGAAGTATGGGTGGTAACCCTTTTCGTTTTTCTACTTCTCTTTCTTCTTTTACTCAACCGCGACAAAAAATTATAAGAGCGTATACTTGTAATCAAGAGTTTGTGTCTCTCTTTATTGTCTTATTTTTATTATTTTTAGTACTTACTTATCGTTGTTGTGTCTTTGTTTAAGCTGTTGCTCTCTAATTTGGGTCTCTTCTTGCTTGTGGCTTTTGCTGTAATTTTGGTTCTTTTTTGTTTTTCCACTTTGCCTGTGGATTCTATTTTTTCTCAAAAAATTTAACTGTTTTTTCACCGTTGCTTATTTTTTGTGTATTAATATTCCTTCAATTTTTTAGCAAGTTTTTGTTTTTGTAAATTACACTGCATACGGTTCGAAGTGACCAAAAAATGTTTAATGATTGATGTTGTGCTGGTTCGTTTTTTAATTGTTCCTTTAATTTTGTTTGAAATAATGTTTTTGGTTTTGTTGTTTTTGTAATTTTAATTTGTCTAATTTATTAAATTCAATATGTAGTTCTTATGTTATTTTATTTACAAAATTGTTTTGTTTTAATTTGAATGTGTTTAATTTCAATTTATGTTTGTCTTTTTCTTTTGTCTTTGTTCACACTGTTTTTGGATGTTCACTGTTTAATTGTCGAAACTAGAGTGAGTCTATGCAAAAAATACTTTAATGCTAAGTAGTAATGAAAAGAATACAAGAGACAACAAAGCATAAAAAAGAACCGCTAATAATCTAAAGGGTGTTCCTTCAAATGATGTTAACGTTGAACACTATGAACGGACAAACTTGAAAAAATATGAAAAAAATTCGCATTTATTAAGTTTATCGCATAAAATAATATATACACGTATATCGTTTTAAAGGCCCATCCCTCTCCTATCTAATAAGGTTTAAATTTTGAAAACAGGTTAAAAAATATTTGTGTAATCAATAAATTTGTGCGTAAAGTCCAAAAATCAGTTTTTGTCAAATAAAACTAGTTTGGAGGGTTCAAGAAATATAAAAAAGCATTTTTGCATATACATGACATACTTATGCGTCATAATTTAAATAACTTAAGAATGATGTCTACTGTTTTAAGGATAACATATGGTTGATTGTAATTAAATTTTATGGGTCTTATGCTTCCACTTATGTTCGTAGTCATTTACATTCGAACACTATTTTCTTGTCATTATCAGTAAATGAACCCCAACATAAATGAGGATTCTAACGTATTCGACAACTTAAGTTAATTACTTGAAAAGTGGTTTTTATTGATGTTATGGTAAATATGTCTTCTTTTACTTTTGTGTTTACTTTCATTGTGAATTTTCCTACATATTTATGCTGTTGTTGGAAAAGGAATACCTATTTATTTCGGATGTATAGAAATAAAAAACCGTCAGGAAATAACTCTTCGAAGTGACGGAGAATTATGCTGTTTCAACCTTATTTGAGTACCTTATTCAAAAAGTTGGGAAATATTTTTGTATGGGATAGTCTGCCAGCGGCCATCGTACTAAAAGGATCCCCAAATTATAGCATTTTAATATTAATTTGTAATGGGTTTAAAAGTTTCGTAAGTAAGGATTCTAATGTGAGATTCGTCGATGCTTGTTATACAAGCACCATACTTGAAGGATGTCAGAAGCAGAAGAAGGTAGTATATATGTTTCGCTGAGTTCATAAAAATCTGGCCGAACGTAATTGTGCAGGAAAAAAAAGCAAGTTTTAAATTGATTGTCCCGAATGATGCCAAATATAGAAGGACAGGAATAGCATAATAGCATGTTATCAAGCAGCGTACAGTTGTTTAGTGAACATAGCACCTTATCTTCGAATGTGACAAGTGAGTATTAAGGATTATGCCCACTGGTATGGCGGCAAAGTGACTAGGTTATGTTTTTAGTAGGTGGCTGCTTTAGGTAGTACTATAGCTCATTTAAGCTTGATTTAGCTGGAAGACATAATTCAAATCATATTACTTCGTGAAAACTTAGCGACAATTCAGAAGATCTGTTTTTTACTACAGAAAGGTAAGAATGCGTCGTAAATTGCTAAAAGAAGAAGATCCTGCAATTCTTGTAACTGATCTGATAATTTTCATGTTAAATTTTATCCGCGCTCTGGCGGACCAACCAAAAAATGAGAACGAAAAGGACATAAGCAAAACCATTCACGTGGCCCTATGGTAAATAGAGGAGTAAAAGGAAGCTGAATTTACAAGTAAGCTCTAGGTTTACATGTCACATTAATTAGCCGATCAATTTATTAGAATAAATTTTTATTTGGGATTCATTACTAAAACAGAAGAAATGGAATCATTGCTGAAAGGACAACTAAAAGTGGGTTATGTTTGGCAATAATACATGCAAGAGAACACAGCCAAGGCAAGGCAAAGATTTGTAGAAGGTATTGAAGCCAGAATTAACGCCAAGATAATAAATATTGTGTGTCTGGTGGGACTGAGAGTGAATTGTTCGTTATAAGTTTCAATATTCCAATCAAGCAATTGATATTGATTGAGACTGAACCTGGACAAAACTGATCAGGCGAAAAGTTATTCTATTCCATTATGTCATTACATCATTGATCATCCGACAGAAACTGAGAGAGATTTGCTGCCTTCCACCATCAGATTAGCATTTGTTTTGATTTCCTCAGAAGTTGGTGTAATGGTGTAAACTTAAATTCCGTAGAGGTCAGAAAAATGCAACTTTTACGACAAGGGCAACTAATAAATTAGGCGAACCGTATGACAGTTCCAATAAGTGTTGCTAGTGCTGGAGATGGGTGTAGTTTAAGTCGATAAGTAATCAAAAGGCTATACACCGGTGAGATAAAAATTATGCTCTTGTGTTCACCATTGCTGCAATATGTGGTCGAGCGTTGTCAGGATAGAAAATTACGACCATCATAACATTATGTTCCCAAGGAATACAGAGCATAACGTTGGCTCAACGGATATTCTGCTTGGCCGTAGGTTTTACTCGTCGCCCGTGCTTCACATGTGATTTCTTGCAATTGAGGTTGTTGCATTGAATCCAATTTTTGATTTCTGTTTAAAGTCGACGTAGTTTAGTAGGACTAGGTGACTTCAACAACATGGACTGTTTACGCAAGATCTCTGTGTCGCAATTCTTAAAAAACGATAAAAATCTGAACGTTACAATCACGGAACTAGTGGTGAACATTTAAAAAACCATCAGTGTTTTTTTCGATCCAATACATCGCAAAGATGCATAGATGTTATATCGATTTTTCGCAAAATACATCGATGGTTTCTATGCATCGATTGAACTGAAATGTACATGCTGTTACGTGGAAGTACTAGAGCACTACGATCTGAAGGTTCGGAAAAACAAGCCGGTTCGTTCCGGTTTTTGTTCCGGTTCGCGTTCGGTTCATACCCTTGTTTATAAAAATACATATAAAAATTCGTCAAAAATTAGAAGAAAAATCAGCAATTCTTTTTAATTTTTTTTTGTTTTTTCAAAACGTCAGCCAATTCTCGTTATCAGAAATTATCTTTAGTTCCGGGACGCGTAAAAGTAAGTACCGGAACGACGTTCCGGAGCGTTCCGGCTCGACAACACCACTGATCAGTATAGCAATCTGTTCTTGGTAGAATTTAGCCATAGAGGCTGTGATCGAAGTGTGTTGTCTTTTTAAACCAGAACCTATGGTTCAAACCCTAGCTAATGCTAGAAACACAATAAAAGCAACTCTTCAAACACAGTTTGCGTCAAGCAGCTTTGGAACCTAAGATAAAAGTGTACATAAAGAAATCAGGTACAGAAAAAAGAGTTGGTTTGCCCATATTATCAACAGTGAGCACGACGGTACATCAACAAAGATAATCCAGGATGTAAGAACATTGGAAAACCAAAAAAACAAATGAAAAAATTTCAGATGCCTTAGGAAATCCTTTTACGTCAAAGAGAGGTAGTATTTCTTCTTTCAATAAGCACTTTCTACCTATAAATAAAGAGTGTGTATGTGAGATATCATCCGATATTTTGTATGGAATATAATATCGTTCAAATATCCACCACGGCTTCTCTAGATGGACTACATCAGAATTTCCAATTTGCAATGGGTCTGACACATAAATCAGGCTAAATTTGATCGATGGAATAGCTTATGTTGCCTTTGAGGACCGCTGTGACTTGTGGCGCATTCACATACTCCTGCCACTTAAGAAAACCCCACCAGAAAAGCCTACCGGTATTAAATAAACAATCTCTGTGGCTTGTTGACATCACCTTCACGTGAAATGACAACTATGCATTCAAATATATCGTACAGAATATCAAATGTGGAGTGGGCTGTGTGGCACGTAGTAAAGCCTTGTAGGTGTCCAGTTCCTCCAATTCAAGCCAAAAGAAGATGGTTTTCATAGACCTATAGTGCTTGCCTGGTTAATATCGATCTCAAACAAATATGAACCGATGTCTCCGCCAGCCCATAATCCACACAAAAACAGTGACTTCTTGTGACGCATTGGTTGTTTTTGAAAGTTTTGTGGTTTTGTGTCCTAAATTCTATATTCAAATTCCTGTACCCATTCGTCTTGAAATTACGACGATAGTAGATTGGTTGTAGCACACGGAAAGAACACCGAAAAGAACTCTCATTTAGTTTTTATTATTTTGCGTCGCAAAATTAGCCAAGTTGTGTTCCACGAAGGGCTGAGTTCTTGTTAGCCTCTCGAAATCAACTGCCTCGGAATTTCCTGCGATATTTTCGGCAGATGTTGCAGTTCGCTGATGTAGGGATGTTGATCAATCGTTTACTGAATCCGTAGATTATAATTTATCCACCACACTACGAATAGTCTTCCCGGTAGAACGATTACGGCGATAGTAAAATAAGCTAAGCGCGTGCTACCTTATTCGAGCAATTTTGTTGTAGAGTGCTGTATCCATCCGTGGTGGTTTGGCAAAACAAACTGAAAAAATAACAACTTTTTCGACAGTTGTAGCTGGAAGAAACTGTCAAAGTTCGGAAGTCTCTTGTTGCGCCATAACAACTATTAAATATATAAATAATAATAATACATATATAATAATCTAAATTAATTAACATTAATCCTAATATTATTATACTTATACTTAATAATAATAAATAATTAAATTAAATACATAATGAATTTAAAAATATAAATAAGTATCACCCTAATATAACGTAATGTTAACGTTTATGACCATATGAATACAAGGTCGTTAAATTATAAGTAAAGTAAATAAGAAGGCAACGGAGTTGCTGAATAGAAGAATACAGTTAGGATTAAGTAAATAGAATAAGTTAGAGTTAAGAAAAGATTGAAATAAATTAGTTGAATTATAACATCTAACTGACTCGGTTTATTTTAACTCGAAAGGTTTGGTCTTCGTGTTCTTTCTTTTTTTACAAGTGTCCTAATAAATTTAAAATTATAAATTATTTAATTTTTTATTTAACATCCTTAAAAAACATTAAGGATTAACATCTCTTTTGGAAGAGCTGATATAAAGAGAGTGGTATTTAATAAAACCCGTGTGCTTGATGATACCAAACTTCTCCTAGTAGTTATAAAATAAATTTCAAATTTCACAAATTTCGGATGGAATTATTTCTCTCAAAGTGGTAACAAACATAATGCACACTGTATGTTGGTGTAGGGTGTAGACTAATCAAAATGTAATTGACTGAAACTTAAATTTAGTTTGGTTGGCTGGACAAATGGCTTGATTGGTTGAATGGTTTGTTGGACTTGTTAATGCAATGAATAAAAAAATCATTGAATGATTTGATTTCGTAATGCTTTTCTTTTCGCCTTTGTTGTCTTTAGTTTTTTCTTTTTTGTATTTTATAAGTTATTGGTTCTGTTAGCAGTTTCGATTTAATCCCTTTTGTTTTTCTGCATCAATTGTTTAAATATTCAATACAAATAAACAAACAAACAAACTGAAGTTCAGACAAAGAATTTGTTTATTAAAAAACTTTTTTTTTTGGTGATTTTATTTTTATTTATTTATTTATTTATTATAATTAACATAACACAACAAGATTTTAATCTTATAAGTTATAGTGTTATGCTTAGGATCAATAAGATATAAAACATAAAAAAATAATAAAAATTGTGAAATTTAAGTAATTAAGTAAAAATAATAAATTAATATAAAAAACAAATTGATTAAAATATTAAATTTAAGTAGAAATATAATTTAAAGCAATAAAGAAAAACTAACAATACTACAGAAATAAAAGGAAAATAAAAAGTTAAATATGAAAAAGAAATATTTACAAAAATCGGTCTAAGAAAGTAAGGATAAATATGTAACCGATATAATAACCATGCTAACAACGTAACAAACTTTTCATTAAGAGAACAATTCAAATAACTAGTTTTTGAACGCATTTGCATTGCCCATCTTTTGGATGGTAGGGAATTCCAGAGACTAGTGGTGCATATAAAGAACTGTCGCTGTGACAAAAGAGTCCTGTAACTTTGTTGAATAATCTTCATGCCCCGGCATGACCTAGCAAACTTAATTCAGCCTACTAAATATTCCGGCTGTCCCGTATTAATAATTTTATGGAATAGAATGAGGCATTTACTTTTCAGAAGATTATCAAATTTCACACTAAATATCTGGTACGCTAAATGAGAAATATGATCCCGGCGACACTTAAGAAAGACGTATCTTGCTATATTGTTGTATGCCAAGTTTAGTTTCCGGTTGTCATTACTATCGCAGTTTGCATAAATTTCGCACCCATACAATAGCGCAGGAATTAAATAAGTTTTAGCAAGTTGCATACGAATTGCAAAAGGAGTTGAATCAATGACCGCCCTAGATTCCAAAGCATGCCATATATTCTGCCAACAAAGACACTTATATGGCCAAACCACGATAATCTGTCATTAAATACAATACCCAGATTGGTAGCAGACTTGATAAAGTCAATTTTATTTCCCCTGATACTCAATCCAGGTAAGGCAAACGAAACATTGGTCTTCGAAAGCATTAAACATTTGAACTTTGAGGGATTAATGCGTAGTCCATTCGCCGAAGCCCAACTGTCAATCCTATCCAGATCACGGTTAACAGAGTGTAAACAAGAATCAATATTCTCCTTACGAGTACTGGTATAAATCTGCACATCATCAGCATACATATGAACACGGCAGTCAACCAAAACATTTCACTTTTTATTTATTTTTTAATTGTTCTTTTTTATCTTCCGGTTCTTTCATTGGAAATTTTAACTTTATTTGTTTAAAATTATTTTCTTAGTATTATAGATAAAATATAATTTATTTTTTGTTTGTATTGTATTTAACCTTTTATATTAAAAAAATATTTTCTTAATTCTAAGAAAGAGAATTTTCTACTTTTCTCTGAAACACAAGAGAACAAAAAAAAGAGAATAAAAAAATATGCGACAAAATAAAAAAAAGAAATACACCCAGCTAATGACATAGTGCAAGTTGTGAGTTTTGTTGATTATAATTAAAAAATATATTGTTTATATTTCTTGAACCCTCCAAACATTTCTGAACCGATGTCCGAAATTTAAACCTTATTAGAAAGGAGAGGGATGGGTCTTTAAAAGGATATACATACATATATTATTATTAATATATTATTATTATATATATTATTTTGATAAAAAATTTTATTTTCTTCACGTGTTGTTGAATGTTATACACCCATATATCGCTTTTTCGAAGTTTCGTTTCTGCTGAATTAGCACTAATTTTCACTGTGCGTTGGTTTTCAAAGTTGCGTTCTTTTGGGTTCTAGTCCTTAATTTTTATTTTTTATAATATTTTTTTCTAAAAGATGACACGGCTTTTGTTTGCAATTGCGTCATGCTATCAAAACTTGGGGAATTCCTTACTAACTGAAAATAATACAGTTTTATTTTCACCCTGTTTTTCTATTTTTAGAGTTCAGTTTCACTTAGTGAATTTTTTATTTTAATTGAATTTGCTTTTTTTTGTTTTTGTATGTATTTGAATGTTTACATTGTTCAATTTTCTTTTTAAAAAGTAGTATTTTCGTAACCTTGGAACCTATCTTAGATCTTTACATAGTTTGCTATAGGAAATCATACTTCGCCTTGCAATTTCCTTTCAATTTGCGTCATATTCTTATTTTTATTTTTATTTTATTCCACTTGAAATCTTTGCAACATGTTGCTGGGTATGACACTGTAAACATTTAAAGTGTTTATAAATGCATTACAACATCCCCCATACTGAAACAAATTTAATTTTAAACAAATCAAGAGAACTAGATGTGCTGGAATACCTACGAGCTTTCAAAATTTTTCTAATTTTCATTTGGATGTGATGTTGACTTAAATGTTAATGGACAGATATGAACCAGATATACATACATGCATTTGGCTATTCATGCTAATTTATTGCTCATTCATTCATGCAAATTGGCAATTCAATAGAGGCAAAGGATAATATGGAGCTTAAATTATAATAATTTTCTTTTCATTACAACCCTAATGGAAAAACTATATTTTAATATTTAAGTTATTAAAATTCAAATCATTTTCAAATTAGGGAAAACAAATTTAGATATTAAGAAGATTAAACTGTTTAATAAATGACTAGAAAATTTACTTGGAATAATATATTGTAGTTATTAAATGTGAATCAAGTTTGTAGTTTTGTAGTTTAAAATAATTTTTTACTTAAATTTAATTTTTTTGTTTACATTTTGATTAATTTTAAAACTTATGTATTCATCACTGAAGTATTGTAGGAATTTATATAAATTTGCCATTATCATGGTAGGCAAAAATATGAAAAACTTAAATATCTAAGTAAAGGGTTTTGCGGCAGCTACATATAACATGAGTGGTGTGAGAAGCTAGGCCGTAATCTTGACTGAAGGGTTGTAATCGCCAATTATGTATGTACATATGTATTTGTTTATACTGAATTTTACTATTGATTTAAATGTTTTTACTTAATTAGTTGCTTTAATCTCTTTAATCATCGGGCCCCATGGAATTCCAAATTCTTTATATTTTTCCTTTTCTGTTGCTTTGAAAAATTACTCGTGTAATTTCAATGAATAATTTTTAAGGTTTGTGTTTGTATTGTATGGTGCTTTATTAGTGTAATTTATTTCTACTTTTATTGTTTGATCCAATGGGGCCAGAATATTTAAAGAATTCGGTGCCAACATCTTTTGATAAATGTGTGAAATTTCTTTAACTTTGTTTGGGTTAGATTTCAAGCACACAAAACATCCTCGTGATATTACTTGTGAAATTAAAATTTTTGTACTTATCGGAATGTTTGCTTTTCAGCTTATGAAAACTTTTGTACAGCTGGTGGATAAAGCCGAACTTTAGTTGAGTTGCCAAAATTTGAACCAAAAATGACACAGATTGGTATTACAGATGGCCAGTGAAAACAGACAGTTTAAAATTTAATTTTTCAACGGTAAGCTTTTCGGCAGCTACAAATTTGTGGTGGCCAATTGACAACACATCTGAAGTTCGATTGGCTTCCCAATCTAATCATTAATATTTTAACGTATTTCCATATCTTCAATAGTTTCAAACTCGAATTTATTTTATTAGCTGGTGTTGATTTGGGTATAACACCTAGTTACTATTCAGTGTCGATCCTAGATATTTCACCTCCATTTCCCATGATATTATCTCACCAAGAAATAGAATATTCTACCATTTGGGAAGTTTTCTTCTTCTTGTAAACAGTTCTATTTCGGTCTTGGCCGAGTTTATCTTTAGGGCCACTGAAATGTCCAAACGCCTTACAATCTCAAGACCCCCTTGACTGATTTCGTGAAAAGTTGCTTCAGTAGATGCCCGCCTCTGTTAGTTTTGTGAGAAGTTCATCCACAAGTAGGATCAACACTAATAATAGATCTCCGCCATTGATTTCGATATCATAGGTTGAATACCTCTTCTACCTGAAGCAACTGTCAGAAAACAGTTTGACGGTTGACTGGATTAGACATTAAGACAATAGAGTGTGTCTGGTGCAACCTGGTGTGGAGTACAACGAGACCCTAAAACTTGGTGAAATCGTTAATAGAGATCGCTGCCGACAACGAATCATCAGTTTGAATTATGCATTGATCGAAAAATGACCAGAATGGGCCACATGATATGGCTACGTAATTTTTCAAACATGACAATGCACCTGCACGCAAAGCAGGTTCAAGATACATTCAAAGCATAAAGCTAGAATTGCTACTCCACTCGGCGTATTCACCAGACCTGGCTCCATCCGAATACTATTTGTTTGCATCGATAGGATACGCATTGACTGAGCAGCAATTCGATCCTTATGAGGATGTTGAAAATTGGGTGACTAATTGGTTTCTTTCAAAAGACGAAAAGTTGTATTGACGGGGAATCTAGAAATTGCATAAATCATGGTTTAAAGATGGGGCCAGCAATTGTTTTACTTTTCTACCAAAAATTTCTGTTTTATTTTCAGAAAATTCGCTCATGACATACCATTACAACTGGTAAAAAAAATTTAATAAATGGTAAAAAATTAAAATGTTTCTTCTTTTGTTTAAATACGATGAAAATGTGGAAAATGTTCAGCCTTTTGTATTTTGTTTAAGTACTTATTTATCTTTTGTTATGAGCATTGAAAAATTAAATTCTTTTGTTTTTTGTTTAATATGATGGATAATATTCAATATAATGTGTGAGAAATAATTTAAATACAAAGGCAGTTAAAAGAACAAACCTTCTCATGTGGCTACAATACAATTTTGTTCAAATGGTTTTACACAATAGTACCAGGTTATATATGGTATTTGGTTAAGAGCGGCAGTATGTGTTACCAGAATGGATATTTAAATTGTTGAAAATTAAATGTTTCTGTTTCGTTCTATTATTTGAATTAAATAAATTGTTGTATTGGTGGTTATAACTTAACTTTTAAAGAAACTTACTTTTGTGTTCATACGTATCTGCAAAGAGAAAAAATAATGGTGTTAATGGTATAGGGGGTAGTTTCAAAAGTAAAATGAGGTGCTATTATTATGCGAATATCTTTCGTGTTAAAATTTTAGTTTTTGTTACAAATTTCACGTTTCAGAATTATTGATGTTATTTTAAATTTTATGTTAACATATTAAAAGTTAACATTAACATTGACATTTTAAAACTTACAAAATATGTTCTTATTGTACAGTTCTGCCGCGGTTTTGGTAGAGCCTTTTGCCGTCATTTCTCTTCCAAAGAAACATTTAATTTTAAAAATATTGTTACGAAAATGGACGATATTACACCGTTTAACATTAAAAGATCTATACAAACAAATGCAACAAACTTGTTATAAGTAAACGAACAACTTCGGTATGAAAGAAAAGGGGATAGACAAGTAAGAGAGAACGCAACAACAACCAATGTGAACAAAATACACAAACAACAATGAATTCGCGACAGAGTTGTCGAGAAGGCATACACACGAACGTTCGATTCAAGAATATTCATCAGGCATAAAAAAGGCAAGACAAAGCAGGCAACAACTAGTAAGAATTCAGTCAGTCTTGTGTGAAGACGCGTTTCGTGTGAAGAAAACGGTCGTGGTTTGAAGATCTCCGTTGAAAAGAACTGCGTTGTAAGCAAAAAATAAAATCGTACAATTGTTGTATTCGCCAGGATGTAAATAGTTGTACACAACAGTAGTGCGAACAATAAAGAGTTTAATTGAACTTAAACATGAATTTATTTTTATTTTGTTTGCAATCAACGAACTCATATTCTAACGTTTTTTTTAAAGTTAAAAAAGTTACAATATTTTCGTATTCCACAGAAAACATAATTTCCACGCCGTTTTTCGAATGTGGATTATTGCTAGTCTTCCCAAAAGCATCTCTATTTCTTGCCTCGCTTGGGAGATCCCCTACACCTTAGTTGCTTATTTAGTTGCTCATTACAATCTTTTAGTTAGGATTAAGACCTAGCTTCTCACACAACTCGTGTTGTGTATGTTGGTCACACTCATGATTGGTTGGACCCACAGTTTAAACTCAACTCCGAACGAAAGATTTTTGAGAAAGTTTTAATGGCGATTTTATTTTACTCTCATAGTTTTTGCCAGAAGTCTGAGAGGAAGATAGCGAAACTGACGATTCTTCTGATAAACATCGAAAAAACATTTTGAAAAATTTTCAAATTAAAGTTCAGTTAATAAATAAACAAATGAAAGAAGAAGAAGTTGAATGGATACACTTCGGCCACAGTTTTCCATTATCTCCTAGTCCCGGAACTAAACGTTACTTTTGAAGTAACCCTTACTGCAATTGTTAATGCGGGATAGTTCTTCCAGATCGTCTATATGGTACGCATCAATATGTCTCTTTCTATTACGTAGATGCAATAAGATGTCCAGCTTCTAACAAGATGCCCAAGATCAATACGTGCGATCTAATAATTCAATACCTTGTAATGAGCGTGCTTTTTTGATGTTGACAGAATCGACGATAGCATTATGAATTATAAGCTTGCAGGTTGTCAGAGGGATTCGTCGAGAATTAATCGAAGTGTTCAATTCATCTGAAATGCCACTCTATCATAACGCCTATAAAATATCGATATTGTATCGTCCTCCTATCTCATTGCGATATCTGAGACAACTGTACACTGTTTTGGAGTAAGTCACATTAGAATTCAATAGCCGCTATCTTAAATTATGGTAATGTCTTGCTTGAGGATATTTGCGCCATCAATAATTGATTATAAAAAATTCTACCTGCAACGGTTCCGTTAAATTTCGAGACATAGGTGTAATTTTGCATGGAGTGCCTTACGTGAATTACCGAACCATTTTCCCAGACCTGTCCAAAATGGATGTCGTGAAGACTCCCAAAATTTTTCGATGCATGTCAATATCCAGTCGCCAAGAGACGCCTACTTGTGCAATTAATAAAAAAATTGCATGACATAACTTTTATTCTCTTTAAATACCAACCACGTAAAAGTTTGTCCAATTTTATCTAACGAAAGGCCATGTTTTTAACATTTTAAGAATATCAGCAATTATTTGATATTTTTAATTAATTACACCATGTGACAAAATAAAAGAAATTAAATACACCCAGCTAATGACATAGTGTAAGTTGTGAGTTCTGTTGAGTAGAAACCAAAAATAATTTTTTTATATTTCTCGAAGCCTCCAAACTTGTTTGATTTGACAAAAACTGTTTTTTGGACTTTAGTCCGAAAGTTATTGATTACACAAACATTTCTGAACCAATGTCCAAAATTAGATAGAAGAGGGCCTTTAAAACGATATACGTATGTATATTATTTGACTTAATATGCTATCAGATTTGATGAGGTAAACTTGACAAATTCGAATTTTTTTTATAAAATAAATTTGTAGTATGAAATGAAAAAATATGAACGGAAAATTAAACTCATTTATTTTGTGTTCTGCTTTATTTGACTGGCTCAAATTTTCTGCAACAGATATTTGGAAATACGCCACTAAACGCTTTTACAGCAAACAGAATGCCTCACTGAAATCATGTGTTTAACTGTGTATATTTTTCAAATGAAAGATAAATAATTAGTCATTCAAATAAGTAAGTTATTTTGCAAAAGATTAACCCAGTAAAATTGTCAGATTAGCTTGTAAATTTTATTAATTCCAAATTAACCGTATACTTTCTATTTAATTTAATTTAAAATATATTACTTATACGCACCATATGACATGTACTGAAAGAATTACTCTAGAAACTGCAATAAAATAAAAAAATGTTGATTTTGTCGTTTGCAAAGTAATGGAATTAAATATCACTCATACGTCACACATGTTGTTATGAATTTTAAATTGTTTGTATTAAATATGATCATTATGCGAGCAAATAGTTTCGTTAGTTGGTTCAAATAACACTAAGCGATAAAATAAATAATGAAATACACCCAGCTAATGACATAGTGTAGGTTATTAGCTTTGTCGAACAGAATTCAAAAATATTTTTTTTTATATTTCTTGAACCCTCCAAACACAAACATTTCTGAACCGATGTCCAAAATTTAAAAATTATTAGTATTAAAACAATATACATACATATATATAAATATATATATATATATATATATATATTATTTGACTTAATATGCTATGGGATTTGATGAGGTAAACATAGCAAATTGGAATTTTTTTCATATTTTTTCAAGTTTGTCCATTCGTAGTAGTAAACTTTAATTAAAAAATATGAAAGAAATGATAGCATTCTGAAAGTGTATTAACTTCTGAAGAGATTGACACTTCGTTTGATAAAATGGAAGAAAAATTACCGTAGTTATTATTTAAAGAGTATAACAGTCGTGTTAAAATTTTCATATATTGGTACACAAATGGAGATGGTGTTATTAAAATGATAAAGAAAAGTTCCAAAAACAAAACAATGGACTTGTTTACACGATGAACAAATAAACAAAAATATAGCAAGAATATCAGTATAAAAAAGAAAGGGATAAACAAGGTAAACAAACCGGCAACAATAACACTGTAAGGACGAACGTAAACAAAATACACAAACAACAAAAACGTAAACAACATGTTTACATTTATAGGGATTTCGCTAATGGCAATATAATCTGCTTCGACAGCATTCATCAGACTGTTTACCCAGCGATATAAACGGCAAAACAAAGCAGGCAACGGGATCAGAAAGAACTCAGTCAGTCTTGTGTGAAGACACGTTGCGTGTGAAGAGAATAATCGTGGTTTGAAGATGCCTGTTATAAAGATCTATTCAACAATTGTTATTGTGTACGCGGAAGAATGTAAAGAATAATGACAATTAAAATTAATTGCTGTTTTTTACATCAAGTTGTGAACAGTGACACACGGAGTTGTGCGAAAAAAAGAGGAATTATTGAAACCTAAACACAAATTTATGTTTAGTTTGTTTGCAATCTACGAACTCATATTTTAAACGTTTTAAAAATGGTGAAAACGTAACAATATATTATTTCAAATGAACTTTTAGTTCAAAAATTTTCAGAAGTTTTGATGGATCTTGATTCTTTGTCGCAAAATACGTCAATTCGAAATTTGAACAATCTCCAGACGTTGAACAATGTTTGCGCAAAGAGAAATAATAATATTTACACAAAACACTAAAATTAGTCGACTTCAGATAGTCGTCCAAACGCCAAATTGATACATTTTTAGGTAAACAATGAAGAGCAATCAAAACTTCTGAATATTTTTGAACTAAAAGTTCATTTGAAATAATATATACAGAAAGTCCATTTAATAAGATAATATATATATAATATAATATAAATATAACACGAGTCTTATACCATTTAAATAATAACTACGCTAATTTTTGTCCCATTTTATTAAACGAAGTGTCAATCTCTTCATAAGATAATGCACTTTCAGTCATCACTTATTATATATTTTTTAATTAAAATTAGCAATTAAGAATAGCTAAACTTGAAAAAATTAAAAAAAAAATAATATTTTCGAAGTTTATCCGATCAAAGCAAATAACATGTAAATCTTTATTTATACCATTTTCAAGGCTCATCTGTCCCCTTTTAAAAAAACTATCGATTTTGAAAATGGGTTAAAAAATGTTTGGGTAATCAATTATTTTGTGTGAAAAGATAAAAAGTTGTGTTTTTGTCAAATAAAACAAGTTTGGAGGGTTCGAAAAATAAAAAAAAATGTTTTTGAGTTCTACTCAACAAAACTCACAACCCACACTATATCATTAGCTGTCGCACCGTGTTATTGCAATTAAGATTGTTCAGTCCCCGTAGTCTCGTAGGTACTGTGTTGTTGCTTATTAGAAGTAAAGCCACGATTCAAACCCCAGGTCAGACATCCAAACGCGAATATGAAAATATTTCTTGAGCGAATTCCTCTCAGCAGATTTCTGACATAAACTCTGAAAGCAAATAAAATTGCCATGAAAAGTTTCTTAAAAATCTGTCGTTCGGAATCGACTTTAAACTGTAGGTCCCGCCACTCATGTACAAAAATTAACGCATACAATATAAGTGGTGTGAGAAACTAGGACGTTGTACAAAGGGTCAATTCGACCTCCGGGTACTGTACTTGTCTTAATTGACAAGTACACGCCCTTTAACCTAAACTAACCTAACCTTGTGCAACGAGAATGTTTTGTCTAGTTAAATCTTCTATTTTCAGCCCTGACCGAGGGATTAAGGAGTGTTTTATTTTCGAAACCTAATCACGCTAATATAAGGAATTTATTTTTGGTATTTGAATGTAATTCTTCTTATCTCTTACACCTTGTGACCTCAGGAACAATTTTAGTGCTTCTGTTGATTTTCACCTGCCTTTTTAAATTCTTTGTCAAACCATTTGCTCTTAAACTGTAATTGCATGTGTATAATATTCTCCGTAGTCTAGTCTGTAGTTTGTCGGTTTATTAGAGATGAACAAAAACAAACATCTCGAACAAAACGAAATATTAAAAAAGATTTCTTCGTCAACTTCGTCTCAGAAGGTTTCTGGCAAGAACTCTTAGAATAAATAAAATTGCCAAGAAAAGTTTCTCAAAAATCTGTTGTTGAGAGTCGACTTTAAACTGCATGTCCCGTCACTCAAGTATAAAATTAACCCACACAGCATAATTGGTATGACAAGCTAAGTCGTAATCCTGACTGAAAGGTTGTAACGACCAATTATGGATGCCTGTTTGTATGTATTATAATCAATTCGCTATCAATTGGCCGTTAAACTTTTTGTAGGGACTACGTCAGAAACCATGTCTTCGAGGATAATTCTTTAAGAGTAACCTTACTGTACAAAAATGACCATCCAGGATTAAAAAATGGGTGGCCAGGGTACGTTTACTCAGTACAAGCTTTCGTTATCAGCCAACATTGTTGATAAAAAGAGCGAAATTTGGTCAATCATAAAAGAATTATATAATAAAGAGTAAATGAGCTTCGTCGATTCGACGAACAGTAATCAATTAGGGTTAAAGTGTTCGTCGATTCAACGAGGAGTAATGTACAAAAATGTAAAGTAACTGTCCAGGGTTAAAAGGCTTTGTATTTCGGACGTAAGGGCATCAATAGTTTTAAACTTTTTGTAAATATACAGAAAACCATAGCCCGGAGAATTAACAGCATTTAAACCTTAGAAATAAAGGCGAATAACAAGTCCAGTAAGGCGAGAGTAGTATTTAGAACACAATCCATACAAACCAACCAACCAAGTGAAACCTGTATAGTTTCGACCACCATCAGCTTATTTTAGTTGACTTTACTTTTGAAACCGAAATATGTATAACCTGTAATAACCTTTAAAACTTATTATATTAATTCTTTTTTTTTATCTCAAAACATGGTTAAATTAGAAAGCCCATTAAAAGTTTTTCTCTAAAAAAAAAAACAAAATAAAATTTAAATTTCTAAATCATAGCTCAAGTTTATTTCTTTGTTAAGTTAGCTAACGCATGAATAAATTCTATTGCGGTCATTAACTACCGAGTTAAGAAATGTGATTAAAAATTTCATTTAATGTCTTTTTTTATTTCCTGTAAACCTTAAAACAATGCTACATATGCAGACCCATAATTTTTAAGATTTAATGTACTGTATACCACTGTATGTTTTTTGTTCTTGTTACTTTCATGTGGCTTAACCTATAATATATGGAGTTAAAAATCTTTTTAATGGCCCATCAGTAGTAATAAATATTGGTGATTAGGCAATATTTTTAACTTGTGCTTTCGTCTTGATTACTCTTTTTTGAAATTCTTTTGTGGTTATTCCACTGGTTTTAACTGTGTAACTGTTTTATTATAATATTGTGAATTGTATTAAGTAGACAATACACAGAGCGAAATTTTAAATTAGAAATTTCATTCAACACTTTAACAGTTTTATCAGAAAATTCATTGATTTGGTCGTAAATTTTTATCGCTTCCACGTCAATTAAAGTACACAATCAGGATGAAAATTTTGTTATGAGTCAAACATATTATTGTTATTATTGTTATTATTGTTTTGAACAACCTATTATATTTCTCTCCAAGTTTATATGTATCTCTTTAATAACTCCTCGAAGCTTATTACTCAGATATCTCATTATTGCAATTTCCGAGCCAAAGTTTTGATACTCTCGAGTCCACTTGGTTTGAGAAGAGTCTTCGTCTCTCTTTATTTTCCTCTTGCTTGAGCATACCTTTCTGGTCTCATTACCATTACCAGATGAAAGATGATGATTGATGATATATGGATGATTTGATAACCATTGTTCGATTTAAGATCGTAGGAGCCGAGTTCTTGAATTACAGCCAAACTGTCAGATTGTATTGCTATGTTCTCTCATTTATACTTCGTAATTAATCCCTCTTTTAAAGGAGTATTCAGCTTACAGATTACTCCATTCATCTTTGTTACTAAACGTTTTCCAAAGCTGTAGAGTCTGCTGGTTCTATTTACAAGACTGTAAGGGAGACAGTTCTCTCTGCTAATCGATTCCTTAGCTCACTAAATCCCTTAAAAATTTCGGGTTGGACTTGTCTCCCATGAACTTAAAACTATTTTCCAAAGCTTTGGCCTTCACTACCATTTCAAAAATATAGAATGAATTCTGTAATATTTTCAGGCTGATTTTAATTTCGTAACTCCTTAAGCTAGATTTAGTCAAACGTTCAAGGAATGTGTGTTGGTTTTTAGCATATTAAAAGCAATGCAAAAGCAATCGATTTTCATATTACTGTGGCTTACAGGGATGACCTTGGGATCGAGCTAATGTTGTCATCCGCTCCTGCTCCTTGGAACTTTATTGGACTTCTGGTGGAGCATGCGAGAACAAAAAAATGTCGTATTGTCTTGGGTTGTAATGCCACAGGTCACCACATGGGTAGCGCTGACTTAGTATATGTAACGTCTGTAATACGCCGATTATTAGGAATCGTGTTAGGGAAGCTATAATTGATATTACGTTTTCTAGCATGGACAGGTATATGATTAGGAACTAGAGTGTTTCAGTGTTTTCGCATCTCCACAATATAAGCTTCTGGATTCATTTATTAAGTCTATCTCAAAAACAATGATGGAGTTGGCTCTTTAACGGACATTTTGGAGAGACTTATTGATCTACATTTAAGATAAAACATAGACCGTTCTCTCACGCGTATGTTTAAACATCCTTACGTCAAGGGTAAGTTGGTTGAGAGCACTCTTCAAGATGTGAAAGGCTTTGTAGAAATGAATTTGGCTAGGTGTGAGTACACTCTATCAGCCTTCTTAGATATTGAGAGGCATTTAACAATGTTACCAATTGAGAATTCACTTAGACACATACGTGGCTTGAATTTTTGGTACGGATTACCATGCACATGCTAGGTAATAAACTCATCCGATAGAATCTGTGCGGATATTTATCAATAAACGAGCGACCTGGGGTATTCCCAAAGGAGGTCATTTCTCCTCTTTTATGGCTCCTGGGTATAATATTTGCTTAAGGCATCTAGAAAATAGGGGCTTTAAGGTTGTGGCAAATTTCTCTTAACGCTAGGAGAACTGTTAGAGTTTTCGCTTGAGGTTTTACCCTCCTGGAGTATATTTTGGTAAGGAACTTCCTTTGACCATTGAGGCCAAGTATCTGAGTGTTATTTTAGACAGCAAGCTGAACTGGAAATAGAAAAACGAGGAAAGAAGGAACTGAATGCTCCATGTCAATGTAGGAAGTCCATAGGTAAGAGTTAGAGAGTTCTGTCTAGGGCCATTCGCTGGATCTATATTTCGATTGCTATACCGGTTCGTGTTTTTTGGTAGAGTGAATAAGACAAGATTTTCCATAATCTTTGGTAAGGTTCAGTGGATTGCCTGCTTGAGTATCACCAGAGTGTGGAAGAGTTGTCCTCAATCTGCTCTTGATACTATGCTCTGAGTGACTCCGCTTGATTTGTATGTCAAGCATTCTGCAACGGGCAGCGTCATATGTCTGCGGGAATCGGGCTGTTGGAAGCAGCACTCCGGAATTCTGAACGTCGTCTCCCTGAGGGGAGGAACAGACCTCTAGAAAAAACCATTGGCTATATTATGCTGAGACAATGTTTCCACCCGGTTTAATGATACTAATATCAGATAAGGCACTGGGAAGTGCTATAATCCATACTCCATGAGCTGAAAGGTATACCCATTTTCACAAATGGGTCAAAAATATATGGAGGCACATTTGCTGGGTTTATTAACGGCACTGTGAGATTAGATCGCTGTTAAGAATCTGGAACAGATTCTAGCCGGATGATTGCATGGTATGTTGCAATGTGGACGAGCAACGAACACCTCTCTGCATCTCTCCAGCTCCAGTATCTAGAAGTTAAAGGCCCTGGGCAGTGCTTTCCATGCATTCATATGTAGCTTGAGCTGGTTGATCAGTGCTATGGAGTTAAAGCTATAGTTGCGCTCTGTTGTCTATTCGCGTTGCTTCCTTTTCCCTTTATTTCCTATATCTGCCCTTTTGTAACAATTTTCTTAATTTTTCCATTACTCTATCTCCTTTAGAGTGCTCTCCCTCTCTCTCTTTTTATAATGTATTTACTATGAGTTATTTTGACCACTGGGTATTGTACTTATTCTAATGACAAGTACATACGTGTCCTCCAATCTAACCTAACCTAACTTAATTCCATTTTAACAACAATATGCAAAATATTTGTCAACTTGACACGTGAATTTTAAAAATTAAAAGTATTTGATATTGATTTCAATTTTTTTATAATTTATTGAATTATGTATTAAATTTGTACAATTTATTGTTTTGTGTCTACGATATGAAAAGTATCAGAATATTATCAAACAAAAGGTATTTACGATACCGAAAATTAAAGGATCCAGATTAAATTCCTGTACTGCTTTTACAAATTGAATAAATATTTTCTATTTATCCGCGTGCATTATTCCAATGCAGAATAACAAATCATACACGTTTCCTTTATCTCGAGCAGGCAAACACACATTTTGTGAGTAGTTTTCTACAATGCATTCGAGAGCATCTAAATTTTTTTTTTTGCAAAAAGTAAAACTTTCTCAAAAACAAAACTTTCATTACAATTGTGCATGTACATCTGTACATCTTTATAAAGTTAATTTTGGTAATAAAAATACGGCAATAGAATAAGAAGAGAATAGAATTGAATGGAGAATAAAAAGCCTTTTTTCTTTAAGTGTAATAAAGAATATTCTTATCTCAATTGAGATTTGCAAACGGGTTAAAGTATCTCACAAAGAAAGGCTGAATAAAACAAGATAAAAAACATTAAAACAGATAAAAAAATTACTCATACACTGTTATGCTACTTTTAAAATATAAATTCGAAAAAAATAGCAGCAGAAAACAAAAAATAAAAAACAACGAATGAATTGAATGAAAATCTTTTGCAACAGATTCGATGGACCGAAAGTACGTGTTGGTTTACGGTTAGATAAGTATATTTTGTTGTAAAACAATTCTACACAAACAAATACCCAAATATATGTACATACGTATACAATTTACACGCACATCCTGTGTTTACATGCATAGAAATATTACTGTATACATCCCAGCTAGCATTCTGAAGATTGTTTTTAGAAAAATTATCTTGCTGAGTCTTTTTAGAGTACTTATGGTGATCAAAAACTTATTAGTGAATTACACAATTGAAAAAAGGACCCAAAAATGAGTTTTCGCGTTCGAGTTTGAGTTAAATAAACAATAAAAAATTGTATAGCAATCGATAACTAATCATGCAGACGTTTGAAATGTAACTATTATTTCCGTTATTTATTATTATACTCTATTTATACTGAAGATTGAAAAACGCTTAATCAAAAGCAGATCATGCAGGTATTTAAAAAGTGATTGTAATTACGTATTTTATGATCATATTCTGCGCCGATAGATGATTAAACACTGCTTTTTTTACACAGTCTCTGTATAAATTTTCATTTATGTAAAAGATGGCTATGAAATAAAGTACAATTTCTTTTTAAATACAAAATTTGTCTTTGTTTTTTTTAAAGAAAAAAAATATTTTTTAAAAAAAACTTTGATGTCTGATGTACATACATCACAAATATCTTTTTTTGTTACTTAACGTTTATACGAACGTGATTTTTGAAATCGCGACAGTGTAAACGTAGGACTCAGAAAACCCACTAAAAACACTTGAAGAAAGCAAAATACAATCAGAAATACGACTAATATACACATACTCGTACATACATAATTGGTCATTACAACCCTTCAGTCAGGATTACGACCTCATTTCTCACACAACTTATGTTGTGTGTATTAATTTTATACATGAGTGGCGTGACCTACAGTTTAAAGTCGACTCCGTACGACAGATTTTTGGGAAACTTTTCACACCAATTTTTATTTACTCTCAGAGTTTTTTTCCAGAAATCTGCTGAGAGGAAGTCGCCGAAGACTACTACTACCTACTAGACTAATAGGACTAATAAATGACTCAAATTATAATAATAAATGACGTAAAAAGGAGTCCAAATTAATACAAACATGACTGATAAATGACAATAAAAGGTCTTCTAAACATACTGATAAATTACTCAGAAAAGACTCGTATGCGATTAAACGATGACTGAAAGACGATTTGAAAAAGAACCATAAACGAATGTAAATTTAGAATAATAAATGATAAGAAAGCGATTCGAAAATGATCATAAAACTACTAGAAAAGGGTCGAAAATTATTCTAAACTAATATAGAAAATGACTCATAAATGACTTTTTAAGAAGAGTCCCGTGTAGTCACTTTTTTCTCCCGACAAAAGTATCTTTAATGATCAGAAAATGAGCGCATAATCTAGCTTTCTAATCGCACAGAAAATCAAAAAAGACTCGAATTTGATGAAAAATTTTCAAAACTGCTGGCTGGGTTTACACATGTGTGTATATGTTTGTATGTGTACATATTTTTATGCTTGTGTATGTTAAATATACATTTAATTTAGTATATTTTTACAGATACCCACAAATGTTCATGAATTTCTACAAAACATTCTACAAACATTCATTCATTCATAGGGTTGAATGAGTAAAGAATGATTGTGTATACAGTAATACCCCGCTTAACGCGGGGGATACGTTCCAATAATCTCCAGCGCTAAACGAAACAGCGTTAAACGAGGCAACTAATAAATCAACTATGACGCAGGAAAGTTGCGTTCGTACTGTGATTGCGACTTCGGAAAATACAGTTGGAATCTTTATTCTGGACAGACTAACAAAAGAGCATTAAAAAGATACATAATATACACCGTATTGCACCGCTTTTGTACTACCGCGTAATACTGAAACAGCGTTAAGTACAAATCTAGAATACAATTGCATGCATGAATAAATGAAGTAAAATGTTCCGTAAACATTTGACTGGGGTATTTGCGATATCAATGAATTCTCTTCCTGATCTTTAGGAGAAACAAGATTTTTTTTAACGATTTCCAAAACCATATTTAAAAAAGAAAAACAAAAACCTTTCTATGATGAATGTATACATTTCACTAGCTATTCTAAAAGAATGATAACAAAACAATTTTAGACGTTGTTATGGAATTTTTTTATATTTTTTTTGTCAAACAGAAAATCAGGTCTAAATTCGTACACGTTATTTGGGTCCTATAAACTCCTGTGTATCACCGATATTAACTATTCCGTCATATAACATTTCTCAACCCTTGGCTAAACTTATTTTGTCATCAAATTCTGGACGTAATAAATTTTAAGTAATAAGTTGATTTTCTAAGGTTTGCTACTAACCTGGCTTGTTTAACTGATTCAAGATTTTAAGTGCTTACTATTGGGTCCTCCAGCAGAGACTTCCGAAATTTGTTAACGGCTAACTTGTTGAAGAGGCGTTTGTCAAATTACGGTACGTACAGTCGTCATTTTTTCAGTCTGTTTTGCAAAATGTCTCAGACTGCGGCTCTAGATTAATAGGCAAAGACTCTTAATATTCAGCGAAAAATCATCTTCAACCAAAAAAACTATTTTTGGAATGGGTACGTGAACAAAAAAAATTATCGTATTGGGAACAAAATCATTTCACATTAGATTCAACAGTGTAAAATGCGTTTCGAACATGATACTGTTTGGACTTGATTCGAAGTTGGCGGCATCATTAGCCCATATTTCTTTGTGAACGACGTTGGCCAGAGGAACACTGTCAATGGCAAGCATTATTGGTCGATGTTTACCAACTTCTTTTGAATTCTGAATTGAATTTTTCTGAATTGAATGATCTGGACATCAACGTCATGTGGCTTCAATAGGATAGCTGGATAGCAGGATGCCACACAGCTAATTCCACATGGGATATTCAGCGAAAGCATTCTAAATGCCTGACCATGCTCACAAGAAAGTGATGTCAACTGGCCATCAAGATCGTGCAATTGACCTTGTTAGACTTGTTCCTGAGAGGTTATCATAAGACGCAGGAGTATGCCAATAAGAAACAAACCAGAGCGGTCCTTAAATCCAATATAGCCCATGGCAACGATCAAATTCTGCTTTATTTATGTGCCACTCATGCTCTCTACCCAAAGAAACGAAGGAGGACTTTTGAATTATGTTATATTCCATATATAATAACATCAATGGATCTTACAAACAAATACAAATTTTCGATTATGTCTCACATACGTTTCATTTTATTTAAATTTAAAGTGCTTGCTGGTCCAGACATTAACCCCACTGACTGATACTACTTCAGTTTCCCCGAATTTACTAATTTAAGTAATTCTTAATCCAAAGCGATTGTAAAGTAGTCGAATTTAATGATGATAATGATGGAATTCCAGCTTTTAATGAAAAATATTGTTACGAAAATGGAAAGATCTAGATGGTAGTGTTTTGCTTTTACATCGTTTAACATTAAAATTATAAACAAAACCTACTAAAACGAAAACAAGTAAACAAAAATATACCAACAAAACACCAGCATAAAAATGGTAAACAAGTAAACTAAACTGCAAATCAAACACCACAGAAATAAATGTAAACAAAATGCACAAGCAACAATAATGGAACAACAACGTTTACATTTATAGAGATCTCGAGAAGGTAAGGCCACGAAAATTCGACTTCAAGAGCATTCATCAGACTGTATACGTTGACATATAAAAGGCAAGACAAAGCCGGCAACGGGGTCAGTAAAAGTCCAGTCAGTCTTGTGTGAAGACACGGCGTGATCGTTGTTTGAAGATCTCCTTTACAAAGATCAGTCGGACAATTGTTAGTTATTGTTTATGCAAAGGGTGTAAACAAAGAAATAGCAAACAAAGCAGTTATTGTTGTTACATCAAGTTGTGAACACTGGCACACAGAATTGTGCGAATAATAAATGATTTTAATTAAAACTAAACATGTATATAGTATTTCTTGTATATTATTTAGTTTTCATAATTTTAATATATTTATTAATAAAAAGGAAAGACAAATTGTAAGGAAAATATTACAATTAAAATAGTTTCTTTTCAATGCAATAATTATTTCATATGGCTTAGATCATCGTAGTTATTTAAACAAATTCAAAACCAAATTGTAAAATTTCCATAGAATAACTGAAATTAAATACTCTTCTCCGGCTTATGTACTAAACTTGTATGTTTAATATTCAATCTTTATACACAATAAATAATTTATATTCATATAAAATGATAATAATCTTTACTTAAACAATTTCAGATATTCGAATGAATAAAAGGAAAAAGAAAAACTGAAACTGAACATATGATATTGATCTTATTTTTGTCTGGCTAATGCAAGTCTAGACAAAATTGTTGACCATTTCCTTTAATAAATGTGATCAGCAATTTTGCCATTTTTATTTTATTTTTTTTCCTTTTTTTCGTTTTTAAATTTTCTGTAAAAGCTTAAACGCTTTAATACTCAACCAAGTGTCTTCTCAGTATGCATGTCAGTGCTTAGTTGAGTATCTAATCTTTAAATGAAAATAGAATTTATTCAGTAACAAAAAAAAAAAAGAAAAAAGAATGAAATTTGAGAATTTTGTTGCTTAGGCCAGATTTAAAGTGCTAACTCAATTGCTAAAGAAATAAATTAAATGGAAAGAAAGTAGAAAAGCTACTTATTCAACTTTTTAATAAACTGAAAAACAAGATTCAGAATTCTTTTTTTGAACTTCTAGTGGCAGTTGTTTTTTTTCTGTTTCTTTTTAGTTGAAAATATTTGTTTTTTGGCCTTCAAATTTTCAGAATTTTTTTTTAGCATGTTCTAGCTTCTCCTTTCACTGACTATTGTTATTTATGTATTGCAAAATGTGAATAATGATAATTAAATCGTTTTTTGTTTACACTTATTTCTGGTTACTTTTTATATCCAATTTCAAGGTTGTTTTGCCACCATACTACCGCATATAATTCCACACACTATACTATAGGTGTTAAGGGTTCATTTAAATGTTTGTAGTTAGTGGATTTTTTATTTTCCACAATTTATTATGTGGAGAAACTCTGTATTACATAAAAGTGTTCCTAGGCCGCATTTCTTACCACAAATTACTAGCAACGTTGCCTTTTGCATTATTTACATTCTGTTTGGCAACTTCTAGAACTCACTGCTGATTGCTTATAGTAATTTCTTATTCTATAAGCTGAGATTCGCATAAAAAAAACGTTGTGGTCAGCCGTTACGCGATTATGCGACTAAAGAACAATAAAACTGCAAGTCCTAATAACCTGACCGCTGAATTGTTGAAGATAGAAGGTAGGGTGCATGTACCAACTTATTACCAATATCTAAAGGAAAGTATGCCCAACTATTGGAACCTCAATGTCCTCTGTTCAGTCCTGAAAAAGGTAGGCCCTACGATATTCGCCAACTATAGAGGTATAAGCCTACCCCGTATCATATGTAACGTACTTTATGTGTGCGGTTTTATCAGAAAGGCGTCAGATCTGGTCATCATCGACCAGATCTTCATTTTACGCGAAACCCTGGAGAAGACCCTTGAAAAATATTTCGACATACACTTTTTTGTCAACTATAAAGCAGTCTTCGATATTACCAAAGAACCGTGTTTTTGCCGCAATGTCTGAGCTCGGCATACCTGCGAACCTGATAAGGCTAAGCAAAATGACGTTGAGCAACTCCTGCAGCTCCGTCAAAGTAGGAATAGACCTCACCGAACGTTTTGATGCTGTGAAGGTGATGTTAAGTGGCCAACGAGATCGTGAGTTTTACTCCGATAAACATTTTCCTTTGGGATTAGTCAAAGGTTTATACAAATAAATCCCAAAACACACAAAAGGGCATTTCAGATGCATGCCACCTAGAGAATCCACACATTATGGCATCAATAGCTGTTTCAAACGAATAAACAATTTTGAAGACTCTATACATGCTATCTAGTAACAACGATGAGAAATGGACTACAACGCAGAAAATGATTTTTCGATCAAAGTTAGGGCTTTAGAGCCTATTCAGCGAGGAGACATTATTGTCTGTTTTCATTTACCATCAGTTCCAAGCCATGGCGTGACATTCGGCGAGATGTGGTTTGCAAAAAGCCGAGTTCTTGTGAGTGACGTCAAATCGATTGAACCGAGTTCAACTGCACACTAAAACGGCCAACGGCAATGTTTTCGTTAAATCTTGATTTTTGATGACTTGCGGATATTGTTCTACTGTTTACTAAATCAGTGGACACGAGTTTATCCAACACATTTCGAATAGTTCTCTCCATGGAACGATTATAAAGAATGCAAAATGGGCGATAAAACAAAACAAAAACCAATGTTGATAAAAATAATTATTTTTAATTCTTGTTGAATGTTATTTCAGTCCGTGATGATTTGGCAAAACAGACCGAAAAATATCTACGAATTTGGTTTAACAACATGACCGTTATCAACTGTCAAAGTTCGGGAGTTGCCCCATATATTACTCTGAGGAAAACAATGGAAACTATCTCAGTTATAACCGAAGTTGAATTGTAATGCAAGGTATTATAAATTCATGAACTATGATTCATATTGTAAACTGTAAGATACAAAATATTTGCAGCCTTAATAAAAACCGGCACCAAAAATTTTTAAAAAAATACAAGCTTTTGACGAATGATTTAAATTAAAACAAAAAAAAACTTACTGCATAAAGTTCACATTGTAAGTGTTCTTCTTTGGAAATTCTATAAAACTGAACAGAAAAAAAAGAAACGCATTAATAAATAAAAAAAAATTATAAAAAATATTCTTTTCCAAACCGTTGATAGTGCTGTACTGAGAACACAAACAAATATAAAAAGAATGAAAAAACACACACGTTCACATATGCATACATTCATATATTAAAGAAAACCTACAAATAAGACGACGAATGATATGAATACCTTGGAGCTGAACGCTTTCGGGCAGAGCTCAAGGATTCTGAGATCTCCTGTGCGGAATCGGGAAATGAACCCGTTCGGTCAGAGTACGAGGACTCCGAGATCCCCAGTGAATGGAGAATATTCAGGATTGGCGGCATCGGAGTCGGAACCAACACGAAGCAACCCGACGGCATCGACCAGCGGGGTTTTTGGTCAACTCGGAGACCAAATTAAGAGCTTAGTTGATATGATGGAGGATGGAAAGAGGAGATCAATCCACCAACCAATGAGAGATGCAATTGACTCTATTAAGACCCTATACGACCTGTACGCAGCTGAGTTGAGGGGGCAGTCAATCAATGAGAAGGGTTGCAGCAGTTCTGCAACACAGACTTCGCCCTGGATGAGAAATCATGAGGGGAAGAGGAGACAGGAGGATACTGTTGAGACTCCCGAAGCAAAGAGGAGAACTCCAAATCCTGCACCAAAAGCTTTGGCAAAGAGGACTACTGAGACGACTCTGGGTCGGCAGGTAAACACTCAGGAATCAACTGGAGAACCAGGGTGGCAAAAAGTCACTAAAAGGAAAAAGAAGGAAAAGAAACCTCAGGAGAGGAAAACAAAACCTGATGCAATAATGATAGCAACGAGGGATGACACATCGTATGCTGACATTTTGAGGAGGGTTAAAACGGACCCTAAGCTTTGCAAATTAGGTGAAAACGTTACGAAAATTCGGAGAACTGTCAAAGGAGAGCTACTACTTCAGCTCGGCAAGAACGGCGAGCGAACGGAGGACTTCAGAGGGGCCATTGGAGAGCTCCTAGGGGAATGCGCGACTGTCCGCACTCTAAAAGAGAGGAGGACAATTGAGATAAAGGACATTGATGAGATCACGGAGAAGGAAGATGTATATAATGCAATACAGAACATTCCAGGTCTTGAGAGCTTCGCTCTTGCCGACATAGTTGGTCTCAGGAGAGCATATGGTGGAACGCAAACGGCCACAGTGAGCCTTAATGCAGACGCTGCAGCTATTCTTCTAAAAGAAGGTAGAATTAGGATCGGCTGGGTCATATGCAGGATTCGCGAAAGGAACATTCCGACGAAATGCTTCCGATGCTTGCAGTTTGGACATATAGCCCGCCTGTGCAAGAGTAAAGTTGACCGCTCGGGAACATGCCGCAAGTGTGGACAGGACGGTCACATTGCTGGGAATTGCGAACGGGAACCACTCTGCATGTTCTGCAAAGTGGACAACCCAAGGTTCGCCAAACATATCGCTGGGAGCAGGACGTGTCCTCAGTTTCAAAGCGCTCTTAAATCACGATCTAGGAGATGAAGTTGATACAAATTAATCTGAATCATTGCGAAGCAGCACAGGACCTATTGGTCCAGAGGGTAAAGGAGGAGAATATCGATGTAGCAATCATAAGCGAACCTTATAGGGTACCGAGGAACAGTACTTGGATCACGGACGGATGTAGTACTGCGGCTATATGGATTTGTGGTTCATTACCCTTCCAGCAAACCTATGCGCGGGACATTGGTTTCGTTATGGCCAGGATAAAGGGAGTTTTCGTCTACAGCTGTTACGCTCCCCCGAGGTGGTCAATGGATGACTTCCAACATATGCTGGAGAGGCTGGCGTCACACGTGCGCTTGAACACCCCCGTTATTATAGGAGGAGACTTCAACGCTTGGGCGACCGAATGGGGTAGTAGATATACTAACGCCAGGGGTCGCTGCCTCTTGGAAACGTTCGCATCCCTTCCTGTGGCGCTGATGAATGACGGAAGAGGAAGCACATTTAGGAGAGCTGGATCGAGCTCGATAATAGATTTGTCGTTTGTGAGCGATGGCCTTGTTACGCGGACCGCGTGGAGGCTAACTGAGGACTTCACGAATAGTGACCATCAGGCAATCGTGATGACGGTTACTGGGCGCAACACGAGAGGAAACGGATTGCCGAAGTTTACGGGACCGAAATGGAAGGACTCCCGCTTTGACGAGGAGACGTATAGATTGATGTTGTCGTCTTTTCATACGACTGACAGCACGGTCGAAGAATTAGTGAGCGGCGTATACCAAATGCTCAACACTGCATGTGATGCTGCTATGCCTAGGAGAACTGTGTGTAGGGGACGTTCCCCCTGCTACTGGTGGAATGACGAAATTCGAAGACTGCGTTCGGCATGCTTTGGGGCGAGAAGACGGGCCCAGCGTACGAGAGGAAGACCGACATGGGAAGTCGAACGGGCTTCCTACGAGGATCTAAGGCATCAACTTAGAAGAGCCATTAAAAGGAGCAAGAAACTATCCTTTCAGCGGATATGCCAGGAAGCTGACATCAATCCTTTTGGGACGGCGTACAGAGTCGTCTGCAAGAGAATCGGTGCTCGAGAACAGCCTAAACTAGGTTGTCCAGTTTTGCTACGGGAGATAATTGGTACATTATTCCCACGAGGCCAGCCCTACACTTTTATAAGTAGGGAGCCGGAGGCCATTCATACCATACCCGAGGTAACAGGAGAGGAGGTACTCGCAGCATGCACTGGAATAGGAGATAGGAAGACACCGGGGCCAGACGGAATCCCAAATAGGGCACTTAAGGTGGCTATCAGGCTCAGACCGGATATGTTCGCCAAGGTGTTCCACAAGTGCTTCGTCGAGGGTGTTTTTCCACCTAGATGGAAGAAGCAGAAATTGGTTCTCATTCCAAAACCTGGCAAACCACCAGGGGAACCATCGTCGTATCGGCCCATCTGTCTACTTGACACGATGGGAAAAATACTGGAGAGGATTATATACAATCGACTACTGACGTGTGCCGAGGCAGGAGGAGCTCTCTCGGACCTGCAATACGGATTTAGGAAAGGACGATCCACTATTGACGCGATAAGAAGAGTGGTCGACATTGCAAGAGATGCAATAGAGGGCGAAAGATGGAGATTTGGCACCAAGGAGTACTGCGCGGTTGTCACACTTGACGTTAAAAACGCGTTCAACTCGGCGAATTGGGGGCGTATTATGAGAGCCCTCTTTAACATGGCTACGCCGCCATACTTAATGGAGATTCTGAATAGTTACTTTCAGGACAGGAAGCTAATATACCTAACGGATGAAGGAGAGCAGGAATACGTAGTGACGTCGGGAGTCCCACAGGGCTCCGTACTTGGACCGCTACTATGGAACATTATGTACGATGGAGTACTTCGACTGCGATTGCCAAGCGGGACTACAATTGTGGGCTTTGCAGATGACATTGCCATAGTCTCGGTAGCTAAAACGGTAGGAGAAATAGAGGAGAAAACGAACACAGCGATTCGAAAGGTTGGAGCATGGCTGGATGAAGCAGGTTTGAAACTTGCTGCGCATAAAACGGAGGCCGTCTTGATAAGCGGCCGGAAGATAGTGGAGAAGATGGAAGTGACCGTTGGAGGCACAAGGATCGAATCGAAGAGGGCGATAAAATACCTGGGAGTGATTATCGACGACAGGTTGAACTTTAAGGAGCACGTGAAATACATCGGCGAAAAAGCATCTGTAACACAGGGAGCACTGGCGAGGATGATGCCAAATATTGGAGGACCAGGTCCATTCAAAAGGAGGATAATTTCGGCGGTAATAACGTCGATAATGCTGTATGCTTGCCCAATATGGTCGGAGGCACTCTCCGTGGGAACGACAAGGAGGATACTGTCCTCGGTGTATCGTCTAAGCGCGATTAGACGGATAAGTGGCTTCAGGACAGTGTCTGATGAAGCGGTATTGGTGTTGGCAAAGACAATACCAATAGATATACTGGCGGATGAAATGAGAAGGATATACCTTCGCCGTCTCGAGCACCCGGGACAAATAGCGGCTATAAAAGCGGAGGAACGAAGGACTTCCATGCACAAATGGCAGTCACGATGGGAGAGCAGTCTAAAGGGAAGATGGACATTTCGTCTTGTCCCTCATGTAACCCCTTGGATGAAGAACGAACATTGCGAGTTGAACTACTACGTGACCCAGTTCCTAACTGGTCATGGGTGCTTCAGGAAGTACCTGCACAGATTTGGTCATGACACTTCTCCTATATGCCCAAACTGTGTAGATGTGGAGGAAGATGCGGAGCATATTCTTACATGCTGTCCCAGATTTAGATGGCCGGGAGAAACGAATTTGGAACCAAACCGGCTAATGGAAGAGCTGTTGAACTGTAGTATTTTATGGAGTCAATATAGCCAGAGAATGGCCGAAGTTTTGATAGTACTCCGAAGACTGGAAGAACGGAGGCGAAATTCGAATTAACGAGATAAAGCTTTCAAGCTAACCAGCCCTCCGCGAAGTAATACCTTACGGCAGTCCCGCGGGGGGAGAGTGGTTGAAGTGTGTAGGGGGTGGGTTTAGTACGTAGGCACCAGCGATGGTGAATCGTGCACTCTTTTGTTGGAACAAAAGTGTCTTTCGAAGATTCCCACCTCCGGCTCAAGACAAAAAAAAAAAAAAAAAAAAATATATTAAAGAAAGCTTAAACATTTGCCAAAAAAAAGTACCAACAATACATATGCACGAGTGCTAATTTATGCCGCTATTAAAAATGTAAATATAAGAGAAAAAATAACGAACATATGTATGTGTAGGAGCATACCTGTATATAACGATGGATTGGTAACCAAAAACATTAACCCCAGCAGGAATACTTAATAAAACTTTTATGCAAATAACGAAAAACTCTTCTCTCTCTCTCTCTCTCTCTCTTCACTATTTCCCTTCTCTGTCTCTATTCCAAACAGAGAAATGAATCCTTAAAGAGAATATGTAAGCGTATGTACGAGTCTATAAGACACATCCACACTAGATATACACTTTGTTGCATAGTTCTAGGGGACCACATTAGTTGCATGGTATACGAATAAGTAATGCATGGGAACACTTAATTTCCACAGTATTTAGGGAAATATTTGGAAAAAAAAAATGATTTACTACAGTACATAACAAAGGAGATTAACTGCCATATAAGCATGAAATATGTAAGCATGTTTAGAGTGTAAAATATATAAAAGAAACGTTTGTCTTTTGAATAATTACCAAATAAGTATAATGAAATAAGAATGTTACAGTCCGTCAAGACTGCATATTAGATATTCTGTATGATAATATAATTCCAGTATACATAGTTTTATTTACATAAACATATGGGAAAATTTTTTCTCATTGCAAAATATTACGAAAATGTTTAAAAGGTAATGATCGATATTTATGTGACAATTTAATACAAAAGTTGGCTTATAAATTAGATATAATTGAGCTCAAGATCGGCATGAAACATATTTACGAACAAAACTAAAAACATAAATAATAGCAAATATACAGTCAGTTTCTAGAAGTTACCAGACTGAAAATAGATATGAATCATAAATAGACCAAAAGATAAATACAGTGGCGGGCATAAGTGGATAAATAATATTTACACAATATTTTAAATTCAATAAGTAAGAAATTGTGAATCAAATAACTTCTCCCCTTATCGACTACGTACATAACACATAATTGGTCATTACAACCCTTCAGTCAGGATTACGACCTAGTTTCTCACACCACTTATGTTGCGTGCGTTAATTTTATACAAGAGTGGCGGGACCTACAGCTTAAAGTTGACTCCCAATGACACATCGACAGATTTTTGAGAAACTTTTCATAGCAATTTCATTTACTCTCGGAGTTTTTGCCAGAATTCTGCTGAGGGGAAGTCGCCTCCAGAAAAAATTTGTTCATTATGCGGTTGATAAGAAAAAGATGAAAAAGTTTCAATTTTGAATAAATCCAGGAGGGCAGGCGATGTATTTTTTGGTATATTTCCTTTGCAATTCACCTGGATCGCATCAAACTCTATTTAAACTAGAACATTTTGATTAAGTCATTAGCTCCATGATCCAAGATAGCTGCTAATCATCTCAGACAAAAAGTAGGCGTTGTGTGACAATTTCTATACACATTTTTATTATTCGGAATCATGAAAATTAAATACTAAAAATTTTCCATAAAGTACTTTTAAAAATAAACAATTTACGATTTCGTGTTCTATATGCCGAAATAACCAATAATCTCTACCGACCTAAACATCAAATTTCAATTCCGAAAACATAGTGGCTGTTTTTTAAGCGTTTGAAACTAAATTTCAGAGGAATAAAATAACTGTTATTCCAAATTACTTACAGTAGGAAAAAAGACCACACTACATACTTACATACATATTGCCACATTTTTACATTTTAAAAACGTTTAAAAATTTGGGTTCGTAGATTGCAAATAAAATTTAAAATAAATTTTTATTTAGTTTTAAATAATTACTTTATTGTTCGAACAATTCTGTGTGCCACTGTTCACAACAACAATCTTTTGTGTAAACAATAACAATTGTTCAATAGATGTTCATAACGGAGATCTTCAAACTACGATTAATCTCTTCGCAAGACTGACTCAATTCTTTCTGGACCCGTCGCCCGCTTTTTCTTGCCTTTTATATCACAGGGTAAACAGTCAGATGAATGTTCTTTACTTTGCCCTCGCGAAATCTCTATAAATGTAAACATATTATTGTTGTTTGTGTATTGTTGTTTGTGTATTTTGCTAACGTTTGTCCTTGGATTGTTGTTGTTGCCTGTTTGCTTACTTGTTTATCCACTTTTTATACTGACGTATTTGCAATATTTTTGTTTATTTGTTGATCATGTAAACAAGTCCATAGTATTTGTTTTTGTAGCTTTTGTTTATTATTTTAATGTTAAACGATGTAACACCATTTCCATTTTCGTAAAAATATTTATATGCTTGCTATTCAGACGAATAAAAAATGCATGCAATTCTTCTTTTTAAACAATTTGTCCCTTACGTTGAACAAAGACTATAAAAACACGGCAATGACAACTGTGATTAAAGAATGAAAAAAGAAGAAAAATCTTAGGCGTGTTTAGATGTATATGTTTTTTTTAAATTTGTGTGCTTAATTCGGTTAAACAATAACAGCCTTAACTCTAGTGGCCATGAAATATTCCTGCGACTACTGAAAGTGTAATAAATTAAGGCGACTAAACCGAACTAAAATAAACTTTTGTGGTTGTGTGTGTGAATGTGATTGTGTCTATCCTCATAAATAATGGATTGTATGCCACAAGTAATCCAGGGATTTGTCGCGATGCCTCTGAGAAATCATAGTAGAGCAGAATTTATTGTTGTTTTATATTATTGTATCTTTACATCTGCTGTATGTGATTTGTGTAAAATTTTTAGTTAAAAGTTTTAGACAAATATAAACTTATTTCTGTTTTTTTAATAAATAAAAGAAAACACACAAGGCTCAAACAAATCCTTAGACACTCTTTGAACTTTGTAAGACAAAATTAGAGCAAACAAAATTGCCAAGAAAAGTTTCTCAAAAATCCGTCGTTCGGAGTCGACTTTAAACTGTATAAAATTAACACATACGACATAAGTGGTGTGAGAAGCTTGCTCCTGGCTCATGGGTTATAATGTTATAATTATATATGGACGTTATGTGAGTTGCCAATTTTCTCTAAAAGACTTATTTACTAATTTAAATTCATCGTCAACATTACAAAATACATCGACAATAATGATCATTACTTCTGTCATGTGAAAGAAGTACAGAAATTGGAAATACAAAAAAAAACTCGTCTCTAAATGCATTTCAATGTGCTTTCTTATGGCAAAATTTGGTTGAAATTCCAAATGATTTCCAAGCCTATAATGAATAAAAAAGAAAACAAGAGAAATGTTTACAAATTTTCTTTTAAACTTTAATTGTTTGACTTTTCTTGTAGGTTTTTAGCTGTACATGTTTATGAGTGTAGAAGCAAAATATTGCTATGTGCCTTAGAGTTTACTCTCTCTCTGTGGTATTTGATTTCTGTTTGCTTGCTTGATAAAACTTTGTTTTTATCCTTACCTTACATTAATTGCAGGAACATGCCGTAGCGTTTACAAATTTCCATTACAGTTTTCAAGCATTCGCTTGAATTGATTTCGTTACCCTCCGCTATAAACTGAACCCGTGTTATACTATTCTAGGCTTCAGTAAAATGGAAAGGAAAACAAAAACTAATTATTCACAGATATTTACGATATAGCTTAAAGGGACTCTTGTCTCTCACTGTTCAACGTTAGAGTGATGCAAATTGTATTTGTTTTTTTTCTACTTGAAAGTGTTTGTGTATTTGCTTCACGTAGTAGCTGCGCTTGTCGACAAACAATGTTTCGAAAATCAGACAAATACATTTTTATGTTCTTTTGAAATCACACGAAAAAACTGTAAGTCAAGTCCAATTTGATTAATGAATGAAGGATGCTATAATCCCTAAAGTACTTTACTGAATCATAAGCCTTTTATATCACTTTAAGGTTAGGTTAGGTTTAGTCGGTCGCCGTTTTAAACGCATATTTCAATTGGTTTTAGTAAGGTGTTGTTGTAATAAAGACTATTTTTAACTTCTGGCATATTATCAGATTTGGGACAGCGTGGATTTTGTCCAAATCTCTTATGGCCAGAAATGTGCGGTACGTAAATTCTGGGTGCTAAAATAGATTCTCATGTAGCAGGTTATTATATGGAAAAGTTCTGGCTGTAGCTTATCTTCTTTCTCGTGATTACAGATTTTGCAGAAGACGTGGGGAATTACGAGACTTTGGTCGTGTGTTAACGTACCGGAATGACGGCTGTGAAGTTCTTAAAGTCGATTCTAGGTAGATCGACTGTAGGCAGCGGATCAGATTTGCCTAAGCTTTCTTATTTTTTTCCTATTTTTTTCTTTGTAGAAGAGTAAAATCTGTGCAATAATTTGTTTGTCTCAAGGGAATCAAAGAACTCTGTCAGTAGCATAAAGTATGAACAACTAATTAATAAAAAAGCTGGTGGCAGGCAATAAGGATGATTATTGTTGATTTGACTAGTTCTTGCTGCCTTTAGAACTGCAGTATCCAAGGCAATAAAAGCTATGATCATATCTTGGGTATGGTTGGTCTGAATCATACCTGTTAAATTTCGATTACGATTAGTAATCAATTACATTACTTTTTAAAAAGAATCGTAATGATTATATAATTCTATGAAAATTTTTTTCCAATTACTAATTGATTACGATTACCAAAGAATCAAAAAATAATCAGAATTACTGACGATTAGTCTAATAATCAAAAAGAATCAAAAGAAGTTTAAAAAAGAATCAAATTGTTTTAAATAATTCTTTTTGATTATTTTCAAATATACAAAAGTAATCCAAAAGTAATCAAATTTTTTTCAATAATTCTTTTTCATTATTTTCAAATATTCAAAAAGAGTTCAATGTAATTATTGAAAATAAATTGATTACTTTTGGATTACTTTTGATTCCTTTTGATTATTAGACGAATCACCAGTAATCCTGATTATTTTTTGATTATTTTGTAATCGTAATCAATTATTAACTATTTTAACCAAAAATAATCGTAATTGTAATCATTATTTCACCATTAAAAAAAAAGTAATCAAATTACTAATCATTACGATTACTAATCATTACTTAACAGGTATGGTCTGAATATACCTATCGACTACACGACACCTAAACCTGCTTTTGATGCTAGCCTTGCGGCACAGAGAGCGCATAAATTTTTTTATGATAATTGTTTACAGCTCCCAGGAAACGTCATTCAAGTTTTCACTGATAAATCCACGCAACAAATTCAGAAATGGAATCCTTGTAGAATAACTGAAGATTATGTCTTTCCCGGCACTATCAAATTATTTTAGTACTTTTCAGTCTAAAATAATGAGTATCAGAGTATATCATATGTTGACATGCGCATATTTACCGATAGTTAAGCGGCCATTAGATCCCTAGAATGAATGCCGAATGTTTTTGGAGAAGATAGAGAAACATTCGATGATTACCTTTATTTGGATTCCTGGATCCATCGTAGGTAACAACAAAGACGACACACTTGCCAAAGCTAGCACCATGGTGCATTCAAATGATTTCCAACATAAATTGGCGTTTGTCTCCAGAAAGAAAAACGATTAGTCCCCATTTATTGAGATATGTAAGATTGGATAATGACCGCACTTATAGAGAAATCAGACAGATCAGGCCCGACATGGATAAATATCGAAAAGAATTTGCATTGAACATATCAAGTTTTCTTCCGACGGACTTCATAACAGTGATAACGGGGAACTGCCCTCGAATGTCAAATGATAACGACTTCTGGTGAAGCTGCAATGACGAAGAAGAAGTAGAGATCTTAGAACATTTTCTCTGTCATTGTCCGGCGCTTGGGGACCTGAGAAAAATAATTCATGGCCATCAAGAATTTAATAACAAAACATGTCTAGCCAAGTATGTAGTAGTCACCGTAGTCTAGAAGGTAGTGTGTCGGCTTATTAGACGTATTAGGCCACGGTTCAAATCCCAGGTCAGACATCAAAACGAAAATATGAAAACAATATTTCTTCGACGAAATAAAATTGCCATGAAGAGTTTCTCAAAAATCTGTATTTCGGAGTCGACTTTCAACTGTAGGTCCCGCCACTCATGTATAAAATTAACGCACACAACATAAGTGGTGTGAGAAGCTAGGTCGTTATCCTCACTGAAGGGTTGTAATGTCCAATTACGTATGTATGTCTAGCCAAAGGTGATTTGAGAAAAATTCACGGAATAGTTAATATCGGTGTTACAACGGGTTCTTATAGGACCCAAGTAAGCTGTGCTCACTGAGGCGGCTACCAGTCTAATCTAACCTAATCTAACTATATCTTCGACATATACAAGTTTACTATTGAAGCACTTTGTCTGTTTGCCCATACTCAAATATTTACCACTGAAATATTAGGTTTATATCATATACAAACTAAGCTGACATAAAAACACTTTTTTTCATAAACGTTTAAAGGTACATTCAACATTTCCTTTTTGAAAAGGTATCTTCTATAAAATTATACAGAAATTCAGGTTTATTGTCCTGTGGACGTAATCCAATCCACAATAACATAACATTTGTAAGCTGCGACAGTGTGTATCTGTAAAATTTTGTAGTCATACTCAGTGTTACCAAAACATTATTGAAAAAAAATGCTAGATTTTTCTAAAAAAAAATGCTAAAAAGTGCTAAAAATTTTAAAAAAGTGCCAAAAAGAAGTGCTAACAAAAATTAATAGAAACAAATTGATTTATAGTTAATTATGAGATCTGTATTTCTTAAAAATTCCTATTTATACTTAAATATGAATAAAGAAATTGAAATTAAATTAAAAAAAAAATCAAAAATAACATGTAATAAACAATAAATCGAAAGTAAATTCTTAAAAAAAAGTCTTCAAATTACTGTTTAAACTTGAACTTTTAAATTCATAGTTTTTCACGTAAGTTTTAAGATGACTAAAATAATTTGATGAATTTAAAAAGTCCAGTCATCATCATCGTCATTTTCATCATTATTATCATAACTTTCACCAGATCCAATTAATATCAGATAACTCGTTGGGACTTCATATTGGTAACAGCACTTTCCGCTTCGTTTTAATCCGTATCTAAAATGTTATTATATAATAAAATTAAGAAATAAAAATTTAACATTAAAGTTATACCTAATTGCTAAAACAGAATTTACTGTCGGTAGATGTAATTCTTATATTTGACTTTACGATGTTCATTTGACTGAACACACGTTCTACGTCTGCATTGGATCATGGAAGACTGAGAAATTTTAAAACAAAATTGGCAATCTCCTCGAATCTCTTGTTTCCTCTGGCATCTCTATATGCTTTCACCTCTGTCCAGAATGATACTGTGTTGTTTTTATTAATCCATTTTATATATTGAATGTTGGAATATTGATCAATTATTTTTCCAATTTCTTCCTCGCTTATACAAAATAATTTTAAAATTGGTAAAATATCACTTTTTTGGGAACTTAAAACGTTTTGTACCGAAAAAAATCTATGTTTTGTAAAATTTTTATATTATCTGGTAATCTTAAATAAAGAAGGGATTAGTTTATGTATTTATTATATTTATATTTATCTTACCTTTGCTAAGTAATGCTAACAAAAGTGCTAGGTGCTAGATTACTTTTTATAGTGCTAAACGAGTTTAAAAAGTGCTAAATCTAGCACCAAAAGTGCTAAATTGGCAACACTGGTCATACTGGAAACTGTTAAAAGTTGTTTAATACCTCAATGGATTGTTAATTTTTATTTTGATAGCCAGATTTATGTATGCTACTTCCTCAAGGACAAAATTTAAATGACTTACGGATAAAATTATAAAGAAAAGCAAAAGAATAAAAAAACATTTATTAGAATTAACAGAATCCAGTATAGCCAACCAGTATTTAATAAAAATCCATTTAATCCAAAAAGGCAAAGTAAACTGCTGTATCTATGGATACAAATTTATCTTCTCTGAATATTTATTCACGCTTTGTAATGTAATACATTAAGATACGGATTATTATAAAAGAAATACATTTTTCTTCATGATTTTCGTTTATTTTTTCATTGTTGTGTCTCAAAGACGAAGACTATATTTTAAATTTTAGCAAGTTAAAGTAAAGGTTTAAAAATTTTATTCTTCTTAAATGTATAACAAATAAGTAGTGCTACAGGTTAGGTTGCGGAGGTAAGTGAAAATTATATTTACACCTAAAGGCCAGATGAAATCTTTTGCTCTTCTTTTTATTTGTTTCAAAAATTTTTTTCTTTTTATTTTTTTTTGATGTGCAGACTGATTTGCGTTACCACTAAGGTAGTCATACTTCAGGGGGTTACTGGGAACCATAAGAGCAGATCATACGATAACAGCTGCGCCAGTACATTAAGGATATTTAAATAAATTACAAAAATGTGTAAAATACAAGTATAAAAAATTAAAAAAAAAATAAACAAAAGAATGTATATGCAGTGAACAAAAAAAAAATAGTGTACATCTATTATAAAAAACTAACAAATATATTATTCCATAGCATTTGTTCAAGACGACTTTCTAGAGAATTTGTTCGCCGTAGTCAAAGAATCGCTACGTTTTTTGTTTAAAAATGTTTGTTAGTTCCGAAGATTATTTTCTTTTTACGTAACCTATAGAGAAATATTTTAATTTATAATCAAAATATACTTTTTAAGCTTTTATTTATTCTTAGGACAATAAATTTCCTTTTATAGATAATTTTTTGTTCAGAAATGTATTTCGACATTTGACAATCTCTCGTACTTAAAAAAGCACCTGGGCTGATAACACCATCTTATATGAATTTCCCTTGTCCTGAATGAAATATTAATGCCTATATGAGCAGAATATACTTACTAAATTGGTTATTACAACCATGTTAATTGTATTCATCAAATCCGAACAACAGATTTTGAGAAGCTTTTGCGAACTTTTGCCAGACCATTGCGGTCAATTGAGACACCTATCGCATCCTGATAATCAATTTTTTTGTACGCGGTCTTCATGGTATTGGTGTGAACGATGTTTGGTTTGGTGCAACCTTTCACATATCTCATGCCTCAGTCGATTTATTGAATCAAACGTTTGATAGCCATTTAATTAGTAGAAATGGTGACGTCAATTGTCCACTAAGAGGGTGTGATTTGACAACGTTGGACTAGTTTCTGTAAAGCGCCGTTAAAGAAAAGTGTTATACCGACAAACCAGAGACAATTGGGCATTTGAAGACCAACATTCGTGATGCCATTGCCGAGATAGCACCCCGATTAAATGATTTTAACCTGCTGCAATTGTTGTTGATATTTCAAGTTAAGTAATCACATCTTCAAGAATATTAGGGGGATATTTGTTGAAATTTTAATTATGTGTTACTTTGCTTTAAATTATGTTGTTACTTTCTGAAATTTTACTAGTTTTTACTAAACATTTTAGACAATGTTTGTTGAAACGGTAATGTCGAAAATTTATATGTGTTTGTTAAAAATGTATATGTTTGTTGGAAATTTAAATTGATTTTAGAAAATTAACTAGTTTTAATTTTGACCATGATTTGGACATGGGTTTTAACGCAATTTGAGTTCCATCCTCGGATACAATGAGGACTTCTTAACATTCAAAATCCATTTGTGTTTCAAAAGGTGGGAATATATAACACGACCTTGGTGCCGAAAATCTAGGTTAGGTAACACGTATATAAGCTCTAGGTTTTTTTTTAATGCTGGCAATTAGGGGTTGTATACTGGTATTGCTGGAAGATTGAATGATGTGTAAAGTTGGATTTCGCAGGTCTCCAACCTGCTGATTGGGTCTGCCTATTCCCAGACTGACCAGGTCTGGATTCTTCTTCGTATGATTGATAATAGTATATATTTTTATCGTCAGATTTAGGGAGTGAGGTTAGTTGCTACCGTTGTGGGGACCTGTTTAAAAAGTTGTGGTGTCTCACTAGGAAATGATTTGCCACTGGTTTTATATAATTCCCTTTCCAGGGTGAGATCACGTGGGTCTGTGGCCAACTTTTGAGCAATTTTTCCTCGCAGAACAATGCTGATGTTAATTATTGAAATAATTTAACACTTGTTTATAAAATTGGTATTATTTAACAATTGAATATAAAAAATTTGAAATTACAAAAAATTCTATTAATTTTCAGTTAAATACTCTTAATTTATTTTATACTTTTGGTTATTTGCCAATTATAATGTAAGCTCAGGTAAGATATTGATCAAAATGACAGAGAATGATAATTTTCCATAAAATCTAAGCGCGTAAAATGAGAGTGTAAAGTAAAACACGTATAACTTTCTAGAAAGTTTTTATCTTTTTCTTTAAATTTGCATATGGCAATGCCGGACGAAAATGAACCCTGTCTTACAAAAACCAGATAACAATATCATAACATCAGAGTCATTACCGCAGATAATAATGTTTGTGAAGTATAATTTATAATTTCTTCAGTAAAAATGTAAATAATTACCAATAATTACTGCAAAAGCTTCATTTACTGATTTAATTAAGTTAATTATAAATTGTAATCCTAATCAATCAAATGTTTTTTTCAGCTGTAATGTTTACGTTGTGTCTTAGGAACATGTTGTTAGAGAATGTTGCTGTTATTACTGCTGATCAACATTGGTAAATAACAAAAGCTCCACAAACAAATAAACATTTCTGCAACAATAGCTCTGTACGTAAAGTTTTCAGATCAAGATTAGATAGAAATATTTGTAGATTAAAATAAAAAAAAAAAAACATTGAATTACCCCATTTTAAGGAGCAAAACATTCGACAAGATTAAATTTGTATTTCTACTGATATTTAAGAGGGCTAGAGGAAAAAAAACCAAGTATATGAAAAATGGTATAAAATTGAATTTTGTCATAAATTTTCAGTTTAATAGTAAACCGTTCATTACAGCATTATATCTTTATGACACCTATAGTTCGGGTTGCTATATTGCGTTTTAAATTTATAGCAACACTAGTTGTTTGATATATAAGGAAATAAAAAAATTACTTACCAAAAAGTTAATTATATCATGTGGTATACACATGCCTTATAAAACATAGATAAAGGATAACAAAGATAGACTTCACGACCAGTACAAAATTTATTTGTCGACAAAAATATTGGTTTTTCACTGGTAATCATTATCAGGAACTAATTTTATATTAAAATAAAATAAAAGATATTTAAAAAATTATTTATTATTATTTATTTTTATTAATTATTATTATTATTATATCATAACACGTTAATTTTACAATTCCAAGGCATTTGGTTATATCTGGCACAGGCAGGAAAATATGGAATAAAAAGAAAAATCTAAAAAAAATATATTCCTGATACATTAAATACGATAAAATGATTCCGTTACTTTTGTTCTGTTTGGCCGTATCCCCGTTGGCGTTTTGAATGTCGTGGTAGTTTAGCTGCTGTGCATAATATTGCTTTCCTGTATAAGGTTCCAACGACAGCGAAAATCAAAAAACAAACTCTACCAAAAGCATGACCTAGTCTTTAACAAACAAACACAATGACACCAGCATAATCTTAAAATAATAAAAAACAACTTGTACTTGTTGTAATTATTTTCAAATTAAAATAATGAACTGATAGTGGCAACCGATAAAACAAACTTCTTAAAAAGCCTTAAATTTGTGTCTGGCAACTATGCGATATTCAAATAGTACTACTTAAATTAAGTTCAGCAAATACCACTAAATGCCATAGGGTTGTTCGGAAAGTAATTTCGTTTTTTAGAAGGAGGATTTAATTGTATTTTTTTGCACCCAACTTCACACTCAAGACGTATAATTTTTATATGCTTTTAGAACTCATTTAGCAAGGCTTGTGTGTGAAAAATTCCAATTAATTCTACGCAGTAGTTTTTTGGTTGGTGCCCTTTCAAATATGGAGAGCGATAAGCAGCATTTTCGACATATATTACTGTTTTACTACAGAAAGGGTAAACATGCTGCTCAAAACATAAATAAATTGGCCGATGTGTATGAAGAAGGTGTGTTGACAGTACGCCAGAAGAAGAATTTGTTTCAGCAAATTTGATGTTGAAGATGCACCACGTTCGAGAACCTCGTGAGATCGGATTGAGTTTAAATTTATCAAATTCAACAGTTTATGACCACTTGATTATTGATATTATACGAAAACTGTTTTTCATTTCCACAAAAGAAAAAAAACGGAATTACTTTCCGAACAACGCAATAATAATGGTCATAGCCGAACAAGGAGATTAAATTTACATTCTCTTTTTTATTGAACCAACGAGCTCGATTCTATATTCGTTAATTAAGGCAGCGAATGTTTTTTTTATAAAACACAAGTTTTGATACTTGCATGATGCTGAATTTAGGTGACAACTTAAACTGTGTCTGCTGAATTGTTTACACGTCAGCGGTAGAAAAACCTTAATCTAAAAACGTTTCAGAGTAAATTAGTTGATTCTCGCACTGTCCAATAAAAACCAGTGACAGTTATGGACCGCCAGCATGCTTATCTCCTCGTTGCATATTAGAAACGACCATGGTTTCTGCGATGAATAATCCTAAAGTCAATAAAATAATTTGGATCTGACACAGTGGCTCTAGACTTGACAATTATACCCCCATAGAGATTTTTATATAAAGATTAACTTTCTAAAACATCGAAGAGAAAAAAGAGGCTATTAACACCCCAAAATGCTTGAAGATACACGATGCCATGTCTGGTTTTGTTTTTCCTGCATAACTGATATAGCTGTGCAGAATGAGGGGAACAGAAGAGAGAGATGTGCGAGAAGAAGTCTACATAAATATAAGATTTATGAACCAATCTGAGTTAGTGGACAATATCGGCATTGTATAAAAAGAGCTTGAAGTCGCGGTAGTCTAGTAGGTAATGTGTTGGCTAATTAGACGTAAAGCCAGGTTTCGAGCCCAAAGCTAGACATAAAAACAAAATACCAAAAGTATTTCTTCGGCGACTTCCTCTCAGCAGATTTTTGGCAGGAACTCTGATAGAAAATAAAAATTGCCATGAACTTTAACGACTTTAAACTGTAGGTCCCGCCACTCATGTATAAAACTAACACACACAACATAAGTGGTGCGAAAAACTAGGTCGTAATCCTGACTGAAGGGTTGGTATGACAAAAAAAAAAAAATTATACAATTTCTGTTGTTCAAGTTATACATATAATAAATTGAAGCGGTTTCTCCTTTCTCCTTTTTTTTTATTAATTTTAATTTTTTTTATTTTTATTTTTTCTTAATTAATTAAACATCATTGTTTTAAATTCTATATAAAAAATTGAATTTATTTCGCATACACTTTAAAAGATGTAAAATTTATTCGACCGAAAGAGGTGCGAATGGTAGCCATATGAATGAAATAATAATCCATTTCCAACCAGAACAGTTATAGTTCACAACAAAACAATAAATTTATCAAAATTTCTAACCATTTTTGTTTTATTGTATTTTAAAACTTTTAAATCGCCCACCCATTATATTTGCTCACATTATACTCATACATACATACATACATACATATTTAATATGTAAAATTCATTCGTGACAAGCACATATGTGACGTATGAGTGATATATAATTCGTATGTATATGATATGATATTTTTATTGCATACTTTTCAGAGTAATACATGTAATATGATGCGTATGAGTAATATATTTCAAATTCAATTAAATAGAAAGTATACGCTATTAATTTTGGAATTAATATGTGGAATTAAGTTATGATATGCCAATTCTGACGGATAAAAAAAAATTAATATCGTAAACTAAAAGCAAATACAAAAACCACAATTCAAGGCCATATTCTAGTAGGTACAACATCAGTTGGTAAAATTTCAAAACGCTTTTGTTTTATTGAATTTTCAAATTTAAAGTTTTAAATGGGTCACCATTTATAAGCCTTTTCGATTTTTACAAATTTTCAAAACTCTAACCATCGAAACCTACACATAAATATTTACTGTAGTTGCACAATACAATAAAAAAAATCGAATTTGCTTATATAATTTAAAAATTATAGCTGGATGTGCGCCAGGTAACGTATTATGATACAGTTGTTACAAAATCTGCTTATATGCAAATGTTTATACAAATAAATATACGAGAAGTTAAATCAACGTACATATTTGTAATTTCTATATCTACTATTTAAACAAACACACATTTACTCCTACCAGATACATATACTTCTAGAGATAGAAAAAGAGCGAAATAACATAGAAACTTCAGCATTAGAAAGATAATCCTAATTTACTCGTATTTGCTGTTTAAACATTTTTTTGGTTGAAATGTATCATTATTTGGCAATTTATTTAGTTTATCGCTGTTGTTATATAGTAATGTGCATAAAATTCTTATTTTTTATTGAATAATTTATCACAGATTAGATCACTATTTCCTTGTGTAAATTAGCAAAAAAAGAAAAACATTTTTTTTTGTTTAGTTAGGCGTAAATCAGTTGAAAAATAAATTCAAATTATAATTAAAATTTCATACATACATATAAAGGGTCCGCCAAATAACTTTTTTTTTGAAAATGCTGAAACTACTGAATATTTTCTCAAATTTCGTTTTTATTTGAAAGTACAATCCTTCCGGTTAATAATGGAAATCATGCAGTAGCCTACACCAGAAGATGCCGATTTTGGCAAAAAAAAAATCATCTTTTCAGATGAAACCCATTTTGATCTTGGCGGGTATGTAAACAAGCAAAATTGTTGCATTTGGGGCACATAGAACCCGCACGCATACATTGAAAAGCCGACGCACCCAAAACGAGTCACTGTTTGGTGCGGATTTTGGTCCAGAGGCATAATTGGGCCATTTTTCTTCGAAAATGAGCACGGAGTGGCTGTTGCAGTCAATGGCGATCGTTATCGGGCTATGTTGAACGAATTTTTGTTCATAAAAATTGAAGAGGAGGATATTGACATTTGGTTTCAACAGGACGGCGCTACGTGCCACACAGCCGAAGGTACACTCGATGTTTTGCGCCCTGTTTTTGAAGATCGCATTATCAGCCGCAGAGCTGATGTCGTTTGGCACCGTTGATCTATTATTTGTGTGGTGCCGTCAAAGATAAGTGTTACGCCAGAGACAATTGACGCTTTAAAGGACAATATTCGTAAAGCCATTGGTGAAATACAGCTGCACACAATCGATAAGGTGCTTAAAAATTGGACAGATCGTGTAGGCTACTGCATGGCCAGCCAAGGCAGCGATTTGAATGAAATTATTAACCGGAAGGATTGTACTTTCAAATAAAAAAAGAAATTTGAGAAAATATTCAGTAGTTTTTTTTAAGCATTTTCAAAAAAAAAAGTTATTTGGCGGACCCTTTATATGTACATAATTTTTCATTACACCCCTTCAGTCAGGATTATGAACATAGTTTCTCACAGCACTTATGTCTGTTTTTACATAATTGGCGGGACCTAGAGTTTAAAGTCGACTCCAAACGACAGTTTTTTGAAGAAACTTTTCATGGCAATTTTATTTGCTTTCAGAGTTTTTGCCAGAAATCTGCTTTTGATATCCGGCCTGGAGTTTGAACCATGGCCGTCTAATAAGCCAACACACTACCTACTAGGCTACGGCGACTTCAATTACAATTTCATTGCTTACCTAAATCAAATAGAGTGTAAAAAGAGGCATACAATGGTAAAAAATCATAAATAATATTCAACTACAAAACATTGCATTGAAAATAAATTGCTTGCACGGTTAATTAAGGCACACCTTAGACATCATATGCGTTTAATCTTGTATGTACAGTTAATAAATATTTTTAATTAACAACTAAATAGCAACTAAATCAAATAAACGGTACATTTAGTCAGAGCTGTGGTGTTCAATCAATCTGAGACAGAATTTATAACTCAAACTATTGACTTTATATTGTGTTATGCTTCCAAATAAGATTGGACAACAATAGGTGAAAAGTTACACACATTTAAAAAAAAACCCTGTATGACCAAAATGTCCAACTTTGGCCCACTCTAACTCCGGTAGTTCTTGACTGACAGAGCTGAAAATTTGTATGTGGCCTACTCCAATAGTACTAACCTTGGTGCATCCAAATCGGAAGACATCGATTTTTAAAATTGGGTCACTTGACACGAAATTCCCCATGTTCATATTTAGTATGTAACATTCATTCATGACAAGCACATATGTGACGTATGAGTGATATTTAATTCCGTCAGTTTCATACGTGACAAAATTTAAGATTTTTCTTGTATACTTTTCAGAGTAACTACGCCAGTACATGTAATATGATGCGTATGAGTAATATATTTCAAATTCAATTCAATAAAAGGTGGAATGTGGAATTAAGTTATGATATGACAATTCTGATGGATTTTATAAAAATTTTAATATCCTAACCTAAAAGCAAATACAAAAACCACAATTCAAGGCCATATTCTAGTAGGTATTACATCATTTGGCAAAATTTCAAACCGCTTTTGTTTTATTGCCTTTTTAAATTTAAACTTTTAAATGGCTCACCACTTATAAGCCTTTTCGATTTTTAAAAATTTTCAAAACTCAAACAATCTAAACCGTCATTTTCGACTTCGAAACCTACACATAAAAATTTTATTTAGTTGCGCAATAGAATAAAAAAAAATCTAATTTGCTTATAATTTCAAAAAATTATAGCTGGATGTGTGCCACATAACGTATTATAATGCAATTGTTACACTATGTGCTTATATACAAATGTTTATACAAATAAATATATAAGAAGTTAAATCAACGTATTTCTAAATTCGATGTCTACTATTTAAACATACACACTTACTCTTTCTAGATAATCCAAATTTACTCGTATTTGCTATTAAACATTTTATTTTTTTGAACAAATTTATCATTATTTGGCTAATTTTTTTGCATCAAATTTTTATTTATTATTGAATAATTTATAACAGATTAGATCTCTGCTTCCTTGTGTAAATTAGCAAAACAAAAAAAATTATTTTTGGTTAGTTAGGCGTAAATCAGTTGAAAAATAAATTCAAATCAAAATCGAATTATAATTACCATTTCATACATACATACAACCCTTCAGTCAGGATTATGAACCTAGTTTCTCACACAATTTATGTTGTGTGCGTTAAATTTTTTTACATAAGTGGCGGGACCTACAGTTTAAAGTCGACTCCGAATGACAGATTTTTGGAGAAACTTTTCATGGTAATTTTATTTACTCTCAGAGTTTTTGCCAGAAATCTGTTGAGAGGAAGTCACCAAAGAAATATTTTTATGTGTACATTTTTTTGATGTGTACATTTTGGGGTTTGAACCGTGACCTTACGTCTAATAAGCCAACACACTACCTACTAGACTACGGCGACTTCAATTACAATTTCATTGCTTACCTAAATTAAATAGAGTGTAAAAAGAGGCATGCAATGGTGAAAAATCACAAATAATCTTCATCGACAAACGATTGCATTGAATATAGATTGATGGCACGGTTAATTAAGGCACACCGTAGACATTATCATCTTAGCGTTTAATATTGTATTCACAGTTAATAAATATTTTTAATTATCAACTAAATAGCAACCAAATCAAATAAACGGTAAATTTAGTTAGAGCTGTGGTGTTCAATCAATAACTCAAACAAGTGACTTTATATTGTATAATGCTTGCAAATAAGATTGGACAACAACGTGTATTGGGCTGATTAGGTTTAATGAGAGTCATTTGGTCTGAACTTAATTTTCATTGAATAATCATCTTTAGTCATAAGACCCATTTCTGGATAAATGAGTATGCGAACAAACAAAATTGCCCCAAATATGGGACAATATCAATCCACATTCCATCCAAAAGCGTACAATGCATCCCAAAAAAGTAACTGTTGGGTGTTATCACTGTTTACGATTGGTACCTTAAGTTGATGATTTCTAACTTGATGATACGACGTTTTTTTCATTCATAATCTGTGCTTCCTATTCAACATTTTCCTAATGTCTGAATGGCTGTTTGCTGAAGCATAAAACGAAATCCGGATTTTAAATACACATACATATATGTATATATTACCCGCGTATGAGTGCTTCTGTATTCATATAATGATTAGTCAGATGGTTATTGTTTCGGTTCAGCATTTAAGTCTGCGGCTACTCTTTAAATTCTTTTATAACTTACCTATTTATAAAAGTTTTGACAGTCTATGTGTATATACTGTGTTTTAAAATAGAAAATTTAGTCCAATACCTCAAAATACGACATGTGTGTGAATATTCATAGTAGAACTAAAAAGTTTATAGTTGGTTAATATGAAAAAAAAGATAAATATCTTATAAGTTAAGTGAATGGACAGACCGTGGTTGATAGTTGAAAAACTTCGGACTTGTATTGCAAAACAAGATAAATCAAGATGCTGATGTTTTGCTTTTACATCGCTTAACATTAAAATTATAAACAAAAGCTAAAAAAAAAAAAAAATAACGCCGTAAACAAACCTTTTTTTTCATGTATTATTTATTGAATCTTTCCTTTCGGAATTTACAATAAGTATTCAAACCTAAACCTAAACTAATGCAATAATAAAAGTTGTTATTGCCACTGCAACGTACAACTAAAAGTGCTCATCAAAAGTAAATTTATTTGATCAGATCATTTGTTTGAACCCTTTTGAGACGTCTGTGACCCTCGAATACAAGTAAGTCTCTTACAAGATGGGATGTTCTGTAATCCTAGAGATGTAATTGACACTTGCTATTTTTATTTCCTCTCGAACTAAGGGCACCTTCAGATCTTTGTGGATGTTACTGTTTCTCATATACCAAGGAGAACCTGTTATTATTCTAAGAAGTCTAGATTGCCGCCTTTGAAGCTTCTCTACATTGGATGGTGAGGCTGTTCCCCACAGTTGGATACCATAAAGCCAAATAGGTTTCAATACTGACTTAAACAAAAGCAGTTTTAGTTCTAAATCAAGGGTTGACTTAGGTCCAATAAGCCAGTAAAGCTGTGCTGTTCTGAGCTTGATCTGGGTAATTTTGGCAGCTATGTGGTGAGCCCAGGTAAGGCGACGGTCGAGATGGATGCCCAGATATTTTACACTACTATGTTCTGGTACTGTCACACCATTAATCTTGATGGGCGGACAATTTCCCCTTCTCAGTGTAAACGTGATGTGCATGCATTTAGAAACATTGACTTTTATCTTCCATTTCAGCATCCAATTTTCCAAATCACTAACATGAGATTGAAGTCTTTGTGACGCAACTCTAGAATCTCTATGAATACTTAAAAACGCCGTATCATCCGCAAAAGTAGACGTGTGAGTCACTAAACTTGTAGGCATATCTGCAGTGTAAATAAGTAAAGGAACGGCCCTAGAATACTTCCTTGTGGTACGCTAGCAGATATCTTTCTGCGGGAAAAGGTGACATCTTTTGATTTTATTTGGAAATATCTATCCCATAAGTAACTTTTTAGCAATTTATGCACATTCTTTGGTAAAAACTGCGTGATCTTAAAAAGAAGTCCTTCGTGCCAGACCTTATCGAAGGCTTGAGATATATCTATTTATTGAGAGCAATACTGCTTGTTCTCAAAAGCACGTCTAATTAAATTGGTAATTCTGTGCACTTGCTGAATCGTGCTATGTTTTCGCCTAAAACCAAACTGATGTTCGGGAACTATGGCGTTCGCATCAATATGCGGTATTAAACTATTAAGCAGCATTTTTTCGAACATCTTAGAAAGTATTGGGAGTAAACTTATTGGAAGATATGATGATACTTGCGTGATGTCCTTGCCTGGTTTAGTTATGATCACTAAATCAGATAATTTCCAAGATGCAAACAAACCTGTTTACAAAATATCGTACTGCTTAATATAACAACAAACACCAGAAATAAAAAATGGTAAAGAAATTAACAAAAATAATAAATGTAAACAAAATAAACAAACAACAATAATGAATGTAAACAACGAGGTTTACATTTATAGACATTTCGAGGAGGCGAAGTCACGAACATTTGCCTTCAAGAACATTCATTAGATTGTTTAACATGCCATATAAAGGCAACGCAAAGCAGGCGAGTGCGTTACTGAAGTTCAGTCAGTCTTGTGTGAAGACGCTGCGTGTTTGAAGAGAGTAATCGTGGTTTGAAGATCTCCGTTACAAAGATCTGTCGAATAACTGCCTGTTATTATTGTTATTGTTTATGCAAATGGTATAAACAGTGGAAAAACAAAGAAAATCAATTGTTGTTGTTTACATAAAGTTGTGAACAGTGGCACACAGAATTGCGCGAATTATAAATAATTTTAATTAAAACTAAACGCGAAGAAAAACGATTGTTGTTCTTTACACCAAGTTGTAAACACAACCTTATTTTGATATTTGTGCGGTCTACGAGCTCATATCTTAAACATTTTTTAAATGAAAAAACGTAACAATATACATATTTGTTCATATTGTTTGTCCAATATTATTTTGAATATCGGGCATGTTCTGAAAAATACAAATCGCCTAAATTTTGCGTTTTCGTTTTAAAAACGCAGAAAAAATGTTCTGAAATCTCCAAATAGGTGTTTTGCAAAACGCTCAATGAAAATTTTCCGATTTCAAATCACAATAGTATATTGCAGTGAACTGAATAATATGTTCAAGCAAAAGTTCTTAACAAACAATGATAACAACTTTACACTTTTCTAAATAAAGGTACCAAGCTAAAAACTTGCTTGGTTTTTAAAAAAATTTTTATGTCATTTGTTTACTTAAAACTGGAGAACGTACGGCACTAAAACATACGGCTGTAGGGCATATACTGAAACGGCCAGCAACCAGTAAACACGGTCTCCATTAAAATATTTTTCTAAGAAAAATTCATTGTCGTTACTTAAATTCCACAGAAAAGCATTGTGACATGGACCAGGTCTAGATGTGTCAACAGCTCATATCTTCATTTGGTGGTCACAAATCTGAAATTCTAAAAATAACCTTCATATGGGAGTTCTTACAATTAACACATTTAAACTATAAAAATCCTTTCTGCAAAAGTAAAGTTCTGAACCCGACGGCAGTTTCACTATCCTCACATGGGTGCCGTCAACCGATCCAATTACTCCTGGAATTATAAACTTTTGATAGAAATGCATTTTTGATGATTTCGTTTCTTCATCTGTCATGCCCAAATTGATCCAAAGATCATGCCCAAATTGATCTTCAAAATCATTAAGTACATCCCATAACATTTTACACAATGTACAACGTCCCATGCTGTGATTTATGTCATTGGCAATCACCCCTTTTAAGGAACCAACCGCCAGATATCTTAAAGCGCTCAGCAAACGTATCGTGTCTGGTATAAATAGTATATAGTATAGTAATAAAGTCATTTTTGCTCTTTATTTTTTTAGTTTTGATGTTTTGATTTTTATTTTTAATGCTTAAACATTTGTTTTATTATTTCGTCAACGATTTCGGAAAATCGAAGATCGAAGGTAAAAGGCGTGAACGTCAGAAGAGCCTGAAATAAATCTGGCGTTTTTAAAATCACTTGAGATTTCAAATCGTGCGATTGTCAGAACATGCCTGTATATAACAACTTGCTTATAGAGAAAAGAATACATATTTAATAGCTTTGTGCAAAAAAACAATACAATTGGTTAGTCATGTCAGTTTATCAACCATCATATCTATTTCTTCCCCTTGTTACAATAGCAGATTACGTCTGTTATTCTGAATTTGTTATTACTCATTATGTTCATATTTGTACATGCAGAACCCTTTTAACAGAATGTTAATGTTAAAATTCAAATATATGTACGACTATCATCCTGCATTTAAAACGGCGACAATAATTTTAACACATATAGCCAAAGGTCATCTAATATGTTGTTGTAATTATAATAGATATAAAAACAAATACGTAGCAAAATTATATGTGAAAAAAAATTATATGTGATTTTAGTTGATGTATTTGATGACGTACTACTCTATGTAGTACGTTCGGCATTAATGTGTAAAAATGGTGAAAACGATTTTCCAGATTTTTAACATTAAATTAGATAATAAATACCTTTAGATGAAAGTAATGAAAAGTTTTCGAAAAACTTTTACAACATCTCAATTTTGCCCACTCAAGGTGCCAACAACTACGTCACAGATGAATGTTCTGGAGAAGAAGATAAAGTGAATTTTGAATACTTACCACCCCTATTATTAAATGCTGAGGTTGAGCTTTTTCGAAATTCTTATTCTACTGAATCGCATAGTGAAGACGACATTCCACTTGCGTTATTGCAACAGGCTAAGGAACGTAAATGTATTGTTTTCAAGTTGTATTTATTTAATATAATTTTTTTATTTATATAAGTTTAAGCGATCTACACGTATGCTGACTGAACACCACACAATAGCTGGACGAGACAATGATTTATATTCCTTTATTACTAGTACGTGTGTTGTAGCATAAACGTATTCAACTTACGTCATAATTCGATGACAAATTATTAGAATATTTTTCATTTCAACACTTTGTGAAAAACAATTCCTTTCGGCAGATGTACGGAAATGAAAAATAAAACTGTTGAAGGTCATGGTTATGCATCAGTGTTGCTTACAGGCAATGTGCTTTTGATGACATATCATACTAAAAATAAACTGTGTTGGCTGAATCTCAAAAGTGGTAAAACAAGGAAAAATTTACGAACAATTTATTATTTCCTGTTTTTTTTTTGCTTCTTTAAGATTTTCTTTCTTTTTTTACCTTCTTGTGTAATTTGTCATTATTTTGTTTTTTAACAGGAATGTAAACATTTCAAGACTGTCTTTTAAGAACACGTAGAAAAGACCATACATTGACACTTAAATGAAAAATTAAGAAAAATAGAAAAACATCAATAAATGCAAAATAAGTGATATTGACTTTGGAATATCTATACTCTCTATTAGATGATTATAAAATTATTGGCATACTATTGGAATCAGAGTATTTCATAATTGTTATCCTATGTACCATAATTGAAATATCTGTTATTTGTTAATTGTATTTATATTAAATACATACATAATTTCGACCCCTACATAGCTTGTCGCAGTAGTATCAGTATATCGCAGTGTGTCATTATTTTATCCATGAGTGGTGCGACCTACAGTTTAAGGCCGAATCCGAACGCCAAATGTTTGAGATAATTTTAATGATAATTTTATTTACTTTGAAAGTTTTTGCCAAAAGACTTCTGTAGAGAAGAAAAGTTTTTCATATTTCGTTTTGATCGAGATATCTAAATTGGGGTTTGAACCGCACACATGCGTCTCATAAGCCAACATACAGTTACGAAAATGAAAAATCAAGATACTGGTGTTTTGCTTCTACATCGCTTAACATTAAAAGTATGAACAAAGGCTACAAAAACAAAACAATCCAGTAAACAATGCTGTTTACAAATTATCGTACTGCTTAATATAACAACAAACACCAGCATACCAACATGGTAAACAAGTAAACAAAAAATACACAAACAACACTAGAATAATAAACGTAAACAACGTTGTTTACATTTATAGGGATTTCGAGAAGGCGAAGTCATTAACATCCTTCAAGAACATTCAGCAGACTGTTTCCTCTGCCATATAAAAGGCAAGACAAAGCAGGCGACTGAATTAGTCAAGCTCAGTCAGTCTTGTTTGTTTTAAAGGAGTAGTCGTGGTTTGAAGGTCTCGGTTATAAAGATCTGTCGAATAATTGTTATTGTTTACACAAAAGAGTGTAAAGAAGAATGACAAACAAAGCAATTGTTGTTATTTTCATCAGGTTGTGAACAGTGGCACATAGAATTGTCCGAACAATAAAAAATTCAATTAAAACTAAACACAAATTTATTTTTTTATTTTATGTGCGTTTTTAAAAAGGTAAAAACGTAACAATATAAACAATCTTTTGTTAACAAAACAAATACAAAAAATCAATTTCATTTTCGGGAAAGGGATTTGTTATTATGACCATTATTTGCTTTGTAACTCGTTAATTAATTCATACTTGAAAGTGGTTTCATTTTCACTCTCACTGTCATACCCTCCAGGTATGACAATACCTTTATAAAAAAAACATTTAAACAGCATAGGAGCTTAAGAGTTGCTTTTTGAATAATAATGAAAGAAATTGTTTAATTGAAAATAACTTTCTACCTTGCAAACCTTCTCTGAAATCCATTTTGTTTCTATTTAAACAAATACCTTGTTTAAAACAGGAAAAAATTGAAACTAAAAGTTATGACGGTTGGGTTGGTTTGAATTGAAAGTAAATTTTCTTTATAATACTGTTGTGCTGTTGGAATGTGGGTATTTATTTGATTGTAATAAGTGATTCTTACCCCATTGCTTCTGGTGTGCTGTAGGAAATTATATTACGACCCACTTTATATTTAAAAGATAGTTACATTACATTGAGCAGACATACAAGTATTTCTACTTTTGCTGATGACACTGCTTTGGTTTGTATACATGGGACTACACGAGTAGTATCTATTCACCTCTTGAGGAGGAAAGTGAATGAAAAAAAAATGTGATCACTTAATATTCGCTTGGCTCTTTTTTTATAATCAATAGAACTGTGACCCACTCGCACAGTACATACCATGGTATTCCTATTAATAGACGCCTGTCTACGGGACTGTAAACTTTTATTGTATAATTCGCAACTAAAAGCAGTAAGGTTATTATGGGTGGCCAATCCGCAATCCCAAAAGTAAGTAAATGATGGCAACAGTAAGGAATCGTAACTTCTGTATGTAAGTAACAAAAATACCTTTACGGACCATAGGTACACAGATGTCACTTAGCATTAGCATCATGAATGATGGCCTTCCAATGCTCAAGTGTCTTTGGTTTGTCGGCATAACACTTTTCTTTAACGGCGACCACAGAAAATAGTCAAACAGTGTCAAATCGTAGCTTCTTGTTGGCCAATTGACATAATATTTCGGCTAATTAAATAGCCATCAAATATTTGAAGCAATAAATCGATTGTTGTATGATATATGCGGCAAGTTTCACCATGCTGTCCAAACCAAACATCGTTCACCTCAATACCATGAAGAGGGGGTATAAAAAAATCGGTTGTTTTAGTGTCTCCATTGATTGTGATCGATACGCCGTTCACCACCTTTTACCCTGTGGCACCGTTTTCATTTTGAAGGAAGTATACTTCTACTCCACAAGCCAACAGTCACTCGTAATATATGCATTGGCTTCTGTAAGACCCCCATATACGATATGATATGATGATATTAACGTACCCACCAAGATGAAAACGAGCTTCATCCGAAAAGATGATTTTTTGAGCAAAATCGACAACATCGTGCAATTTCCCGTTGGCCTAAATTTCCAATAAATGCCAGTGTTGCCGAATCGTAGATCGATTCCTTACGTTCAAGGGAAATAATATACTAAATTTTGTGGCAGAACATAATGACATAAGCATTGTCATTCGAAATAACCAAGGATTCAAATATAAAGCGACAGATTGCTCACCCTTTATAAACAATGACTTTTCTAATACACCCGACATAAATCTTTAGAAATAAATAAAAGCAATATAATACCCACCCGATTGTTAAAATTTTTGTCTTGGGGCATACGTGTGGCCCTGTGGCTTTTAAGGGTAAAAAACGACTTGTTAGATGTACAGGTAAATGTTAAAACAAAAAAAAAAATAATTAGGAATAAATAACACGGTGCGATAGTCAAAATACACCCAGCTACTGACATAGTGTATGTTATGAGTTTTGATGAGTAGAACGCAAAAATAATTTTTTTATATTTCTTGAACCCTCCAAACTTGTTTTATCGGTATTTTTGATCTTTTCACACAAAATTATTGATTACCTAAATATTTTTTAACCTATTTTCAAAATCAAAAGTTTTTTGAAAAGCGAACAGTTAAAACGCTATAAATAAAAGTATGGTTTAGACTTACATGTTATGAGTTTTGATAGGGCTAACTTGAAAAATTTAATTTCTATTTTATATAATTTATATTTTTTCAAGTTTGTCCGTTCATAGTAGCAAACTTTAATTGAAAAATATGACATAAGACATAAAAAAGACATTCTGAAACTGCATTATTTTGTGAATAGATTGACACTTGGTTTGATCAAATCGGACAAAAAATACCGTAGTTATTATTTAAATAGTATAACAGTCGTGTTATTTTTTTATGTATCTCATCTTATCAAACGAACTTTCAGTTTTAAAATTTTCAAAAATTTTGATGGATCCTGATTGTTTATCGCAAAATGTATAAATTTCACGACTATCAGAAGTCGGCTAATATTTGTGTTTTTTGCAAATATTATTATTTCGCTTCGAGCAAACATTGTTCAATTTATGGTGTTCGCTCAAAAGTGAAATTGATACATTTTGCGATAAACAACAATCCATTAAAAATTCTGAAAATTTTTGAACTAAAAGTTAATTTGAAAAATATAACTCGACTGTTAGACTTTTTAAACAATAACTAGGGTAATTTTTGTACTATTTGATGAAACGAAGTGTCAATCTCTTCACAAGATAATGCACTTTCAGAATGTCAGCACTTATGTTATATTTTTCAATTAAAGTTTACTACTATGAACGGACAAACTTGAAAAAATATGAAAAAAAATTCGGATTTATTATACCTCATCAAACCCCATAACATATTAAGTCAAATATTACACATCTGTATATCGCCGGCCCAACCCTCCCCTTTCTAATAAGATTTAAATTTTGAACATCGGAACAGAAATGTTTGTGTAATCAATAAATTTGTGCGTGAAGTCTAAATAGACAGTTTTTGTCAAATAAAATAAGTTTGAAGGGTTCAAGAAATATAAAAAAATATTTTTGAGTTCTACTCAGCAAAACTCACAACAACATACACTATGTCATTAGCAGGGTGTTTTTAATTTTTTCTTACTTGTCGCATAGTGTAAAAAATATGTTTTCCACGGTTAATAGTCCATAACACTATAACCTATCGAATATTAAAGTATTTTTTGTTTTATTTTCTGAATATATTATTTATGGTTTTTTTTAACAACATTAAGAATATGTAGTTAAACATATTCGTACCAAACATATAATTTTTTTGCAACTTCAGAGGCTGTAAATATTATAAATTATTACAGAATTTTTCTTTTTGTCACATTCGCAAATGAAAAATTTGTTTTCTTTAACAATAAAAAAAAACATTCAAGGCCAAGTATAACCAGCAATTGCTTACAGGCATTATAATGCACGTGCCACATGTTGTTAAGATGAAACGTTTTGGCTGGTTTACAAAATAAAAGAATACAGAAGAAATATAAAAAATATTTTATTCATCGTCTACTTTTTCTTTCATCTTTTGTTTATTTTCTTCTTCTTTTTTTTCAACGTCAATCTATATTATTTCACAAATTAGCAGTCAACAGTATGAAAAGCTTTTGAAGTTCAAGATTTTTTTTTTTTGAGCAACTTTAAAATACATAAAAAATTTTAAGTTTGTATGAATAATTTGTAGAAGTCGACTTAGTCTAGTAGGTACTGTGCTAGCTTATTACATGTAAGGCCGGTTCAAAACCCACGTCAGACATCAAAACGAAATATGAAAAATATTTCTTCGGTGACTTCTTCTTAGCAGATTTGTGGAAAAAACTCTGAGATCAAATAAAATTACCATGAAAAGTTTCTCAAAAATCTGTCGTTCGGAGTCGACTTTAAGCTGAAGGTCCCGCCACTCATTTATAAAATTAACACACACAACATGAGTGGTGGCCAATTACGTTATGTAAGAATAATTTGTAGCCGTCTCCTTAGTGGATTAAGTACTGTGTTAGCTTATTAGGCGTGAGGCCACGGTTCAAACCCCAGGACAGACATCTTGAGCTGAACAAAACGAAATATGAAAAATATTTCTTCGGTGACTGTCTCTCAGCAGATTTCTGACAAAGTTAGAGTTAATAAAATTGCCAAAAAAATTTTCAAAAATTTGTTGTTTGGACTCGATTTTAAACTGTAGATTCCGCCCATTATGAATAAAATTGACACACACCATCATAAGTGATGTGAGATGCTATGTCGTAATCCTGACTGAAGGGTTGTATGTGAGTAAGATTAATTTATACCCGTAAGGTATTAAGAAATTTAAAATTACTTGAATTAATTAAACTTCTGATAAACGATGAACTCTTTTCAAATAGAAATAGAATGTTGACAATGTAGAATTCGACGCGTGTTACATTAAATTAATACATTTTTCTCAGTGATAATTACGATTTTGTTTAATCCTGTTGTTGATGTTCCTTTTATAATAAAAATAAATAAAAATTACAGTGTGAAACTACTTGATAAATAGGTGTTACAATGAGATTAAGTGTTCTGTCATGCTGGCCCATTATTTTCTTCTCTATGCTATCCTATCATCATCCTCTATTTTAACTGAGAACCCTTATGCTCCAAGTAAAATTAAATTTTCTCGTCTGCACCTAGCTTTTATACGATATTTCAACAGAGAAGACTTGTCCTCTAATGTGCCTTACCCTGGGCATTTATTGGATGTCTTAGTAGGCTGTTCCACACTTAAGAATTAGGTAAGCTATGGAACTTTTTCTGAAGGACTTATTCGTAGAATATTCGCCTCTCGGATTACTACCGTATGTTTCAGGCCAAGTAATGACCATAAGTCATCCTGTGAATCTGATCTCGAGTAAAGAATCTCCATCAATATTGTTAGTGAAGAATTAGAACGATATTTTTTTATAGACTAAGAATAAATAAGAAGGCAAATTATGCCAGCAATAGTTTCGTCACGCAATTGCTTGTCAGTATTAAGGAAACTGAATTCGCAGTAGTCTAGCAGGTAGTGGTGTTGGCTTCTTGGACCGTAAAGTCGCGGTTCAAACCCCAGGTCAGACATCAAAACGAAATAAAACAAAATATTTCATCAGCGACTTCCTCTCAGCAGATTTCTGGCAAAACCTCTGAGAACAAAATAAAATTGCTATGAAAAAGTTTCTCAAAAATTTGTCGTTCGAAGACGACTGTAAACTGTAGGTCCGGCCACTCATGTATAAACTTAACACACACCACATGGGTGGTGTGAGAAGCTAGGTCGTAATACTGACTGAAGGGTTGTAAAGACCAATGTATGTATGTATTAAGAAATCTGTCTTCATAACAATTTTAAGCTAAAGATGTAGTAATGCTCAAGCGATAATGTTTTTAATCGCTTTATATTGCGAATCTCAATTGCCGATTACATCCCAGTTCAACAAGTAAAGAGTGTAACATTGGACTTTATCAAGACAATGAAAAGTGTATTTGTATTATATAATTTTGTTGGATTTAATTTTAGCGTTCATTTAAATCTATCAATACACACGAAAGTAATATTAATTTTGAGTGGAAGTTGGGTGATTTGAACTCAGCAAATTGATCTTCCAACGACAGGTGGCAGTCAAGTACATTATAGAATCACTACCGGAAAAGTTATTGACGATATGGAATATTAGTTGCCTTATAGAGTAGAATTTACCTCTTTCAAGCTCGCCATAGCGTGGAAATTCTTCCGAGACGACAATCTATCGTGGATCGATGAGGAGTCCTGCTCAACTTCTTGGCTCACTTGGCCATTAATGGATAGAAGGCGCACCAACCAGTTACTTGGACTTGGTCGTAATATCATCTCGATCACAGTGGCCATGCTTTTAGGTCACTGTGTTATGGATAGACATGCGGAAAGAATGCTGCACATATTTAACGACTGCTTCCGTGGGTGCAGATCCGCTGAGGAAGGGGACGGTTATCCACTTTCTCTGTCAATGCGCATCTCTTGCGAGGGACAGATATAGATTATTTGGCTTTCCAACCCTTGTCAGCTTGACGGAGCAATCGTCCATTGATGTCAAGGATATATTCCAGTGTATCAAGCTTTCGGGTTGGTTTTCCAGCGTGGGCTAGTCGTGATTTAAACATACAGCCCTTGCGCTGACCAACATCCCCCTCCCTGGTTCGAAGGAACTTGGTCAGTACAAAGACTGCGTTCACCTGCGGCGTCACAACGGGCTGCTATGCGTGCCCAAGTGAGCTTTTGGTATGGAAGCTACCACTCTAACCTAACCTAACCTACAGAGTAGAATTTCTTTGTATATTTTAGGTAGTTTCGTAACACTGTGTTTTGACCAGAAGATGTTAGCATTGATAATGCTCAGGAACTATCGGGTGGTATATCTATCGGTTTTCGGCTGAAGCCCATTTTTATCTTTTTGGGTACGTTAATATCCAAAATTGTCGTATTTGGGGTTTAGAAAATTCAGACATGGTCTTGCAGAAACCAATGAACCCCTTACGAGTGAATGTTTGGTGCGGCTTGTAGAGCGGAGGCATCATTGGTCCACATTTCGTTCAAAATAAGGACGGCACAATCACTACTGTTAATGGAGACACCCTCGCAATATGATAACCGATTTTTTTGCACAAGTTCTTCAAGGTATTGATGTAGATGATGTTTGGCTTCAACAGGATGGTGCACATACATAACATACATACATACATAATTGGTCATTACAACCCTTTAGTCAGGATTACGACCTAGTTTCTCACACCACTTATGGTGAGTGGCATGACCTACACTTTAAAGTCGACTCCGAGCGACAGATTTTTGAGGAACTTTTCATGGCAATTTTATTTACTCTCAGAGTTTTTGCCAGAAATCTGCTGAGAGGAAGTCGCTGAAGGAATATTTTTTATGTTTTCGTTTTGATGTCTGAATTGGGGTTTGAACCGTGGCCTTTGGTCTAGTAAGCCAACACATAACCCCCTAGACCACGGCGACATTCAAAAATGTGCACAAAAATTGGTCTGATCGAAAAAGGTACTAAGAGGCCAGCTGCGGCAGGCATATAAATGAAAAAATATTCCATTTCAAACCGGAACAATTGTACTCCATAACAAAAAAATAAATTTGGCAAAGTTTTAAACCGTTTTTGTTTTATTGAATTTTTAAATTTAAAATGGCGATTATTTTTCTAAATAATTACAGTCTTATCATGGGTATATGATTATGATTTCGAAATAATGGCATAATTGAAGAGCGATAATGTGTTACTAGCTCTTACCTTAACGAGTTTTTGCTATTAGCAACAAAAAGTGGTATTTCGAATCTGGAAGATATTTGCTTGAAGGATTTCTGAAAAAGTTTTGAAGATTAATTTATGGCTTCTATAGAACGGCAATGTAATGTTCAAATTTGTCATGTTTTACTTCACGCCATTGAAGCAAAATTTTATTTAGGTTTTCATTATGTGATTGCTTAATAATAAAATGTAATAAACTTTGCTTTTCAAACAAATCCTTTTCAAACAAATTTTTTTTTACAATTTGATAACGTAATACGGTTGTCATGTCATCATGTTTACGTCTATGATTGCTAGTAAAACATTTAATTTATACAGAACATTTAATTTTTTCTAAAAGTGTTGAACGTACATGAACACGATAAATTTATGGGAAGGACAAATACCATTAAAAATTTACATTAGCACTTACAAACAAATACAAACAATTTGTAATTAGAATTGTTGAATTTAACTTCAGGATTTTTCTAAAAAAAATATATGCAAATAGGAAAAAAAAGTTATTTAAAGTTTTAGAACAGATTTATTGTAAAATTTACTTATATACTGGTAGATTAGAAACACACGGTAGCCAGCGAGAAAAAAGTCTGCACACATCATGATTAGGTTAGGTTAATGTGGTAGCTTTGATACCAAAAGCTCACTTGAGCACGCATAGCGATCCGTTGTGACGCCACAGGTGAACGCAGTGTCTGTACTGACCAAGTTCCTCCGAACCAAGGAGGGAGAAGTTAGTAAGCGCAAGGGCTACACATTTAAAGCACGACTACCCCACGCTAGAAAACCAGCTCGGAAGCTTGATAAACGAGGCTGCATCATTGACATTACGGACGATAGCTCCGTCAAGCTGGCAAGGGTTGGAGAGCCAAATAATCTATATCTAGACCTCGCAAGAGATGGGCATTAACAGAGAAAGTGGATAACAGTCTCCTCTTCCTCAGCGGATCTGCACCCACGGCAGAAGTCGTTAAATGGGAGCTGCATCCTTTCCTCAAATTTACCCATAACACAGTGAAATATAAGTATGGCCACTGTGATCGAGATGATATCACGACTAAGTCCAAGTTACTGGTTGTCGCGCCTTCTATCCGTTGAGGGCCAAGTGAGGCTAGCGTTGGGGCAGGACTCCTCATCAATCCAGGATAGGTAGGCGTCTCGGAAGAATTACCGCGCAATGGCCATCTTAGAAGAGGTGACTGGCATTCCTATGTTGATTGAAGAAGATTCCAAAAATAGTGCACCAGCTGGTCGGCTCTGCAGTTTCGCGGAATGTCACAGTGTCTGGGGACCAAAATAAATGTGACACTGAGCAGCAAGACGACATTTCGCGCTCTAGTAGCCAGATTCGTCCTCCAGTTGAGCTTGGGATCGAAGATCAGGCACAGATACTCAACCTCGGAACTCAGCGTGAGTGTGGTCCCGTTTATACTAGGGAGGGTGAAGGTCGGGACCTTGTATCTCCTAGTGAAAAGAATTGTATCTGTCATGGAGAGATTAACGGATAGTCCAAAAAAACCGCACAAGTCCAGTACAATTGACAGCGGCAAGTTTAGCTTATCAGACAGCGTCTGTGGACAAATTCCAGATGCAGCAATGGCAATATCATCAGTGGCGTCATTATCAGAGGATTCAAGTCTTCTCAGGAGTGAGTTAACTGCGAGATTCCAGATAAGTGGAGATAGAACACCGCCTTGAGGTGTACCCCTACAGACAATTCTCTGACACTATGAAGAACCCACTGTGGAGGTTATTATTCTCGATTTGAGGCGGAGCTCAATAAATCTGACCAGATTCTGATCCAGGTTGAGAGAATTAAGACTCCTAACTATAGCGTCCGGGTTGACGTTGTCGAATGCACTCTCAATGTCCAGGAAAATGGCCAGACTGTATTTTTTAACGTCCAAAGACTTTTCCACCCGAGAGATAATAGATTGCAGTGCAGTCTCCAGTGATTTACTCCTCGTGTATGCTTTTTGAGATGAAGATAGTATTAATGGATAAATCGAGACTGTAATATGAACATCAAGGACTCTTTCCAGTATCTTCAGAAGAAAGGAACAAATGCTGGTCTGTAGTCACCCGCCTTAGTGTGGGACAGTTTCCCAGCCTTGGGAATGAAGATAACCCTAGATATTCTCTAGCTCCATGGGATATAAAGGAGCCTAGGACTAGCGCCATAGATGGCAAGCAGCCAAGGGAGAATTATTTTCCTCCCCATGTTGGTATTAGTATTAGCCTAAAATTTGTTTAATTAAACGAAAATTTGTCTTCAATAAGTAGGTTTATGAGATTACAGCATGTTCCTTGAGGACACTTGATGTGCGCTTCAGAAGTGACGACAACAACACATATCAAAAAAATTGGTGGTTATTCATATGTTTGCGTACATATGTTTGCACATTCTTTGTCCTTTAAAACCGAAGTGGATATGCCTCGATTTATTGGAACAATGATGGAGAAAAAGAAAAGTTACGGATGGAAAAAATCAATTTACCAAAAAGGGCCATAAAATTGGATCTCATGGTTAATTTAACATTCAGCACTATATAAATAACCGATCATAAACATGACGTTGATATGTTGAAACAGTGGCTTCTATATAATGTCCCTAAACAACTGCGAATGCTACCTCTACTATTCCAGATCAATTCAATTGAGTATCTGTATGTTTATTAGTCAAGAAAATTGGAAAACGAATGGTGAATAATGGCTTTCGATTGCTCAAAAATTTTAATTTATCAGAATAACCTAATAACTTACTATTTCCCCATAAAATGAAATCCAGAAACGTTTAATCGCACGAACGAGAGAAATAGTGAGTGAAACGATTTTTTTTTACAAGTTTTCGCGTTTATAAGCGGGTAGTGATTAAAAGCAGGATGCATATACTGAAATAGTTTCCGTACATTCTGAAGCAAAAATCAAGATTGCGTAAGTATCAATTCCACTAAGCCTTACTTACTTATTAGACAAAGTTGCATCAAACTTTTTATGCACATTGTATATAAAATCTATTTATAAAATAATATGTTTACGTAAACAAATTCCTCTTAAAATATTTGTTAATAAATGTGAATTTGGCAGTCCTCCTTGCATATTTTTGCAAATGTAAATGTAAATATAGAAATGTTTACTAAAGCTTTTAGCGACAAATTGTTAGAAAACATTTACAAATTACATACTCTATTTACATATTAATTCAGCAAGATAAGTCCCCTGAAACCATTAAATTCAAAAAAACAAAAATACTTGGAATTCATGAAACAAATATTTTACAATCGTGTTTAGACAATTTTAAAACATTTTTTAGAAGTTTATGAAGAAAATTTTTTAAAGTAACATTCAAAATACTGTTACGAAAATGGAAATTGTGTTACATCGTTAAATATTAAAATGATAAACAAAAGCTACAAAAACAAACACAATGAACTTGTTTACATGATCAAAGACTAAACAGAAATATAGCAACAACATCAGTATAAAAAAAGGCAACAACAACACTGCAAGTACAAATGTAACCAAAATACACAAACAACAATAACTTAAACAACATATTTTAATTTATAGAGATTTCGAGAAGGCGAAGTCTTCGCTTCAAGAGCATAAGACTGTTTACCCTGCGATATAAAAGGCAAAGCAGGCAACGGAGTCAGAAAGAATTCAGTCAGTATTGTGTGAAGACGAGTTGCGTGTGTAATGATCTACATATATAACAATTGTTATTGTTTACGCGAAAGAGTGAAAGGAAGAATAACCAATAAAGAAATTGTTGTTGTTTACATCAAGTTGTGAACAGTTGCAATGGGCGTTGTTGATTCTAATGTTTGTTCGCACATATCCAGAAAGGGCCCCCTTCGCTGAAGATTATTTTTCGATGAAAATAAGTTGCCAACTGTTCCTGATTCCATTCAGTGAATACCGTTACCGACTGTTAGATTTCAAATTATAGAGAGTAATAGTTAAAGCATATTGTGTACTGCCAAGTTATATACGATGTTGGTTGCGGAATTTTCAATATGACACTGAATTTCAATTGTGCCAACTTTCAAATATTATTCTCATGTACTTCAACCATTTTCATCGTACAGATGAGCAACTTCAAATAGAGGTGATACATGTATAGTTACATACATGAGCCTTTGTAGTAATTGAACGTGTGACTGACGTTAGTGGTTAATTTAAATTTACGAGTGCGGTGAATCCATGGATGTGCTGACGTAAATGTAAATTGAATACAAACAAACCACTTAACCGTTACAACAAGTAATTGTTACTGATGCAGAAAAGGATTTCACGTAAGAGTGATTGACATGTGTACGACGTGTACATTTTTAAATCGTTTTATTACGCAACGGATACTTTAAATTTTTATTTAGGGTATAATTAAAGAAAGTTTTATTGTAAATCAGTAAATGGATTTAACTGCTTAAGCGCTATTATTACAACTTGCCGTTAACTAAAAGGGGATTTTAACGGGCAGAAAAATTATGTTATGTTAAGGTAGAAGTGAGAGTTAAGCTAAAGTTAAGTTTTAAAGTTAACTTTATGTTTGAACGTGCCATATTATATATTATTTTCAATACGGCAACTTCAAATATAAACAAATTGAGTAAACGCAAAAAAAGAAGCCCGTCCTTTGCCACTTAGTTTAAAATAAACTTTTTTAATTGAGAAGTGTTATCGACATTGCTCTGGCATTGCCATATTTTTCAAAAACTTTAACTTTATTTTATCATTAGGTTGTAAAAACGAAAAGAAGTTAAAGGTGACACTAAAGTTCACTTTAGCTAAAGTTACCTTTAACTAAACCCAACTTTAACAGCAAGTTGTAATAATATCACGAAATGTTCTATTATATTAAGTTTAAAGTCGATATTATTAGAAAAAAATTATATAAAAAAGTAATTTAAAAAAATTGTTAAGGAATGAAACGAATTATTTATTTAATTAATAAAAGAACTACATATCAACTTGCACAAGTTTGTTGAACAAAGCACAAGTCCATATGTACGCGGTTTAGTAAAAATATACCACTGAACCATACAATGATAATCAGAAAAAATAGAATTTTCTTTAATAAAAGAACGAATTTTACGTCACCACACTCTTGTAGGTAAAAAACCAACTAAAAAAACTGCAATCATTATTAGTGTCATAATGAAATGCAACAAGATTTAAATCAGCGTACAGTATTCGTCTTGATCGAGCGGTGCTTATTCGAATATTTTGCAGCCTCCTTTCCCTTTGTCCAGATGATTCAGACGAACGGGCCTGAGTAGTACATATTCGATCAGTTTCTAATCTTACTTCTCGTTGTTTAAGTGATTCATGCGAACCGGTATGAGCGGCATGTACTCGAAAATTTTCAAGTCTGGATGCTCTTTGCTCGTCTGATTGTGAGGCTCGTGGTGCTTTTTTCTTCCGTGCTTGAGGTGTAGGTCGACAAATTGCTTGTCACTTTGGAGGCATGATTGCACGGGAACGAGGTGAAAAATATGTTTAAATTTATTAAAATCTCACTATCTAATTGAACCGGATGTTCAGACATGGGTACAAATGTTAATATTGACGGTGATCACCAATCCGTTGAGGGAAATAAGAAGTGGCAAAAAGTAGCATTCCAGAATTGTTAAAATCGATTTAAAAATTTTGTAGAAAAAATTTAAACATATACAGCTATGGACATATAAATGGCACACATTTGAATAAGTTTTTTTTTAATTAAAATGTGTGCCATTTATATGTCCATAGCTGTATATTTGTGGTACCTATTTACCTTACTTCTCTTCCACACAACGTAAACTTATTTCTATGTATGTATATTAAAAGGTTTAAAATTTGTGATTGGCATTTTACGGGAGTGAGTTATATTAAATGTTATTAAAATCACAAATGATGAATCCTAAAATGTCTATTATTTGACCGATCATGTGCATAGTTTACGATTCAATCTTTTTGAATAATTTTCAGTGGCACCATCTATCGGAAATTAATCGCACCAACTTAGAAACCTCCGTCAAATTATGCGCAACAACTGCGCTAAAGATCATAACATGATAAAATGCACAGTTTACGATTTAATTAATTTTAAGTAATTTTCAGTGGCGTCGCCTGTCGGAAATTGGTCATACCAACTTAGAAACCTGCGTCGGCTCATGCGCAACAAGTTTGCTAAAGTGTGTTTTGAGCTCTCAAAGTTTTCACGCGATATCTCGTAAACTATATAAGATATGCCATTGATTCTTTCACTGTTTTTAGTAAAAAATTTATTGTAGTTTCTGAATTTACAAATTTTAATGGGATCCTAGCTAAAAATGACATAGAATGTATTAGCACGGAAAAAATATTGACGATTGGTCGTCTAAGTGTACCTAGCATGTTTTTGATAGGTCTATTGTATTTAAGTTAATCACTTAAGTATACATATAATATTATAGTTTGGACAAAAAATTGAGAAAATAGTATTTTCGAACATAGACGATTTTTTAGTTTATTACAAAAAAAAAATTATTTGCTTTTTAAATTAATTTTATTCATAAAATTAAATAGAAAATTAAATGTGTATAATAATTCAGTTCAAATAAAAAGTATGTATAACGTAATTCCAAGGTTACTTACAAATAATTATAAGAATAAAGAATAAATAAAAATTAATTCAGTACAATATTAAATAAGTATCTGACTCGACTACATATTCTTTTCCATTGAAACCATTAAGTTGTCTGTAGAAATTTTTGTAAAATTTTGGAATTAAATTTTGGTCACACAGATATAAAAGATCTTTACGTTTTTGTTCCACTCGGATGGACGTCTTTTTCTTTTGCAAATGTTTCCGGATGGTGAATCAAATTCGGAATTTAATTTTTTTTTATTTTTGGAGTTATTGGACTAAACTCTGGATTTGATTCTGCATCCGACGAAGTGCTTGATGGATTATATTCGTAGTAACTGCCGGGAAATGGCTCTAAAAGTTGAAGCAATACTTAACACAAATTATATAAAAAAGTGTCTATAAGCATACCTGTTGTTGGTGAATTATTCGACGTGTTATATTCGTAACCACTCCCGGGATATGCTTCTAAAAAAATCCAGTACTTAACATAGAATAATTTAAATAATATTTAATAACATTAATATAAATATATCACATACCTAATGAATACGTATTTTCACTATCTACATTATCAAATTTAGACGATTTTTCGTTTCCTGGACTAGTTTGCACTTTATTTCCTATCAAAACAATCCAATATAAATAAACACAACATTTCGTGAATTTCTTACCAACACTTTCCGCACAATTGTATGACATTGAACTTATACTTTTTGATTCACTTTTTCCTAATAAAAAACTTATTAATCATATCAGATAACATGGAAATCTAATAAATATTACCTGTAACGTTATTTTATAAATTTATCATTCTTCTTGCAGCGAAATCATTTTATACCCGAAAATATAAAAATTAGGTGTCTGATTTGGTTCGCTACTTTTTCCAAACTAAAACATACTATGTACACCTTTTAACTACACTTAAGCCGAAAGTCCATACCATCCGTTTCATGCGGCCTTGCGTTACATGCATATACCGAAAAAGTAGGATCAGTTTAGTTGATTGTGACAAGTTACAGAAGAAAAAGCATAGAATGCATAGACGCATAGAAAGTAGGTTTACTTTCTACCTTTCTATGCGACTAATGCATAGTTGGAAAATGTCAGCAGCTTTTTAAACTTGGCATGCCAAATTATATACTATTATTAATAGTTTCTATAAATATGTTTAAATAGTGCATTACTATTTTCGCATTTTTCTTTTTGCATTACAAAAAATATTAATAAAAACATATTTCATAACAATGTTTATTACTAATTTAAGAGGAAAATACATTAAAATACATTTTTAACACATTTCTTTCATGAACAAAATATGTATATGATGATTGTTTATATGTATGTATATATGATTGCTTTTATGTACTGAGTGTCTGTCATCTATTTTGAATTTATTAATTTGTAAACAAGAAAAATGGAGCATAAATTAACTGAAAACACTCGTCTTGTGTTCTTTTGAGGATTTTCGTAGGCCTTAACAGCACAAAATATCACATATGTAAACTCATAAATTTGTGATTAACGCCATAATTTCTTTTAAAATTACAATTTGATTTTATAATTTTGCCAAAAAAGTTCTTGTTCGCTTGTTTGTTGCTTACCACAACAGCTGATCAAAACAAAAAACCAGTCGCATAAAACGCATTGTGTGTAACTTGCAATAAAAACGGCATAGAAAGCAAGAATGGCATGTAAAACAAGGCGCATGAAACGGATGGTATGGACTTTCGGATTTACAGACACGGAAAAAAGCACACTGAACATACCAAGTACACATAGAAAATACAGCGTTAAGAAATGTCCTTTCCATAATATTCTAAGTCAACTTAGATTTCAAGACAATTTAAAAATTTCCAAGCAAAAGTATTCTAAGTGCGCTTACCACATTTTAGAATTTAAAATTTTTACGACTATATGTGTATTCTAAGTAGATTTTTCAATATAACTTCGGAACCTATCGGCGCATCTTTTTGAGTTGATGATAAATTTTGACAGTATTTAAGTTAGAGAACGTAGAATTTAGAAATGCAAGAACATAAAAATGTTATAAGTGTACTTAGAACGTTTATTAATTTATGGAGATGTCGATTTCTTAAGCATAAATGTATCCATTTTTAAATTGATGTCCTTCGTGGAGTTCAATAATTAGTGCCATATTAATTTCTTTCATAATTTGCTACTATCCTTAAATGGAGAGATTGCAAATAAATATATTATCAAATGGGATATCTTACATAATTACATAACAACTATGGACTAGACATATGTGTAGTAGTATTTCGAACTTTTGAAATAGAACCTAAGCGATTAAAGTAATAAAAATAGGAGTAACCTTATAATTATGAGACACACTACGAGTATATTTAAATAATTGTCGCTATTGTGTCTTATTCAAGTAAAACTAAACGAAGCCCTCAACTTTCTCATCTATTTTTTTCCATTTTCTATTCCGTTGTGTTAACAAGAGGCTTTAGGCATTAAGAAACAAGCGTTGCGCATACATAAATTAAGTGAAGACTGCAGTAGCTAATGACCAAAAGACAGCAGCTAAAACATAAGAAAATATGATTACTTGCTGTGCTAATTCTTATTTTTATCAAGCCTTTTCTCTCCAAGAAATGTGTCGACCAATTTTTGTGTTTTACTTCTTTTTACCACGAAAAGTAATAAAATATTGTATTAAATATTTCAATTGCGAAACTGCAAAAACTTAAAGGAATGAATACAGCACTTAAAAAAGCACAAAACTTTTATACTTTAAATAGAGAAAGATTCTTAAAGAAATTCTTTATTCAGTCTGTTTTAGACGGAAAACTCTTTTTATAGAAACAATTTACTTGGGCTAATGAGCTTTAGTACCCTTCCTACACTTTTTTCGGTTACCGCAGCTATGACTGGACCACGTTGATGTCTTCTGTTTTCATTTTGGAAGAAATGTAAACACCCATACAATACAAATTAAATATGCTTTCAAAACATAAAAACATAAAATGCTTAAAATAATTAAAATCACAACAAAAAGCCAAATGAATTGTACAGATATTGAAAAGCATTTATTCTTCGACTTACCATGAAATTCCATATTTTTTGAAGTAATTTCATGCTGCAATTCTAGTTAACTGGGTATCCAACTGTTGTGCAAGATGTACTGATCATGGACACAAAGGATTCTTTGCCTCAAGTACTTGCCTTTGGGCAACATAGTGATTATGGTAATAATAGGATTTCTTATGTAAAAGAAAGAAGAGCTCCAAATCCTGTGAAAGGCCTGAACTCTGTAACACTTACTAGCGGTGTTGGTCCATGGTGGAGCCTAACATTTGTAAAAGTATTCATGTTCAGAGACCTTATCTGAACTCCTGTCCTAAACTGGATTATGGACACGTTACGGTTGCGGGAAGTTAAGTACATATTCGAGTTGAGTACAGGTTACTCTTAATTTTGCAAATATGAAACTTTACTTCGAAGTATGTACTGCAGACTTCTTGTTCGATAAAACAGTGGCTCCCGGAAATGTCCTTCAATTCCTGAGCATCATAGCAGGCCGTAAAATATATATATTAAGGAATTTATTTCAAATGGAGGGCTTAGAATGCCGAAAACTGTACAGCTTAGGGAGGCCAAGGATTTATCAGCGAAGTTTTGTATCATTCTACGAAACGTAACTCTTAAATGGATTCCAGAATATTGAAGGAAATGGCGTTGATGGACTGACTAGGCTACTGCGCTCACATTTCAATAACATAGATATCATCCTGTTGAATTATAAGAAGGTGCAAGGGGCACGTGCAATATTGCTCAAATCTTATGGCCGAATCTGGAGAAGAAAATAATTAAACATCTTTATTCCAATGAATTATATGAACACTTTTTGCACTATTGAGATTCTCTCAGGTCACTGCGCCATTGGAAAGTATTCAAACATGTATTGTTTGCTACTAAATACGGATTTGAGAGCGCTGTATATTATAAAATGAATAATATGATATCAGTAGTGATTCACCACCAAGTGGCCTAAGAACATCTCGTAATTATTATGGGAATTGTGCGATAGTAAGATTTTTATACATTATACAAGATATTCTTGCTTAATAACTCCAACTGGCTATCATTTTCATCTTACATAGGCAATCCACTGGAATAAACAAGTGACGCTATTTAGCATTTAAGTTAGTACATTCATACGTACATATAAATTGGTCATTACAACCCTTCAGTGAGGATTACCCCACAGATTCTCACACCACTTACCACTTATTTCATATTTCATTTTGTAGAAGATATCGGGCCTGGAGTTTGAGCCGTGACCTTACACCGAATAAGCAAACACAATACCTCCTAGACTACTGGTACTTCGGTTAGTATCGTTACCGATTTAAAAACCTATTCTTAACTGCTTTCATTGCAATGTTTCTGATTTTGGTTTGCTTAGAAAAATTTGCTTTTTTACTTTACGATGGATATTTATGCTCTAAGAATGATTCGCTTTATTAAATTGGACAAAAAATACCGTAGTTATTAGTTAAAGTGTATAACAGCTTAGTCACATTTTTTATATATATTGTCTCATCAAATGAACTCTCATTTCCAAAATTTTCAATATTTTTGATGGATCTTGATTGTTTATCTGAGAATTTACTCTTTGCACGTTTGAACGACTACCAAAAGTAGTCTAATATATCCTTTTTTCGCAAATTTTATTATTTCTTTGTTAAGATCCCATACGCATAACCTACCCAATCTCCTCACATCAGTAAGAAACTTGCCTTAAATATTCTATTTCCTCATTATTTATTCACAGTGTTTTCATTCATTAGTAAGTAATAATTCATAATAATTGACAATCAGAATAAAAAGATATTAACTTAAAACTATAACCGGTAAACTGCTATAAAAGAATTAAAAAATTTAAATTTGAAATTTTAATTTACATTACAAATTCAATAAAAAAAATAAAAAAATGTAAGAAATGAAGTTACATATATATGTAGGATTGGGACAGTTAAGGACAAGACGGACAACAACGATTAATAGACAGAAACGGAGAGACGGACGAACACTCATTTATCTGTGGGGCAGAATGAGCTGGAGTATATTGTGAACAACAGACAGACAGGGAAAAGCATTGAATTTTAGTTTTGTAGAATAGAGTGATAGTGGCGTTCGAGCAGCGAAGTTGACAATATTTTTAGTTTTTGACACACATTAGTTTCATGTACATATATTTTTAGTTTTTTTTTTACCGCCTTTAAATAAAATGAATTTAATTTAACTTAATTTAATATACACTGTTTTATTTAATAATAATAATAATAAAAGGAATCGACAAATTCCTACAAAATTGGGGGCTCGACCGGAATGGCCCAGGCGGAGAAGTGAATATGTGAACTTGATAGAAAGATGATGAAATTTTGGAAAAAACTGTGTGAAAAACTAATAACTGCCAAAAAGGAAAAACAAAAGAAACAAAAGAAAAGACGTAGTCATACTATTTTTTATATTGAAGTGATGTGCTGTATGTATATGAGAATACGAAACAACAACAACATGAATAAGTACCGTATGTGAGGAAAAATTCTGTCGCATGAAAAAAACGAAGCTTCTAGAAACCAAGAGCCGTTATAATTGAAGTGAGTGCGTGTGAAAGAGAAAAGAAAATTGTGAACTATACCACTTAACTATATTCGAAAAAAAAAACTGTGAAGTTGGCAACAAGAATGGTCATGCAAATGTTATGTTAAGAAACAAAGACGTTACAAAGAGATTAAATGGAAAAAACTCTACAAAAAACCCACGAACATAGTAACAAATAAAAACATACATTGATGTTGTTGTGTAAATGTGTGTACACAAGTGTATTAGGCAAAATAGAACAAAGTAATGAAACTCAACGTTTTTACAAAAACAACATAGTGTGCATATGAAAACAACCCTTATTTTGAAATCAACGAGTGCTTATGAGTGAAAGATGATCGGAGAGTAAAGAAGCTGTTTTTTGCATGGTGAGAGAGTTAAAGCGTAGTAGATGACGAAACTGGTTGCTGTAATTGCTTGAGCAGTAAATGATCGTTGAGCAGTCGGAGCCGTGAATATTTTTGTTATTGCTGTTGATGTCAACCAAGGCGTGTATTAGTAATAATGAAGATAAGTGTGTATGTATGCATTTAGATAATTTGAGTAGGACTATTGTGACTATAAGGAGAGGTTAATATTGTGAGGCTGAGTAGATTATATGTTAATGGACGTCGAAGTTTTGAATTTTGAGCGCTTTGGACGTTTGCATTCTTTAGGCGTATAGACAATTTTTCTTTTTTTTTGGTGTCAGACGACAATAGATGATTTTAGATGTTTGAGTGCTTGAGATGAATGCATTAAATTGTGATGTGTAGATGGTAGTATTGTATACAAATTTTGTGACGTAAGAAGAAGATAAAAGCCTCTCATATTTAACTTGGAAATTGCATACATGGTGTAAAGATAATTGGTGTTATTTTATGAAGATAATTTGAGTATTTCGATTAATTGAATTAGATGTGAATTTTAATTGAATGTTTAAATTCTTTAAGGAAAATTAATATGATTTGGAATATTTTGATTAATTTTAATTAATTTGAATACAGAGTTTATTGTTGATTGCTGAATATCAATTTTATGAGAATATTTTATAATTTGTGTAGAGTTTGATGATTAATTTTAATGCTTAATTTATTCAACGATAATTGATAAGATTTATAACATTTTAATTAATTTTGACGTGATTGTGAAATTGTTCCATCAAATTTTATACTTGAACAATATTTTGAATAGCACTGTATTAATATTAATATTTTATTTGTAATAATTATTCAATTTTTATAATAATATTTAATTTAAATTTATAAGCCGCTGACGAACAAAATGAACCGAGACGAAATTTTGGGTTTAAGTTTAGAGGGCTTGAGAGCCAAATTGGACGAATTAGGAATTTCTAAGACGGGTAATAAAAGTGTTTTGCAGGATAGACTTTTGAATCATTTTAATATCGAAGTTGTGGATGATAATTCTGATCATGGTGAAGCTTCTTCTATGGTTGCCGGCAATGTTGCGACATTACCCCATAGTATTTTTACTTTAAGGGACGTTCAGGATTCGGTTTCAGCTTTTTCAGGCGATGGTTTGCCCCAAATTGAACAATGGTTAGAAGAGTTCGAAGACTGTTCATATGCTGTAAAATGGAACGACCTTCAAAAGTACATATACGCGAAACAATTGTTGACGGGTGCTGCGAAGACTTTTGCTAGAAGCGAATCTGGTATTAAGGATTGGAGTTCCCTGAAGCAAGCTTTGAAGAGAGAATTCGGAAGAAAGCTGTCATCGTTAGAAATTCATCGAACATTGAGTAATCGGAAGAAGAAGTCAGGTGAAACATTACGCGAATATCTTTATAGTCTGCGAGAGATTGGAAATCCTATTAGATTAGACGAACAAAGCCTAATTGAATATTTCATAGATGGGATAAGCGACTATAGGTCAAACAAGGCTATTTTGTACCAGTCAAGGAACTTAGACGAACTTAAGGAGAATATCGAAATATATGAGAAGATACGAGTGTCGGAATCAAGCTCAAAGGGCGCGCGACCGAAAAGTTTTGTGAAGAAGATGCCTGAAACCAAGGATGATAGACGCTGTTATAAGTGCGGCGACAAGGGACATCTATCGAACGCGTGCACAAATCCGCAGGTGAAATGTTTCAAGTGTCATGGCTTTGGACATACGTCTTTTGAGTGCGGACAAGAGATCAAGAAGGAGAAGAACGGTGATAAGAAAGGAAGTGGAGGCGGAGGAAATGGCAAGAGCACCAATAATGTTCATACGATGTCTGATGATGTTATCATCCCATCAAGGAGAATATTCAAGGACATCTCGATTCTAGATAAGACGATCTCTGCTTTCATTGATACTGGTAGCGACATTTGTGCTATTTGTTGCGGTACTTTATTTCTTTTAGGTGATATCGATCTCGGGCCCGATAGGAAAACTTTGGTTGGAATAGGTGGAAAAAAGATTACAACGATGGGTAATTTTACGATTAAGATCCGTGCGGACGAGGTTGAAATGGATGTAACATTCCACGTTTGTAGGGAAGGTGATCTGTTGTATCCTGTTGTTTTGGGTAATGATGTTTTTACTAATGTTGATTTGGTCATTGACTCGGATGGAGCGAAATTCCGATACAGGGACAATTCTAGTGAAGCGGATGATATGAAGGATGCTGGTTTGATAGCTGAATTACAGGGCGAGTATGCAGACATCATTCATTCCGTATCGTCGGATTTTACGTGTGACGATTCCTTAGACGTGCAACACCTAAAGGGAAATTTTCGGACGGAATTGCAAAATATGATCAAGATGTATAAACCAACCAAACCTGAAGCTTACTCTGTGAAGATGAAAATAATTTTAAGTGACGAGATTCCTGTTACGCTAAGACCGAGAAGAATGCCCTACATCGATCAATTAGTGGTGGACCAACAGGTAAACGAGTGGCTAAAGGAGGGTATAATCAAACCGAGTTGCTCGGAATATGCTGCACCTGTGGTATTAGCTGCGAAAAAAGACGGAACCAAATGACTTTGTTGCGACTACCGTAAATTAAACGAGAACATATTACGCGATAACTTTCCAATGGCTATAATAGACGATGTTATTCAAAGACTACAGAGTGCGAGTTGCTCGGAATATGCTGCACCTGTGGTATTAGCTGCGAAAAAAGACGGAACCAAACGACTTTGTTGCGACTACCGTAAATTAAACGAGAAGATATTACGCGATAACTTTCCAATGGCTATAATAGACGATGTTATTCAGAGACTACAGAGTGCAAAGGTGTTCACTACGCTCGATCTTAGAAACGGATTTTTCCATGTGCCGATGGAAGAAGATTCACGGAAATATACTGCGTTTGTGACGCACAACGGCGTTTATGAATTTTTATTCGTCCCTTTTCACTACGCTCGATCTTAGAAACGGATTTTTCCATGTGCCGATGGAAGAAGATTCACGGAAATATACTGCGTTTGTGACGCACAACGGCGTTTATGAATTTTTATTCGTCCCTTTTGGCATATCGAATTCTCCGGCTGTGTTTTGTAGATACATTTCCTCAGTTTTTAGGGAACTTATTAATGACGGCACGATGGTGATTTATATGGACGATCTGGTAATACCCTCGAACAGTGAAGAAGAGGGAATCGAGAAGTTAAGGAGAGTATTAAAAGTCGCGGAAACAAACGGACTGGATATAAAATGGAAGAAGTGTCAGTTCTTAAGAAAGAGGATCAATTTCTTAGGTTATATTATAGAAAACTCGACAATAAAACCTTCCGATGAGAAGACAAAGGCCGTGACAAATTTTCCCCTGCCGAAGAATCAGAAAGCTATTCAGAGATTCCTGGGACTTACATCGTATTTTAGGCGTTTTATTCCCAACTACGCAATAATAGCGAAGCCGTTGTCGGATCTTTTACGAAAAGGTGCGAAGTTTAAGATGGAGGAAAATCAGACAATAGCATTCGAGCAGCCACGAAATTCGTTGGTGACCGCTCCTGTCCTTAGGTTGTTTGACCCGAAAGCCGTTACGGAAATACACACCGACGCGAGTATGCATGGGTATGGGGGTGTTCTACTGCAAATGGATAAAGATGATCAACAACTCCATCCAGTTGAATATATGAGCCGTAAGACGACTGCGGCTGAGCAGAAGTATCACTCCTACGAGTTAGAGGTTTTGGCCATAATAGAGGCATTGAAAAAGTGGAGGATATACGTGTTAGGGTTAAAAATTAAGGTGGTAACGGACTGTAATGCATTTGCGTTAACTATGAGAAAGCAGGATGTTCCCCCAAGAGTTTCACGATGGGCTCTATTTTTACAGGAGTTTGACTATCAAATTGAACATAGGACCGGTTCCAGAATGAAGCATGTGGATGCTTTAAGTCGTGTGTCATGCCTTATGATGGAAGATTCTTTGAGGCATCGTATAAGAGAAGCACAACTCAAAGACGATTGGATAAGGGCAGTACGCACAATTTTAGAGTATGGTACGTACGAGGATTATTATTTGAAGTCTGATATAATGTACAAGGATCCTGACAAGGAGTTGATCGTAGTACCGGAACTTATGGAGCAGGAGATAATACAAATTGCGCATCGTCAAGGCCATTTTGCATCTCGTAAAACGCAGGATTTAGTCGAGAAATCATTTTACATACCTAATTTGAACGTGAAGGTGGATAGAGCAGTGAAAAGTTGTATGGAGTGTATTGTTTCAGAGGTGAAAAGGGGCCATAAAGAAGGATTTCTGAATCCAATAGATAAGGCTGATAGGCCTTTGGTAACGTATCATTTGGATCACGTGGGTCCAATGGAGGCCACGCAGAAACAATATAATCACATTTTGGTCGTTGTGGATGCTTTTTCGAAGTTCGTTTGGCTGTACCCAACCAAAAGCACTGGAACTAATGAGGTGGTGGATCGTTTAAGGAAGCAGTCAGCAGTGTTCGGTAACACAGCAAGGATAATAACGGACAGAGGCACAGCATTTACCTCGAACCAGTTTAAGGAGTACTGTGAATCGCAAAGCATACAACATCTGCTGATCACTACAGGAGTGCCACGAGGTAACGGTCAAGTCGAAAGGATTCACCGTGTGATAATACCGATGCTGACGAAGCTCTGTGTAGAAAAGCCTGGTAATTGGTACAAACATGTTGACCAAGTGCAACGGATAATAAATAGTACACCGCCAAGAAGTACTGGAGTTGCTCCGTTCAAATTATTAACTGGTTTGGATATGAGAATTAGTGAATTTCCCGATTTAAGAAACTTATTGGATGAGCTGTCCATACGAGAATATGATGAAGAACGTGATCAGTTAAGAGAGCAAGCTAGAACGAATATATCGCGCATCCAACGGGAAAATAAGAGGACTTTTGACAGAAAAAGGGTTCCTGAAACAGCGTATGAGGTCAACGAATTAGTCGCCATTAAGCGGACACAATTTGGTTCGGGAATGAAGTTGAGACCGAAGTTTCTTGGTCCTTATAGGGTGGTGAAGAAGCTTGGTCATGGTCGGTATGAGGTTGAGAAGGTGGGAGATTCAGAGGGAAGTAGAAAGTGTACGACTGTGTCGGAGTACATGAAAAGATGGGGACAACATTCGGGACGAATGTGAGGTCAGGAGTGGCCGGATGTAGGATTGGGACAGTTAAGGACAAGACGGACAACAACGATTAATAGACAGAAACGGAGAGACGGACGAACACTCATTTATCTGTGGGGGAGAATGAGCTGGAGTATATTGTGAACAACAGACAGACAGGGAAAAGCATTGAATTTTAGTTTTGTAGAATAGAGTGATAGTGGCGTTCGAGCAGCGAAGTTGACAATATTTTTAGTTTTTGACACACATTAGTTTCATGTACATATATTTTTAGTTTTTTTTTACCGCCTTTAAATAAAATGAATTTAATTTAACTTAATTTAATATACAGTGTTTTATTTAATAATAATAATAATAAAAGGAATCGACAAATTCCTACATATATATATATACAGCTATGGACAGAGAAATAGCGCACTAATCTTGAGCTTTATACAATGTATTATTTCTTGAAAAGTAGAAAACTTAAAACAAAAAATGCGATGCTCTTAGTTTGCTTTACTGCATTTCTCTTAATTTTTTATGGAATTGTACCGTTAAATAATGTACATGTTTGTTTTTGGTGTGTTTTGATAAAATAATTGTTTTATTGCTTGGACAATGAAATAGCGCATTAACTTTCGATTGTTGGCAGAAGAAGTTGTTTGGAATTCCGTTTCTTAGTTTGGTCGAAAATTAATTAAAATATTAATTTTAATACAATTTTTTTCACTGTTCACTTGAGAAAAAAAATATCATCTGGGATCTTTATCAGAGAGGTAAAAAACAAGTGGAAATAGCTGAAATTATTGGTTGTTCCAGAAAAATGATTTACAACGTAGTCAAATGCATTAGTACTGATCATAGTTTGCTAAAAAGAAAGAAAGATCTAAAGATTCCCCTCGAAAAACAATCTTGGATCAAGACAGAGCAATTGTTCGGAAGAGTAAGCTTGATCCTTTCAAGTCCTCAAGAACAATAATGGCCGAAATAAATGAGGATTTTGGCTTAAATGTGTCGGCTAGACTTGTGCGAAGGCGGCTGAATGAAAATAACTTGTTTGGACGTGTTAGTAGAAAAAACCTCTTCTGTCAAAAAAGAATGTCAAGGCGCGATTATCTTTTGCAAATACTTACGGTAGCAAAGACATCAATTTTTGGAAAAGAATTTTATTTACGGACGAAACTAAAATTAATCTGATTGGTCGTGATGGAAAAACGTTCGTTCATCGTGAAAAGAACCAAGAATACAATCCTCGCTACACTTTAAAAACCGTAAAGCATGGTGGAGGAAATTTAAAGGTTTGGGGATTATTTTCGTGGCATGACGTCGGAGCACTTGAAAGAATAAATGGCATTATGGATAAATTCGTCTATCTTAACATATTAAAAAACACAATGGAGCCATATTGCTTCGAAAATATGCCTCTGAATTGGATCTTTGTGCACGACAATGACCCCAAACATACGGCAAAAGTAGTAAAAAATTGGCTTTCCGATGAAAAGATTCCAGTTCTGGATTGGCCTGCACAGAGTCCGGACCTTAACCCTATAGAAAATTTGTGGAACGACGTAAAGGTTAAGTTAGGACAACAGAAATGTAAAAATTCTGATGATCTTTGGAAAGCCATAAAAGAAGCATGGGACTCTATTCCTTTAAATAAATGTCGAAAATTAATAGAAAGTTTACCCCGCAGATGCGAAGCTGTAAAAAGAAATAAAGGCTACAGCACAAAGTACTAACACGGCAAGCACATTCGTAAAAATAAACCAAGTTTATAATTAATTTACTGCTTTTTTTTGCAGATCAAGAAAAATGCGCTATTTTGTTGTCCACTCAAAATATAGACAAAGTCAAACTTTATAGATTTTATGTTGATTAAAATATCAGTTAGCATTGTTTTTAAGTTCTCGTTTTTACTAACAAGTTAAGTGAATTAATTTATGTAAAAATATTTAATGAATATATATATTTTTTTGAATTTGTCGAACCATTTCTCGAACGACTATGAAGTGCGCTATTTCTCTGTCCATAGCTGTATATATACATAGTTATATATACATAGTTATATATATACATAGTTAGCATATAAAAAAAACCATTAAACAAAAATCACCTAGTAATTTAAGTAGAGTGCGAAAAGAATAATGAAAAGCTTTTTCTAATAAACCAACATGTTGTTAAACATGTTGCTAGGGATCAATCTATTTATAGATTTGTTTAATTAAATATGCATTGTATATAGGTCAAATAACACGAAATAATATTGAAAACAAAATAAGGAAAAATTAAAGAAAACAAACACTCACCGATTTTAATGTTTCTGCAGCATGTTGATGAGGCCTCATCAATAGCTGTAGGTGATGTTGTTGCTGAAAGTTTTAAGTGTCTTGATTAAAATATGTCTAGTAGACGTCTAAACATATGGGCATTTCCATGCATATTTAACTTATTAAATTATTATTTCATACTATGATAAAAAGAAAAAAGAATAAATTTTCAATCTATTTATAATATTAAAATTTTATAACTAAACTAATTAAATGAAATATGAAAATATAATAAATGAATTACGACATTTTTGGAGTCTCTTGCTAGCTTTTTTCCTGGAATTCTTCAGTAGTTTTTGGGGGATTGATCTTCCAGTGATAATTGGGGTGCTGTTAGTCCAGCAGACTGGCAACTGGAGAAATCCAATTTTCCCTTTCTGAAATGAAATATTTTCTGATCGTAAAAAGCAATGAATACACCGTTACCTTTTTTATTTAGGAACTTTTACAAAGAAAAAACTTATGGAACTTCTGACTTCAAAAGCCAAAAAGAACACGAGGTAAATTTAGGGTGATGGGCTAACGGGATAGTACCGTTAATACCACTAGGTATTGACGTCATTTTCTTATTAACGCTTCAAACTTTTACTAAAAAATTGAAAAAAATAAAATTCCTCACGCCACTAAGTTTTCAAATAAATGATGTCAAATCTTACCTTTTATATGGTATTTTTCTTTTACTTGCTTTCAGTCGAACAGTTCAAATTGAAAAGAAATATTAATCTCATAAGTTCGACGTAATACACTTCGCATGGTGTATGTGTCTTAATAGTGACTGGAAAATGTTCGGCTCAGTAGACGCATCAGGATGCGTTTACATACTACTGACTATGACATTATAATTATGCTAAATAAACATATCATCACGTCGACCGTTATTATTTGAAAACAACACAATTTAACTGCTTTCTGCACCATTTATACGCCAGACTTGAAAATCATCTTCGCTCTGTCAAACTTAATTTTTGTGTGTAACATATGGCACACAGTAATTAAATTTTCAATGTCTTGTGCCCCTACAAACCAAACCAAAATGTGAACAATATTTTCTTGTCATTAACGGAAATGAACTCAACCTAATTGATTTTTAAGGATGCCTACTTATGGTGTGTTGTAGGCTGATGGTTAAAAAAAGTAAGAAACAAAATGTAAGAATTATAGATACCATTAGACATTATATACAATGGAACACTGTTAAAATGGTCGCTCATTATTAAGTTCTGAAATTTTTTTAAATATTGCATCGTTCGCAGACGACAGCATATAGAATATATTACTGGCTTAAAAGGTTTTGTGAAAACCCGATCCGGAAATTAATCCGAACACTTGCGTACTACTATCCAACAGAGTGAAGGACTCGTAAGGGCATTGGGTGTTTAAATGTTTTTGCAAAAAAACCTTAAACAAAAAGCATAAAATACTTAGCATAAACCATACATTTGTTTTGTACAAGAATAATGATCTTAAGCATATATCTGAAGCTCTTAAGGAATTGCGATTGAACAATTATACTTGAGTTGTCAGTATACAGCCTAAATTTCAAGATTCCATCACCATCCAAATAATGAAATTAATGATGATAAATGAGATAAATGGCCCTCTTTTGGAGGAGCGAAGCAAATTAACTTCTCAATATGTAAAAAACCTTGCTGAGGCTGACCCAAAGCATAAAATGTCATACACCAAGAAAGCTAAGTAGCAACTAAATATTAAATATTCTTCTTCTGATTTGTTTAACGTACAAATATTTAAATTGGCAATTTTTTATTAAATTCTGAGTTTATTACTTAAAACACGTTATTTTTTTGTGCTTAATTGTTTTATATTTATTTATTTAAATGAATTAATCTAACTGACTGAACACAAAACTTTTTTTTCATTTAACAGTAGATCGAACCTTAAAAATACTTCATAATTCTAGCTTATGTATCACTTTTGATACATACTTTATTTTGTTAAAAAATTTGAATATTTATAAATATTTTAATTCATTTGAATAAAAAGATTTTATATTATTAAAGTTTATTATCACTTATATGAAATTTACGCCAAAATTTTTGGATGATGTACGTTACTGTATGGTTTTTTACGTAAAAATCAAATGCTTGATGTCAGCTTGGTTTAATTTTTTTATAATGGTAATAATTTGACATCTACCACCCTTGATTCGTGGCGATTTATAAGTTTCCAATTGTTTAAATGGGGCAGCTTAATGGCTCTCGCATCAGTAACACTTCAAATTGAAGGCTGGCTGAAACCTGATGGTACAAACCATTGTCATATTTCGTTAGAAAAATTTGTTGTTAGCGTCAAGTGAGGCAAAAAAGTTTCCCGTTGCAACAGAACATCGATTATGTCAATAACAATGTTCTCTCTTTGATTCCTCTGTGGTTTCCCGGATGCAGGTTTCCCCAAATACGGCTGTAAGTAGTTACTAAGCACGTAGCACTTACTTGAATATAAAACTGCCAATTCGATTTCGATGGACCACAACATTTATAACATAAATAAAATTCAATTAGTTACTCATCTACAGCGACAAAATTATTGGGATTATTAAAAGCTGAAAGACTTCAGCCCGTTTTTCGACAAGGCTTAAATTTATCATCATTTCCGAGTAGCATTATCAAAGCGAATGATTCTATTATCTTATACATACGTAGTTGACCGAAATATTATCCTTCTGTAATATCAATGAAATAAAACATAGGACGAAATACTTTTTTCTAATATTTGTCTGTTACTTGAGATACATACGAGAAGAACAGTAAGAAAGACTATACAACATTTCAAGAAACAGCTGCTAGCAATCTGCGTGAAAATTGCTCACATTTTCTCTTCGCTACCTACTAAAGGCATACGGTTCTCTATTCCAAGTAGTACCATCTTTTTCGATTAACGTCATATTGTCGTGTTTGTTGCTGCCAATACACGTTTCAGTTCATAAGATCAGCTTCTGTTTTCTTCTTCTTCAGAGTCTTCAATAGCAGGATTATTACATATATACACACATAATCGGTCTTTACAACCTTTCGTTGTAAACTGGAAATGCCTGACCTGAGGTTTGAACATTGGTCTGACGTCTAATAATCTAATACGCTACACACTAGACTGCGACTACTTCAATCAATATCAAGAACAAATAATTCAATTTTTCACTTTCATCCAACACTTAACTTTCAATTCCTTCTCAAATACCATAAGTAATGTATTGTTTACGATAAAACTTAAAAAAATCTTTGAAAACTTAAAAAAATTACATACACAACACCAAAGAATCCATAGGAAAGTCGTATGTATCAAAAATGATACATAAGCCAGAATTAGGAAGCTTTTGAATTTCTTAAGTCCTGTTTAAAATTTTCTTCTTTTTTGGTTTAAAATAATGGCGATAATAATACTAACGAATTAAAAAAAATGTCAGGCATCTATCTTTTTCTAAATTAAAGTTATATTGTCTTAAAAACTGAAATGTATCGTTTTTGGTACAAAGCTTGATCTACGGTTAAGTCTTTAATGCAGGTGGATCAAATTATATGTGATCCTCTGTAAGCTTATGGTCCTACAAAATTTCAAGCTACTTTAAGACGAGTAAAAATATGGCACTTTGAAGAGTGTTCCAGCAGGATGGTTCGAAAATTTCAATGTAATATCAATGTAACAAACTAGCCTGCACTATTTTGACATGTATGTAATGTAGTAAACAAAATAATCAGAAGAATATGTCCCACAAATTGAGATAAGTTTTGGGGATTTATTTAGGCTGTAGGTATGATATATTGAATTCGGTATGAAAAAATCTTGTTTACCATGTGCTTAAACGGTGTGCTTCGTTACTCCAATCGATATGAAATACAAATATTCAAAATATATTGATATACATTTTTTCTTATATATGTTTTTATTATTTTTAGTCAATAACCTCAACGTAATAAAATAAGAAGAAGTCTGGATTTTAAAATATTTATTTTGTTACTGATATTTACAATGTTTCATAATAATTATTTCTTATTCTAGTCGCTGACTCTGAATTCGAGTAATACGTTGATCTGGCGTCTCTGCATATGTTGATGCTCGTAGTCTCTCTCCTTCTAAGCATACATCGCGTTGATCCGGCGTCTCATGATGATTGGGATCGTTTTCTTCTAAATTGTGCATCACGTTGATCAGGTGTCTCAGCAGCTCTAGATGTTGATGCTAGTCCGTCACAAATTTTTTTCACAAATTATTCATATGGATTTCAGTGTTGCCCGTGTACAATTTGATGATTTTATCTATAATGATTTCTCAGATATAAGAAGTTTTAAATTTAATTCATATGGGAAGTACCATGCGTCCTTTTCCTAGTCAGCCCATTTTTTTGTCTAAAATATTCATATTGATACTAAAGGGGATTCGTAAAAATTTTAGGACTCTAACTGTTATATTTTCTTATAGTGTTTTCACACCAAAATTTAAAACCTGATTTTAGCATTAAAACCATAAACAGCTGATTTTGCGTTCACACTGCAAGTTTTATTAAAATTGGTTTTAAATTCATGACATTTATGACTGCGAGAAAAAAATTTTATGAGCAATATGCCTTATTTCATCTTGATATATTTAGCTTCTGACTTACCTTTCGCACAAGTAACTATATTCATTGTGACCAGAAACAACACACATTTCGATTAATAATTAAATATTTACAAATTTTTAAAATTTTCATTGAAGAAATTAAAAATATTCCAAATTTTCCCTTTTTTTATACAAAATAAATGATTATTTACGTTTATTTATTTATTTACATTTGTTTTTGTTTTTATCAGCTGTTTTCAGGTTTTCAGAGCTGGTAGCTCTGATTTAGTACATTTAGTACATCAAAACAAGGCTGTATTTCATAAAACCAACTTAAAACCAATTCAAAAAAGGTTTTATTTTGGTTTTAACACAATAATTTTGTATGATAAAATCAGGTTTTATTTTTGGTTTTAACGTTAAAACCAACTTTTGCGTTAAAACCACTCGGTGTGAAAACACTATTAGATATATTAATTTAATATTTTTATAGGAGGTGATACGCCCATTACAGCCCATTTAGTTCATATAAAAGTCAAAGTTGTCCATACAAAATTTGAGGACTCTAGCTGTTGCAGTTTAAGAGATATGCGACATTAAATAGTTATTTGGTATGTGGGCGTGGCACTTCGTCTACTTGAAATTTTAAAGTAAAAAGTAGCTAATAGTTCCTTCCAGACATACAGGAAGGTACTGTTAAAATTTCAAGAAAATCGGTAAAGCCGTTTAGCCGTCTATAGACTTCATACAAACAAATAAACACGCATTCATTTTTATATATATAGATTGTTGGTATGTCCTTTTTTGCATACTGTGATATTCTATTTCAATTTTAATTTAATAAAAATTTTAAATGAGTGAAATTTATGTTTTGTTATTTAGTTGAGAGTAAGTGCTGTTACTTATCATTTTACTTACCATGCCTTCTTATTAAATCGATCATATTAAAATCACTCTATGCTAGTGACATAGTGGTTGTGGTAGTGGACGAACCTGCTTTCTTCGTTTGAGAAATTAATACTGAACAGTAAGAGTAAAATTACTTCTGTTAACGGTGAAAACAACCGTTGAAATAAACCTTAAATATCGCAAAATGTTTTGTGTTAGGGCAGGACAGTTAAGGTAAACGTAGAATTTAATTTAATTAAACGAAACCGAAAATTAGTTTGCCTGACTGGATGAGTGATGATGAATTTATTGTTTGTTGATTTAGCTAAACAACTAATAAAAAAATTTTTCCTTTCTTTTTACTTCATACTTACTTTGCATTTTATTCGATTTCTGTTTCGTTTATTTTTTTGCACCAACTATTTAAAATTGCTACACAAAAAATATTTTTTAAAATTTTTTTTTTCGTTTTTATTTGTTTCCTTTCTTGTTGAATAAACCTTGCCCTAATAAACTTTACCATATTTTTTAAATATATTCTTGGGAATCGTAAAACAAATATATGTATGTAGTCACTCAAACTACTGTCTCGGTATGTGGATAGTTTTAACACAAGAAAACAATAACTAATTTGATTAATTTTTATTCACGACTATTGTTGTGTTGTTTTAATATGTACCCTTATCAAAATATAAACATACTTTATTTAATAAATTTTATACAATTTTGTATAATTAGTCATTAAAACCCTTAGATCAGGATTACGACCTAGCTTCTTACATCACTTATTTTGTGTGTGTAAATTTTAATCATGAGTGACAGTACCCACGTCTGTACGTCAAAACATTTCATGGCAATTTTATTTACTCTCAAATTTTTTGCCAGAAATCTGCTGAGAAGTAGACGTCACCGCGGAAATATTTTGTCATGTTTCGTTTTGTCGAAGATGTCTGACCTGGGGTTTGAACCGTGGCCTCACGCCTAATAAGTCAACACACTACTTACTAGACCATCAATATTCTTGCACAAAGTCCCCATATTACTTCAAGAAAGTACTTATTAGAAGATCATTTGGACGCACTGTCACTTGTTGCTAAGCCTCAAACATAAGTCAACTGAAAAACTTGTGAATGGCGTGAATGGTGGCAAATAACAATAGAAAATGTTTAACAAAACTGAAACATTGAATGCCAAATGGATTAAAAAAAGGGTTTGACCTTAAGGGATATCTTAAAAAATATTCAGTGCTAAAATTGAATTTCTTTGCTGTTAAATATTTTTGTTTTTCTTATGCACCCGCAACTAATGATTTGTAACCAAACCCACACTTGACACTTACGGACTCATTTGTTTAAAAAGCCATAAAAAATTCAAATTTAATGGAAACTTGCAAAACCTTAAGCCTTGTAACTTTTGCTCACGAATACTGATCAATTAAATTTTCATGTTTTTTGTGACAGTGAATTGACTGATTGCAGTTGCCGTTGTCTAGTTGGTAGTGTGTCGGCTTGTTAGACGTAAGGCCACGGTTCAAACCCCAGGTCAGACACCGAAATATTTCGAAATAAATATTTCTTTGGCGACTTCCTCTCAGCAGATTTCTGACAAAAAATCAGTGAATGAATAAAATTGCCGTGAAAAGTTTCTCATAAATCTGTCTTTCGGAGCCGACTTTAAACTGTAGCTCCCACCACTCATGTATAAAACTAACTCACACAACATAAGTGTTGTGAGAAGCTAAGTCGAATTCCAGACTCAACCTAAGCAGACATTTTATACCGGAATAGATACAGAAACGAATTTTACTTGCCCCTTAATTTATTTCTGTGCAAACTCAATCAAGTATACACGTACTCAACTATTTGGAATTGATATTGAAATCCACTAAACTAAAAGTATTCTTGCAACACATTTTCTGTTATTACATATTATGATTTATAAATTTACTTTGACTTAAATTATTAGAAGAGCTATAAAGTTACTTTGTGTTTGTGTTGTATTTAATTAATTATCTGATACATGGCAGTGTGTGTGTTCGTTCATGTGAGCAATTCATATTTGATGGTAATTCTTAATGATATTTTCAGCGTATACATACATATGTAATTATATGATTTATGACTAATGACTGAATAATACACATTATTACATACTAAATAGTGTTTCGATTACAATTACAACAAATTATTTGCTTCTCAAAATTCGTTTTAATTCTGATAATTAAGTATGCATATGATATTTAGCTATAGGATAATTTTTTAATGAATTGTATATTAAACAAAATCTTTTTTAACTTTTAAACTTATATTGACATACATTTCATTAATTCAATAAATATATCTTAAATTAATAAAAATGGAGTTGAAGTCGCCGTATTCTAGTAGGTAGTGTGTTGGCTTATTAGACGTAAAGCCAGGGTTCGAGCCCCAGGCCAGACATCAAAACAAAATACAAAAAGTATTTTTTCGGCAACTTCCTTACAGCAGATTTCCGGCAAAAACTCTGAAAGTAACTAAAATTGCCACGAAAAGTTTCCCAAAATTCTGTCGTTCGGAGTCGACGTTAAACTGTCTGACCACTCATGTATAAAATTAACACACACAACATAAGTGGTGCGACAAACTAGGTCGTAATCCTGACTGAAGGGTTGTAATGACCAATTATGTATGTAATTAAGATCGATTTTTGAAACAATATGTCATTCAAAGTATTGTTTCCCCGAAGTTACAACATTTTCCCATTCTTTTCGCTTTTTATGTCAAACAAAAAAAAAAAATGAAGGCCAAAAATTAGTCGAGCCAATGAGAGAGATTTTTATCGATTAAAACTAAAGGTAGTCTGAAAGTGCAATGTCTAGGCTATAGGGCGGGTGACGTATAATTTGCCACCCTCTGTTGTGTTGGAAAATAATGGCTCTCGTCTAGTTATAAATTCAAGACGTTTTGCGACCAATGTTGGATTCAAGCGAATTAGTTGTTGTGTATCTACCGTTAGTGATAGTGTGGCCCGGCTTTAACAGTTTGTAATGGATTATACGAAATACAGAGAATTTGTTTGGCGCAATGTATACTCGTCAGAGCGAAAGAATAATTTTTCATACAACGTCGAGTATACTCGTCTTGAAGGAAACATTGCATTCATATTATTTCTTAACAAATCTACTGAAATTTTTACTCTGAGAAAGGTCTATTAAAAAGTTTCATTGTGGAATATTCGTTAATTTGGCTACAATATCTTATATTAAGCTGCCAAAGTATCGCTACAGAAAAGATATTTTATAAGAATTTTTATTTAAAATTTGTAGTTATAAAAATTTATCAAATAAATTTTCAAAAAACCAACACCTAACGTTTGACTTTCGGTTATAATTGTCTACTTCTACAGGCAAGCCATTTTACTCCTTTTGTATCGAATAAACTCGCCTTGGCTGGAAAATAACACGGTGCGATAGTGAAAATACACCTGAGTAACTACATAGTCTAAGTACTGCACTAGGTTGAGTAGAACCCAAAAATAATTTCTTATTTTTCTAGAAAAATAAAAAACGGTTTTTTTGGTCTTTTCACACAAAATTATTGATTACCCAAATATGCTTGAACCTATTTTAAAAATCCAAAGTTTTTAGAAACGCGAGAATGTATCCATTAAAATGGCAGACATAAGGGTTTGTTCAAACTTATATGATATGAGTTTTGATAACTCGACTGTTAGACTCTTTAAATAATAGCTACGATAATTTTTGTCCGATTTCATCAAACGAGCCGCCAATCTATTCACAAAATAATGCACTTTCAGAATGTTATCACTTATTTCATATTTTTTAATTAAAGTTTGCTACTATGAACTGACAAACTTGAAAATATGTGAAAAAAAATTCGCATTTTCAAGTTTGCCTCATCAAATCTCATACCATATTAAGCCAAATAATATATATGTATATATATATAAGGTTTAAATCTTTCATATTGGTTTATAAATGCTTGTGTAATCAATAAATATGTGCGTAAAGTAAAAAAAAACAGTTTTGTCAAAAAACAAGTTTGGAGGGTTCGAGAAAAATAAAAAAAAGTATTTTTGAATTCTACTCAACTAACTAAATATCTTAGACTAGGTAGTTAGTATTATATATAGTCTTAGACTAGGTAGGTGTATTTAATTTTTTGTATTTTGTGGCATAGTGTTATTAAGCAGGCAAAAATAGTTATTTGATACAAAATTAAACTTTAATAAAATAGCAATGAATTTAGTTTTTGTGATATACTGTAAGCTCAGAATAAGTACAATTACTTATTAGCAATTTTCTGATTTTACAGTGAGCGCCATAAGTGAGGCAACACTTTTGTTCTTAAGTATAAAACAGTTTTGTTCTTAAGTATAAAAATAGTTTCTTTATTGTTTTTGTTTCAACATTTTATAAGTAATAAATAAACGTTTTTATTTTTGGAAATTTATTCGACTATTCTCATTTACTATCCTAAGAAAATACGATATCCTAAGAAAATGAATTATTTCAGTGGTGTTTACTCACTTTTGGTGCGCAGTGTACTTACTTTCTCCTCAAATCTGCAAGTGTTACATTGGTGTCTTTATTATTTTTCACATCACTGTATACACAAGATGCATACAATTTTATTTCTGTAAACAAAGCTGTAAATCGTTTTTGAATTGATTTCCGTTAATACATCACTAGAAAATATTTTCAACGATAAAAAATACTCTTGTTAAAAAAAAAATTTAGAATTTTAACATTTCAGGGTTATTATTATTCAACACATGGGTGTTGTTTCAGTTTATGTGTTTGTTTTTCTTTTTGTTTGTGTTTTCTTTCCAGCCCTTTTCTTGTTTTATGTTAAAAAACGTTTAAATTATAACATCATAATCGTTATAATAATAGCAAGCAAGCATCGGCATAAATGTCACTCATAAACTAAAAATCACTCTCTCCCACACTTACATATACTAACAGACTTACATTTATCCTGACAGTTACCACTTTGCCATACACTTGTAATGCTATAACTGTAAATGGTAATTTTTATCTACGTTCCATACTTACATTTAATACGTATGGCATCTATGGTATAAGCTATCAGTACATTGTGTATAAATGTGTTTTTACATTGAAGGTTATTTTACACAACAGTTGTGAGATGGTTACTATCAGGCTTGTTAAATGGTTATGTTCGAGTGTTGATGAATTTTTATGTACAAAATATGAGATGCTGTTTGCTGTAACACATTCATTTTTTTTTATTTTTAGGCCACTTGAGTGTTTTTTTTTTCTTTCAACGTTTGTTATTCTTTATCCTCCCGACAGTGGCAAAGTAACATAAGAGTGATAGAACAGAAAGTTTATTGTGCCATAAAGAAAGGAAAAATAAATTTTTAAAAATAGTTTTAATAACCATTGTTGACATTGTTAATGTTATTTAAGTTTGATTTGCAAAGAGTAAAAAGAGTTGACATTTAATTACCAGGCTGAAATAGCAAACGCAATTAGTTTACCTATCAATAATAAAAATCGATTTATTAGAAGATTTTAATCTTTGGAATTGTGTGTTTCTTTTTATTTGAGCATAGCTTAAAAACATTTTATTCATAACAGTATGAAAAAAAATAAAAAAAAATGCAATACACCCAGCGAATGACATAGTGTAAGTTGTGAGTTTTGTTAAATAAAACTCAAAAATATTTTTCTTATATTTCTTGAATCTTCCAAACCCATTTTATTTGATAAAAACAGTTTTTTTTTTGGATTGTACGCATAAATTTATTGATTACACAAATTTTTCCGAGTGTATGGCGGCCAATGTCAATAGAAAACACTGAACAAAACTGGTGCACTCAATATTAAATGTGTGGATTGGAGTGTTTGAACTTAAGGGTTATCCAACTATTTACATACTGGGTATAACAATTTAATATATTGGGCCATTGAATTTGAAATTTACTTTGAGTTCTTCTTGACTTAACCTACAATTTTGCTGCGCTAAACTATGGTGTCGCCAGAAAATTTTCTTATTTATCTTATGGTTTGTAAAAATCATTAAAATTATTTTTTTGGATTAGTTGTATAAGAGAAATAAATAAATAAAAGAAATATAAAAAACATCGATTATTTTTTTACATGTTATGGCTTGAAATACATGACATTGCTAAATTATATTGGACTTCTGCTGTCCACGGTATATTAGTCCAAATGTGTGCGTATGAGTAATACAAATGTATACAATATTACGCATACGCTAAAATTTTTTTTAATTATTAGTTCCCAGTACTTTATGCACAAATTTATTGATTACACAAACATTTCTGAACCGATGTCCAAAATTTAAACCTTATTAGAAAGGAGAGGAATGGGCCTTTACAACGGCATACATATACACTGGCGAGCAAAAATGGATACTTAATATTCACAAAATATTTTAAATCCCATATTTTTTGTATTTATTGCAGTAAGAAATTGTAGTTAAAAAATTTCAGACGTTGAAATGGCCAGCACAAAGTCCTGATTTAAATCCGATCGAGAATTTGTGGGCAATTGTAAAACGAGAATTGGCACAGTATGAAAACCCTCCAAATAACCTTAACGAATTGTTGTTAAGAATTGAGGCAGAGTGGCAAAGTATAAACAGCGAAACTATCAAAAAACTGGTAAAAAGCTTACCAAAATAAAAAAAGGATTATGGACAAAATACTGAATTTTTCATTTGAAACGAAACGAGCAAAATTGGATAAATTCTACTAAATAATATTTAAGCTATATTTTATATTTAAAAGGAAATCATATTACTGAAAAGTTTTTGTTTTAATTAGAGGATAGTCTGAATAAATGTTTAACATATGGATTGTTTTTTTATTTTAATAAATAAAGTACAAATATAAAGTTTATATTTTTTTTAATATTATGTATCCATTTTTGCTCTCCAGTGTATATCTATATTAAGTGACCTAATATTCCATGAGGTGTGATGAGGTAAACTTGCCAATTCTAACTTTTTTCCTAGTTTTTCAAGTTTGTGTGTTGATAGTGGCAAACTTTAATTAAAAATATATAATAAGTGATAACAGTCTGAAAGTGCATTATCTTATGAAGAGACTGACACTTCGTTTGATCAAATCGGACAAAAATTACCGTAGTTATTATATAAAGAGTCGAGTTATAGTTTTCATATACACTCGTGGCACAAACTAAAGCAACTGACCTAATATTATAACGTTTCCGTAGAAACATCTTATAAAATTAAACTGAGAATTTTTAAAGATTGCTATTATAATTCTTTAGGGTTATATTAGTTTATTAAAAAATTTTATAAAACAAAAATATTTTACAATATTTCTATAGAAATGTTATAATAGGACAAGACAGTTGCTTTAGTTTGTGCCACTAGTGTATATTTTTTTGATATAAGACGACTGTTATACTATTTTAATAATAACTACGGTAATTTTTCTCCAATTTGTTCAAACAAAATATCAATCTCTTCACAACATAATGCAATTTCAGAATTTCATCACTTATTTCATAGTTTTTAATTAAATCTTGCAATTAAGAATAGCTAAACTGGAAAAAATGAGAAACAATCATATTTTCTAAGTTTACCCGATCAAAACTCACAACATGTAAGTTTGAACTATACGTTTATGTATACCATTTTAAAGGCTCATCTGTCCCCATTTCAAAAATTTTTGGATTTTGAAAATGGGTTAAAAAATATTTGGGTAATCAATAATTTTGTGTGAAAAAAACAAAAATACCGTTTTTGTCAATTAAAAAAGTTTGGAAGGTTCGAGAAATAAGAAAAAAAATATTTTTGAGTTCTACTCAATAAAACTCACAGCCAACACTATGTCATTAGCTGGATGTATTTTGACTCACGCACCGTGTAATTAAAATGTTTGTAAATAAATTTAGCTTTAAATTTAGTCATTAAAATAGCTTCTTATAATTAATTTTGTTTTTTCCTTAAAATTATAAATTTATTAAATAAATATTTAATTTAACAAATAAAACTTGTAAGTGAATAATTGTACTCCCTGAAAGGAGTGGGATATTATCATTTATTAATACAATAACTCGGATGTAATACGATTAATGCCAGTATCCGCTCACAGTTTTAACTGAAGACACAGTAGTCCACAAAGGTTTTCCTGCCAACTAGGTGCGTTAAATATTAATAATTTAATATTTAAAAAAATGTGAAATAAGATTTTTGATTTGTCATAGTATAAGAAGACAACTTATTAGAAAAATTATGATGTGTATCGAATCCAATAACAAACAATGAGCAAACTGGCGATAAAAGCTAAAGAGCAGGGCTTATTGATTATTTTCTAGGAGTTATTGGCTATTTAACTATGTTCCTAGTCATAAACAGTCAGAATCAGAATCTATTTTTGAAGCAAAATTTTGTGTTATGAATCTAAAAACATTAATGAATAATATAACTTACTGTATGACGACATGTTTGATTAGAAAGGTAACTCAATCACCAGTAGGTAAAAGAATCCTGAGAACTACAGCTAAGAACAGCATGTTATTACTGGAATAAATTTCAAGAATAGCAGTCATGTACAGTCAATAAATATTTATACAGTGGACAGCAAAAGTAATGTAAACATTTTTTTTTAATTTTAAGCAATAATTTGTAAAAATAATAGAGATTACATTTAATTGTCGCTACCATAAACGTGCTTAAGTATTTAGCTCTTATAATTCGTTTATAGTGTAATGCTTTTAAAGATCGCAGCAATTTTATGATGTAAAACTTGAACTAAAAAATTTCCATTCCTGGCCTAAAGGTTCCATCATACATAGCAGAGATCAATAATAAGTATTTAAAAAGATGAGTAGAATCTAATCATACTCATAATTTCTGATACTTATACGCATTCATGCTTATTTTAATATTATACTCATACTACTCATATTCAAAGTTTGCAGTACTTATCATACTCATACTTAACAACATGCATGATATTGGTGATTTCGACTCTCCATGACTCAACATTTACAAGAATCACAGAATAAGTGTGATTCGCGTACGCACACTACAATACTCACTAGATGGTTGTGTGTTTGCTTTGCTTGCTGTCTTTGTCTTTTTCTTCTTTTTTTTTTTGTAAATGCAACAACAACTAAGACTGTAAATTTGGTGAATGATTTCAGTCATGAATCTGAATGAGTGTGAATCGGAATAAGTAGGCATATGAATCAAACATATTTCGAATGTTATGAGTTTGATGTCAATGTTGTACTCACACTCATTGTAATGAATCAGAGCACATAGCTGAATTTCAATATTGTTGACTCACTTATATATAAAAATTAATTGTCATACTGTCCTCTTATTAATGGAATTGTATTAAAAAAAATTTTAGAAAATTTCAGTCCCGAGGGTAATTTGGTTTCATTTCTTTATCTAACCATCATTAATTTTTCAGCTTCCATAAAACTCTTTCAAATTCTTTATTCAGTTTAAATTCTCTTCAATTCATACTTAGCATCTAGAGATGATATTTTTGTACAAAACAGGCATTGGCTTTAAAATTTTGTTTGTTGGAGATATTTAGTACTAAATTTTACGATTATGGCTTGTTGTAATTGCTAATAACAACAACTAAGGTACACTTTAATAAAAGTGTAAAGAAGTCATTGCTAAAATTATTAAATTTAATTTTAAACTTTTAATGCTAAAAATGTTTTTGTATGTTTCGGGTGTTTTTCTTAACCGTAGATCGAGCTTTATATCAAAAATTATACATTTCAGTTTTTGAGACCATGTAACTTTAATTCAAAAAATGTTAGATGTCTGATATTTTTTAATTCGTTGCTATTGTTATCGACTTTATTTTAAATCAAATAAAAAAGAAAATCTCAAACAGGACTTGAAAATTTCAAAAACTTCATAATTCTGTCTTATGTATCATTTTTGATAGGGATTCTTTGGTGTTGTGTATATAATTTTTTTAAGTTTTCAAAGATTTTGTGAAGTTTTATAGTAAATAATACCTTGTTTATGGTATTTGAGAAGGAACTGAAAGTTAAGTGTTGGTTGAAGTGAATAGGTTGATATTGATTGCTGTAGTCGTGGTCTAGTATGTAGACGTCAGAGCAAAGTTCAAACCTTAGGTCAGTTATTTCCAATTTACTATAAAAGGTTGTAATGACAGATTACGTATGTATGTGTGTAATATATCTGCTGCTGAAGACTCTGAAAAAGAAGAAAAAAAGCTCCTCTCATTAACTGACGAAAGTATTGGCATTGAAAGCATTGTTTATCGCCAAAGATTGTACTACTTGGAATAGAGAACCGTATTCCTTTAGTAGTTTGGGGAAAAAAGAGCAGCTGTTTCTTGAAATGTTATCGAGTCGAATTTACACGCAGATTGCTAGCAACAATAATTTTGTCACTGTAGATTAGTAACTAATTGGATTTAATGGTCGTTATAATTTTCGTAGTCCACCGAAATCGAATTTGCATGTCAAAAATTTTTGGAGTAAATTTCATAAAAGTGATAATATATGTTAGAATATAAAATAAATTTATTAAAATGAATTAAAATAAATTAAAAAATTTAATTTTTTGATAAAATCTATCAATAATATCAAAAGTGATACATAAGATAAAATTACGAAGTTATTTTAAGGCTCGCTCTACGGTTAATTGGATGAGCTATGGTTGACAGCTGAGAATGTTATATTATGTTAACATTTCATATCAGAATGGTTCGGCAAGTTACCATAATTTGGGTATGAATGCGGGGACTTGGGTAGGCATGTTAAAGACTTCGGTAGAGCTTTTTGATAGTTTTAAAGGCAAGAGAAAACAATATTGCCCACTTCAAATGTCACCCATCGGTTCTGGTTCAACTAAGGCTTCTCTAATTCTTTTCATGGTCAACAAAGAAGCAACTTCTTCATATCCTGTTTCTATTATTGAATGATATTGGGTTGTTCGGAAAGTAATTTTGTTTTTACCGACAGAGGATTTAATTGTATTATTTTGCACCCAACTTCACACTTAAGACGTATAATTTTTATATGCTTTGAGAGCTCATACATATAGTAAGGCTGTGTGAAAAATTCCAATTATTTATACGGAGTAGTTTTTGGTTGGTGCCCTTTTAAATATGGAGAGCGATAAGTAGTATTTTCGACACATCTTACTGTTTTACTTCAGAAAGGGTAAAAATTCTGTTCAAGCCAGAAACAAATTGACCGATATATATGGTGAAGGTGAGTTGACAGTACGCCAGTGCCAGAACTGGTTCGCTAAATTTTGATCCGGTAATTTTGATGTCGAAGATGCACCACGTTCGGGAAAGGAAAGACGAATAGAGGTAGATACTCTTGCCATTTTAAACAGTTTCAAGTTATGCATTAAACCATAGAGCAGTAGCTTGAGGATAGTACCTTTCATTTTAACGGGCAACGTGGATTCAGAGAACAATTGTTTTAGAATAGGTATTAAATGATAAGGAGAACGAATGATGAGGAGAACGAATAATGAGGAGAACGAATGATGAGGAGAACGAATGATGAGGAGAACGAATTATGAGGAGAACGAATGATAAGGAGAACGAATGATGAGGAGAACGAATCATCAGAGCATATATTTCGATTCTGTGCGGCATTAGTAATTGATAAGCAGTTATCCGTGCTTACGCCGAATAGCAACCTGAATTTTGTTGTCAGCCTAAGCCCCACATCAACCAGTGATTTTCTGCGTTGTATTGGTCGCTCATGTGGACTGGCATTTTCTCTAATACGAAAATTTTTTTGTTCACGTACCTACTCATCCAGAAAAGAGCCTTATCGCTGAAGATAAATTATCTATGAAAATAAGAGTCAAATTGACAACTGCTTCAGAAGCCATTCAGCGAATATACGTCTGTGATTTGACAAATTAAACTGAAGTGACAATCCAAGATGTAGCTTTAACAAAATTATTGTTATTAACTGCTAAAGTTTGGATGAAGTCGCCGCAGTCTAGTACGAGGTATGTTGGCTTATTAGACGTAAGACAAGGGTTCAAACGCCAGGTCAGACATCAAAACGAAATATAAAAAAATATTTCTTCGGCGACTTCCTCTCAGCAGATTTCTGTCAAAAACTCTGAGAGAAAATAAAATTGCCATAAAATTGCCTTTAAACTGTAGCTCCCGCCACTCATGTATAAAATCACCGCACACAACATAAGTGGTGTGAGAAGCTAGGTCGTAATTCTGACTGAAGGATTGTAATGACCAATTATGTTATGCTATGTATGTAAAGTTCGGATGGCTATGTTGGAAGACCATATGCTTAAATTTATTGTATTTAAATTGTCTTCGTTCCTTTCTTAATCTAGTGTTTATTGTTTTTAATACGAGCATGTTTGCTTTTGTGTTCAGAAAATCGTTTGGAGAACCCGGCCAAACTTCGCAACATCTGCTTAATTTTTATAACTTTGAAATTGTGCTGCCATCAACATATTTTAAATCACAAATCTGCTTCTCTGTTTTGTTTTTTTTTCTTTCCTTTTTTTGTTTCTTTGTGGAGAAAACAATTTATAAAGTTAATTTGGCACTACATTTAATGTAGTTTCTGTTGTTTATCATGTGTTTGTTGTTCTTTATAAGCAACATTCGGCCCTTAAGCTCTAAACTATTAAAACTTTAATTTTTTTTTTGAGTTTTTATTTGTTAAGTGTGAAAATATGAAAATAGGATTTTATTTTATTCATTTTGTTATTTTTCTTTTTTTAATCTTGATGCTATTGCTACGTATGGTGTTGTATATAATATAGAGTCGTACTATAAACACAATAAACGCGACTCAGCAAGCGCACTAATTGCAGCTTAATACGGTGTTCAGATATGCACCTTTATTGCGTAAATCGCAATAAACGACATTATTGAGATCAATATTTCATATAGCTTCAATTAATTATTACGCAATAAATTCCCAAATTTTTATAATATTGAGTGTAATTTAAAATGTGTGTTTAGTGAGCATATTACATTTAACCGAACATTTTTTGTTGATATGTCAAATGGCAAATGTCAACAAATACAAACAAGAAAAAAAAATAAAAACCATGTTGTTGAAACAACCAGCTGTTTTGTTTACCAGCTGTCAAATGAATATTTTATAAGCTATACTGCGTATATTATGGCTGAACACTTAAAATATTGTACTCAATTAACAGAATATTGACACAATAAAAGTGGTTATCTGAAGATAGTTTGCAGTTTACCTTAGCATACGTTTTAGTTACAATAAAGGCAGCACCAGCAAAGCATAAATAAAATATATAAAAAATAAACAGTTCATTAATTCTTTATCTGTGGTGACACTAAAACGCTTTTTCGCTATATTACATGCATTTAATTGTATTTAAAGCCGTAAAGCTCACATTGTTAGCACTAATTATCTCCCTCTGAGCACTAATTCGCTTATTGCTGCGATTAAAAATCGCGTTGCCTTTTTAATAATCACTTCCATATCAACCCTTTTGCTTTATTTTTGAGAGATTGCTGCGTTTGCTGCGTTTCGTTTATTGTGTTTATATCATAAGAGTTTCGCTACATATTGTGTTTCAGAATTTAACTTATTTCCGAAACTAAATTAATTAAGCCTTTTGTATTTTCAAATTTATAGGATATTTCTTTAACCCTTACTTTAATTTATTTTATTATATGAATTTTATATTATAATTTCAAATAAAGTAATCTAATGATTTATAATTTCATTTAATAGTTAAAAAGCTGTTCACACCAAAGCAGAAATAAAAAGTGCACATCAAATATGTAAAATAATCAAAAAGAACACGTAAGATGCGTTAAAGTACTTATTATTGTTGGTGGCTTATGCAACAGTTTATTTGATAGTCAAGTGTGTATGAAAAAAAAGCAGTAATTTAAATACATATCGGCGTTTCGGCGTGGACCCATAAAGCAAAGTTTCAGACTATTATTATGGGCAACCGTCACCAAGTGGCGTCTGCCGATAACATGCCAAATCACTCTTTTGATGTGCTTGGTTCTCATTTTGAGTACGTTCTAAAGTTCCCTAAACAATACTTAATATTAAATATTCATTTCAGCTTTTATTATTATAACCGAAGAATAGTCCTCCAAGGGATTGAGCTGGTGACTTTAAAACATTTACATTTTATTCCTCTAAGCTGCTTTCCACAAGTAGAGAACTGTGCTTAGCGTTATTGTCGCTCATGAACGTTCCTAGTTAACAGTAAATTTTTCTCTGCTTACTAGAAGTAGAGCCACCAAGTCAGGCATTTGAACAAAATAAAATATTAAAAAAAAAAATATTTCTTCTGAGACTTCATTTCACCAAATTTCGGGCTAAAACTCTGAGAGTTAATAAAATTGTCATGTAGGTCCCGCCACTAATGTATAAAATTAACAGACACAAAAATAAGTGCTGTGAAAAACTAGGTCGTAATCCTGAGTGAAGGGTTTCAATGACCAGTTAAGTAAGTATGTCATTATTGTATTTTTTCTAACGTTTTTGCCAACAATGTTGGTAAATTCTTGAACTGAACTAATATTTCCAATGACCTTGAATTTACTTCTTGTAATAAAAGGAATTAACCGTTATGTATTTTAAAAATTTTTAGTAAACAAATGACGATGTAAAAGGGAATAAGTAAATTTAATTTTGGAGAATTAAATCTTTTGTAAGGTTTGCGGTCAATGGTTTTCAATAAGTTTGGGAAAATTCCCAAATATTCTTCCCCGCCAAGAACGACAGTTTTTAACTCTTTTATGATGGCTGGTTTCTTATTGTAATGTTGGTAACTTGGAGATTAGGCGTTTGATATACCTGCTGTTGAAATATCTGAACCTCTGTGGAGTTTTCTACTCTTTCTAATGGCCTCTTCCCAGGAACGCATTTCTCGTGAATTAAAATTACTATGTACCCAACTTTTATGTTTTCATGAATTTTATTCCATTTTGATCATGCTTGAAGACGACTTATAAATTCCTTATGTCATCGACTCCAAAAATGCTGTTGTAATTTTTCTTTCCAGCGCGAAAGTCGGTCAATAGAACCATCGAGGAGATCGTGATCGAGAGTACAGTTACAGAATACAGTTGGCTCACTTATGAAGAAGTATGTAGGCGTTAAAACACTGCAGTCAGTCGGATCAGTGTCACTGGAAGGGATAGTTTGTTGCGATTATAAAGTACCTGTAGTTCTTTGTCAGCGCCAACATATCGTGTATGAGTTTCAGAAAATAATTTTTCACAAAAGCTCTTTTTACTCTTTAATGGCTTATTTGCTTTTAGCTCTTCTTGTTCCCATAAAAACGAAGTTGTTCTCTTAAAGAACAAAGAGTTGCAGAAATGTGCAGTAGGTTCGGATACCATTCAGCCAAAATACGTTTCTTGTAAAAGAAAATTGTTTCTAAACTTCTTCATTCCTGTCAGAAGCAATTGTCCATACATCGTTTCTAACGAGGAAATCTATTTTTTCTGGTGCCATAAATTTATCATCCGCTAGATGAAATTCTGAAAGGTCTGGAAGATCTACAGCCTGTAATTTGTTTGGAATATAAGACGAGACTAATGGAACTACTAAAGCAGGTAATTTACGTTCAAAATTATGATTATAATTTGATGTGACTAATAAATTTACTGATCTTTTCACTGTCATAGGAATTTTACCTCCAATAACCGATACTTTAATATTTGTCTAATTCTTTTTATTTATTAACTGCAGGGCTAGTAATTGGCCTAAGGCCTCAAGAATAAAAGAGACTTGGGATCCACTAAGGCTTTGTCTCTTGCTATGCCATTTTTCGTTTTGATGTTAACTTTCCCAATTGCTAATAACTCTGGATATAGATACAAGTTTAAAACGTGTGTACTAACGGAATTTACTTCTTATTTCCTTAAAGTTAAATTAAATGTGAATTTCAAATAAAGTAAACATAAGTATCTTCATGAACATGAAATTATAAACAAAATAAATAAAACCAAAGTGTTCTTTTACTTGATCATGAGGATCTTAAAGTTCAATTAATTCTACTACAAAAGAAAAAAAATTAAACCTTTCCCTTGTACTGTGCATCACATATGATGCACAGCAAGTTGGTTTCCTACGCTTATGCATCAAGGTTTGTATTTTAATAGACGTGAGAGAAACGTGTAGAGATGACATTATTTTATATTGTGCCAAGTCCCCATATACCTAACTCTTCTACTTTAGAAGTTTTATGGAAATAAAGAAGGCATTTTTTTAATAACGAAAAAATAATAAATTCACTTTTCATTAAAAACTACCAACAAATTAACAAATTCAATTCAATTCTTTAATTCTTACATAAGACTTTTTGTGTTATTATTTTTTATTTTATGATTTGTAATTGCACTTTCTAAATTTGAAGTTGTATTAAAAATCTGTTCTTTCGATACTATCCTTATACTTAACATTGCTAGTGACAGTAACATTTCCCAAAAATGAAACAAGTAATCTGATAATAGAAGTCATGTCATTGGCAATATGTTATGCTCATACGAAATAATCAAATATATAATAATAATTTATACATATATTTTCAACAAAGCATATTCAACTAATCAGACATCATCTTTTACATAAAAGATTATCATCTTCAAAACCATAGACACATTTCGTATATGTTAATGCTTCAATAATTTCATATTTATATGCCTTTTTAGTCCCTTTTTAAGACTAAGTTTTAGGGGGCAAAATTAAAATATTCATTCAATTTATTCCGAAACCTAAATGTCTGTTTGTTTAAAATAATCTTGTTGGTGTATAAAACATCATCAAATGGAGTATAAATTATTTTGTAATTTAATAAAAAGACTTACAATATTTTTTTTATAATGAAGAAAAGAGAAATAATTTCAGAAAATAAGGAACAAATATTATAAAATAAAAAACAAAGTTAAAATTAAAATTAAATGAAGTATGAATATAAATATATAGGAGTTGAATATCCAACAGTATTTCAAATAATAATAAGGAAAAGAGGATGGACAGTACGTGTCATAAATTATTTCATGGGTCTCTCAATGATGGTTAGCTATTGTGAAGGAAAAAAAATCTGAAAAGCATTACAAAAGTAACCCTTCTCTGAAAAAATAAATAAACAAAAATAAAAATAATAAAATATTCACAAATCAAAATAAAAATTTATACAAATAAAATATTTAGAAAATTAGTAGAATCAAATTACACTATGCGAGAAAAAAATGAAATATACCCAGCTAATGACAGTGTAGGTGGTGAGTTTTGTTGAGGAGAATTCAAAAAATTTTTTTATATTACTTGAAGACTCTAAACTTGTTTTATTTTTTCCGAATGGTGACTGAAAAGATTGCATTCAATTGGGGCACCAATTTCAATGCTCGCTTTGTCATGAAGAAGACTGCACATAATCACTTGGAATACTTAGACAATGTTTTTCAATATAAGGCTGATTATGGTTTTTGTTCGATTGCAACAAATCGAGAAATTTACAGGTAAAACACAATGGTTTTTTCTGACAACAATCGGATCTTCAGTAATGCAAAAAAAAAAATTAAGTAAAACTAAGACCTAAGTTTCACTACACAGTGTGCTTATACCATCATCGCACTTCTCTATTGTGCAGGCAAGTTTTTGAACTGATAGATAGGAGCACAAAGGCTTGGTAAACTTTGTGAAATCAGAGTAACTCACAGTATTACAATAAGTGCAGTCGATTAGTTAAAAACACTAAAACGATCCTGAGCCTTTAGTCTGTATTAAGGTATAACTTTCTACACCACCCATGTTGTGTGTGTTAATTTCATCCACGAGTGGCGAGATCTAAAGTTTAAAGTCGATTTATTTATTCGCAGAGTATAGAATTTTTTTCTTAAAACTGTTGTTTTTCATGCTATTGCCATAAATTTTTGTGACAAGATGTATTTGCGCAGATGTATGTGTATTAAAATTACTTAAATAAATCAATTTCGAAAAGAACTCAGTTAGTGCCTCTCTACATGAGGCCAACGATATAATCAAAGTATGAGTACTTTTTATGAATGTTTGTATGGAATTGTTTTGAAACATTCATTTGCTATTTTCAGACATAGTTATCTAAACGTGAGTTTAAACTCTGCTTTCGTGTTAGTTCAACTGAAATTCTATTCTAACAGTAGAATATTGTTTTAAATTGATTTGATCAAACGAAGTATCAATCTCTTCACAAAATAATGCACTTTCAGAATGTTATCACTCATTTATATTTTTTAATTAAAGTTTGCAACTATGAATGGACAAACTTGAAAAAAATTGAAAAAAATCGCTTTTGTCAAGTTTACCTCATCAAACCTCATAGCATATTAAATCAAAAAAAAATATATATATATGCATCGTTTTAAAGGCCCTTTCCTCTTCTTTCTAATAAGGTTTAAATTTTGAACATCGGTGCAGAAATGTTTGTGTAATCAATAAATTGGTGCGTAAAGTTCAAAAAAACAGTCAAATAAAACAACTTTGGAGGTTTCAAGAAATATTGAAAAAATATTTTTGAGTTCTACTCAATAAAACTCACAAAAAAACAGTCAAATAAAACAACTTTGGAGGTTTCAAGAAATATTGAAAAAATATTTTTGAGTTCTACTCAATAAAACTCACAACTTACGCTATGTCATTAGCTGGGTGTATTTCATTTTTTATTTTTTTTTATTTTGTCGTGTTATTTGAACCAACTGACAAAACTATTCACTCGCATAATGCTCATATTTAATATTTACTCGTAAAATTCATAACAAGTATGTGACTTATGAGTGATATTTAATTCCACTACTTTGCAAACGACAAAATCAAACATTTGTCATTTTATTGCATACTTTCCAGAGAAAGTCTTTCGGTACATGTCATATGGTGCGTATAAGTAATATATTTTAAATTCAATTAAATAGAAGCTATGCCGTTAATTTGGAATTAAACATTTGCAAGCTAATATGACATTTTTATTGGGTTAATGTTTTGCAGAATAATTTACTTATTTGAATGACTAATTACACTATGCGACAAAATACAAACAAATTAAACACAGTTGAACAATGTTGGCGCAAAGAGAAATAATAATATTTACAAAAACACAAATATTGGCCGACTTCTGGTAGTCGAGCAAACGTCAAATTGACACATTTTGGAAAAATTTTAATTATTAATTAAATATTTTAAATTATTTTGATAGTGATTTGAATTTCACGCGCTCATACCCCTGCCGTTTCCGGCACAATTGAAAGGCCGTATTATGTACCTGGAGAGATAGATAGATACTACAGGCCTCTTTTTTAACAACGTCAAAATTATATTTTTGAAAAGGGATGGATATATCTATCTCTCCAATATTCGTGTACGTAATCCCCAGGCCGATCTTTGATGTACGGTATGTACGACATGCTTGACGGTCTTGACGCATGCGTAGTATGTATTGCAGAGTTTTATGGGAATTTCCTATTTTTCGTACTGCAATGTAAATGTAAATTAGGATTTAAGGATGGATTTTTACTACTAATTCTAAAGAATAAACAATAAAAAATGAATTTTTAAAAGTTAAAATTTTTTATAAAATTTGCTATGAATATATCGAAGAATGGATATTGAACTTTAGAGCACTAAATTTTTTCAAATGGACTCATCAAAAGAAGTTTCATCAGCAGTCGAATTTGTAATGAAAGAAGTAAAAGATATTGTACTAATGACAATTATCTCTTTGAAGAAATTCGAAGATTAAATTTATATTTAAATGAAGAAATATTGAAGAACTGGAACGATGAGAAACTATAACTTGAAAAGAGATGGGTAGAAATCCTTCGGCATTCTAGAGTAGAACATATCCCACATGAATATTTAAAAGTTTTAATATAAATTTTCTTATGTTGTCCAGGCACTAAGGGTATTTTCACTAGGGAATGATTATTGGAACAGTGAGAAGTCGCAACTTTCTGTAAAAACATTATCTGCCGTTTAACAGTCAAATTTAATATGCAAAATGAAAGTTGTTCGGATGTGGCTACATTATTAGACGAATCCACTATGAAGAAATTTTTTTTTTTTCAAAAGAAAATAATGTTTTTGTCATTTATCTTCTTTTTTTCACCTATGAAATACTTGGAAAGTGTACTCTTTTTAAACAGAAAATAGTTGGTCACCTTAATGAAGGACACAAATGTATTTAAAAGTTTCAAAACTATGTATTAATATTTAAATTAGCGATACCCACGTTCAAGTTTTGTCAAAAATGTTTATGTGTAAATAAAAATTTGACCCGAAGACCTTAGTGTAAAAACATTTATAAATTATACTCTTTCAAAAACCGATTATTACTGTTCAAATTTAAAATAAAAAGAGTCAAAACACATCGAGACTAAACCACTCACTTTCCGGTAAAAACCTACTTCTTCTTAAAAATGGGACAAAATGGTCCAGAAGACCTTATGAAGGTTGATTGAAATTCGTTTGCGTTTATAAAACAAATATGAAATTATTGGAAAAAAATTTTTATGATAAAAGTAGTTCAAGTGAAATTGTTTCTAATCTCAAAAGCCTGTAGAAAAAATTATGCAGTATTCTCGCATCATCTCGCATCAGTAACGCTCTCAATTGAGGCTGGTTTAAACCTGGTGGTACAAAACATTGTTGTATTTCGTTAAAAAAAATTTTTTGTCAACGTAATGTAAGGTAAAAAAGTTTCCCGTAGCAATAGAACAGCGATTATGTCAGTAACAATGCCCTCTCTTTGATTCCTCTCTCTATTCCCAGATAAAGTTTTCCCTGAATACGACTGTAAGCAATTGTTACGCATGTATCATGTCAATACGATTTCGATGGATCACGAAATTTATAACGACCATAAAATTCAATTATTTACTCATCTACAACGATAAAATGATTGGTATCATTAAAAGCTGAAAGACTTTCAGCTCATTTTTCGAAAAGGCGTAATAGGTGTAAATTTATCATCATCATTGAGTAGCACATTATCAAAGCGAAAGATTCTGTTATCTCAAGCATACTATTATCATCTGTTATATCTATGGAATAAAACATAGGACGAAACACTTTTTTCCTAATGTTTGTTTGTCACGTAAGATAAATATGAGAAGAGCAGTAAGCAAGACTATATAACATTTCAGTAAACAGCTGCTAGCAATCTGCGTGGAAATTGGTAATATTTTCTCTTCCCAAACTACTAGAGGCTCTGTTCCAAGTAGTACCATCTTTGGTGATAAACATCCTATTGTCATGTATGTCTCTGCCAATACTTTCGTCAGTTCATAAGCCGAACTTCTGTTTTCTCTTCTTCAGAATCTTCAGCAGCAGGAATATTACATAAATACGTACGCAATCGGTCATTACAGCCGTTTGTTGTAAATTGGAAATAACTGACCTAAGGTTTGAACCTTGCTCTAATATCTAATAAGTTAACAGGCTACATACTAGACTACGACTACTGCAATCAATATCAACCTATTCACTTCATCCAACTAACTATTAATTCCTCCTCAAGTACCATAAATAATGTATTATTTGCGATAAAACTTCACAAAATATTTGAAAACTTAAAAAAAATTACTTACACAACACCAAAGAATCCCTAGGAAAGTCGTATGTGTCAAAAATGATACATAAGTCAGAATTAGGAAGTTTTTGAATTTCATAAGTTCAGTTTGAAATTTTCTATTTTTATTTGGTTTAAAATAATGGCAATAATAATGCTAACGAATTAAAATTATTTAATTTAAAATTTAACTTTTTCTAAATTACAGTTCTAGAGTCTCAAAAATTGAAATGTATCATTTTTGAGAAGAACTACGGTTAAAAAATAATTTAATTTTGTAAATTTTTCCCCATATACAACATTATACACTCCTGTGGTAAACTTACACATGAGCTCAGAATATAAGTTTAATATTATGGTACTTTTATACACTTCTGTGCCGTTAACTTTATTTTTGCAAATAAAATTGCTTGTATACATCTATTGCATATAGCATCATAATCGTTATAAGAATAGCACAATATAACTGACTTTTATTCGTAAACCTACATATGTATGCACACTAGACAATTACCACTTTACAATACATTTTAATACTATAACTGTATGACAATGTTGATTACAAAAACAAACGTATACAATTTCAAAATAACCAATGTGTCACAAGGGTATGATTTTAACGCATCCATTCTCATGTTTACGTTTATAGTTTGAATTTGTTTCTGTATTTAAGTTTATTTGGCACAACATGTATGTGCGAGTATTGGTACTAGGATGGCTTGTTTTGTAGGTGTATAAGATCGTTCATGAATTCATGCATAACCATATGTGTAGGTTAGTTCTTTTTACTCGTTAATTTTGAAATGCTACTGTTATTCCAGTGGATGGTATACTGTTATTTGCTTTTTTTTTTTTTGATCAATTCACTACTATCGGCTATATGACTTTAGGGTAATAGTATAACGATTTCATTATGCTATTAAAGAAGGTAAAAAAGAAAAAATACATTTATTCTAGGAATTGCCAACGAAACAAACGAGTACTCAGTTTTAAATTGTGGCAAAGTTTTATAGAATTTTTAGTCTTTGCAGAACAGTTTAAAAAAATAACATGTTTATGGTATGCGGTTAACTCTTTTTACCACCCAGCAACGAAAATATTTAATTTTAATTCTGTTTTAATTCTAAATAAATGACTACAAGTTGTAAACAACTTAGTCTTTCGTTGTTTTTTAACATTTTATGTGTTGATATATTTGATTTCGACTCATCCAGTAAATGAACTGTGTAGAAGGGAGAAAATTTGAAACAAAAAAATTAAATTTGTTATTTTGTCATAAAAAAGGTGTGTAGTCTTTTCAGAGCTTTACTTTTAGCTTGCTGCCTGTTAAATTGTAAGGACATACATTTTTAAATCAAATATTGTCTATTAATTAAGCTTTTATTAGAATTAATTAGCTGATCTTATTTAATTTTTAACGGATAAAAATTAGCTATAATTTATTTGCCTTATAACTTTTATATATTCCAATTGGGAAGGAGTAGCCTGGTGAATATAAAGCTAATCTACGAGAGTGGGGGTTGTGGGTTTGATTCCCAATATAGTCTCTAATATATTGTTACACTGTTTATATATGAATTAATACGATTCCGATATGTGTCCGGTTTAGGTTGCCAACATATATAGATGGAAAGGAAAATATGAGTTCATATTTAAATGATTACTTATTGTAAAAGAATAAATATGTACTTATGTACACCAGAACTTGCATACGTCTAGGCTGTGTGCTCTCCCCGATGTTCTCCAATATTGTTCGTGCCATTGTCTTGGGTAAAACCATAATTGAAGGAAGTGGCATTCGGTATGGATTGAAAAGTGACCTAGATTATGCGGACGATATCTGCTTGCACACCCACAACTATACTGATATGACGAACAAAATACAGTGCTTAACGAAGATTTCATCCGCATTTGTCTTTAGAATTAACACCTACAAAATGACAACGCCATGCATCAACGCAACGGTGGATAGTTTGTACACAATCAACAATACGTCGATTGAGTGCGTAAAGAAATTATACTACCAAGTATAATGTTGGTTCAGGCTGATGTTAATATGCTTCATAGGATGTTAATCATAGGCAGGCTTATTGACGGTTACATTCAGTGCGCAGGTCATCGTCACTTGTAAATCGCGTTAAGTTAAAAAATTTTCATTTCACGTAAAATCTGTGCCTTTATATAGATGTTAATCTTGGAATATAGCAGCGACATTAATACAGTACAGACCTTCATAAATAAGTTCTCTCGACAGATTTAGCGCTTATTCTGGCCAGAAACTGTATCCAATAGCTGCTTTTGGAATTGGCGCAACAAAGAGCAGTACAACATAAAATTTAAAAAAGTAAGTGGAACTGGATTGGTCATATTTTGTGCAGACCGCTGATGTGACAAGGATGGCTATTGAATGGAATCCACAAGGTAGTCGGTGACCTGGGGGCACCTTGAAAGGGAAATAGTCAATACACAGATGAATTGAAGTAAAGTAAAATTTTTGGCTCTGAATAGTTGGTATATTTCTGTAATGGGTTCATGTTTCTTGTAGCAATTGCTGGAAATGTATACTGTTACGTAAATGGAAATGGTGTTACATCGTTTAAGATTAAAATGATAAACAAAAGCTACAAAAACAAAAACAATGGACTCGTTTACATGTTCAACGAATAAACAAAAATAAAGCAACAACATCAGTTTTAAAAAAAGGATAAACAAGTAAACAGACAACAACAACACTGCAAGGTCTAATGCAAACAAAATACACAAACATCAACAACGTAAACCACATGTTTACATTTATAGAGATTTCGCGAAGGTAAAGTCATTCTTCTTCAAGGACGTTCATCAGACTGTTTAGCCTGCGATATAAAAGGCAAAGACAAAGTAGGCAACATAATCAGTAAAAATTCTGTCAGTCTTGTGTGAAGACACGTTGCGTGTGAAAAGAATAATCGTGGTTTGAAGATCCCGGTTGTAAAGACTAACGAACAATTGTTAGTGTTTACGTACAAGTGTGGAAAGAAGAATAACAAACAAAGTAATTTGTTGCTGTTTACATCAAGTTGTGAAAAGTGGCACACGGAATTGTGCGAACAATAAAGAATTTACCTAAAACTATATCGTTAGCATAATTCGCGAAGACGGTAAGTCATCTTTTTTCCAAACTTGAGATTTTAATGCAAAACGGTACACAATACATATTTTACCACAACAAAAAATGTCATTATGTAGTTTAAAGTTGTTGTAATTTTGTGGTTTGCAAAAACGCTGAGTCCACAAAACTACGAAAAAATTAAAAGCACGTGCTAACTCCGCGAATATTAATTATTAATTATTATTAATTTTTGATCTAGATCATTTAAAGAAAGCTATTTTGTAAAAATAATTGCGTTTAAAAAATTTACAAATTTTAAAAACTGAAGAAGCCGCAATGTTTTTTATGTCTCCTGTAAAATTTAAAAAAAGGGACTTAACACATTTGTGAATGAGACTAACGATATACGAATTTATTTTTATTTTATTTACAATCTACGAGCTCATATTTTAAACGTTTTTAAACGGTAAAAAACGTAACAATATTTTTTAATTTTTATATCTTTGCTTTTTAATTCCCTTCCTGCCATTGTATTGTATATTTTTGTGAAATTAAAAAAAAATTTAGAGTAAGTAAATAAAATTGCATTTGAACGTTCAGAATATTTATTATAGCGTCAATGCAATACTCTCTAATCTGTCACGTTAAATATTTGGCCTAAAGGGTGTGTGACCGGTAATGAATAATAAAAAAAAGAAATTCGTATGGAATTTGAATTTAAATGTTAAATTCAAATAGTATTCTCAATTTTCAATAAATAGTTTTCTTAATTAATTAATCGCCTACAGAAATGTGTATATGACATTTCGAATACATCATACCACGTAGCCTGAATTAATTTCCAAATGTTATAACAAAAAGTTAATTTACTCTGATTGTTGTTTTTTTACTTACCACAAGTTTTAGTTGATTTCAGATCTGTAGACAGTGTCAGCCAGTATAATGCATCGATATTGTTGTTTTATACCATTTCTTAATGTACTTTGCAATAAATTCGAGATCGTTAACCTGCGAGAACATAGTGGCATATTCTTATTTGACATAGGTTAGGTTAGGTCGAAGTGGTAGCTCTGATATCAGAGAGCTCATTTGAGCAAGCATTGCGGCCCGTTGTGATGCCACGATTGAACGCAGTCTCTGTACTGAGCAAGTTCCACCAAAATCAGGGAAGAGAAGGAAATTGGTCAGCGCAGTGGCTGCACATCAAAGCACGACTACCCCACACTGGAAACCAGCCAGAAAGTTTGATGAACGAAGCTATATCATTGACATCAATAGATGATAGCTCCGTCAAGCTGACAAGAAATGGAGAGCCAAACAACCTATATCCGCACCTCGCAAGAGATGGGCACTGACAAAGAAAGTGGATAACAGTCTCCTCTTCCTCAGCGGATCTGCATCAACGGCAGAAGTCATTAAATGGGAGCAGTATCGTTTCCGCGTGTCTACCCATAACACAGTGACCTGTAAGCATGGCGACTGTGATTGAGATGATGCCACGACCAAGTCCAAGTTACTGGTTGGTACGCCTTCTATCCACAGGGGCCATGTGAGTCTAGCGGTAGAGGAGGACAGCGGCCCAGGATAGGTTAGTATCTAGAAAGAATTTTCGCGCAATGGCCAGCTTGGCCGAGGCGAGTGGCATACCCAAGTCTATTGAAGAGGATTCCAGACGGAGTGTCCCAGCTCCAGCGAGTTCGTCGGCCCTGCAGTTCCCCGTAATATTACTATATCCGGGGACCCAGACCAGTGAGATACTAAAGCGTCCAGTAAAAAGGTCGAGACGACATTCCCCGACGATCCTGGAGTTATTCACAACACCTGACAGAGATCTTATGGCGGCCCGACTGTCAGAGAAGACCGAGACGCGGGTAAAAGTAGCAGCGTTGACGAGAATCCCTTGAGCGGCTCGGTAAATTGCCATCACCTCCGCCTGCAACACGCTATAGTAATCCAGCAGTCGGAGAGAGATGCTTAGGTCCAGTTTTCCGGAATAGTTTCCCGCTCCCGACCTCAGTGTGAAGTTTAGAGCCGTCCGTCTATATATCCAGGAGGCTCGGGGGGACGGTGGTGAGGTCCCAGTCATCCTTATTCGGAATCAGAAATTGGAAACCCCTGTCAAGACAGTATTCCGCAGGGAGATAATAGATATTCGATGGGGCCACAGGATCAACCTCCAAAATGGAGGAGTGACCAGAGACTACAATGTGCCAACAAGACAGGACATTAAGTATTGTCGCAGTAAACTTAGCTGCGTGCTTAGCGAGAAGCGCAGTAGGAAGCCAGTTGAGCATTGCGAACAGGCAGAGCGCCAGTTATATAAATGGCCGCATACCTTCTGACCTTGTCAAGAAGTCTGACGTTGTGTTGTTTGTCCAGAGCAGTCCACCGGAAAGCAACACCGTATAAGAGATTGGGTTCGATGACCATAGAATATATCCAACGCATGATCCTTGGGCGAAATATCTGGTTCCGACCGCTCTACTACAGCAGTGGGAAGCATATGTCGCCTTACGTGTCCTAGCTCCAGTTCAGTTTGGGGTAGAGGATCAGGCCCAGAACTCAGAACTCAGCGTGAGTCTGGTCCCACTTATGTTAGGAAGGTTTAAGGTCGGAATCTTATATATCCTAGTGAAAAGAATCGTATCGGTCTTGGAGGGGTTAATAGATAATCTAAAGTCCCTACACCAGTCCAGTACAATCGAAAGTGCCAAGTTCAACTTGTCCGACAGCTTCTGCGCGCCTATTCCCGACGCGTCAATGGCAATGTTGACAGCGTAAGCTATGGCGTCTTTGGCAGAGGATTCCAGCCCACTCAAGAGCGAGTTGAGTGCGAGATTCCAGAGAAGTGAAGATAGAACACCGCCCTGCGGTGTACCTCTGCAGACCATTCTCTGACAATGTGTGGCCCCCACTGTGGAGGTTACTATTCTCGACTTAAGGATAAGCTCGATGAACCTGATCAGATCGTGTCCCAGGTTCAGAGAACTAAGATCCCCAACTAGTGCGTCCGGGTCAACGTTATTAAATGCACACTCAATGTCCAGAAAGACATTAATTGACATAACGTAGCACAAACTTTTGAAGGATTACAAAATAACTCATTACTTTCTAAAGGCCTTGTACACGCCAACGCAACCTAACACCATAGGTCGGAGGCCACAATACCACCACCGATAATCGCTACCGTCGGTTTATTAAGTCACGAAATCCTCCAATGAATTTTATGTTCAACTTGACTCCCATTATCCTTAGTTTTCAAAACTTTGCTGTTGACTCACATGTGGCTTAAAGTTCAAAAAGTAAGTGATTGACAAACAACATCAAAGTGAAACAAGTTAAATGGATGTAACTCGTAAGCTCTCAAAAGTTTCAGGGTAATATACCGCTGTACCCAAAAATTTCTAAATACCACTCAAGGTATTTTTGTATTTCAAATCAAGTGTAAAATTATTCAATGTACACTTTCGAAATTTTTCATTGCTTACCGTAATTCGAACTATAGCTTAGAACCTAAGACAAAAGATGATAAATACTTAAGTTTGAGTAGAAAATAAAATCTTTTTTGTTTAGAATCTTTGGGGCCCTAATAAGGACCTTTGTAGGGGAAAATGCATTTCGGAGATGGTGTATTTGGTGACAGCTTTAATTCCGTTTCCAAATCATGATGGTTTGTTATAACGATTCATTTAATATGACGAATGTGGGTCATTTCAGCACTTCTGACATTAGATTACTGCAGGGTACTCAACGCGAAGATAATGTTCATACTGAAGTCTGAGTAATACTTATTTCTTTATAATCTCCCGAGATATTTGTATATCCAAGTCTCAATCAAATTTCTAATAGACGTTATCTCGATGTCCGATGTCTTCTTCCATGTATGATAAGGATTTCTCCGGAAAATTTCGGATCAGTCAGAAAAAGTTATTTTATATCATTTTGCTAAGGCCAAAATCTCTAAAATGTTCACTGACAAAGGTGTTCCCACTGCTTCTGCTAAATTGTATATTGAATCCCAACATCTTTTTATTCCCATGCCTGTATGTACGTATGCTTTTGTTTATTTATCAATTGAGAAAGTTAGACATTGAGGTTGATTAGCAAAACGGAAGGGAAATGTAATGAAATTTTGCAATTTTAAAGATCTTCGCCATGTTCGATGCTTTATGCAGGTTGAAAGTTTGCATTGACAAACTCTTAATATTTTGTTTGTAAAGAACAATACGACTTTGCGAGTACAACTACATGTGTACTCACCATCGCTGGTTTTTTCTTTCTGGTCTACTTTATATAATTCTATAAACGGCGCACGAAGAACAATATGACTTGGCGAGCACAACTACATGTGTACTCTGTAATATATGTTAGTAATTTGTATTATTTATTTCCCTATGGTACTCTTGTTTGTTTGAAGAGCCTTCTGAGAAATAACACAACTACTTTGGAGTCAGAATTATTTCTAATTTTATTTACAAAATTTCACATCTTATATACTATTTCTTATTCTATTTTTTCATATTCTATTTCCCCTACCTATTCCAATAATTTCTTTGTTAATTATTCTATTTCGTTTCCTCTACTTATTTTAATTTTAACTATGTGGTCTTTGTGCAATATTTCCAATTATAATGTAGCATATTCAAATTACATTATTTTCATTCAATGCAGTTACTAGAACTGCAATTAACACCAGTCATTTGAAATTGCGTATCATAATTATTTGTTTTTCTTTCTTTTTATTTTCTTTGTGCTCATATAAATTATTTGATTGGTGACACTTGTTTACGTTTTGGTTTTATTTCATTTTTTTGTTTGTTGTGAATGCATATGTTTGTGTATGCACTACAGCAGGTTTGATATGTTTTTCAGCATATATCAATCTATAACCCGACTTGGATAGTTTCTGTGCATCCTCTGCAAAATACAGGCAATCCCACATAGGAAGCAGTTCAAATTATCTGTTGTACAGTTTTTGCAAGTACGTCTGCTAACGTCTGGAACTCACATGAGAAAAACATTCAGAGACACAGAACTTTCTTCGACAATCTAGCGATGTAATGGCTGCTTTGCAGTTTAATTTGATACTAATATATATATTGCAACGAATTTAACGTAGTCGATTATAGTGAGAACTTCTTCGCTGATGATGATATCACTACTGAATTGAGGTTTTGTATTTGCTTTTGAATGATAAAAGCTTTTTTTGGTTGAGTTACTCCCAGGCCGCATTCGGTGCACTATTGACATAGTAACTTTGAAAATTCATGGATAGCTGTCATTCGACGTCGTCTTGCATATCTTTAAAGCCTGAAAGATTGACATTTCACAGCAAAGGAAATTGTGGAATCATTTGTTTCAGTTCGTGCCACGAAAATAGAAAATCTAGATACTAATGTTTTGCTTTACATCGTTAAATATTAAAATTATAAACAAAAGCTAAAAAAGCAAAAATAAAATGAACTTGTTTACAAATATAACACCAAACACCACCAAAATAATAAATAAGTAAACAAAAATATATCAACAGTCATCAGTATAAAAAAAATTTTAAATAAAAACACAACAACAAACACTGCAATAATAAATGTAAACAAAATAGACAAACAACAATAACGAAACAACGATGTTTACACTTATGGAGATCTCGAGAAGCCACTAACATTCGCCTTCAAGGACATTCATTAGACTGTTTACGTTGCCATATAAAAGGCAAGGAAAAGCAGGGAACTGAGTCAATAAAAGTTCTGTCAGTCTTGTGTGAAGAAGCGGAGCATTTGATGAGAGTAATCGTGTTTTGAAGATCTCCGTTACAAAGATCTGTCGAACAAATTGACTGGTGATTTGTTATTGTTTATGCAAAAAAGTGTAAAGAGGAATAACAAACATGGCAATTGTTGTTGCTTACATCAAATTTATTCTTATTTTATTTGCTATCAACGAGCTGATATTTTTAACGTTTTTAAAAGGTAAAAATGTAGCAATATAAATTCAATAATTGAGAAGTTGCGCTGGAGTGGTTAGTCTTCAAACCTGAGCATCATAAGTTCAAATACCGGAGAAGGGGAAAAAATGTGATCATTATAAAATTAAGGGATTTAAATATCCTTGTACGTAATCAAATAAAACCGTCTAACTTTTGATTCACCTAAGGAGGATAATATCATCAATGAACATGATAGGAATGTCTGATATCGACACATCCCTATAAAAAACTTAAATCAAATCAGCAAAAATTCCTTTCCATTACACCAAATATCCGTTCACAGAGAGTATTGCTTTGAAGCGATACAATGTACTATAGTAGAAAAAAGTTGTCAGTTCACTAGGATAACATAAATAAAAAGTTACGAAACAGTGGAAAATCTATTGCCGAAATACCAATTGAATCCGGGATAAGGAGATCGTAGCAGTCGAATATTTAGTGGAAGTCATACTTCTGTTTAAGAATTTTAACATGTTCAAAATAGCAATCAATGAAGGATTTCTTATCGTAAAAAAATCAATCATTTCAGAACTCAAGCTCAGAATGTAAGCGAAAAGGTGAACATGAATAAACGACGTAAACAGTCTATTTGTCCACATTAAATTACCTCTAAAATGGTTGACTTATATTCTATATAAACAATAAAAAAAATAAAAGAGCCCTTTTTATCGGTGTTCAGAGGAGTTTTCAACATTTCCTTTTTGTTAAAGTATTTACTATAAAAATATACTTTCAACCTAAAACATTTGTCAGGTGCGACAGTGTTTATGTGTTATGCGTTGTGGCCATGCTGGAAACCCTTAAAAGGTGTTTAAAACTTCGATAGATTGTTGATTGCTGTATTGATAGCTGGATTTATTTATTTTGCTTCCTGTATACATACATGCTTGTAAGTATGTATTGAGTGCTTTACGGTAAAGACAAAATTTATATCACTTAAGTATACAATTACAAAGAAAAGCAAAAGAATAGAGAAACATTTTACGTATCAACAGAATCCCTGCATATACAGCTAGTATTTCATACAAATCCATTTAAGCCAAAAAGGTAAATTGCTGTGGATACAAACTTATCTGTTCTCAATATTTGTTCATAATGTTGTACACTGAATTTAAGAAACATTATAAAGGAATTGCTTTTTAATATAGGGTTTTCTTTTTTTGTTTAGTCTTAAAGATGCAATCCATTTGCCAAATTTTAATAAAAATAAATGTTAAAGGATGTATACAAAATATTGTTACGTTTTTACCTTTTTAAAAACGTTTAAAATATGTTCATTGATTGCAAACAAAATAACAACAAATATGTATGTATGAGTTTAGTTTAATTAAATTCTTTATTGTTCGCACTACTTTTGTTTTACCACCGTATACAACTTGACAGCAACAATTTGTTTATTCGCTATTCTTCTCTGCTCACACCCTTTGCGAAAGCAACAACACTTATTTGTTAGATCTGTTTAGCGGAGGTCTTCACACCACGACTGTTTTCTTTACACGCAACTCGTCTTCACACAAAACTGAATGAATTTTTACTGACTCCGTTGTCTGCTTTGCTTGCCTTTTATATCGGAGGGAAAACAGTCTTATGAATGCTCTTGAAGGAAAATGACTTTGACTTCGCGAAATCTCTTTAAATGTAAACATGTTGTTTACGTTATAATTGTTTGTGTATTTTGTTAAATTTTTTCCTTGCAGTATTGTTGTTGCCCTTTTTTGTTTATCCCCTTTTTTATACTGATGTTGTTGCTCTATTATTGTTTATTTGCTGATCATGTAAACCAGTCCATTGTTTTTGTTTTTGTAGATTTTGTTTATCATTTTAATGTTAAACGATGTAACAGCATTTCCATTTTCATAACAAAATATCAAAAGCTTATTTTTATAATTAAAGTGCTAAATAGACTTGTACAATTTATTCTTATATTTGATTTTTTAACCAATTGTTAAAACTACGTTTTACTACAATACAAATAATTTGGAAAAAAATATCCTATTTATTTATTTATTTTTACGATTTCAATTAAGTTTGACGATTTTGACGACTTTTTTCATATTTGACGATTTGATGCCTTACTCATATGGCAGCTATGAGTACAACATTTAAAGTATACAATAAACATATAGAACCTAATACGTATACTTAATAATTAACACTTTCTAACTTTACTGAATTAAATATTGATCATACGCCATGTGGTGAATACATTTCTTCAAAAAATTTGTTTTTAGAAAATTTTGTCGCTTAATTTGAACTTAAATAGCAAATATTTTTCCTAGATAAAATTTGTAAAACAGTCGCTAAAGAAATATTTCTTCATATTTCGTTTTGGTGAAAATGTTAAAGCCTAGGTTTTGAACAAAGTACTCACGATTAACAAGCCAACACACAACTCACTAGACGACTGCGACTTCTTGTATGGTTTGAATGATTTTCCTTCTATGGATTCTTTCTATGGTTTCTTTTCTATGGATTTTAATTATTCATGTACAAGTATAAGTAAAACATAAGCTTTTATAACTATAGCAACCAGTTTTATCTCATTTCAAGACTTTCCCTTAGTAGTACATCCACCACATACAATAACTCATATGTTTTCGTGGGTTCTATTCAAGCGTAATTCTTGATTTATTTGCCGAGAGCGTTCTAGGAACATAATAATCCAAATCCACCTTCTCCTCCGAAGTTCGAATTCTGTTGGGTACATGTTAGCCATGTTTAACTTGCAGCCCATAGAAGCCAAAAAAATTTTCCAAATTTGTTTCAGGCATTTGTTCATCAAGGCTTGTACGGGAACACAAAGTGGTGCAACCATGAATTAATAACGACTGCACATACATAGCATAATTAGTCATTACAACCCTTCAGTCAGGATTAGGACCTATTCTCTCACACCACTTATGTTGTGTGTGTTAATTTTAAAAATGAGTGGCGGGACCTACAGTTTAAAGTCGACTCCGAACGACAGATTTTTGAGAATCTTTGCATGGCAATTTTATTTACTCTCAGAGTTTCTGCCAGAAATCTACTGAGAGGAAGTCGCCGAAGAAATATTTTTTAATATTTCAATTTGATGTTTGACCTGGGGTTTGAAACGTGGCCTTACGTCTAATATATAATAACATACATTCGTCTAGTTATCGTCGAGATACTCAGACACAATTGCATTTAGTACACTGTGTTAGGACGGGATTGGAAAGATTCTAACCTGTGAAGTTGTTTCCACGGAAATCATTGGACTTATAAAAGTTTTCTTGAAAATACCATATGTGGCACACGAGTTGTAGGAGGTCATTACGGATACAAATCATAATATCGTATATCATATATTGATAAAAACAATAAGTAAGAAAAGAGATATTAAACGATCAATTCGATGATCTCTGATGATAAGCTGAAGATTTGTGTTGGACTCTAAATATTGGGTGGGCCATCTATCGATTTAAATTTGAACCAGAGGTTATTTCGAATCTGGCAATACTTATGTCATTATATTCTGTCACAAAATTCTCCACTGAACGTAATGAATCAATACAATACAATTGAGTAACTTTGGAATTCATGGGATATTTATTTCCGAAACAAAGACAATTGGTCGGAAATTGCACGAAAATAGCATATAAAATTTGGTCACAGAGAAGAACGAACAGCTTATTCCAAAAATTCGTAAAACTGGTTTCCTCATTGGTGTGCGTGCTCGTTCAGTGCGTACACCCGAAAATATCAAAGCTGTGGGTACGTTAATAAACTAAAATTGCCGTATTTGGAGCTGAGAAAACCCACACGTGGTCTTATAGAAACCAATGCACCCATTACGAACGACTGTTTGGTGCGGCTTATGGAGCAGAGACATCATTGGATCATATTTTTTGAAAATGAGGACGACGCAACCATTACGGTAAATGAAAACACCTATCGCAACATGATAACTGTTTTATTTTTTACCCGCTCTTCAAGATATTGATGTGAACCATGTTTGGCCACACATTACATGCCACAATCGATATATTTCATCAAATGCGTTTGATGGCCGTTTAGTTAGCTGAAATAGTGATGCCAATTGGCAACCAAGAGGTTGCGATTTGACGCCGTTGGACTATTTTCTGTGGGGCGATGTTAAAGAAAAGAGTTATGTCGAGAAATCAGAGGCAATTTAGCGTTAGAGGGCCAACATTCGTTATGCCCTTGCCGAGATACACATACATGCACTCGAAAAAGCCCACGAAAATTTGTCTAGTCGAATAATATAAGGTGAGTGAAGCCAGCCGCGGCAGTCATATGGATGAAATAATATTCCATTTCTAACCGCAACAATTGTTCTTCGCAGTAAAAATAAAGTTTGCAAAATTTCAAACCGGTTTGGTTTTATTGTATTTTTATATTTAGTCTTTTAAAATTGTTTCTATTTGTTTCCTTCTACATGGAGCAAAGGCTGCACTCTGTCCCATCCAGAAGACATAGCCCACTGAGGCAATGCAATCTCTGGTAATTGATTCCTGATAGATAATCCAGAATCCACCAATGCTCTCCCTTCTTATTCTACTAATCCGACCTAGTACAGGTCTCGGGTGAGTTAGCCTCCATGTTTAGTTTAGGCGACAATAGCACTCTTGACTATGTCTGCTGCGAATCCAACTCCTTTAATAATTTCTTCGCAGTGGTTCCGAAATGATATGGGGGCCCAGCAAATTCCAACTTTGTTTACCACACCGAGCTATAGGAAATGATTAAAGTCCTCTCCGAAAAGCAGGCATTCTATTGAATACGCAGCCATTCCTGTCAAAGAGATAAATAGAATTCCATCAGCTTGAATGACACGCGGCTATTTCTCTCTGGTGCGGGATTTCAATATAAGAATTCCCCGCTTGTAAGCACTGTCCTGCAAGCATTTTTGTTTAACCCCTTTTTATACTGACGTTGTTGCTATATTTTTGGTTATTCGTTGATAAAATTTTCAATTTTTGTTTATTATTTTAATGTTAAACGATAACACCATTTCCATTTTCGTAACAATATAATTATAAAAAAAGTAAAGAATGGATAAGGACCATTATTACAACTTGCCGTTAACTAAAAGGAGGATTTTAATGGGTAGATAAATTGTTTTTGATTATTACAAGTGGACATTATGGTAGAAGTGAGTGCTAAGCTAAATGGAGGATCATCCTAACGGTAATTTTTAAAGTTTATGTTTGAAATTGCCATATTACATATTATTTTCAATATGGCAATTTCAAATATAAACAGAATCAGGAAACACAACAAGAACAAAAAGAGGCACTTGTTGCCACTGCGTTTAAATAAATTTGTTTAATTTTAGCAGTGTTATCGACATTGCTCCACCACTGCTTTATTTTTGAAAAAGTTAAGTTTATTTTATGTTTAGGCTTCAATAAGGAAAAAAAGTTAAAGGTGACATTAAAGTTCACTTTAGCTAAAGTTACCTTTAACTAAACCCAAGTTTAACGGGAAGTTGTGATAATGGTCCTAAATCTACTTATAGTTATCGAAAAAGCAAAGACAATAATAAGCAAGAAAATGTGAAAAGAATCAAATAATCAAAAAACCTACATACGAGTATGTTTGTATTTTAAAATAAAAATAATCATGGCAAATCAAACAGTTCAAGGTTGCCAAAAAAGGAAAATAAGGAAAAAAGGAAAATAAGGAAATTGTACCATTACAATCTTCTTTTATTTCTATTGTTGTTGTGAATGAAAAAATAATATTTTTTCACTTTCATAAACATGTCACACTATATTTGTATTAATGCGTTTTAGATTTGGATTTTCGTTTCATGTCTTTATTTCTTCTTCGTTTTATATTTCGGGTTGTGTTTCATTTTTAAAGAGGGTATAACAAACAAACAGTCGCCGTGGTCTAGTAGGTAATGTGTTGGCTTATTAGACGAAAAGCAAGGGTTTGAGCCCCAGACCAGACATCAAAATAAAATACAAAAAGTATTTCTTCTGCGACTTCCTCTCAGCAGATTTCTGGCAAAAACTCTGAGAGTAAATGAAATTGCCATGAAAAGGTTCTCAAAAATCTGTCGTTCGGAGTCGACTTTAAACTGTAGGTCCCGCCACTCATGTATAAAAATTAACACACACAACATAAGTGGTGTGAGAAACTAGGTCGTAATCCTGACTGAAGGGTTGTAATGACCAATTATGTATGTATAACAAACAGAATATAAAGCCATTGACAGTCATGTAATATTAATAATTTTGAATTTATACACACACTGCAAAAATTTTACTCAAAGGCGTAAATCTGTAAATCTTTTAATTTTGTACGACAATAAAGTCAAATACAATACAACACAATAGTAATAAAAACGTTAAAACAATTCAAAAATTTGCAGAAAGTCAAGTTCATTTTTGCTATGCATAATGCTATAAACACAACGCAGCAAATACAGCAATTTCTCCAAACATTAAATACACAGGCGTATATGGAAATGATCATTTAATGGCAACACAACAACAAGCAAATTGTTGTTGTAAAATTGCTATGTTCGCTGTGTTGCCTTTATTGTGTTTATAGCATAACGTGTTGATATATTTTGAAACATTTTCAAAGTTTAGAAAATTTGAAAATTTGTTGTCTTAATTTCAAAATGAGTGTATTTTGTGTGCCGCCAAGGTCAACAACCAATACACCCACAGTACAGTGCTGCGTTAACAATTTCTCAAAACTGTTTTAATTTTTGAAATGAAACAAATAATCCCACAATAATTACACGGTGCGGCAGTCAAAATACACCCAGCTAATAACTTAGTTTAGATTGTGAGTTTTGTTGCGTAGAAGTCCAAAATATTTTTTTTTTATTTCTCGAATCCTCCAAACTTGTTTTATTTGAAAAAAAAACGATATTGTTGTTCTTTTCGCACTAAATTATTGACTAACCAAATATTTTTAACCTATTTTCAATATCCAAAGTTTTTTTTGAAAAGGGGACAGGTAAGCATTTAAAAAGAGGTACATAAACATATGGTTCAATTTTACATGTTATGAGTTTTAATCGGGTAAACTTGGAAAAATAATTTATTTCTTATTTTTTCAACATTAGCTATTCTTAATTGCACAATTTAATTAAAGAATATAAAATAGGCGATAACGTTCTGAAAGTGCATTATCTTTTGAAGAGATTGACACTTTGTTTAATCAAATCGGACAAAAATTACCGTAGTTATTATTTAAATAGTATAAGAGTCGTGTTATATTTTTTATATATGTCATCTTATAAAATGAACTTTCGGTTCAAAAAATTTCGAAAGTTTTGACGGATATTGATTATTGTTTGCACGACTGCCGTCATTATCAACTAATGTTGTTGAAAAAAAGAGCGAAATTTGGCCAAATATAGAAGAATCATATGATAAAGACTAAATGAGCTTCGTCGATTATTTACAGGGTTAAAATAATTCGTCGACTCAACGAAGAGTCACCTTAATGTACAAAAATGAAGAGTAACCTTCCAGGGTTAAACAATTATTGACTTGTTTAGCCATCAAGTTCTATTCCTTTGACATTCACTCTGCTCTTCTTGTTACACCTGCTGCTGCTAGTGACGGTGTTGTTACATTTACACAGACAGCCCTGTGTCAGTTTTAAGCAGGGTTCGTCAAAAATTTTTGGTTATGTGTTAGTGAGTAAGAGAGAGAAACTAAGTTGAGAGAATTTATTTATTTACAACCATAGAAAAGTCTTAGTAATATACGCTATTTTTATTTTCATTTCATCAGCATATAACTATATAACTTTGGCTTAATAATTTTAGATAAATAAAAATAAAATAAAAAATCCACTTTTTATTAAAAGAACATAAAGCTAACCATCTTTGGCTTAAAAATTAGTCCATGTTTTTTAGATAAATAAAAATAAAAAGAATAAAAAACCCATTTTTTATTAAAAGAAAAAAAGCGAGCATTCCAAAGCATTTAAAAAAATTATACTATGCGACAAAATAAAAAATGAAATACGCCTAGCTAATAACATAGAACATTTTTAACATAAAATATTTTTTGAGTGTTATGCTGAAATAAAATGATAAAGCATCCACCCCACATGTGTTCTTGTCGCAGTCTGATCGACAACTAAATGAAAAAACACAAGAATGCGTGTGAGTTCTCTTTGCACAACTGTGCTATGAAATGGTAAACTATGGTTTTAAGAAAGATTTTTCTTCTTCTTCATTTTTTTCATCTAAAAGACAGCTGGATAGATACCAGACAGAGATCAGCAATGATTCATTCAAAAATATAAGTAGGTTTGAATCATACTCATAATTTCTGATACTTATACGCATTCATACTTATTTTAATATCATACTCATACTACTCCTATTCAAAGTTTGAAGTACTCATCATATTCATACTTAACAATACGTATGATGTTGTTCATTTCGACTCTCCATGACTCAACATTTACAAAAATCACAAAATAAGTATGATTCGCATACGAACACTACAATTCTCACTAAAAGGTTGTGTGTTTGCTTTGCTTGCTGTCTTTGTCTTTTTCTTGCTTCTTTTTTTGTAAATGCAACAACAACTAAGAGTGTAAATTTTGATGAATTTTATGAGTATTATAAGTATTTTTCTAAATCTATGAACCTGAATAAGAGGGCGTATGAATCGAACATATTTCGAATGGTATGAGTTCGATGTCAACGTTGTAGTCATACTCATTGCGACATACATACATAATTGGTCATTACAACGCTTTAGTCAGGATTACGACCTAGTTTCTCACACCACTTATGTTGTGTGTGTTAATTTTATACATGAATGACGGGACTTACAGTTTAAAGTCGACTCCGAACGACAGATTTTTGAGAAAGTTTTCATGGCAATTTTATTTACCCTCAGAGTTTTTGACAGAAATCTGCTGAAAGGAAGTCGCCGAAGAAATACTTTCTGTATTTTGTTTTGATGTCTGGCCTGGGGCTCGAACCCTGCCTTTACGTCTAATAAGCCAACACACTACCTACTAGACTACGGCGACAGGTATTTATAAATCTATGTTGTAGTGAGTACGAGTGAATCAGAGTAGCTGAATTTCAATACTGTTGACTCACTCATAATCAAAATTTCATGAGTACTTATGAGTGGCAAAAAAACGATTCATTGCTGATCTCTGATAGAAGATGTATGCATAGTTAACATGATTGGTTGGTTGGTTGCTTGGTTATGGCTTATGACGTAATAAAGTTATTATCTGTTGTTAATTTAAATAAAGAAATAACAATAAATAAAATACACAATAGTGTTTATTTCAAAACTACAATATTCAAATCCACACTCATGACAAATGATGATTTAAATATCAAGAAAGAATATTAAAAAAAAGAAAAATAAATATAAAATTAACTTTCATTTTTAAATCAATCTCATATTGTTATCCAAAATAAATAAAAGATGTTTTCCTAGACTTTAGCAAAAAAAAAGTTCGGCCTTTTCTAAATCAATAAATGGCACCCAAATTGTTATGATTTCTTTTGTTAGTTATTGAAAGTCATCACCTAACCTAACCTAACCTATTTCAAGTCATCATATATCCCTACAGGGGCAACTGTCATGTTTCTTAAATTAAATTTGAAGTTAAAAAAGAAATGTACACAAAAAAAAAACATTGTAATTCAAAACTTTTAAGTGAAAATCTGCAAGCAAAAGTTTTAGTTTTACTCGTTAGTTTCCGTATTTTTTCTTCTTTCGAATTTTTGGTTTTAACAGGATTTCAAAGCTAAAAGCTAAGCGTCATCATATAAGATGATATTCCATTTGGTTTGTTTGTTAGGGGGTGGCATTGTTTACTCCTTCAAACACTATAAATTGAACAATTAAATTTTACCATTGAAAGTGTTATGTTTACTAAGCTGATGAAAGATATTAACGAGTATGAGAAGATATGTTACATAACAAATGCACACCCACAAATTAGCAAGTTGTCACATAAGTTTAAACACCATTTCAGTGTCGAAGTACAAACTTCCCTGAGTTTTACTTGCAGTTTAGTTGATTATGTACGTACAAGATGTGGCATACAGTGGGCCAATATGCTGAAAAATGGAAGCATGTTATGACACTATCTACAAGGAGTTGTAATATGTAGCAGCGAGAAACGTCTCTTAAAATTGCTTCGCATTCACTAACTAAGAATTATATTATATTCATGATTTATATTCATGCTTGGGTTTTCAAAATTCGGAAAAAAACGCAGACAATTTTGTGAAATATTAATTTGGAGCAATAAAATATTGACAGTGTTGCCTGTTGCATCCAACTAGTTGTACCTCGAGGCAGTTTTTACAGTATTTTGTAAGGTATTTTAACCATGGCTGCTGAAATATTGTTCTTCAGGAATAGGTTTGTTCCTGGAAAGAAGATACTTCACTGATTCCCACACAAATAATCGAATGGGGTCATATTGTATGAAATTGGTAGTTCCTCAATCTAGCCTGTCAAAGATTTCATGGCATCCCCTGCCGTGTGGTATGTGTCACAGTCTTGTTACTTCCACATGACAATCAAGCTCAATTTTTTAATTTTTGGAAGCAAAATTCTCCTGCTGGCAGCTTGCTAAACAGATTGTAACGTTACGACTTTTATCTTCTTTGAAAAAATACGTTTCAATGACGTAGTAACGTGTAGACTAGTAGGTAGTGTGTCGCCTTATTAGACGAAAAGCCAGGGTTCGAGCCCCAGGTCAGACATCAAAATAAAATACAAAAGATATTTCCCCGGCGACTTTTTCTCAGCAAATTTCTGGAAAAAACTCTGAGAGTAAATAAAAAATTGCCATGAAATGTTTCTCAAAAAATCTGTCGTTCGGAATCGACTTAAAACTGTAGGTCCCGCGACTCATGCATAAAATTAACGCACACAACATAAGTGTGAGAAGCTAGGTCGTAATCCCGATTGCAAGGCTGTAATGTACGTTTCAATGACGCCGTCGGGCTCACTAAGCGCAATAAACAGTGCGTCTTTCAGGATTCTTTGGAAATCCTTACACTCTACCTAATTGTACTGACTGTAATCCTACGATTTTTATCGTTCTGCTTGAAGTAGGGTCCAATGAAGTTGTCGGCCAACTAACATTAGAATTCATCACACGGTACCTACTATAACCCTATGACTTTCATCCTTTTTGATGAAGTACGGTTCAATGATGCTCATTAAACACGTTAAACAGTGCTTCTTCCAGCGTGCGGTGTAAGCTCTTAAATTCTTCTTGACTGCTATTCACATCCATTTCGACGATTCTGCATTGAGGCAAACATTAGATTTTGTTTTTATGGTACCGATTTTTGATAGAAGAACATTTTTTATACAGCACGGTATTTGACTTCTCTCCAGCTAAGGGCGGTTTTAAAATTTTTTAACTCTTGTTGATGTCTCCAGATGGCTCTATGTGAGTTACCTTGAAAATTTCCTTTCGAGTTCTTATTATTAGTTCACATAGTTGTGCATTGGAAATGTTATGAGGGCAAAATGTTTTCTATATTCCTCAATCATACAATGATTGGAGATACCTTAAGTGAGTTAATCTCTTGCCATAAGGGTTCCAGTATTCACAAGCATACATACTCTTAAATTTCGAAGACTGAATACAAATACTATGGCTTGCAGGCTAATTAGTTTGTAATATTCAAACAAAACAGAAGATAGATTTGGATTTCCTAGTATCGTTTACGGTTTTCATGTGTTTTTAACGCTCGCAATACATATGTAAATAAGATTCTTGGTATGTTACTGTATTATATACTATGGCGAGGATTGTGCTTTTTCTGTGGCATCTAATAATAATAAGTATACCGTTAAATAGGGCGGAAACAAATGGAATACATCTGTTCATTCATTATGCCTTGAAAACCTAATTCACCATTTTGACAATTTAGTTACATACGCCATTTTTCCCTCTGTTAGGTGTCTTTTTGAATGTCTTCATTTGTACTTACATAGCGTAACTCGTCTGCAATCTTCTAATTTTTGTTTTTGACAAGTTTTGTTTTTCTCTCTACAAACTATGAAAAAACATAAAATCTAATCTACAACTGTATGTATATATGTACTTACACGTGTGGTAAGGTCGTGCTGTAGAAGTATTTGATAAGCTGCGGTTTTTGGCTTTGATGGTATTTGTAAAACTATGGATACGTCTAACAGTAGTTGTATACATGAAAGATTATTCACATTTGTACTCACCTAATGCCACGATGACTAGTGTCATAGTTTAGTAAACGCGTATTGTGTCGCCAAATTATATACGATGTTGGTTGAGGAATTTACGATATGACACATTGCAGGTCAGTAGTACTGCCACCGTTTTAATATTTCTCTGGTGTAGTTAAACCACGTTCATCAAGTAACTCCACATGAGGAACTGTAAATGCTAATAGAATTTATACACATATACATACGTAATAAAAAAGAATTTGTATGCGGTTATGAGTGCTGGCGTTGGTTGTCAATGTATGTGTGTAAATGAAGTCTATGGTTGTGTTAAATTTATGAGTGGTGAAGTACGGATCTGTGTTGATGTTGATGTAAGTGGAAATGAATATAAACAAATCATTTAAACGTAACGTTAAATAAATGTTAACGATGTAAAAAAAGGAAGTTCATGTACGCGTAAGTGTGTGTTGAATGAAGAGAAGTGACCAGTGAACAATTCAAATGTTATAAATATGGACTTAAAAGGAGGGTTGGATTAAATCGAAAATAAATCTAATTACAAATAATTCCATAACATATTGAAACCCCTTTGGTTAATAACAGCGAAGTGTGTTAGTGTGTGTTCCAATTGACACCTTACTGCTCTACCATTTTTTATCATGTTCAAATAAACACTTCTAACAAACATTTTTAAGAATGTGGCATCAAGGATGCAATAAGTGCTATGAAAAGATGGTAGCTGAGGATGAGAAGTAAAAACCAAGATTAATTACCTCTGTAAACTCCGATTAACATACATAATTGGGCATTATATAGTCAGGATTACGACCTAGTTTCTCACACCACTAACGTTGTGTGTATTAATTTTATACATGAATACAACTTAAAGTCGACTCCGGCCGACAGATGTTTAAGAAACTTTTGCTTGACAATTTTATTTACTCTCAGAGTTTTTGCCAAAAAACTGTTGAGAGTAAGTCGCCGAAGAAATATTTTTCATATTTAGTTTTATTGGAGATATCTTGGGTTTGAACCGTGACTTTTAGTGTAGCATACTATGTAAAAAATTAAAAAACAACATTTTATGAAGGAGTAGGGGAAGCAATGTATGTATTAAGCAATTATCGGTGTGCTGTGCAAGAACATTTAAAAGAATTTGAATGAATTTGTATCCACACTGGACTTTTGCTTTCAATATAAACTTCAAACTACCAAACGATACATGTTTACAGTATTTCGATTCACTATGATTTTTTGTACAGAAGTAAGAGGTAAAATAAAGGTAAGAGCTAAAATAAGGTATTATATCGAGCCATAACCGCAAAAATATCTCAAGCGACAAAAACGAAATTTTACAGGGGAAGGTTAAGTGCTATGAGAAGCTAACTCGCAATCCTGACTGCAGGATTGTAACGCCCAATTAAGAACGCATGTATATATGTTACATTAGAATGGCCCATTCACATTAATTGTTTTTTATATCGTAAAACCTTACCCATTGAAATCTTACTTTCTTTATATAAAATATTGTATCGTAAAGTTTACTAACATTTAAATCTCTTATGGTATAATGTTTATTAAAAATGTCTAGAAATGTCATTCTCAATAAAACTCACAATTCATTTCAAAAATATTTAATTTTATTCCATACATCCTCTACACATATGTATATACGTAGTCCACATCATCATCATGTTAGGACTTCATTTACAGTTCAAATAATAAAAAATAAAATGAAAGGAAATGAAATAAAATACATGATTTCCGTCTTAGAAGTTACAATTCCAGATAGATGTTGAAATGTGAGTACATTGAGATTTCTAGACATTCAAAGACTTGGTCACATTTTTATTATTGTTGTTATTGTTATTTAGCTGGGAGTTTTAAATACAAATCTAAACTTTTACCTCAGGATACATTTCTCCTTACTCGTATGAGGGTATTGTGAGTATTCTCTCATACTGTAAGTGTACATTGTTGTAAGAAATATATTGTATATGCAGATACACATATACATATATATGTGTATATTTTAGAAGGTCGTTAAATGTATGCGTATTTCTTTATTTTTGTAATAAAATATTTTCGTATGATACGAAGTGAATGACTGACTATTTGTCTAAAAGACTAAATGGTTGAACGACTTTGTTTCTCTCTTATATATAGCATGTGTGTATGGTACTTCTACTCAAATATATATATGTGTATGTTTGCATGTGTGCTCACGTTTATTAATATTATTGTATTGGTTGTCTCTAAAAAGTCTAATGACGTATGGGTATGATCCAGTATGTAATGTGAATTCGGTAGCCTGAAGGTGACAAATTTCAAATTGTACTGCAAATGAATGACTTAAGACCCACTTTTGTTGTGATTTCCCAGCAAAAGTTTAGATCTCTTCAAATCCATTAAATAGGGGAAGAGTCTTTATCTCTCTTTATCTTCCTTTGTGTTAAGCATATTTTCAAACATCTGGCGTGTAAGCTTTTGTGGTGGTATAAGGTATGAGCTATGCGATCGATACATCAAAATTCTCCACCAAAATTCTGTTTCGCCAACAGAAACATACTAGGTTCAGCTTTGTCCATATGGAACACATCACCCATTCCGTTGATCAATTAATGGAATATTCTTGCATCTGTATCGCCAATATTTGAAAGTAGAGATCGAAACACAACCTTTTAGTCACTTATATTGTGTGTGTTAATTTAATACTTGAGTGGCGGGACCAACAGTTTAAAAAAGACTCCGAACGACAGATTTATTCGATAAACTTTTCATGGCAATTTTATTAACTCTCAGAGTTTTTTTTGCCAGAAATCTGCTGAGAGAAAGTCGCCGAAGAAATATTTTTTGCATATCGTTTTGCTGGAGATGTCTTATCTCGTGGACTAACGTCTAATAAGCCAACACACTAGCTACTAGACTATGGAGACTTCATGAATATATTCGCAAAATTACCTTAGCGAAACTTCTCTTTACATACATACATAATTGGCCATTACAACCCTTCAGTCAGAATTACGGCCTAGCACTCATGTTGTGTGTGTTCATTTTATACATGCGTGGCTGTACAGTTTAAAGTCGAATCCGAACGACATATTTTTGAGAAACTTTTCATGGCAATTTTAGTTACTCTCAGAGTTTTCGCCAGAAATCGTCGAAGAAATATTTTTTCATATTTGCGTTTTGATGTGTGACCTGGGGTTTGAACTGAAGCCTTACGTCTAATAAGCCAACACACTACCTACTAGACTACGGCAACGGTAAGCCATGATATTCGGATAGAGAAAGATGCTCCGATGAGACAGGCATTTGATGCAAGGATTAATACGTAGAGGACGACCTTGTCCTTGTATTGGAAGGACCAAATCGTAGAAGCCCTGCCACAGATTGTTGCGACCAATCAATTTGTTTGAAAAATTCAAATAAAAAGATTTTTTCAAATAAAATGTGTTTGAAGGGTTTGTGAAAATAAAAATATTTTTGAGTTCTGTTCAATTATATTTACAGCCCACACCAAGTAGTCACTGGGGCGTATAAAGTGGACAGCAAAAGTCTTAGTACTCCAATATACTCTGACAATTTCATGAATTTTAACCAACAGTTTGTGTAGCAAATTAAGGTTTTTATATTTATTTCATTAATTTATTTCTTTTTTATTATAAAACAAACAATTTTTTACTGTTTCCCATAAAACAAGAGAAAAATAAGGAAAAGTTTCAGATGACTCTATAGGTACCCCCAAGGAGAACCCTGAGTAAATTTGAAATTCAAAAGCTTAATATATGAAAATGTTATCCCTTGTATTTAGTAGAATATCCCTTAAGGTCAAGCACTCAATTTAACCCATAAAAGTTTTGTTTAATGTTTTCTGGTGGCACCATGCGAAAGCTTTTCGGCTGACTTTTGTTTGAAGTTTAGCGATTACGTAACCGTTCTTTCAAATGATCTCGTAAATACTCTCTTGAAGTCATATCGGGTCTTTGTGCAAGAGTATTAAGCCTGTGGGGACTTTTTTTTTGGTCAAAATATATTGGAGTGCTAAGACGTTTGCTGTCCACTGTATGATGTTTTAATCCGATAAAATGCACACTCAGCCATCGACGAATTTATATACATATGGGAGGCTTTTTTTACCGGCTGTAATTTAACTAACTTGGTTTTAATTGCTATGAATTTTGTAAAAAGACAACAAATAATAACGTTTTGTTATGAAATCATGAGTACCGTTTATTTCAACACTTTATATTTTTTCCACAATCGCTCACTATCATTGTCATTAAACGTGTGAATTTATCACAATTTTTTCTTTTTCAAAAGCACAAATTTCACCCAAAAGTTATAATTTAATAGGACAACAAGAACAACAACAACAAACAGTTCAGTTGATGATTCAGATAATTTATAGGAAAAGTGGAATTTTTACAAAACATTTAGCTTTTGTACCTGTTACCAGGCACCGATTTAATGAATGTATCTGATCACATACATACATAGCGTACAAGCATTCGATTCAACCATTACACGCACGTCAAAAATGATTGCAGCGTAACCAGACAGACAGATTATTGCAACGGAGTACAAATAAAAAAGTAGACAATTCAAGAGGTTAGTCAGTCCATCAGTAGTGGAGTACACGTACCACATATTATTCTAGTGAAATCACAACAAAAGAAGACAGCATTGGCGAATAGGATCATTATTAACTCCGACAGTTTTGTTAAGATATTTTTTTAGCGAAAGTAATAGAAGAAGTCGTCGTAGTCAAGTAGGTAGAGTGTTGCTTTATTAGAAATGAGGCCACGGTCATACATCAAAATTAAAATATACAAAAATATTTCTTCCTCTCAGTAGATTTCTGGCAAAAAGTCTGAGAGTAAATACAATTATCATGAAAAAGTTTCTCAAACAAAATCTGTCGTTCGGAATCGACCTTAGACCCGCCACTCATGTATATAATTAACACACACAACATTAGTGGTGCAAGGAGCTAGGTCGTAGCTATGACTGACGGGTTGTAATGAAGAATATACTGATAAGAAAAGAAAACAACCATTCGGAGTAATAATTTATTAATAATAGAACAATTAAATATTTTTTGAATAATAACACTACGCGACAAAATACAAAAAATTAAATACACCCGAGTAACTACTTAGTCTAAGTTGTTCAGTTAGTTGATTAGAACATAAAAACAAATTTTTTGTTTTTCTCGAACCCTCCAAACTGGTTTTATTTGACAGAAACGCTTTTTTGATCTTTTCACACAAAATTATTGATAACCCAAATATGAATGAACCTATTTTAAAAACCCAAAGTTTTTAGAAAGGGGAGAGATTAGCCTTTAAAACGGTATATATAAACATTTTGTTTAAACTTATATGTTATGAGTGATGGGGTAAACTTGGAAAATAATATTTTTTTTCTTATTTTTTGAGTTTGGCCATTCTTAATTGCAAAATTTCATTAAATAATATAAAATAAGTGGGACATTCTCAAAGTGCATTCTGTTTTTGTCAAATAAAACAAGTTTGGAGGGCTCAAGGAATATTTTTGAGTTCAACTCAAAAAAACTTACAGCCTACACTATATCATTAGTTGGGTGTATTTTGTAATTATTCTTATATTTTTGCAAAATTTATTACCGAATTCGTATTTTTGGTTCAGTTGCTTCTTTACGGCTTTTCTTATTTTAGTTTATTTTAAATGTTTCACTTCACTCGCAAATCTGAAAAGAATGCCGTTAAGAGAAAAAAAATTTTCCTAATTGTAATCCAAAAACCAGAGAAAGATTTCCACAAACTCATTAAAATAGTTTGGAGAGAGCTATCGTGCTAAATTAGTTTATTCTTGCAACTCAATAAGTAAAAATGAAACGTTCGGGTAATACAACAAACCCTTTACAAAGGGAATAATGAGCACAATAACAATTGCTATAACAATTTCTCTTATTTTCCTTCTCACATAATTGACTTCTAATTTAATGTTACATTTCTACTGCTTATGACTGCAATTGTCATAGCTGGCTTTTTTAATAAGTTTTATCCATTGTTACACCCTAAACTAAAATGTTCTCGAAACAAAGCAGTCAGGGACTAAGTAATTGCATACTGGAATTACCAAATACAGGGCAGAACCATAGGTCACTACGTATGGAGCTCTAACAAGTACGGCTCTTTTTTAGTAAAAAATAATTTTATTTTACTTCAAAACATATCAAGATCGTAATGCATCTGTATTAGTGGTGCCTTGCGTCATTTATCCTCGTTGTCTTTATAAATAATATTGTTACGTTTTTACCTTTTTAAAAACATTTCAAATATGAGTTCGTAGATTGCAAATAAAATAAAAATAAATTTGAGTTTAGGTTTAAATAATTTCTTTATTGTTCGCACAATACTGTGTGACACTCTTCTTGATGTAAACAACAATAATTGCTTTATTGATTATTCTTCTTTACAGTCTTCCGCGTAAACAATAACAATTGTTCAATAGATCTTAATAACGAAGATCCACAATCCACGATTATTCTCTTCACACGCAACGCGTCTTCACACAAGACTGACTGAATTCTTTTTGAATCCATTGCCTGCTTTGTCTTGCCTTTTATGTCGCAGGATAAACAGTCTGATAAATGCTCTTGAAGGAAAATGACTTCGCCTTCGCGAAATCTCTATAAATGTAAACACGTTGTTTACGTTATTGTTGTTTGTGTATTTTGTTTACGTTTGTCTTTGCAGTGTTGTTGCCTGTTTGTTTACTTGTTTATTCCTTTCTTTTAAATTTGATGTTGTTGCTATATTTTTGTTTATGCGTTGTTCGTGTAAACAAATCCGTTGTTTTATTTTTGTAGCTTCTGTTTATCACTTAAGGTTAAACGATGTGACACCATAGCCATTTTAATAACAATATTTATGCCACTTTCCGTTGGATCTTTTTTACAACGGCTTAAACTCGCCATCGGGGCGATTGGAAAATGATATAAATATCGTATTGGTCACTCAAGTACTCTAATTTGAAGAACGACAACTTCTCTAGAAAATGTAGAATATTCACACCAGTTTGTTAAATTATTGTAATGTACTAAGTGAACGACGTCGTACACATTTTCACTAATGCTTCGAAACTGAATGTATCTGTGGTTGGAGAAATCTTTCCTGAGTGGACAGGTCTGGGATAAGAATTATTAAGGATTATTATTATTAATATGTTAATATTATTAACATATTTTTGATAGCCAGACGTTTTACAGACTTCTGGGTTCTAACATGAATATTCAAGATGGTTTAAGGCTGTCTCGAACCGCTAAATGAGGTGGTGGTGCTGTAAGAAAAATCATATGGCTAGCGTAGGAACAGCCACTCAATTATCTGATAATTTCATTACAGACTTCCAAATGGTTTCATTGGGAGCTTTGCATGATTCCAGGTTAGGTGAATAGATGACTGTGGTATTACAATGGGTCATATATTAAGTGTTTCTTTCTTTATTCAAAAATCTGCTGGCGCACTACTCTTTTGACCAATGCAGATACCGTCTAGCAAAGTCAAACCGTTTTTTCTTATTAACCTTACTTATAAGTGGCTTCTTGGCTCGTCTTCTAACTAATAAATTTGCATCTCGTAGACTTTTTGTGGCTGTGAGAACGCCAAATTGCTCGTTTGCATAATTAGTAACATCTACTGCCGTTTTCCTTTTACTATTTGTACCATTTGATGGTCTTGGCGGGCAGTAGATTTACGAGGTCGACCACTTCCTGGCTTTCTTTCCACGTTATTTGCTTGACGATGTCGCGATGTAATCCGACAAACCGTTGATTTGTTTTATATTAAATTGATGAGCAACTTCATTCATTGCTTTGCCTTCTTCAAAAGCCCTTATAATGGCAAACTTTCAATCTGCTGACAGCTATTTCTATTTTAAAATTCACAACTTGAAAATTTCTCATTAAACTTTTATTTTAATTACCTGCGTTACATATTTTTTTTCTCGCTAAATTTGATCACTATTTTATAAATCTAAAAAAATTAAGTAGAAAGAGCAGCAAACAACGCTTACTGATGCTTTTTAATAAAATTTAAAAATCAACGAATAAAAAAACAAAATTGGACACAGTTATAAGTTTCGAGTCTCGATTGAATATCATATGTCATAGAGTTGCATTTTTTTTCTCGCTACTGTATATGTACATGTGTTGGTGCAAGCATCAAATAATTTCGATTTGGCTTAAGTATATGATTGAATGACTAAAAACTTTCCACAATTTACCGAAGTATAAAACTCACAGATTCACGCATTTGATGACTGAGTGTTTGAGTGAAATTGGTTACATTTTATCAGTCATGTATTAAATCACATTACAGTGAAAACTATTGCATTTTCTGCCTATTTTCAGTTCCTTTGTATACTTTATTTATGATTTTAAGTGCATTTAATTTTATAAATTTTATAAAACTGGCATGCCAATAATGTTTACAATATAACGCTGATTTCATATCGTCAAAATTTCAGGCAAACATAAGACTGTCAAATCAATAATAATAAGTATTTCAAATAATCTCATATTTAAGACTTTAACTGGCCAACGTTGCAACTTTTATTCCTCTTTCTTTTCTAGTGTAATATTTTTATTCAATTATCCACAATTACATTCATATTTTTATATGTATTTTAATATTTATTTATTACATCAGAAGTATATTTGAAATAAATTATCACATGACATGTCACAATAATTTTATTTTCTGAGTTTTTATAAAAAAATATTCAACAAATGAACATACATGTGCATGCGGAGCGGAAAAATACTGTTTTGACGTTTGGTACTCTATTATCCGTTATTTAAAAATTGTTCTCTCATTTTCGCTTTCAGTCCTGGTTGTGTTTGTGTTTGAATTTGTAAGTGTATTCTTGTCCAGTATTGCATGAATGTGTTTTTCGAAAGTGTTATTTATTGATACAATAAATCCAATCATGTTTCTTCTTCTATTTTAAACTGAAAATATATGCGTTTTCCATCGTTTATTCATTATTTTTATTCGTTTGCTATTTACACTTTGTTTATTCAGCTTTTGCATACCCATATACATACAGTTGACGGCAAAAGTCTAGGTACATACATACATTATTGGTCATTATGAGTCAGGATTACAACCTAGCTCCTCAAGTCTGTCTAGCTACCCCAACATATTTTACCATTTTCATGAAGTCTAAGCAACAATTTGTGATAATGATTGATGTTTTTTATATTTATTTTATTAATTTCTTTCTATTTTATTATAATACAAAAAAATTTTCAAAGTTTTTCAGAAAAAATAAGAAAAATAAGGAAAAGTTTCTGATGACTCCATATTTTTGCACCGCAAATGTGTAGATACACCTAACAAGACCTCAGAGTACATGAAAAATCAAGGCCCAATATATTAAAATGTTATCCCTTATGGTTAGTAAGTAGTAGCAGTATCTTTTGGTTACTGTTGCAAAATTGTTTTACAATTTCATTCATTGAAAGTTTGAGTTTTCATAAATGTTATCTAATATCTCAATATTGTTACGTTTTTAGCTTTTAAAAACCTTTAAAAACTGAGTTCGTAGATTGTAAATAAAAATAAAAATAAATAAAAAGTAAATTCTGTGTGCCACTGTTAACAGCTTGATGTAAACCACAACAATTGCTTTGTTTGTTATTCTCCTTTACAGTCGTACACTGCGTAGACACTATATAATTGTTCGACAGATCTTTATAACGGCGATCTTCAAACCATAATCTCCATAAATGTATACATCGTTATTTCATTGTTGTTTGTGTATTTTGTTTACATTGTTTGTTTTTGCATTTTTATTTACTTGTTTATCTCCTTTTTTAAACCGATCTTGTTGGTATATTTTTGTTTACTTGCTTTTGTTTTAGTAGCTTTTGTTTATCATATTAATGTTAAACGAAATAACAATATTTCCATTTTAGTAACAATACATACATACATATATAATTGGCCATTACAACCCTTCAGTCAGAGTTACGGCCTAGCTTCTCACACCACTCAAGTTGTGTGCGTTAATTTTATACGTCAGCGGCTGGACCTATAGTTTAACGTCGTTTTGATAATAAGCCAAAACACTACCTATTAGACTGCGGCGACTTCAATATGTAACAATAGTATGTAGTAACAATATGATTAAAAAAAAATTTATCTTTTTAAATTGTATTCGAATAGATTCAATATTAGAAATAGTCTAACAAGCACACACTCAAAAAGGTTTGATATACTTGTTGGCATTCATTAACCCATTAATGCCCGAATTACCCTTTTTTCTAATGGTTAAATGGTAAAAGGGTATACATAAGTAAGCGAGAAAGGAACAACGAACAATGTGAACAAAATACACAAACAACAATGATGTCGCGATAGAGTTCTCGAATAAGAACCTTCAAGACAAAGTAATAGTAAGAATTTAGTCAGTCTTGTGTGAAGATACGTAGCTTGTGAAGAAAACAGTCATGGTTTAAAAATCGTCGTTGAAATGATCTGCGTTGTAAGAAAAGAAGAATAGCGAACTAAGCCAAATTGTTGTTGTATCATCAAGTTGTGAACAGTGGCACACAAGAGTAGTGCGAACAATAAGAGTTTAATTGAATCTAAACACCAATTTATTTTTATTTTGTTTGCAATCAACGAACTCAAATTCTGAATGTTTTTAAAACGGTAAAAACGTAACAATATTTTTGTATCTACAAATGAAAATGTTCGTTGTAAATAATAACGTAGCACATGATAAAATTCATTTAACTTAATATTACAATAGCAATTTTATGAAGAAAGAACAAAATATAAAAATTAATTAATATATCACCAAATAAGAGTCTAGTAATTCAATTTATTTGAACCAACAAGTCGAAAAAAATTATGATACATTTTTAATTATTTTTTTTTTAACTTGTTAAGATATGTTTTAAACCCAATGGTGTTTAAACCAATGTTATTTAGTAATATTTTTAGTAAATTTGCTTATTATTGTAAGATACAGAGCAAATAAAGGGAAAAAATTTCTAAAATTTAGCTGCAGTAAAACAACAATGATGTTAACACGGATTGAGAAAGGTTACTGAAGGCGACCAGCACAAAAACAAGAAAGCAAAACTTAAAACAAAAAGCTGTCAACTGCATGCGTCGTAATTTAAAAACAATTAAAACTTTACGTTTGTACGATATACAAAATATGTAAAGCGTTGAGTTTATACTGGTATTAATAAACGTGTTATTTAACCATTCCGTTTTAAAACAAATATATGCTGAACTTCCTGAAAATTGTTTTAATTTCGAAAATATCTTTTGCATTCATGCATATCTGTTGATTTCCTGTTTTTATGCCTGTGCCCAAACAACCTTTTTTTCATGAACAATATTTTGAAGTTACAATAAATCTTATGATGACCTGAGTCACATTCGTTATATTGCTTAAAATTAAATTTCTACAATAGAATTTAACGAGTAATAGTATAAATTATGGTGTAGCTATACTGCTTTGTAAATTTGGTCAAACAGACATATCTGACAGATTTTGCATGATTTTGTGTGGTAGACTATGGACGTAGCTAATGTTTTACAAATCTCGGCGTTCTTCTTTTGTTTATTCCGGAAAGTTTATTGGTGAAAAAATCGATTTATATTTTATGGAAGGTTGGCGATGACCGTGGCCAATTTTAATAAAATCCAATTTTATTTTTCTCATTTTAATAATAGATTGTTGTGGTATAACTTTCATTGATTCCTTAAAGGAAGAGGTCCCACTTAGGCCAGCATTTGGTCCCATTGTAATACCACAATTAGTCCCAGGGGTCAAGCATTCCCTGAAGAAAACCATTCCGGGTCCAAAATAAATCTTGCTATTGCAGCAATTTTTATATTAGACAGCTCGATCAAGGAGATCAGAAAATGAGATGCCAGAAAAACGGTATCTTAACGACAAGAGCAGGGCTTTGGCAAATGAGGTGAAAGACAGTCTCTTCCTACCCCGCAGACCCACAGATCGTGCAGAAGTCATACCCGCAAGTTTTTCGGCGTACTTACCAAAAGGATAGTGTGCCGAACAATTCTTCGTTGTTCTATGGATGGCAATACGATTTAAAGACAGAAGTGAGTCAGTCCTCCTTCTGTCCATGAGTGAAAGGATATCAGTGTTATACTATGTTCAGATATGCACTTTTATTGAGGCAATATTAGGTTAATTGAGTATAATATTTTAAGTGTTCAGGCTAATAATAAGCACAGTTCAGCTGCTTATTCAATATTCATTAGACAGCTGGTAAACAAAACAGCTGGTTCTTTCAACAATATTGTTTATATCTTGTTTTGTTGTTTTTTCCTTTTAATTTGTCGTTGTTGAGTTGTCAAATATCAACAAAAAGTGTTCGGTTAATTGTAATATGCTCACTGAACATACTTATGATAGTGCTGCATTTTAAGTCTTACTCAATATTAAATTGATATTAATTGAAATTTTATGTGAAATATTGAGCTCAATAATGGCTTTTATTGCGATATACTCTATAAACGTGCATATGTTTTGGTGTGGGTGTGGGTGTTTTTTTTATAGCTATGCGAGCTAAAGGCTGGGAATCTTCAAAAGACATTGTTAGCTCGGGCTAGGCAATGTGCACGCAAGACTTACTCTCGCATACGTACTAAACCCAACCTAGTTCGTCACACTTCCATTAACTCGCCCCCCGGGACCTTAATCAAGTATTACATCGGGGGAGGTAAAGATTCAGCGAGTGCTGCTATCCATTTTTGCTGTTCTTGCTCTCTCTATTATCCTCTGATGTACTAGAACTAGACTTCGCGAATAAACATACCGTGTTCCAGTTTTCGCACGATGCTTGCATCAGGTTAACCACGTTATCGGGAGTCACTTGGGATCCGATCGTCCTCTCCAGGAAATTTCGTCGGTATTCGTAGCGCGGGCAAGTAAAGAATATATGCTCTGCTATTTCGCTTGTATTTAGACATGATGGACACGCTTCATCCACGTCATGCTCATACTTGTAGATGTATGTCCTATATCAATCGTGGACCGGGTTGTAACATTTTAAGACTGTCGGCCTTTGAATTTTAAATTTACTCTGAGTTATCGTTGGGGATACCTACATTTTTGCAATGCAAAAATATGGAGTTACCAGAAACTTTTCTTTAATTTTCTTTTGGTTTGTGAGAAACTTTAAAAATGTTTTTGTTCTAAAAGAAAACGAAAATAAATTAAGAGAATAAAATAAAAACATAAATATTTTTACATATTAATGCTTAAAATTCATGAAATTTTCAATAAATATATACCAAACTTTTGCTGTATACTATATACATGGTGCTTAAAGCGGAATGTAGATTACCATTCTTTTCCTGCTAAAACATAAACGAAAACAAAAATTATGCTTTAATCTCCGACTGTCTCGGTGGCTTATGCTGTTATTTCATTATTTCTGAATAGGGCACCAATAAATTAATACGGCTCAAAATGGCAAACATCAGAAATACAGTGAATTAATTACAATGGCTTCATATCACACATAATTTATAATTCGCTCGTTAAGTTATTAATGACAATTAATCTTATAATTATACAAGCATATGCGCTATCATATGTATATGGGGGTTGACGCATGAGGCGATTATGTCTATAAACGTGCTATTTTATTAACCCCTTACCCACCGAATATTTAAATGTATCAGAAGTAGTTGTAGTAACTCTATTTAACTTAAAAACTTATTATACATTATTTTGGTTTCGGCTTTCTCTTAAATTCTCTCATTTGCAATATTTTTTATTCAATTCATCAGTGACTTTAGAGTACTGTAGCTATAATACATGTATTTTGCAATTTTAGGAAGGTTGTTTTATTAATTTTATTTAACACAAACCGAATTACCCTTTTTTCTAATGGTTACCGTTTTGTTTTTTACACTCAATTTCCTCTCAGAGCATAAAAACTAAGGCAACCTCTTTTGGCAACTTAAGTTGCCACTGGGTACTAATGGTTTAATATTGAAACTCTTATGATTTCAATAACAGCTTTTTTACTTTACAAGTTAACAAATAATCATGATTTGTAGAAAAGTTGATATGAAATGGCATAAATAAAGTATGAGTATTTATAGGATGATGTGCAATTGTGGTGTTATTCAGGATATTTGAGTTGAATGTAAAAACATTATACCAGAATGAAAGGGAGATTACTATCCAATTGTATTTGTCGTACAACTAGTTTTAATGTGTAATAAATGCTTTATTTTAAAAAAATATTCAAACTTCGTAGGGAAGCTTTATTATTACTTTTTGCAATAAATCTGAAATCACATACTCAATGGGTATTTGAAAATTGGTCCTCAATGTCGACACAAAGCAATGGGTTAACAGAATACCAGAGAAAGTGTTCTATCACCACTTTTCTGGAATTCTCTGTTAATAACGCTATATCTTAAGCTGCCTACATTGCCATTGCTGAGTCAGGGATGTGTCCGCTATCCGCCAAATCAAATTTAGCGCTGTTGATTATTAAATTTTTGCGAGGAATTTGGGCTGTCTGTGTACCATTATAAGACGAATACAATTCTTTTCCCTAGAAGATTCTAATCTTCCTCCTTTCTAGTATAAGCGGGACAAGAGTTACGATGAGTGCCGAGGTTAATTATCTAGGCCTGATCCTCGACTGCAAACTCAACTGGAATACCAAACTGGATTCTAAGGCACGCTGCGTTACTTACTGCTGCAGAAAACCAGATGGGGCTTCTGCCTCCAAATCCCGCGTTGGATCTATTCTTCAGTCATCGAACCAAATCTCCTCTATGAAATTGCTTTCTGGCGGACTGCTCTAAACAGACAATATAATATCAGACTTCTTAACAAGGTTATATCTATGCATAACACCTACGCTTGTTGCTAAACAAACAGTCAAATTCGCCATAACTAGGGTCAATGTCATTATCTCGATGACGCATAATTTTTCTGAGTACTTTGCTATTTTTGAGCTTGGTCCCCCAGCCGCTTATAACCTACAGTGTTGGTCCAAACTAACATTACATTAGAAACCAAAATACATACATAATTGGTCATTACAATCCTTCAGTCAGGATTACGACCTAGTTTCTCACACCACTTATGTTGTGTGTTTTAATTTTATACATGAGTGGTGGGACCTACAGTTTAAAGTCGACTCCAAACGACAGATATGGAGAAACGTTTAATGGCAATTTTATTTACTCTCAGAGTTTTTGCCAGAAATCTGCTGAGAGAAAGTCGCCGAAGAAATACTTCTTGTATATTGTTTTGATGTCTGGCCTGGGGCTCGAACCCTGGTTTTACGTCTAATAAGCCAACACACTACCTACTAGAGTACGGCGACTTATTTATTATAGAATCTGAAATGTAGATGTATTAGTCAATTATTCAATTATTTTCACAAATTATTACTTAAAATTTTAAAAATTGATTAAACGTATTGGGATACCTAGACTTTTGCGGTCCACTGTGTGTACATATATAATATATAAGAAAATTTTAATAGTGGAATATATATATATATTTATTTACATTGTAATGTCGGCGATTTCATTACTTGGTTGTTTAACATTTATTAATTAAAACAAACGTATTAAATGCATATCATTCATAATGTAGAGCAGGTTCCAACACCATTAATTAATGGGTGCGATTCTTAAAATTACACTGTCGTAAATATAATAGGCGTCATTATCACTTCTAGATTCTTTTCGACTCATATGTGATAACCTTTCTTTTTAAAGTACATAATCACCGAGTGAGACAAGAGCTTCATTGCTGAAGAAAATTCTGTTCACAAAACCTTCTAACACCAATTCAGAGTATGAGTCGTCAGCCGGATTTAATTGTTTCCTTTGTTAATTACACTGTTCTAATCCTTCCGTATTACTTATAAAGTGGAATCGTGATTTAACCACTGAAGTAAGTTTTAACTACTTTTACAAGTTTTTCGATTGTATGGATGTGGATCATTCATATTCGTAAATGACAAAACTCATATCAAATGAGACACGAAATGAATAACCTGATATGGCGACTCATTCCCTCTGACATGGCAGTTGACAATTAAAAGTATACGCAAACGGATTACATGTTTATTTACAATTTATATTTACTTTGCTTTACCGATTTTTAATCAGGTAATAAATTACTTACAAAACAAAAGGTCACATTTACTAAGTGCATGCAAATACGTTCAAATGAATAATTTTATATTCATACAAATATTGTATTGTCATTGTCTTCTTATACTTTTATTTTTTATTGCTTGCTTATACATAGAAAATGTGAAAAGATTTAAATTTAATCTCATTTAAAAAAAATTCAAACTAATTTAAATAACCAATGTAGGAAATTTAAAAATTGATTTTATTTAATAATTAATTTCATTGCCCTTTTGATTATTTATATTTTATATGCATTTGACTTTAATTATTGCCACGATAATTTCGATTATTTCATGAGTCTGTGCATTAAATCCTTTAAAAATGATTTTTTTAACTTCTGCGGGGAAAAATTGTACTGAAAGAAAATCATGCCGTGCTCGAAAGTGATATACAGTTTAAGTTCAGGTAAATTTAACATTATAACCCTACTAACTGGGAATACGTTGCAGCTTCTTTCATAGATGTATACGAAAAAGTAAATATTTGATAATACGTGGAGACAAAAACGCCAAAGAAATAAACGAAATGGTTTTTAACACAGCAAAAATCCTCTACCAGAAATCAAATCTCACCAAGAATTAAAATGTACAATGTATCAACATAACCTCCAAGTGCCGTACTTGTCTCAATGCCAAGTACACGTCCTCTAACTTAAGAATTACAATCACTTAGATCGAACACCTAGAACAAAGCAGTATACGCCGATGTCTTGGCGATATAAGCTTGAGTTATGAGTTAAAGCCTTCATACTGAACAATTTTATCATGCGTATGTACATACAGTGGACAGCAAAAGTCTTAGCATGGCAATATATTTTAACAATTTCATGAATTTTAGCCAAAAGCTTGTAAAAAAATTTATATTTTTTTATATTTATTTTATTAATTTATTTCTGTTTTATTATAAAACAAACAATTTTTTAATGTTTTTCATAAAACAAGAGAAAAATAAGGAAAAGGTTCAGCTGACTCCATAGGTACCCCCAAGGAGAACCCTGAGTAAATTTAAAATTCAAAGGCCTAATATGTGAAAATGTTATCGCTTGTATTTAGTAGAATAATTGACCCTTAAAGTCAAGCACTCCATTTAACCCATTTGGAATTGAATATACAAGTTTTGTTTAGTGTTTTCTGGTAGCACCATGAGCAAGTTTTTCGGTTGGTTTTTGTTTGAGGTTTAGCGATTACGTAACCGTTCTTTCAAATGTCCTCCTAAATACTCTCTTGAAGACATATCGAGACTTTGTGCAAGAGTATTAAGCCTGTGGGGACTTTTTGGTTGTCAAAATATATTGCCGTACTAAGACTTTTGCTGTCCACTGTACATATTTTTAAAGTGTAACGCCGGCTTTATGATTATCACGTATCAACAACACAGTACCTACTACGCACGGCGACTACATTGACACATAAAAGTCATAACCGAACCAAATTTTTTGATCACTCTTCGAATAGTTGACACATTAGGTGCACTTGCTCTGCAGAAAACTCTTTGCATTTCCAATTTTTTTTCACTCTCATAACGCTTTATTCTTTCATAAGGCGATCTATTCTAAATAATCGGAATCAACTTTTCAGTCTTGTTTTTATGTATTTGATCGAATATAGTTTCTCCGTTTATTATGTATTTTGATCCTTACTGTACGCAATGGTCTGAGAGAGATGACGACTGGTTATATCCTTGTAAAATTAAGTTAAAGTACCTTTTATATAATTATAAATAAAAGGGGTTTTTTCACTTAATGAATGTAATTTTCTTTTATGGAGGAAAATAAGACCAAAGAAAATGAAAGCAATTAAGAATATTGGTTTTTTATTACTCTTTAGGTTATTTAAGTAATTTGATGGACAAAGGGTGAGAGGCGATTGAATGTATTGTGGTACAATTTAATGCGTTTCTTTATGGGTTTTTGAGTCTATAAATGATTTAAAAGCTTTTAATATAGTGTTAGTCAGTTTAATATTGGTTATGGTTTTTATGTCATGCTGATAATGAGCAGATTTTTTCAAAGACTTAATAATATTGATTTTTTTGTGTTCTGATAAATTAATAAAATTACAATTTACACTGGCTCAAAATTCAGTCAGCCTTGTGTAAAGACGCGGTGCGTGTGAAGAAAATAATCGTGGTTTGAAGAACTTCGATGTAAAGATCTAACGAACAATTGTTAGTGCTTACGCAGAAGAGTGTAAAGAAGAATAGCAAACAAAGAAAATTGTTGTTGTTTACATCAAGTTGCGAACAGTGGCACACAGAATTATGCGAACAATTTGCAAAAACGTAACAATATTTCAATTAACAGAAAAAAATTTATGTTTTAACCGGAGTATAAATATTGAATGTAAAATAGAGCGTTGTGGAAGATTATGTTTTCCAGAGTTTCAGTCAGGGATCGGTACAAACTAGAATTAAAAGATTAATTAGGTGGTTGATGTACTCATTTCATTCCTGGCTGAACTAACTAATGTATATTTGTATTTATCAGAAAATTTGTACTCATCAAGCTAAGAGATTGGCGTGTAATCTCAGTGAGTTTTTATTATTTTGTGAAATTGGTGCCCTGATAGTCTAGTGGGTAATGTGCTAGACTATTAGTGAGGGGGTAGTGGGTTCGATTCCCACCAGAGACTATGTATGGTCTGTGACACTACACCGAGTTACTCAGCTCGCATATAATAAAAATATAAGTTTTAATTTTATTGTAATAAATATTTAAATAAATAAATAAGTAATTCTATGTCAAAATAAATAAGTTCATTTTTACTGAGACATTCTTTATATTGTATTAAATTCACTTCTTTTTTTTAGAAAAAATCAATACGATGATTTCTATTTATATTTTAAGTTTTCATTCTGACAATTTACAGTTCATTCTCATAACATAGAAACATGTATCCCAATTGGTAAAAAGCTTATAATTCTCTAAATGAAGCTATTTATAATGAAGAAGACAAAATATCCAAAAATAGTTTTTAAATGCAAAATAAAAAGAAGATTTGGAAGGAAATGGTTTTAAGCTACAACTTATGTATCGATTCAAATTTTCTTATGTTTCTTAATTTAAATTCTTTTGAGTTTTTTTGGATTACATTTTGCTAGCAGAGCCAATCACTCAAATGTAGAAACCATTTAATCATGCACTTCTCTATGTGAAGCTAAATACACAACAGAAAGCGGATAAAAATTTAATTTACGGAAAGCTGATATAGGATGAAATAATAATCCTACTCATACTTTTGTAAGTAAAATTATCTCAGCTATGTTTAGTATACGTACCTATAAGCAATAAAAATTCAACTTAAATTGTTACATTGTATGTCGTCTTCTTCTTAAATGTTAAAGATAATCTTCGCGTTTAAAAGGTTTAAAACAGGAGCAACCATTTTTTTTTTAAATTAAATGGTAGTCTTCTGGCAAGAACTATGAGAATAAAATTTCTTGAAAAGTTTTTAAAAAAATCTGTTGCTAGAAATCAGGTCCCGAAGCTGATGGGTAAAACTAACATATATCGGGTGCCCGAATGGTGTAGTGTGTTGAACTTCAAGTGGCGAGTCTGTAAGTTCGTTTCTGGATGTTTGTGACATTATAAATTATGAACCATAATATAAAAAAGAAAGTGAGAATCATTATAAAGTAATTCTAGGGAATATTATTATCAGGGGGAATAAAATTGATTTTGTTGAATCTGCATCCAATCTCTGTATTATCTTTAACGGTCGGCTAACGTGGTCTAGTCACATTAATGTCATCGTTGGTAAAGTTTACGGTATGCTTAGAAACGTATGGGTTGTTATAGATTCGACTCCCTTTACCATACGTATGCAACTGGCTAAAACCTATTTGATTCCTGTTCTCTTATACGGATCTGAAATTTTCACAAACTGTGATACTGATGATAAGCGGAAACTCAACTTGCCTTATAATAATATAGCCAGATATGTATTTATTAAGGGGTGTCGAGATCATATATCTCAATTTTCTTACCAGATATTTGGAGTTAATTTTGATAGTCTTTTAAATTTTAAATGCCTCATTCTCCTCCATAAGATTATTACTTTAAAGCAGCCAGTATACTTATTTAGTAGAATTACATTTGCTAGATCCAACAGACATAGGACTCTTTTGTCACAACGCCAGTTTTTGATATACACCATCAGTCTTTGGAATACTTTACCTAATTATATTCAAAACATAGGCAATGCAATTATGTTCAAGAAGGAGTTGTACAATTTATTTAAGTTGTCTTTAACATATTTTAATTATTTTGTTCATTTTTACTTTCTATTCTAATTAGCGATTTTTTCAATTTTCATTTTCCTAACTTAGTCTTTAAATTTTTATTGATTCTCTATTTATATATTTTTCTTTGTTTGTGTATATTTCTTGATATTGGTACATACTGTTATTCGTATTTTTCCTACTATATTTTTTAACTATATTTTCTTTTTTATCCTAAATTTTTCTTCGATTGCTATATTTTCTGATATTATAACTTGTTCTAATTCATTTCTAATTCTACATTATTCCTTATATTTTTTTTACTTATTTTATCAATGATTTTTTATTACTTTTTTGGTGAACTCCCATAGCACTCTCATTTGTAAGATTAATATCTTGTTGTGCTATGATTAATATTAAACAAATAAATAAATAAATAAAAAACAAACAAAAATAAAATATAAAGTGAGGAATGTTTTACGCTGGTCATAAAAAAATAAACAAAATAAATTTGTAGCACATTATACTCCATTTTCCTTCCACTTATAACTATGTTTCCTGTATTTCAATACAATGGACTGCCTGAATAGTCTCCTGATTGCTGAGATAAAAAAAAATTGGGTGGTATAACAAGCTGGCTTGTAATTCTCAATAAAGGGCAGGAATGACTACTCCTATGTTTTGATTTGTATGGATGTAAATCAAAATCAAATTCCCATTACGTTTAAAATTGCTTAGAAGTATTCACATTACAGGAGTATATTTTTACTAGTACCGTTATTGCTATTTTAGGATACAAATATTACTACGAAAATGGAAATGGTGTTATCGTTTATTATTAAAATGATAAACAAAAGCTACAAAAACAATTGACTTGTTTACATGATCAACGAATAAACAAATATATAGCATCAACATCAGTACAAAAAAAGGGATAAACAAGTAAGCAAACAGGCAACAACAACACTGCAAGGACAAACGTAAACAAAATACACAAACAACAATAACGTAAACAACATGTTTACATTTATGGAGATTTCGCGAAGGCAAAGTCACTATCCTTCAAGAGCATCCCTCAGACTCTTTACCCTGCTATATAAAAGGCAAGACAAAGCAGGTAAAGGATCAGAAAGAATTCAGCCATTCTTGTGTGAAGACGCGTTGCGTGTGAAGAGAATAATCGTGGTTTGAAGATGTCGCGGAAGAATGTAAGTTTAGAGGACGTGTACTTGTCAATTTAGACAAGTACAGTGGCCGGAGGTCGAATTGACCCATTGTAGTAGAATGATAACAAATAACACTGATTTGTTCGAACAATAAAAAATTTTTTTTAAAGCTAAACATAAATTAATTTTTATTTACAATCTACGCAATCATATTTTAAACGTTTTTAAAAGGGTAAAAACGTAACAATATTAAAGATTCCAAAGAAATGTAAACCTGACTGAAGTCATGTACTAGAGGATAGTAAGCTGATTTTAAATGCACTTGACAAACGACTGTTTGGTAGTTCTGCGACAGCTTTCACAATGAAATTTATAACATTATTAGTCTGTGCATATTCCATTATACCTTGAGAAGGCATTCGAAACTCTTAACCATTCTGTTATGGACTGCATATCGCACTTGTATTCTAGTACAGGATGGCAACTTGGGTATGAGGATGATAATAACGTCAATTTAAAGATAGGAAGAGCTTAATGAAATAACTTTTACAAGCGAAGATATTGCATTACCTGCAAAATAAATAATTTTGTTTTTGCATCTAATGCCTTATTTTAAATTTGTGAGCAGTTCACACATAAAAATATACATTTAAAAGGAGTATACGATATTATCCTTGTTACCTATATTCACTTGTTTGCTTCTTTTACGAAATACAAAATTTACAATTTTTAAACTTCGTTCCTATATTCTGACACCCACAGCGATACCGCCAACCACAACCTCTCACAACACACAACCAACCGTTTGCTACAGGATAAACTGCAAAACCATACTAAAACTGTCATTTTACTTTTGATAGTTCCTACACTCGTTTAATTATAAACTTTTTTTCTTGCTAACCATGACAAGGCATGGTCCAGGGTCCATGGATAGTAACATTGTTCAAAAATATAAACAGTTTTGAATGAAAACCTGCCAACAACTACAGCCAAAACTCAAACGAATACATTAATCTGAATGTGTGTGTATACTATAAGCATTTATATCAAATACACACACAAATGAAAGAGTTTTAATTAATTTTTGGTTAATGAAATTTTAGGGCCATTATTACAGCTTCTCGTTAAAGTTGGGTTTAGTTAAAGGTAATTTTAGTTAAAGTGATCTTTAAAGTCACATTTAACTTATTTTTGTTATTACAACTTACAGATAAACTAGAGTTAACTTATTCAAAAATATGGTAGTGCCGGAGAAAGGTCGATAACACTGCTCAATTAAATAAGTTCTTTTAAAACGCACTAGCAACGATGGGTTTCGTTTTTTTTTTTGTTGTTGTTGTATATGCTCTTTTTGTTTATATTTGAAGTTGCCATATTGAAAATAAATATATAATATGGGAAGTTCAAACGTAAACTTAACTTTAAAAGTTACCAGTAGGATGATCTTCCATTTAGCTTAATGCTCACTTCTACATTATCGTCCACTTATAATAATGAAAAAACAATTTATCTGCCCGTTAAAATCCTCCCTTTAGTTAACTGCAAGTTGTAATAATGGCCCTTAGTGTATCAACAGATGGCGATAACCTGATTACTGTCATTATACTATTTGATGCTGTGGCATTCTGAAAATATTGATTTACAAGATTGAAAGGTGTGGCACATAAACGATATTACTTGCTGAACTAAGATAAAAGTAGAAACACACAGCGTTATGTTTGTGACAACAAAAATTTGTTGGTGTTAAGTGTGAATATGAATAACTCCCATACCTGGCAAAATAGATACGATTGACAAAGGAAACGGAGGGGCACAAATTGAAATGGAAATAAAATTGTTGTTCATTCTATTTGATGATTTTAAAAAGAGATTAGTTGGTAGTGTAACTTAAAAACTAGTTCATTACGTTAGACGGCACCACTCGCTTATGCATTGTTTCATGTCAGTGATGTATTCATCATTTACAAGAGTTGGCAAAATCAGTCACTTATTAAACATGAAATTTCGGCTCTAACCCAAGGAAAAATATTTCTTTAGCGACTTCCTCTAGGCAGTTTTCTAGCAAAAATCCTAAGAGTAAATAAAATTGCCATGAACATTTCTCGAAAAACTCGAGTTTGAAATTGACTTTAACTGTATATTTAAAATACTTACGTATAAAATTAGCACACACAGCCTAAATGGTGTGAGTAGGTAGGTAATAATCCTGACTGCAGGAAAGCAGTCGGCACATTTTGGTTTAGTTGTGCACATCATAATTTTGTCATGCAAGTCTTCGTTTGCATGTGAATTTATACCGTGCGCCAGTTCTGTCAAAGACAAACAGCAAAAAAAAAGGTTTGAGGACTATAAATTTAAAACATTTATCGTTCAATGAATTGAAGTCGCCGTAGCCTAGTAGGTAGTGTGTTGTCTTATTAGACGTAAGGGCAAGGTAATATATACTATTATATTATATATATATATTATTATATATATATATTATATTTCATATATTATATTTCAAATATATATTATTATATATATATATTATATTTCATATTTCGTTTTAATGTCTGGTCTGGGGTTGACGGTATATCATGGTGCGAGCAATTTGTTGTTTAGAGGTAATGCCTACATCTTGCTGATTATATACTTAGACGGTGACTACTAGTTTCAAAGAACAGCAGAATCTCTATTTAAATATTCAACAATCTCGGATTATTAACCACTTTAGGCCTGAAATTAGTGGAAATGTATTTTTATGTTTTTATTTTAATTTAATAAAAATGTTAACATAAAAAAGACAGTTTTAAGATCATACCGAAATACATATGTTTTTGTGATATTTGAGCTGAGGAATAGTGCAGTTACTTTTCAACAATTTTCTTATTTCACTTACGTTCCCATCAAATCTTCAAGTGTCAGACTGATGTTCCTATTACCTATCACATCATTACTTAAATTATAAAAATGTCTCTGATTGCCGCTGTGTGAGTTTGTAATTCTTTTACGACATTGTAATTCTTTAAGACATGCTATGGTCTTATATGGACAGCTGTAAATTTCTTTCTTTATTACATTTTACTTATTGCCGAACATTTTTGACAATTTTTCACTTAAAGTAGCCAATATAATTTATTTGACAATTTCTTTAATTCTCTGTTACCGCCTAAAGAGACAACCTTGATGTTTTTGTGATTCTGTTGAATCCTTAAAATAATACTTAATAATCTTTGACGTGCTCCCTTTTTATATTTTTGCCAAAGGAGTATATTTTTAGCCGGCTTTAACATTAAAAGTATAACTGTCAGCGACTGCTGAGTGAAATTGGCCTAGAAAATAATTTTTCTTCACACAATTTTTTCTTTTCGGTTGCAATAACAACAACATCTAATAATGAAATACTTAGTGTGCTTGTGTCTTACCACGGGTTGTGTTGATTAAAGAGAGAAATATGGCTACAAAAAAATATATTGCTACGAAAATGGAAATGGTTTAACATCGTTTAACATTAAAATGAGCAAAAGCTACTTCAAACAAATACAACGAACTTGTTATAAGTAAACCAACAACATCAGTATGAAAGAAAAGGGTATACATAAGTAAGCGAGAAAGGAACAACGAACAATGTGAACAAAATACACAAACAACAATGATGTCGCGATAGAGTTCTCGAATAAGCGAAATCAAGAACGCTCGATTTCAAGAACCTTCAAGACAAAGCAGGCAAGTAATAGTAAGAATTTAGTCAGTCTTGTGTGAAGATACGTAGCTTGTGAAGAAAACAGTCATGGTTTCAAAATCGTCGTTGAAATGATCTGCGTTGTAAGAAAAGAAGAATAGCGAACTAAGCCAAATTGTTGTTGTATCATCAAGTTGTGAACAGTGGCACACAAGAGTAGTGCGAACAATAAAGAGTTTAATTGAATCTAAACACCAATTTATTTTTATTTTGTTTGCAATCAACGAACTCAAATTCTGAATGTTTTTAAAACGGTAAAAACGTAACAATATTTTTGTATCTACAAATGAAAATGTTCGTTGTAAATAATAACGTAGCACATGATAAAATTCATTTAACTTAATATTACAATAGCAATTTTATGAAGAAAGAACAAAATATAAAAATTAATTAATATATCACCAAATAAGAGTCTAGTAATTCAATTTATTTGAACCAACAAGTCGAAAAAAATTATGATACATTTTTAATTATTTTTTTTTAACTTGTTAAGATATGTTTTAAACCCAATGGTGTTTAAACCAATGTTATTTAGTAATATTTTTAGTAAATTTGCTTATTATTGTAAGATACAGAGCAAATAAAGGGAAAAAATTTCTAAAATTTAGCTGCAGTAAAACAACAATGATGTTAACACGGATTGAGAAAGGTTACTGAAGGCGACCAGCACAAAAACAAGAAAGCAAAACTTAAAACAAAAAGCTGTCAACTGCATGCGTCGTAATTTAAAAACAATTAAAACTTTACGTTTGTACGATATACAAAATATGTAAAGCGTTGAGTTTATACTGGTATTAATAAACGTTTTATTTAACCATTCCGTTTTAAAACAAATATATGCTGAACTTCCTGAAAATTGTTTTAATTTCGAAAATATCTTTTGCATTCATGCATATCTGTTGATTTCCTGTTTTTATGCCTGTGCCCAAACAACCTTTTTTTCATGAACAATATTTTGAAGTTACAATAAATCTTATGATGACCTGAGTCACATTCGTTATATTGCTTAAAAGTAAATTTCTACAATAGAATTTAACAAGTAATAGTATAAATTATGGTGTAGCTATACTGCTTTGTAAATTTGGTCAAACAGACATATCTGACAGATTTTGCATGATTTTGTGTGGTGGACTATGGACGTAGCTAATGTTTTACAAATCTCGGCGTTCTTCTTTTGTTTATTCCGGAAAGTTTATTGGTGAAAAAATCGATTTATATTTTATGGAAGGTTGGCGATGACCGTGGCCAATTTTAATAAAATCCAATTTTATTTTTCTCATTTTAATAATAGATTGTTGTGGTATAACTTTCATTGATTCCTTAAAGGAAGAGGTCCCACTTAGGCCAGCATTTGGTCCCATTGTAATACCACAATTAGTCCCAGGGGTCAAGCATTCCCTGAAGAAAACCATTCCGGGTCCAAAATAAATCTTGCTATTGCAGCAATTTTTATATTAGACAGCTCGATCAAGGAGATCAGAAAATGAGATGCCAGAAAAACGGTATCTTAACGACAAGAGCAGGGCTTTGGCAAATGAGGTGAAAGACAGTCTCTTCCTACCCCGCAGACCCACAGATCGTGCAGAAGTCATACCCGCAAGTATTTCGGCGTACTTACCAAAAGGATAGTGTGCCGAACAATTCTTCGTTGTTCTATGGATGGCAATACGATTTAAAGACAGAAGTGAGTCAGTCCTCCTTCTGTCCATGAGTGAAAGGATATCAGTGTTATACTATGTTCAGATATGCACTTTTATTGAGGCAATATTAGGTTAATTGAGTATAATATTTTAAGTGTTCAGGCTAATAATAAGCACAGTTCAGCTGCTTATTCAATATTCATTAGACAGCTGGTAAACAAAACAGCTGGTTCTTTCAACAATATTGTTTATATCTTGTTTTGTTGTTTTTTCCTTTTAATTTGTCGTTGTTGAGTTGTCAAATATCAACAAAAAGTGTTCGGTTAATTGTAATATGCTCACTGAACATACTTATGATAGTGCTGCATTTTAAGTCTTACTCAATATTAAATTGATATTAATTGAAATTTTATGTGAAATATTGAGCTCAATAATGGCTTTTATTGCGATATACTCTATAAACGTGCATATGTTTGGGTGTGGGTGTTTTTTTTATAGCTATGCGAGCTAAAGGCTGGGAATCTTCAAAAGACATTGTTAGCTCGGGCTAGGCAATGTGCACGCAAGACTTACTCTCGCATACGTACCAAACCCAACCTAGTTCGTCACACTTCCATTAACTCGCCCCCCGGGACCTTAATCAAGTATTACATCGGGGGAGGTAAAGATTCAGCGAGTGCTGCTATCCATTTTTGCTGTTCTTGCTCTCTCTATTATCCTCTGATGTACTAGAACTAGACTTCGCGAATAAACATACCGTGTTCCAGTTTTCGCACGATGCTTGCATCAGGTTAACCACGTTATCGGGAGTCACTTGGGATCCGATCGTCCTCTCCAGGAAATTTCGTCGGTATTCGTAGCGCGGGAAAGTAAAGAATATATGCTCTGCTATTTCGCTTGTATTTAGACATGATGGACACGCTTCATCCACGTCATGCTCATACTTGTAGATGTATGTCCTATATCAATCGTGGACCGGGTTGTAACATTTTAAGACTGTCGGCCTTTGAATTTTAAATTTACTCTGAGTTATCGTTGGGGATACCTACATTTTTGCAATGCAAAAATATGGAGTTACCAGAAACTTTTCTTTAATTTTCTTTTGGTTTGTGAGAAACTTTAAAAATGTTTTTGTTCTAAAAGAAAACGAAAATAAATTAAGAGAATAAAATAAAAACATAAATATTTTTACATATTAATGCTTAAAATTCATGAAATTTTCAATAAATATATACCAAACTTTTGCTGTATTTTGCTCCCATAGCACTCTCATTTGTAAGATTAATATCTTGTTGTGCTATGATTAATATTAAACAAATAAATAAATAAATAAAAAACAAACAAAAATAAAATATAAAGTGAGGAATGTTTTACGCTGGTCATAAAAAAATAAACAAAATAAATTTGTAGCACATTATACTCCATTTTCCTTCCACTTATAACTATGTTTCCTGTATTTCAATACAATGGACTGCCTGAATAGTCTCCTGATTGCTGAGATAAAAAAAAATTGGGTGGTATAACAAGCTGGCTTGTAATTCTCAATAAAGGGCAGGAATGACTACTCCTATGTTTTGATTTGTATGGATGTAAATCAAAATCAAATTCCCATTACGTTTAAAATTGCTTAGAAGTATTCACATTACAGGAGTATATTTTTACTAGTACCGTTATTGCTATTTTAGGATACAAATATTACTACGAAAATGGAAATGGTGTTATCGTTTATTATTAAAATGATAAACAAAAGCTACAAAAACAATTGACTTGTTTACATGATCAACGAATAAACAAATATATAGCATCAACATCAGTACAAAAAAAGGGATAAACAAGTAAGCAAACAGGCAACAACAACACTGCAAGGACAAACGTAAACAAAATACACAAACAACAATAACGTAAACAACATGTTTACATTTATGGAGATTTCGCGAAGGCAAAGTCACTATCCTTCAAGAGCATCCCTCAGACTCTTTACCCTGCTATATAAAAGGCAAGACAAAGCAGGTAAAGGATCAGAAAGAATTCAGTCATTCTTGTGTGAAGACGCGTTGCGTGTGAAGAGAATAATCGTGGCTTGAAGATGTCGCGGAAGAATGTAAGTTTAGAGGACGTGTACTTGTCAATTTAGACAAGTACAGTGGCCGGAGGTCGAATTGACCCATTGTAGTAGAATGATAACAAATAACACGGATTTGTTCGAACAATAAAAATTTTTTTTTAAAGCTAAACATAAATTAATTTTTATTTACAATCTACGCAATCATATTTTAAACGTTTTTAAAAGGGTAAAAACGTAACAATATTAAAGATTCCAAAGAAATGTAAACCTGACTGAAGTCATGTACTAGAGGATAGTAAGCTGATTTTAAATGCACTTGACAAACGACTGTTTGGTAGTTCTGCGACAGCTTTCACAATGAAATTTATAACATTATTAGTCTGTGCATATTCCATTCCACCTTGAGAAGGCATTCGAAACTCTTAACCATTCTGTTATGGACTGCATATCGCACTTGTATTCTAGTACAGGATGGCAACTTGGGTATGAGGATGATAATTGGTACCTTACTTCAAGGATAATTTAAATCTGGTATTAAAGGCTTTTATTATAAAAAGGTTGATGATTACATACATACATAATTGGTCATTACAATTCTTCAGTCAGAATTATGGACCTAGTTTATCATACCATATGTTGTGTGTGTTAATTTTTTACATAAGTGACGGGACCTAGAGTTTAAAGTCGACTCCGAACGACAGATTTTTGAGAAACTTTTCATGGCAATTTTATTAGCTCTCAGAGTTTTTGCAGCAGAAATCCGCTGAGAGGAAGTCACCGAAGAAATATTTTTTTCATATTTTCATATTTGATGTCTGACCTGGGGTTTGAACCATGGCCTTATGTCTAATAAGCCAACACACTACCTACTAGACTACGGCGACTTCTAGTCCTGAATTGAATAATATAGCAACCAACGACATATGGATTCAACAGCACGGCACTACGTGCAACGTATCCATATAACGAGGAGATATTGCGTTAACCTGCTTCTTGTCGGGGTTTCTTAAATCGGGCGTGCGAATAAATCACAACCCATGGTGATCGTCAAAGAGAACATAACTCAAACCATTGCTAAATTCATTTTAAGTTTTGTGCCAGCGTCATGGAAATTTGATATTTCAGATGCTCTTTAACCAGAGTAGCAGTGGCGGTACCTGAAATATGATATTTTTTACACATAATAACGTCAATTTAAAGATAGGAAGAGCTTAATGAAATAACTTTTACAAGCGAAGATATTGCATTACCTGCAAAATAAATAATTTTGTTTTTGCATCTAATGCCTTATTTTAAATTTGTGAGCAGTTCACACATAAAAATATACATTTAAAAGGAGTATACGATATTATCCTTGTTACCTATATTCACTTGTTTGCTTCTTTTACGAAATACAAAATTTACAATTTTTAAACTTCGTTCCTATATTCTGACACCCACAGCGATACCGCCAACCACAACCTCTCACAACACACAACCAACCGTTTGCTACAGGATAAACTGCAAAACCATACTAAAACTGTCATCTTACTTTTGATAGTTCCTACACTCGTTTAATTATAAACTTTTTTTCTTGCTAACCATGACAAGGCATGGTCCAGGGTCCATGGATAGTAACATTGTTCAAAAATATAAACAGTTTTGAATGAAAACCTGCCAACAACTACAGCCAAAACTCAAACGAATACATTAATCTGAATGTGTGTGTATACTATAAGCATTTATATCAAATACACACACAAATGAAAGAGTTTTAATTAATTTTTGGTTAATGAAATTTTAGGGCCATTATTACAGCTTCTCGTTAAAGTTGGGTTTAGTTAAAGGTAATTTTAGTTAAAGTGATCTTTAAAGTCACATTTAACTTATTTTTGTTATTACAACTTACAGATAAACTAGAGTTAACTTATTCAAAAATATGGTAGTGCCGGAGAAAGGTCGATAACACTGCTCAATTAAATAAGTTCTTTTAAAACGCACTAGCAACGATGGGTTTCGTTTTTTTTTTTGTTGTTGTTGTATATGCTCTTTTTGTTTATATTTGAAGTTGCCATATTGAAAATAAATATATAATATGGGAAGTTCAAACGTAAACTTAACTTTAAAAGTTACCAGTAGGATGATCTTCCATTTAGCTTAATGCTCACTTCTACATTATCGTCCACTTATAATAATGAAAAAACAATTTATCTGCCCGTTAAAATCCTCCCTTTAGTTAACTGCAAGTTGTAATAATGGCCCTTAGTGTATCAACAGATGGCGATAACCTGATTACTGTCATTATACTATTTGATGCTGTGGCATTCTGAAAATATTGATTTACAAGATTGAAAGGTGTGGCACATAAACGATATTACTTGCTGAACTAAGATAAAAGTAGAAACACACAGCGTTATGTTTGTGACAACAAAAATTTGTTGGTGTTAAGTGTGAATATGAATAACTCCCATACCTGGCAAAATAGATACGATTGACAAAGGAAACGGAGGGGCACAAATTGAAATGGAAATAAAATTGTTGTTCATTCTATTTGATGATTTTAAAAAGAGATTAGTTGGTAGTGTAACTTAAAAACTAGTTCATTACGTTAGACGGCACCACTCGCTTATGCATTGTTTCATGTCAGTGATGTATTCATCATTTACAAGAGTTGGCAAAATCAGTCACTTATTAAACATGAAATTTCGGCTCTAACCCAAGGAAAAATATTTCTTTAGCGACTTCCTCTAGGCAGTTTTCTAGCAAAAATCCTAAGAGTAAATAAAATTGCCATGAACATTTCTCGAAAAACTCGAGTTTGAAATTGACTTTAACTGTATATTTAAAATACTTACGTATAAAATTAGCACACACAGCCTAAATGGTGTGAGTAGGTAGGTAATAATCCTGACTGCAGGAAAGCAGTCGGCACATTTTGGTTTAGTTGTGCACATCATAATTTTGTCATGCAAGTCTTCGTTTGCATGTGAATTTATACCGTGCGCCAGTTCTGTCAAAGACAAACAGCAAAAAAAAAGGTTTGAGGACTATAAATTTAAAACATTTATCGTTCAATGAATTGAAGTCGCCGTAGCCTAGTAGGTAGTGTGTTGTCTTATTAGACGTAAGGGCAAGGTAATATATACTATTATATTATATATATATATTATTATATATATATATTATATTTCATATATTATATTTCAAATATATATTATTATATATATATATTATATTTCATATTTCGTTTTAATGTCTGGTCTGGGGTTGACGGTATATCATGGTGCGAGCAATTTGTTGTTTAGAGGTAATGCCTACATCTTGCTGATTATATACTTAGACGGTGACTACTAGTTTCAAAGAACAGCAGAATCTCTATTTAAATATTCAACAATCTCGGATTATTAACCACTTTAGGCCTGAAATTAGTGGAAATGTATTTTTATGTTTTTATTTTAATTTAATAAAAATGTTAACATAAAAAAGACAGTTTTAAGATCATACCGAAATACATATGTTTTTGTGATATTTGAGCTGAGGAATAGTGCAGTTACTTTTCAACAATTTTCTTATTTCACTTACGTTCCCATCAAATCTTCAAGTGTCAGACTGATGTTCCTATTACCTATCACATCATTACTTAAATTATAAAAATGTCTCTGATAGCCGCTGTGTGAGTTTGTAATTCTTTTACGACATTGTAATTCTTTAAGACATGCTATGGTCTTATATGGACAGCTGTAAATTTCTTTCTTTATTACATTTTACTTATTGCCGAACATTTTTGACAATTTTTCACTTAAAGTAGCCAATATAATTTATTTGACAATTTCTTTAATTCTCTGTTACCGCCTAAAGAGACAACCTTGATGTTTTTGTGATTCTGTTGAATCCTTAAAATAATACTTAATAATCTTTGACGTGCTCCCTTTTTATATTTTTGCCAAAGGAGTATATTTTTAGCCGGCTTTAACATTAAAAGTATAACTGTCAGCGACTGCTGAGTGAAATTGGCCTAGAAAATAATTTTTCTTCACACAATTTTTTCTTTTCGGTTGCAATAACAACAACATCTAATAATGAAATACTTAGTGTGCTTGTGTCTTACCACGGGTTGTGTTGATTAAAGAGAGAAATATGGCTACAAAAAAATATATTGCTACGAAAATGGAAATGGTTTAACATCGTTTAACATTAAAATGAGCAAAAGCTACTTCAAACAAATACAACGAACTTGTTATAAGTAAACCAACAACATCAGTATGAAAGAAAAGGGTATACATAAGTAAGCGAGAAAGGAACAACGAACAATGTGAACAAAATACACAAACAACAATGATGTCGCGATAGAGTTCTCGAATAAGCGAAATCAAGAACGCTCGATTTCAAGAACCTTCAAGACAAAGCAGGCAAGTAATAGTAAGAATTTAGTCAGTCTTGTGTGAAGATACGTAGCTTGTGAAGAAAACAGTCATGGTTTAAAAATCGTCGTTGAAATGATCTGCGTTGTAAGAAAAGAAGAATAGCGAACTAAGCCAAATTGTTGTTGTATCATCAAGTTGTGAACAGTGGCACACAAGAGTAGTGCGAACAATAAAGAGTTTAATTGAATCTAAACACCAATTTATTTTTATTTTGTTTGCAATCAACGAACTCAAATTCTGAATGTTTTTAAAACGGTAAAAACGTAACAATATTTTTGTATCTACAAATGAAAATGTTCGTTGTAAATAATAACGTAGCACATGATAAAATTCATTTAACTTAATATTACAATAGCAATTTTATGAAGAAAGAACAAAATATAAAAATTAATTAATATATCACCAAATAAGAGTCTAGTAATTCAATTTATTTGAACCAACAAGTCGAAAAAAATTATGATACATTTTTAATTATTTTTTTTTTAACTTGTTAAGATATGTTTTAAACCCAATGGTGTTTAAACCAATGTTATTTAGTAATATTTTTAGTAAATTTGCTTATTATTGTAAGATACAGAGCAAATAAAGGGAAAAAATTTCTAAAATTTAGCTGCAGTAAAACAACAATGATGTTAACACGGATTGAGAAAGGTTACTGAAGGCGACCAGCACAAAAACAAGAAAGCAAAACTTAAGACAAAAAGCTGTCAACTGCATGCGTCGTAATTTAAAAACAATTAAAACTTTACGTTTGTACGATATACAAAATATGTAAAGCGTTGAGTTTATACTGGTATTAATAAACGTGTTATTTAACCATTCCGTTTTAAAACAAATATATGCTGAACTTCCTGAAAATTGTTTTAATTTCGAAAATATCTTTTGCATTCATGCATATCTGTTGATTTCCTGTTTTTATGCCTGTGCCCAAACAACCTTTTTTTCATGAACAATATTTTGAAGTTACAATAAATCTTATGATGACCTGAGTCACATTCGTTATATTGCTTAAAATTAAATTTCTACAATAGAATTTAACGAGTAATAGTATAAATTATGGTGTAGCTATACTGCTTTGTAAATTTGGTCAAACAGACATATCTGACAGATTTTGCATGATTTTGTGTGGTGGACTATGGACGTAGCTAATGTTTTACAAATCTCGGCGTTCTTCTTTTGTTTATTCCGGAAAGTTTATTGGTGAAAAAATCGATTTATATTTTATGGAAGGTTGGCGATGACCGTGGCCAATTTTAATAAAATCCAATTTTATTTTTCTCATTTTAATAATAGATTGTTGTGGTATAACTTTCATTGATTCCTTAAAGGAAGAGGTCCCACTTAGGCCAGCATTTGGTCCCATTGTAATACCACAATTAGTCCCAGGGGTCAAGCATTCCCTGAAGAAAACCATTCCGGGTCCAAAATAAATCTTGCTATTGCAGCAATTTTTATATTAGACAGCTCGATCAAGGAGATCAGAAAATGAGATGCCAGAAAAACGGTATCTTAACGACAAGAGCAGGGCTTTGGCAAATGAGGTGAAAGACAGTCTCTTCCTACCCCGCAGACCCACAGATCGTGCAGAAGTCATACCCGCAAGTATTTCGGCGTACTTACCAAAAGGATAGTGTGCCGAACAATTCTTCGTTGTTCTATGGATGGCAATACGATTTAAAGACAGAAGTGAGTCAGTCCTCCTTCTGTCCATGAGTGAAAGGATATCAGTGTTATACTATGTTCAGATATGCACTTTTATTGAGGCAATATTAGGTTAATTGAGTATAATATTTTAAGTGTTCAGGCTAATAATAAGCACAGTTCAGCTGCTTATTCAATATTCATTAGACAGCTGGTAAACAAAACAGCTGGTTCTTTCAACAATATTGTTTATATCTTGTTTTGTTGTTTTTTCCTTTTAATTTGTCGTTGTTGAGTTGTCAAATATCAACAAAAAGTGTTCGGTTAATTGTAATATGCTCACTGAACATACTTATGATAGTGCTGCATTTTAAGTCTTACTCAATATTAAATTGATATTAATTGAAATTTTATGTGAAATATTGAGCTCAATAATGGCTTTTATTGCGATATACTCTATAAACGTGCATATGTTTGGGTGTGGGTGTGGGTGTTTTTTTTATAGCTATGCGAGCTAAAGGCTGGGAAACTTCAAAAGACATTGTTAGCTCGGGCTAGGCAATGTGCACGCAAGACTTACTCTCGCATACGTACTAAACCCAACCTAGTTCGTCACACTTCCATTAACTCGCCCCCCGGGACCTTAATCAATCGGGGGAGGTAAAGATTCAGCGAGTGCTGCTATCCATTTTTGCTGTTCTTGCTCTCTCTATTATCCTCTGATGTACTAGAACTAGACTTCGCGAATAAACATACCGTGTTCCAGTTTTCGCACGATGCTTGCATCAGGTTAACCACGTTATCGGGAGTCACTTGGGATCCGATCGTCCTCTCCAGGAAATTTCGTCGGTATTCGTAGCGCGGGCAAGTAAAGAATATATGCTCTGCTATTTCGCTTGTATTTAGACATGATGGACACGCTTCATCCACGTCATGCTCATACTTGTAGATGTATGTCCTATATCAATCGTGGACCGGGTTGTAACATTTTAAGACTGTCGGCCTTTGAATTTTAAATTTACTCTGAGTTATCGTTGGGGATACCTACATTTTTGCAATGCAAAAATATGGAGTTACCAGAAACTTTTCTTTAATTTTCTTTTGGTTTGTGAGAAACTTTAAAAATGTTTTTGTTCTAAAAGAAAACGAAAATAAATTAAGATAATAAAATAAAAACATAAATATTTTTACATATTAATGCTTAAAATAAATTAATAATTAAATTTTCAATAAATATATACCAAACTTTTGCTGTATACTATATACATGGTGCTTAAAGCGGAATGTAGATTACCATTCTTTTCCTGCTAAAACATAAACGAAAACAAAAATTATGCTTTAATCTCCGACTGTCTCGGTGGCTTATGCTGTTATTTCATTATTTCTGAATAGGGCACCAATAAATTAATACGGCTCAAAATGGCAAACATCAGAAATACAGTGAATTAATTACAATGGCTTCATATCACACATAATTTATAATTCGCTCGTTAAGTTATTAATGACAATTAATCTTATAATTATACAAGCATATGCGCTATCATATGTATATGGGGGTTGACGCATGAGGCGATTATGTCTATAAACGTGCTATTTTATTAACCCCTTACCCACCGAATATTTAAATGTATCAGAAGTAGTTGTAGTAACTCTATTTAACTTAAAAACTTATTATACATTATTTTGGTTTCGGCTTTCTCTTAAATTCTCTCATTTGCAATATTTTTTATTCAATTCATCAGTGAGTTTAGAGTACTGTAGCTATAATACATGTATTTTGCAATTTTAGGAAGGTTGTTTTATTAATTTTATTTAACACAAACAACGAATTAAATCGTAAGGAAAGAGGTTAATGGCGTCAGTTTGTTATTAAATCTCATACTTTTATGCTGTTTAATTTTCGCTTATTGGCGAAAGAGGTATATTATCCTATTATTATTATTAACTTAGTTTTTTAAAATAGATAATAATACTTTAAAATATACAAATTTACATATTTATAAGTTCTAAAAGGCAAGTCTAGTACGTGACATCTTTTAAGTCTATTGACCTCATCACTGGCATCTAGTAGGTTTATTGCAAGGACGTTCGAATGACGACTAAGTCTATTAAGATAGTGTGAACTATGTATATCTGTATATTTCAGTTTGGACTTTTGGTATAGACAGGTCTTTATGGATATTATCATTGGTGACAAACCAGGGCGAAGGGTTTTCGATTGGTAACGTGGCAAAATTTCAATATTGGAGTTGCTGGCAGTATCCCATAACTCTATTCCATACGTCCGTATAGGTTTTAAAATCGTTTTATAAAGTAATACCTTATTGTACAAACTTAATTCAGAATTACTACCCAGCAACCAGTACATGCGTTTTGTTTTACTATTAAGATGGTCTTTCTTTCCTTTTATATGATATTTCTATGTTAACCTTCTATCTAAGTGCATTCCAAGATATTTTACACAGTTCGAATTTGGAATTGGTTGTCCGTAAATATATATATCTGGACAATCGCCTTTTCTCAAAGCAAATGTGACATGGGTTGATTTTTCTGGATTGCTGCAAATATTCCACTTTTTAAACCATTTTGAAATAACGTCAACGTGCCTTTGTAACATCCTATAGGCTTCTGTGGAGTTATTATTGCACGATATTAGCACAGTGTCATAGCATATCTGAAGTATATATTGTATAAAGCGCAGGACCCAGTATACTACACTGAGGTATTCCTGCTTTAATGTCACAAATTTCATAGAAAGTGTTGTTTATCTTAACGTAGAAGTAACGATCCATAATGTAAGGTTTCAGCACTAAATAAAAAGGTGCTAGGTGCATACCCTATCAAATGCTTGCTTAACATCCAAAAATATCGCTGAGCAGTATTATTTCGTAATGAAAGTCACCGTAGTCTAGTAGGTAGTGTATTGGCTTATTAGACGTAAAGCAAAGGTTCGATCACCAGGCCAGACATCAAAACAAAATACAAAAAGTATTTCTTCGGCGACTTCCTCTCAGCATATTTCTGGCAAAAACTCTGACAGTAAATAAAACTGCCATGAAAAGTTTCTCAAAAATCTGTCGTTCAGAGTCGACTTTAAGCTGTAGGTCCCACCACTCATGTATAAAAATTAACGCACACACCATAAGTAGTGTGAGAAACTAGGTCGTAATCCTGACTAAAGGGTTGTAATGACCTATTATGTATGTATGTATGTATGTATGTATGTAAATAGAAAATTTCGACATAGTAGATGTAAGTATAGTTTAATTATATTTTACACATAGGGTAAGTGCATCTTGTTATATATGGATACAGATGAATACAATTTAAAATTTAAACATTAGAATTTTAAAGTTTTGAATTTTCAATTTTTGATTCAGAGTATAGTGAAGGTGTCAAGGTATAAAATAATATAATGGAGAAATTATGGTTATTTTTTTAAGATTTGTATATGGTTTCTAGCCAAGCAATATGATTGGTGTATATAAAAAAAAACGAAACATTCTTTTGTGTTAAAAAAGCAAATCGTTATTTGTCAGATATGTGTTATTTCAGCTGGTCCTTCAAGGATTTCCAACTAAAGATTCGATTTTGATGTTTGATGTTTCAAAACATTTTTATTAGAATAACTTGAGCCAAAAAAATGCCAAATTTCTCTCGAGTGAATTGGCGCTATGTCTGCCTCAAATTGGAAAATTGGTTATTCAGTCGAGGTACTGGTGATATATAAAATTAACTCTTCCCAAAGAAGCAGACTAAGCTGATTCACTAATTCACTAAGATGTTTTATATTGCTTTAGCAAATTATTGTCATTTTATTTATATCAAAAACTTATTTATATTTCACTTATTAAATTAATAATTTTCTTTTCTTATAATAGAATTCTTCCTTTACTAAATGTATAGCACTTTACTTTAATTCCCCTTCAAGCTTTTGAAAGTTTTACAGACCAAGTTAAAAAGAACTTATGAAAGTCTGTACCTTTCGATCAAACCTGGGTTTTGTCTTAAATAAATAACGTGACGTTATATTTTTTTCTATATAAGCCATCACGTGATAATATCTGTTATATATGTATGTTCTCTTTTACTGTATAATATTCTTTTTTTTCATTATATTGAGAGTATATGGGTGTCCTTTTTTAAAAAGTAAAAAGAAGTGGGAGCATGTAAAAATAAAATACAAAAAAAAAATTATACATTGTTTTCTGTGAAAAAAATAGAGTAGTAGGACCTTGAAAGATTAAGTATAAGGGAATGTATGTCAACTACCATTATTTAAGCTTTTATTACTAATAATAATAAACAACTTGGGCAAGATCTGAGTGTTTATTAAAATGATGCATTCCAGATGTTGAACTATCCATGCATAGAATTTAAAATGTAAGTAAATATAAAAAAACGTTTTGTAAATGCATTCTTGAAATCAGCTCAAATGGAGTTGAATAAGATTCAGAGATAGGCTTGCATTGATATAACTATGCAAATGACGGTATAACCTATATCGGCGCTGGAAGCTGGAGAATGAGAACTGTGCCAAAAAAACAATCACGTATATTGTTATAAAGCGAAATAAAATCGATGTGGGTCAGGATAGGTTACACGGTGCGACAGTCAAAATACATCCAACAGATTGTGAGTTTTGTTGAGTAGAACACAAAAATATTTTTTTTATATTTCTCGAACACTCCAAACTTCTTTTATTTGACAAAAACGGTATTTTTAATCTTTTCGCGCAAAATTTTTGATTACACAAATATTTTTTAACCTATTTTCAAAATCCAAAGTGTTTTGAAAAGGAGAAAGATGAGCCTCTCTCCCCTTATGTTAAATGTTATTAGTTTTGATCAGGTAAACTTGGAAAAAAAAATTTTTCATATTTTTTCAAGTTTGTCCATTCATAGTAGCAAAGTTTAATTAAAAAATATGAAATAAGTGATGACATTATGAAAGTGCATTATCTTGTGTGTGAAGATATTGACACTTCGTTTGATAAAATCGAACAAAAATTACCGTAGTTATTATAAAAATGGTTTAACAGTCGTGTTCTTTTTTTGTATATGTCATCTTATCAAATGAACTTTGGGTTCAAAAATTTTAGATTCAAAAAGTTGTGATGGATCTTGATTGTTTGTCGCACAATGTGTCAATTTCACGTTTGCACGACTACCAGAAGTCGGCTAATATTTGTGTTTTTCGGAAATATTATTACATATTTATCTTTGCGCAGACATTGGCCAACTTCTGGTGGTCGCTCAAGTTATTACGCCTTTAAAAGTAAAAGAAAAATATCCTAATCATACAGAGAACTTACTAGCAAGCTGAGTACCCTATTAACAAAATTTGCCTTTAAAACAATATTCAATTGATATTTATGAAGTATATAAACGGAGCGACATCACACACAAATTAATGGTCTATTTAGTGAAATATTAATCATTAATCTGTTCTGTCATTAAAGTTAATTGCTGTGAATTTGTTATATAAAAACGGCCAGTGAAATAGAAAACTAACGGCTTAACTATTCACTAATCACAACAAAAACAAGACTTTAATGAATTTCCGTGAATTTATTCGCATTAAAATTGTTTTATATTTCAACTCTATGTACCCTTGCCTTAAAAATAAATTAAATACTAGTGACTGAAAGATTTTTGAAACGTTAAAAGAATAAATGGTATACAATGCTGGTGCTGAACAATTAATTTTAAATTAAATGTTGAAAGAATTCCTTAAAAATTCAATGAATCCTTGAATACATAATAATAATAATACATACCACTTATGTTGAGTGTGTTAATTTTATACGTGAATAGTGGGACCTACAGTTTAAAGTCGACTTCGAGCACAAAGGTTTGAGAAACTTTTCATGGCAATTTTATTTACTTTCAGAGTTCTTGCCAGAAATCTGCTGAGAGAGGAAGTCGCCGAAGAAATATTTTTTTTATAGTTTCGTTTTAATGTCTGGGATTTAAACCGAGGCCTTACGTCTAATAAGCCAACACACTACCAACTAGTCTACGGCGAATTCATAAATTCCTAAATAGTGATGTCAAATAGTGTTTGTATTTATCTGGCAGTTTACAGATTTACAGAATAGTCAGCATTTAAATGTTGAGTTGCATATGTCAACCGTTTCGGTTTTTGCTGTTGCTTTACCTCTACTACCATTGCAAGGCTCAATAGGAAGAAAGATTAAAATATACGTAATCAGTAACGAGGTACTTATTGAACTGCCTCGAATAACAATTTGAATTATTCTTTTCATATTTAATTTCATGTTTTTCTCACTAGTGGGAGGTTAATACATACCCACATAATCTGTCATTACAAACTTTCAGTCAAGATTACAACCCTGGCTTGTCACACCACTTAGGTTGTGCGTGTTAATTTTATACATGAGTGGCGGGATATACAGTCTACAGTCAACTCCGAACGACAAATATTTGAGAAACTTTTCATGGCAATTTTATTTACTCTCAGAGTTTTTGCCAGAAATCTACCGAGGAGAAGTCGCCGAAGAAATATTTTTTCATATTTCGTTTTGCTGGAGATGTCTGATCTGCGGTTTGAACCTTGGTATCACGTCTAATAAGCCAACACAACATGTGATTCGCCGACAAAAGTTTCCACAGGCTTGACGCTGTTCCACAAGTTCCGATATGATTCCATTCGAAATTACCGATGGTACAAATTTAAATACATATTTTAAATACATATTTTAAATTTTTTCTTGTGTTTTTTGTTAATATTAGCCGCTATGCACTCATGAGCAAGTTTTTCAGTTGACTATTGTTATAGGTTAATCGACTACGTAACCGTTCTTCTGAATTATCTCCTGAATACTTCCTTGGATATGTGACACTAAGCGAATGTTGTTTATGTACATGTGATATGGCAAGATATGATTTTGCGTTCTTTCCGTTGAAATACTTTGTACCAAAAAGCTATGGTAAGTTTTTTTGGTCCATGGGAACTAACAAAATCTCTGATTTCAGAATAGATTCAGTTTATTTAAAAATTAATTCAAAACGAAACTGTGTTATCAAAAGATTTTATTTTTTTTTTTTGGAAAGTTTATTAAATTGATGCAATTGATGCCATTGAAAAGGTTACATTTTCTTGACAAATAGGATAATGAATAATTTTGAAGATTTGCTGAATTGTTGCTAGCCAACAAAAACTATAGGAATTTTCGAATTAGATTAACTAACATTAACAATTAACTAACATTAACATTAACCAATGGTTAGTTTAAAAATAAGTGATTTCATACACTGTACATCATTCATATTTGTTTGAACTGAAGAAAAGAACGCAAATGTCAAATATTTTACATCGAAAATCATAAATACCTACACGTACTTGCACTTGGATTTATTGTTCATTCAGTTTCACATACATATAACAATACACAGTTTACATCTGTGCATTTGTATGTGTATTTGATGCAAATCAACATTTATATGTATTAATTGCATGATAGAAAATGTTTGACGAAAAAACTGAGCGTAAGAGCCGCATATTTTTTTTATTGAAATTATTTATTTATGCGTTTGGAAAATATTTTTTAAATTCAATTTTTTCAAATAAAATTCTCTTTCTTTAACGGAAATTCTATAACGAATTTGTGCTATGATGCTCTGAATTTCAAACTAAATGGTAAAAACTATATCTGATTTAATTTTCGTTTCTTTCTTGGTAACCGTATTTGTCAGCAGTTTTCAATGGTAGTTTACAATGACAAAAACAAATTATGGTTTTTATGAATAGATGTTAGAAAATTTAATTAATAAGTAGTTCTTTTTTTATAATTTGCAATTTTAATAGATTTCAGTGTTTCGTTATGCATTTGGATTTACGTTGATTAAAAATAAAAATATTTATAATACAAGCATTGAAATTGAAATATAATTTCTTTTTTTATTTTAAATATGTATAGGTGCTACTATAAGCTGATGTGGGACGTACATAGGATTCTATTATTATTTCTTTTTTTGCTTCTATTCATTTATGTACTGTTTCTGTAAAAAAGAATTTACAAAATATTGACAATGGGCTAAGCACTCTATATTTTCCATACGTTATCGATTTTGTAACTGGATTAGAATGTGTTCGTATGTCGAACCTTACATTCAAACAGGAATGCAATAACATTTGCTTTCATAATTTTTTTTTTTTTTTTTTTTTTTGTTGCTAGCTTTAATGGAACTTTTTTTAATTTTTTGTTGTTCTACTGTTTGTTGTGTTACTGAATAATAATTATGTTATATAATAAAACACCTGAAATAAAACCGATATGTTTCAAGAGTTAAAATCGAAATAGACATTCAAATTTACTTTGAAACAAACTAAAAAGAGTTGGTTATCAAAACAGAAATTACCTTTTATTTAGTTATTTTTTTAACTTTTTATTTTTTTGTATTTTAAATCGGGTGCAAAATCATTCAGTAATTGCTTACCGTAATCGGAAGTGTACCTTTAAACCTAAACCAAAATATGATAAATACTAAAGCTTGAATTAGAAATAAAATCTCTTTCATTTAATCTTTATGGCCCTAATAAGGACCTTTGATGTTAAATAGAGTTATAAAGTGGAATGGTGTTACATTGTTTAACACTAAAATGATAAACAAAAGCTACACAAACAATGTACTTGTTTACATGATCAACAAATAAACTAAAATATAGCAACAACATCAATATAAAAACATATAAACAAATAAATAATAACACCGCAAGGACAAACGAAAACAAAAAACACAAAGAACAAAGAACAATAACGTAAACGACATGTTTCCTTTATAGAGATTTCGCGAAGGCAAAGACATTCTCCATCAATCTGTTTATCCAGCGATATAAAAGGCAAGACAAAGCAGGCAACGGGATCAGAAAGAATTCAGTCAGTCTTATGTGTGAACGCGTTGCGTGTGAAGAGAATAATTGTGGCTTGAAGATCTCCGTTATAAAGACCTATTGAACAATTGTTATTGTTTACGCAAAAGAGTGAAAGCATGAATAACCAACAATGCAATTGTTGTTGTTTACATCAAGTTGTGAACAGTGGCACACAGAATTGTACGAATAATAGAGGATTTGAAGGAAAGGAATAAACGAACTCATATTTCAAGCGTTTCTAAAAGATAAAAACGTAACAATACAAATTGCTTCAAATCATTTCTTAAAATACCAAAAAAAAAACGGGTACGTTAAGTATAGAATTGAATATACCAGTATTTTTTGTGTTCTTCGTTGGTATTTGCCGCCATTCACCCATGACCAAGTTTTTCTATTGACTTTTGTTTGAGGATTAGCAACAACGCAACTGTTCTTCCAAAAGATCTCTTAAACAGAAATTTTGGCATTCAAATATAAGATACAGTTTGAGACCTTGCAAACTAAGTCTTTAGGTTTTAATGATGCTGCGTTGTTCTGACAACTAGAAAATTTAACAAAACTCTGAAAATATGTTATTCCACTCACATCTTATACCTTCCTTCAATTGCTTTACTAAGTTTAGAGTGGATTTATACTGAGGTCTTCGATGGAACTTATATAGTTTTTGGTTAAAGCAACGGCCATTATAACCCGAATTAAAACTATTCAAATAGTAACATAAACATAATGGAAAAGTACCAAGTCATAAATTTCTAAATATACCAGATCGATATTTCGTAAAATTATATACATGAGCACATTATGATCATAATTACAAGTAGGTGACATATGAACGATATTTAATTCAATTAGTTTCGTTCACGACATGATCAAACAAATTTTATTGCATACTTTTCAGCGTAATTATTTAAGTACAAGTAATATGATGCGTAGAAGTAATATATTTCAAATCCAATTAAATATAAAATATACCGTTAATTTGGAATTAACAATTATAGTGGAATTTTTAGAATTTAAAATACTTATGTATTTAAATTTGTACCATCGGTTATTTCGAATGGAATCATATCGGAATTTTGTGGAACAGCATCAAGCCTGTGGAAGCTTTTGTAGCCAAATCACATCTTTGTATTTGCAACAGTATGATTGGGTATATTGATTGGTGCAAAATATGGAGTCACCAGAAAGTTTTACTTATTTTTTTATTGTTTTGTAAAAAACATTAAAAATTATTTTGTTTTATTATAAAATAGAATTAAATTTATACTTAAATATTAAAGAATTTATACTTAACTTGTCTATACGTAAAATGTTATAACAAAGTCACAATAAGTATGGATTGAAGAGTTCAATGCCAGTTCAATAGGTAAGGCTCTGTGGAAACTCATCTTCCATCAGCAATCTTGTAAAAATATGAAGAATAACAACAATAATATACGCAGTTCAGCTGCTTATTAAATATTCATTTGACAGCTGGTAATTAAAACAACTGGTTGTTTCAAAAACATTGTTTTTATTTTGTTGTTTTTTTTGTTTTGTTTCATTTTTGTGTTTGTCGTTGTCAAATATCAACAGAAAGTGTTCGGTTAATTGTTGAATCTTTATATGAAATATTGAGCTCAATAATGGCGTTTATTGCGATTTACGCAATAAAGGTGCATATCTGAACACCGTATAAAGCAGAACTTAAAATGGGTGCTCAGATCTTATGATGTAAAATCGAAGATGGAATATGACAGTCTGGTCATTCTGAATCTCTGCTTTATCCCAGGAAAATGAGCAGGCAGATGGCCAACCACTGACTGGGGTCAGGACTTTTTTGTGAAGTGGGGTCAGATGTTAAAAACTATATACTTAACGAAAGAAGAATAAAAGCGGCAAAGACTCTTCTCAAACCACTGTAGAGTATATTTATTCTGAGGCCTATTTAAAAACAATTATTTCTCTTTACTCATGTTCTTAAAAAGATATAGTACAAAACAAAATGCGTTTTTTATTATGTTTCGTATTATTTAATTAAATATTATTTAATTTAAAGAGTGATAAAAAATCTACAATTTTATGTATAATAAGTTGTGGGTAGAATAACTAAAAGTCTACGTGAAGAATTAGTTTTTAAGAAACGTGTGTTTTGAAAGAAAAAAAGGTCAAAAAAGAATTCTTCAGGGATTTTTTAATGGGCTTAAATTTTTGCAACTTTTGTCATTTAATTTGGGAGAAAATAAGTTAAAATTTAATTTTTGGTTGTTAAAATTTGGGTGATTGTAGACTTCTGCCACAATAACACGAAAATTTTTTTAATTAAACTTAAGTTTTTTTGTAGGACTATGCGACCACAATATATGCAATATAAACAGACTTCCATTTTCAAATGACGTAAATATTAAATCTCGCAAAAAAAACAAAATTTGTAAGATTCATAAAATTTAGAGTGTTGTCAATAAATTTAGTGCAATAAAGCTTAGAGAAAATAACTAACTTTTTTTGATTTTTGGCCTATGGGGGAAACCAGTGTGCGTAGGTTTAATTGAATTGTTATAAAAAAAATAAATAAAAAAAATTGTGTTGTTTTCCAGCTGTCAAATGATTATTGAATAAGCTGATTTGCTTATGCCTGAACACCTAAAATAATTTTGTCAATTAAACGAATATATACTCAATTAAAATTCATACCTGAACATTGTATTATTTAAAATCAATCCAAAATAAATTGATTCTTGCTCTCTACTACAACCACATTATATTTATTATAAAATGAAATCTGGCAATACCGCAGAGTTATACGAAAAGCTTCATTGTTTCTTAAACACACACCATGTTTAGCTTTGAGTATTCGTATACATACAAAATTAATGCACCCATGCTAAATACTCACTATAGAAGTATCTGTGTATGTGTTTATAAATATCATGCAAGTATTTGTTGTGCAGCGGTGCAATTTATTTCACGAAGCACTTATACGTGCTCTGCTGTCATATATGTATACTACGTTTCAACTAATTTCAAAACTGCATATGATTGATGCACAGATACTGCAAAATTCGTCATCGCGATAATAAACATTGATTGTTCAGTGTCCTGCCGTTATCACAATATGTTCGGTTGTATATAGTCCCGTTATAGCCTACAGTTGCATAGTGTAGACCTGTATCTGCTATTATTATCTTTAGTGTGTGTATGTTAAAAAAATTAATATATTCCATTAAGATTTTAACATCAGGTAGCATATCATGATTTTAAAAAGGTGCTGTTTATTTTGCCAACGCATTCAATATATTTTGGGATATTATTCCCATACACGGACATTCATTTTATAAATGAGTGCAACTTTTGACGAACCGTACCTTGTCCTATTTGTATAGTTTTCACTTAGTTAACTATGCACACTCTGTTATGAATTTGAAATTTGGCGAATAACCATTTCATTATGTGAATGTGCCCAATAATGAGTTGCACAATTACAATGCAATTGAAATAATTTTATGAATGTTTAGCCAGGCATTGTATAATTGTGTGTGGAAATTGTGCTATAATGTAAATTTCATGAAAGGCAAAGCCAGATTGACAAGTAGCCAAAGGAAGTTAGACATTCGGCTGGGATAATCCATGTATTACTTTGCTCCAAAATTGTTGTCCATATGCAAGAGTTGATAACGGCATTACTTTGTAGAATAATATCACTTTGTTTTAAAGTGTCCATAAGTTACATCGCATGTTTTTGAAATATACAGTCGCTTACTTCCTTTGTAAATTACGGATACTTATGATAATAATTGGATAATTATGGATTATGGATACTCGTAATGACGAAATTTGCGTTTTTCTGTTTACCGCACGACATGTATATTTTGTTGTTGCCTGTTTGTCTTGTTTGCTTATTTATGTTTCGGTAGGCATTTTTCTGTTTACCGTATGACATGTACGTTTTGTTGTTGCCTGTTTGTCTTGTTTATTTATTTATGTTTCGGTAGCTTTTTCCCTTTAACGAATATTCTCAGGATATGACAGTAATTGGTAGTCATACACACTGTTTTGTCTTCGGTGATGATACTGGTTTTATGAGCATGCATAAGAGCCGAAATGAAGCATCGCTATTCCTATAAGAACATATTTTTCAGCTAAAGAAATGATTAAATCTCTAGAACCTGGAGGTTCGGAAGACAAACAAAATTGGCGCAAATTAAATTGAAACTATTTTGATATATTAGTCAATTGGTAGAAACCTATGCTTAAATCAGAATTGCAAACTTTGTACAATTCGTAGTGGCTCAAACTAGATATAAATTTATTCAAATTCTAATTTTTTCATTCCAGTGGAAATATTTTTAAAAAATTTTAATACCTAAATAAAACCGAAAAAAATAAAAAGCAGAAATTCACCAAAAGATAATAAAAGTTGGAGCTTAAATTTAAAATTGAATCTCCCTTTCTAAAATGTTTGTGGCGCTAAAAAGAACCTTTGATGTAAGCAAAATGACAAACTATTTGATGAGCAAAACGCAATTCAGACATGGTGCATTTGGTGACAGTTGTAGTGTGTTTGACCAGTCGAAGTTACCACACTCTTTGTATGTAACTCAATATAAACACATTCTTGTTGATATTGTCCACACTGCATACATGTTGGGACAACGTGTATTATGCTGTCTCAGCATATTCTCACCAAATACATAGTGTGCTAGAATTAAGAATTTAGCCTACAGTTAGATTTAAGAAAATCATTAATAAAACAAAAGTTTAAATCATAAAATACACAGAATGGAAACTATAGTTTGACAGTTAATCTTCCATTGAGAAAGGGACAGCAAATATTACCAAAAAGTATTTCTGTCCCTGTCTGTTTGTAACTCTGCTTTGTTTATTTATGTTTTTTTAGTTTTCGGGGTGGGATTTTTATATTGGCGAGAGTTAATTAAAAATGTAGTTTTTGTTTAAAACTATTAATAAATAATAAAAACAACTAATAGCAAATAACAATTTTGAACTTTATTTTTCAAGAAATTAAAAAATATTGGCAACTTTCAGCAAGAAAATTTTTTTATGAGCAGTACATCTTATTTTGATCTTGTAATATTTAGCTTCTTAATTACCTCGTGCACAAGAAACTATATTCATTGTGACCGAAAATCACACAGATTTCGATTAATATTTAAATATTTAAGAATCCCTAAACTTTTCATTGAAGAAATTAAAATATATTCCAAATTTACCCTTTTTAACACAAAATAAATGTTCATTTACATTTTGTTTTTCTACTTAAACCGCCAGTTTTCACTCTGTATATCTGTTGTTTTTAACATATTTGATTCGCAAAACATTATAATATTTTTTTCTCCCTCTACGAGGAGCTGCTGCTATGAGCGTTTTTAAACGTCAAAAGTTTAGAATCTGTATGTATCTGTGGTTTAAATGAATAGTCGCACAAGCGGCTGTGCATAAAATAAAATAAAAAGTGTTTTCATTTATTACACAGTTTTAAAACCTACACGGGCGGCGAACAGTTAGAGTTTTCCGTTTGGTGATGGGATTCTCAGAATTTAGCAACACAACTATAGCCATATTATTCGGCAATACTTACCACATTCCACGAACCATCGAAAGCATTAGAGATTAAAACAAATGTTTTGAACCAAAGTAAGACAGTGGCACAAATATTTCAAATACAATTATTTTTTTATAACATAAAAAGTTAAAATTCTCTCTTTTTTTTAAGTTTGACCATTCGTATTTCCAAATTTTATTCAAAAATATAAAAAAGTGCTAACATTCGGGAAATGCATTCTCTTGTGAAGATATTGACATGCCGTTTGATAAAATGGCACAAAAAGTACCGTAGTTATTGTTTAGAGAGCATAACAGTGGTGTGATTTATTTTATATATGCAAATATATATGGACATTTTTGATGGATCTTGGTTTAGATATGCACTTTTATTGAGTCAATATTCGGTTTATTGAGTACAATATTTTAAGTGTTCGGATATAATAATATACGCAGTTCAGCTGCTCATTCAATATTCATTTGACAGCTGGTACACAAAACAGCTGGTTGTTTCAACAACATTGTTTTTATTTTGTTTTTTGTTTGTTTGTTTTTGTTTTTGTTCATCGCTGTTGACATTTGAGTTGTCAAATATCATCAAAAAGTGTTCGGTTAATTGCCATATTCTCACTATACACACTTATGACAGTGCTGCATTTTATGTTTTACTCAATATTATAACAATTTGCGTATTTATTGAGCAATTATTAATTGAAACTTTATATAAAATATTGAGCTCAATAATGACATTAATCGCAATAAAGGTGCATATCTGAACACACTATTATCCATAAATCTGCATCTTTACGTTTGAGCGACTACCAGAAGTTGGCTAATGTTTACGCAAGACGAAATAGTAATATTTGCGAACAAAAAAAAGTTTAGCCGGTTCTGGTACTCGCCCAAACGTAAGACTGTTCCACTGTTTATTCGACTTTTGGAGAAAGCGATTGATAAATACTGGGATAACGTTAATGTCATGACCTGAAATGTTCTAATATTCAGGTGAATGTGCACGCTTAAGCTTTTACGGTTGAAATAAATACTAGGACTTGCAGACAAATACTCCAATAAAAAGAAACTAAAGATTTAGACGTTCAAGTAGTCGATTTTTGCCTGAATTAGCTACATTATTAAAATAGCTATTTACAATTATCAGTTTTCTTAAGTCGCCGTAGTCGAGTAGGTAGTGTGTTGGCTTACTAGACGTAAAGCCTCGGTTCAAACCCCAGAACAGACATCTTCAACAAAACGAAATATGAAAAAATATTTCTTCGGCGACTTTTTCTCAACCGATTTCTGGCAAAAACTCTGAGAGTAAATAAAATTGCCATGAAAAGTTTCTCGAGAAAAAATCTGTTGTTCAGAGTTGATTTTAAACTGTAGGTCCCGCTACTCATGTATAAAATTAACACACACAACATAATTGGTGTGAGAAACTAGGTCATAATCCTGACTGAAAGGTTGTAATAATCAATTTTATATGCATACTCAAAGAATTGATGAAAATAATTTCCATGAATAGATTAAGTTAGAAATTTCTTGTAGAAGCCGTATATTTTGAAAGAATTAATGGGTTATTTTCGTATGAGTTTAATACTAAATTTACCACGCCAGTCCAAATGACTGGTTTTGCCTTCTTAGCCTTAAATATTGACTTTGTGTGAATATTTTTTTCCGAAACTATTATATGACTTTTATAACGACAATTAAATACAATTAATTTGATAACTTATTTTGATCTTGTGTCCACAATAAAAAAAATAATTTTTGTTTTTGGTACTTATACCGGTACCAGTCATTTTGACTGGTATGTTTTTCTATGGCAGCAGACAGTGTTCCTTTGCATAATATACAAAAAAGAATTTGTATGCGGTTTCTTTCTAGTTCTGAAGAGGATAATGAAAGCGGGGAAGATACACAACTTGAAGTTTCTGCAAGTGGAACTGTTCGGAAAAAAAGCAAAAGAAGGAGGTGTTGTTGGAAGGTTACCAACTCATTGCATATTCAAAGATTTATCTGATCTTATAGCATATGCTAGAAAAAATATTATGGAAGAGAAGCCAAGCAGTGCCTTTTTACTATTGATTGACCACCATATATTAGAGCATATCAAAACTTCCAACGAATTATAAGCCTTTAGAGTTTTAGGGAAGAAATTTACACTTTCGCAGAATAAATGGAAAGCTTTCATTAGAATACTGTATGCGCGAAGTGCATACGAAGCAAAAGGTTTGAAGCTGTCGTATTTATGGAACAAACAATGGGGTCCTGATTTTTTTTTTCTAAAACTATGAGTAGGCATGACTTTACAGAACATTTATGTTTCATTCGTTTCGATACAAGAAATGAAAGGAGTCAACGCTTGGAAACTGATCAACTTGCGTTAGTGTCAACTGTTTGGAACAAATTTATTGTCAACATCCAAAACTGTTTCAAACCAGGAGCAAATATTACAGTAGATGAACAATTGTTCCCAACGAAAGCCAGATGTAGGTTTACACAGTATATGCCAAACAAACCAGACAAGTTTGGAATAAAATTCTGGCTGCCTTCTGACGTTGAAACGAAGTACGTCGTAAATGGCTTTCCTTATCTAGGCAACAAGTCTTAGTGAATTTGTAGTAATGAGACTACTGGAGCCTTATACCATGAAAGGTAGGACTGTAACAACCGACAACTATTTTACCAGTGTTTCTTTAGCTTCTAAATTATTAGCCAAAAACACTACATTGGTTGGTACCGTACCGTACAAGGAAAAGAAGGATAGTATGGCTCGTTTTTCAACACTACTATATGCAACAAATGAATGTACATTTACAGTTTATAAGAGTAAGCCAACAAAAAGTTGTTTTATTGAGTACAAAACACAAAGCCGTCAAAATTGATACCGACAGCAAAAAACTACCTGAAACTGTCTTTTTATAATAAAACCAAATTTGGTGTCGGCGTCACAGATCAAATGGCACGATATGGCTATTGGCATATAGTGTGAAATCAGGATCTAGAAGATGGCCACTTCAAGTATTTTTTAATATTTTAGATTTTGTCGGAATAAATTCCTGGATTTTGTACAAAAATACAACGGGAAAGAATATTTCAAGGAAGGATTTGTTTCGTTCGGCTGAAGAACTTACTTTTGATTATTAGTCATCAGGTCAAGAGACAACAAGTGAAGCTGACTGTCCAACAACTGCTGCTCCAAAAACACCCCTCGCAATACACAAATGGTGCCAAATAGTATTTTGCAATAATAATAAAAGTTCAATAAATTGCGACGTCTGCAAGAAATATATTTGTGGAAAACGCACAGAAAAAAAGTTTATACTATTTTGAATAAAAACTAAGTTACAGCTCTGGACTTTTTATTAATTTTATATTTTACCATTACTGTTTATTAATTCTATAAAACATTATAACACATACAAAATTTACACACTCAAAACGTTATTTTTGAACAGCAGTCATTTTGACTGGTGTTGTTATAAATAGGTACAAAAATTTCTTGGTAAATCTAGTGTTAACAATTCGATAGATTGTTGATTGTTATATTGATAGCTGGATTTTTCTTCATACATACTTATGACTATGTATTGAGTGTTATACTACAAAACAAAATTTTTACGTGACTTAAGGATAGAATTATAAGGACAAGCAAAAGAGTAGAGAAACATTTTAGAAATCATCAGAATTCTGCATAGCAGCATAATATTTTATATATGTAAATCCTTAAATGTAGGTAAATTGTGGTGGATATAAATTTATCTTTTCGCATACGTATACGAACGAATTTTTACTCGAACGTACGAGTTTTTTAGTTTTGGCATTCTCTTATTCGTTATCGAGTAAAGTGTATCGAAATTTCTAATGATGGCATACGATAACGTGTAATCATTCGAATGCAACCTTGCGAGTTTTTACTCATAACCACTAAAGCTTTCGAATTAATGTTTTTCTGCTGTAAAGAACAATATAAAAAATGTAAGTAACAAATTTATAATAATTTATAAATAAAAAATTAATTCCAGTATTTGTAGATCAAAACTTTTAAAAATTAATTACACCCAGAAGGAAATTCATGGAAATTTCATAGTTAAGCATTCAGAATTGGCAAAGGGTATTATACCAAATATTTATCATGAAAGGCAAGAGCTAATCAGCTATGAGAACAGCTCACAGTTAAGCTCAATGCTTCCAGCCGACCAATCAAAGATGCAAAAATTAGGCGCAAGGTAGTTTAACAAACTCTTGTTTTAGTTTAAATAATAAATGTATAAATATATGTTTGCCTTTAGGTATACGCTGACCAAAAGCAAAATGTTAAAAAGAAGGTTTCATTCAAAAAAGGATACAGGTGGCGGACCATATGAGGAAAAATTTCTTTCCCAAATGGAAGAACAGATTACTGTCTGCTGCTGGAGTTGAAGTTTCTGTTGAGGGTTTAAAAAGTGTCGAAACTTTTGGGTCTTCAAAAACATCAGAAGGCAGCCCAAAAGATAATTGCGACAAAGAAAATGTTACCCCAACAACTTCACCAAAAATAGCATTCCTGGTGTATCTCCCTGCTGTTTATTGGATTATGAATAAGAGAAAATGGAACCCACTATGTCTTCTTTTATAGAATTTGAAAATGTTACTGCAAAAGAAACTTCAGCCCCATCTAATAATAAAGAAAAAAAGGTTACACAAATTGCTAAAATCAGAGATAGAGAGAGCAAAAATTCACTGTTGGAAAAGAATATGGTTACAACAGAATTATACCAAAAGGAAATGCTTAAAAGAGTGGATTTACTTATTACTATAAAAAACAAAGAATTTAAATTAAATTAAAGTATGCAAGTATGAACTTGCTGGTCAATTGTTTGAATTAAAAAAAGCTCTCCTTATTAAAGAAATGGAACATGAACTAAACTCGCAAATAAAAACAAGTAAAATCAAAATATATTATTCATTATACGAAATATTACAATTTTAATAAGACTATTATTCCTTAGATTAATTAAATTTCATTAATTTTTGTAAGAAAACATATGTTTTTTGTTTACAATTATTGCATTTTAGTCAGTGCTGTAAAACGAGATAATTAACTCGTTTCACAATACTTAAGCAATAAATCGATTCGTTTGGTATTGAGCAACATCATCAGAAAATTTCTCGGTATCGAAATTATTCTCTATTCGAATGCAATTTCGATCACGTCTGCGAGAATTAGACCCATACTCTCTATATTTGTTCATACTATGTAGTGTTGTACATCCAGAAAAGGAATTACGTTTTCCTTTACTTACAAGAGTTCTTTGTTGTTGTTTACTCTTAAAGAAGAGGAGTAAAAAATAGCGGTTTAAATATTTATTCAAAATATATGAATACATTCTTTGTGTATGCCATGCCTACTATTTTTCACATATTCCTCTCCCAGCAGTTCCTCCAAAAAAGATAACTTTCAATTCGCGCTTACATTACGATACAACATCGGAATCTGTTGATTTCTACATAAGAAATGCTATTGGTAGTGATGCGGATATATCAATACAGAAATTTAATTTTTCTCAATTTAGATCTATCTCATCATTTAAAATTACCATTTCTACGGATATTTTTGAGACTCCAATTAATCCGAATTTCTGGCCAACAAATACTCTAGTTCGGGAATATATCTATAGAGCTAGACCCCAAAGTATTGCCGTACTTCCACAACGTGGATCTTTTGTTCCAAAAAACTAAGTGATGAGTTAATGTCCATCGCTTATCAAAATGTTCGTGGCTTGAGAACAAAACTTATTACATTATACACGAATAGTTTTAACATCGATCAGCAAATATTAGTATTTACGGAGACATGGTTAAATGATAATTTTTTGAATACTGAAATACTTTGTAACAAATTTAATATCTTTCGTCGTGATCGTGGCATCAAAACTACAGGAGGAGGTGTACTTATTGCTATTTGATGTAATTTATCATCTGAGCTTGTAGTAACTGATACACCTCACGATATAGAATTTTACCTGTTATTACCTGTTCATATATTCCGCCATCTTCTCCACAAGCTGTATACATAAAACATGCAGAAGCTATAAGTAATGTAGCTCATTCTTCAAAAGACGGTGATTTTATTTTTGTCCTTGGAGATTTTAATCTACCTTCAATTCAATGGAAATACTTACCAGATGATGGTTATTTCATTCAAATGAAGCAGAATTCAAATTTCGACGAATTTATTAATATATTGTATGATTTGGGTCTTTTCCAAATTAATGGCATTCCAAACATTAATTGCAAAATATTGGATTTAATATTCGCAAATGAGGTGACTAATAGCTTTATTAAACGCTCGTTCCCTATTACCAGTCCAGAAGATTGTTATCATCCAACGCTCGTATTAAAAACATCCATTCCATGTAATTTATCGATGCCTTCGTGTAGCAAAAATGTGAACGTTTTTTCATTTAAGCACACCAACTATAATATGTTAAATGAACTCCTAATCAATACGGATTGACACTCCTTTTTTTCATGCTATACTAATGTTGATGATATGTCTAAAGCCTTTTACTCTAAAGTTAATACCTTTTTGAATTTATGTGTTCCAAAGCAAATATCTAGGCAATTATCCGGTCCTCCATGGAATAATAAACAACTGGCTCGAGTAAAAAATAAGAAGAATAAATACTATAAAAAGTTTAAACAATCTGGTTGTTATATATATTATATGAAATACACAATACTTAATAAATCATGTTACGATAAATATGTAAATACAATGAAATACAACTTTAAGCTTAATCCAAAATCGTTTTTTAAATTTGTTAATTCAAAGAAAAAAGTAACTGGTTTTCCATCTTCTATGAGATTATTGAATTATTGAGCAGATTGAATCTGGTGATGACAGCATTATAATCAATTTATTTGCCAACTTCTTTTCCACAACTTATTTGGATGCAACTTATAATAATTCCACTGATTATTCCATTAAAATAAATACAAATTCCACAGTGTCAATAAGTTTAAACAACGTTCCTACTATTTCTATGGAATTGAGAAAACTAAAGTAACTTTGGACCTGATAACATTCCTAGTAGCATCTTAATTAATTGTGCCGACGCTACAGCTATTCCACTTTCATACTTATTTAATAAATCGATTATATGTGGTTATTTTCTTAATGTTTGGAAGGATTCATTCATTATTCCTTTGTTCAAATCAGGAAATAGATCAGATGTTACAAATTATCGTGGTATTGCAAAACTGAGCATTTTTGAAAAAATGGTTACGGATGATGATGATGTTATCAAGTTTCTAACTTGATATCACCTTATCAGCACGGTTTCAGAAAGAAGTATTCCACTACAACAAACCTGCTTCATCTCTCAAAAGTTGTTTATCGAGGATTTTTTCATCAGCAACAAACAGACGTTATCTACACGGATTTCAGCAAAGCCTTCGTTAAAGTCAATCATGTACTTTTGAGGAAGAAACATTATTTAATGGGATTTTCTAATCTTAGTTTAAAATGGATTTACTCATATTTAACTAAACAAACAAACCGTACTTTTTAAAAACTGCTGCTCCAGAATTATTGATGTCCTTTCTGGTGTACCTCAGGGTAGCCATCTTGGACCGCTTCTGTTTTCATTGTTTATTAACGACTTACCTGATATGATTCACTATTCCAATATCCTAATGTACGCTGATGACGTAAAAATTTTCTTAAGTTATCGCCAAAGTTCCGATCAGACACTTCTTCAAAATTACCTAAATTCGTTTCATTTATGGTGTAATTTAAATCTAATGCAACTTAATCTCAAAAAATGTAAATACATGAGATTTGTAAGAAACAATCCGATTCCTGCAAACTATGCTTTTGATGGATACGAGCTTCAGCTTGCAGATAACTTCCTGGATCTAGGAGTTCTACTTGATCCCAAACTAAATTTTATTCCGCACATAACTATGACAGTAAATAAAGCTAGAAGCATACTTGGGTTTATAAAACGGTGGGCAAAAGAATTTAACGATCCTTATGTTACTAAATCGTTCTACACATCTTTTGTATGGATCCATAATATGGGGTCCTCTATATAAAAAAATATTCCTACGTCATCGAATCTGTACAAAAGCAATTTCTGATGTTTTGTCTCCGAGGACTGAATTTAATCCCACAAGTTTACCTTCTTTTTCTGCTAGAATAGCATTAATTAAACTGCCGACACTTAAAAGCCGCAGAACTATGTTAAATATCTCGTTCATATTCAATGTAATTACTGGTGATATTGGCTCAAGTTTTATAATCCATAATATCGCGTTTAATGTTCCTCAACGTCCGTCACGTCATTTTTCCCCATTATCAATACAATTTTAAGATCCAACTACGCTGGTGCGGATCCAATAAGGAGAATGTGTAAAGAATTTAATAAATTGTATATCCTAATTGATTTTTCTTTATCGATTAATGTTACAAAAAATAATGTAATTATATATTTAAATTCATAGTTTTTTTAAATTGATATTTTGTAACATTACTAAATTGCCTGCAAGGAATATTTCCATAGGCAAATAATAAATAATATAAAAAAATATATAATAAAATAATATAATAAAATAAAAAAAAAATTAAAATAAATCCTGCTCTGCATTATGAAGTTGATATACTTTTATTACATCTCTGCTTTATTAATAAATGGGGAAACAACCAAATAATGCAAGTGCTGGCATCAACAGGTAAATTAAAAAATTGTGATTATATATATACACATACTATATATGTAATGTAATGCATATATTCCATTACGCAGATTTTCTTATATATTATACAGTGGACAGCAAAAGTCTAGGTACCCCAATAAGTGAAGGTAATTTAATGAATTTTAAGTAATAATTTGTAATAATAACACGGTGCGACAATGAAAATACACCCGAGTAACTACATAGTATAAGTTATTCACTAGGTTGAATAGAACTCACTTTTATTTGAAAAAAACGGTCTTTTTCGATCTTTTCACACAAAATTATTGATTATACAAATATTTATTTATTTATGTATTTATTTATTAATTACAATACAATTACAAATTATATCCTAATTATATACGAGCGAAGTAACTTGACTATTTGCTCGGTGTAGTATAACAGACCAGAGTCTCTGGTGGGAATCGAACCCCTCGACCCTCACGCTAATAGTGTAGCCCACTACCCACTAGACTACCAGGGCACCCTGATTATACAAATATGTTTAAATATTTTAAAAATCCAAAGGTTTTTCAAGAGGGAAGAGATTAGCCTTTAAAGGGTATATATAAACATTTCGTTCAAACTTATATGTTATGAGTTTTGATGGGGTAAACTTGGAAAATATAATTTTTTTTCTAATTTTTTCAAGTTTGGCCATTGTGGTGTATAAATGCTTTTATAATAAAGATATAAATAAAAGGATTCTTGTAACTGGCAGTGTTTGCCGTTGGTTACGCTATAACAATTGCCGATCTTACCTTAGTAAGGGCAAAAGCAGATTGGATAATAAAAACCAAGGCAAAGTTGTTGCCGATTTGAGTCTTCATTAGAATCTGTTTTATTTGTGGCCAAAGGGCTCTTTTTATACAAAAATTTACATATATTCTATATTATTCTAACTTACTCTAATTTACATTCTATCTTGCTTAATCCTATTCCATACATGTACTTACTCTAATTTCGATAGTCGCAACTTGAAGAATTGACCAATCATATTGTCTTCAAATTTGGGAATTGAGTGACTTTATCAATTCACTCAGTTACCAATATGATCCCTTTAAACCTGTGATGCTCAAAATCTAAATTTGCTATCACATGTGATAGGCAAAGAAAATTCTGCTGACGCTACGTTGATACACGTTCACTATAAGCTTACTTGTGTGATTTCTTATAATGATCGTGTGTTTGTTGCTTTGTTTGTTGTTTTGTGTTGAACTCAGAGAACAAAATCAATTCAGTTGATGTGTAGCACTTGATGATGCAAGATTTCGCTACGCAACTTTTTCGAATGATTTTTTGTTTTTTACAAATACACGCAGCAAAATGTTTGAAAAATTAGGAATATGATTTCTTTTTTATAGAGAGTATGGATGGAAATGCACAATGTATTGTGTGTTATCGCTCTTTATGTCGTAATTCTTTTTTTTTTTTTGTATAAAAAGACATTACTAGGCTATATATATATATATAATTTATATATAAATTAATTTATAATTTTCCCAAAAACTTTCCTGTAATTATACCATAACTTACAAAACAGACTATCAACTTATGTTTAAACTTTTAATATACGAATACCAAACAAATAAAATACGCATTTAAACTTTGAATGGACTCACAATTAAAAGTCATACAGTGGACAGTCCAGGTACGCCTATATATTTCTTCCACAAAATTCAAGAGAGTATTAAGGAGATCATTTGAAAGAACGGCTGCTTAGTCGCTAAGCTTCAAACTTGCTCATGGATGAATGGCGACAAATGTCAACAGAAAACGTTAAACAAAATTGGTACATTCAATGCCAAATGGGTTAAATGAAGTGCTTGACCTAAAGGGATATCATACTAAATTCAAGAGAGAACGTTTTAATATATTGTGCTTTTGAAATTTTAAATTTACTCTGAATTCTTCTTAGGGGTACCTATACTTTTACGGTGCAAAAATATGGCGTCACCAGCTCCTTTTGGTTATTTTTCTCTTGGTTTGTGAAAAATATTAAAATTGTTTTTGTTTCATTTGAAAATAGCAAAAAATTAACAAAAACATCAATTTATTGCTCAACATTCATGAAATTGCTAAAATATATTGGGGTACCTAGACTTTTGCGATCGACTGTATTGTATATATTTGCATGTCATGTTTGTATATTTGCATGTCAACGTATCCATGCCAAAGCTAAATAAACAAAGTGGAAATACAGGAAACAAATAAAAATAATAAATAAAAGTAGATTGGAAAATGAATATATTTTCAGTTTGAAATTGAAAGTGAAACACGATTGGATTTATTGCATCAATAAATAACACTTTCGCAATAACACATGCATGCAATTCTGGGCAAAATCACACTTACAAACCCAAACGCAAACACAAACACAACCAGGACTGCAAGCGAAAATGAGAGAACAATTTTTAAATGACGAATAACAGAGTACCAAATGTCAACACAGCTTTTTCCGCTACTCATGCACACCATATTCACATGTATGTTAATTTGTTGATTATTTTTTCTTTTATACAAACGCAGAGAGGAAAAAAGTTGTTGTGACATGCCATGTAATTATTTATTTCTAATATTCTTCTCATATAGTATATAATACATACGCATTTAGTTGTGGATAATTGAATAAAAGTATTGCACTACAAAAGAAAAAGGAATAAAAGTGACAACTGGCCAGTTAGAGGTTTAAATATGAGAATATTGTAAATACTTATTGGTTTGATAGTCTTATGCTTGCCTAAAATTTTGACGATATGAAACCAGCATTATATCGTAAACATAATTGGCATGCCAGTTATATAATAAGGTGTTCAGATATGCACCTTTATCGCGTATATCGCAATAACACCCATTATTGACCTCAATATTTCATATAAAGTTCCAATTAATAATTGCGCAATAAATACGCAAATTGTTATAATATTGAGTAAAATTTCAAATGCAGCACTTAACCGAACAATTCTTGTTGATGTTTGACAACTCAAATTTCAAAAACGATGAACAAAGAAAAACAAAAGAAAAAATAAAAACAAGGCTGTTGAAACAATCTGCTGTTTTATTTACCAGCTGCCGAATGAATATTGAATGAGCAGCTGAACTGTGTGTATTATTATGCCTGAACACTTAAAGTACTGTACTCAATTAACCGAATATTGACTCAATAAAAGTGCATATCTGAATATAGTATAAGCTTAAATTGAAGGCGCGCAAAATCGAAATAAAGTTTATAAAGAAATCTGAAATAGGCAGAAAATGTCCTTTATTTGGAGAATGCAGTATGAAATTTCTTAGTCCCTGACTACTCATCTTTATTCCAAAGGTATCTTTTATTAAACCACAAAATTGTTGGCAATAGCATTTCAATTTAGGTTGTCACAATGAATAAAAATTATTAACCAAATCATCCTTTACAAATGCATTTATAAGCAGTAGAAATTTAACAGTAAAATAAAAGGCAATGAATTGAGAAGAGGAAAAACAGGTAATTTACTCTTTTGCCTCTAGGGTATTTTGAATTAGCCTGAGCATAAAAACGGTGAAATAAAAATTAACTATAAAAAATAATACCACGACTTTCTTCATCTGCAAAATAAATTTTAAATTTTTTTTGCCTTTGTTCTAGTTATAGAAATTGTTATTTTGCTCATTATTCCTCTTGTAAAGGGTTTGTTGTACTACTCGTTCATTTCCCTTTTTTTAAAATTAGCACAATAGCTTCCTCCCAATTAATATAATGCCCTAAGAGACGATTTTGTGGAAACCTCTCGTAAGTTTTTGAAGAATTTTCTGCTTGATGGAATTCGTTTGAGATTTAGGTTAGGTTAGGAGGATGTGTACTTGTCAATTAAGACAAGTACAATTAAGACAAGACCCGGAGGTCGAGTTGGCCAATTGTACAACGTCCTAGTTTCTCACACCACTTATGTGGTGTGTTTTAATTTTATACATGAGTGGTGAGACCCACAGTTTAAAGTCGACTTCGAACGACAGATTTTTGAGAAACTTTTTCATGGCAGTCTTATTTACTCTTAGAGTTTTTGCCAGAAATATGCTGAGAGGAAGTCGCCGAAGAAATACTTTTCTTATTTTGCTTTGAAGTCTGGCCTGGGGCTCGAACCCTGTCTTTACGTCTAATAAGCCAACACACTACCTACTAGACTACGGCGACTTCTTCATTTGAGATTTACTTTAAAATAAAACAAACATTTTTAAAAGTTTTTCCCGTTTTCATTGAAAAATTCGTAAATTGCCAAACTGAACTAAAAATATGAATGCTTTAATAAATTTTTACAAATATATACGAATAATTTTCTTTGAAGTTCTATTCTTAATTATTATTCAAAAAATTATTTAATTGTTTTATTATTAATAAATTATTACTCCGAATGGTTGTTTTCTTCACTTATTATTCCATACATTATAATGCTCAACGTAATTAAAATTTTATTGAACTTATCCAACTTATCTGCCTTGTACACACAGTCTAGCATACAAGTCATACTTAATATTCTTGCTTGGTAATAGAACAGTGAAAATGATTATTAAAATTTCAAAGATTTCAAGCGTCAAAACTTTCTATGAAGAATTTTAAATACAATAATTATATTGTTTCGTTTTTATCTTTTAAAAAAGTTTAAAATATAGGCTTGTAGATTGTAAATAAAAAAAAATTAAATTTGTGTTTAGTTTTAATTAAAATTCTTTATTGTTCGCACAATTCTGTGTGCCACTGTTCACAACTTGATGTTAACAACAACAATTGATTTGTTTGTTATTCCTCCATAAAATAAAAACCTCCATCAAATGCAATCCGTCAACAACAGCGCCCTCAGTTTGCCAAAGATCATATGTCATGGGATGTTCAATTACATAGGGGGCGTTATGCTGTGATGGCGGCTCAGAAATTTTTCGTCCTTACGCATATCGTGAGGATAAAAGTTATAGCCATCCAAATTAAATTTTTTTATCAGAAAAAATTACTTTTCGCCAATCGTTATTGCTTAATTGTCTTTGAACATCCCATGCCATATGATCTTTGGCAAACTGAGGGCGCTGTTGTTGACGGATTGCATTTGATGGAGGTTTTTTCTTTAGTTTTCAGAGTTGTAAATGTTCACTGCTTAAAATAGCGCGACGAACAGTTGATGTACTTGCTTTAACTCCTGCTAAATGCTTAATTTTAGAGGTAGAATGGGCTGAATTTGAGGCAATTCGAAGAATTTTTCGCTTGTCCTGTGGTGTTAGAGCTGTCTGAGTACCTCCTTTGTAATTTTTATTACATGTTTCATGATGTTTTATGTAATTCATTACCACATTATGACTTCGTCCTATTTGTCTATCGATTTCGCGATAAGAATAATTTTCAGGATGGTAAACATCAATTTTTACCATTTCCGACGAATTTAAAGAACTCTTTCTTCACATACTGATTTAGATAACTGCAGCCACAAACTGTGATTTTAATTATATTTGGTTTTTATAAAGCTTTATTACAACAGCCTACTGATTTACGTTAAAGATGCACGTGGTTCTATTCTGTTGAACCAAAAAATAAAAGAAAAATTTTATACTTGACTACAAAGAAAGTAAAAAAGTACCGTTATAATTCATTTTTATAAAATTTTTTGTGCTTAAATTATCATTTACAGTATCAACTATCTTTCTGCAAAACAAAATTTTTTTATTCAATCTGTATTTGCAATTTATACAGTTTTTTTACTTTAAAATATGTTGGTTCTATCCTGATGAACCGCAGTGTAAGTATTAATAGCTTTATTTTTACTTTCAACTAAAATTGGCTAATTTAATTGGCCAGCAAATTGTAGTCTCGAATTTATTAATATTTGCAAATGAAGGAGAACAGTGGCAGATAAAAATTAATCTTTGTAATGGAAAACCGATGAAAAAGAAATTAAGAGAAGAAATGTACATTTTAAAAATATTAGCAATAAAGATGATAATGCTGAAGAATCGCAATTACTTCGCAGAAAAGAACAAGGATCGCAATAATAATAAGGCTTATGAGAAACTGATGCTGGAATCGCTACCATATCTTGGAAGAAGAGCCTTTAGTTTTCAAAAATTACTATAACAGCTGAAGGTGAATTACAGTACTAAACATCATAACTAAATTGATCGCAATTATCATACTAATTCGTGTTGTGAAATAGTATACAAGATGAAAAAGTGTGGTTTCGAACACTCCAAAATACTTTGCACTACTATTGTCTATAGGATGGCAATACTTCCTTTGTTACAGTGTTTGTAGATTGTAGAGCAGTTTTTAACTAACAAATAATTAATAATACACTTAAGAAAGGCAATATATTTTAGTACTTTAGTACAAATCCATTGCAATATGCGTTGAAGTTAATGTATTTTGCACTGATCTCAGTTGTATGAGTATAAAATTTAAAAGGTATCCTTTAGGTATTGTGTTGCCAATAAAAAAATGTATGCGAAATTTCTAGAATTTCTGAAATCCTATGCCTTATTATAAATGAAATATTTTAAGAACATGAAACTATTTTATAATGCCGTTATTTAATTTAAGGCACATGAACTTCGCCTCATTACACATGAATTTAATTTGAACAAATTATGAGATTATGATTATGATTATAACATGTAATATATAGCAAAGGCTTAAATCGCTGAATGTAAAATATGATGCTGCGACAGATTTTACTGCAACACTGCACATTCTGCTTATATAACATCGCACGGAAATATGAAGCAACACTTGATGTAAAATAAAAGAACAAGAAACTACAATGTTACGAAAAAATACGAAATTATGAAATACAACTTACAAGTTGAAATACATACATATAGTACATATGTATGTATATACTTGTACGAACATTAACGTTCTGAAACTTTGATTGCGTGTCCTTTACCAGATTTTTTTTTAATAAAAAAGTTACATAGAATTTGTTAAATGAGGGCCGTTGCTTTCGTGGCAGAATTGCGGAAATTTTAATTTCTTTGAATTTAGAGTATACTGTAGCACATCGCTAAACATTATTCTGCATAGATTTTCTTTAAATATACAATTCATACTAGATTCGTATGAAGATTTTACGCACTTATAAACTTCAATTTAAATTCAAAGTATGTCAGTAATATTTCATTACGTGATGGTTTCTACAATCGTAATTAAATGCAACTGAAATTTTACTTTTAAGTAAACGTGTGTTTAAGATATGAAATTATAGAAGATGCAAAAATTGTATAAAAAAATTATTTTACACACAAATTTTAATATATACTGTTGCAAAATGGAAATGTTTTACTTTCACATCGTTTACATTGTAAACAAAAGCTACAAAAACAAAAACAATGAACTTGTTTACATGATAAACAAGTAAACAAAAATATACCAACAAAACACCAGTATAAAAAAGTGATAAACAAGTAAACCAAAATTGTTACACTCCAAAAAAAAAAACACTGCGTGATTAAATATAAACGTAAATACAAAAAACAACAAGCAAGAATAAATGTAAACAACATGTTTACAACATATTTACATTTACAGAGACTTCGAGAAGACGAAGTCATTTGCCTTCAAAGTATTCATCAGACTGTTTACCCTGCCATATAAAAATGGCAATGGAGTCAATAAAAATTCAGTTAGTCTTGTGTGAAGACGCGGTGTTTGAAGACAATAATCATGGTTTGAAGATCTACGTTATAAAGATCTATCGAACAATTGTTATTGTTTACGCAAAATAGTGTAAAGAGGAATAATAAACAAAACATATGTTGTTGTTTACATCATACATTTTTTTAAAAGAAATCTGTTGAGAGGAACCGCCGAAGGAATATTTTTTATATTTTCATTTTATTGGAGATGTCTGACTTGGAGTTTGAACCGATACACTATCCGCTATACAGCGGTGACTTTAACACTATTCTGAACTTAAAAAAAATCAAACTCAAAAGTCTACCATACTGTGGCGATTTGAATTGCAATAGCAAGAGTTTGCATTATTTATTGAGAAGCATATTTGATGATAGAAACTTTGTTCCTTTTTGCATTATAAGCTTACTGTTTCAGTAATTTCGTTATGGTTTTTGTAAAGCAAAAGGCTTTTCTTTATTTTTGTTTTCATTTTTTTTACTTTAATTCATTATTACCGCTTAGCAGTACCAGTGTCTGTCTGACATTGTTTTCAGGATTGTTCCCTTGTATGGTTCATATACGACGTTTTATAAAAAAAAATATTTAATATATCCCAACACGTAAATATTTGTTTTTCTAATTTTACGAAATTATATTTCTTTTATTGCTGACATTACTTATTTTTAACATTTCCTACTTTAATTGTGGCTTCCAAATACGTACATAGTTTTTCCTAGCATTCGAAGAATGAGTAAAACATTTGTTCAATCCTTGTGGATTTTGTTTTTTTCTCATAGAAAAACACTTGAATGTCTCTAAAACTGTTGCACAAATACAAAAACTAAAGGCGATGTGAAACAAAAATAAAACAATAACATAATACTGCAAAAGCTCTGTTCTACTAGGATTTAAAAAAGCCAACCGCGACAGATCCCTAGATTAATTGACGCACCCAATCCATTAATTTTAAGGCTAGACGTAGTCACAGCCACAAAAGTTCAACTCTGTTTGGTTGGGTTCAGCAGACACTCCACTATATTACACTTTCCATAGTCGTATGAATATTTTGTGGCCACTCGAGTTGATGATATTATTGTTTAACAGACTCATTTATACGCTTTTTGTTTTTTACCTTTTTTTCATCACTTTGTCTCAGTTGTCTTTGCCGTGTTTATGTATTGGGTTGTTCGGAAAGTAATTTCGATTTTTTTTTATTTTTTGTGGAATTGGAAGACAGTTTTCGTATAATATTAATCAAGTGGTCATAAACTGTTGAATTAGATAAATTTAACCTCAATCCGATCTCATGTGTTGTTATTCGACGGTTCGCATCAACTAATGCCTTTATCGGGTATTTATCAGCTTCAACCGGCCGTCCCGGACGTGGTGTATCTTCGGTATCAAAATTGCCGGATCGAATTTATCGAACGAGTTCTGGCACTGGCATACTGTTAACACACTTTCTCCATACACATCGGTCAATTTCTTTCTGGCTTGAGCATCATTTTTACCCTTTCTGTAGTAAAACAGTAAGATATGTCGAAAATGCTGCTTATCGCTCTCCATATTTAAAAGGGCACCAACAAAATACTACTGCGTAGAATTAATTGGAATTTTTCACACACAAGCCTTACTACATGAGCTCTCAAAGCATATAAAAATTATACGGCTTAAGTGTGAAGTTGGGTGCAAAAAGGTACAATTAAATCCTCTGTCGGGAAAAATCGAAATTACTTTCCGAACAACAAAATATTTAATAACCGTGTATACACGAGTGTTGACAGTTTAGCGTTACAAACTTTTTAGTAAAAAATATTTTTGAATTATTTTTATAATTATTAAATGCGTTTTTTTCTCTTTCTGATTCAGTTAAAGATTAAAATTTTATTATTATTTTGTGTTTTTTAATCGTTTTTTGTTTTGTTTTTCTTATTTTTCGGATTTTAATTAAATAACAAACATGTTGCATTTTCGGTCTAAAAGTTCACAACATGAATTATGGTGTCTGAATTTATAAAATTTACCTTTTACTACTGCAATATACATACGTTCGGAAATGACTGATTTCTTTTATTGAAGGCAAACATAGAAATCTAGTTACATATGAGAATAAAAATCTCAAAATTAATTCAAAAACTTTCAGTCAAAGTGCTTCTAAATTCATTCCAAGAATACAAAGTAAAGCAGAGTACACTTTCATCGAAAAAAAGTGAAATACAAAAAAATGTATTTAATCTGAACTCATGTAATGAAATTCTAGGTATAACAATCCAAGTCCGCGGTTCAAACCCTAGGTCAGACATCAAAACAAAATTTGAAAAAATATTTCTTCAGCGACTTGCTCTGAGCAGATTTCTGGCAAAAATTCTGAGAGTAAAAAAAATTGCCATTAAAAGTTTCTAAACTGTAGGTCCCACCACTCATGTATGAAATTAACGCCCACAACATAAGTGGTGTGAGAAGCTAGTTCGTAATCCTGACTGAAGGGTTGTAATGAGGTTATATATGTATGTGTTGGCCCAGTTTAATGTCGACTCCGAACGACTGATTTTTGAGAAACTTCTCATAGCAATTTTATTTTACTCTTAGAGTTGTAGCCAGAAATCTGCTGAGAGGAAGACGCCGAAGAAATATTTTTTCATAGTTATATTTTTTTTTTTAGATATCTGTCCTGTGGTTTGAAACGTAGCCTTACTTCTAAGAAGCCAATACACTATCTACTAGATTACGATGAATTCGAAAACTTACTTACTTACTTAATTAGCCATTAACAACCCGATTAAAGGCCTGCCGCAACACATACTTCCACGCGCGCCTGGAATAATGCGCGCTATGCCATTTGGTCCCACCTATCGATGACAGGACTTCCTCGATTTGGTCCTTCCAACACGTACAAGGTTGTCCTTTTCCCCGACTTCTGCAGATATCCACATCAAATACCCGTCTCGCCGGAGCATCCTCCTCCATTCGAACGAAATGGGCGAGCCAGCGCAGCCGCTGGATATTAATACGCTGCATAACGTCTATGTCGGTGAGGAGCTCATGCAGCTCACTGTTGCGAAATTATCGCCAACTCGCACTGGACCGAAGATCTTGCGTAGGACTTTTCTCTCGAATACTCCCAAGGCTGCGGCATCAGTGTCCATGCTTCTGAGCCATAAAGAAGCACGGGTAGGTTGTGCGTCTTGTAGAGTATTATTTTTGTCGTACAAGAAATTTCTCTGCTACTCAATTGCCTATTGAGACCACAGTAGCACCTATTGGCAAGAGTGATCCTACGCTTGATCTCCAGACTGACATCATTTTTTGTGGTAACGGCGGAGCCGAGATAGATGAATTTCTTGACTGTATGAAAAGTATACTTATCGGCCGTAAACTGATCATCAATACGCCGCACGTCTCTACTTGTCGATAACATATACTTTGTTTTGCCCTCATTTACTGCTAAACCCATCTTAGGGATGTTAATATCGTCGCGTGCACCGAATTCGAAAATATTAATACTTATTATATCTTTATGTGGTATTTTTATGGAAAGAACCTATTGAAGGTCGATCAATACTTACTTTTGCATATCACAGTCACTTCATTTGACTCATGTCTTTACAATTATTTAAACAAAATTAGAATGAAATATTAAACATTGCATATACAAATTGAAAAAAAAGATTTGTTTTCCAGCTTATATATTAATTTTTAGTTTAAATTTGTGTCTCTATGTATACATATTTATCATATAAAATGTCAAAAATCTTTATTTGTATCCCTAAATAATAAGAATTATGAAAACTAAACAGACAGTATTGTTTGTTGAGCCATATAGAAGCTCATGTAAGTCTAGACAAAATTTTTTGTTAGTTTTTAATCTTAAATATTCGAAAAAAATTTACCATTCTTAATTTTTTTATTGGTTTTCAATACTTCTTTATAAGCTTAAACACTCAACCAAGTATCTCAGAATACATGTGAATGCTTAGTTAAGTATGAAACTATACTTTAAGGTTTTCGTAATCTTTAAATGAAATTCGAACTTAACAAAGCAAAAAAAAAAAAGGATTGCTGTTAAATTTCTTTTTACCAGATTTAAATATACAATTGGTGAAAGGATAAATGAAATGGAAGGGAAGTAGAAAATCTTCTTATTTAACTTCTGAATACACTGCAATATTGAGAAACTTTTTTAAACTTTTAATGGCAGTTGTTTTCTCCTTTTTGTTTTAAAAAATTATTTTGGCCTTCAACCGTACAGATTTACAAAGAATTTTTGAGAATCTTTTTACCACTCACTTCTTTATTCCTCCTATGGTATTTATGGTTTGTAAGAAAAAAGCTTATTAAAGAGTTTTAGTTTATTTTTTCTTTAATTTCTAAGGCTTCTTTTGTTATTTGAATACAGTATATTATTACAATAACCATACTACATATATTAAAAACATATTAGCTTCATTAAGATGTTGGTAACAGTCTCATAACAGCAATATACTCCAATTTACTTACATACATAATTGGTCATTACAACCCTTCAGTCAGGATTATAGACATAGTTTCTCACACCACTCATATTTTTTTTCTATATTTTCGTTTTGATATCTGACCTTGGCTTTGAACCGTGACCTTACGTCTAATAAGTCAACACACCACCTACTAGAAGCTGGAGAACCAGCCAGAAAGCTTCATAAACGAGGCTATATCCTTGACATCAATGGACGACAGCTCCGTCAAGTTGACAATTGTTGAAAAGCCACATAACCTATGTCTGCACCTAGCAAGTCCATGTAACTGGTCGTTGCGCCTTCTATCCATTCAGGACCAAGTGATCATAACGGTGGCGCAGGACTCTTCATTGATCCAGGACAGGTTGGCGTCTCGGAAGAATTTCCGTGCGATGGTCATGTAATACTGAATAGCCTAGAAAGAAGGTTGAGGCAGTAACGCCGTATGCGAGGATCCTCTGCGCGGCACGGTAGATAGCCATTAATTCCGCCTTCAACACGGTTCAATAGTCCGGCAGCCGGAGGGAAATGTTCAAGCCCAATTTCACAGAGTAGACTCCGCTACCCATCCCGCCATCGAGTTTCTAGCCGTCGGTATATTCATGCAGGAGTTCCGGGGGGACGGTCGTATCAGGAGTCCAATAGCTCCTGCTCGGGATCATTAAGTTGAAACCACTGTCAAAACAGTATTCCACAGGGAGATAATCGATATCCAGTGGGGCCACAGGATCAATCTCCAAAATAGAGGAGTGACCACAGGGGACGACGGGCCAACGAGACAGAGCATTGAGTCTTGTCGCAGTGAACTTAGCCACCTGCTTAGCAAGAAGCTCAGTAGGAAGCCAGTTAAGCATTACGAACAAGACCTTTGTGGGGGTGGTGCGTACAGCACCAGTGATACGAATAGCTGCGGACCTTCTGACTCCGTCCAGGAGTCGGACATTGTGCAGCTTGTCCAGAGCAGTCCACCAGGACCTTACAGGAGGTTGGGTTCGATGACTGCAGAATAGATCCAGCGCTGGGGACTGAGACCCCATCTGGATCCAACTGCCTTGCTGCAGCAGTAAGCAGCACAGGCCACCTTCCGTACCCTAGCAGCAAGATTCGTCCTCCAGTTGAGTTTGGGATTGAGGATCAGGCACAGATACTTAACCTCGGGACTCAGCGCGAGTCTGGTCCCGTTTATACTAGGGAGGGTGAAGGTCGGGACCTTGTATCTCCTAGTGAAAATAATTGTATCTGTCTTGGAACAATTAACGGATAGTCCAAAAACCCCGCACCAGTCCAGTACAATTGACAGCGGCAAGTTTAGCTTATCAGACAGGGTCTGTGGACAAATTTCCGATGCAGCAATGGCAATATCATTACCAGAGTATTCAAGTCTTCTCAGGAGTGAGTTGACTGCGAGATTCCAGAGAAGTGGAGATATAACACCGTGGTGTACCCCTACAGACAATTCTCTGACACTGTGAAGCCCCCACTGTGGAGGTTATTATTATCGATTTGAGGAGGAGCTCAATAAGCCTGACCAGATTCTGGTCCAGATTGAGGGAATTAAGAGCCCTAACTATAGCACCCGGATGAGGATGAAAGTAATGGATCAATCGAGGCCCTAATACGAACATCAAGGACTTTTCCAGTATCTTCAAAAGAAAAGAGCAAAGACTGATTTGCTATAGTCGCTCGCCTTAGTGTGGGACGGTTTCCTAGCCTTGGGAGTGAAGATAACCCTAGATATTCTCCAGCTTCATGGGATATAAAGGATCGTAAGACTAGCGTCATAGTCATAATTTCCTCCCAATGCTGGATGTCACCTGGAATAATACCAATGCCTTCCTGGAGACTTGAATGGTTTAAAGGATCCAATAGCCCACCGCACTTGGCTTGGGTTAATAGTTAGGGGAGAGTGGTCCCCAGACGGCGGTACCGTAATCTGATAGAGTACTTGACCTCTAAGGGTGGCACTCCCAGGAAAATGAGTGCCGATGAGAAGTTCAAGCGTCTCTAAACTAGTCTTGGTCCAGATGCCGTCAGACCGTTGGATGCATTCGAGAGAACTTAGAATTTTGGGCAGACGGCTTGTCTCGGCAGAAGTTTATACGCTCGCGCAGTAGTTCCTTCACGAAGCCCTCTTTGCCTGACTTACATCTTACTTAAGTTCCCTCTTTTTTGCTTTATAAAGTGCCGGTGGCCTTTGCCTTATTAAAGAGTTTGCCACTGAATCAAAGGAGATAATCGATCTCCCGGTTCCACCAGGGCGGTTTGGACTTACCTCTATGGACAGAGGGATTGACGGAAGATATGGCCGCCGACTTAAGTGTCGTGGTAATGTGTCCGTAGACCTATGTATATCAAAACGGGTTGCAATGGTCGGAGGGGTTGCAGGCAGTTACGCAAAAAAATATAGTTGTTATGAAAAGTTTCTTAGAATTCTGTCTGTCGAAGTCGACATTAAATTGTATGAGTAAACTACACTTATATTGTAAAAACTGTGACCTAAAATATCGGGTTATTCATAGAGAAATATGTAGGTACAGATGCAGTTCAGTTTCTATTAGAAAGAAAATCCATTGAAAATATCGTTTTTTATGCTTTAGTGCTTAGTGCATTTCTTCTATTAAACGTTTTAAAACAATTGGAATTTCAATATTCGGTATTACGTTGTCAAACCTGAGCAATCATTTATTTTATTATTGCGTAAGTAGTTCATAATATATGCGAATATAATCCCCTGTTTTTGTAAGACAAATGATTTCAGACGTTTTCACGATTTCACGGACGTATGAAATTGTTCGTCCTACAAAAACAGACCATAACTTTAATTTAAATTTAGTTTATGACAAGGTGCCCTGGTAGTCTAGAGGGTAGTCTGCTAGACTATTAGCGTGAGGGTCGTGGGTTCGATTCCCACCAGAAACTCTGGTATGTGACACTACATCGAGAATATGGTCAAATAACTCCGCTCGTATATAATTAGAATATAATTTGTAATTGTATTGTAATTAATAAATAAATAAATAAATTAATTGATGACAAATTAATGATGAAATGGCTCACACTAGACGTATACTTAATAAATATTTCAATTGTAAATTAAGTATACTTCACCGAGTCTGTTGCAAAGAGTATTTAATAGTGTAATTAATAAAGTAAGAGTAATAAATAATTAATAATAAAAAAATGTGAAGAAAGGGTATTGAAAATCTCCAATGCATTATTGTTATAATCTTTCATAAAAATACTTTTTTTGTTTACATAAACTGAAACCCAAAGCAGCTGTGTTCGCTAAAATGATACGGGATTAATAGGGTAATTTCTATAGTTGCACACTTTGAAATTAAATCAAATTTACTATCTATACACGTTAGCTTAACACTCTGCAGTATTATGTTTTCTCAAATCTCTTTTTATGTTAATATTCAGAGCAATAATATTCTGTTTGAAATTGATGTGAGAATTTTGCTCTGTTTGTTTGCTGCCTTTTACAATTCAGAAATCTTTTGTGCTGATTTTCTTTACAAAAAGGAAGTGAGTATTTGTATTTTGCGGAGAGAATATGAGCCATTTGGCAAATACTACAAACGCAACAATAGACTCGCTGTACTTATAGCATCACAGTTACAACAATACTAACATAACGAAGAATACGTCGTACAAAACTATATGCAGCTAAAAATGTATTTTTTTTCATTCTTGGTGCTATTTTATTTCATTCCGAACAGTCAAAGTTGGAAAATATAAAATTTAAATTAAAAATTTAAAAGGACGTTTATGTAGTCACTCATTTTTTGTTTTCAGCGTAAAGCTGCTTAGTATTAAACTTAAGTTGTTTTCATACAGAAACGCAACAACAAAAGGAAAGTTATTGTACAAAAAAATGTTAAACATTTAAATTTCATTAAAAACTACATGGCAAATACATTTCATTGAAATTTATTAAAAAAAATTGTTTTATTATTGAAAATTTTTAACAAAGATATAATAAATAAATAAATAAAAATTTAACATGGAAAATCTATAAAACAAGAATTTTGTGTCGGTAAGTGAATATCAAATATAATATTGTTACAAAAATGGACACGGTGTACATTGTTTAACATTAAAGCAAATCCTACACAAACAAATACAATGCGAAACCCCAAATATTTGACTTCAAGATTCCTCATATGGTCATATAAAAAGGCAAGACAAATCAGGCAACAAGTAGTAAGAATTCAGTCAGTCTTGTGTGAAGACGCGTTGCGTATGAAGAGAACTGTCGTGGTTTGAAGATTGCTGTTGAAAAGATTTGCGTTGTAAGCAAAGAAGAATAAAGAACAAGCAATTATTGTTGTATTCGTCAAGTTGTAAACGGTGACACACAAAGTAGTAGTGCGAACAATAAAGAGTTTAATTGAGACTAAACACATATTTGTTTTTGTTTTGTATGCAATCAACGAACTCATATTTTAAACGTTCTTAAAAAGGTAAAAACGTAACAATAGAATATAATATAAAACTGAATATCATTCATTTTTTTATGAATAACCCTGGCTTGCTCATTGTGAAATATTAATCTTAAATATGCCTCAATTAACACTATTCTACATCTCGATTTCTCAATGCACTGGTGACAATGACTTTCTTTTCAAGAACCTATTTGTAAATGTCAGAAAAAAAATGCAGTTTTTTTTATTCTTTTGTTGGCACCCTGAAGTTATTTTCTTGTCTTCTGTAGAATATGTCTTATGTTTTAAAAATTTCCGCAAGTAATAAAACAGTTTTAGAAATTATGTCATGGAATATTGGCCACAAATGATGCCATAAATGAAATGAAAGAGAAACGTTTCTTAAATACATGTCCCATCGTTGGACTTAATTTGTTTAAAAATTAGAATTGAAGCACTAATTTATTTCATTGGAAACCTTTAATTCTCCCCTAATCATGTGTGTATGTGCTCGATTTACAATAAATAGTAGTGTCATATTGAATCATAATACATACATACATTATTGGTTATTACAACGCTTCAGTCAGCATTGCGACCTAGCTTCTCATACAGTTATGTTGTGTGTGTTAATTTTTTAACATGAGTGGCGGGACCTACGGTTTAAAGTCGACAGGTTTTTGAAAAACTTTCATGCCAATTTTATTTACTTTCAGAGGTTTTGTCAGAAATTTTCTGAGAAATCTACTACATTAGTTTCAAATTGCGTTTCTTCTTCTTAAATGGTTATTACAACCCTTCAGTCGTTATTACGATCTAGATTCTCACATCACCCGTGTTGTGAGTATTAATTTTATTTATAAGTATTGGGAACTACAGTTTAAAGTCGACTCCGAAAGACAGATTTTTGGGAAACTTTTTATTTTATCTGTTCCAAGAGTTTTTGCCAAAAAACCGGGCTGATGTTCGGATTGAACTGACGTCTAATAAGCCAACACACGACCTACTAGACTACAGTAACCTCAAGTGCTTACTATATTTAAATTTAAATAAACAAAGTGTGTATGAGATATCATCGAAGTTTGTTATTCGTTTTAATTGCCCAATGATGATCATTTGTGTGAAATATTACGTCGTAAAAATGTACACTACGGCGTCTCTGGTTTATGGTTTATGTTGCCTTGTGTAATGTTATGTTGGCTTTGAGCAAACCCCACAAAAAAATCTAACGCGGTTAAACCGCTTGCTCTCAGCGGCCAGTTTACATTGCGTCAAAGTGGCATGAGCTGTCTCACATTGTACCAACATGTCGTTTAGGTCCATATCATGCAATTCAAACCAAAAAAGAAGAATACTGACCTGACCAAAGTCGTTTTCAGAGAAATATGGACCGGTGTCATTGTGGTCAGCCTGAAATTCTCACCAAATACAGACTTTTTTGGAATTAAACAGTGCTTATTACATGTCATAAGTAGATGCCTATTCACACTAATTTACATTACAATTCCTTTTCTTTTTCGTGATTAATTTCTTTTTGATTTTTAACAGATGCAAATACCGATACAGACAGATAGTTGTATGTAGGAATAATAAAAAAGAAACAGTAGACAACAAAAAAGAGAAAGAATAACAATGATAATAATGGTGAGGAAAATAATGATAATGGTTATGATAAGCATCATATTGTTACGAAAATTTAAACGGTGTAACATCGTTTAACATTAACAAAATAACATTGACAAAAGCTACACAAACAAACGAATTTGTTACAAGAAAACAAACAACGTCAGTATGAAAGAAAAGGGGATAGACAAGTAAAGCAAGAACGCAAAAACAAAATACACAAACAACAATGAAGTCGCGATAGAGTTCTCAAGAAATGTTCGACTTCAAGGACCTTCATCGGACTGTTTACGTGGACATATAAAAAGGCAAAACAAAGCAGGCAACGAATATTAAGAATTCAGTCAGTCTTGTGTGAAGGTGAGTTGCGTGTGAAAAAAATAGTCGTGGTTTGAAATATCCGTTGTAAAGATCTGCGTTGTAAACAATGAAGAATAGCGAACAAGCAATTATTGTTTTATACGCCAAGTTGTGTACAGTGGCACACAAAAATAGCCCGAACAATAAAAAATTTAATTGAACTTAAACACCAATTTATTTTTATTTTGTTTGCAATCAACGCTCATGTTTTAAACATTTTTAAAAAGATAAAAAAGTAACAATATATTTGCACTTCTTAAATACGAATACATTGCCAATCAAGTAATGGAATTTTTAACATAAAGCCATTACTCAGAAATAACTACAACAAAAACAACTGATAAAGAGAAACAATAAATAATCAGAGATAAAATCGTATCTCCACAAAAGAAAGCGAGCAATGGATAACAGCAAAAGCAATTGCAAATTAGAAAGAGCAGAAAGTACAGACACTCGTTGCTTTCCCTACAGTTATAAGTTGGAAGCTGCAAAAATGGTAATTTTATGATATCTATAGGCGTTTCTATTCTTCTGCAACTTTCATTAAAAAAAGGCTGCTAATGCTTGCAGAGGTATTACTTACACAAATATCGGTGTATCCATTTTAAAAAACTAATAACTACGACCTAGATTCTTACACCACTTATCTTGTGTGTGTTAATTTCATACATGAGTGGTGGGACCTAGAGTTTAAAGTCGGCTACGAACGACAGATTTTTGAGAAACTTTTCATGGCAATTTTTTATTTACCCTCAGAGTTTTTGCCAAAAATCTGCTGAAAAGAAATCGCCGTAGAAATACTTTTTGTATTTTGTTTGGATGTCCCTCCTGGGTCAATGAGGTATCCTGCTCCACCGCTGGACTCACCTGGCCCCTGATGGATAAAAGGCGTACCAACCAGTTACTTGGACTTGGTCGTGGCATCATCTCAATCACAGTGGCCATGCTTACAGGTTACTGTGTTTAACGACTTCTGCCGTGGATGCAGACCCGCTGAGGAAGAGGAGACTGTTATTCACTTACTTTTCAGTGCCCATCTCTTGCGAGGTGCAGATATAAGTTGTTTGGCTCTCCATTTCTTGTCAGCTTGACGTAGCTATCATCTATTGATGTCAATGATATAGCTTCGTTCATCAAGCTTTCTGGCTGGTTTTCTAGTGTGGGGTAGTCGTACTTTGATGTGCAGCCTCTGCGGTGACCAACTTACTTCTCTTCTCTGATTTTGGTGTAACTTGGTCAGTACACAGACTGCGTTCACTCGTGGCATCACAACTGGCCGCTATGCGTATGCAAGTGAGCTCTTTGCTATCAGAGCTATCACTTCGACCTAACCTAACCTTTGATGTCTGGCCTGGGATTTGAACTCTGGCTTTATGTCTAATAAGCCAACACACTATCTACTAGACTCCGATGACTTCATAATTAAGCATATAATTTTCCACAAAATTACGACTTCAATTAGCAACACAGAATTCTTATCCAGGAATCTGCGAATTTAAGTTTAGCATGGAAACTTTAAACTGTCTTATTAAATGAAAATATCGAAATCTTTAAAGACTCCACAAAAACTCCCTTATCTTGATTTCTTCATCAGCTCAAAGTGAAAAGTTCTTCAAAACTCAATTACAATTCACCAGAGAAGTGCAATGAAGGATTAAACAACAGGTGGTGGAAGTTGAATAAACAAATCGTTCTGACAATACGCTAAAAGCAAACATTTCTACAGCAAAACAAATGAGTCACGCCAAAGTATGTCTGCAGTTGGTAAAAATTTCAAAATTTCTCATGGAGATAAAAGAAATAGAATCGAAATAGAAAATGCGTTGAAGTATGCACTAGCAAAGAAGCGACACCCAGAAAAAAAGGAAAGAATTCGAAGTAATGTTAAGCAATTTTCACTGAGAAAATATTCGTTGTTTGAAATTAATTACGTCGACTGTTAAGCTGTATTTTAGTTTTTTCTGTTTTTTTTTTATTAACAGAGCATCGCAAAGATGTGTTTGTACATCAGTTGCCATAAAAGATTGCTCCGGTATAATAATGGGATCGAGTCTTCAAATAGCTTGCAGTCGTCTTGTTATTTAATCTTTTGAAAAAATTAAGAGAAAAACCTGTACTTAGGTGAGAGATATTATAACTCTTACGTTTTTACCTTTTAAAAACGTTTAAAATATGAGCTCGTAGATTGCAAATAAAAATAAAACTAAATTTGTGTAGTTTTAATTAAAATTCTTTATTATTTGCACAATTCTGTGTGCCACTGTTCACAACTTGATGAAAACAACAACAATTGCCTTGTTTGTTATTCCTCTAGACTACATAATTGACTGATAATTGTAATAATTGTGACTAGATAATTGTTCGTCAGATCTTTGTAACGGATATTTTCAAACCACGATTACTCTCTTTAAACACATCGCGTCTTCACACAAGACTGACTGAACTTTTACTGATTCAGTCGCCTGCTTTGCTTTGCCTTTTATATGGCAACGTAAACAGTTTGATGAATGTTCTTGAAGGCGAATGTTCGCGTTTTCGTAATCTCTGTAAATGGAAACATCGTTGTTTCATTATTGTTGTTTGTGTATTTTTGTTTACAATTATTATTGCAAAATGTAAATTTCCATTTTCGTAACAATATTAATATTGTGATAATTTTATAGCAGGGATTACCATTTCATAGAGAGAACTCACACGCATTCTTGTGTTCTTTGATTTAGTTGTCGATCAGACTGCGACAAGAACACACCTGTGGCGGATGCTTTATCATTTTATTTTAGAATGACACTCAAACAATATTTTATGTTAAAAAAGTTCCATGCCATTAGCTGGGCATAATTCATTTTTTTTTTATTTTGTCGCACAGTATAATATTTTTAAATATAAATTATTAAGCCAAATATAGATAGCTTTATGTACATTTGTAATGTAATGAAAACGAAAATAGCGTATATTACTAACACTTTTCTATGGTTGTAAATAAATAAATTCACTCAACCTATTTTCTCTCTCTTTCTCACTAATACACAACCAAAAAATTTTTGGTCACCCCTGTTTTATACCAATATCGATCATCTTAAAAAGTTTGCGTATAAAAAATATACTTGGTCAATTCACACAAGCGGTTGTATCGTTGTATTCATTGTATTGTTGGACGACTATACAACAGTGTATGCTTGTTGTTGATAATTTGTATGTAAAAATTCGATACACTTATATACATTGATATACATCGTGCTATCAAATTGTATGAATACCAAAAGAAGAAGAATACGACTAACACAATACAGCATAGTATTAAGCGTTCACAAACAACCAACTGCATACAATACAACATACACGATACAAAGTCGTGTGAATTGGCCAACTGATTTAGTCCACTTAGACGTCTTTCAAGCAATATAAATATATGCATAATATATACAGTAAGAACAGTAAGAATATTACAAGGAGTAAAGTATAAAAAATTAAACAAAGATAACTAACTTTGGGGCATGGACTACAAAATTTGTATGATATCAATGGACAAACACCTACGTTACGTTTTTGCTGTGTCACTAAATTACATCAGTTCATACTTCGGTGGAAAACTAGCTTACTGAACGCTCGCAGCGTACAGATTCTTTTAACAGTTCTCGGAATTCAAACAAATTCTGTCGAACTTTTTAAATTCAGAAATATTTTGCTCAGCCAAAAAAGTTGAAAACCATATGTTTAGTAAAACTGCTAAGGCCTTACTTACTACTTAATTACTTACTTACTTAATTGGCCATTAACAACTCGATTAACGGATTTCGACCTACCGCAACACATTCTTCCAGACGCATCTGCTTCTTACGCGCCTACGCCATTTGGTCGCACCTATCGATTTTGTCCTTCTAACGCAAACAAGGTCGTCCTCTTCGCCGACTTCTCCGTCTCGCCGGAGCATCCTCCTCCATTAGAACGGAGAACGCACTACGTCTATGTTTCTCATAAAGCTCACTGTTGGATCGGATAAGGGAATCATTACCAACTTACACTGGACCGAAGATCTTACTTAGGACTTTTCTCTCGAATACTCTCAAGGCGTTTGCATCAATGCTTAATAGGGTCCATGCTTCTGCGCCATAAAGAAGCACGGGGAGGATGAGCGTCATGTAGATCATTAGTTTTGTCGTTCGAGAGAGGTCTCTGCTACTCAGTTGCCTATTGAGACCATAGTAGCACCTGTTGATCCTGCACTTGATCCCCAGACTGACATCATTTTGAGTTAAGATAAATAAATTCCTTGACTGTATCAAAAGTATAGTTATCGACCGTAATCTGAGAATCAATACGCCGCACGTCTCTGCTTGCCGATAACATATACTTTGTTTTACCTTCATTTACTGCCAGACCTATCTTAGTAGGCTCCCGTTCAATAGCATTAAAGGCAGCAGTAATATCTTCCTTGGTAGGCCCTATGATGTAAATGTCGTCAGCTTACGCAAGCAACTGGACGCTTTTTTGAAAAATAGTACTATTGCGATGCACTCACTTCTTTCGAAGAACACTCTCCTTGACGAAGTTGAAGGTCGCACGATAAGGTTTGCCCTGTCAGAAACCTCGCACGGTATCAAAAGGTTCGGAGAGGTCTATTTCTGCCTATCGAATAACCATAAAATTATAAGTAAAAATGGCCATTTGATATGTTTCCTTTGTAAGAAAATTAATTAAATTTTTTAGAATTTTTAATGTCATGTCGTTTTAATTTTTTTTTTTTTCATTTATGAAACACTATACAACCATGCATTATACGCTTTTGTTATGTGGCAGCTATATGTCTTTTCAGTTTCCACAACCTTCCCCTATCCTTCTTGTTAAATGAATGAATAATTTCACTTGAATAGCATAATAAGCGGGAAATCTTTGGAATGTCAAACATTAATAAGTAAAATAATTATAAAATTTCTTAGTTCTCTATCAAACATTAACAGGCAGTATGAGGTACGAATATTAATTTAGTTCAACAAAAATTTGAAATAGGAACACATTTATTTTCAGAACATAATTTTATTTTAATTTTAATTTTATGCAATTTGAGAGATTATAATTTTTTCACCAACAACAACACTTATGCAGATAGACCGTGATAACCTGCTATTAAAGTCAATACCCAGATTGTATGCAGATTTGACAGTCAATCTTATTTTCTTTAATAATTAAGTCTGGTACGACAAATGATCAATTGATTTACGAAAGTATTGTTATAAAAATGAAAACAATGTTTAACATTAACGATAATCGAAAGCCACATAAACACATAGAACGAACTTGTTACAAGTAGACCAACAACACCAACATGAAAGGAATGGAGACAGACAAGTATGAAAGAACGCAAAAAAAACAACGTAAGGAAAATACACAAACAACAATGCAGTCGCGATAGAATTCTCGAGAAGGCGAAAACAAAACCTTCTACTTCAATAACGTTCATCAGACTGAATATGTGCGCATATAAAAAGGCAAGACAAAGCAGGCAACGAGTAGTAAGAAGTAAACAGTCGAGGTTTAAAGATCGCTATTGTGAAGATCTACCGAAGAGTTGTTAGTGTTTGTGCGGACAGAAGTGTTGGAGTTGTAACAGCGGGGCACAAAAGTAGTGTGAACAATAAAGAGTTTAATGGAAACTGAACACAAATTTGTTTTTACTTTGTTTGCAATCAATGAACTCATATTCTAAACGTTTTTAAAAAGGTACAAACGTAACAGTATTATATATTTAGACTTCGAAAGTTTGAAGCATAGTCCGTTTGCTGACGTCCAGCTACGAATTTTTACTAAATCACCAGTAGTAAAATCAATACAAGAATTATTATTCCCTGTACGGCTACTAGTATAAAACTGCATATTATCAGCAATATACATATGAACATTACAGTTAATTAAAACAAGATAAAAACCTATCTTTCAATGACAACATTATCATACTTATCGATAATTTTCGAAAAATTTATTTATATTGGATCATCTGATCCAACTTTTTAGGACAATGATTTGCTATCTGAGAGGCAATCATGATTGCAACTCAAATAGCTTGTCAATGTATAGAGAGTTGTCGCAAGGATTCATACTTGATTTATTGTTACTCACAGTTTGCTTCAATCTGCCATCAAAGTTGATGTTCTGTAAAGTAGAGATGTATGCAGATGACGTTTAACTTTGGCTGTTTGCAATTATAAATTGTACTAGAAAAATAAACTGTAGTCTATACAATGTGTTTAAATGGTGTAAAGCATCTAGGAATTATTGAAATGATTGCCATACTGCAAAACCTTTGGCTAACACAATACTTTACTCCATTTAATATTCGTATGCTACTTGCAAAGCCATACACCATACCCACATTATTATACAAAAAAATCGCTTAAAATAGTTTTTTCTACATAATGTTACGTTTTTACCTTTTCAAAAACTTTTAAAATATGAGTTCGTTGATTGCAAAAAAAAATATAAGCAAATATATGTTTTGTTTCAATTAAACTCTTTATTGTTCCCACTACTTGTCTGTGCCACCGTTTACAACTTGACGAATACAACAATGATTGCATGTTCGCTATTCCTCTTTGATTACAACGCAGATCTTTTCAACTTCGATCTTCAAGCCACGACTGTTCTCTTCTTCACACAAGACTGACTGAATTCTTAATACTAGTTGCCTGTTTTATCTTGCCTTTTTATATGTTTTTGAAGTCGAACGTTCGGGGTTTCGCCTTCTGGACAACTCTATCGTGACTTAATTATTGTTTATATATTTTGTTCACATTGCTCGTTGTTGTGTTCTCGCTTACTTGTCTATCCCCTTTTCTTTTATACTGATGTTGTTCGTTTACTTCTAACAAGTTCGTTGTATTTGTTTGTGTAGCTTTTGCTGATTTTAATGTTAAACGGTGTACACCGTTTCAATTTTCGTAACAATATGTTTACAAGATACAACAGGAAATCTGAATTCTCCTATTAAATTCATAATACATCTTTAAAACGCATTACTCTAATATAACTACAAGACAACCTCATTTGAATCTCAAAGCTATACAAATAGAAGTGAAATCTATATATTGAAAAAATTAATTTTCTCTTTGTTTTTAAATCTTAAATAATTTCCTTCAGTTTAGACATTGAACTTTAATATTTAATGTATGGAACATTAAATAAACAAATAAATATTAAGCAGTACAGTCTCATCAGCTTACTGCACATGTCAACGCACTTTCATGTTAATATGTTATCCGTAGCCTATTGTGTAGTTATTTGCTTATAAAACCTTAAAAAAATCTAATTTGCACAGCAAGTCTCGAGGGTATTACAATATTAGCGCAGCCCAGCATTAGCACCAGACAACAATAAGAACAGCCAAGCAAATCGAAAATATAATAAGACTACATTTATATTCGTCTTTGACTTTTTATACACACATATACTGACAAAGCTATTGAGTATAGAGGAGGCCGATGAGGTTCACAATACCTCTCTTGGGATTGAATGACAAATAGCCTCTCATTTTTGTTGAATTTTTTGTTTCATTTTCAGTTTCCTTGCGATATATGGATATATAAATATATGCAAGTTGTATGATACAACTAAACAACTGCTCTCGCATATTAGCCGTTCTCCCTCCTTCTGTGTTTTTGCGTTTTACAGTGTGTATTTGAGTCAAATAGTTTTATATGTGCAAGCCATTGTATTTATTTACTAAATCTTGTGTACTTTTTTCAGTCATTTGGCACACATCTTAAATCGAAACTTTATTTTTTTAAAAGTTTATTTTATGTTGTGAGAAAAGTTTATGATTTGAAATTGTTTTGTTCTTCTCATTTGTATTGGGTTGTTCGGAAAGTAATTTCGTTTCTTTCCCGACAGAGGATTTAATTGCACTTTTATGCACCCAACTTCATACTTAAGCCATATAATTTTTATATGCTCTGAGAGCTCATTTAGCAAGGCTTGTGTGTGAAAAATTCCAATTTTTTTCTACGGAATAGTATTTGGTTGGTGCCTTTTTCAATATGGAGAGCGATAAGCAGAATTTTCGACACATCTCACTGTTTTACTACGGAAAGGGTAAAAATGCTATTCAAGCCACAAAGAAATTGACCGATGTGTATTGAGAATGTGTGTTAACAGTATGCCAGTGCAGGAACTGCTTCTCTAAATATCTATCCATTAACTTTAATGTCGAAGATGAACCACGTTCGAGAAAGCCGGTTGAAGTGATAAAGACGCGATAAAGGCATTAGTTGATGCGAACCGGCGAATAACAATACGTGAGATCGGATTGAGGTTAAATTTATCAAATTCAACAGTTTATGCCCACTTGAAAGGCGTGAGATTATCTTCGAAGCTCGATGTATGGGTTCCCCATGTTCTTACAGAGAAATCTGTGTCGATGCATTGAAGTCTGCGATTCGCTTCCCAAACGCCACGAAAATGATCCGTTTTTGAAATGTATCATCATTGGGGACGAAAAATGTATACAACAAAGTCAAATGCAAAAGGTCATGGAGCAAAAAAGATGAACCAGCTCAAACCATTTCTAAAGCCGATATTCACCAAAAAAAGGTGATGCTGTCTGTATGATGAGATTTTAAATGAATCGTTTTTTTAGCTTTTACCGGATAAAACAACGATTAATTTGGAAGTCTACTGTCATCAGCTAGGCAAATTGAAGGATGCACATCAACAGAAAAGGTCAGAACTAATCAATAGGAAAGGTGCAGTGTTTCACTAAGACAACGCGAGACCTCACACAAGTTTTGTCGCTCGCCAAAAGCTTTTACAGCTTGAATGGAATACAATGCTATACCCACCATATACACTAGACCTGGCACCATCGCATTATTATTTGTTCCGGTCACTCCAAAATTTTTTTGACGGTAAAACCTTCACCTCAAATGAGGAGGTCAAAAACCACCTCGATTTTTGCCAGTAAAGACCAACAATTTTATAAGCGTGGAATTATGCTACTGTCAGAAAGATAGCAAAAGGTGTTGGACAAGAATGGGCAATATATAATTTAATAACGTATTTGCTTATTATACGAAAACTGTCTTTAATTTCACAAAAAAAAAACCAAATTACTTTCCGAACAATAGTTTGTGTATTTAAGATATGCAGGCAAATTTTCTACCCTATTCTCAAATCTCATGCCTTTCTTTTTTTCTCATGTTTTTTTTTCGCAATGATCAGTGGTTGTTGCTGCCCTTTACAACACCGAATAAGAGTTTTACGATTTAAAATGAATTAAAACAAATAGTTTACACGATAACTAAGTAATACTGCCACATAAATTTTTCACACTCATACGCACCAGTGAACTCCTGAGAAATTTTATTAAACACCTTTAAAGTGTTTACAATGTGACCAGAACTCGTCGCATATACACACTGTCGAAGAATGCCTTCGTTGCCTGTTCCAGATAATAAATTACCCTCTCTGTCATTATTCGAATCATTGGTGTTTTGTGACTCATTACCATTTAGGCTACGCATTTGGTCCAAATGTCTTTTAATTTCACGATTATTTTCCGACATAATACACAAATAAGATTGCTCTCCCATTTTTTGTTTAACCGTGGCACTTGACCAGCTTGGTTTATTGCAATCTTTATAATTTCTGATTAAAACTTTTTCACCTTTAGAAAATTGCAAATTACACCTTCCTTTGTGAAGAAGAACACTTTTCTCTCATTTGTCAAAGGCGGTCTTAAATGATCAAAACGTGTTTTAAGTGAGCGACCCAACAGTAGTTTTGCTGGCTATCACCAATAGAACAATGCGGGGTATTGCGGTAATCAATTAAAAATCGATTTATTAAAATATCAAATTCTGCATTTTTTTTTTCTTTTAAGTTTTCCAAGACAGATTTTTTTAAGGTTGTTACGAAATTCTCCGCTTGACCATTTGCAGACGGATGTCGGGAGCTGTCAATATGTGCCTAATATTATTCAATCTCAAAAACGTTTCAAATTCGTCTGACACAGATTGTCGTCCATTATCGCTCACGATAGTATCAACTATACCAAATCTAGAAAATAATGCCCTCAGTTTGCTAATTGTGAAATGTGAAGTTATCTCCATCGTTGTGAAAACTTCAACCCATTTAGAAAACGAGTCGATAACAATCAACAAATAACGGTTCTTGATGGGTCCCGCGAAATCAATATGGATGCGACTCCAAACGGATTCTGCTGGACTCCACGGAATTAAAACACTCTTCTCAGAGCTTGATTGTAGTTCTTGGCAGGGTCTACAGTTCTTAATAAGTATTTCAATGTCCTTATCGATAGCTGGCCACCAAACATAAGAACGTGCCAAAGCTTTGGTCTTGACAATTCCAAAATGAGAGCTATGTAAGCTTTCCAAGATTGATTTACGTAGTTTACTGGGAATTACTGTACGATATCCCCACAGTACGCAGTCATATTCAATAGACAATTCATTTGCTTTTTCCCTATAAGGTTTAAACTCATCAACCTTTAATTGCTAATGGTGCTAGCAACTTTTAATAAAACAGGATCACGTCTTGTTTCCCTTGCAATACTTTTAAAATTAAAGTCGAATAAATTCTCCCTTTCCACTAAATTGATAAAATTACATTCGTTACAATCTTCAACTGTTGTTATTTGTGGCATTCTTGAAAGATTATCGGCATAATTTAATGTTCCTTTAACATGATCTACAGAATAATCGAATCCCGAAAGGATCAGTGCCCAGCGTTGCACTCGAGCTGAAGCCATTAGTGGCAAACCCTTTTTTCCCCCGAAAATTGTCAACAACAGCTTATGGTCTGTTCGTAAAGTAAAGCGGTTACCTAATAAATATTGTCTCAACTTTGTCACGCAAAATATAATTGCTAGATCCTCCTTTTCCAACGTACTGTAATTTATTTCTGTTTTTGTGAGAGCTCTAGATACAAAAGCAATAGGCTTCATAGACTTGTCCGGGAAAACATGCGACAATACACCTGCCACAGCGGTATTACAAGCATCTGTGGTCAATAATATTGGGAAATCAGGGTTAAAACCTGGTCTGATACAATATCATGCTTCAATTTTTCATAAGAGGTTTGACATTGTTTGGACCAGTAAAATTTTACGTCTTTTTTAACAAATTATAAAGAGGTACCATTTTTTCCGAAAAGCCATTGATAAACTTTGAATAATAACTTAGCATGCCGATTACAGCTCTAAGTTGCGACACATTCTGTGATGGTGGGGGTTTCACTATTGAAGCAATACGATCTTCATTCTTGCTTAGACCCTATCTATGGTAAAACCTAATAAGATAAAAAACTTACACTTTCCACGGTTCAATTTGAGTTCTGCAACCCGTACCTTATTCAAGACCAACATCAAATTACTCATATGTTCCTCTAAAGTTTTCCCTGTCACCGTTATGTCATCTTGATAGACTACTACACCTGGCATATCTCTCAGAACACCCTCAATGGTTTTCTGAAAAATTGCATATGTGTGTACTTAATGTACACAAAAGTTGCGAACTTTCAACTAATAACAACTGGTTGCATGCATTCGAAAGATCTAATTTTGTAAATAAACAACCACCTTGTAATGCAGCAAAAACTTCATCATCTATCCTAGGTAAAGGATACGTAAAACCAACCAAATGTTTATTAATAGTAACCTTAAAATCGCCACAGCTACCATCTGGTTTTAAAATTGGAACAATAGGTGTTCCCCACTCTGGCTGATCTACAGGTTCCAAAATGTCATTCTTTATTAAATCACGAAACTGTTTTTCTATTTGAGACTTCCATGTAAGAGGCAAAGGGCGTGGGCTGAAAAATATAGGTTTCGCCGTTTCTTTCATTAATAGAAAAATCTTTGCATACTTATAAGCTCCTAAACTGCCATCAAACACATCAGCAAATTCCTTTCTAATCTCATCACTGTGTTCACATAATTCTCGTCTGTCAACAATCGTATTCATTCTTTTCAATTCGAAATTAAAAGCCCTTAAAAATGTTCTTCCTAACAAAGGAGGGTTTTCTGTATTCGTCACAACAACAACAATGATTTTGTAATGCCATTATAGGTAATATTTGCAAGAAACACACAAAAAATTTAAATAGAATTACCTCTGTAGCTTATATATGAAGTTTTACACGAACGAATATCTTTCTCATTAACATTTATTTTATGAAGAAACGATCTGGGCAACAGTGTGCAAGACGCGCCAGTGTCACATATACATAGCTTCCAAATGGAATCCATTAATCATTATAGGTATTGTGTAAAAGCTCATCCGACTTTCACTCTCAATGCTAAGGATAGAAAAATTATAAGACTTATCAAATTGGGAAAAATTAGAATCTTCTGATACATAATTTACATTATTTTTTGAACGACACACTGAAGCTAAGTGACCGACTTTGCTACAAGAATGGCATTTACTCTCTTTAAACTAGTAGTCAAAAGATTTGTGATTTCGCCAACCACAATGAGAGCATTCCTTTTTGTTTTTGCTATTGTTACGATTTCTGCCACTGCTACTACCGTTGCTATTATTGCTGCCTCTGCTATCAGTGCTGCTTTTGTTACCGCGTTTTTGATCCATGTTGTTGTTTTTCCAAGCGTTCCGTTTTACAAAGTTGACGTTATATCTTTCACTCATATTATTCGATGACTTAAATTTAGTCTCCAGAATTAAAGCTTTTTTAAATGCATCGGTTAAACATAACCTCTCATCATCTTCACACATTCTTTCGAATGTTCGAGACGGGAGCCCCATTATGAACTTATCTCATATAATGGCATCCAAGTGCTCACCAAATTTACAATTCAAAGCAAGTTTTTTTATACGGGCAAACCAATTAGAAAAAGTTTCATTTTCACCCATAACTGCGTTATGAAAATTTTTCCTTTCTTGAAATATAATGGTCGGAGGTGTAAAATGTGTTTTTAAAATTTCACATAAATCTTTATACGATTTAGGAGCGGGAGATTGAGGGCTGCACAAGCGGTGCAATACTCCATACGCTTCAGCTTCAATAGACTTTAACGAAATCGACTTCTTTACATTATCATTTGTACAGTCAATTTCGCACAAATATATTTCCAACCTTTCATGCCATAATTGCCATTTGTCAGCATTTTGAACAAATAAGTGAAGCTCCTCCACTTATATTATTGTTGTTGTTGTTGTAACAGTTCGGCTGTTGTCTCCGGAAGCTTTTCCCTGTATGTAATATAAAGATGGATAATTTTAGTTTATGTGTTCTATTTGTTGTGTGCCGTGTAATTTGATGGGGATGGGAAGGGTTTGAGATGGGATTGTTGTTGTTGGTTGTATGTGCATGTTGTTAACGTCATGTGGTAGGTAGTCCGAGGAAGTTAGCCATAATCGTAGGGTTCAGCCATAGATCTACTGGCCGCAGGGCTATCGGTTTCGCTGGACAGCTAAAAATGTGAAACGTGTCGTGTGGTGTTTGGTTGCATGATGGGCAGCTATCTTGAGTTCCTGGGATAATCCTAGCCCTGTATTCAGGAAGTTTGACCATCCTGATCTGAGCTGGGCCAGAATAGTTCTCGTTACTCTTGGAAGCTGCCTTTCCGAATCGGCTATGGGTGGTGGGTGCTGATTAATGACCTTGTTATGGCTGAGCTCGTCTCTGGCCGTCGCGACGATGGCATTGTGAAGGGTATTTTGTGCCTCCCTGACGGACTGTGTGTCTGTTATTGATGGTATAAGGTGGACAATGTCTAAGTTGTATGTAGTGAGTAGGGATGCCAAACGGGATCGATTTTTAAAAATCCCGGGATTTTTCGGGACAATTCGGGATCGAAAAATCCTGAAATATCCCGGGATTTCCCGAAATATACCGGGATTTTCTCTTAATAAAAAGAACTAAAAACAAATGTTTTATTAATTTTTTTTTAATTTTTGATCTTTATCACAATACACATGTTATAAATTAATAATTCATCTATGTCTCCATACATACACATATGTATGTATAGACACATTAGTGAGGAACAAATACCTAACCCTTTTAAGAACAATATTTAGTGTACAAAATATATATTAATTATATTAATTGTTTTAAGTTATTTTTTAAAAAGATCAAAGACTCTAATATTTCTTGCCTTAATTTTCATGCAAACAAAAACATCTTTCGCTGAAAAACATTTTTCGCAATCTACACTTGTGGGAAAAATGGTTTCAAGATAGCTATATGCACGATATAACTATTCACCTCTAACACCTCGTGATTCAATGAAATCTATTTCTTTAGAAATTTGATTGTCTAAACCATCAGCTGTATTAACTGATTTTATTGGACTTCGTGGGCAACGTTTAACTTTTTAACAATGGAAGTCGGGTTCTTATTCAGTTCAATGTCGAGTGATATAGAATATTCACTTAATTGTTGCATGATGCACTTGAAAAACTACGTGAGTGTTAATTAATGTAATATTAAATAAAAAAACAATGCCGTAGACTCAATTTTTTTCTTACTTATAAATTTTATATGTATGAACTTACAATCCCGAAAATTCCCGGGACTAGTTTTAAGTTTATGTTGGAACTGACTTCGTCGATGTTAATGCCCGAGGAAAAGACCGTACAGTCGTCCGCGTAAGAGACCGAGGAGATGTTCGGAGGTGGCGTTGGGAGTGAGGTGAGGTAGATGTTAAACAGGATAGGCGACAGGACTCCCCCTGTGGGACACCCATCTTTATTCTCCTGTGAGAGGACTTTTGTCCCCTAAACTCAACGTATGCCTGCCTAACTCCAAGGTAATTGGTGGTCCAGCGTTTCAGGTCGTTGGGCAAGGTTGAGTTTAGTATGTCTCTCAGGAGTATGGGGTGGTCGACCGTGTCAAAGTCCTTTGAAAGGTCAAAGGCCGCAACGACAGTTCGTTGACACGGTCGTTGTTGGTTGAGTCCGTCTGCTATCCTAGTTGTTATCTCGGTGAGAGCCGTGGTGGTGCTTCGCCCTTCCCTGAAGCCATGTTGGTGGTCTGCCAGTGGGAAGTGCTGTTTGAAAGCAGGGAGCAGAAGGGCTTCCAGAATATTTACCACTGGTGATAGTAAGGAGATCGGCCTGTATGATTCTCCTTTGGTCGCTGGTTTGTTCGGTTTCAGGATCGGGATGATCCTAGCGACCTTCCAGATGTCAGGTATCACCAGGCTGTGCAATGACAGGTTTATTAATCTGGTAAGGAACCTCAAAGCCCTCTCGCCCAGCTTCTTCAGCATCGGCATGGACAGTCCATCGGGTCCCAATGCCTTTGATGGTTTGGCGTTGGTGATGATGTAGGCCACCGCGGATTCTTCAAATGACTGTGCTTGTTGGTCTCTGCACAGGTTTCTTAGAAGCCTCAGTGTTGCTCTCTTGTTCTTATTCTGCTCAGTTGGGTGTTCGACAAATTGCTTGCAGAATTCTTTGGCGCACTTTTTGCCCTCAATATATTGCCTACCTTCAAATTCAATGGCGGCGAGGCTGTTGTTCATTTTAGAGCCAGATGGGTTTCTGATGGTCTTCCACAGTTTCTTGGGAGCTAAGGAGCAGCGTTCTAGGTGTTCCAACCATTTGGAACGTCTGTGCTCGTTCACCAATTTGTTTATTCTTATGTTCATTGATTCTAGCCTTTCGTCCGCTGGGTTTGCCGCTCTAATGTTATCCCGCTGTTGAGCCAGGCGCGCGGCATCTGAAGGGTAGTTCGGCCTGGTGTTGTTGATTCTGCCGGCGGGGATAAAACACTTCGCCGCATTCTGAACAATTGTTCGGAATTGCCTCTCACCACTTCTAACGCACGTGGGAGGGAGTATATGTTCAAGGTTATCGTCAATGAAGATCCTGAAACCTTCCCAGTTGGCCTTATTGTAGTTCACGTACGTATGTCGGTCAGGTTCCATAAAGTCGCTGCGTTTTCCTATGTTGACCACTATGGGTAAGTGGTCGGAGCTAAGGGCAGTATACGTCTGCCAGGTGATAAAGGCTAGAAGTGACCGACTAGCAATGGTGCGGTCTGGGGAGCTAGAGCATCTTGCAGTGACCCTGGTCGGTTGTGGCTCGTTTATCGTTTATATTATGGTTGGTCGAGTTAGTCTCTGGCATTATAATTTTTATTCAAAATATTTTTTTTTATCAATATGTTTATTTAATAACACAATTTAATTTTTTTTTTAATAAAGCAATATTTTGCTCGTTGCCATTTGTTGTGTATTACACAAAAAAAAAAAAGAAAAGCACGCATTCAGCTTAAATTCCAAATACCAACTGTTTTATTTTATTTCTTCTTTATCTTATTTTAGTACATGATTTAGTGTAAAGCTAATTAAGAGACATCAGAGAGTTGCCATTAAAAAGCAATATCCAACACAAAAGATTTAGGCTTAAAGAATAATTTCAAAGGGGATACATTAAAAAGGAAATGTTGAAATCAATCTGTTTTGTATTGTTTGTATATGATATAAGCCAACCATTTTATTACTTATATAATACGGATAGTCTGTCTGTCTGTATATTTTGGATTGAATTCTTGATGGATAGGTCTTCTTACATGGTACGATGTAAGAATTCAATCCAACATATATTTTAAAGACGGTCAAATATGGTGGTGGTAGCATCATGCTATGATGGTCATTCTCTTATTATGGTGTGGCTCCTCTATATCGTATCCAGAATAGAATGAAATCCGCTGATTACACTGAAATTTTGAAAAGTACAATACTGCAGTATGCCGAAGAAAATATGCCACTCATCTCGGTCTTCCAGCAGGATAATGACTCAAAGCATACGACAAACTACATAAAGATATGGTTCCAGGACAAAAAATTAATGTTTTAGAATGGCCAGCACAGTCCCCTGATTTAAAAACAATAGAAAATTTGTGAATAGAAAGTTTGCGAAGTTAAAAGGGCAATCAGGAGAAAGTGTCCATCAAATTGTGACGAGCTTTGGAATTTTATACGGGATGCATGGAACCCAATACCGCTATATGTTTGACAAATTTTGGTCGACTCGAAGCCTAGAAGATGTGCAGCTGTTCCGGGTAACAAAGTATCAGCAACAAAGTACTAATGTGGCACTAAAGCTTTATGCAACAATATTCAGTTTAAATATCTATTTAGTTTTACTTAAGTTAGTTATAGCTCTAAGATTTCATCAATTGTCCTTATTTTTTTCACACGTTAAACTATATTAATTCATACAAGATCAAAGAAAAATAAAAATATATTATAGGAATACCAAACATTTTGTTTTAAATCTTTTTTCTACTGTTTAAGAAAAATTAAATCGTTTAAACAAGAAAGAATTTTCGATTTTTGTAAACATAATGTAAGTTTGGGTGGACACTGTCCTATTATTTTTCACATAACTATATATATGTAGGTATAACTTTTTAAAGGCCCATACCTCCTCCTTCTAAGAAAGTTAAAATTTGTGATATTGGTTCAGAAATGTTCGTGTAATCAATAAATTTGTGAGTAAAGTCCAAAAAAACAGTTTTTGTCAAATAAAACAAGTTTGGAGGTTTCAAGAAATACAAAAAAAATATTTTTGAATTCTACTCGACAAAACTAATAACCTACACTATGTCGTTAGCTGGGTGTATTTAATTTTTTTTCTATTTTGTCGCATAGTGTTATTTGAAGCAATCGACAAAACTATTCACTCGCATAATGCTCATATTTATTAAATATCATTTAATATGTAAAATTCATAGCAACAAGTATGCAGTGTTGCCACCTTGTGTGTAATTACACATATTGTGTGTAATTTTTCATTGTGTGTGTAATTAGCTTCGTATGTAATTTGTGTGTAATTTTATTTTTTGTCGCTAATTTTTAACAGTCAACTTGTTAACACTGATTTGTTTTGAAAATTTATCGCAATTTTCAACACTAGTTGCAAAAAAAAACACCTACATCTATCTTTTACTAATTTAAATACATGTAAGGATAATGTTTGATATATGCTGTTGAACTGTGTTCAACATATTTTTCTTAGTGTAGTACAGGCATATTGTGAATTATTCAGTCGTTTACTTGCTTTTATCAAGTGCAGTTGTCTAGTGCGTAATCGTATTGTTTCTCTTTGTTGTTATTGTTTGGATAGTGAGATTACCGTATTCTCTCTTATCTTTACACTGTTTTGTTTTGATTATTTCATTTGCTTATTATTAAAAACAATTGAATTGACTATTTATAAATATTCGTCGTGATTCCTTAGGGAAATCATGGGAAGAAAAAGAGCTAAAGCTCCTAGATCGGCCATTTCGGTCAATGCTATGGATACACATCTGAAAAATCAGAAGGCTAGTTCCAAATCGTATAATAAATTTGGAATGCTATCTCAACTTAATACTACAGATATTAACCCTCCGGCTTCAACTAGCAATAACGCAGTTGTTAAAAAACAAAAGATTCCACCAATAGTAATTGATTCTTCCATTGAATTTAAATAAGTTATAGACCTCATCGGCACTGATGGTTATTTTTTCCGAAGAACTTCTATGGGTACAAAAGTATTTTCTGAAAATATGGACAAATATTTAAGTCTTCTGGCTGACTTAAAGACAACAGATCTTAAATTTCATACACACAAAGTATACGATAATGCTAATTACAAAATGGTTTTGAGGGGTCTACACCAAGTCCCAACTGAATGGATTAAAGAAGAGCTATTAACTTATCACGGAGTTAAGTGTCTTGGTATTAAAGAGATAATCACTAAAAAATCTACAAAGAATGATGCTTTATATTTACTTACATTCAATCGTACTGAAGTAATTAAAAAAGTTCTATTCAAAATTAAATACCTACAAAATATCTCTGTTAATTGGAAAAGTCAGAGATCAGCTCCAAATAAAGGACCAACTCAGTGGCAAAAATGTGGTATATATGGTCATGGTACTGAAAATTGTTACAGACAGACTGTGTGTTTCTTGTGCTCCAGTAAAAGTCATGACTCTACAAAATGTGCAATGAAGAGTGCCTCAAGTGGAATAATATATAAATGTTTCAATTGCGCTTCAAAAGGTTATTTAGATGTTGCACATAAAGCTGATGATCCAAACTGTCCGTGTAGAAGCAACTACTTAGAAGCCCGTAGAAGAGCTACAAGTAAAAACATCGCCATACAGAGAAGAAATACTCAAACTCCCATTCTTGATGCAGGAATTCAAAATTTCCCCAACTTGCCTAAAACAAATCCTCCGCATTACTTCACTACAAATGAACAATCATATGCAAATCATTTTAAGGATGTAAATGAAGGTCAAAGTAATCTATTTTCTATGGATCAGCTGTTCTCAATTTTCCAAAATGCTATAGTTGAATTAAAAAAATGTTCATCAAAATTAGCTCAGCTACACAAAGTGCTGGTGGCGGGGTTACAATTGCGGTTAGAAATAATATAAAAACAAAAAATTTTCCTAATTATGAAACACGTGTAATAGAAAACGTTTCTGTAGAAATATTTTTGCAAAATCGAACACTTGTTGTTACTGCAATATATTCGCCAAGATATTATGACACATTTAAATATGATATAACTAAACTTACACCATCTAATAAAGAATATATAATTTGTGGAGATTTTAACGCCAAGCACTCGAGCTGGAATTGTCTTAGGGCTAATATGGCCGGTAATGTTTTATACAATTTGCAATTAAGATCCAACTTTTTTATATATTACCCTAACAATCCAACTCGCTATCCTCAAAGTACTATCGGAAATCCTACAACCATAGATTTAATGCTTACTAACACAAACTTTTTTATTTCGCCTTTAATATCTCATGACAATATTCTCCCCTCTGATCATTGTCCAGTAACTTTTTCTATTGATGCTGCAGTCGAAATGGATAATACATGTAAAATTGACCTCAAAAATGTAAACTGGAATATATACAAACAAAACATTGAAGACTTATTATTACAAGGTAATGCACATTTTAATAATTTACTTTAATTTTATTAAGTACTATATATTTATTAAGTACTATAACAAATGGAAAATTAAAATTAATACAGACAAAACACAGGCCATTTTGTTTCCATTTAATAAGAGCCCAAAGAGAATTCAAACAACGCAACTTAAAAATGATAATGTTACTATTCCTTTCAGTGAATCAGTGAAATATTTGGGAATATACTTGGATAAAAAACTGTTATTCAAAAGACATATCGAACACACTGTGGATAAGGCCACTAAGTGCTGTAGAGCCTTATTCCCTATATTAAATAAAAAATCGTATCTCAGTACTAAAAACAAGCTATTAATCTATAAAACCGTCATTAGACCGATATTACTGTATGGATGTTGTGTTTGGGGAAATACGGCTGAAACTCACGTCAGAAAACTTCAAATTGTTCAAAATAAAGTTCTAAAAATAATTTTTAAACTACCTCGTTTATACCGCACAAAAGACCTGCACCAACGTTATTCGCAACCAACTATCAAACATGTCATTAAAACTCAGAATCTAGCATTTTCTAATAAATGTAGTATTTCTGAGTATGAACTAATTAAAAATTTATCAGATGATACTTCGCAGTTTACATAATTAAACTATTTAAGTTTCATGAAATAAATTAGACTCAGATTATATTGTTCCAGTGGTACAGTTAAATTTTCAGATATACAAAGTTTTTTTCTTATCTTTTTTCTTTATATATTATATATACTCATAACTTGTAATTTTTAAATTTTATTATTTGATTTATATGTTGAAATATCTTAAATTAGATAGTAGCTCATAACTTTTTAATAAATTTTAAATGTATGTATTGCTTTATGATAACTCAATAAATAATAATAATAATAATAATTATGAATTATTTTTTTTTGTTTAATCTGTTATACGAATATTATGTACTTGGTTTTTATTATATATTTTATGAATTATACATAACATAACATATATAATTGGCCATTAGTCAGGATTACGGCTTAGCTTCTTACGCCACTCATGTTAAGTGTGCTAATTTTGTACATGAGTGGCGGGAACTATTTTTGAGAAAATTTTCATTGCAATTTTATTTACTCTCAGAGGTTTTGCCAGAAATCTGCTGAGAGGAAGTCGCTGAAAAAATATTTTTTCATATTTTCGTTTTGATGTCTGACTTGGGGTTTGAACCGTGGCCTTACGTCTGATAAGCCAACACACCACCTACTAGACGACAGCGCTTTATGAATTATATATAGCTAAATTCAACATTTGTATTGTTTACGTAAAACCTGTTGAAGATAATTATCAGCAGTTGTTAAGAAAAACAAAACCCTCAGCCTTATTATTTTATTGGGGGATTTCCAGAACGTTGCCCAATCTTCAACTCATTTTTATAGACCCTAGAGTAAAAGAATGATCTTTTTTAAAATCAATATTTATTCAATGTTGTTACTTCAACGAATATTTTCTTAATTAACTAATCTTTAAAAACGAAAGCTTATTTATACTTTACAAAAATCGGATTATTTAACGGGATTAACAGGATTAACAATAAGGAATATTTTATAATTTATAAGTAAAGCGTAAAAAGAGATAATTAGTAATTAGGAAAATAGTTGATACTATTAAAAATAAAGAGTATTACATAATAAATGATATTTAAGAAAATATTTGATAAAAATTAAAATTAAAGAAAAATGTTAAAATAAGAAGTTAAAATAAAAAGAAATGAATAAATTACAATTAATATAGCATTATAATGTTAGAGTGGCGTACATATGTGTGTTTATACATAACTCTAGGAGTTTAGTTGCCCCTAGAGACCACATATGCATTTACATGTCTTTTGTTAGAAAAGGAGCATATATACGACAAAATCAAACAATTTTTATTTTATTGCATATCTTTAAGAGTGTATTTTGACTGTATTTTGACTGTCGCACCGCGTTATTAGCTGCTATTCTCGGCTTTTTTTGTGTAGAAAACCGTAGGTGGATTTCTCGATACACCATAATTAATGCCAAATAAATTAAGTTTCTGCAATTGAAATGAATGCATACAATTTGAAATGCGAAAATTTATGACTTGATGTTAAAACCACAAATTGTTGCTAAATTTCAAATAATTTCTAAACAAACTTTTGTTTCAGTTGTGTTGTATGATGGCAAAAGCGAGAAACTAGATTGAATGAACAATTATTTCGTTTTCATATTTAAAACACGTGCTGTTGTCATGTTGACATGATAGGCGTGTAATGATGACCACAACCTATCCTCCGAAGCAGCAGAATCGAAACATGGAGAAGGTTAGTAGACGAAAGGATTATTAACTGCATAAAGTCAGTCAAACAGCGTGAGAGATCACTTACTTAGCCAATTTCCAAATACAAAGCTACGTACTGTTTTGTACAGAAACAACAAAAATTTGTTTCAATTACTACATTGGACATTACAGCGCTTTTACGTATTTCAATACCTACTAGTCTTTGGCGACTAATATTTTCTCCAATAAAAATGAATTTTTATAAATTTCTTCTAATATCCTTTTGTAATTTACCCCAAACTAAAATATTTTATTTAACACGTTCATCGCCATGTCAGTCATATGTGCCTGACGCTGATAAGTTCTACATGAGCCATGACACATATGACATGGTGTCTGACGTACGCGATTTGGTAAATTACAAATGTCTGACGCAAACGACGCTGTGTTCAAAACACCAGGTTAATAGTTGTTGTATCTTGTTTGGATGTGTCATACATATGAGACTGACACGGCTTGTCGAAAAAAAGTATACATATAGGGCCATCTCAGTCATATATGTCTGACATAAAAAATATTGTTTTTCCGTGAATTTTGGAAAAAAAAATTTTTTCTGTAATACATTAAGTTTCCATGATAAATTTTTAATTAAATTATCTAATAAAGTAACCCTGGCCCATGTGAAAATTTTTCTGATATTATTGTGGCGATGAACGTGTTAGATTGCCCCTTACCCCCATAAGATTTTCATTTGTGCGTACCACAATATATATGATATAGTGCTCTATGGATCTCGTATATGTTTACTCTTCAAGGCTCTGCTATTACAAAATACAAGCGATCTCATGATGAAATAAGAGTCGCTGTATTAGTTTAAGTCAAATTTTCCGTTTTGTGAAATATACTATTTTGATAGAAGGGCTCCTTTATCTTGAAAGAATCTTTTATCAATTCCTATTATCGATCACCGATTCTAACGTACGATGAACGGTTACCTAAATTGCTTTATGCTCAGTACATGTGATTTGTCTTAAATGCTGAGCCTCCTTGTAAGTTCTGTGATATCTATAGAAAAAATTTGTTCGACAAATTATGGTTATGCTACAACAAGAAAAAATCGTACTCCGCTTTTCAAACGTGCTTTACTCACATTAAAAACAAGCAAAATCTAACCCCTTATCAAACCAACAACTGAAAATTAATCATAAGAGCTCAACCTTATTTTAGGGTCCTGTTCATATAATTTCCTTAACGTCAGTTTACTTTCAATTTTGAATTATATTTAACATTACATACATAATTGATCATTACAACCCTTTTGTCGGGATTACGACGTAGTTTCTCACACCACTTATGTTTTGTGTGCATTCATTTTTTACATGAGTGTCGGAACCACTACAGAATTTTGAGAAACTTTTCATGGTAATTGTTTTTAGTCTCGGAGTTTTTGCCGGAAATCGCCAAACGTCTAATAAGCCAACACATCACCTATTACACTACAGCAACATCGCACTAGTTATATTGTATTCAATTTCATATTAAATTTTCATTTTTCTTCATAGAAAATCAATACGACAATTTCTTTCAATATGCCTGTTTTAGTTTTTATTCTAACATTTTACAGCTCATTCTCATAACATAAGAACCAGTATTCCAAAAGCTTATAATTCTCTGAATGAAGCTATTTATGACACAGAAGACAAAATATCTAAAAATTGTTTTTAAATCCCAAAAAAGAAGAAGTGAGATTTGGAGAGAAATATTTTTAAGCTACGTAATTGAACTCGTATATCGATTCCTTTTTTCTCAAGGATTAATTTCAGTAATATTTTTCTTTTTACGACTACAATTTACTAACAGAGCCAATCACTCAAATGTAGATACCATTTAATCATACACTTAAAAATTGTCTTTATTAGGACGTAAATAAATAGAGAAAGATGATGAAAAATGTAAAAGATAATCTTTACGTTTAAAATATTTAAAACAATCATATCCTTTTTTGAAATCTATAGCAGTCTGCTGGCAATAATTATTAGAATATGAGAATAAGATTGACTGAAAAGTTTCCCAAAAAATCTGTCGCTAGAAGTTGGCTTTAAACTACAGGTCCCCGCCACTAATGTATAAAGTTAATACAGATATGATGCCCTGATGGTCTAGTTGTGATTCGTTTAATGAAAGATCCGATACAAACGAAGAACTTGCATTTCCTGTAAAGTATTTAATTTTGTTTTTAATAAAATGGAATATAATTTTTTCCAATACCTTATTTTAAATCTGTGACCAGTTGGCACATAAATATATATTTAAAAAAATTATACAATATCATCCTTGTGACCTATATTCACACGGATTTTATCTTCTACGGAAAACAACATTTACATTTTTATACGTTGTCCTCATGTTTTGATACCTTCAGCTATGCTGCAAGCAACAACGACACACAAGCAACAGCTTGCTTCAGGGTATATTGAGAAACCTTTAAAAACTGTAGCTTCACTGTTTTATTTTTTTGTTTTGTTTTTTGATAATCGTGACAAGGGTAGGTCTCGGGACCATGGTTAGTAACATTTTTTAAAAATCTAAACAGTGTTGGATGAAAACAACAATTACAGCCAAACCTCAAACGAATAAGTTAATCTTAACGTGTGTGTGTAGACTGTAAGAATTTACATCATACACACACACACAAATAAAGGAGTTTTAATTAATTTTTGGTTAATGCAGTTTTAGTGTATTAACAGTTAAACCATCCGTTGGAAGCTATGATTATACAGAAAATTTTGATTTTTAAGATTGAAAGGTGTGGCACATAAACGACATTATTGGCTAAAGTAAATCAAAAGAAGAAATACACAATGTGTGAATATGAATATCTCCCATCCCTGCAAATTGGTAAGGAGACTGAGGATCATAGTGCAATGGATGGTGTGATTAGTTTTAGATTTTAAGTTTTAGTAAAATGTTTGTTCATTCTGTTTGATAATTTTATAAAAAGTTAGTTTATGACAATGATATTTTTACGACATGGAATAAACAAAAGCTACAAAAACAATGGATTGTTGACATGATCAATAAATCAAATAAAGAAAAATATAGCAACAAAAACACTGCAGGGACAAACGTAAACAAAATACATAAACAAACAAACATTTATAGAGATTTCGCGAAGGCAAAATCATTATCCTTCAACACCATTCATCAGACTGTTTATCCAGCGAGAGAAAGCAGGCAACGGGATCAGTAAAAATTCAGTCAGTCTTTTGTGAATACGCGTTGCATGTGAAGAGAATAATCGTGGTTTGAATATCTCCGTAGTAAAGATCTAACGAACAATTGTTAGTGTCTACACGGAAGAGTGTAAAGAAGAATAACAAATAATGCAAACTGTTGTTGTTTAAATAAGTTGCGAATAGTGGCAAACGAAATTGTGCGACCAATAAAGAATTTATTCAAAACTAAACACAAATGTATTTCATTTTTATTTGCAATTTACAAACTCATATTTTTATATTCGTTACTTTAAAGAGGTGTTAAAAGCGGTCACTGTAGCATAGTAGGTAGAGTATTGGCTTATTACACGTGAGACGCGGTTCACACCCCAGACCAGACATTTCCAACAAAACAAAATATGAAAAATATTTCTTTGGCGACTTCCTCTCAGCAATTTTCTGGCAAAAAAATCTGAGAGTAAATATAATTGCAATGAAAATTTTCTCAAAAATCTATCGTTCGACTTTAAATTGTAGGTCCCACCACTAATATATAAAATTAATGGTAATTCTTGATAAAAAGAGCGAAATTTGGTCAAGCATTAAAGAATTATACGATAAAGAGTAAATGAGCTTCGTCGATTCGACGAACAGTAACCAATTAGGGTTAAAGTATTCGTCGATTTAAGGAAGAGTAACCTTAATGTACAAGAATAAAGGCTAACCGTCCAGGGTTAAAACTACTGTTCCAAATTGCACGTTCCACCCGTAGCATTCGAAATCATATTTAAAAATGCTGTAATAAAATTTTCTACCTAAAAAAATCCGTTTTATTGATATTCACAGTATATTTCTATAATTTAACGTAAATGTGTGTAACTGTAAAAAAGAAATCCTAAGCGTAAAACAGATCAAAGATATAGTTTAGTACACTATTAATAAAAATTCAAAACGATTACTTTTTCCTTCAATCAAAGTTTTAAAAATTTTATTCATTCATTTCATTCTTAAATCATTCTTAGAATCATTTATATTAAAAGGTTTTTTTACTCTATTTTTCAGTGTCATGTTTTTACAAAAACCTTCCGTGTCAAGTTCTACACAATGATGGTGTTAGGATGAGAATATTTTGAATTTAATATTGTGTTACATGTAATGTAAATTTAATATAATAGCAACCATAATCATATTCACTTGTATACTACTTTGTTCAGATTACGACATTTTCACTGAAAATAAATTGAATATAAAAATAACGTATGTTTTGAAAATTTGAGTGAAGTATACATACAGTGGCGAACCAAAGTGAATACATAATATTAAAAAAATATGTATGTATAGTATATTATTTATTAAAATTCATATGTAAAATATTAACTGAGACTGTTCTCTGATTAAATAAAATAGTTCTATTAACCAAGTATATGAATATGTGCGACGTCGAAAACCATAAAAGGCGATTGAAAATGACATGACGGACTATTCGCAGCAAGATATCAGTTAAAAACCTTGCATATTGGTGGGGGAAAAACATCAACCAACCTATCAGTAATGCCTTCCTCCAACAGGAAAGTAATTTTAAATGAATACCACTATAATTGTAATGGGTACCTGGGCATTAGCAAGACTTTGAAAAAATTTAAACAGTAAGCAGAAGCTAAGATCACATTCAGTAATACATCTCGGGATCACTATTCGAACGAATAGATGGGCGTGGTGAACCATTTTTCTATTAATAACTCCGGTACTTCAGTAAACACCCAGAAGTGTATGCCGGTTATGAATGCATTCTTGAATAGCAGGGTGTGTCAGTACGTGCTTCCACTAGAAGTACATTCCTATCAAGTTAAACGTTTTGAGTATTTAATTATTAAGGAAATATGAGAAGCCAATACGATACGAAAGTCAATGAAAATGTGTCTGACAGAGTTTTGGAACATTTGATTGGTGACCTATCGACATAACCGTCTGCTATACTCGTTTCAGTATTAAGAACCCTGTTGAAAGTAGGAATTTTATACTATATGGCAACACGATTGCATAATATTTATATGTGGCAACAATGAATTGAATGAATATATTTATTTATTATATGGTAACACTGAACTGTATAGAACTGTAAGTATTCAGCTTGCAAGTTTTTTAAACGACTCTGAAATAAAGCTTCTAAATAGAAAAGTCGTCTCGTGTTTTCATGCAGAGGTAAATTATTCCTAACAAAGACCCGCCAAGCTTCTCGTCGAAAACTATTTATGGTTGCCGGGAAATTTGGAAGCTTAAGTCAAATTTGCACAAGAAAATGATGACGGTACCAATTAAGTAAAAGCACAAGTTGCTTGTAATTTTTTGCCTAGTTTCAGTATGCTGCCAATGCATACTTAAAAAACTTATCGTCAAAATCTATTGTTAGGCAAAACGAGCTGAATGGCTCGAGAACTCGCAACAGTTTTTCCTTGTAGTCTTTGGAGCAATATAATTATTAAAGACACTCTTAAGACAATAAAGCGGTGGTTGACATTTTTTGATTGGATGTAATGCCTACATCATGTTAATTGTAGGCTTTGACGATGTTTACTAGTTTTAAACAATACCGTAGTCTCTAGAAAATATTATCCACTCTTTAAAAACATTCGGTCTTACCTTAGTGCAAAGGTATATCTAAGTTTTCATTTTAATTTAATAAACGAAATTTTTAAATTCATAATGAATATATTTTTATGATTTATAAGTGCACTTACTTATCAACAATTTTCTTATTTTACCTACTTTCTGGTCAAATCCCCAAGTGTCATATTGATACTCCTATTATTTTTGACATCATTATTTAAATTACAAAAATGTCTATGCTAGCCGCTGTCTTAGATTATATTTCTTTTACGATTTCATTATGCTATGTTGAAATTTGGCCAGCTCTAAATGCCTTTCTTTAATGTATTTTATTTACTGCCAAGCATTTTTCACAATTTCTCACTTAAACTGGCCAATATAATATATTTTAACAATTTCTTTGATTTGGTTTCAGCCCGTTGCCGCCTCAAGCGACAACCTTGAAATTCTACTCATCCTGTTGAATGCTAAAAATAATACCCAATAATCTTTGTCGTTTTATTTTCTTTTATGAAAAATATGCCTGTCAGCGACTGATGAATAAACTTGACCTAGAAAATTATTTTTCTTCCACAATTGTTTTCTTTTCGGTTGTTATTATGTTTTGCGAATATGACAAAACGAAAAACATTGTCAGACAATATGTAATAATTTGGCGTTGGAAAATTATAACATAATAAACATCTTATAATGAAAGAACGCAGTGTATTGCGTCTAACCACGGGTTGTGTTGATTAAAGACAGAATTATGGATACAAAAATATATGTTTATTTACTTACAGATGTCAATGTTTATTGTGAACACAAAAAATAATTTATTGAAGTTAATGTTGCAATGTGTTATGAAGGAAGAACAAAGTATAGGTTAGGTTAGGTTGGAGGACGTGTAGTTGTCAATTAAGACCAGTACAGTACCCGGAGGCCGAATTGACCCATTGTACAACGTCCCAACTTCCCACTCCACCCATGCTGTGTGTGTTAATTTTATACATGAGTGGTGGGACGTACATTTTAAAGTCGACTCCGAACGGCAGATTTTTGAGAAACTTTTCATGGCAATTTTATTTGCTTTTGCCAGAAATCTACTGAGAGGAAGTCACCGAAGAAATATTTTTTCGTTTTCATGTCTGACCTGAGTTTAAACCGTGGCCTTGCGTCTAATAAGCCAACACACTACCTACAAGACTACGGCGACTCAGAACAGAAATTAATTCAATACTTAAGGACACAAAAATTAGTAAAAGGCAGCCATAAGTAGATTCATTAAAAAAGCAGGAAAACAAACGACCTGCCTATCATTAGCAATCAAGCATCAGTAAGATTTCATTTTCAAAGTCAAATATTTTCTTATGAGCAGAAAAAGAAGAAAACCATCAAAAGAAGTCAATTTTTTTGAATTTTGTAGAGCCTTGAGTTTATACTGGTATTAACAACGTCGTATTTAACCATTCCTTCTTAATGCAAAAATGTGTTTTAAATCATGAAAATTGTTCTAATTTGCAAAATGTCTTTTGCATTCAAACATCCGTGTTTTCATGCTTTTATACCTGTTCGTTAATATCCTTTCTTTCATGAACAAAATTTTTAAGTTACAATAACTTTTATGATGAAGTAAGCTCTGATCGTTATATTGTTTAAAGTAAATTTCCACAATTGGATGCAACGAAATGGTATAAACTATCATTCGGCTATATTGGGTTTGTAATGAGGAGGTTTTGTTTGATTTTGGTCGGTGGTTGATGAGCGTTGCTAATTTTAATGAAGCTCGGTACTTTTCTTTTGTGTATTCCAAAAAGTTTATTCTGGAAAAATGGATTTATATTGTTACGTTTTTTACATTTTAAAAACGTTTAAAATATGAGCTCGTAGATTGGAAAAAAAATAAATTTGTGTTTAGTTTTAATTAAAATTCTTTATTGTTCGCACGTTTCTGTATGCCACTGTACCAACAATAATTGCTTTTCTTTGTTATTTCCCTGTTTATACCCTTTACATAAACAATAACAATTACTACACAAATATTCGATAGATCTTTCTAACAGAGAACGAAATATGAAAATAGTTCTGCTGTGACTGTCCTTTTCAGATTTCTTGCAAAAACTTTGAGAGTAAACAAAATTGCCACGAAAAGTTTCTCAAACATTCGTCGTTTGGAGTCCACATTATACCGTAGGTCCTACCATTCATGTATAGAATTAACACACACAACACGAGTGGTGTGATAAACTAGGTCGTAGTCCTGACTGAAGGGTTGTAATTATCAATTATGTATGTATCCTTATGAAGTTGCCTTAGTCTACTAAGTAGTGCGTTTGCTTGTGAGTGCAAACCAGTGCTTTAACAACTCGAACAAAATAAAATATAAATAAAAAATTCTTTTGACGACTTTCTCCCAACAGAGTTCTTGCAAAAAATCTGGGAGTCATATATATTTCTCAAATCTGTCGTTCGGAGCAGAGGTTGAACTGTAGTCTTCGACCTGATGATTAAAATTAACACACACACGCATGTGAGAAGCTAAGTTGTAATTCTGACTATAGCGTTGTAATGACCAATAGTGTAAGTTTTCCAAAAATTTGCGAAGTTATGCCTAGACAGTTCGAATCCTTCGAAAAATGGTCATTCAAGAAGAGGAACCTTATGTGGATCGGTTGTGGACAGTTCGACTCCTGTATGTCAACGTACCGGTCGATATCTTGAAAATGTTGCTGTTGTAAATGAGGTTGTCGCTGAAAACACGAAAACGTTAATATGACGTCATTCTCAACAACTTCAATGAATTTTAACAAATCACAAACATCTTCTTGTGTTTAAAATTCATCAGCAGGCAATTCGTTCTATGGGTAGTGGAGAAAAAAGATGTAAGTGCCAAAATTTCGAAGAAATTTAATTAACTCGAAAAATTTTTATGTCAACTAGCCACCGTAAAATTTTTTTTCTTTGATAATTTATAAAATCTGGGAATTTGTAAATCTGTTAATTAATCTAACCAAAAGTAATTTCTGATCTTAATTCGCAGAACTAACTCATCATCCTTTAGTTACAGCCACATATCCTCCAAAAGGCCATGTAAATCTTCATGAAAAAATTACAATCCTGTCATCAGAGCCGTGCTGGATATTTGACCAATATTTTATTCCGTACCTAATCGCAACGTGTCTTCTTTGCAATCTATTAATAAACCAGAACTATCTCAAAAAATACGTGTTCTTATTTTGAAAATGCAAATCGCATTTTTACTGAGGTATCCTCTAGTTGTCATCTTCGTTGATATTGTCAAAACTTCCGATTCAAGTCCCTCTGGCTTGAAAAACACTGAAAACACTTCAAAAACATTGTCTTTTCCATCAAATTATTATATCGTTAAAAGTAAAAGAAAAATATTCTAATCATTCGCATAAATTACTAGTAAGTTGAGTACCAAATTAAAAAAATTTGCCATTAAAATAGATTCAATTGATATTTATGGCCCAAAGCTACAATCAATATAATAAGATTGTGTCATGAGCAACAGTTTGTCAGAAGTACATAAACAGAGTGACATCACACATAAAATAACGGTCTATTTAGTGAAATATTATCATTAATCCGCTGTCATTGAAGTTAATTGCTACGGTTTTTTTAATTTCATAAAAACTGCCAGTTGAATAGAAATCTAATGGCTTAAAGACATTGTTGTTACTTGTTTAGTATTTACAACAAAAACAAGCATTTAATGGATTTGCGTAAATTTATTCTCATGAAAATTGTTTTATATTTTTTACTTTATGTTGCCTGCCTTTAAAATAAATTAAATACTGATGACAAACGGATTTGCACAGTGTTAAAGGCATAACTTAACTTATAAACAATGAAAAAATTAATTAAAATTAAAATATATGATAAAAAATTTTTTTAAAAATTAAATGGATTAAATGCTCTTGTTAAATGATGTCAAATAACGTTTTTTTTATCTCGCGGTTTACAGATTTACTTTGTTTAATCTGAGGAGTCAGCATTTAAATGTTGAGTTACATACAAATATCGAATGATTTGCCGCTTGCTGTTGCTGTACCTCTACTAACATTGCAAGACTCATTACAAAGTAAGCTTAGTATATACATACATACCTAATCAGTACTTATTGAACTGTCTCGAATAGCAATTAGTATTATTTCTTATATTGCCTGTGGAGACAATATAGCACTATTGAAGGATGCTTAAAACAGTTAGAAAAGCATTTAAAGAAAATATATAGTATTCTTCTCTATTTAAAGGTGTTTATCAAATCGTGAGGCTAACTTTATCTAGTAATATAGAGTAGTTATTGGAAAGTTTAATCGATCGAAGGAAGCAGATTTAAAAAAGTGGGTCACAGGGTAGTGTTTTCGGACTCGAATCTAAAGGGTCCGCCAAATAATTTTTTTTTTTTGAAAATGCTTTAAAAAATGGCCCAATTATGCCTCTGGACCAAAATCCGCACCAAACAGTGACTCGTTTTGGGTGCGTCGGCTTTTCAATGTATGCGTGCGGTTTTTCTGTGTCCCAAATGCACCAATTTTGTTTGTTTACATACCCGCCAAGATCAAAATGAGCTTCATGTGAAAAGATGATTTTTTTGCCAAAATCGGCATCTTCTAGTGTAGACTACTGCATGGCCAGCCGAGGCAGCCATTTGAATGAAATTATTTTCCATTATTAACCGGAAAGATTGTACTTTCAAATAAAAAAAGAAATTTGAGAAAATATTTAGTAGTTTGTTTTTTAAAGCATTTTCAAAAAAGAAGTCATTTGACGGACCCTTTATTTGAAATAACTTATTGGTAAATATTCAATACTCAAGGCTTAGCCTTGACTGCAATCTATAACTGTATAATTCTCTTATGACACCAATATGGTGTTGTGGTGTACAGTTATGTGGAACTGTCTCAGCTTTTCACATATAAAAAATTCAATTTCCTTAATTTTTTTATTTTTTTTATTTTTTTTTTTATTATAAAATGACAATATATTCATAAAATAAGTATAAAAAAAACATCAATTACTTTTATAAATATTTACTTAAAATTCATAAAATTGCTTACGAATTTTTAGACTACTCTAAAGACCTTGAAAATCTTCAAAGAGGGAAAGCTACATTATGTACAATATCAAGGCATGTGAACTGTTTAACTGTGTTTAACAATGGAAATTAATGTTAAATTAGGCCTTTTTTCCATGACAAAAACCTACTGATTTGCCTGGTATCAAAATAGTAAAACGACCATAGTTTAATAGGAGTTCATTGTATTTGGATACTCTGCTAATTGCTCAGGATAAGTCAAAATGAACTGGACAAATAAACCATACATACATACATAATTGGCCATTACCTTCAGTCAGGATTACGGCCTAGCTTCTCACACCACTTGTGTTTTCTGCGATAATTTTATACATGAGTGGCGGGACCTACAGTTTAAAGTCTACTCCGAACGACATGGCAATTTTATTTGCTCTCAAAGTTTTGCCAGAAATCTGTTGAGAGGAAGTCACCAAAGAAATATTTTTTTCATATTTTCGTTTTGAAGTCTGACCTTGGCTTTAAATCTTGGCTTCACATCTAATAAGTCGACACACTACCTACTATACTACGGCGACTACTTTTGTTAATTATGCCAAATACCGTTTTCATGTTATTTTTTATCTGTTCATCTAGCGACTTATACAGTTACTTTAATTAATCTGAGCAGTGAACCTGGATATATGTCGGCCGATTTGTTTCTGGTGAAACATATAAACTCAAGTCAATGTACATATTTTAGTTCAAAAATGAAAAAAATACATTAAAAAAAATTTAACAGGTACTTTTAACGCTTTAATTTTCTAAGGAACTAGTTTGAATTAACTCTCTCTAAATTATCTGAAGAATGTGATAATACTGATATTTTTTAATAAATTTTGCCAAGGTTGGAAGTTAAAGCTACCGTCCCTCATTTTTATTTCTGATCATTTTTTTCAAAAATCGTTATATAGTTTTATATCATTTCCAGAAAAAAATTGTTTAAGGTTTAAACAGTCTGTCCCAGGGTTGTTTATTGACACATATGCCCAGCAATAGTAGTGAATCATCTAAATCTATGGGTGGTGTAAATATTAGGGAGTCGGAAGTTCTTGACTTTCTGAACATGAAAATTCAGTGTGATGTTCGCTAGAACCGACACATTTTTGAGTGCCTTTGTTTCTTAAGACGGTGCAAGAAATACTTTACTTCATCTGATCTTCATACTATTTACACCTCTTATATCCGAAAGAGAATGGAATACAACTCTCATGTATAGGCCGGTGCCTCAACATCTATTTTGAGACGACATAGACGTTGTGCAGCGTATTAACATTCAGCGGCTACGCTAGATCGGCCATGCCGTTCGAATGGAGGAGGATTCGTCGTCTAAACGGGTATTTGATGCGGGGATCTGCGGAAGTCGGCGAAGAGGACGACCTTGTTTGCGTTGGAAGGACCAGATCGTGAAAGCCCTGCCATCGATTGGTGTGACCAACTGGTGTAGGCGCGCAAGAAGCAGAGGCGCCTGGAAGGATGTGTTAAGGCAGGCCGAAATCCGTTAATCGGGTTGTTTATAGCCAATTAAGTAAGTAATATAAACTTGCAGTGGCAGTTGTGATTTGTTTTTTTTTTTTCACATACACAAACACAAAGTTGAGGACTTTCATTGTTTGTCTTATTGTACGGGAGACAAAGTATTGTAATGATTGAAAGCACGTCCGTATATTTTAAACTTCTCTTTATTTCTAACCACTTCTTTCCACAAATCTTACCATCTAGCTTATAATATTTACAGTGTTGCCTATGTTGTATAATAAGTAGTATATTAGAGTAGTGTAATAAGTAGTATAATTATAGCTTAATAAGTAGTATAATTATAGCTTAATAAGTAGTATAATTAGAATAATGTAATATAGTAATATAATTAATAGTAAAATTATTAAAGTAAAATATTAAGTATTATAAATAGTGGGGATGGCACTACAGTATACCTGACGCAGTCCTATCAGCAGATGCTGAGATGTACGAATGTGTATTCTCTGTTTTATTCCAGAAAAAAAATTCAAAAATTGTATAAGAATTCTTAGTTTTCCTTTACAAAAAAGATTTTTTTTCTATTTTATGCGTTCTATTCAAACTGTTGTGCTGAACCTATTTTTACAAGAAATTGTGTGAAAGTAGACGTAAGAGTTTTGCATAGTTTGTACTTTGATACTCAGTTGATTGCATATAATCTTGGAAAAGGTTCTTTACTTTACAAGTTAGATGTTTGTTATTGGCATGAAATACAATAAAACTTTTATCACGTTAAGGTATTAAATTGATTGCTTGAAACTATTTCAAAGTTTTTATGGGGAATTGGCATTTTCTAAAATGTAAATGTAATGAAATCAGAGAAAGCTCATATGAATTTTAAACAGTAATCTCAACTGAAATCAAGAAGATACAATTAAAGAAGAAAAAAGTTTTAAACGACATTTAAATAAACACCTGTTTCTATGAGAGAAATGGTGTCACACATTCGGCAGTACTCGGTTCAAACCCCAGATCAGACATTTCCAACAAAACAAGATATTGTTACGTTTTTATCTTTAAAAAACGTTTAAAATATGAGCTCGTATATTGCAAACAAAAAAAAAATAAATAAAAATAAATTTGTGTTTAATTTTAATTAAAATTCTTTATTTTTCGCAGGATTCTGTGTGCCACTGATCACAACTTTATGTAAACAACAACAATTGCTATGGTTGTTATTCCTCTGTTTATACCCTTTGCATAAACAATAACAGTTACTAGGCAATTATTCGACAGATCTTTGTCAAACCACGATTACTCTCTTCAAATACACCTCGTCTTCACACAAGACTGACTGAACTTCACTCACTCAGTCGCCTATTTGTCTTGCCTTTTATATGGTAAACAGTTTGATGAATGTTCTTGAACTCGAATGTTCATGACTTCGCCTTCTCGAAATATCTATAAATGTAAATATCTAAATATAAACATTGTTGTTTACATTTATTCTTGTAGTGAAGTTTGTGTATTTTTGTTTAATTGTTTACCATTTTTTATGCTAGATTTTTTATTCTCGTAACAATATGAAAAAAAATACTTCTACGGCGACTTCCTCTCGTCAAATTTATGGCAAAAGTCAATATAACTGTCATAAAAAGCTTATAAAAAGTCTGTTGTTCGGAGTCGACCTTAAACGGCAGGTGCTGCCACATATGAGCATAATTGACACACACGACATAAGTGGTGAGAGAAGCTAGGTCGTAACCCTAAGTGCAAGGTTGTAATGACCAATTAATTGAGTGAATACATTTTCCCTACAAACAGACGAATGTGTGAAACCATTCGCCTTACTGAAATAGCACATATATTTTTAATTTAATGAAACTAGTCAAAAATTAATAATTACGTTAAATTTTATATTATTTTAAGCAAACTTTTGTGAAATAAGGTTCCTCACCAGCTAAATAAACTAATTCGAGCTGAAGAATAAAACAAACGGAATTTTTAAAAATTTAAATGTAAATACAATAGCATGTTCTTCTGCTGGCTTGACAGCAGAGTATGTCAAACTGTCTTATCATTTTTGTTCAGTAAGATTTGACAAGTTATCACAAACCGCCTAAGGTTGCTTGAAAGTTACGGACATTTGCTTTGAACAGAGTTCATGGAACACTTCGTTAAGTGAGAAAACGATGGGTGAGTCCTCTGGATTCAAAGCTTTTAACAAAACAAAGAACAATGCGTACCGAAGAGAATATTTCTGTTTAGCGCGAACTCTTGAAGAAGATGCTGAAATACCGTTTCATCCTCTCTCTCAACCAAATGACCTTGGCCCTTCGAATATGTAGAATAATTTACTTTAGGACTTTGGATTGCGTACTTATCAAATTCAGTTCATACAAGAATTAAACCTAAACGAACATTGTTTGTGTCGCATTTTTGTTAACTGGGCTCATTTAAAAATGTCCGCAGATGATCAAAAATATGTTTTCAGTGATGAATCTCATTTCTGGTTAAGTGGCAAAACCAAAATTTTCAAATTGGAGCGGAGATAAATCTCAAAATTGACTTTTGATGCGGTTTACACGCTCGCATCATTATCGGTTTAAATTTCTATTGTAATAAGTATCATATCACCAACTAATACGCTAATATGCTATAAAACCACACTAACGGAAGTCTTGTTTTCAAAAATGTATAGGCTAAACATCTATGATATTTGGTTCCAACCAGAAGGCGCAACTTACCATGTTAAGCGCTTAGTTTAGCAATCGATTTAGTGCAAAATGAATCAAGTGACATCGAAAGTCGCCCTGTTCTGTGGACTTATCGGTCGTGCGAGTAAACGTTTCTCGATTATTTATTGTGAACTATGTTTAGTCATTGGTTTATGTTGTCAAACCAGCAAGTCAAAAAGTATTGTAGCCAATATTTAAGGCACAATTGAAAATTGTTGGATATATTGTAAAATACAGTTAGAAATAGGACTATAATTTTAATTTCTCATTTTTCGAGGCCCCTATCTTTTTTTCTTGAAATTTTCGTATAACAAGTATTGTTGTGGACACAATTTTTTCCATTATCGATAATTTTTGAAGTTCTATTAAAAAAAATTTTTTTTAGAAAAAGTTATCGATATAGTATTTTGTTTCGGTTTTGATGAATAAAAACATTTTTATTTTATGATCATAATTATCACAGTAACAGTACGGCACAGTAGCAAATAAGTACATGTTATACGTAAAAAAGGTCTGCCTTTCATACACTCGTATCTTTATAAACCGCATTTATGTAGCAATTTACAGTACACTTATAATACCAGGGTTTAGTTCAACATATTTTATTAGAGGCACACTTATCTGCTTTACACATGGGCCACCTTCGTATGATTTGCTGCAATATAGTCTCGAGATCACGTTGTGTTTGTAAGTGGGCTTATATGTTGAATATTATTTGCCACAATAGATGTGAGAATTCCAATGTAAAGCTTCCTTACTTATGGCAGCGAATAAGTCTGCCTTAAATCATATGAAAATATGTACAAGTATGTGCTTGTTGTGACACACTGCCGTTTTTCTATATTTCACTGCTAATGGAATTTTTTAACGGTTTGTTACCATATTTTTTATATTATTTAGCATATGTATGTATGTATGACTTTGGGTGATGGAATTTTATGTGATTACGTCATATTGGCAAATCCCCTAAGGGCTTTGAAATTTTCAAAGAAACATATTTTTTATGGTTTGCCTGACTCATTGATGCGCATTATGCAAAGCACATTTATGAATTATCTTTGAATAAATTTCTGTATAATTATTTCGAAAAACTTATTGAAGTTACAAGACAAGAGTTTAACTTGATGTATTTAAATATAAAAGCGAATTAAATTCGGTATTGTTAAGTTAAATAAATCCAAGATATTGTTTACTATCCTCAAGTGGTTACCACCAGATGTGTTGTCGAAACAAGTGGCTACGAATGTGACAACGAGACTGAACGCCATAAGAGCATGAAATTATTATCATGCCAATATTTTGGATATGGTTGGCCTGACTATTAACTACACGACGCCTGATACTAGTTTTGCGAGGAAGATACCAATTAGTTCGTTTTGCGATAACGGTTTACACCTCCCAGGAAACGTCATTCAGGTTTTAACTTATGGATCCACATAGCACAAAAAAGTAGGATATGGAAGCTTTTCAAAACAACTGCATTAGGTTGCAGAGTATATCGTATGGTGAAATACTGAGAATGTGCTCACCACATCTACCACATTATGTAACAATATCGGGAGTCTCTAGAGAGGGTATCGAGATATTCCACTGTTACCCTCATTTGGGTTCCAGGACGCAGGGACATCAAAGTTAACAACAGTAAGTGATTGTTTATTTTATATACTTTTTTAAAGAACTTAAACGACTGTCTATACATTCCGTATTTGTTGACATAAATGTGATTAAAGCGATGATGTCAATTAGTTGTAGCTTTTATTATGTATTTATGCATTTTATATAATTTCTTAAATCGTTGTTATATTGTTATGAAAATGGAAATGGTGTTATCGTATAACATTCAAATAATAAACACAAGAAATGGTTACATGATCAACGAATAAACAAAAATATAGCCACAACATCGGTACAAAAAAGGGATAAACAGGTAAACAAACAGGCAACAACAACACTGCAAGGAGAAACGTAAATAAAATACACAAACAACAATAACGTAAACAACATGTTTATACATTCAATATTTATAGAGATTCCAAGAAGTCAAAGTCATTCGCCTTCAAGAGCATTCATCAGACTGTTTACTCAGCGATATAAAAGGCAAGACGAATCGGGCAACGGAATCAGTAAAAATTCAATCAGTCTTGTGTGAAGACGAGTTGTGTGTGAAGAGAATAATCGTTGTTTGAAGATCTCCGTTGTAAAGATCTAACGAACAATTGTTAAAGTGTACACGGAAGAGTGTAAAGAAGAATAACAGACAAAGTAAATTGTTGTTGTTTACATCAAGTTGTGAACAGTGGCACACGGATTTGTGCGAACAATAAATAATTTATTTAAAACTAAACACAAATATATTTTAATTTTATTTGCAATCCACGAACTCATATTTTAAACGTTTTTAAAAAAGTAAAAAAGTAACAATATATGTATAGTCTAGTAGGTAGTGTGTTGGCTTATTAGACGTAAGGCCACGGTTCAAACACCAGATCAGACATCAAAACGAAAATATGAAAAAATATTTCTTCAGTGACTTCCTCTTTGCAGATTTCGGCAAAAACTCTGAGAGCAAATAAAATTGCTATGAAAATTTTCTCAAAAAATCTGTCGTTCGGAGTCGACTTTAAACTGTGGGATCTACCACTGAAGTATAAAATTAACACACACAATATAAGTGGTGTGAGAAACTAGTCCATAATCCTGACTGAACGGTTGTAAAGACCAATTATGTATGTATGATATGCCGGTAAACCAGAGACAATTGAACATTTGAAAGCCAGCATTCGTGATGTCATTGGAGAGATACGACCATATACACTAGAAAAAGTGCACGAAAATTGGTTTTATCGAAAGGGATGCTGTGAGGAGAGCCGTCGCAACGATATGAATGAAATAATATACCATTTCCAGCCAGAATAATTGTACTTCACAACAAACAGAATTTAGACAATATTGTAACCCTTTTTGTTTTATCTTACAACATTTACAAACACTGCGGTTGAGTACCTGTTAATTCCTTACATCATTTTAATCACAATTCCTATGATTTTGCTTTTTTTGATTTTGCAGACCTTAGTTATTACTTATCTTTCGTTATTACAACTTACAGATAAAATAAAGTTAACTTTTTCAAAAATATGATAGTGGCGGAGCAATGTCAATAACACTGCTCAAATTAAACAAATTTTATTTAAACGCAGTGGGAACGATGGGCTTCTTTTGTTGTTGTATATGCTCATTTTGTATATATTTGAAGTTGCCATATTGAAAATAATATATAATATGGCAAGTTCAAACATAAACCCAACTTTAAAAGTTTCCAGTAGGATGATCTTCCGTTTAGCATAACGCTCATTTCTACCATATCGTCCACTTATAATAATGAAAAACAATCTATCTGCCCGTTAAAATCCTGCCTTCAGTTAACGACAAGTTGTAATAATGGTCCTAAAAATATAAATCGTTATAAAGGAATTTAATAGAAATTATTATTATTAATTATTTTCATAACATAATGCGTGCTATAATGATAGAAAATAAAGAAAATACTACTAGTATTACCAGAAATTATTTAAACTTGAAACCATACACAACATTGATTCAGTACAAGAAACAAGGGTAACATCTTTACAGAAAGCATTTTTTTCTGATTTCAGTGGCGTCAAATACCAAAGACAAAATAAGTGATTGATGAAGTTCAATTGTAGATTGATATATTTCAGTGCTATCTAGGGAGTCTCCAAAAGTTGCCTCAGCTTCTAGTATCATAAAAGAAAAAATTTCATTTCTACTTATTTATATTTAACTGATTACCTATCAAGTCTCTAATAAAAGCTGTAATCTGGAATCTCAATCAAAATTCTATTAAAAAATAAAAAAAAAATAATTTATTTCATCGGAAATTTTTTTTCATTTTGCTACTTAGAGAAACTGAAAGCTAGTCTAATAAATTTATGACCTCGAAGGATACGATTTTATCTTCTGTTTGCCAGTAATATGCCTAATTATCTATACAATTTGCACAATCAGCTTTTCGTAATTTATTAAAAAACCTGCACTGGAAAGACAATGTAAAATATTTGTATTTGAGATGTAATTTATTTAAATCCACTCAAATTTATAAATTAGTGTTAATTGTTTAAATTAAGTTTTTAGATATCGGTTTGAAGTACTTAATATGTTCAAATTTAATTTGAATAGAAATGATCTTTAAAACCTTTTCTCTTGTCTACTTCTGTGGCATTACTATGGCATAGAAAATATTTTGGATGTTGTATGTTAAGAAATAAGAATGGAATTGTAGTTAATTATTTTTGTAATGCTGAACATTAATATCTCCATAAACAAATCACAGATTACAAAAACTTCCTAGTTAAGGTTCAAGAGTGTTTTTCTTCTGTAAATTTGAAAAGTAAATCCTTATGGTTATGATAACATGGGTTCAGATTGTAATTATTTTAAGACATCAATTTAAAATCTGTTTTACTAATTTTGTAGTAAAGCAATTACATTTTGTGTATCATTTAAAAAATTTAGGAATATTTTTGCATTTTTTTATATATGTATGTACATAGTAACAGTAACATAATATTGTTACGTTTTTATCTTTTTAAAAATGTTTAAATTATGCTTTCGTTGATTGCAAATAAAATAAAAATAAATTTGTGTTTAGTTTCAATTAAATTCTTTATTGTTCGCACTACTTTTGTGTGCCACAATATACCACTTGACGAATACAACAATAATTGCTTGTTCGCTATTCTTCTTTTCACAATTGTGTAGACAATAATAACGCAGATCTTTACAGCGAAGATCTTCAAACCACGACTGTTTTCTTCACACGCAACGCGTCTTTACACAAGGCTGAATGAATTCTTACTGCTCGTTGACTACTTTGTTTTGCCATTTTATATGCCCACGTAATCAGTATGATGAAGCACCGTATAAACAGAATAGAAACCTTTGATGTTTGACAAACGCTCATAGCAGCAAATTACTAGCCAATTTAAAGGGAGAAAAAAAAAATGTTATAATGTTTTGCGAATTAAATGTGTTGGAAGCAACAGATATACAGAGTGAAAACTGGCGGATAAAGCAGAAAAATTAAATGTAAATAAGCATTTATTTTGTGTTAAAAAAGGGAAAATTAGGAATACTTTTTAATTTCTTTAATGAAAAGTTTAAAGATTCTTTAATATTTAAATATTAAACGAAATGTGTGTGATTTTCGGTCACAATGAGTATAGTTTCTTGTGCAAGAGGTAATTAAGAAGCTAAATATTACAAGATCAAAATAAGACCTAATGCTCATAAAAAAATTTTCTTGCTGAAAGTTGCCAATATTTTTTAACTTCTTGAAAGGAAAAGTTAAAATTGTTATTGTTATTAGTTGTTTTTATTATTTATTAATAGTTTTAGCCAAAAATTACATTTTTTATTAACTATCGCCAATACAAAAAACCCACCCCGAAGACTAAAAAAACATGAATAAACAATAAAGACAGACATTCAGAGAGGGACAGAAATACTTTTTGGTAATATTTGCCGTCCCTTTCATAATTCGCTGGTAAACGTCAAAATTGCGTTTCTATACTGCTTATACGTTGTGATGAAGGTTCTTGAAGTCCAACGTTCGGGGTTTCGCCTTTTAGAGAACTCTATCGCGACTTCTTTGTTGTTTGTGTATTTTATTCACATTGCTTGTAGTTGCGTTCTCCTTTACTTGTCTATCCCCTTTTGTTTCATACTGATGTGGTTGGTTTACGTGTAACAAGTTCGTTATATTTGTTTGTGTAGCTTTTGCTTATTTCAATGTTAAACGATCTACACCGTTTCCACTTTCGTAGCAATATTTTACTTATATTACAACGAATAATTCAGTAATTGTTAATGGATAATTGGTTTGTTTAGAGTTGCTGGCGCATAATATAAAAAATTAAAATATTTAGCAAGCATTACTAAAATTTTAATTTGATCAACTAACATTTGATTAAAAAATTTATTTTCGAACAACTGGTATTAAAATATCCTTCAATTCAAAAAATGGAAATCGGAGTTATATGCCCTGGTAAAAAAGGGTAAGTAAATAAACTATAAGGGATAATTTTGAGAAGAAGCCATCAACCTACAGTGTGTAGAACACACTCAGACAATTGTTTTAAATTTAACTATATACATAACATGGTGCGACCGTCAAGATACACCCAGCTAATGACATACATAGTGTAGGTTGTGAGTTTTGTTGAGTAGAACTCAAAAATATTTTTTTTATATTTCTCGAACCCTATTATTTGTGTTCTTTGCAAATATTATTATTTCTCTTAGCGCAAACATTTTGCAACTTCTGGTGGTCGCTCAAACCTGAAATTGACACATTTTCCGATAAACAATCAAGATGCATCAAAATTACTGAAAATTTTTGAACTAAGAGTTCATTTGAAAAAATATATATATGAAAAATATAACTCGTCTGTTAGACTCTTTAAATAGTAACTACGGTAAATTTTATCCGATTTGATCAGGCGAAATATAAATCTCTTCAGAAGATAATGCACTTTCAGAATGTTATCACTTATTTTATATTTTTTAATTATAGTTTGCTACTATGAACGAACAAACTTGAAAAATTATGAAAAAAATTGCATTTGTTAAGTTCACCTAACCAAACCTCATAGTATATTAAGTCAAATAACATATATATTTGTATATTTGAAGACCCATCCCTCTTCTTTCTAACAAGGTTTAAATTTTAGACATCGGTTCAGAAATGTTTGTGTAATCAATAAATATGTGCGTAAAGTCCAAAAAATAAAACAGTTTATGTCAAATAAAAGAAGTTTGGAGCGTTCAAGAAGAAATCGGTCGTTGTTTGAAGATCGCCGTTGTAAAGATCTACCGAACGGTTATTAGTGCTTGTGAGAACAAAAGTGTAAAGAAGAATAGCGAACTAAACAAATTGTTGTTGTATCATGAAGTTGTGAACAGTGGCACACAGAAATAGTGCGAACAATAAAGAATTTAATTAAAACTAAACACAAATTTATTTTTATTTTGTTTGCAATCAACGAATTGTTTGTTTATCTTTGGCAGTGGTGTGATAGATTTTTCATTCAAATTCATTAAAAATGCGTGGCATAATTAACACACAGCGAATAAAAAGTGAAGTTATTTTAATAAGCCATTAACACGATGCAATTGTTGTGTATTTTCGTTATAAAGTAAAATTAATAAATTGGCAAGTTAAATATTTGCCAGAAATGAAATGTGTCAATGTAAATACTCCAGTCGCCTGAAAGGTTAATAAAATGATACGGTACAATAAATGTGAATTTTACAGTGTCACTTAAATTTTAAACACGTAGGTTTAAAGTAAACAATAGTAAACTGAATGGCTTCTGCATAAATCTTTGCGCTCGTTTTGTACCTACCTGCAAAGATTACTACTAAGAAACAATAAAAGAATCATTTGTTTTAATATAAGTAAAATATTGTTACGAAAATGGAAACGGTTCACATCATTTAACATTAAAATGAGCAAAAGCTACACAAATAAATACAACAAACTTGTTACAAGTAAACCAACAACATCAATATGAAAGAAAAGGGGATAGACGTTTACTCGAAATTATCTGACTTCTTAATATATATTTTGTTGGATAATCTAAACTCAGGCTTGCAAAGAACTTTTTATATGGAAAACATGATTTAAATTCGATCATAAGTAGAAAATGATGTACGATTTCTTGATTTAAAAAAATGAATTTATTAAATCATTTAACTTATGTTTGACAGTCATTTATAATAGTCTATCGCCTGATTTGCCCAGTCCATAAGACTGCCAGACCACTGCAGCGTCTTTCAGGCGGAGGTGGTGGCATTAATGGCTACGGCGAGAATTATTGGGGACGGAAGAGTCTCCAAGCGGAACGTCGCCGAACTTTTTGACAGCCAGGCGTCTATCAGGGATCTAAGTTCCAACGTGATGAACTCCAGGACGGAGTACGGATGTCACAGATATATATCGACGAGATAGCGGGACGATATGATAGCCATATCGGTGTCACAGTGGTATTCCGGGTAGCTGCAGAGCTGATTAATATGCCAGGAGGGGCATGACCATCGAACTCTCCGATGAGTTCCCGAATCTGGGCATCCCTATGAGGACTTGCAGGCTCATAATTGATAATGCCATCGTCGATTCCGTCAGCAACAGGTGGGCGGCCTCGGACACGGGTAGAACGGCTCGTAAAATCTGGCCAAGGCTAGATGAGGGGCGCACAATGAGTCTACTTAAACTCCAAAAAGACGCGCTCAGTGTGGTTATCGGTGTCATTATGGGGCACTGCATAATGCTTACGCAAGTTAGGTGCATTGGTCTTGGACACCTTGCTAACAATTTCTGCAAAAGCTGCAGAGTTAAGGAAGAGAAGGAGACTGTCCCCCACCTCTTTGCCAAAGGAGAAAGAAGTACTTGGGTGCTTACTACATGGATAAACTGGAGAAACTGTCAGGGATTGACATTGGTGGCTTATATCGCTTCATCGGGAGCTCCGAGTAGTTTCGAGACTTGGGGATAGCGCATAACTGTGGTAACACAATTGGCCCAATGCGGTCTAAGTGTGTTCATCCAATTTTCTTGGATGGGCAGCCACAGCTATCTACCTGCCTACCATCGCATGACTTGAAACGAAAATTGAAGAAACTAAACTTCGTGCAAAAAAAAGGTCGCCGTAGTCTAGTAGGTGGTGTGTTGGCTTATTAGACGTAAAGCCAGGGTTCGAGCCCCAGGCCAGACATCAAAACAAAATTCAAAATGTATTTCTTCGGTGAATTCTTCTCAGCAGATTTCTGGCAAAAACTCTGAGAGTAAATACAAATTGCCATGAAAAGTTTCTCAAAAATATGTCATTCGGAGTCAACTTTAAACTGTAGGTCCCAACACTCATGTATAAAATGAAAACACACAACATAAGTAGTGTTAGAAACTAGGTCCATAATCCTGACTGAAGGGTTGCAATGACCAATTATGTATGTATGTATGTAAATTTCGTGCAAAATATTCTCTTCGGAATAAGTTTTTATTCTTCAGTTTTGCTCCCATATTACTTGAAAAAGATTACATCCCAACGAGTTCAAATAAATTCATTTGACGATCTCAAGAAAGCTGATGGAAAGACTCATTCAAATTGCCTCACCATCGCATATGTGGGTAAAACTAAAAACAATATGAGTTGCATCAGTTCTTTAGTTACTTTTGAACAAAGCACACGTATATTCTCTCTCTCAGTTTGATTAGTAATATAGACTTGATGCCAAAAGCAAGAGGGGTAATTATTGGACCCCTTTACAAGCCATGAATGATGATGGCGATGATATGGACTCAGATGATGGAGAGGAGGTGGTTGAAAAAGTCGCTAAGGTTCATATACCTCCAATAAAAGTCAAACTGGAGACTTTATTCATAAGTTGCTTTCAGATAAAGGTATTGTCAATTACCGTCTTAAACGAATATTATTAAAATATTTTGTGAAACACTGGCATTGTGAAAACTATTTTGAGTGAAAACAACTGTCAGCATTTTACGCACGATCGAAAAAGTGAACGTGTATTTAAAGTGGTTTTATTTGGTTTAGTAAATAAGACTGAAAACGAATTAAAAGTTGAGTTGACTTTGAGGAATTTGAAGGTTACTTGTGTCAAGCGAGTGGACAAATTGTTTGATAATTTTACAGAAACAATTTACATTGTTTCATTCGAGAATGGCTCTATTAAATTAAATGATCTCAAGAGAGATCATAAATGCATTTTTCGTACAATCGTAAGACGGGAGTACAAAAGAAAAGGCAAAAACAGAGTTGTTCAATGTCATAAATGTCAAATGTTCGGATATGGTGAAAAAGGTTGTTTTGTTGGTGTTAGATGTGCTCGCTGCGCTGGAAAGCATAAAACAGATGATTGTAACGTAAACGTTACAAAATGTGCCAGCTGCTATGGAAACCATCACTCTTATGATCGCTCTTGTCCAAATAGAGAGGTGTACTTAAATATTAGGAGCAAGTTTACGAGTAAAAAATTTAATAATCGAAATATTCCTCGCTCTTATAACATTGAGCAGTTTGTGTATAATGAAACTCAATTCCCTCTTTTACCTAACCAGAAGAGACATGTTCAACTAGTAAACCACTCACATAGTACGACACAATTTTCTCCAAACAATAGGTATAACTCAACTCAAATGCGGCTAATAATTCTCCCAGAAATGGGAGTTACTCATTTAACGCATCTCAAAATTTGCGTAACAATAAAATCAATAACAGTGATTTGTATACAATATCAGAATTAACTCAACTCTCGATGGAAATGATAACAAAATTAAGAGATTGTACAAATAAAGAGCAACAATTTAATGTAATGGCAGAATTAACCATTAAGTATTTATATTCTAATTTTAAATAATGGATACGCAAGTTAAAATAATGTATTGGAACGCAAGAAGTATCTGCGGTAAAATAATTGAGTTTTTTAATTTTTTAATACACAAAAATATTGATATTTGTCTGGTAGACGAAACTTGGTTGAATGAAAAAATCAGGTTTTCTCATCCAATGTTTAATGTTCTGCGTGTAGATAGACCAAATAGGCAAGGTGGGGGAGTAGCAATTGTGATAAAAAAGAAAATTAAATGCCAACAGTTAGAGCCCATGAAAACTAAAGTTATAGAAAATATAGGAATCAGTATTGACTTCAACCAAATTTCACTCAAACTATTTTGTGTATACCTTCCCGTAAGTAGAAGAACTTCTGAACTACCGCTTTACAGAAGAGACATTCGAAAATTGCTTGGTATTAGAGGAAAGTATATTTTATGTGGTGATCTTAACAGTAAACACCGAAACTGGGGATGTTCAAAGGCGAACGTGTACGGTAATCTTCTTAACGATTTAACTCTGCATATTCCGTTTACTATCATGTATCCAAATGATCCTACTCATATACCACCTTCTTCTAGAGCGAGACCGTCTACTATTGATATTATTCTCACTAACATTCCAAATTATATATCCCAACCAAATGTGCTAGATTCACTTTCCTCAGATAATTTCCCTGTTCTGTTCTCATTAAACGCTTCTTACCGGGAACAGGATATTATAAAATATAATTATAATAAAACAAACTCGAGAAGATATTCAGAAATTATTGATTCAGTATTAGTTAACACTAGTACTGAAGTAAATGAAATAAATAATGTGTCGGAAATTGATCGTAATTTGCAAACATTTTCTGAAGCTATTTTGAGATCTGTAGAGACTTGTACACCAATTATCGTGAAACTGGCTTCAACTTTATTAAACTACCTGATGAAATTATTGACCTTATAAGGGAGAGAAATTACTTTAGAAGACAGTGGCAAAAGTACAGGTTTATGTCAGACCTCCAAGAATACTGGTATTACGATAAGGTTGTCAAATCCTCAATTTGGAGATATAGAAATAAAAAATTGAATGATACATTAAGCAGGTTAGACAATCGCTCAAAGCCATTCTGGAATATAGCAAATATTTTAAGAAAAAAAGTATCTAATATCCCTAACTTAAAAAATGGAAACCATAATTTAACTACAGACCTTGAAAAAGCGAATGCTTTTGGGGAGACCTTTAGCCAAAATCATCACATATCTGATAGCTTAGGTTGTCGAAATCTTGTTCAGGTTGTAGGCTATTAAACTATAATAATTCAGTTTCTCACTTAACTCCAGAATCAGAAATGATTTCTGAAAATGTTGTTAAAGGCATTTTACAAATTCTTAAGCCCAGAAAATCTTGTGGTATAGATAACATTAAAAATGAATTTTTAAAAATCTTCCTGATTCTGGAGTTACGCACTTAACTTTTATATTTAATGCCTGCCTTAAGCTTCAATATTTTCCTACGGCTTGGCGCACTGCAAGGGTTGTGCCAATTCTAAAGCCAGGTAAACCTAATAATGAGACCGGAAGCTATCGTCCGATAAGCCTTCTAAGTGGAATTGGAAAGATATTTGAAAAAATTATTAAGGAAAAATTCGGCATTATCATGGAGGATAGAACAATTTGGCTTTCGTCCCTCTCACAACACAACCCAGCAAATCAAACGCATTACAACCTTTGTAAAACAGGAATTTAGAAACCGAAAGTCAGTAGCTATGGTTTTATTAGATGTCGAAAAAGCTTTTGACACAGTGTGGCTTCAAGGTCTTCTTTATAAACTAATAACATTTGGATTTCCAAGATATCTTATAATATTGTAAAAAGTTTTTTGACAAATAGGCGATTCGTTATTTATGTTAACTCCGTCTCTTCAGAAGTTCTTAATATTGATGCAGGGCTTCCACAGGGTTCTGTGTTAAGGCCACTGTTATATATTCTATGCTGTGCTGATATTCCGAAAATTAATGTTTGTAATTATGCCTTTTATGCGGATGATACCGCAATATATTCTTCTGGTGTTTCGCCACAGGATATAATGGATAACATGCAGATTGCTCTTAATATACTTTTCGACTATTTTGTAATCCAAAGGATTGTAATGAATAACCTATTATGCAATGTATGTGATGTACTTCTGAAAGTTATAAAAGTAAACTATTTGGAAATTAGATCAGAAACGCATTTAAAAGATACCGAAAAGAGTTCAATTAATAATCTAAAACAGATGGGATATTCGAATAGAAAAATTGCTGAGATAATGGATTGGGATAAGAAATTGTCTAAAACTTGGCAAAGGCTATGACACGAAAGCTCCAATGACAGGAAATTTTTATGTTTTAAATACTGTGTCGATTGAATAAAAGAAATAGATTTTTGTGAGGGTAAACTGATGAGCGAAATCTCGAATTCGCCACAAACGAAAATTTTTCTCCCACAAAAAAATTTAATTTAAATGGTCAAGAGTGCTATAGTTGTCATAAGCGTGGTCGGCACCAAGTAAGTGTTGTATGCTCCAAGCAACATTTTTGGCGGAGCTTTGAGCTTCCTATATGTTTCATTACATACATACATAATTGATCATTACAAACCTTCATCCAGGACTACAACCTAGCTTCTCACACCACTTACGTTGTGTGTGTTAATTTTATACATGAGTGGCAGGTCATACAGTTTTAAGTCTTTTTAAGTTTTTTAAGTTAAATTGCTTAGAGTAAGTCGTTGAAGAAATATTTGTTCGTCTGTCGTTTTGTTGGAGTTATCTGACGTGGGTTTTGAATCGTGGCATCACATCTCATAAGTCAACACACTACCTACTAGACTACGGCGGCTACGTTTGATTACACCCGGAATGAATTAAGCAGCCGATTTAGAACTTCAAGAAGGTATTCTCATTACCGAGGTAACGGAACTGCTAAGGTTTTGCTTAATGGTAGGAAATGAGATTTTTTCCAAAAATGGGGAGCAATTTATATAGAACGATTTCAAATGATGTAAAACAGAAAATCAATAAATTCTGGTTGTGTTTTGTAATTTAAACCGGTTATTAATAATAAGAGTTCATATAATACATATATAAGCAATCATAAGTTATTTTTTCTTCCTTTCTATTTTATTTAAATATAATTGCGTCTAAACGAATGTCCTCTAATCTTATCAATTTTTTTGGTGAATAATATAATTATTTAATACCAAAAATAAATTGTATATCATCAGGGTGCCCTGGTAGTGTAGTGGGTAGTGCGCTAGACTATTAGTGTGAGGGTCGTGAGTTCGATTCCCACCAAGTCTGTGACACTACACCGAGCATATGGTCAAAGTTATTCAGCTCGTATATAATTAAAATATAATTTGTAATTGTATTGTAATTAATAAATAAATAAATAAATAAATTAATTAATTGCATATCAATGTAAAATATTGTTACGAAAAGGAAAAATCTAAATACTGGTGTTTTGCTTTTACATAGCTTAACATTAAAATTATAAACAAAAGCTGCAAAAACAAAACAATGCTGTAAACAAACCTGTTTACAAATTATCGTACTGCTTAATATAACTACAAACACCAGCATAAAAAATGGTAAACTAGTAAACAAAAATGCACCAACTACACTACAATAATAATTGTAAACAACGATGTTTACAGTTATAGAGATTTCGAGAAGGCGAAGTCATGAACGTTTGCCTTCAAGAACATTCATCAGACTGTTTACTTTGTCATATAAAAGGCAAGGCAAAGCAGGCGACTGAGTTAACGAAGTTCAGTCAGTATTCGGTGAACACACCGTGTATTTGAAGAGACTAGACGTGGTTTGAAGATCTCCGTTACAATGATCTGTCGAATTATTGTCTAGTAATTGTTTTTGTTTATGTATAAACCGAGGAATAACAAACAAAGCAATTGTTGTTGCTTACATAAACCAAAGTGGCACAAAGAATTGTGCGAATAATAAAGAATTTTAGTTAAAACTAAACACAAATTTATTTGCAATCTACGAGCGCATATTTTAAACATTTTAAAAAGTTAAAAACGTAACAATATATTTAAGTCCTGTTTAATTCCTTAAGCTAATTAATAAGTATTAAAAATTTTAAATTTAAATTAACACAAATCTAAATTAAAAAAAACTATTGTGGGCAAACGAACGGCCATGACTGTAGGAAATACATATATACATTTTTTATTATTACTTTTTGTTTTTTATGACATGTTTCATGTGTTTAAAGTTATGTTAACTAACACTTGCATCTGTTTATTTAGGTTATGCTCATAACCCCGGATATAAATTTGTTTTGTTTTTTTAAACGTGAACATAAAATAGATTGAGAGTAAATGGCCTCATTAATTAGAGCGGGAGATATTTTATGAAAAATAAATCTGCAAATTGCTTGATGTCACAGTGGAAATGTAATATATACAGCGCGCGTCAAAATTGAGTAAACACCACTGAAATAATTAATTTTCTTAGAATAGCGAGAAAAGTAAACGAGAATAGTCGAATGAATTTCCAAAAATAAAAACGTTTATTTATTACTTATAAAAAGTTAAAACAACAACAACAATTCATGATATATGAACTTTTTTTATACTTAATAACAAAACTGTTTTATACTTAAGAACAAAAGTATTGACTCACTTATGGCGCTCAGTGTACATAGAAAATTCATAGAGGACAATAGAAATTATAGCAGGAAATATCCGTTTTCTTATCAACAAATTTAGATCTTTATTAAATTGCTCAACGTTTCCGATAAATTAAAATTTACTTGCAGAACAGTCAACAAAAAAGTAAATTCATATGGAATTTTTATTGTATTTCAATCGAAAACAAAATAGAACACTTGTGCAAAAAATAATTAATACGGCGAAAAACAACTAAAAAATAAAAGGTTTATCTAAGGACATGCTGCTTGCATCAATCAGTGTTATAAAAGTAAGGCATTTAATGCGTCCATCTAATGAAAATTGCAGAGACTAGATAGAATTACTATTCTAACATTAGATTTTATATCTTCCAAATGATACAATAAGAAAACGACTTGAAGAAGGTCGTCATAGTGGTTGAGGTTTAGAAAATAAAGCTCTTCTCTGCAAGCGGAATGTACGAAAAAGAATTGAATTTCGTCAAGCAAGAGCAAGATAACTGAAGCAACAGCTGATTTAATGAAAGTAATTGACTTGGTTCAGATGGAGCGCGTATAACCGAACTTAACTTCTTTCATCATGAAAAATCTTTAAACTGCCGAAAAAAGCAGAAATTGCATTAAGTTTTGTTGAGTGAATTTTTTGTGAAGGAAAATGCAATTGATTGACCTTACCAAAAATAATGTCTATCGAAGGTTTTGCACGTTTTAAAAATTATGACATGAAAAACAAAGACCGGTAGAACCAAAAAAATTTGTAGACTATAAAATACAAACAATACTTGAGCAGGATTTGTGTCAGACAAGAAGCGGAATTCATTCTTAAGCAAGTAAATTGGGTGCCACGTGAGCTTCGATGTCTGAACGTTTTAAAAATATATCACTATAGCATCGAATTATCACTGGCGTTAAAAAATGAATTAATTCATTACGACAACCTCAAGCCCAAGAAGGCAGATATGAAGCGTAGACAATGAGCAAAATCTACATCCAAAGAGATTGCCATTGCGCCTTGGTAATGTTTTATATTTAATGGGATCAAAACTGTGTGTTTTATAATAAGCTGTTAAAACCGTGCCAAACTGTAACTGGAGACCTGTACCACACATACTACAAATATTTCATTTGAAGGAGCTTGCCGAGTAGGCCCATATGGCCTATTGTGTTACCCAGTGGGAGATGATCCCCCCACCCTCAGCTCCGGGCCACGTCCCTTTGTGTCGCGATCGCCACCATACCCAGATTCCCAGACGTTGTGTCACCCAAAAACCGGTAATTTCTGTTCTGAAGTGCAGGGCACTCGCATAAAAGGTGTTGTCCGATTCCGTTTCCTCCAAATCAAGGCAGCTTTTGCAGTAATCCTGGTTGGGCAGATTGCCCTTCCTGCCAATAGCGGAGTGTCCTGTTAGAATACGAACTGTGCTCTTGTCGAACGGATATAGGTCCCTAGTTCTGCATTGTCCACAGAAGTTTTAAAATTCAGTAATCAGGTATATTTGACCATATACGGTTTTCTGAATTCAATTCTCCTTTTTAAAATTTTTTTCAATTTTTGTTCTTATAGAAACACATGAATCCCCTCTATCGTCTTTTCTTCATTAAGTGAACCTTGCTAATACTCGGCTACATTTTGCGGTCCTAGCTGAGGACAATTTGGAAAACAGTGATTGGAAAATTTTACCTCGCCCGTCGTATAGTCCTTGCCGATTCTCAGTACTATTTGCTGCAATCGATGCAGACCACTCTCACGCTTTATATCAGAGAAGGGTATCAAAAATTAGTTCGATTTACTTACTAGGCTTTAAAAATTGCGATAAATTGCAAAATAAATTGCGAAAAAGGTGAGAAAAATTCATAGTTTCCAATGGAAACTATTTTGTATGACATGTTCCTTTAAAAAAAGCATTTATTTCCACTGCCAATAAATTTCAATTATCATTTCCCCTTTTCTCATTTAATAAACCTTTTTAATACAATAAAATTATTTGTGTTTTTATTTAAAAAGAAAGGAATGCTAAATACAATTGGAAATGGGAAGCAAAGCCTTAATGTATGTCATAATGTACTGTAAAGAAAAGGATTTCACAAAATAAATAAATTTGTACCTTTTTAATCCTTTTTTTGCTGTTTTATCCTTTGCTATTTATCCTTTGAAAAAAAAAAACAACTTTTTTATGATATTCCCTTTTTTGTTATGGTTTTCATACCCTACACCATCATAGGTCATGAAGGCATACAGTCACTCCAAAAACACAGCTACTTTGATTTTGTTAACACATATTTTTATTAAAAAAATAAGTATTTTAAAAACAAAATTTATTTTTATATTCACCATTTATTATAGTTTAATAAATTCAATACTTAAAAACTTAGAAAAATTCATATTATTCTATAAAAAAACAAAAACAAAAATAAAACTTAATTTTCACCTACAAAAATTGAGTGCTCACTTATGATTAATTTAAAAAAATCACTTCAAACAATATTTTCAATATTTTGTTTGACCTCCCTTATTTTTAATTATGGCTTCTAATCTTCTTGGAATAGAATTGACCAAATTTTGGGTCACCTCCGATGATATTTTTGCCCATTCTTCTTGCAAAGCCTGTATTAAATCATTTTTGTTCCCAATTTGCCTTTCCCTAATTTTTCTGTCCAAGAGTTCCCAGAGATTTTCAATTGGGTTAATACCTGGAGATTGAGGATGTTTTTCCATCCATGTTGGAACGTTGGACAACAGCCACAACTTAGTATTTTTGGCGGTATGTTTGGGGTCGTTGTCCTGGGTAAAAATATAATTTGGCGGAAGAACCATTTTTTGTACGCTGGGGACCAAAGGTGTTTGTAAAATGTTGATATATTTTTTGTGGTCCATAATGCCATCTATAACCTGTAAATTTCCAACACCACAAGCACTCATACACCCCCATACTAAGACTGAGCCACCCCCATGCTTAAATGTTTGACAAAGATTCGCGTCATTTAATTCTTGGTTGGGCTTCCTCCATACTTTGCATCTTCCATCATTATCATACAAATTAAATTTACTTTCGTCTGTAAAAATTACGCGATTCCAATATTCCTTAGGCTTATCTTTATGGGATTTAGCATAGACAAGACGTTTTTTCTTATTGACTTTGTTTATAAACGGCTTTTTTCTCGCAACTCGGCCATGGAAACCAGCTTTATACAGCACATTACGAACTGTATTAACACAAATATTGTAACCAAACTTTATGTTAAAGGCTGTTGTAAGTTTTGTAGCTGGTAATTTCGGATCTTTTTGGATTTCCCGAACTATTAAGCGTTTTTGGGCTTCAGATAACGCAGGTGGTCGTCCAGATCTTGGCTCGTTTGTTAACTTTTTGGTATTTTTATATTTGTTAATAATCTTTTTAACGGTGGAATAAGGTCTTTTAACTATTTCTCCAATTTGGCTGATTGATTTTTGAGATTCACGAAGATTAATTATAATTTGTCTTTCCGCCTCGGTAGTTTCTTTTCGTTTAGGAGCCATGTCCGCAATTCCTTTTTTTTTAAGTTACTTTTATAACCACGCGTGTCACCAAAATGTTATTAATAATCTTAAAAACGTTTATTATCCCAATTTACTTTGTATTGTTTTCTTAAAAGTGCAGTTTTTTTCGCAATTAATAACAAAACAAACAAATGAGCACTCACTTCTTGGAGCAAAAATTTTACGCATATTTAGTTTTTGCTTTAAAATTTAGAATTTTAAAAATCTTTTAAAATTTTTAAGTTCATAATAATTAACTATACTGCATAGTTAATAAAATAATACAAATAGAATTTTCAAAATATTTAAATTCTGGTTAAAAAAACTAATGAAAAGACTAAATTTATTATTGAGCGCTTATTTTTTGGAGCCACTGTATAAAGTTTATTTAATAACTGTTAAGACATCAACATTAATTGTATTTTAAACTTCTTTGGCGACATCGGGAAACATCCATTTGATAGCTAATATTTTAAAATAAAACTACTTCTGCAATGAGAATTTTCATTGTATTACATTCATGTGTAAATCTTTTTGAACGTCTCTGCAGTTTTGACCTTATAATAAGTCAGTCAAGGAAAGTATGTCCAACAATGATTCCCATTATCTGTGTGAAGCCAAAGAAGAAGTCGTTTCCGAACGACAGATTTTTGAGAAACGTTTTCGCGGCAATTTTATTTTCTCTCAGAGTTTTTGCCAGAAATCTTTTGAGGGGATGTCGATGAAGAATTTTTTTTCATATTTCGCTTTGTTCGAAATGTTTGAGCTGGGGTTTGAACTACAGTTTAGCATATAATAAACCAACACCCATAAACCAACATTCATAATAAAGTGATAAAGGCATCAAAAATTAAAACTTCATCAAATTTAATGACTGATTCTTTATTTTTAATATATTTAATGAAAACAATGTATAAAACATTACCCAGTGGTATATATGTATGTTATATTCAATTTGTTCCTTAGTAAAGAAAATATTTATTTTAGTTCTAACAGTTGAGTCCAATAAAATTTTTAATTTCTTTAACGTGCCTTTCGTATGACGCGAGTATATAATTTATTTATAATTATTTTTGCATATTATTTAATATAATTTATTTTAATTAAAATTCAGCTTCAATGTAATTTTTAATTGAATTTTTTTCAAAATAAGCCTAATTCAATTTATAATAAAATTCATTCGATTTAATTCAATAAATATGCTAGAAAAACGCCAATTAAATTAAAAATTAATGACTGCCTTATTAGATATAATTATTTCAGCAGTAGTTTAGCCTGATAACATTTTTTAAGGGTTTAGAAAAATACCAAAGCTGTTACAAAGAAAATGCATTAACATGTTTATAACTTAACCTTTATACTGTTTTATGTGCACATTTAGTTCAATGCGTATTTCCCTAAACAATTAAGTTAAATGAAAATGAACACTGTTCGGCTTCTAAAGACTTTTTGTACTTACTTTAGCATATAAATATGTACGTACTTGAATATGTTGCAGTTGTAATAAATTGGAGAATGGACAGGAAAAATACGCAATAAATTCACATGTAAACTAATGTATTCACAGGAATTATTTTAAAACTTAAAAATAATCTTTTTTGTTTGTTTGTCAAATATACGTACGTTTATAAAATACACATACAAACACGTGTGTGCATAATTTACAAGATATGTACACCTATTTTGAATTCCTGTAAATCCACAACGACTTTAATAAGAAGAGGATCATCATTACTGTTAGGGCCTTACCAAATTATTCAGCGACTAACAACTTATTTCGTGTGATCAATTCTCTGTAGCAAATTCTACTCTGATTTTTTAATGACTAATTTACTTGTAATAAAAAATAATTAAACATAAATAAACCTAATAGTGTTTGTCATTATAGAAAATATAGTCGCAGAGCCAAAGAGGTAGATTGAGTTCGTTAACTGCTAATATTTCGTTATTTAGGCAATGGTATCTAATAAAGCCATATTATTAAATTTTTACAAACTTGTAAATTAATCTTAAAGCTTATTTAGTGAGAACTTAAAGATTAAAAATTAGATGGTTTTACGTTATATTAGCGTATATACCGCAGCGCAAAATTCGCTTGAATCGCCACTATCGAAGCATAAACAAAACAAACATATATTATATTTCATACATTGTGTTCTTAAAACCTGTATTTTATGCTTGTTATTGTATTGACAGCATTAATCCTTGCATTGGCAGCACAAATCATCTCACTGTAGGCGCTATTCTCTCGTTGTTGTGAATAAAAATAAACATTAAAATTAGCCGATAAGCAAAGCATCACTTTATTGTGATAGCATAGGCATCATAAAACTTTAACGAATTGAATTTTGTTGAGTTATAAAAGTATTTTACATTCAGTAATATGACATTGCTGACTATTTCAACTACACTTGCATTTCCCCTCGCACTGGAACTGTTGTCGACTTGTCCTCTTTTGACAGTAAAAATATAACACATCACTATTTCATTCAGACGTTGGGTTCAGATGTTTTATTCGTATGTTCTACTAATTTTAATATCAATATAATTTGTTTTGTGAGTAACAGATTACAAAACTGTATGCATTAAAGGATTGATTGCATAATATTAACTTTTAATACGATTTTGTTAAGCGCAATCAAAATTGTGTTGTGAATACAATGCTATTTAATGTAGAAAAATATTCGAATCTCAGAGCATTATGCAAATGTCTTAAAATTATCTGGCCTTGTATAGTTCTTAAAACAATGATGTAATGTACATACATGAGCATACATAATATAACATGAGTTTTGTTGTACTATCAGCTTTAATGGAATTGATTACTTCGAGAGCTTAACCAACAAGTATCAAGAAACGATTGTCGTAGAGCAATAATTGGATACAGTGGATAGCATAAATCTAGGTACCCCAATATGTGTAAGCAATTTCATGCAAATGTAAAAATAATAGTTATTTCTTTTTATTTTATTATGTTTCATTACAAAACAGAAAAATGTTTAATATTTTTCACAAACCGTAAGAAAAAGTCAACTGAAAATCTTGCTCATGATGGCATGGAGACAAAGGCCAACAGAAAACTCTAATCAAAACTGGTACATTTACTGGCTAAAATGGCATAAAATGGCTAAATATCAATTATTTTCATACATTATTGCTTTTAATTCATGAAATTGCTTACACATATCGGGGTACTAAGACTTTTGCTGTCCACTGTATACAACGACATGAGAAATATTCTTAATACCAATAAATGTCTAACTGCTCAATCAACCCAAAGAAATAAATGACTGATTGACTGAATTGAAAATTGAATGATTGGGCAATACTAAGTAGAGCCTGATTTCATATTATTTAACGTCGCAATGAAATTCTTGTTAGCTGAACCAAATGTAACTATGATTTAAGCATGTATGAAATGCATATACTACTACATATATACGTATATGTGAGCAATTATGTTAACGGAGAATACAAAATCTACCGAAATGGTAAGTACTCGCCACTTTCTGCCTGATCTTAAAACATCTACGGAATACAAGTACATATTTCGCACGGACGGATATTATCACTGTACCTGTTCAGTAATGATTAATAATCGTAGTGATTAGTAATTAGATTACTTTTTTTTTTAATTACAATTTCGATTATTTTTGGTTTGAATAATTACACTATGCGACAGTCAAAATAACGGAGCTAATGACATAGTGTAGGTTGTGAGTTTTGTTGAGTAGAATTCAAAAATACATACATAATTGGTCATCAGAACCCTTCAGTCAGGATTACGACCTAGTTTCTTAAAGAAACACTTTTTGTATTTTGTTTTGATGTCTGGCCTGGGGCTCGAACACTGGCTTTACGTCTAATAAGCGAACACACTGCCTACTAGACTACGGCGACTTAATTCAGTTTTCAAAAATATTTTTTTATATTTCTCGAACCCTCTAAACATATTTTATTTGACAAAAACGGTATTTTTGATCTTTTCACACAAAATTATTGATTACCCAAATATTTTTTAACCTATTTTCAAAATCCTGAAAAGGGGGAGATGAGCCTTTAAAACGGTATATCTAAACATATGGTTCAAACTTACATGTTAGAAGTATTGATCGGGTAAACTTGGAAAATATAATTTTTTTCTTATTATAGGTGTTCTTTAGAATGCGGTTGTATTTTGCTGGAAACTCTCTAAGATATGTCTATAAGATATGTCGTCCTGTACAGATACAACATCTACTCTATGTTTAAAGAACTTAACCTCTAATTCCAAAATAAACTTGAAACACCAACAAAGTTGAAAGTGAATTGTGGAAATTAAGGAACTAAATACACTCTTGCTATCTCCATTTTTATTTCAACCGTAGATCGAGCCTTAAGAACATCATAACTCTAGCTTATGTATCACGTTTGATACATACTTGTAGTACATTGATTTTCTATTGATAGATTTTGTTAAAAAATTTAAATATTTTTATTTATTTTAAATCATTTTAATAAAACTATTTTAATATTGTAACATCTTATTATCAATTTTATAAAACTTACGTCAAAATTTCCAAAATGATGTCCATTGCAGCATGGTTTCTTCCATAAAAATCAAACACTTCATGTCAGCTTGGTTTTATTTTTTTCTAAATGGTAACAATTTGATATCTAGCACCCTTGCTTTGTGGCGTTTTATAAGTTTCCAATTTTTTAGATGGGACAACGTATTGTCACTCGCATCAGTAACGCTCTCAATTGAGTAATGACTGAAACCTGATTGTACAAACTATTGTTATATTTCGTTAGACAAATTTGTTGTCAACGTCATGTGAGGTAAAAAAGTTGCCCGTTGCAATATTACATCGATTATGTCAATAACAATGCTCTCTATTTGATTCCTCTCTGGTTTTCCGGATACAGGTTTCCCCAAATACGGCTGTAAGTAGTCGCTATGTACGTAGCATGTACTTGAATCGAAAACTGCTAATTCGATTTATTTCGATTTACTGCTAAATGAATCGGTTGACATCTTTATTACTGAAAGTCGCCCACGGCCTCATCGGTCGTGCGAGTTAACGTTTCTTGAATATTTATTGTGAACTATGTTGATTATGTCTGCAAACCAACAACTCAAGAAGTATTGTGGTCAATGTTTAAGTCATCTTTGAAAATGGATAGATATTTTGGAAAAGAGAGTTAAAAATAGGACTACAATTTTAATTTCTCATTTTTCGAGACAGTTTCTTGAAATTTTTGTATGACAAGTATTGATGTGGACACAAATTTTTCAATTATCGACAATTTCTGAAGTCTTTTTTTATAATTTTTTTTTCTACAACATGTTGTTGGTATAGTGTTTTATTTTGGCTTTGAAGTATAAAAACATTTTTATTTTATGATCATAATTATTACAGTAATAGTACAGCACAGTAGCAAATAAATACATGTTATTCATAAGCAAGGTCTGCCTCTTATACACTCATATCTTTATAAACCGCATTTATGTAGCAATTTACCATACCCTTATTATACCATGATTCAGTTCAACATATTTTTATTAGAGGCACACTTACCTGCTCTATACATGGGCTACCTTCGTATGGTTTGCTGCAATATGCTGTCGAGGTTACGTTGTATTTGTAAGTGCGTTTATATGTTCAATATTATTTGCCACAATAGATGTGATTGTTCCAATGTAAAGCAGCGAATTCCTTACTTATGGCAGCGAATAAATCTGCCTAAAATCGTATGTAATGTGCTTGTTGTGACACGGTACTGTTTTTCTATATTTCATTGCTACTGGAATTTTTTAACTGTTACCATATCTTTTATATGTATGCATGACTTTGGGATGATAGAATTTTAGGATTTTATGTCATATTGACAAGTCCCCTAAAGGGCTTTGAAATTTTCAAAGAAACACATTTTTTCATGGTTTGCCTGACTCATTGACTCACATTGCGTAAAGAACATTTATGAATTATCTTTAAATAATTTTCTGTATAATTAGTTCGATAAACTTATTTAAGGTACAAGAGAAGGGTTTATCTTGATGTATTTAAATTTAAAAGTGAATTAATTTCGGCATTGTTAAGTTAAATAATTCCAAGATATTGTTTACTATCAAGTGGCCACCATCAGACATGTTGTCTAAACGAGTGGCTATGACTGTGTCAACTAGAGTGAACGCTATAAGAGCATGAAAGTACAGAAATTATGGTCATGCTAAAATTTTGGATATGGTTGTTCTGACTATCGACTACATGACACCTGATCCTGGTTTTGCGATGCAAATACCAATTAGATTGTTTTGCGATAAAGGTTTAAACCTCCAAGGAAACGCCATTCAAGTCTTAACTTATGGACCCACATAGGACAACAAACTAGGATAAGGAAGCTTTTAAAAACAACTGAACATTAGGTCGTCCCTTGCATTAGATTGCAGAGTATATCATATGGTGACATATAGAGAATGTGCACACCACATCTACGATTATTTAACAATGTTACCCTCATTTGGGTTCCAAGACACAGGGACATCAAAGGTAATAACATCAAGTGATTGTTTACATTATTTACTTTTTTTAAAGAACTTAAACGACTGTCTAAAGTGTCCGTATTTGTCGACATACATACGTTCTTACATAAGTGGCCATTACAACCCTTCAGTTAGGATCTCGTGTTGTGTGTGTTAATTTTATACGTGAGTGGCGGGACCTACAGTTTAACGTCGACTCCGAATGACAGATTTTTGAGAAACTTTTTCATGGCAGGTTGTATTAACTATCAGAGTTTTTGCCAGAAATCTGCTGAGAGGAAATCGCCGAAGATATATTTTTTTCACATTTCGTTTTTGATGCCTGATTTGGGATATGAACCCGGGCTTTACGTCTAATAAGCCAACACACTACGTTTTAGACTACGGCGACTTCGATTGTTGACATAAATGTGATTAAAGCTATGGTGTCAATTAGTTGTAGCTTTCATTATGTACATATTTATGTAATTTATATAATTTCTTAAATCGTTATTATATTGTTACGAAAATGGAAATGGTGTTATCGTTTAACATTAAAATAATAAACACAAGAAATGGTTACATGATCAACGAATAAACCAATATATAGCAACAACATCAGTATAAAAAAGGGATAAAAAAGTAAACAAACAGGCAACAACAACACTGCAAGGATAACCAAACATAAACAAAATACACAGACAAAAATACCGTGAACAACATGTTTACATTTATAGAGATTTCGCGAAGGCAAAGTCATTCTCCTTCAAGAGCATTCATCAGACTGTTTACCCTGCGATATAAAAGGCAAGACAAAGCAGGCAAGGAGTCAATAAAAATTCAGTCAGTTTTGTGTGAAGACGCGTTGCATGTGAAGAGAATAATCGTGGTTAGAAGATCTCCGTTGTAAAGATCTAACGAACAATTGTTAGTGCGTACGCGGAAGAGTGTGCAGAAGAATTACAAATAAAGCAAATTGTTGTTGTTTACATCACGTTGTGAAGAGCGGCACACGGAATTGTGCCAACAATAAAGAATTTATTTAAAACTAAACACAAATTAATTTTTATTTGCAATCAACGAACTCATATTTCAAACGTTTTTAAAAGGGTAAAAACGTAACAATAATCTCAAATGATATAAGCTTGGACCCAATAAACATCAAATTTGCTTTTCTGTACAAACCTCTTTATGTGGTTATTCAAAGTTTTTAATTTTATTTAAATGTCTGCCTCTCTTTTGTTTTGTAGTATTGGAACTTAATAACTTCACTCTCAAAATTAGGCACCTTAAGGGTATAAACAGAAAGGCGAATGCTTTAAGCAACAGTAAAATTTGTACTTACGATTGCTGTTGCTGTAAAGCAATTCACCACATTTAATTTATACATACAGAGTGTTTAAGTTGTTGTATTTTTGATTTGTGTTTTATAACCTCGCAGTAATTTAGAAAATTTGACGAGTCTTTAATATTGAAAAGGCGAAAAGTGAAAGTATTTTAAACTCAAAACAGTTAAGCAATACTATAAACACAATAAATGCAACGAAGCAAACGCAGTAATTTTTGGTATTGTTGCTTGTTATTTATGCACTAATGTAGGCTTACTTCTAACACTAGTAAACACAAATTAAATTTAAAAAATGTTTTTTTTTTCTAAATTACTTAAGAAGCAAGTTACTTAATATGGAAATTATTTTTTACAACCCTCCTAATGATGTGGTTTTTTTTGTCAGCGTATACTTTATTTTAAATGCAATGTTCATTAAGTATACGCAGAATATAAGGTATTTTATTTTTGGCTTTCTAATACAGTGAATTACTGAGTCTAGAACAGTGGTTACCATTTCATAACACAATTGTGAAGAGAGTATTCGCACACATTGCTTATGCTCTTTTATTCAGTCCAAGATCAGACTGCGGCGAGTTGACATATTAGATGCTATTACATTAGATTAGATTATATTAGATGCTATAACATTTTTTTTCAGGTTTACACACAAAAAATATTTTATTTAAAAAAAATGCTTTTATTAGAATCCAATGTCTTATATGTTCTTAAAGGACATTTTAAGACTTTTAAATGATAAGGAAAGGGAACAGCTTTTTGTAGATATAAAGCAATTTTATTTTTATAAATTTATAGGTTTGTTATTAGTAGGTGAGGAAATTTATGAACCTAAAGTAGTTCCCACAAATTATCTAAAAAACATTCCCTAATTTTTGAGTCAAAGATGTATAACTTTATGTATGTTAGGTCAAGTTAGAGGACGTGTACTTGTCAATTAAGACAAGTACAGTACCAGAAGGTCGAATTGACCCATTGTACAACGTTCTAGTTTCTCACACCACTTATGTTTCTCAGTCTACCCATGTTGTGTGTGTTAATTTTATACATAAGTGACGGTACCGACAGTTTAAAGTCGACTCCGGACGACAGATTTTTTGAGAAACTTTTTCATGGCAATTTTATTTACTGTCAGGGTTTTTGCCAGAAATCTGCTGCCGAAGAAATACTTTTTGTATTTTGTCTTGGTGTCTGGCCTGGGGATCGTACCCTGGCTTATGTATGTTGATGAAATGAAAATCAAAATAGCGTATATTACTAACACTTTTCTTTGATAAATATAATTTATTTGAAATAAACATCTTTTACATATCATCAGTGCTGCCATATTTATTTATTTTTACAAATACTTACTATTTTCCGATAGAAAGTTTTTACGAACACAATTGATAAATGCATATTTGAGTACTTTTAATTTATTTTTATTGAAGGAAAAATATTTCATTTTCTATCACTTGAAATACAAGAAATTCAATGAATATAAAATAACAAAGCACAACATGAAATGTTTTATTTAATTCATAACGCGAAGTCATACAGTAAAGTTTACTGAGTAAACTAGCGGTAATAATGAGGAATAATTACGGGAAGTCGCCGTGGTCCAGTAGGTAATGTGTTGGCTTATTAGATGTGAGGCTTCGGTTCAAATCCCAGGTGGGGCATCTCCAACTGAACGAAATATGAAAAAATATTTCTTCGGCAACTTCCTCTCAGAAGATTTCTGGCAAAAAATATGAGAGTAAATTAAATTGCCATGAAGAGGTTTTTTAAAAATCTGTCGTTCGGTGTCGACTTTAAAAACTGTAGGTCCCGCCACTCATGTATAAAATTAACACACACAATATAAGTATTGTGAGAAGCAGGGGTCGTAATCCTGACTGAAGGGTGACCAATTATGTATGTGAATATTCTTCTGTATGTATGAGAATAAAATTTTATGGTAAAAGTTTCTAAAAAAAAGAACCATTCTACATGTGAAATGCATAAGAGACGAAATAACAAAAAAAAGAACGTTTATTTTTTTGTTGCGTTATTTATTATTTTTAAATATTATACAATATTGCGTTGAAATTACTTAATACAAAACCAAAATTATTTCAATAGTGCATTCAAATGCTTGAATTTTGTTATTTACATAATTTTTTACTAATTGAATTGGAATTGGAAAATTTTTTAGATTATTTTCTATCGAAGGTGTTCAAACTAGGTTTGAACACATAGTATTCCATCCATTCCAACGACAACAACACAATTTTATCGTGCAAACGTGATCCCAACGTTCTGTTTTTATAATAATCAAATTGTTTTTCTAAGTGTGATAAAATAAACAAATCAGAATTGAAAAGTGACTTATTAAATTTATAAATATATAGCAAATTGTACTTACCTGAATTACCTATACTAAACCGTACAGACCTAAATGGTCTCTATCTAATTATGCTTACCTGAAATATACCAACCCAAGTGTTAAATTAATTTTATTGTACTGAACTGTATTGTATTATGCTAAAAGTGGATTGTCCATAATAAAAGCATATTGGAAAAGAGATAAAGTTTTATTCCTCTCTGAAAAAAAGCAACCCAATGATTGTAATTTCTTACGAGTAATTCTCTTCTCACATCTCTAAACAATCTTTATCATTAAAGGAGATTTAAAAACAAATTTCTTCCCTAATTTGTACCTCGTAGTTATTACACGAAATAATTGTATTTGTACTTCCATCAGTGTTAATATCTCTACCATCCCAACAAGCATGTTTTTACGTTATTGTTGTTTGTGTATTTTGTTTAAGTTTGTCCTTGCAGTGTTGTTGTTGCCTGTTTGTTCACTTGTTTATCACCTTTTTTATACTGATGTTGTTGCTATATTTTTGTTTATTTGTTGATCATGTAAACAAGTCCATTATTTTTGTTTTTGAAGCTTTTGTTTATATTAAAACTACGTTTTACTACACTACAAATAATTTGGAAGAAAAACATTCTATTTATTTATTTATTTTTACGATTTAAATGAAGTTTGACAATTTTGACGACTTTTTTAATATTTGGCCATTTTTTGAATGCGAGTTTAAACTCGAGATTAAGTTAATCTCCAGTTAAAGTTAATCTTCAGTTAATTGAGTTTTCATTTTTTTAATGGGAATTTAACTGGAGATTAACCTTGCAGAGCTGCCGTACTTATAAGCAAAAATGGCAACATTATTTTCGTTTATTTTGTTGTGTTTACTACTTTTGCAAAGTGTTTCACAACAATTTGCTTTTGTATATAACAAAAACAAACAAACAAAAGCTGAATGCTATTGAACTTTATGTAAAAAAACCATTTTCTTAAAATAATAAATAAATGAAGGCTGTCTGTTGTCAATTTGTGTTTTATATAATTCATAGTCGCAAATATTTAGCCTTATTCGGCTTCCCCTCACTTAAAAGCTTTTTTTTAAATTGAATTTGTCAACTACTTTTCATAGTTAATCTCGATTTTAAACCACCAACGCTGGTGGTTTAAACTCGAGATTAACTGCTTAACCGTAAGGTTAAACTCAAGATTAAGTAAATTCAAAAACTGAAAACGGAATTTAACTGGAGATTAACTTAATCTCGAGTTTAAACTTGCATTCAAAAAATGGCCCTTAAAGTGTACACTAACCATACACAACCCAATATGTATACTTAATAATTAACACTTTTACTGAATTAAATGTGCATCATACGCCATGTGAAGAATACATTTCTTCAATTATTTTTTTTTTGATTTTTGTCGCTAATTTGAAGTTAAATAGCAAATATTTTTAAATATGAAGCAGTCGCTAAAGAGTAGTTTTGTTGCAAATGTCTAAGGCATGGGTTTTGAAATGAGGACTCACGTTTAATAAGCCAACACACAACTTACCAGACCACTGCGACTTCTTGTATGGTTTGAATGATTTTCAAAACCTCCCGCTATAGATTTTGTTCAACAATAAAAAGATAATATTTTGCAGAGTTAGGGATGTTATCACTATTAAATCCAATTATGATTATTCTTGTAAAAGTTTAAGTAGACCATTAGCTTATATAACTGTAGCAGCTAGTTTTATCTCATTTCAAGACTTTCCCTTAGTAGTACATCCACCACATACAACAACCCATATGTTTCGTGGTCTTCGGATGTCTTTATGGGTTCTATTCAAGTGTAATTCTTGATATATTTTCCGAGAGCTTTCTGTGAACATAATAATCCAAATCCACTTTCTACTCCAAATTTCGACTTCTACTGGATACATGTTAGCCGTGTTTAATAGTTGGTAGCTCGCAGCCCATAGAAGCAAAAACAATTTTAAAAATATGTTTCAGCCATTTTTCACCAATTTTAGCGAACATATTACTTTAAAATAATTTTTGAAGTGCACGTGTTCACTGTACGGTGTTTACACTTTTTGAAATGAAGGATAGAACACAAAAAAAAAAAAAATTTATCGAAAATCATAAATTCATACATTATTGTTGCACATGAATTAAATGTACACACTCTTACACATATGAGAATTCGTATTATATAGGTTACAATATGCACATATGAATGCACATTATATTTGATGCCAATCAACATTTATTTGTATTTATTGCACGATAGAAAATGTTTGATGAAAAATAGATCCTAAGAGTCTTATGTATATTTTTTATTGAAATTATTTATTAGCCTATAAATAAATAATAAAAATAAATATTTTTTAAATTAAATTTTTTCATTGATGCTTATGTTGCTTATAATGTTATTTGAAATTAAATGGCAAAAACTATATCGGATTTAATTTTCGTTTCTTCTTTGGCAACCGTATTTGTCATTTAAAAAACAGATTACAGCAGTTTTCAATGGTAGTTTTCAATGGCATAAACAAATTGTGGATTTCATGAATAAATATTAGAAAAATAAATTAAAAAGAATTTTTTTTAGAATTTGCAATTTTAATACGTTTTCAGTGTTTCTTTATTCATTTGCATTTATGTTGATTAAAAAATACAAACATTTATAACATAGCCATTGAAAATGAAAAATTAAAATTTAATTTTTTACCATACCGTTACTACTTATAAGATAAGCTGTTTATAAAATTCATAGCGCCTACGTAGAATTCTATTATTAAATTTATAAAATATTCATTGAAGTCAATGATTGCTTTTAAAAATTAAATTTCAAAAATGTGTGTGATTCCGTTAAAAGCATATATTTGATTTTTAAACGAATAATTAAGATGTTGGCCGTTTTTGTTACGTTTTTACCTTTTTTAAAACGTTTAAAATATGAGTTCGTTGATTGCAAAAAAAATAAAAATAAATTTGTGGTTAGTTTTAGAGATATTCTTTATTGTTAGCAATATTTTATGTGCCACTGTTCACAGCTTGATGTTACAACAACTATTTGCTTAGTTCGTTATTATTCTTTATACTTCTGCTTGTGTAAGCACTAACAACTGTTCGGCGATCTTCAAACCACGACTGTTCTTTTCACAAGCAACGTGTCTTCACACAACACTGACTGAACTCTTACGTAAACAGTCTGATGAAGGTTCTTGAAGTCTAACGTTCGGGGTTTCGCCTTCTCGAGAACTCTACAGCGACTTCATTGCTGTTTGTGTGTTTTGTACACATTACTTGTTGTTGCATTCTCGCTTGCTTGTCTATTTCCTTTTCTTTCATACTGATGTTGTTGGTTTACTTGTAACAAGTTCGCTGTATTTGTTTGTGTAGCTTTTACTCATTTTGATGTTACACCGTTTCTATTTTCGTGACAATATGCTGTTAGATAAAAATTGCGGTTAGCAAATTGTAATAAAATAAAGTTTTATTTTGATTTATTCTTTTTTATTAGTTTTTTTTTTGAAAAGTTATTGATAAGTTGTTGCATTCAAATACTACAATAATTAAAAATATGTCCTTAGAAAGGTCGGTATTAGTGATCTATTATTAAAGCATAATAAAAATATACGAATTTCTCCAAATTTCTATGCCTAAATATGGAAAAATATTTGAGGTATATAGAGAAAGTTATTCAAAAAAAGTAGAAAATGTAAAATTTACACACACATGCATATATATATAGTCATTACAACCATTTAATCTGGCTTACAACCTAGTTTCTCAGTCTACCCATGTTGTGTGTGTTAATTTTTATACATGAGTGGTGGGACCTATAGTTTAGTCGACTCCGAACGACAGATTTTTGAGAAACTTTTTCATGGCAATTTAATTTACTCTCAGAGTTTTTGTCAGAAATCTGCTGAGAGAAAGTCGCCGAAGAAATACTTTTTTGTATTCTATCTTGATGTCTGGCCTGGGGCTCGAACCCTGGCTTTTCGTCTAATAAACCAACACACTACCTACTAGACTACGGCGACTTCAAAAATAACCAATAACAATTACTAGAATAATTATTCGACAGATCTTTGTAACGGAGATCTGCTTTACAATCCATCGATATTTTTGTTTATACCATTTCTTAATGTACTTTGCAATAATGTAACTTTGTATTTGCAAAATATTCGGGATCGTTAACCTGCTAGAACATAGTGACATATTCTGATTTGACCATTAATTTCTAAAGACCTTGTACACGCCAACGCGACCTAACACCCTAGTAGAAAAACGGCCCCCCTACAATAATACCGCCGTCAATCGCTACCGTGGGTTCATTAAGTCACGAAATCCTCCGACGAATTTTATGTTCAACTTGCCTCCCATTATTCTTAGTTTCCAAAAATTTGCTCTTGACTATCATGCGGCTTAAAGTTCGAAAAGTAAGTTGTATGAGCCAAGAGCTTTTTCCTGGCACAAAGCGAAAAACTTATAAAGAAATTGTGCTCTAATATTTCACCAATGTGAAATATTTTATTTTAACACACTTTTTCTATGTTAAAGAAAAACACTTGTTTTACCACTGACGGTCGCAAAAAGAATAGAATTTATTTTAAACTTACAAAATAATATTTGTCTGCAATTTACCAGCACAAAGAATTCGGTGACCAAATTTAAATTTTTTTTATATAGATTTTAAATAAGTACGATGATTAGCGGTACTTTAGTAAAGAATTTTATTGTGTTTTTGTATGTTTCTTTTTGTAACTTTTTTACAAACGCATACCCTGTAGGAAATTTAATCAAAGACTCAAACATCCTCCCCGCCTTGAAAGCAAGGCTTTCAATACTTAGGTTCCCCCTTTTTTAAACATCATATATTGGCAATTTACAGATTTTGGTAATGGCTCTTTTAAATACACCTTCTGCAGTTCTAATCGTTGCCACCCTTACCATACCATCGTCTCCTGGATGACATTCAGTAACTCGTCCGATAGGCCATTTGAGGGGGGGTATATTATCTTCTTTGAGCAACACTAAATCGTTTACCTTCAAGTTAAGCCTTGCAGCTGACCATTTTGTTTTAACTTGTAGTAGCTTTATGTACTCATTTCGCCACCTTTCTTAAAAATTTTGTTGAACCCACTGGACCAATTGGTATCTTTTTAATGACATTGGATTGGTTGCTAATACTGTTGGCTCGGGAACTGCAGTTAGTAGCCGACCGACCAAAAAATGCGCAGGAGTAAGTGGCCGAAGATCATTGGGATCCGAAGAAAATGGAGTAAGTGGTCTACTGTTAACTATTGCTTCTGTTTGACAGCAAACTGTATGAAGCTCATCATAAGTCAATATATGATTTCCAACCGCTCGTCGAATGAAATGTTTTGCTTGCTTAACAGCACTCTCCCATAAACCTCCAAAATGAGGAGAACGTGGCGGAATAAACTTCCACGTTATACCTTCTTGACGGCAGGCATTGCGAACCTCTTCGTTGTGTGTCTCAGATAAAAAATGCTGAAGAAGATTTTGTAACTCACGATTTGCGCCTATAAAATTTGTGGCATTGTCTGAGTATATCACAGAGCAACGACCTCTTCTTGATATAAATCTCTTTAGAGCCATTATAAACGCAGATGTGGTAAGGTCAGGCACCAGCTCTAAATGAACTGCCTTTACCGAAAAACAAATAAAAACTGCTAAATAAACCTTTGAAGGAGATCGACCACGAATCCTGGGTGTAATCTGGAACGGGCCACAATAATGGATTCCAGAAACGAAGAAAGGAAATGTTTGTTCTACGCGATGGGTAGGGAGTGCGCCCATTATCTGGGACTCTGTAACAGGTCGGCAACGATAACATAAGATACATTTGTGTACGGTTTTTTTTATAACATTTCTCCCATTTATAATCCAAAATTGATCTCGTAACACATTATGAAGTGTCAGGGGGCCGGCATGCAAGTTCTTAATATGAAAGTAATTTACGATTGTTTTTACAAAGAGGTGATTGCTGGGTAAAAGTATTGGGTGCTTAGTTGAAAATGGCAACGATGAATTTTTAAGTCTTCCTCCCACACGCAAGACTCCCTCATGTATAAATGGAGATAATTGCAGCAATTTTGAATTATTACTTAGCGGTTTTTTGTGGCTTAATTGTTTTATTTCATCAGAGAAGCTTGCATTCTGTATGATTCGACAAATTACTAAGAGTGTTGCTTGCATTTCCTCAGCATGAATTGGACCTTGATATACATCTTGACCTTTACTTAATTTAATAAATCTAAGCACATATGAAAAAATTCGCAGCAATTTTTCGTAGTTGTTGACATATTTGTGATTGCTTATTATATCTCCTTCAATTTCAGCTAATAATGAAAATTGGGTTTCAACGCATGGTGCTAAATCAAAAGACTGATCTTGTTCCGGCCATCCATCTTTCTTAAGTAAAAAGTCCGGTCCATTTAACCAAAAGGGTTTACTAAGGGTGCTAGTTGTGGCACCTCGTGATAATAAGTCCGCAGGGTTTAATTCGGATGGCACATATCGCCATGTGCAATCATTGGTGAGGTGTTGTATTTTTGTTACTCTATTAGCTACGAATGTTGGCCAACGGCAAGGTTCCCCTGCAATCCAACATAGTGTTATCTTAGAGTCAGACCAGCATACAATTTGTTGTGGGATGATTGGAAAATTATTTCTTATTGACTGTAGAAGTGTACTGCCAAGTAGTGCAGCACACAACTCTAAACGTGGGAGACTAATTTCTTTGATGGGTGCCACCTTCGACTTTGCGCAGAGTAATCTAGAGCTAGCCTTTGTTTCATCAGTTGATACAGCATATATGCAGGCACCATATGCCCTTTTGCTTGCGTCTACGAATACATGGATATTAGTGTTAGCAAAGAATTTTACATACCTTGGTATTTTAATTTGAGAAATAAGATTTAGTTCACCACATATTCGCTTCCATTCAAAAAAGACATCATGTGGAACGCTCTCATCCCAATGTAATTTAAGCTTCCAAAGTTCTTGCATCAAAATTTTGCAACGCACTATGATTGGATTGATAAAGCCCAAAGGATCGAAAAAGCTTGCCATGTGCGATAAAATAAACCGTTTAGTAGTTGAGACCTTTGATGGCTGCGCCGGATAGGAGAAGCTGAATATGTCTTCAGTAGGTGACCATTTCAAGCCCAATGTCTTTACGTAATGAATTCCTTCCAGCTCTACTAGGGTTTCTCGATCCGATGGAGGGACATCACGTAAAAGTGATTCACTGTTGGAGACGAATTTTCTGAGTGGAAAGCCACCACAAGCCAATAGGGCAGTTACTTGCCGCTTTATTTCTATAACTTCTTCTTCTGTACTACCACCGGTCATCAAATTATCAACGTAGAAGTCGTTAAGTGTAACATTGGCACCAATAGGATAATTATCCATTTCTTCAATTGCGATCTGTTGTAAACATTTTATCGCTAAATACGACGCGCTACTTGTCCCGTATGTGACAGTTTGAAGTTTGTAGGTTTGGATTGGATCGTTGATATGTTTCCTCCAAAGAATACACTGCCAGTAACTGTCAGCCTCATCCACCAGCACTTGTCTGTACATTTTTGCAATATCTGCAGACACAGCATACTTATGATATCGAAAGCGACAAAGAATTGTAAAGATGTCTTCCTGAAGATTTGGGCCAACTTTCAACATATCATTTAATGATTTTCCATTAGTCGTAACACAAGAGGCATCAAATACAACCCGCAGTCGAGTTGTAGTGCTATCGGATTTAATTACACAGTGGTGCGGAATGAAGTATCGTGCATTATAAATTTTTGTTGGAGCCATATGATTTAGGGAAATGTATTCCTCCATAAATTCTATGTATTCCTTTTGAATACCCTTGTCACGGGCAAATTTTGATTCCAAATATGTAAACCTTCGAAGAGCAGTTGAACGTGATTCGCCTAAGTCTGGAGGAAGCACCTTAAATGGGAGGCGAACAATAAATTTATTTGTAATTGGACATCTTTTGACAGTCTCCAAAAAGAATTTTTCGCAAGATATTTCTTCTGCCGACATTATTTCTTTTTGTTTTGGTTCACAGTCTTCAACTCTCCAGAATGACTCCAAAAGTTTATCAAGTGTCGGTTTATTGGATAGTGCAGTGGATTGGTTATATTTCACACTTGGTTGCATTGGTGATACTGTCGTTACATCACAGTCATCCTTTTTCGTAGTCGTCATACTAACAATTTGTTGGGGTTCAGAATTTTCATGTATCGAATTTTCAGTTGGTATTGTATTTGATTTGCTGTTTGGTGTGCTGACTAAGCCTGATACTATCCAACCTAATTTTGTTTTCATAAGATTTATTTGATTTGCCATCTTAATTTTTCCAACCATAAGAAGATCCCAGAAGATTTCCACGCCGATGAGTAAATCAACTGGACCCGGAACGTTAAAGGTTTTATCGGCTAACTTTATATTCTGTGGTATATTCCAAGAGGTTGTGTTTAAATGCTGGTGTGGATGATTCGATGAGATTGACGGGATAATGACGGCATTAAATGTTGATGTAAATTCACTGGTTAACGATTTAGCTTTGAGAATGCATGAATAGTTTGCACTAACTGATTTGGAGCCTCCAATTCCACTTATGCTCATATTAATTTTCTTTCGAGGCAGACGTAGATGTTGAGCCATTCGTTCTGTAATAAAATTTGATTGCGAACACGAATCAAGTAGAGCTCGTCCTATGATAGAGACACCATTGGGGCTGTATAATTCAATCATTGCAGTTGCCAGGATTGCAAAATCTTTGTCCTTGAAAGCATGAAGACAGGCGGTGGGGGTTAAGTCGGTCTCTTCTGCGGTTGTATTATTAGATTGGGCACTGGTTAATTTATCGGTGTTAGAAGCTGATGTACTAGCTGGATCCTTGTGTAGCAGGGTGTGGTGTGTTGCATTACATTTTTGACATTTGTTGAGAGATGGGCACGATTTAGCAATGTGGCTTGTTCCGAGACAATTTAGACATAATTTAAGTCGTTTAGCGGCTCTAAATCGATCTGTCACGCTCATGTCAATAAACTTTGTACAGCGAAATACGCTATGATTTGGAGCGGAGTCACATATTATGCATTTCGTGGCTTGATTTAAAGAAACAAAGGCTGTAGTATGATGGTTAAATGATGATGTACGGTTATATCGATTTTGTTGCGAATGGGTTAATGACTGTTCCCTGGATGAAAAAGAGTGATTAGTTTCATGAATTTCTAATGACTTACAACGTCTTTCCAAAAATTTTGCTAAATCGTCCCAGCTGGGTAATTGCAACGATGTAGCGGTTCCACTTCCAAAGGCAGCTAGATTATCCTCCCATTTTGCCTGCAAGTTAGGATCAAGTTTCGAAACAATTAAATACATTATGATACCATCTGATATTTGTTGTTTACTAGCGATCGATTCTAATGCGCGTAAGCTAGCGTTAATGGTGTCTATAAATAAACGAAGTGACGGTACATTTGGTTTATACAATTTTTGAATATTGAAGATTTGCAGCAAGTGTGACTGGAACAAATAATTTTTATTGTTGTATCTAGTTTTTAATAAATCGAATGCGACGTCATAGTTCTGAGCGGTGACTTCCAGAGACTGAATAAGACGAGCGGCGCTATCAGTCAGACATGATTTCAAGTACTGAAATTTGGAAACTGGAGACAATTCTTGATTTTCATGAACTAAGAGGCAAAATACATTGTAAAATTCCATCCAGTCTTTATAATTGCCATTAAATTTTGATAGTTGTAGCGTTGGTAACTGAGGTGGTTGAGAAATCGAAGTTTGATGTAATACCCGTGTACTTGAAAGTGGAGACTCGTTTGGTGGTCCACGGAGTGAGGCTAATCGTTCCAGTATGACAGATTTTATTTCATAATATGCTTCTTCAAAAGTGCATCTAGGATTTTGTAGGATTTCCGACTCATCGAGTGATTCCAATTCCAATTGAATTGTTTCAAATGATTTAAGTTGACGCTCCAATAGCGACAATTTTACCTCTAGCTAGTACATGGATAATTGAAGTAACTGATTTATATTGGTTTTCATTGAACAAATTTGAGTGATTAATTGGTCACGTTGCAGTGACCGGGTGCGATTTGAGCCCCTATAGGCACAGGCAGATGGAGTTTGCTGCTCCTCCTCTTCTTTATCTCCAGCTATATATATTTATACTATAATTTTCCGATGAAAATTATTGGGCGGCTATCCGGTTCGAAGGACCGTGTATGAGCCAAGAGCTTTTTCCTGGCACAAAGCGAAAAACTTATAAAGAAATTGTGCTCTAATATTTCACCAATGTGAAATATTTTATTTTAACACACTTTTTCTATGTTAAAGATAAACACTTGTTTTACCACTGACGGTCGCAAAAAGAATAGAATTTATTTTAAACTTACAAAATAATATTTGTCTGCAATTTACCAGCACAAAGAATTCGGTGACCAAATTTACATTTTTTTTATATAGATTTTAAATAAGTACGATGATTAGCGGTACTTTAGTAAAGAATTTTATTGTGTTTTTGTATGTTTCTTTTTGTAACTTTTTTACAAACGCATACCCTGTAGGAAATTTAATCAAAGACTCAAACATAAGTGAAAGACAAACAACATCAAAATGATACATGTACCATGGATGTAACTCATAAAGAAAATATAAAATGTTCCTTTCAAAAATTTGTGGGTACTATACCTCTGTGCCCAGAAATTTCAAAATACCACTCAATTTTTTGTATTTCAAATCCAGTGTAAAATTATTCAATGTATACTTTCGAAGCTTAGCTTAGAACCTAAGACAAAAGATTATAAATACTTAAGTTTGAATAAGAAATAAAATCTCTTTTTTGTAATCTTTAGGGCCCTAATAAGGACCTTTGATGTTAAATAAAATTATAGACTATTTGTAGGGGGAAACGCTATTCGGAGATGGTGTACTTGGTAACATCTTTAATTGCTTCGCCAAATCATGATGATTTGTCAGCACTTCTGACATTAGGTTACTGCAGGCTACTCCACACGAAGGTAATGTTCATATTGAAGCCTGCGTAATAATTATTGGGTGACTGTTTTTTATAATGTCTTGATTTATTTGGATATCAAGTCTCAATCAAATTTCTAATGGACGTTATCTCGATGTCCGATGTCTTCTTCCATGGATGATGAAATTTTTCAGGAAAATTTTAGAACAGTCAAAAAAGTTCTTTTATGGCATTGTATTATAGTTGAAAATTACAGGGCTCAGGGCTAAGGCCAAAATCTCCAAAATGTTATCTGACAAAGGTGTTACCACTGCTTCTGTTAAATTGTGCACTAAAACCCGGTTTGCGTCGCTAATAGGTCCTGAAGAAACGCGACGCAAACCGAAACGACGCAAAACGAAGCACGATTTTCCATACATTTGTATTGATTTTCATTTAATTAGTTCCGAGATTCATAATTTTAGCTGAAAAAATAGATTTTTCAATAAAAAATATTTAATTTTTTTTACATTAGACTTAAACGGGAAATCCCCTTTTTCTGTTTTAGCTTTGTACAAACATTTTCATATTAACGACGCAAACTGAAACAAAAACGACGCAACTTTGAAATCACAGAAATTTTAAAAAGACGCAACTTCGAAGCAGACACAGAACGAGGCGACGCAAACCGGGGTATTAGTGTATATTGAATCCCAACATCTTTTTATTCCCATGCCATGTATGTACGTATATGTGTGTATGTGATTATGATTATTTATCAATTGAGAACGTTAGACATTGAGGTTGATTAGCAAAACTAAAGGAAAATGTAATGAAATTTTGCAATTATTAGATGCTTTCTGCACATTGACAAACTCTTAGTATTTTGTTGGCGTGTATACAACAATCTTTAAATACCGCACGAAGAACAATATGACTTTTCGAGTACGACTACGTGTGCACTCACCTTCGCTCGTTTTTTCTTTCTGGTCTACTTTAGACTTTGCAAAATCAACTTTAAAGTTTAAAGCTGGAAAAAGCACAAATCGTTTAGTTCTTCAAAGTTATATCGTATCTTACATCACCGCTATGTGTGAGGTGACAAAGGGCAATAAGTATTAGATCGTCGCCTTTTCAACGCATTCATTATAACTTTATTTATGTTGATGTAGAAATTGCCGTTGTCGCAGTAGTTGATTTGACTTGACAAGAAAACAGAGGCAACATATATGAAAATAGAGAAACGAAATTCAATTCGAAATCAACTCTAAAATGTAAAACTGTGTTCAGATATGCACCTTTATTGCGTAAATTGCAATAAACGCCATTATTGAGCTCAATATTTCATATAAAGTTTCAATTAATAATTGCGCAATAGATACGCAAATTGATATAATATTGAGTAAAACTTAAAATGCAGCACTGTCATAAGTGTGTTTAGTGTGGATATTACATTTAACCGAACACTTTTTGTTGATATTTGACAACTCAAATGTCAACATCGACAAACAAAAAAAAACAAGACAAAAAAAAATAAAACAAAATAAAAACAATGATGTTGAAATAACAAGCTGTTTTGTTTACCAGTTGTCAAATCAATATTGAATAAGCAGCTGAACTGCGTATCTTATTGTGTCTGTACACTTAAAATATTGTACTCAATAAGCCGAATATTGACTCAATAAAAGTGCTTATCTGAACATAGTATTACCTAAACTTCTTCGTTTGGAGGGAATTATAAGTAGTAAACTGATGTTGCCTTTGCTGCATGTGATGCCATGACATTATAGAGCAGAGGTACTACCACATGTTCCCTAAAATATGGTAAGTCGTATCACATTTTTCTCCGAAACACTCCTCAGAAACTTATGCAAATCACATACAGTGGACAGTAAAAATCTAAGCAATTTCATGAATTTTAGCCAATAGTTTATATAAAAATTTATAGTTGATATTTTTATTTTATTAATTTATTTCTGTTTTATTATAAAACAAACAATTCTTTAATGTTTTTCATAAAACAAGACAAAAATAAGAAAACCTTTCAGATGACACCTTAGGTACCCTGCAAAGAGAACCCTGAGTTAATTTAAAATTCAAAGGCCTAATATATGAAAATTTTATCCCTTGTAGTTAGCAGAATATCCCTTAAGGTCAAGCACACCATTTAACCCATTTGTAATGGAATGTACAAGTTTTGTTTAGTGATTTCTGGTGGTACCATGAACGTTTATACCAGAAGTCGGCTAATGTTTGTGTTTTTTGCAAATATTATTATTTCACTTTGCGCAATCATTGTTCAACTTCTGGTGCTCGCTCAAACGTGAAATTGACACAATTTGCGACAAACAATCGAGATTCGTCAAAAATTCTGAAAATTTTAAATTTGAAAAATTCATTTGAAAAATATATGTATGTCTATATAAGAAATATAACTCGACTATTAGACTCTTCAAATAATAACAATGGTAATTTTTCTCCGATTTGATTGAACGAAGTGTCAATCTCTACACGAGATAATGCACTTTCAGAATGTTATCACTTATTTCATATTTTTTAATTAAAAAAAAACTTGAAAAAATATGAAAAAAATCACATTCATCAATTTTACCTCAACAAACCCCATAGCATATTGAGTCAAATAATATATATATGTACACTGTTTTAAAGGCCCATCTCTCTCCTTTCTAATAAGGTTTAAATTTTGGACACGAGTTCTGAAATGTTTGTGTAATTAATAAATTTGTTCGTAAAGTGCAAAAAAAACTGTTTTCGTCAAAAAAAACAAGTTTGAAGGGTTCGAGAAAAATAAAAAAAATATTTTTGAGTTCTACTCAACTAACTAAACAACTTAGATAGGTAGTTACACGAGTGTACTTAATTTTTTGTATTTTATCGCATAGTGTAATTAATATGTAATATTCATAATTACAGATATGTGACGTATGAGTGATATTTAATTCCATTAATTTTATACACGTCGTAATCAAATTTTTTATTGCATACTTTTCAACGTAATTATTCATGTACAAGTAATATGATGCGTATAAGTAATGTAAATCAAATTGAATTAAATATAAAGTATACCGTTAATTTGGAATTAACAATTATAGTGGAATTTTTAAAATTTTAAATTCTTGAATTTGAACTTTGTGGGCCTTTTGTATGCAAATCACATCTTTACATTAGCAGCAGTATGTTTGGGTGTATTGACTTCTTGGGGTGCAAAATATGTAATCACCAGAAAGTTTCCTAATTTTCTTATCGTTTTATGGAAAACATTAAAAATTATTTTCTTTTCATTATAAAATCGAAATAAATTTTTTTTAAAAATTATTCCATAAAATTCATAAAATTGTTTACATATATTGGAGTACCTAGACTTTTACTGTCCACTGTAGAATTGTATTTGTTACGTTGTTTATATTTTGACATTTGCTGAAATATTTGCATCTATATAAGCAAATTCTCTAACGTGCATAGGAGGATAAGGCGAGTTAAGAATTTGTGTGTTGCCAACTCACGATTCTTAAATAATTATTAGGGCTATTATCTACATGCCCCTTAATTCCACGATATGGCTATACAGTCGAACTTCCATAACTCGAATCTCTATTATACAAAAAAAACTTCGACTTACGGAGACTTCGAGTTACAGAATATTTTTTCTTTAAGAGTTAATTGCAAGCATGTGTTTTTATTATGTATTTTTTATTTAGAACAAGCAGTAGCTGAAAACTGCATACCTTAGCATACTATATAATGTAATCAACAAGTTAAAATGAATTGAAATATTCTGAAATAAGTGACTGAAAATGTAATTTTTTTTGTTATTTTCAGTATAAAATATCTCTCATTTATTTAAAGCCTTATAGTGTTCCTCAGTTGTACGTTCATTAGTTTGCAAAAATAAATTCAATGTTCGCAAAGAATTTTCTACATCGGCTTTGGAGTGCTGATGAATAGTTTCTTCCAACGAACCCTCGCCATCACTGTCGGTTCCGCTTAAGACTGGATCTTATGGTTCAATACATATTTGCTCAACAATATCATCGTCTGTAGGAAATCCAGTCGTGTAAAGCTCATTCTCTACTTCAATATAATCTTGAAAAGTAGTATTACAAGTTACTTTTTTTCGATTTTAACCAAGCTTGGTAATCGGCTTCAATTTCATTTTGACTTTCATCAACATTACTCAAAAAAACTAAAGGAATGTCATCTTATTCTTCCCACTCAGAGTGCTGACCAAATCCAGCTTTTTTGAAGCAGTTTGCTATAGTTTGCTAACTGACGTCAACATCCCAAGCTTTTGTGTACGTGGTTGATGCAATCCATAATCGTAACCTCCTATTTTTCATTTACCTCTATGCGCTTTAGTGCTTCTTTTACTTTTCTGCTATGGTAGCAAACTTTGAAGTTTTGAATAACCCCTTGATCAAGAGGTTGCAATTTAGAGGTCATATTTGGTGGAAAATTTAATTGAATGGAAATGATATTTACACAAGTACAAAGGAACAATAAAGTACCATAAAAAGGGATTTCCCCATAAAAAGACAGCGAAATATGCAAACCAGTTTAACCAGCAAAAGACAGCAAAACCAACAAACAAAATCAACAAACCAAGCAAATAAACAAAATAATTCGAGTTATAGAATTCATTTATATGTGTTTCGTTCGAGTTATGGAGAACTTCGAGTTATGGAAGTTCGAGTTACGGAAGAGTAATTGTATGTTATTTGTTATCTTAAGCCTACTGCCAATCTAATTTGTTAGAGTTACAGAAAATTCGAATTAGAGAAGTTCGAGTTATGGAAGTTTGACTGTATTTCAATTGGTAACTCAAAAATACCTTGCTTCTATTGAAGCTCTAGAGTTTTATACCATACACCTGTCGATACTTGATCCAGAAATAGAAGTAGTTAGTTGCTTAATAAGTTATAATAAAAAATCTTTCTGGCCACTTCCAAGCCAGTGAAAATCAGAAATCTTCCAGTTCTGAGGGAAAGTCTTATCACCGATACAATAATTAAATAAATTCGAGATAGATTGCCTCATCAGCCCAGCTTAATGACATCATAATTAACAGATGTACTATATAGGCACACTCATATATAAAATTAGCACATACAGCTTAAGCGGTGTAAGAAGTTAGGTCGTAATCCTGGCTAAAGAGCTGTAACGACCGATTATTTATGTACATATATAAAGGGTGGGCTATTTAAAAGTTAAATATAAAAATACAATGGGATTTCTTGTGGATTTGTATCGTCAAAACTTCTACAATTTCGTTTGTTCTCGTAGCAATTCATCCAGAAATGGACCTCGTCACTAAACATAATCTATCCATTCCCTCATTGGACATTGGTACAGCTTGAGGACATCATGATTAACTGCTATATGTGGGTCCAGTAATAATCTAAAATAATATTTTTACGAAAATGGAAATGGTGTTACATCGTTTAAACATTAAAATGATAAACAAAATCTACAAAAGCAAGAACTATGGACTTGTTTACATGATCAACAAATACAGCAACAACATCAGTATAAAAGGGGATAAACAATTAAACAAAAAGGCAACAACAACACAGCAAAGACAAACGTAAACAAACTACACAAACAATAATAACGTAAAGAACATGTTTACATTTATAGAGATTTCCCGAAGGTGAAGTCGTTCTCCTTCAAGAGCATTCATCAGACTGTTTACCCTTGCGATTAAAAATAAAATTTTGGTAATCCCCGCCTAAAACTTAGAACCTACTTGTTACCAAAAACGAATAAGTAACGTGAACAAAATCGACAACATGAACATCCTTTGTAAAAATTATTTATTTCCGTGATTATTATTATTTTATTTCTGTGAACTCACTGCATTTTTTCCATACTTAATCAAAAAATATCTTCTTTAACCCTGGACGGTTATTCTTCATTTTTGTACATGAAGGTTACTTTTCGTTGAATCATAGAACACTTTAACCCAAATTGGTTACTGTTCGTCGAATCGACGAAGCTCGTTTAATAATTCATCATATAATTTTTTTATAGAAGTTACCGTAGTCTAGTAGGTAGTGTTTTGGCTTATTAGACGTAAAGCCAGGGTTCGAGCAGCAAGCCAGACATCAAAACAAAATACAAAAAGTATTTCTTCGGCGACTTCCTCTCAGCAGATTTCTGGCAAAAGCTCTGAGAGTAAATAAATTGCCATGAAAAGTTTCTCAAAATTGTATCGTTCGGAGTCGACTTCAAACTGTATGTCCCACCACTCATGTATAAAATGAACACACGCAACATAAGTGATATGAGAAACTAGTTCGTAATCCTGACTGAAGGGTTGCAATGACCAATTATGTAGGTTAGGTTAGGTTAGAGGACGTGTACTTGTCAATAAGGACAAGTACAGTACCCGGAGGTCGAATTGACCCATTGTACAACGTCCTAGTTTTTCACACCACTTATGTGGTGTTTAAAGTCGACTCCGAACGACAGATTTTTATTTATTGAGAAACTTTTCATGGCAATTTTTATTTACTCTCAGAGTTTTTGCCAGAAATCTACTGAGAGGAAGTCACCGAAAAAATACTTTTTGTATTTTGTGTTTGATGCCTGGCCTGAGGCTCGAACCCAGGCTTTTGCGTCTAATAAGCCAACACACTACCTATTACACTACGGCGACTTCGACCAATTATGTATGTATAATTCTTTTATGTTTGAGCAAATTTCGCTCTTTTTATCAACATTGTTGGTTGATAACGAAAGCTTGTAGTGAGTAAACGTACCATGGCCAACCATTTTTTTAATCCTGGGTGATGATTTTTGTACAGTAAGGTTACTGTTCGTTGAATCGACAAATTTTTTTTCGTCTACTGACTACAAGCTTTCTTTATCAACTAGCGTTGTTGAAAAAAGAGCGATATTTGGTCAAACAAAAAGAGTTATATGATAAAGAGTAAATGAGCTTCGTCGAACCGTCCAGGGTTAAAATCCCACTAAAAAATTAACTACAAAAATTCATAAATTTCAGAATGAAAGCAAGCAGTCCTACTGAGACAGACTTAAATTGCTTTTTTATTTCTGTCACTTATCTCTGCTTAATTTTTTCCAATCGTGTGTCTTCCATTTCTTCCCCAATTTTTCTTTTTTCTTGTTGTTTTTCTATTTCTTTCTTTATCATGTAATACTGAAGGTACCTAAAATAGTCCTTTTTGATTACTGCGTACTTTTACCTGTCATCGAAACCAAACCTAAGCATTGTGGTCTTCTGGAATTTTTCTTTTTCAAAGGATGTTTGCGTTATATTTAGTATTTTCAATTTCTAAGGCATAAGAAATTTTGAAAGCTCTATTAAAACTCAAAGCTCTGTAAAATACGAAAATATTTTAAAAATTGGCCAATAAATTCTTTTCAACCTCTCTAAACCAAAAGAGATTTGTTTCTACAAAATTACCACTTAAAAGCATATTTAAATTGTATTTAATATGTGGACATATTCAATTTAAATGAAAAACAGAAAGCGATAGAATAGACCAATTTTTCCGCTAAATCTCTCTGTATGTAATCTTGCAATGCTTTTATAGTTGATTGTTTGTAAATGGAGTTGATGCTTAGTTTATTAAGATTTAAGAATTAAAAAATCTGTCAGTAAAGAAACTATGGTGCTGACATAGTATAAATCGCTTCAAACAGTCAATTTCAAAGGATGAAATGATAACTCGAGTTAAAGAGTTGTCCGACTCAAATTTGCTTATTAGGTTCCATCGCTAAGCACAAATCTTTGATAAAAATATTTCACTTCGGCCAGATTCAAGTTCAAGATTTAAAAAATTCGTTGTAAGCGAAGGATAGTTTGCTTCAATTTTTGAACAAGTTATATTTTATTGGAACTTAAACCAGGATGTTGGTAAGAATAAAATTGAAGCGAAAACATTTACTAACTGCACAAATAGCTCCCTCAGTAGATCTATTATGTTGGCCGTAAAGAGGACGATGTGCTCTACGAACTGCTAGATTGTCGTAGTTATCGATGTCAATAATTCGCATGCAGCTGAAAACACTGTTAAAGAAAAAATAAAAGGATACAGTTTTTTGACCAAATAAATTTCTATTCGAGCATTATTACGTTTCAAATAAATCTTAATCTTATTTTATTGAAGGTACTACTTTATGAAAAGAGATCAGTGCCGAATTTTTTTCTTTCCTGCATTTTAAAATAATACCTGTTGGAGTTACTGGACACAATGCTGAGATTCTATTGAGTCTGAGTAGTAGATAGTTGTGACATTAACGTTTGACAAGATTAGTCACAAGAGCCATTATCTCCTTTCTAATATGACTCTCAGAGAGATTAGATTAAAAAGGAAAGGCGGTAATCAATGCTCAGATTGAGGGGTATTTGCGAAGAATTTTTTCCTTTTTTTTGACAAAAAGGCAATCGTTTCCTTTTTTTATTTGCTTCTACAAAGTGGTGCCCAGTGAGCAGTGACGGCAAAGAAAAGCTTTTTATCGAACTTGGTTTTTTATGATCTTTCCCCAGCACTGCTTTTTCATGGTTTCTATAATTGGCCAATTCATACGACTTTGTATCGTGTTTGTTGTATTAAAGACACTTTTTCTTTGTGAATACTCAGTGTTATGCTGTATTGTGTATTTCGTATTCCAAACGTCAAAAAACGGTAAGAAGAAGAATACCAGTATTCATAATTTGATTTTCAAGCAACAAAATGAAAAATATTATGGAAAAAAGTAAATTAATTAATTATCTGTGTGAACATTTATAATTTTGAAATGTTAATTGTTGACTCAAGTTGCATAGAAAATATTTTTTATTTTTATTCTTCTGCTTGATTACTGGCATTTACATAAACTGATAGCACGAAACCAATACAACTTTTCAAAACATATGAAAAAAGTGTATAAGTGTATCAAATTTTTATATGAAAATTATCAACAGCAAGCATACATACATACATACATAATTGGTCATTACAATCCTTCAGTCAGGATTACGACCTAGTTTCTCATACCACTTATGTTGTGTGTGTTAATTTTATACATGAGTGGTGATTTTTGAGAAACTTTTCGTGGCAGTTTTATTTACTCTCAGAGTTTTTGCCAGAAATCTGCTGAGAGGAAGTCGTCGAAAAAATATTTTTTGTATTTTGTTTGATGTCTCGCCTGGGCCTCGAACCCTGACTTTACGTCTAATAAGCCAACACACTACCTACTAGACTAGGGCGACTTCAACAAGCATACACTGCTGTATATTCGTCCAACAATAGAATGAATACAACAATTTGTGGCTTGCCCAAATATTTATTCCTGTTGTTTTGCAATTATGAACGTTTTGGACAAATCAATTATAAAAGCCTTCGGTACTCAACACAAAACTCTTCTGAACAAAATTGATATGTTTTTAAACAAACAACTCTGATAGATGTTTAGAACCCGAAACACAGTTTGTAATTAGCCATTGCAGATACATTCCGTAATTCTCTATCACCAGTTTCCCAAAGTTTTTTTCTTTTTAGTTTCCTTCTTTCTTTCTTTTCTACAATACGGCTTGGACAAAAAGGTGATTGACATCTTTTCGGCCCGTATCACTTAAAAAATATTTAATTTTTTCATTATATGTTTGAACACTTATAGTTCTTATAACTTTTTTGATTAAAAATTTTTGTTGTACTTTTGGAATTTTGTTCGTTTTTTAATTTTCTTTTTGTTATATACCGCAAGTGATATGAAAAATAAAGTGCTGTTTCAAATGTTTGCTAAATTTGACTTCGAATTGCATAACATCCATCGTATTTCTTGATTCTGATAGACTGTCCACTCGTAACACTCAAAAATATAATGAAACTTATGTGTGATTGGAAATAACAACGATGTGCTGGCTGATTAACTCCTGCAAATAGTTCCACACATAGTTTTCAGACATCATTCTTATACTAGTAAGTCTCATATTAATCCTAAATTGTTTTCCACATGACGGTGTCTTTTACTCGGCTTGGTTATTCTCACAATTAATATCTTTGTTAGTTTTTTATAGATTTTTTCCAAATGAGTCCTTCTAACACAGATAAGGTCATCATCAAAGCCGACTGGCGCTGATCCCCTCATCGCATACCCGTATCATCGAAACGTCTTCTGAGCCATCGCTGGACATTAATGCGTTGCATAACGTCCATGTCGTTGAGGAGCCCGTAAAGCTTATTATTGGATCGGATACGGAAATCATAACAACGCAAACTGTTCCCAATATTATACAAATCTGCTGCATCAGTACTTAATTCTGCCAAAGCTTCTGAGTCATAAAGAAGATGGATATGTTAAGAAGATCTCGGGTTTAAACAATATTATTTGAACAGGCTAATATGGAATAGAGCCAATGCCTAGGGAAATTTATGGACTTTTTTACACGAAATTCGTATTTTTCCTCATTTTTTTTTTCTTAAATCATGTGGGAGTGTGGAATCAATGTTTGTTAAACGCATATAAATTAATCAAGGAAAATTCAAGAAATCTTGAATGAATAAACGTTCCTCATTACACCAAATAGTGAACACTTCTAGTAAGTCCTCATAATTGTATTTGAAAACCCTCCCAATTCCCTTTCTAAATATGAAATTCTTTTCTTTAAAGAGCAAAAAATCACCCACATTTAATACAGCGTTAAAATTTTATTCCACCTAAAATGTTTATTGCCTGGTGTTGCAATCTGTTGTACATGATTGTATGGTTTGATTCTTAGAAATTTCATTTGGGTTTGTTGTTGACTTAAATCGGAATTTTTATGTTTTGTTAAGAAACATTCTTTAAAGTATAATTCAAGACACATTGTTTCCCTCCGTAAACAAAATTTACAAAAATTTACAATTCTTTTACAAAAAAAACCAAATATTAAGAACAATCTCAAACAAAACTTGTGCTCTTTGAGAAAATGTAACCTTATCTGGCGAGTTCGGGAAGAGCCAGTTCGAAAACTTCATTAAGGGAGATACGTGTACCTTTCCGAGCTTTCAATGATTGACATGGTACTACGTTTTTGGGCGTATTATATAAAATATTATACCAAATAATTCCCAAAAATCTTTGGTAAACCAAAAATAGCATTGTGAGGACAATTCATATGTAGTAAATTTGTGATCGACCTTATAAATAACACACGTGTACTCGTCTAGCTGCTAGTAGAATGCTTTATAAAATTTCAAAAAAAAAAGAAAATAAGCCATAATATCATGACAGGTAAAAATATAAAAAAAACAAAAAACTTCATTGTCATTACGACAAATTAACACTTATACGCCATTAGTAAGATTATGTTGGTAGCATGATAAACAAAATGTAGCAGAATGTCATTGATCCACCATTTTATAACTCTTTGTCTTCATAATCATATAATATCAGGATTTTCATGAAAGTATGTAAATAACTACCTTAATAAACTACCTTACCTTCTTAAACAAATAAATAAACGAATAAACAACTTTCCTCAACTCAGAAAACTGCCGAATGTTCGTTTCTGAATTTAATACACAAACTGTTATTATATTACTTTTTTACACACAAAGAAAAAACGAATGACTTCACACAACCGCCTTTTTTAACATTAAAAATTGTACTACTGAGGCTGCAAATTTAACGGTTGTCAATGACCTAAAGTACCTTCAAGAAAGCATTATCTGCACACACTCTTATTTCGTGTATTGTTCTTTTGTGAATATATTTGTTGTAACTCTACCACTTCACACACGGCTATGTTGTCTTTCAAGCATTTGTAAAGCAGCTCTTTATGTTTACAAAGCTCTTTACTTGCTCCGCAAAGTACATATACTCACCGCCTTTTGTATACAAAAACAGCTACAGATTTTGATATTGTAAAACAAAAAGACATTTAAAAAGAAAAAGTCTCTTTTCAATTTCAAACAGAATAGCATTGTTCGGTATGATAACATTGCAAAAGAGAATTCACAAAACAACATAACAATGCAGAGTATGAAACTAACACACAGAGACATTAATCTCAACTACTATACAGGAATTACAAGCTACTCTGTTTTCTGTGGCAGTTTATTTAAATAGTATTGTGGGCTTATTTATAACTTAATTAAGATTTTCTTTTCTTAATGTTCATTACAATAGAGCATTAAAGATTTTTTTTGATAAACAAAAATCCCTGAAATTTAATTTTAATTACACTTCTCTGTTACACAGTTTAACTGCATATTTTAACTACGAGCAGTGTTGATGTACTAAATCTTAGGCGTACACTTTATTGGTTATCGAAATATTTACTAAGTATACGCAACCCTATTAAAGCCTACTTTACACGATCCCACAAGTAATATGATCTGTCAAAATTTTGTGTAGAAAAGTACGGATGTGATCGTCTAAACGTACTATGTAATGAAACCATCACACATTGAAAGAAAATACGGATCAAAAGTTTGACAGTCGTATGGCTCTCTTCATTTTTTGAAATGATTCAAAAAACAAGCAAGTCGCATTAGATCAGGGATGTATTTTTATGTAAACACATAGAAAAAAGTGTAACAGCTGTTTTCATTTTACTTTGTTATTGTCTTATACCGATCATGTAAACGCAAAAAATATAAATCATACGACTTTTATTCTCTTTTTTGTCATACGGATGGAATTTCATCTTACTTTTTCATTACACATTACGTATGTAAAGTATTACCGTGTGAAGTGGGCTTAAGTACATAAATTTAAAATAAAAGAGTAGTTCAATTTAATAGGAACCAAAAAGTGGGATTCAATATCGAAGATCATTATTTAACCCTTTAATGACAGGGGCAAATACATCAGAAACCGAAAAAATTTGAGTACTTATACACGGTTTTTATGTTATTTATTTTTTTATTTTTAGAGATGTGTACTTAATTCTACTGTCTATAGCCGATTGTATCCGAACAGTCTTTCCTTATATATGGTCACTTGAAGTTGACAGTTTTTGGCACGTGAGATTATAATATTTTATAAAAGTATTTTGATGGCTAAAACTCATTTCTCGCTATACATATTGTTACGTTTTTACCTTTTTAAAAACGTTTAAAATATGAGTTCGTTGATTGCAAACAAAAATAAAAATAAATATGTGTTCAGTTTCAATTAAACACTTTATTGTTCGCACTACTTTTGTGTGCCACCATATACGACTTGACAATACAACAACAATTTGTTTATTCGCCATTCTCTTTGCTTACAACGCAGATATTTTCAATATTTTCTTCGAAAAACGACTGTTTACTTCGCACGCAACGCGTCTTGACACAAGACCGACTGAATTCTTACGTTGCCTGCTTTGTCTTGACTTTTTAAATGTCCACATAGTCAGTCTGATGAAGGTTCTTGCAGTCGAACGTTCAGGGTTTCGCCTTCCTGACAACTCTATCGTGATTTCATTGTTGTTTGCGTACTTAGCTTACGTTGTTTGTTGTTGCTTTCTTTCTTACTTGTCTGTCTCCTTGTCTTTCATATTTGTTGTTGGTATATGCAAGCAAGTTCGTTGTATTTGTTAGTGTAGGTTTTGTTAATCATGTTAATGTTAAACGATGTTTCCATTTTCGTAACAATATTATAAATTATTTATTGTATTTTATTAGGTATGAAAAGTTATTATTGCAGAAAACTTAAAAAATGATTGTTAAAGCTTAGGGACTCTGGAGTCCTTATGGTCCATAAAGGAACTTTTCTACTTGCATACACAGGTTACTATTCCATACAATTAACATCATTTACATACTTTTGGAAAAAGTTTTTCCTGCTTCAGATGTATTTCTTTTAAATATTTAAAATTAATTAACACGACAATCTCATAAAAATGATTGAGAATTCTGTATGGATCATCATATTTTGGCAGAATTTAGAGATTATTGGTCTTCAGAAATAGATATGCGGTTACCCCGTATATCAAACGTTATGACAAAGCCTCTGTTTGAAGAATTACCTAGAAACCTCAGTTTTGCTACAATAAAGAGGTACAGGCTGCATTCGAAAACATCAAACAACAATATATCAATAAGCACATGAGAAAATTTAAAATAAAGAGTGTAATGAAGCAGTATGAAAAATACAGGCCTGTCAAATGAGGCTACAGACTGGCGAGCAAACCATCGGATGCCACTAAAATTTTAAAATTTCAAAATCTTTATTGTAGTAAATATTTCATTTTATAAAAAAATTAGTGTTAGTACCGAAAATCTTAGAAGTAATTAAATTTCTCTGAATTTTCCCAAATGGTAAATTCGTTTTAAAATATGTCTTCTGAACATCTAATAAATCATCAATCCTAAATAGACTAGACCTTTATGCAAAAGAGTACAAAAAGGAATAACAAACAAAGCAATTGTTGTTGTTTACATTAAGTTGTGAACAGTGGCACGCAGAATTGTGCGAACCTTTTACCTTAAGAGTTACATTAACTGAAAGGTAATTTTATATTCTTTAATTTTGTAAATAAGTTTGTATATGTTTGGATAAATGTATTGAAAAGGCAAACTAAAGCAAAATTTCATTGTTTTTAAATCCAATTATTTTTCTCATCCATATGGCTCATTCATTTTATTTATTTATAAATATTTTTTTTTAATATTTTTATAAAACTTACACGCTTGAACACTTAGTGTCTCAATGCCAATGTTTAGTTAAGAATGAATGTAAAGATACTTTAAGTTGTTTATAACCTCTAAATGAAATTCGAATTTAATTTAGCAAAAGAAGAAAATTTGTGAAATTTTTTTCTTTTAACTAGATTTCAAGTTACCAGAAAAGTAGAAAAGCTTCTTATTTAACTTTTTAATAGACTGCAATATTGAGACACTTTTCTAAACTTTTAGTAAAATTTTTTTTCTTTTTCTGTTGGAAAAAAAGTAATGTTGGTCCTTAATACTGCAACTGCATAGATTTACCAAGAATTTTTAAGAATCATTCCTCCACACACTTTTTATCATTATTTATGGTTTTGCAAGATGTGAAAAGCATTATTAAATAGTTTCTTCACACTTATTTAAAGTTTGTTTTTATCTTTAATTTTAAGGTTGTTTTGTAGTTTGGATGCAGTGCAATCCTGTTGTTGCTACATATATACTATAAATGACTGTTTACATCGCCCTATAAAGGGCCAAAGCAAAGCAGGCAATTGAGTCAGTAAAATCTCAGTCAGTCTTGTGTGAAGGCGCGGTGCGTTTGATGAGAGTAATCGTGGTTTGAAGATCGCCGTTACAACGATCTGTCGAACAATTATCTAGTGATTTGTTATTGTTTATGCAAAAGAGTGCAAAAAGGAATAAAAAATATAGCAATTGTAAACAGTGGCGCACAGAATTGTACGAATAATAAGAATTTTAATTAAAACTTAACACAAACTTATTCTTAAACGTTTTTATAAATTAAAAACGTAACAATATAAATTCAATAATTAAGAATTCGCGCTGGAGTGGTTAGTCTACAAACCTGAGTAACTTAGCTTTAAACACCGAAGAAGGCGAAAAAATGTGATCATTATAATATTTTGGGATTTAAATGTCCTTGTATATTATCAAATAACATACCTAATTACACCCTCTAACTTTTGATTCACCTAGAGAAGATAATATTATCAATGAGTACGATAGGAAGGTTTGATATCGAAACGTCTCAATAAAAAACTTAAATCAAAGCAGCCAAAAATTCCTTTCCATTACATCAAATATCTGTTCACAAAGAGTATTGTTTTAAAGCGATAACGATACGATGTGCTGTAGTTGAAAAAAGTTGTCAGTTCTCTAGGATAACATAAATGAAATAGTTACGCAACAGTGGAAAATGTCGTGTCGAAATATCCATAGAATCCGGAATAAGCGAGATCCTAGCAGTCGAAAATGTAGTGGACGACATACTTCTGTTTAAGAATTTTAACGTGTTCAAAATAGCAATCAATGATGGATTTCTTATCGTAAAATAATCCATCATTTCATAACTCAAGTTCAGAAAGTAAGTGAAAAGGTGAACATGAATAAACAACATAAACAGTCTATTTGTCCACATTAAATTACCTCTAAAATGGTTGGCTTATATTCAAACAGAAAAATGGAAGCGCCCTTTTTATCGGTGTTCAAAGGCGTTTTCAACATTTCCTTTTTCTTAACGTATCTACTACAAAAATATCCTTTCAACGTAAAATATTTGTCATGTGCGACACGTAACAAACGTGTTGTGGCCATTCTGGAAACCCTTAAAAGGTATTTAATACTTCGATGGATTGTTGATTGCTATATTGATAGCTGGATTTATTTATTTTACTTCCTGTATACATACATACTTATGAGTGTGGGTGCTTTACGGTAAAGACAAAATTTATATCACTTAAGTATACAAATACAAAGAAAAGCAAAAGAATAGAGAAACATTTTACGTATCAAAAGAATCCCTGCATAGACAGCTAGTATTTCATACAAATCCATTTAAGCCAAAAAGGTAAATTGCTATGGATACAAACTTATCTGTTCTCCATATTTTTTCATAATGTTGTACACTGAAGTTACGAAACATTATAAAGGAATTGCTTTTTAATATAAGGTTTTCTTTTTTTTGTTTAGTCTTAAAGATAGATGCAAACCATTTGCCAAATTTTAATAAAAATAAATGTTAAAAGATGTATACAAAATATTGTGCGTTTTTAACTTTTTAAAAACGTTTAAAATATGAGTTCATTGGTTGCAAACAAAATAAAAACAAATATGTCTGTATGAGTTTAGTTTCAATTAAATTCTTTATTGTTCGCACTACTTTTGTGTGCCACCGTATACAATTTGACAACAACAATTTGTTTATTCGCTATTCTCTGCTCTGCTCTGCTCTGCTCACACCCTTTGCGAAAGCAACAACACATATTCCTTAGATCTGTTTAGCCTAGGTCTTCACACCACGACTGTTTTCTTTACACGCAACTCGTCTTCACACTGAATGAATTTTTACTGAAGGAAAATGAATTTGCCTTCGCGAAATCTCTAAAAATATAAGCATGCTCTATACGTTATTATTGTTTGTGTATTTTGTTTACGTTTATCCTTGCAGTGTTGCTGTTGGTTGTTTCTTTACTTGTTTATCACTTTTTTTATAGTGATGTTGTTGCTATATTTTTGTTAATTTTTTGATCATGTAAACAAGTCCATTGTTTTTGTTTTTGTAGATTTTGTTTATCATTTAAATGTTAAACGATGTAACAGCATTTCCATTTTCGTAACAGAATATTAAAAGCTTATTTTTATAATTAAAATGCTGAATGAACTTGTAAAATTTATTCTTATATTTGATTTTTTAACCAATTATTAAAACTACGTTTTACTACAATACAAATAATTTGGAAGAAAAACATTTATTTATTTATTTTTACGATTTTAATGAAGTTTGACGATTTTGACGACTTTTTTCATATTTGACGATTTGATGCCTTACTCATATGGCAGCTATGAGTAGAACACTTAAAGTATACAATAAACATATAGAACCTAATAATACGTATACTTAATAATTAACACTTTAAATAAAAAATAAATTAAATATTGATCATACGCCATGTGATGAATACATTTCTTCAAAAAATTTGTTTGTTTGATTTTGTCGCTTAATTTGAACTTAAATAGCAAATATTTTTCCTAGATAAAATTTATGAAAGAGTCATTACAGAAATATTTCTTCGTTTGGTGAAAATGTCTAAAGCCTGGGTTTTGAACAAAGGACTCACGATTAACAAGCCAACACACAACTTACTAGACGACTGCGACTTCTTGTATGGTTTGAATGATTTTCCTTCTATGGTTTCTTTCTATGGGTTATTTTCTATGGATTTTGATTATTCATGTAAAAGTATAAGTAAAACATAAGCTTTTATAACTGTAGCAACCAGTTTTATCTCATTTCAAGACTTTCCCTTAGTAGTACATCAACCACATACAATAACCCATATGTTTTCGTGGGTTCTATTCAAGCGTAATTCTTGATTTATTTTCCCAGAGCGTTCTTAGAACATAATAATCCAAATCCACTTTCTCCTCCGAATTTCGAATTCTGTTGGGTACATGTTAGCCATGTTTAACTTGCAGCCCATAGAAGCCAAAAAAATTTCATCTTCATCAAGACTTGTACGGGAACACAACGTGGTGCAACCATGAATTAATAACGACTGCATATACATAGCATAATTAGTCATTAAAACCCTTCAGTCAGGATTAGGACCTATTCTCTCACACCACTTACGTTGTGTGTGTTAATTTTAAAAATGGGTGGCGGGACCTACAGTTTAAAGTCGACTCCGAACGACAGATTTTTGAGAATCTTTTCATGGCAATTTTATTTACTCTCAGAGCTTTTGCCAGAAATCTACTGAGAGGAAGTCGCCGAAGAAATATTTTTTAATATTTCAATTTGATGTTTGACCTGGGGTTTGAAACGTGGCCTTACGTCTAATAAGCTAACCTACTACCTACTAGACTACGGCGACTTCCACTTCTGAGAAAGTCTGCCCTAAAACTCTTCAGAATAATCAAAAACGACTGCACTCTGTATTTAAAAATAAGCAGTTTGGTGTGTAACCTATACTGCGGGAGAGCAATACTCAATGAAGTGAACAAAAAACTGCACAGGTGTTAGTAATTGTGAATAAAAAGCTTGCATAACGAGCTGTTATATTTGATGGGTTGGTCGACCAAAATGCGGACAAGACTTTTTTCATTGGAGTACTAACGACCCCGATGTCACCGATAGCGTTCGTCTGTTCAGCCTTGGTATCAATATTTTCGAAATATTCGTATCGGTCTCTGTAGATCAATATTTTAACCTTACAACTGCAAATTGATATTCGGTTTCGCCTGTTCTTGCGTTCCACCAGTTTTGTTACTGCATATGTGGTAAGCATTGCGCTATATAGCGGCTTGATTACGCGATGATAATAAATTACCCACAACAGTCTTACAACCATCTTGTTTTTCCTGTCCTTTCAGAAGTTCTTACTAATACATCGACACCTTATCCACCAAATTGGATGGATGTAATTGAAAATGAGCAATTAGTAACACGTTCAGCTCTATTGCGCGTTCGAACATCAAGCCCTGGATTAATTTACTGACAACGTGATCGGTCTAGTAGTGCTCACATGTACAGAGTTGGATCAGATTTTAAGACTGGCATGCTTTGGCTTAACTGTGGCAGTAAGAAACGATCATATGGTGGCCTTAGAAGCTCTGGTGGATTTAAGCCCGTTGCAAATAATAATAAACACCAGTATTATAGGCACTATAATTAGGATAAAGGAAGAAACATCGATCATGAATCCTAGTAATTTGGGATGTGAATTTCTCGTTCATTCTTTTAAAAGAGCGGTATACGGATAAGCTGACGATTGATAGTTGGCACCCAGCGAGAACGTTTTGACCCAAAATGAAATATTATTTTAAGTCGTCAATTATTATTAGTAGGTATTGTGTTGATTTATTAGACATAATGCCACGGTTCAAGCCCCAGATCAGACATCAAACAAAATACAAAAAGTGTTTATTCGGCGACTTCCTCTCAGAAGATTTCTGGCAAAAACTCTGAGAGTAAATAAAAATTGCCATGAAAAAGTTTTTAAAAATCTGTCGTTCGGAATCGACTTTAAACTGTAGGTCCCTCCATTCATGTATAAAATTAACACACACAACATAAGTGGTGTGAAAAACTAGGTCGTAATACTGACTGAATGGTTGTAATGTATGTATGTAATGTGATTAGTTTCCGAATAATTAAAGAACAATTCGAAGAGTGGCCCTCCACATACACCTAATATTTATAGTTTTTACATTCTTTATTGCATCACAAGTTTCCAGAAAAAGGAATTCTTTTTGGCGACCAATATCGTGGTACGTTAACTTTTTGTGAAGCTACGGCAATCTACGTATGTAATCCCCTAACATTTCAACATTCGTTTAGCTATTGTCGAGATACTCAGACACAATTGCATTTATTACACTGTGATAGGACGGGATTGGGAAGATTCTAAACTGTAAAGTTGTTCCCACGGAAGTCATTGAACTTAAAAAAGTTTTCATGAAAATTCCACATGCTACATGAGCTAGCTGTAGGAGATCATTACAGATACAAATCATAATATCGTAGTTTACAATATATTGATAAAAACAATAAGTAAGAAAAGAAATATGACGTGGGATTTGCACGATCGACTCGATGGTCCCTGATAGAGATGATAAGCTGAAGATTTGTGTTGGACTCTAAATATTGGGAGTGCCATCTATCGGTTTAAATTTGAACCACCGGTTATTTCGAATCTGACAGTACTTATGTCATTCCATTCTGTTACACAATTCAGTAATTATCTCCACTGAACGTAATGAATCGGTATACAATTGAGCAACTTTGGGATTCATTGGATATTTATTTCCGAAACAAAGTCAATAAATTGGAAATTGCACGAAAATGTCGTACAAAATTTGGTCGTAAAAAACTACCAACAGTTTATTCCAACAGTACGTGAAAATGGATTCCTTGTTGGTGAGCGTGCTCGTTCAGTGCGCACACCCCAAAATAGCGAAGCTGTGGCTGCGAGTGCGCGGGAGACAACATCAACTCATCATCGTTCTCAAGAATTGAATTGAATTTTGAGAAAAGATCTCGGTACGCCCTACAAAGTTCAATTGCTTGAAGAGTTGGAGCCGCTTATTTTGGTTAACGAGAAACTACATGATGATGTCGATTTTGCCAAAAAAAATCATCTTTACGGATGAAGCTCACATTCATCTTAGTGGGTACGTTAATAAAAAAATCGCCATATTTGGGGCTGAGAAAACCCACACGTGGTCGTATAGAAATCAATTCACCCATTATGAATGACTGTTTGGTGCGGCGTATGGAGCAGAGGCACATATTTTTTTGAAAATGAGGACGACGCAACCATTACGGTCAGTGGAGACAACTATCGCAACATGATAACTGATTTTTTGATACCCGCTTTTCAAGGTATTGATGTGAACCATGTTTGGCCACACATCTCATGCCACAATCGATTTATGTCGTCAAATGCGTTTGATGGCCGTTTAATTAGCTGATATGCTGATGCCAATTGGTAGCCAAGAAGTTACGATTTGACGCCGTTGTACTATTTTCTATGGGGAGCCGTTAAAGAAAAGTGTCATGCCAGCAAACCAGAGAAAATTGAGCACTTGAAGGCCAACATTCGTGATACCATTGCCGAGATACGACCACGAAAAAGTGCACAAAAATTTGCCCAATCGAATAAGGTAAGGTGAGTGAAGCCAGCCTCGGCAGGCATATCAATGAAATAATATTCCATTTCTAATCGCAACAATTGTTGTTCACAGCAAAATATAAATTTGGCATAATTTCAAGCCGTTTTGGTTTTATTGCATTTTCAAATTTAATTTTTTAAAATGGTTTCTTATGGTTTCATTTTACTTGGGGAAGAGGCTGTCCTCCTCTGCCATCCAAAAAATATAACCAACTGAGGCAATGCAATCTCTGGTAATTGATTCCTGATAGAGAATTTAGAATTCACAAATGTTCTCCCTTCTTCTTCTACTAATCCGACCTAGTACAGGTCTCGGGTGAGTTAGCCTCCATGTTTAGTTTATGCGATAATAGCACTCTTGACTATGTCTGCTGCGAATCCAACTCCTTTATCAATTTCTTCGAAGTGGTTCCGAAATGATATGGGGGCCCAGCAAATTCCAACTTTGTTTACCACACCTAGCTATAGGAAATGATTAAAGTCCTCTCCGAAAAGCCGGCATTCTATCGAATACGCAACCATTGCTGTCAAAGAGATAAATAGAATTCCATCAGCTTGAATGACAGGCGGCTATTTCTCTCTGGTGCGGGATTTCAATATAAGAATTCTCCGCTTGTAAGCACTGTCCTGCAAGCATTTTTGAAAGTGCTTATATCCAGGGAATACTGTGTATGCAAAACAAAGATCCATTTATTGAAGGCCACTCTCAAAGTAGCATTATTAATTATGTTAGAATCGAAAACGCAAAAAAGTATAAACAAGGGGTTAAACAAGTAAACAAGAAACAATAACAATTGCTTTATTGCTTTTTCTTCTTTTCGCTCTTCCGCGTACACAATAAGAATTGTTCAGTAGTCCTTTATAACGGAGATCTTCAAACCACAATTATTCTCTTCACACGCAACGTGTCTTCACACAAGACTGATTGAATTCTTTCCGACCCTGTTGCCTGCTTTGCCTTACCTTTTATATGGCGGTGTAAAAAGTCTGATGAATGCTCTCGAAGGAGAATGACTTTGCCTTCGCGAAATCTCTATAAATGTAAACATGTTGTTTACGTTATTGTTGTTTGTGTATTTTATTTACGTTTCTCCTTGCAGTTTTGTTGTTGCTTCTTTTTTACTTGTTTAACCCCTTTTTATACTGACGTTGTTGCTATATTTTTGTTTATTCGTTGATCATATAAACAAGTCCTTTGTTTTTTTCAATTTTTGTTTATTATTTTAATGTTAAACGATAACACCATTTCCATTTTCGTAACAATATCATTACAAAGAAAGAAAAGAATGGATAAGGACCATTATTACAACTTGCCGTTAACTAAAGGGAGGATTTTAATGGGTAGATAAATTGTTTTTCATTATTATAAGTGGACAATATGGTAGAAGTGAGTGCTAAGCTAAATGGAGGATCATTCTAACGGTAAGTTTTAAAGTTTATGTTTGAAATTGCCATATTACATATTATTTTCAATCTGGCAACTTCAAATATAAACAAAATCAGGAAACACAACAACAACAAAAAGAGGCGCTTCGTTGCCACTGCGTTTAAAAAAATTTGTTTAATTTTAGCAGTGTTATCGACATTGCTCCACCACTGCTTTATTTTTGAAAATGTTAAGTTTATTTTATGTTTAGGTTTCAATAAGAAAAAAAAATGTAAAGCTGACTTTAAAGTTCACTTTAGCTAAAGTAACCTTTAACTAAACCCAACTTTAACGGGAAGTTGTGATAATGGCCCTAAACCTGCTTATTGTTATCGAAAAAGCAAAGACAATAATAAGCAAGAAAATGTGAAAAGAATCAAATAATCAAAAAACCTACATACGAGTATGTTTGTATTAAAAAATAAAAATAATCATGGCAAATCAAAGAGTTCAAGGTTGTCAAAAAAGGAAAAAAGAAAAATAAGGAAATTGTGCCATTACAATCTTCTTTTATTTCTATTGTTGTTGTAAATGAAAAAATAATATTTTTCCACTTTCATAAACATTCATTTGTATTACTGCGTTTTAGATTTGGATTTTCGTTTCATGTCTTTATTTCTTCTTCGTATTATATTTCGGGTTGTGTTTTTCCATTTTCTTTCCATTGACAGTCATGTAATATTAATGATTTTGAATTTATACACACACTGCAAAAATTTTACCCAACGGCGTAAATCTGTAAATCTTTTAATTTTGTACGACAATAAAGTCAAATACAGTACAACGCAATAGTAATAAAAACGTTAAAACAATTCAAAAATTTGCAGAAAGTCAAGTTTATTTTTGCTATGCATAATGCTATAAACACAACGCAGCAAATACAGAAATTTCTCCAAAAATTAAATACATAGGCCTATATGGAAATGATCATTTAATGGCAACACAACAACAAGCAAATTGTTGTTGTAAAATTGCTATGTTCGCTGTGTTGCTTTTATTGTGTTTATAGCATAACGTGTTGATATATTTTAAAACATTTTCAAAGTTTAGAAAATTTGAATGGAAGCCTTTGTTGTCTTAATTTCAAAATGAGTGTATTTTGTGTGCCGCCAAGATTAACAACCAATCCACCCACACTACAGTGCTGCGTTAACAATTTCTTAAAACTGTTTTAATTTTTGAAATGAAACAAATAATCCCACAATAATTACACGGTGTGGCAGTCAAAATACACCCAGCTAATAACTTAGTTTAGGTTGTGAGTTTTGTTGCGTAGAACTCAAAAATATTTTTTTTATTTCTCGAATCCTCCAAACTTGTTTTATTTAAAAAAACGATATTTTTGTTCTTTTCACACTAAATTATTGACTAACCAAATATTTTTAACCTATTTTCAATATCCAAAGTTTTTTGAAAAGGGGACAGCATTTAAAATGAGGTACATAAACATATGGATCAAACTTACATGTTATGAGTTTTGATCGGGATCATTTTTTCAAATTTAGCAATTCTTAATTGCACAGTTTAATTATAGAATATAAGATAGGTGATGACATTCTGAAAGTGCATTATCTTGTGAAGAGATTGACACTTTGTTTGATCAAATCGGACAAAAACTACCGTAGTTATTATTTAAATAGTATAACAGTCGTGTTATATTTTTTATATATGACATCTTATCAAATGAACTTTCAGTTAAAAAAATTTCGAAAGTTTTGATTTATGTTGATTGTTGATCGCACCACTGCCGTCATTGTCAACTAAAGTTGTTGAAAAAAAGAGCGATATTTGGTCAAACATAAAAAAATTATATGATAAAGCGTAAATGAGCTTCGTCGATCCGACGAACAGTAAGCATTCAGGGTTAAATTGTTCGTCGATTCAACGAAGAATAACCTTAATGTACAAAAATGAACAATGTTTGACTTGTTAGCCATCAATTTCTATTCGCTTGACATTCACTCTGCCCTTGTTGTTACACCTGCTGCTGCTGATGATGGTGTTGTTGCATATACATAGCCAGCCCTGTGACAGTTTTAAGAAAGATTTTTCTTCTCCTTCATCTTTTTTCATCTAAAAGACAGCTGGATAGATACCAGACAGATATCAGCAATGAGTATTCAAAAAGACGAATGAAGATTCGAATCATACTCTTAATTTATGATACTTATACGCATTCATACTTATTTTAATATTATACTCATACTACTTACATTCAAAGTTTGAAGTAGTCATCGTACTCATACTTAACAATACGCGTGATATTGTTGATTTCGACTCTCCAAGACCCAACATTTACAAGAATCATGAAATAAATATGATTCACGAACGAACACTACAATACTCACTAGAAGGTTGTGTGTTTGCTTTGCTTGCTGTCTTTGTCTTTTTCTTCCTTCTTTTTTTGTAAATGCGATGACAACAACTAACACCGTAATTATGATGAATGATTCGAATCACTCGAAGCATTTATGAGCATTATAAGTATTTTTCTAAATTTATGAATCTGAATGAATAAGCGTATGAATCAAACACATTTCGAATATTATGAGTTTGATGTCAACATTGTACTCATACTCATTGCAAACCTGTACTTATAAATCAATGTGGTAGTGAGTACGAATGAATCAGAGTAGCTGAATTTCAATACTGTTGACTCACTCATACTCAAAATTTCATGAGTACTTATGAGAAGCGAAAAAACGATTCAGTGCTGATCTCTGATAACAGATGTATGCATGGTTTAGGTGATTGGTTGGTTGGTTGCTTGGCTTATGACCTAATAAAGTTATTATGCGTTGTTAATTTAAATAAATAAATAAATAAATAAATAACAATAAATAAAATAAACAATTATGTTTATTTCAAAACTACAATCTTCAACTCCATACTCGTGACAAATGATGATTTAAACATCAAGAAAGAATATGCAAAAAAAGAAAAAATAAATATAAAATTCACTTTCATTTCTAAATCAATCTCATATTGTATCCAAAATAAATAGAAGATGTTTTCTCCTAGCCTTTAGCAAAAAAAAATCCGGCCTTTTCTAAATCAATAAATTCATAACAATTCTTATGATTTCTTTTGTTAGTTATTCAAAGTCATCACCTAACATAATCTAATCTATTTCAAGGCATCATATATCCCTGCAGGGGCATCTGTCATGTTTCTTAAATTAAATTTGAAGTTAAAAAGGAAAGGCACAAAAAGGAACTTTGTAATTCAAAACTTTTAAGGGAAAATCTGCAAGTAAAAGTTTTAGTTTTACTCGTTAGTTTCCGTCCTTTTTTTCCTTCAAATTTTTGTTTTTAACAAGATTTCAAAACTAGAAGTTAAGCGTCATCATATAAAATGATTTTCCATTTGGTTTGTTTGTTAGGGGGAGGCATTGTTTACTCGTTCAAACACTATAAATTGTGCAATTAAATTTTACCATTGAAAGTGTTATGTTTACCAAGAAGACGAAGGATATTAACAAGTACGCGAAGATATGCTACTTAACAAATGCACACCCACAAATTAGTAAGTTGTCACATAAGTTTGAACACCATTTCAATGTCGAAGTACAAACTTCTCTTAGTTCCGATTGGAGTTCAGTTGATTGTGTACGTACAAGATGTGGCATACAGTGGGCCAATTTGCTGAAAAATGGAAGCATATTATGACAATATCCACAAAGAGTTGTAATAGCAGCGAGATACGGCCTTTAAAATTGCTTCGTATTCACAAACTAAGAATTATATTGTATTCATGATTTTAGTGAAGAGAACTGATCAATATAGTGCGATAATATTAGATTGGACACAGGTATATAACGCGTTAGTTTTTTAACCGTTTGGGTTTTCAATATTGGGAAAAAACGCAAACAATTTGTGTGAAATATTACTTTGGAGCAATAAAATAATAACTGCGTTGCCTATTGCATCCAACAGTTGTACTTCGTGTTATTTTTTATAGTATTTTGTACGGTATTTTAACCATGGCTGCTGAAATATTGTCTTTCAGGAACATGTTTGTTCACTCACTCCCACACAAATAGTCGAATGGGCTCATCTTATACATAAAAATGAATGTGTGTTTATTTGTTTGTGGGTTTGTTTGTTTGTTTGAAGGCTATAGACGGCTAAACGACTAAACCGATTTTCTTGAAATTTTCACAGTACCTTCCTGTATATCTGGAAGGAGTTATAGGCTACTTTTTATTTTAAAATACCAAGCTGGCGGGGTGCCACGCTCACATACCCATATAAAAATGAATGTTTGTTTGTATGTACTTTATAGAATAGTAAACTATGCATTTGATCATGTTATGATCTTTAGCAAAGTTGTTGCGCATGAGCCGAAGAAGGCTTCTAAGTTAGTATGGCCAATTTCCGACAGGTGGCGCCACTGAAAATTACTTAAAATGAATTAAATAGTAAACTGTACATTTAATCATGTTATGATCTTTAGCAAAGTTGTTACGCATGAGCCGAGGAAAGTTTCTAAGTTGGTATGACTAATTTGCGGCAGTTGGCGCCACTGAAAATTACTTAAAATTAATTAAATCGTAAACTGTGCATTCTTGAAAAAAGTTGTTGCGCATGTGTCGACGGAGGTTGGTGCGATTAATTTTCGATAGATGCCGTCCCTGAAAATTATTCACAATGAATGACAAGCAATTGGTCGACCTACACCTCAAGCACGGAAGAAAAGAGCATTACGACCCTGAGAATCAGATGAGCATTGAGACTGGAAAATCATCGAGTATATGCCGCTGAGACCCTTTCGCTTGTAAGATTAGAAACTGATCGAATGCGTACTACTCAGGCTCGTTTACCTGAATCATCAGGACAACGGGAAACAAAATCAATAAAATGATTCAAAATTAATTGGACATTTATGTAATCTCTTTCCTTCTAATTTATTTTAGTTGGTGACGCAGCAACACGCGCAGATTACAGCTAGTATTGTGTGAAATTGGTAGTTCACCAATCTAGACTGTTAAAGATTTCATGGCATCTCCTGCCGTGTGGTATGTATCAATCATACATTGTATATGATACATTGTATTATAATCTTCTTGCTTCCACATGTCAACCAAGTCCAATTTTTTCATTTTTGGAGATAAAAGTCACCTGCTGGTAGCTTGCGCCACAGACTGTAACGCTATGACTTTCATCTTTTTTGAAAAAGTACGTTTCAATGACGTAGTCGCGCGTAGTCTAGTAGGTAGTGTATCGGCTTACTAGGCCACGATTCAAACCCCAAGTTAGACATCAAAACGAAAATATGAAAAAAAATATTTCTTCGGCAACTTTCTCTCAGCAGATTTCTGCCAAAAAAAAACTGGAAGTAAATAAAATTGCCATGAAGAGTTTCTCAGAAATTTGTCGTTCGGAGTCGACTTTAACTGAAGGTTCCGCCACTCATGTATAAAATTAACACACACACAACATGAGTAGTGTGAGAAGCTAGGCCGTAGTCCTGACTGAAGGGTTGTAATGGCCTATTATGTTATGTTATGTACGTTTCAATGACGCCATCATGCCCACTAACCGCAATAAACAGTGCGTCTTTCAGGATTCTTTGGAATTCATTACACTCTACCTAATTATACTGACTGTAATCCTAAGGTTTTTTGTCGTTCTGCTTGAAGTACGGTCCAATGAAGCTGTCGGCCAACTAGCCGTACTAAACAGTGCGTCTTTCAAGGTGTTTTAGAATTCATCAAACGGTACCTAACGCCTGTGACTATAGCCTTCTGACTTTCATCGTTTCTGCTGAAGGACGGTCCAATGATGCTCATTAAACACGTTAAATAGTGCTTCTTCCAGCGTGCGTTGTAAGCTCTTAAATTGTTTTTGGCTGCTATTCACATCAATTTGGACGATTGTGAATTGCGACAAACAATAGCTTCTATTATTATGGAACCTATTTTTGATAGAAAAACATTTCTTATACAGCAAGATATTTGCCTTCTCTCTAGCTAAGGCCGGTTTTAAAAATGATTAACTCTTGTGAGTTACCTTGAAAATTTCCTTTCGAGTTCTTATTGTACGGGGTTGAGCACTACCGTGTCTGCTCACATAATTGTACATTGGAAATGTTCTAAGGGCAAAATGTCTTCAATATTCCTCAATGATAAAATGATTTTAAATACCTGAAGCGAGTTAATCTCTTTCAATAAGGGTTCCAGTATTCACAAGCATACATACTCTTAAATTTACTGGATACAAATACTATGGCTTGCAGTCTAGTTAGTTTTTAATATTCTAACGAAACAGAAGTAAAGATTTGGATGTCCTAGTATTGTTTACGGTTTTCATGTATTTTTAACGCTTGCATCCACATGCTTACCATTACCAATACATATGTAAATACGATTCTTGGTATGTTACTGTATTATGTACTATGGCAGGGATTGTTCTTTTTCTTTAGCATAATAAGTATAACTATACCGTTAAATAGGGCTGAATCAAATGGAATACATCTGTTCATTCATTATGTTTTGAAAACTTTATTCACCATTTTTACAATTTAGTTACATACGCAGTTTTTCCATATTCGTTAAGTGTCTCTTTGAATGTCTTCATTTGTACTTCCATAGCGTAACTCGTCTGTAATCATCTAATTTTTGTTTTTGACAAGTTTTGTTTTTCTCTCTACAAACGTGAAAAAACATAAAATCTGATGTACAACTATATGTACATATATACATATGTACGTACACGTGTGGTAAGGGTCGTGCTGTAATAGTATTAGATAAGCTGCGGGTTTTGGCTTTGATGGTATTTGTAAAACTATGGATACGTCCAACAGTGGTTGTATACATGCTGGATTATTCACATTTGTGCTCGCCTAATACCACGGCGACTAGTGTCATAGTTTAGTAAACGCGTATGGTGTCGCCAAGTTATATATGATGTTGGTTGAGGAATATTCGATATGACACATTGCAGGTCAGTAGTACTGCCACCGTTTTAATACTTCTCTGGTGTAGTTAAACCACGTTCATCAAGTATGTCCACATGATGAAATGTAAATGCTAATAGAATTTATACACATATACATACGTAATAAAAAAGAATTTGTGTGCGGTTATGAGTGCTGGCGTTGGTTGTCAATGTATGTGTGTAAATGAAGTCTATGTGTATGAGAGTTTAACTTTTTATTTAAAGTTAAACTTATTACCACTTTTTATTTAAAGGACACTGAAGTTTTAATAGCTTTGTTCGAATTTTATTTTAAAATTTAATTCTGAATACAATACAGCAAGGCAGTAAAAGTAAGTGACTTTAAAATATTATTCTAAATAAGAGCAAACATTAAAAGAATCAAAAAATGTGTAACAGTAATTAATTTTCTTTTTTGTTCAATCTTATAACAAACGCATATTACACACATACTAACAAATGTATTAACATACGTACATACATTTGTATTAACGCAATGCAGAAAAACCAGTATTTTCATAATTTGCAATAATATCTATTATGATAAGAATAATACAAAATAAATAACAACAACAACATGTTAATATGCGTGAAGTATTATGTACTGTTCACACTAGCATTGAAATTGAAGATAAGCAAAATTAAATAAATGAAAGAAAAATTACGTAAATTATTAAAAATAAAATACAAATATTATTTTATTAGAATTGTTCACCAACATTCTCCCCCACTAAGGACGACAGTACTTAAACCAGGGAAGAATCAGCGTTATCATGAAGTTGAGATCTGGAACCGTTCTCATGGGCAGCAAAAGAATCATTTACAGGTAGTAGTGCAATTTTTGAAATTGGACGTTTAAAGGTTTTACCGTGTGACAATAGAGTGACGACCCTTACGCAATCATCTTTGCCAGGAAGAACATCTTGGATGCGAGCAAGTGGCCATTCACCTGGGAAGCTACGTTCATCGAGTACCACCACTAAATCTCCAACTTTAGGGTTTTCTTTTATTTTGAGCCATTTGGGTCTAGATTGAACTCTGCATAACCATTCGTTAGACCACCGTCGCCAGAAGTGCTGTTTTAGCTTTTCTACGTCTTCCATCTATTTAGTCGATCAATGTTGACATCGAGTAAATCTTCTTCTGGTATACACAGACTAGGTTCTCCAATCAAGAAATGAGCTGGAGTAAGCGCGTTGCAGTCTGTTGGCTCTGAGCTTAGAGGACATAACGGCCTTGAATTTGAACAGCTCTCGATTTGAGCTAAAAGCGTGGAAAGCTCCTCAAATGTTAAAATACGACCATGCATCAGTCTCTTTAAATGATATTTAGTAGATTTAACGCCGGCCTCCCAAAGACCACCAAAATTTGGAGGTATAAAGTGCCATTTTGTGCCAGTCGATCAGTTATTTTATCTGGGATCGATGATTTGCTTTGGTTATAAAGAATTTGTAACTCTTTATCGGCTCCAACAAAGTTTGTGCCACAATCGGAGTATAAGTCCGTGCAACAACCACGACGGGACACGAAACGTCTAAATGCTGCCAGGAAAGCATCGGTTGATAAGTTTGTTACCGCCTCTAAGTGTAGTGCTTTCGTAACCATGCAGATAAACAGACATATGTAACCTTTAGTTGCTACAGAATTCCTTGCAGTTGACTGCTTTATGATAATTGGACCGGCATAATCAACACCGCTGTGTTTAAATGGACGTGCCGGTTTAAGGCGAACACTTGGAAGGTTTCCCATCATCTGTTGGGCTGCCTTTGCGTTATATTTGAAACACGTTACACATTTTCGCAAGATTAGCTTAGCAATGCTTCTACTTGAAATTATCCACTACCCACTTGAGACATAAGCTTGCATTTGGATTAAACCGCCATGTAAAGTTTTTATATGTGCATCTAGAAATATTAAATAAGTTAAAGGATTTTGTTTCTTTAATAAAATTGGGTGTTTGGAACTATAATTAAGGTCAGAATTTTGAATTCTACCCCCAACTCTGAGTAATTGAGAGGAATCAAAAAATGGGGACAGTTGTGCCACAGCGTTGTTTTTCATTATTCGACCCTTCTTTTGTATCTCGAAAATTTCCTGTGAAAAATCTACCTCTTGAGAAATTTTAATAATTCTTATACGAGCACGTTTAAGTTCTTCAGTTGAAAGGAACCCTGTCATCTTACCATTACCTTCAATTTGTGATTTTTTGTTGTTCTGGGTGTTGTGTTTGAAGCGAAAAATATATGCAGTGACACGTATTAGCTTACAAAACGAAGAAAATCTTGTTAATAAATATGGATATTGTTTTATTTCTGTCACTGCAGAGTGAGCATTAAAATTTGATTTGGGTGAAACTTCACTAATTTCATTATAATTTAATTTGGGTTGTTTTGGCCAGTTTTCCAATGGTTTAACTAACCATTTAGGGCCGTGCCACCATAAGTCATGTTCAACTAATTCATTTGACGATATGCCACGTGAAGCGCAGTCAGCAGGATTTTCACTTGTTGATATGTATCGCCACTGAGAAGTACGAGACATACATACATACATACATAATTGGTCATTACAACCCTTCAGTCAGGATTACGACCTAGTTTCTCACACCACTTATGTTGTGTGTGTTAATTTTTTTATACATGAGTGGCGGGACCTACAGTTTAAAGTCGACTCCGAACGACAGATTTTTGAGAAACTTTTCATGGCAATTTTATTTACTCTCAGAATTTTTGCCAGAAATCTGCTGAGAGGAAGTCGCCGAAGAAATACTTTTTGTATTTTATTTTGATGACTGGCCTGGGGCTCGAACCCTGGCTTTTCGTCTAATAAGCCAACACACTACCTACTAGACCACGGCGACTACGTACGAGATCTGCGTTGAATTTCCGCAACTCTATTGCCAACATATACGGGCCACTTAGACGACTGACCACGTATCCATGAGATCACAGTAGTGCTATCAGTCCAATAGTAAACATTTGAAATTTCTTGATCAAGTGAAGATATAATTAGATCTACGAATTTTGTCAATAAAGTTGCACCACATAATTCCATTCGAGGTATAGTTAACCGTTTAATAGGACCCACCTTAGTTTTTGCTTGAATTAAGTATATTTTTGTTTCTGAACCAGAAAGAGTTTTAGCATAGACTGCTGCAGCGTAGGCTAGTTTAGACGAGTCCGAAAAACCATGAATTTCAATTTTAGTACATTTAAATGTTCCAAGCCAACGTGGTATTTTAATATTCTCAAGATATTTTAAATTTGTACGATATTCTAACCACCCTTTTTCAATATCATCAGGGAGGCGATCATTCCATTCAACGCCAAGTAACCACAAATTTTGGAACTCAAGTTTTGCAAGAATTGTAGTAGGGGCTAGCCAGCCAAGTGGATCATATAATCTAGCTGAATCTGAGAGCAAACTTCTTTTTGTAACTATTGAAGTATTTTCAAAATTAATTTTAAAAGAGAAACAATCATCTATCGTGTTCCATTGTAGACCAAGAGCCTTCACAGTATTGAGTTGATTTAATTCAAACGTTTCAGAATTTTCTCTAAACTCTAAAGGGATCAAATCTAATAATTCTTTTGAATTTGTTGTCCATTTACGCAGATTAAACTTTCCTTCATTGAGCAAACTGCATAACTGAGTGTGTAATTGATAGGCATCTGATAAGCTGTCAGCGCCAGAAATGACGTCATCGACGTAAGTATCAGAATTAAGAACACTGCAGGCCAAGGGATATTTTTCTTTTTCATCTACTGCTAACTGTTGTAGAACTCTAGTCGAAAGAAAAGGCGCGGGCGTAGTACCATAAGTAACCGTAGAAAGCTTGTAAATTGAAATCTCTTCAGAACCAATATTTCTCCATAAAATCTGTTGATATTTTCGTTGCTCTTGAACGACAAGTATTTGTCAAAACATTTTCTCTAAATCTGCCCGAAAACCAATTTTGAAACGTCTCCATCGATTTATAATTGTCGGTAAATCATTTTGCAATGCAGGGCCAGGTGCTAGTTCCTCATTTAACGAAGAGTGAGCAGAACGCTTACAGCTACCGTCAAAAACAACCCTTAGTTTAGTAGTAGAGCTACTTTCTTTCAATACACCATGATGAGGCAAAAAGAAACCATTTTTATTTAAATCACGAGGATAAGTGCCAATATTTTCCATATGCCCAAGACGTTCGTACTCTTCCATAAAATCCGTATAAAGTTTTCCATAATTTTTATTAAGTTTACATTTTGATTCGACGTTTTTCAAGCGAGAAAGTGCAGCGTAGTCTGTATGTTCGAAAACTGGAAGCGGGAGACCCCTAAGCAGTGATTTGAATGGTAGTGAAACAGTATAACGGCCAGATGAATCACGTGTAGTAGTGTTTTTAAAATGTTGCTCACATAATATTTCCTCCTCTGTTAAAGTCCTTTTTTCTAAAATTTCCTCCTGCTCCCAAAATAATTGTAATTGCTTATCTAAGGAGCAAACATTAGCAGTAATAGCATATTGATATGAGTTATTAGGAGTTGGGCCAGAAACTATCCATCCGAAATGTGTAAGTTGCAAAAATAAGCCGCCGTCAAATTTATGGTGCTGAGGTAATACAATATCTCCGTAAACATCTCCTCCTAACAACAGGTCAACCACACCAGGTTTTAAAAAATGGGGATCAGCCAAAGAAAATCTATTCAAATTGGGTAACAAGTTTTCATTTATTGCCATAGGTTGATAACCCGATATCTTTGGTAACACTACAGCTTCACAAAAGATTTTAAAATCAGTTTCAGTCCTCGAATAGATGGAAAAATTAACAAATTTTCTTGAAATAGTAGGTTGCTCTCCACCTACTCCACTTATTTCAACAAAGCCCTTTTTGAAAGGTAAGTTTAATGCATCCGCAGCCTTTTTAGTTATAAATGTAGCCTGAGCACATTGATCCAGAAGAGCACGTAAAATAATTTCACCCCGCGGGGTTTTAAGAACAACACGCAGTGTAGCGAGGAGAACTTGGGGCCTTTTTATACTACTAAATGTTCTACCATGATCGGCGACATGGGCAGTGACGTTATTAAGCAGTTGAGAAGACGAAGATGTTTGAGCATTCGTTACAGTTTCAGAGGGTTTAGATATAGTTGAGCGGTCTATAAAATATTCATTGTGAACATTTTGTTGACAGACTTGACAACGTGAAGTTATACGACAATTGTTACTAAAGTCTCGTTTCTCAGAAGATGGCATAGCAGAAAACTTAAAGCATTTAGAAAGAAGATGGCGTTTATTGCAGCAAGGGCAGTTAGAATCAGAATTTGTAGAAATAGCATTTACGTAACGTCGAGAATTACTTTTGCCTTTATTTGCCTGTTGTGGAGTTTTTGGTTTTAAACGAGAAATATTAGGGATTGAATCAGTCTGGTCAGAAATAGTTTCTAATGTTCGAAAAGTAGACTCCAAAAATTTAAATAAATCTTCAATTGGAGGGATTTGAGTCGATGCCTTGAGTGACTGCTCCCACTCCTTACGCGTTTATACATCTAACTTATTTACCGTCATATAAGTAAGCATAGCATGTTCTCCTTCGGTATTTACTTTTAATGTACGCAGTAGAGCGATACTAGATCTGGTTGTATCCAAAATTGTTTGAATACTCTTTGAAGTGCCATCAGAAATAGGTATAGAAAATAACTTCTTAAAAATAGTGTCGACTATTTTCCTTTTATTATGATACCTATTTTCAAGAGCGGTCCATGCTAAAGCATAGCTTGAATCCGTTGCTTGATACTCATTCACGATATCCAACGGAGTTCCTTTACAAGAACTTTTCAAAAAACAAAATTTTTGTACACCAGTTAGGTTAGAGTTATTGTGTACTAGAGACACAAACATATCCTGAAAGGACATCCAAGTTAAATAATCACCATTAAAAGTTGGTAAATCAATTTTCGGTAAACGAGCCTGAACCGAAAATTAATCATTTCTAGAATTAGAGGGACCAACAAAAGTGCTTGATTGAATTCCAGGAGAACTAGAGCCAGGAGTTTCCAAAATATCAAGTATTTGGCTTTTCAGAGCAAAAAATTCATCTTGAAATTGATAATATACATCGTCTTTGAAATATGGATTATCTTCAGTATTAACGGTATTATCACGAACTACGGAACATAGTTGAATATTTTCTTTTTTAAACTGAGAAAAATTCGATTCTATTTCATCTAAAATTGATTGTGCAAAACCATGCGATTTATGCTATTTTGAATTATATAACCTAGCCGTTCGCTTTAAGTTCGAAAATAAATCCTTTTGTTCTTCAATGATATGGTGAAAATCCGCCATTTTGTTCGAAACACTTTTTACTAATACTTTTATATAACAATACAAAATTTCATTTATACATACAGTTTTCCAGAAAACCACAAATTTCGGCAATAGTAACGCAGAGTTCAAAGCTTAACCTTTTTATTTTATCAGGTTCCACCTCCCAAAACACCTTCCAATAGCACAACCAATAGTAGAAATTAGCCAAAGAATTCCTAAGCCAAATCCAAACTTTACAGCAACAATTCTAAGTTAAGATATTTCAAGTCGTTCACAGTAATGAGGTTCCAAGTCTTTGCTCCAATTTCCAATCACTAAATCACCATTCCCGGGTTTCGGCACCAAATAATGTATGAGAGTTTAACTTTTTATTTAAAGTTAAACTTATTACCACTTTTTATTTAAAGGACACTGAAGTTTAAATTTTTTTTTTTGTTCGAATTTTATTTCAAAATTTAATTCTGAATACAAGACTTCTATTCGCAGCAAGGCAGTAAAAGTAAGTGACTTTAAAATATTATTCTAAATAAGAGCAAACATTAAAAGAATCAAAAAATGTGTAACAGTAATTAATTTTCTTTTTTGTTCAATCTTATAACAAACGCATATTACACACATACTAACAAATGTATTAACATACGTACATACATTTGTATTAACGCAATGCAGAAAAACCAGTATTTTCATAATTTGCAATAATATCAATTATGATAAGAATAATACAAAATAAATAACAACAACAACATGTTAATATGCGTGAAGTATTATGTACTGTTCACACTAGCATTGAAATTGAAGATAAGCAAAATTAAATAAATGAAAGAAAAATTACGTAAATTATTAAAAATAAAATACAAATATTATTTTATTAGAATTGTTCACCAACACTATGGTTGTGTTAAATTTATGATTGGTGAAGTACGGATCTGTGTTGATGTGTTGATGTTGATGTAAGTGGAAATGAATATAAACAAAACATTTAAACGTAACGTTAAATAATTGTTAACGATGTAAAAAAGTAAGTTCATGTACGCGTAAGTGTGTGTTGAATGAAGAGAAACATGTACGTCGTGTTTACTCCATTATGATGATAGTATCCCGGGACGTCTTTCGGCTTGTCATGGGACACTTTGAAATCATGTTGTAATGTAAGCGGATACCACGAATATCTGCAGAAAACATTATTAAAAAAACCTTAGTCATTGGATTGAATTGGAAAAATATTTTATAATAGAAAGCATAAAGTCTACATTGGTAGTGGAGGTGCTATCCACACTTTTCTGAGTTGTGTTGACTCAAAAAGGAAAAAGGAAACCAAAGTCATTATAAAGGAAGTTAACCTCCAAGCATGTGCCCTCAAGCAATGAGCAGTGAATAATTCAAATGTTATAAATACGGACTTAAAAGGAGGGTTGAATTAAATCGAAAATAAATTTAATTACAAACAATTCCATAACATATTGAAACCCCTTTGGTTAATAACTGCGAAGTGTGTTAGTGTGTGTTCTAATTGGCACTTTACTGCTCTACCTTTTTTATCATGTTCAAATAAACACTTCTAACAAACATTTTTAAGAATGTGGCATCAAGGATGCAATAAGTGCTATGAAAAGATGGTAGCTGAACATGAGAAGTAAAAACAAAGATTAATTACCTCTGTAAACTCCGATTAACATACATAATTGGGCATTATATAGTCAGGATTACAACCTAGTTTCTCACACCACTAACGTTGTGTGTGTTAATTTTATACATGAGTGGCGGGACCTACAACTTAAAGTCGACTCCGGCCGACAGATGTTTAAGAAACTTTTGCATGACAATTTTATTTACTCTCAGAGTTTTTGCCAAAAAACTGTTGAGAGGAAGTCGCCGAAGAAATATTTTTCATATTTAGTTTTATTGGAGATATCTTGGGTTTGAACCGTGACTTTTAGTGTAGCATACTATGTAAAAAATTAAAAAAAAAAACATTTTATGAAGGAGTAGGGGAAGCAATGTATGTATTAAGCAATTATCGGTGTGCTGTGCGAGAACATATAAAAGAATTTGAATGAATTTGTATCCACACTGGACTTTTGCTTTCAATATAAACTTCAAACTACCAAACCAGACATGTTTACAGTATTTCGATTCACTATGATTTTTTGTACAGAAGTAAGAGGTAAAATAAATGTAAGAGCTAAAACAAGGTATTATATCGAGCCATAACCGCAAAAATATCTCAAGCGACAAAAACGAAATTTTACAGGGGAAGGTTAAGTGCTATGAGAAGCTAAGTCGCAATCCTGACTGCAGGATTGTAACGCCCAATTAAGAATGCATGTATATATGTTACATTAGAATGGCCCATTCACATTAATTGTTTTTTATATCGTAAAACCTTACCCATTGAAATCTTACTTTCTTTATATAAAATATTGTATCGTACAGTTTACTAACATTTAAATCTCTTATGGTATAATGTTTATTAAAAATGTCTAGAAATGTCATTCTCAATAAAACTCACAATTCATTTCAAAAATATTTAATTTTATTCGATACATCCTCTACACATATGTATATACGTAGTCCACATCATCATCATGTTAGGACTTCATTTACAGTTCAAATAATAAAAAATAAAATGAAAGGAAATGAAATAAAATACATGATTTCCGTCTTAGAAGTTATAATCCCAGATAGACTTGGTCACATTTTTATTATTGTTGTTATTGTTATTTAGCTGGGAGTTTTAAATACAAATCTAAATTTTTAACTCAGGATACATTCCTCCTTACTCGTATGAGGGTATTGTGAGTATTCTCTCATACTGTAAGTGTACATTGTTGTAAGAAATATATTGTATATGCACATACACATGTACATATATATGTGTATATTTTAGAAAGTCGTTAAATGTATGCGTATTTCTTTATTTTTGTAATAAAATATTTTCGTATGATACGAAGTGAATGACTGACTATTTGTCTAAAAGACTAAATGGTTGAACGACTTGTCGTCTCTCTTATATATAGCATGTGTGTATGGTACTTCTACTCAAAGGTATGTATGTGTATGTTTGCATGTGTGCTCACGTTTATTAATATTATTGTATTGGTTGTCTCTAAAAAGTCTAATGACGTATGGGTATGATCCAGTATGTAATGTGAATTCGGTAGCCTGAAGGTGACAAATTTCAAATTGTACTGCAAATAAAGATGGGCTCTTGACTGTTTAACTTTTCATCATTCCACGACATTTTTTTCTATTTTGCAAATATACACATTCTAATCCAAATAATGCTATACACTGAGAAAAATTAAAAAAAAGAACTGCATTGCCACACAGGTTTCAAAAAAGAGTTCTGGTGATTCATTCTCATCGCTACAAAATCAACATGTTGGATTTCTAACAAAACCCATTTTGAATAAGTTTATTATGAACCTACAGTGCCCTGTCAAAATTTACCAGCCCCAAGTTAGTCCCAAACAATCTGATGAATGACTTAAGACCCACTTTTGTTGTGATTTCCCAGCTAAAGTTTAGATCTCTTCAAATCCATTAAATTGGGGAATAGTCTTTATCTCTCTATATCTTCCTTTGTGTTAAGCATATTTTCAAACATCTGGCATGTAAGCTTTTGTGGATGTATAAGGTATGAGCTATGCGATCGATACATCAAAATTCTCCACGTAAACTTTCTCAGTTTCTGTTTCGCCAACAGAAATATACTAGGTTCAGCTTTGTCCATATGGAACACATCACCTATTCCGTTGATCAATTAATGGAATATTCTTGCATCTGTATCGCCAATATTTGAAAGTAGAGATCAAAACACAACCTTTTAGTCACTTATATTGTGTGTGTTAATTTAATACTTGAGTGAAGGGACCAACAGTTTAAAGAAGACTCCGAACGACAGATTTATTCGATAAACTTTGCATGGCAATTTTATTTACCCTCAGAGTTTTTTTTGACAGAAATCTGCTGAGAGAAAGTCGCCGAAGAAATATTTTTTCGTATATCGTTTTGCTGAAGATGTCATAACTTGTGGACTAACGTCTAATAAGCCAACACACTAGCTACTAGACTATGGAGACTTCATGAATAAATTCGCAAAATTACCTTAGCGAAACTTCACTTTACATACATACATAATTGGCCATTACAACCCTTCAGTCAGGATTACGGCCTAGCACTCATGTTGTGTGTGTTCATTTTATACATGCGTGGCTGTACCTACAGTTTAAAGTCGAATCCGAACGACATATTTTTGAGAAATTTTTCATGGCAATTTTATTTACTCTCAGAGTTTTCGCCAGAAATCTGATGAGAGGAAATCGTCGAAGAAATATTTTTTCATATTTGCGTTTTGATGTGTGACCTGGGGTTTGAACTGAAGCCTTACGTCTAATAAGCCAACACACTACCTACTAGACTACGGCAACGGTAAGCCATGATATTCAGATAGAGAAAGATGCTCCGATGAGACATGCATTTGATGCAAGGATTAATACGTAGAGGATGACCTTGTCCTTGTATTGGAAGGACCAAATCGTAGAAGCCCTGCCATAGATTGTTCAACCAATCAATTTGTGTGAAAAATTCAAATAAAAAGATTTTTTCAAATAAAATGTGTTTGAAGGGTTTGTGAAAATAAAAATATTTTTGAGTTCTGTTCAATTATATTTACAGCCCACACCAATTAGTCACTGGGGCGTATACAGTGGACAGCAAAAGTCTTAGTACTCCAATATACTCTGAAAATTTCATGAATTTTAACCAACAGTTTGTGTAACAAATTAAGGTTTTTATATTTATTTTATATAGAGTTCCTGTTAGAATGCGAACCGTTTTCTTGTCGAACTCAAGCAGTTTCCTGGTTCTTTCGCTGTCCACTTCTGGACACATCTGTTTTGAAATTCAGCAACCGAGTATGTTGGACCACCTTCGGTTTGTTGAATTCAATGCTGCATTTTACAATTTGGAAAAGTATTCATGTAGAGGCGAATATATCCCCTCTATCGACTACTCCTTAGATATCTCTGATCCTAGTCAGTATAATTTAGAATAAGTTTATGCGCTTATAGAGCAGGCAGATCTGTTCAATCAGCTCTAGTAGATTTAGTGAGAACATTATTAAGTCCTCAGGAAACGAAAGCATTGGGATGGGCATAGCTAGGGGATGCCTACAGGGTGGTGTCCTTTCACCATTAATGTGAAGCCTGGTTGTAGATGAACTCCTGACTACTTTTTGAAAAGACTAAGTCGTTGGTGCAAGACAATGAGCCAAAGAAGAAGAAAATATTCTAAATGGAAGAATATTCGACTCCAGGATGAGATAATATCACAAAAAATGAGGCTAAAATATTTAGGGATAGCACTCAGTAGTAAATTGACATGGAAGGCTCATATAGAAACGGCAGACATGTTATATTGGCATGCAGACGGGTTGCAGGGAATACTTGGGGATGTAATCCAAGAATTTTCAATGTAATCAGATCAATCGTTGTCTATGGAGCACTTGTCTGTGTAGATAGAATAAATCCGTAAGCAGCTCAAACGAATTTGGACGAGATACAAAAACTAGCATGTGTTGGCGCAACAAGGGCAGTGAGAACCTGTCTTATAGCGGTGCTGGAAACTTTTTGGATTTAAGTATGCTAGACATGGTAGTGAACACCAAAGATTTGGATGCTACGGTTAGATTTATGGGAGACAAGAACTACACGAAATTCATTAGGGTATTCCGTGACCTAAGGATTCGGTTGGCTGACAGCAGCCTCCTTAACTACCATTTACACAGAATCAGTAATCAGGAATTAGACATATGGAATGATTAATCTGAGTCAAGCACGGATCTGGATTTCAGAATAAAATATTCCGAACCCATGGGAAAATTCGCGGGTATCTTCAAAGTGACAAAATATATGAGTATTTCGTGTGCTTGCATGTCTACACATACGTCGACAATAAACGTCCGTTTGTCGGTGTTACAATTTTGTGTATGAATGTCTGTGTGTGTGCCTCAATTGTAAGAATAACAAACACTTTCGAGAGGAAGAATGAATTGAATCAAGTAAGAAGATGATATATGAGTTAGCAAGTAGGTATGTGGGTATGTGAATATGTGCATGTAAAGATATGTATGCTTTTGTGTTTATCAATAGAGAAACTTACCAATTACAGTTAAGTAAACTAACTAAACTAAAGGCGGACGTGATGGAACTTGGCGCTCATAGGGACCGTCGTCACGTTCGTTAGCGTATTGGATTAAAACTTTCCAATCGTTTTGTTCTTCAAACTCTAACGAGTATCTTGAATCACCGCTATATGTGGCCAAATGTAATAAGTGCCAGTTCGTCGCCTTTTCGACGCATTCATGACACCTTTTTTTCGTGTTTGTTATTATTGTCGCAGTTGTTGATTTACGTTGATACGAACGTTGAGGGGAAACATATGAAAATAAAGAAAACAAAATTCAAGACAGTATTTTCAACTGAAAGTCGTTTCTTAAGAATAATAAATAAATGAGCAAATAGCATAAGGAGTGAATGTCTAAATGAGTGATGAATGTTTGAATAAATTGAAGAAAATTGAGCACATGGTATAATCATAAGAAAATATCATTAAATTTTCATAAATGAACAATATAAAGTATATGTGATTGAGTCTGTGCATGTAATCGAAGACCAAAGGTGGTTAAATGGTGTCAGAAAAAAAAAACATAAGAGTCACGTTTTCTGATGTAAGGATTTGTTATTTTCTCCGCAAAGGTTTTATCCTCTTACTTTTCGCCTTTAAAGAAATCTAATTTTAAAATTAACTTAGAATTAAGCATTCAATAATCCGATTGTAAATCGTAAAGAGGCCATTGCATAGAAGAGGTATTCAGATGGATGACAGAGGTTCCATACATATGCGAGATAAAAGGGTCGACACAACTAGGGACATCCATAGGGTGGTGTCCTATCATCACTAATGTCGAGCATGGTTAGGGATCAACTCCTAACAAAATTATTTGAGACATACATTGACAGTCAAGATTTGCAGGCTAAAGGCAAATTTCAAGAGGCGCTATGCGGTGGTGTAGTAGGTAGTGTTTAATGATGATGTGTTGCTGGTTCGTTTTTTGTTGTTCTTTTTTATTTTTTTTTTTTTTAATAAAATGTTTTTGGTTTTGTTGTTTTTGTAATTTTAATTTGTCTAATTTATTAAATTCAATATGTAGTTCTTATGTTATTTTATTTACAAAATTGTTTTGTTTTAATTTGATTGTGTTTAAATTCAATTTATGTTTCTATTATATTGTTTTTGTTCACAGTTTTTACTTTGTTTTTGTTCTTGTTTTTTGTTTAATAAAAAAGGGTCACAATATTTGTTCTATTTTGTTAATTGTTAATTTTTGGGATGTTCACTGTTTAATTGTCGAAACTAGAGTGATTTAAAAAAGTTTTATCTTAAAGCAATGAATATGAGAAAGATCCAGAATAAAAAGTGATGAGAATATGTACATAGTAAGGAAAAGAACCGTTAATATATATAAAAGGGTGTTCTGAAGAGTGATGTTAACGTTGAACATTCCGGCCCCCATGACTTGGTGAAATTTACCACAGATATTGAACAGGTCCTATTTGTGGGTTGTGGGTCGGTAAGTTGCAAAGCCTCATGAAGTTGTTGACAGATATGGCATCGTGATGTACGTTAACGTATACTGCAAGAATATTGCCAATGTTTGGGGTGTTGAGATTGTTGGAATGCCATACCTGTAAGTATAAAATTAGAGCAATATTAGTGTATGTAAATGGTTAGTAATGGTTACTAATTTGCAAACAAAACCACAATTTTTGTAATTGGTCTGGTGATGACTCCATTTTTTGTTTTGATGTCTACAACTCTACAGTTTTGGTCAGGTCCAAGATATGTTTTGATGATTCGACCCAGTTGCCATTCATTGGGTGGCAAGTTGTTGTTTTTGATGACTACCAGATCGTTGATTTTAACGTTGTCCCTTTGAATCTTCCATTTATATCTGCGTTGAAGTTCAATCAAGTATTCGGACTTCCATCTTTGGCAAAATGAGTGGTAGATGACCCTTAGGCGTTTCCAGCGGTTGATGAGATTCAGATTTTCGTTGCTTACATCTGGTTCAGCTGGGGTCAATAATGCACTACCAATAAGGAAGTGTCCAGGGGTCAATGGATTAAGGTCATTTGGGTCATCGCTAGCAGGACTTAAGGGTCTAGAATTTAGGCACGATTCTATACGAGCAAGAATTGTAGATAGCTCTTCAAATGTGAATTTCATGTTCGGTATCATCTTTTTTAGGTGTGTTTTGAATGATTTTACACCGGCTTCCCAAAGGCCGCCCATGTGTGGGGCTCCTGGGGGAATAAACTTCCAATTAAGATTTTGATGACTAAAATGATGGATCACTTGATTTTGAAGAGTTTTTATGAATTCTAGACGGTCTTTTCTTAGTAGTTCTGCTGCTCCGACGAAATTTCCTCCATTGTCTGAGTAAATGAGTGCGGGACATCCACGTCTTCCTATGAAGCGGGAAAATGCTGCTAAGAACGATTGGGTTGATAAATCACTTGCTGCTTCAAGATGTACAGCTTTTGTGGCGAAGCATACAAATATACAAATATACCCTTTTGTAATAAGACAAGCTCGGCCTGTAAAATTTTTGATGTCAAAAGGTCCTGCGTAGTCTAATCCAGTTGTAGCAAAGGGTCTTGATAATGTTGTACGTTCTGGTGGTAATGAAGCCATGATTTGATTTTGCGTCTGTTTTTTGTACAAAACACACGTTTTACAGTTGTAAATTACGCTTTTGACCAAGGGTTTCAATCTGAATATCCAATATTCTGTGCGTAGGACTCGAACCATTAGTTGGTTTTCTCCATGAAGGGTAATTTTGTGTGTAAATTCCGCTAGTAGCTGTGATAGCTTCGAGTTATGAGGTAGCAATATTGGGTAGCGTTCATTGTACGTTAATGCTGGTGATTGCGCTAGTCGCCCATTGGCTCTAATAATGCCATGGTGATCCATGAAAGGATTTAAGGTCAAAAGACTGCTGGTTGGGGATATTTTCTGCTTGAGTTTCAAATGTTTGTGCTCATCTGGAAAATGATTTTGTTGCGTCCATATGATGAGTCGATGTTTGACGAAATCTATTTCTTCTCGGGTGATTTCTGCTGAAGATACGCGAAGATGGGTTCGGTTGTTTCCAGTATTTCTCCATAATCGTATGACATAAGCGAGTACTCGATAAGCTCGTGATAGGTCTGAAAATCGATTTAATGGGTCTTCGCGTGTTGTAGTTGTAAATGCTTTTACAGTTTTTGCTTCTAGATTTGTGTCACCTGTTTGTGTTGGTATCGGCCATTGATTTTTAGGCAATTTTAACCAGGAGGGTCCAAACCACCATAAGTTGTGGTTTTCCAGTTCTTGTGGAGTACATCCTCGGCTGGCTACATCTGCTGGGTTATCCTTTGTGTCGATATGTTGCCAATTTTGATTTCCAACCTTATCCAGGATTTCAGAAACACGATTTCCAACGAAAGTGTTCCATGAGCAAGGGGGTTTCTTTAACCAGGACAGCACGATTGTTGAGTCGGTCCAATAATATGCCTTGATATTTTGAATTTGAAGATTTGGTATAAGTCCACATGCAAGATTTGCCAATAATACGGATCCACATAGTTCTAAGCGGGGCAAAGATATTTGCTTAATGGGAGCTACACGGGTCTTTGAAGCCAGAAGAAATGTGAATACTGAGTTTTCTGCTTGTATTCGAACATAAAGAGTCGCAGAATAGGCTTTTTCTGAAGCATCACTGAAACCGTGAATTTCCACATTACAATTCGGGCTAAATTGGATCCAACGGGGAATTTTCAATATGTTTATTGTCGGGCAGTTTTTTATGAATTTTTGCCACTGTAGACAAGTCAAGGGTTTTAATATGTCATCCCAGTCGACTTTATCGAACCAAATCTGTTGCATAATTAGTTTTGCTTCAACTATTATTGGAGCTATCCATCCACAAGGGTCAAAGAATTTGGTAATTGTCGATAAAACTTCTCTTTTCGTGTAGTTTTCTTTTAATTTGACATCTGGTGCTGTAAATGTAAATGCGTCTGACGAAATGTTCCATTTGATCCCAAGAGTTTTTGTTCCAGCGCTATCTGACAGATTTAACCAATCGAGAGGTAGTAGTGTCTCATTTGGTAAGTCTTGTATGACTCGTGGGTCATTTGATGTCCATTTCATCAGGTCAAATCCAGCAGATTTTAGAACTGTTGTAAGTTCTTTTCTTGATTTGATGGCGTCGTTTAATGTGTGACCACCTGCTAAAACATCATCCACATACATGTTTTGTTGTAGAGTTTTTGATGCGAGAGGGTGAGTTGATGTTACATCTTCAGCTAGTTGAAGAAGGGTTCTAATGGCCAGGAACGGTGCGCAATTGACTCCAAAAGTCACTGTCAGGAGTTCGTAATCCTCAATTGGGTCCTTTTCTGATTGCCGAAATAATATCCTTTGATATTTGGTTTGATTCGGATCAATGAGTATCTGTCGATACATTTTTGTGATATCTGCGTTGTACACAAAACGGAAGAATCTCCACTTCAATATCAGAAGTACCAAGTCCTGTTGAAGTATGGGTCCTGGATACAATATGTCATTCAAACTCTTCTTGTTTGAAGACGGGCTCGAAGCGTTGAAAACTACTCTAAGTTTCGTTGTCAGCCTTTCGGGTTTTATTACTGCATGATGTGGCAGGTTATAATTTGGGTTTGTGTTGATTTCCAGGGGAGAAATTTTCCTCATATGTCCTAACTCGAGGTACTCAACAATTACTTGGTCGTATTGTTTTTTGAGTTCGGGTTTCTGGCTAAGTATGCGTTCCATCCTCAAGAACTGTGCCATTGCTATGTTTCTCGAAGTTCCTATTTCTTCGCTATTTTTAAAAGGGTAGGGTAACGATATACCTTCCTGTGTCGTTTCTTCGTGTTGTCGACATGAAATTGTTCTCGCAAAATGTGTCCTCATCTGACCTCAAAACCCGTTTTGGGGTTTCGTGTGAGGATTCGGTCAAGGGACGTAGTGTTGAGTAATGACACTGTTGTACTAGGTTGTGTCGTTGTTGAAATTGGTCCCCCCACAATCCAGCCAAATACTGTTTTTTGTGCCAAAAGGGATCCAATAGACCGCATCGGTGTGTCCATGCAATATATTGAGTGGCCCAAGTCGAGGCCTATAAGCAAGTCGATGGGTCTGCTTTGATTGAATTGAGGATCTGCAAGTTCTAATTTAGCAGTCTCATTGAAATGTTGCAAATCTAAAGTCTTTGGTGGTAAATTAGATGGAAGCGTCTTCAGGACTGGTGCCCAGACTTCTAATTTAAATTGTGAATCCACCTTGGAGCAAAGATTGAATAAACATGCTTTGGTTGAAGTCTCTGAAACTGTTTGACTCAAGCCTGTAACATGAACTAAATTTCATTTGGTGGGCAAATTTAGTCGATTTTTCAACTTTTCTGACATAAAAGTTGATTGTGAGCCAGGGTCGATGATTGCTCTTGCTTGGTACTTTTCGCCTCTAGTTTCGATCAGTACAATTGCAGTAAATAACAAGGTTTCTTTCTCATTGGGAGATTGATCGAGATGTTTGCTCTCTTGCAGTGTCAAGGAAGTGACATTTGGTATGGAGAATTTTGATGCTGATGTGGACTGTATATTGGTGTTTTGTGCTGCGATGCTCCTACTAGATTGGGTCGCGTCACAATTCGGAACTAAAGTATGGGATTCTGATCCCTTATGTAACAAAGTGTTATGTCTTTGTCTACATAATCTACAACTGAATTTACTTTTACAGTCCTTAACACTGTGGTCAATAGAGAGGCAATTGTAACATGAATTTGTGACCTTTACAATGTGAATTCTGTCGTTAACGTTCTTCTCTAAGAACTTGGGGCAAGACCACAATTGGTGAGACTCCTTAGAATGTTGGCATTTGTAATTTGAGTCATTTTTCTGTGCCCTATTTGTGTTTAAAGGTTTTATATTTTTCGACCCAGTTTCATTTTGGGTTGTGTTTATGTGAAAAGTGTGAACTCGTTTTGGCCTAGATTTCAAATTATCTCTTCTCGATTGTTCTAATTTTGAATTCGATTGTGTGATGGCCGCTATGGATTCTAGAGTCTTAGAATTGTGCGTCAAGAAAGTATTGAATTCTTCCCAAGTCGGAACTTTTGTAATTTCCTTAAGTGAATTTTCAAATTCTTTTAAAAGAGTCCGAGGGAGCTTTGTTGAGCAAATGTATACCAGGAGTGGGTCCCATGTGGCGGTTTCTATACCTAAAGCATTTAACGCTTGAATGCATCCATTAACTGTTCGCTGAAGTTTTTGAATCGATGAGCCTGAGTCTTCAGCTACGTTCGGAAGGTCAAATAAAATTTTTAATTGTTCATTTACTTGGATCCGATTATTTTCGTATTGGGCTACAAGGTTTTTCCAGGCTATGTCGAAGCCTTGATTTGTCAATGGGGCATTTGAAACTATTTTCCTAGCATCTCCTCCAGTCTTTTGTATCAGATGAAATAGTTTTTCAATTTTACTAAGTCTAGAATTATTTATGTATAATGCTGTAAAAAGATCGCGGAAAGTAGGCCATGTCACAAAATCTCCATAAAATGTGTCCGTGTCGCAAGGTGGTAACCGTACAAATGAGATGTCATGATTTTCCTTTGGTTGACTTTCAACATCAGAAATCCGTTCTTCCTTCTTTGGATTCGATAGGGCTTGAATTTCCGCATTAATTGACCCTAAACACGTTTTGTAGGCAGAAAGAACTTTTTTGTAACGATCACGAAGCTTATTTTTATCAATAGGTTTTTCTTTTGAATCCTCTTTTGTGTCCCTACACTCTTCATATGTCCTTTTGACCTGTGTCCATATAGAATCGAGTTCGACCCGAAGTACCTCAAGAGAGTGAATGTTGTTTTCGGCCGCACTTTTTGTGTATTCTGTTTCAAAGTCCAAAAGGTCATTTGTACAATTTACAAATTTATTGAATGCCATTATTTACCGATGAATTAAATTTTAAAACGATCAAATTAAGAATCAAATTTAAAACAAAAAAGTCCCTGCTAGCGATTTCACAGCAAGAATTACCAAAAATAATAATTAATTTCCCGATTGGTTATTAATTTGGGTATATTTTGTTTCCCCAGTAAATTACTAAAAGAAGTATGGGTGGTAACCCTTTTCGTTTTTCTATTTCGTTTTCTTCTTTTATTCAACCGCGACAAAAAATTTTATAAGAGCGTATACTTGTAATAAAGAGTTTGTGTTTCTCTTTATTGTCTTATTTTTATTATTTTTAGTACTTACTTATCGTTGTTGTGTCTTTGTTAAAGCCGTTGCTCTCTAATTTGGGTCTCTTCTTGCTTGTGTCTTTTGCTGTTATTTTTGTTCTTTTTTGTTTTTCCACTTTGCCTGTGGATTCTATTTTTTCTCAAAAAATTTAACTGTTTTTAACCGTTGCTTATTTTTGTGTCTTAATATTTTTTCAATTTTTTAGCAAGTTTTTGTTTTTGTAAATTACACTGCATACGGTTCGAAGTGACCAAAAAATGTTTAATGATGATGTGTTGCTGGTTCGTTTTTTGTTGTTCTTTTTTATTTTTTTTTTTTTTAATAAAATGTTTTTGGTTTTGTTGTTTTTGTAATTTTAATTTGTCTAATTTATTAAATTCAATATGTAGTTCTTATGTTATTTTATTTACAAAATTGTTTTGTTTTAATTTGATTGTGTTTAAATTCAATTTATGTTTCTATTATATTGTTTTTGTTCACAGTTTTTACTTTGTTTTTGTTCTTGTTTTTTGTTTAATAAAAAAGGGTCACAATATTTGTTCTATTTTGTTAATTGTTAATTTTTGGGATGTTCACTGTTTAATTGTCGAAACTAGAGTGATTTTTAGGCAAAAAAAGTTTTATCTTAAAGCAATGAATATGAGAAAGATCCAGAATAAAAAGTGATGAGAATATGTACATAGTAAGGAAAAGAACCGTTAATATATATAAAAGGGTGTTCTGAAGAGTGATGTTAACGTTGAACAGGTAGTGTGTTGGTTTATTAGACATGAGGCATCGTATCCAACACCAGTACAGGCATCTCCAGAAAAACGAAATACGAAAAATATTTCTCAAAAATAAGTCGTTCGAAAGCGACATTAAATTGTAGGTCCCGCAACTCATGTATAAAATTAACACACACAGCATGAGCGGTGTGAGAAGCTAGGTCGTAATCTTGACTGAAGGATTGTAATGACCAATTATGTATGTATGCTATGCAACATTATTAAAAGAGGGCTTGAGATTGTAAGTTATTGGTACATGACTGTGAGTCTATTGATAAACTCAAGCAAGACCACAATAGTACCGTTTAGAAGAAAAAGAAAATGGAATGGAAAATGGAAGAATATTCGACTCTTGGGTGAAATAATACCCCGGTAAATGAAGATCAAATATCGTGTCATAAAACCGGATAATAACCTAATGTTGAGGGCTTTTATATGCAGAACATCTCAGTAAAGGACAGTCATGCCATAACGCTTTACAGAGTTATGCACCGGATGTATAGTATGGTCAGACTAAGAGTGACCTATGGGCCAATTGTTTTGGTAGATAGAAGAAATATGAAAACAGTCAAATAAAGTTGACAAGGTACAAGCATGTGTTGGCATAGACAGGACGAATGGGTACGAATACCACAATTGCGCTAAATGTTTGCACATGGCTTAAAGCTTTGAAGACAATGTCTCATTTGACAAGTACACGTCCTCTAACCTAAACTAAAGCGAGACTATTTTGTGGTATACAGACAGTTCATGAACGTGTCTTGAAACCGGAGGAGGAGTTTTTGGTCTCAGGATAAAATATTTGGAATCCTTGAAAAATCACGTACAGGAAATACTGCACAAAACACAAATTAAAACATACGGTTTTCTTTTTGGACAGTTTAGCATATTGCTTTTATGCTGTAGTGCCATGCGGCTAGATCAGACAAGAAAAATTTAAATTAATTTTAAAATTTTAACAGTTTTTTTCTGCTCATAAGTTAAGTTAGGTTAGAGGACGTGTACTTGTCAATTAAGACAAGTACAGTACCCGTTGTACAACGCCCTAGTTTCTCACACCACTTATGTTGTGTGTGTTAATTTTATACATGAGTGGTGGGACCTACAAGTCGACTCCGAACGAGAGAATTTTGAGAAACTTTTTCATGGCAATTTTATTTACTCTCAGAGTTTTTGCCAGAAATCTGCTGAGAGGAAGTGGCCGAAGAAATACTGTTTGTATTTTGTCTTGATGTCTGGTCTGGGACTCGAACCCCGGCTTTACGTCTAATAGGCCAACGCACTACCTACTAGACTACAGCGACTTCAAAAGTTGTAATTAATTCCTTTATTGTTTGCACAATTCTTTGTGCCACTGTCCACAACCTGATGTAAACAACAACAATTGCATTGTTTGTTATTCCTTTTTGCACTCTTTTATGTAAACAATAACAACTACTAGTCAATTTGTTCGATGGATCTTTATAACGGAGATTTGCAAACCAAGATTACTTTCTTCAAACACCGCTTCTTCACCAAGACTGATTAAATTTTTACTGACTCCGTTTCTTAGTTTGGATGGATGCTTTTATAGTATTGTTGTTGTATTGTTGTTTACTTATTACCATTTTTTTGAGAAACTAGGCCGTAATCCTGACTGAAGGGTTGTAATGGCCAATTATGTATGTATGTATGTATTACCATTTTTTTATACTGATGTTTTGTTGGTATATTTTTGTATTATGTAAACAGGTTAATTATTTTTGTTCTTGTAGCTTTCGTTTAGAATTTAAACGATGTGAAAGCAAAACACCATTTCTATTTTTCTAACAATATAGTGAAACTACCATCTCTTTTGATAAATTTTGGCATTGCCTGATGTCACGATACCCTTTTTTGATGAAAGAATTTAGTATTAAGATTCAAAAATCAAAAAATCAGCCGTTGAGTCTGATTCAAAAAATGTTGATAAAAACACGCTCACATGTCAAAAATTTTGATAATAAAATTTAATAAAGCTTTATTCGTTTGTTACTCTTTACATAGAGAAATTACAAAATGTACCGTTAAGTTTCAATTGGCCTCCAAATAATCCATCCGGGAAGCCCTCTTGCTTTTCAGAGATGATGGTATTAACAACGAACACTATATGATTTCCTCACAATTGAGCCCAATACTACAAATCAATTATTTTTACAAACGACGTTATTTCTAGGCAACAGCAGTCATCAGCAGACCTATCGTCCTAGGAACTGCTAGAGAAGTCCAAATGAGTGTTTATCGGAAAAACTTGATTAATCAAGAAAAAATATGGGTTTGGTTGACCTGGTAAAAGTCTGCTTAAATTTAAATATTCTGTTTAAAAGCGAAATATAATGCTTCAGTTATTGGGGGCCCTTGCTTTTAATACTTTAAAGGATTTATAATTTAAAATTCAACACTTTAGGTCTTATTTATTTACTGATATGTTGTATTAAATGTTGCAAATAACTTACAATAATCCTAAAATACCATGTCATACACATACTCGGAGGGCATTCTCTCTAGACAATGATAGATGATGGCAGAACCATTATCCTAGAACTTGCTACAGCAGACCCATCACCTGCTTAAATGGAACAACAATAGATTAACGAAACGGAAACAAGACAGAATAACAATCAACTGGAAATTATGGCAACAACAGCAACTAAACCGAATAAGATGGAAAATACTTTCTGGAAGCCATATGTTCCCAAGAGGTGTAATAGAAAAAATCAAACAATATCAACAAATACAACAACATGAACATTCTCGTTAGCGCAACAATAGAACAGACAGGATAATACAGTGTTCAGATATGCACCTTTATTGCGTAAATCGCAATAAACGCCATTATTGAGCTCAATATCTCATATAAAGTTTCAATTAGTAATTGCGCAATAAATACGCAAATTTTTATAATATTAAGTAAAACGTAAAATGCAGCACTGTCATAAGTATGTTTAGTGAGAGAGATACAACTTATGCAAACAAATTTTGTTGATATTTGAAAATACTAATTAAAAAACCAAGATCTCAAGTAAAGAATGTTGAGTTCATTAAGAAATGCGAGTAGGCTACCAGCAATAAAATTTGTATAAAGATATTAAACAAGTAGGTGATATTTAATATTTAACAAAACCAATTGTGTCTGAATTGGATATACTACAGGGCCCTTAAAGTTCCCAATTATGCTTTAAAATAGTTTCATGACGTTTAACAAATATTTCCTTTATTGTTTCCTTTGACAGTTTAGTAAAATAACATAATTTTCACACAACCCGAGACAAAGACATAAAACACATTTTGTTTATTTTGTTGTTTTTATCTTTCAACGATAACTTATTAATATTTTAAGTCGACTGATATGAAAACAAGGACGAATTGTTGAACTAATTTTTCAGTTGATAATATTGTCACAGTAAGTTAAATCACAATAAAAAAATCAAAAGTTATCAATAAGGAGGCGCTCACAGCATGATTTGGACATAACTGCATCCATTATATGGCAAGATATAGGAAAGATTTTAAATACTGAAGAGTGATAAGTTGCTGGTGGTTCTATAATTGATGCACTACACAAACTGACAACTTTACCCTTACTTTTCTAAGACGAAGCTTATTTGTTTTTAAATGGGTACGTAAATAAATGTAGCCATTGGAAAGTCCATGATAAATTGACATGAAGTCTTTACATTCCTCTAATACAATTACAAGTTTTAGTACGAGCTGAGTAGCATAGGCATTATGCTCGGTGTAGTGTCTCTGGTGGGAATCAAATACACAACCCTCATGCTTAGAGTATATTTCACAGATGCCATCATAAGAAATCAATTATTCGAATTCAAGGGGAAATATTGATGTAAAATTTCATGATGAACAAAAAATAGAAGAATTTTATAAAAAATCTATAGTAAAAGTTAATAAGTATGTGCAGAAAAAAATATGAAATCGCCGTAGTGTAGTAGGTAGTGTATTGGCCTATTAGACGTAAAGCCGGGGTTAGAGTCCCAGACCAGACATCAAGACAAAATACAAAAGTATTTCTTCTGCCATTTCCTCTCAGCAGATTTCTGGCAAAAACTCTGAGAGTCGTTTGGAGTCGACTTTAAACTGTAAGTCCCGCCATAAAATTAACACACACAACATAAGTGGTGTGAGAAACTAGGAAGTTGTACAATGGGTCAATTCAACCTCCGGGTATTGTATTTTCTTTAACGTAACCTAACCTAAAACTGAACACAAATTTATTTTTGTTTGCAATCTAAGCTCATTTGTCAACGTATTTATAAGGGAAAAACGTAACAATATATAGAGTAACAAATGAATAAAGCTTCCAAATTATACGTACATAAATACATAATTCATTATTACAACCTTTCACTTAGAATTACGACCTAGCTTCTCACACCAGTTATGTTGTGTGTCTTAATTTCATACAGGAGTGGCGTGACCTACTGTTTACAGTCTACTCCGGGCGACAGATTAAACTTTTCTTGACAATTTTATTTGCTCTCAGAGTTTTTGGCAGAAATCTGTTGAAAGGCAGTTGGTAGAAGAAATATTTTTTATATTTCGTTTTGTTGAAGTTGTCTGACCTGGGGTTTGAACCATGTCCACATGTCTAATAAGTCACCACATTATCTACTTGTCTACGGCGACTTCAAAAATCCAAATCATTGAATTTTATCATCAAAAATCGTGATATATGAGGAAAAAGTTCTCATCAAAAATTACTTTCAGCAATGAAGTTTTCTTTTGGTTCGATGGGTTCATCAACAAATAGAAACGTGGTAATTTGGAAAGAGATTAAACATGAATAGTTTTGTAGGAATGCTTGATAGACTAGGGTATTATCAGAAACGCCCAAGTACTCCGAGGTTATTTTTTGCGTACCTGTTTCTAAAGCAACGCATTCGCTTTCGTTGTTGCATGTAAGAAGGACTATCACTTGGGTTATTAATAAAGGACGGAGAGGTGTGTACCTATGCTTTAAACATATAGCTGGTGGAATAGCAACAGAATACATAAAAGAGTAGGTAGCACACATTTTAATATAAAATTTAATAAAGCGCTGCAGCTAAATATTTTCTTTAAGTTTTGATGAATGGATACAAAAAAAAATGTTTCTTTTTAAATCATGCACTAAAAGTGAGACACAATAAAACATCAAAAAGAAATTGTGTTGGTCTAATTAAAATAAACCAGAGAAACAAAATTAGAAACGTTAGAAGGCACAACGTTAAAAAAGAAAGAAACGTAAAAAAACAAATTCACTAGACAAACTAAAGCTATATGAAAAGGGAAAGGAGACGTTCAAGTGATGGAAACAAAAGCTAAATAATAAAGGTGAAACAAACATCCAAGAATGCCATTTATTAACATCAATTACTGACGACAACTGTCTGGTGTATTGTAGGAGAACAAAGACAAAATTAAATAATAAGAGGAATATAAAATAGGCCAGAAATGATATTTACGTAAAGGGAGTATCTTGTTTAAAAAGAACAGACGTTCTTCTACTACGTAATACTGTATGTACCTATACAAAATACACCTCTACTTCGTTTATATTTCACTTGGCTACTCTGTACACATTATAAAAAATCCTTACGAATTTAATAAAGTGAGAGTAAAGCCTCGATTAGCCAAACGTTGACGGAACGCAACGGAACGTACGTTTGTTTTTAGCATGTGGAGAGCAATGTAAATGCTTAACGAAATTATATTACGGTTCGGTAATCGCTCTCTTTGCTTTTCGTATTCTAAAACCGATCATACGTTCCGTGTACGTTTGGCTAACCGGGGCTTTAGAAACTGTTGAAAATAAGGTTTTATTACCTTTGACGTAAATCGAAGCTTACTTGCAATATAATGTTTAAAAACTGAGTTCATTTAAATTCATTAAAGTATTGTGTATGTTAAGTTAAGGTAGGTCGTAATCCTGACTAAAGGGTTGTAATGACCAATTATGTTATGTATGTATGTATGTTAAGTTAAGTGAAAATAAGATATATTTTATCTAAAAAATGTGCGCCCCAATTATAAAAAAAGGTTCGTGACATATGATTAAAATTCTCACTTTGTTATTTCACAATGCTTAAACCCACTGACGCGGCTATTCTCTGACCCAATGGCTTATTTGCAAAATTTGGTTGAAAGGACAAGAGAAGCAGTATAAAAATTGTCAATGCGTCATAAAGGTTGTGATTAATGACACGGTGGTAGCTTTAAGCAGCACTTAAAAATGTGAAAATTACAACGTTATAGTCCATAAAACAAAATGTTATGCGATGATTACGAACTTCGACGTGTCATTTAACGTGATTAAGTAGTGGAGGAAGAACAATAAAGACTTCAATCCAAAGAATTTGCGTGAAATAGTTCAGTATGCCCTCGGCAGTACAATATTGTGGGCACCAGACGTGGTCGGCACCAGATGTGAACTTTTCGCCAAAAGTCCTGTGTTCTTTATAATAGATTTTATGCGATTATGCATACTCGCCACGAGATTTTTAGAGATTTGATGTGAAACTTTAGACTATTCCATTGAAAAGTTCTAGATGTGTGACTTGGGTTTTGAATCATGGTCTAATAAGCCAACATACTACCTAATAGACTATGGCGACTGCAGCGGAGGGCTTTACCAACAATACGTTTTCCACCAGACAAAAAACGATTAACTTTTGTTTCCACGGAACATTTCACTCGTTTCATTATACAATTTATTGTAAATCGTTGGCATCATACTCGATACTTTTTATTAAATTGCTTAAATAAAGATTAACAATATTTCGAAAAGTTAATGATCCTTCATTATCATTAAAATTCTATTTTATTAAAATTCTATTTAATTTGATATTTTATAAAATAAGAACGACATACAATATTTAAATAAGATTAAATCTTAAACTAGAACTAAGTACTTTCACACATTTAATTATATTACTTCCCACCTGCCAATAAAGTAACTGAATTTAAAGGTATTAAGAAGAGCCACTTATTATTCTACGCAGATTGTTAATGTGTAGCTTATTGCAGATGTGTTTAACTCAATGATAAAAGAACATACATACATGCATGCATATGTACATAACTGGTCTTACAATCTTTCAGTCAGGATTATGATCTAGCTCTCACACCACTTATGTTGTGTGTATCCTGAACCAAAACCGAACTGACAGTTGCTGTTTTGGCAGCAAATCAACTGCTCTTGGAATATTTTCTCATACATATGTACATACATATATACATACATATTTGACCACTGCAATTGTGTGTGTTAATTTATACCTGAAAAGCGGAGCTACAGTTTAATCCAAATGATATTTGAGAAACTTTTCCAGCTGTCTACTGAAAGTTGGTCGCCGAACGAAAATATATTTTACTTTTAATTTTCTCAAGTGACAGAGCTGGGATTCCAACTCTCGAGATTTTATTTAGTTAGTCATCCCACTGCTTGGTTCCCGCAGCGCAAACTTATATTTAGAAAATTTATTGCCAACAATAGAACAGACAGAAGATATATTGTTTCCCTCCGCAAACTGCCTGCTTTGACTAATAGGAAAAAAATTGGGTCATGTTGTATGTACGAGAACTAATTATTAAACTTCCAGAAGTTGAGTTTGTAGGAGCTTCCTTTGTATCTATCTGATGGTGTTAACCAGACGTCTAATAACTGCAACCTGTTTCGACGAAATGATAGAATAGAAATGCGATTCCGAGACGCCAACCTATCCTGGATCAATGAGGAGACCTGCTCCGCGGGTAGGCTCACTTGGCCCTCAATGGATAGAAGGCGCACCAACTAATTTTTTGGACTTGGTCGTAACATCATCTCGATCACAGTGGCCATTCTTAAAGGTCATTGTGTTATGGGTAGACACGTGGAAAGAATGCGGCTTCCATTTAACGACTTCTGCCGTGGGTTCAGATCCGCTGAGAAAGAGAAGACTGTGATCCACTTTCTTCGTCAATGCTCTTCTCTTGCGAGGTGTAGATATATGTAGGTTATTTGGCTGTCCAACCCTTGTCAGCTTGACGGAGCTATCGTCAAGGATATAGCCTCGTTTATAAAACTTTCGGGCTGGTTTTCCAGCGTGGAGCCCTTGCGCTAATCAACTTCTCCCTCTTTGGTTCGGAGGAACTTGGTCAGCCTGTGTTCACCTGTGGCGTAACAACGGGACACTATGCGTGCTCAAGTGAGCTTTTTGTTATAAGAACTAACACACTAACCTAACCTAACCTAACTGTTTCCAAACCTAACTGTAAACAAAAGTAGAAAATGAGCATTTACTGTTGTTAGTGTAGCAAATGTAAACAATGAAACGATTACATTTACACTGAAAAGAATTGAGAATGTTTCTTAACCCTTTGAGACATTTGTCCAACAAATTGGACGTTTAAATTTTTTCTTCGATGTAATTTAGCGCTGACTGTAATAAACAGATTTGAGTGTTTACTACCGTTTCGCGCCTTAAATTTAACTCTATTAATATGACCACATTCGGAGATTGACCGTAGGTCGGATGTGAGACTGTCATTCAAACTAAGCCTCTTAGCCTCAATCGCCAAATGCTAATAATATGAATAGCAAATATTGCTAACATCTAAGAAGAGAGTATATAGGGTTAGAAGTTAGAGAAAGAAAAACCCAAGTTTAACCTGATCTCGTCTGATGACATCCCATCTTTGACTGTGCTTCGAGAGAAGCACAATATTGTTTCTCACTAAATTAGCGTATCTATCTTTCTGAGAACATCGCCAACAGGTCACCAGTGGAACAGGCCATACATAAATTGTACTGCCTGTCGCTGATCAGGTTATTTGACTCTAGATATTTCGCAACATGATGGTCTATCATGCTTTCCATAAGTTTTGAAAGTGTAGAAAATATTGCTAAATGTTTTTGGTAATTGGCGCTATACGGCACGATACGAGACAATGAAAAAGTAGGCTAATGGAAGAGCGAGCGTCGAAGGACACTGCTTCAGAAACAGTGCAGGAATTCCATCCATCACAGAAAATGTTGAGATCCGTAAGAATTCTTATAACTACGCGAGCAGGAAAGAATATACTAGGCATAGTTACTGATACCCTTTCGAGTTCGATCTTGTGAATGGAAATTGACAACAGATTACAGAACAAAATGATGGACATTTGATGGGAAGGATGTCATTTTAGCTGTGCTTTTCAAAGGTTTATAAATTCATATGAAAATTAAAGAATTTTGTTTACTAAACCTTATATGACGTTAATATTAATATGGGAATACCTAATGAGGAGTGATTTTATTTAAAGAGACAAATTCCCTTGATTAAATTAATTTTTTAAAGTCGAGAAGAGATTGTTTGTTTATATTTTTGGTAGAGTTCGACGGTATATTTAAATGAAAATCGAATCAAAATTTAAAATTATTGAGTAATTTGTAAACTAGAGAATAAATAATTAGAGTATCCTTAAGGAAACTATATTTCACCGTGATGTTTGTTCTGACTTTGCTCGGCATCAAAAGCATTTGAAAGTTTTAATTTGATTCCATTGTAAAATCCCTTAAAGTCTTACATAAATATATGTCTAGATGTACAATATTGTATGTATGAATGTGTTTATAGGTAACAGTTAATCTGTTTTTTGCGGTTTGCCACACTTTGCCACGCTTCACTTGATAAGTTCAATTTGATGTGAAAAGTTTTGTTTACATGGTTTTTGGTCGTTGTATAAATAAATATACAAACTTATGCCAATGCATAATACAAATACAAACACAAATACCAAACATTCATACACATTTATTTTGGAATAGTTTTCAATTTTTATAATGTATACATATGAAGAATGTATACATACCATATATGTATATACAGATTATGTGCAGATATCTGCAATAAATATGAAAGAACACACCACTGTTCTAGATAAAATATTTTAATACATATACACCATATAGACACAAAAACTAATTAAAAGTTATTCTTTTCTTTTCTCGTTGTGAAAAATAATTTAAGTTCACTACAACTCTTCAACGTATCCATAAGTTGTATACATTCTGTGGATTCCCAGCAGTCTGTCATTGGCATTTAATCGGAAGTGACTGGTAAACCTATAACATTTTGTAAAACTTTTAAAAAGCTGTTCCTTCTTTTGCCGGTGAACGTTCAAATTATTCCGATTCTAAGCCTAGCTATTTAGACATTTCAAATACTACCATCAAAGTTGTTTAAATTTGTTGTTAAATTTGAAAGCGCATGTAAATTATAAACAAAAACGTGAAATTGACACATTTTCCGATGAACAATCAGTATCCATCAAAAATACTGAAAATTTTTGAACTAAAAGTTCATTTGAAAAAACGTATACGAAATGAAAAATATAACTCGACTGTTAGACTTTTTAATGATAACTAAGGTAATTTTTGTCCGATTTGATCAAACGAAGTGTCACTCTCTTCACAAGATAATAGATAATATCTTTATAGATAAAGTCTTTCAGACTGTCATCACTTATTTTATATTTTTTAATTAACTTTTGCAATTAAGAATGGACAAACTTGAAAAAATATGAACAAAATTCGCATATGTCAAATGTACCTTATCACACCTCATAGAATTTTAAGCCGAATAATATATATACATATGTATGTACACCATTTTAAAGGCTCATCCCTCTCCTTTCAAATAAGGATTAATTTTGTACATTGGTTTCGAAATTTTTGTGTAATCAATAAATTTATGCGTAAAGTCCTCAAAAACGGTTTTTTGGCAAATAAAACAAGTTTAGAGGGTTCAAGAATTATAAAAAAAATATTTTTAGTTCTACTCGACAAAAGTAATAACTAAATACACTATATTATTAGCTGGGTCTATTTCATTTTTTATTTTTATTTTGTCGCATAGTGTTATTTGAACCAACTGACAAAACTATTCACTCGCATAATGCTCATATTTAATACATGTATTATGTATATTTAAAATTCATAACAACAAGTATGTGACGTATGCGTAATATTTAATTCCATTCTTTGCAAACGACAAAATCAAATATTTTTTATTTTTTGCGTACTTTCCAGTAATTCTTTCAGTTAATGTCATATGGTGCGTATAAGTAATATGTTTTAAATTAAATTAAATACAAAGTATGCGGTTAATATGGAATTAAACATTTGCAAGCTAATATGACATTTTTATTGGGTTAATGTTTTGCAGAATAACTTACTTATTAATTATTTATCTTTCATATGGGAAATATGAGTACACAGTTAAAAACAGGATTTCAGTGAGGAATTGTGTTTGCTTTAAAAGCGTTTAATGGCGTATTTCTAAATATGTATCTGTTGCAGAAAATTTAGTCCAGTCAAATAAAGTAAAGCACAACATAAATGAGTTTAATTTTCCGTTCGTATTTTTTTTAGTACATTTCAATTTTTATTGCATTTCTGGCAATCATACAGAACTTGAATGTATTGCGATATTTATGAAACGAGAACAAAGGCCTGTAAAACCCACACTTTATAATATTCAATAATCCATTTGGAAGAAGTTTGGAAGGTTCAAGAAATTAAAAAAAAAATATTTTTGAGTTCTACTCAACAAAACTCACAACTTACACTTTGTCATTAGCTGATTGTATATGATTTTTTTATTTTGTCGTATAGTGTAATCGTTAATCACGAGTAGGTTACAAAATTTTTTGGTGAAACTTAATTAATTTAAAATTTTCTAAATATTGTGTGCAACATTCTCATTCGATCGGATGATTAACATAAATTGCACTCTACAATGCTAGTGTAGAACTAGTTTTGATAAATTAGAAAAAAAAAACAAATAAAACACAGCTGAAGTGTAACCGAAGGAGGAGGAAAACAGATGTTGGTAACAGAAATAAAGAAATTAAATGAGGTTGAATAAGTTTTTACAACAATTCGCAAATTGCGTAAAAATTCGTTTTAGAGGGTTAAACTACAACAAGAAACTCCCAACCAAAGCCAAAGCAACCAAATACCATGTGTTTTTTTTTTTTTTTTTTTGATTAATTTTTTTTTTTGAATAAATTCCATTATCACGGATGAGCCAAGATATGCGTAAACCCTATTTTAAGCTTCAGCCATATAACACGGTCGCCGTAGTCTAGTAGGTAGTGTGTTGGCTTATTAGACGTAAAGCCAGGGTTCGAGCCCCTGGCCAGACATCAAAACAAAATACAAAAAAGTGTTTCTTCGGCGACTTTCTCTCAGCAGATTTCTGGCAAAAACTCTGAGAGTAAATAAAATTGCCATGAAATGTTTCTCAAAAATCCGTCGTTCGGAGGCGACTATAATTGTAGGTCCCACCATTCATATATAAAATTAACACACACAACATGAGTGGTGTGAGAAACTAGGCCGTAATCCTGACTGAAGGGTTGACCAATCATGTATGTATGTGCATATAACACGGTGTATTCTCGCTGGTTGATTAATACTCGTTTGGGATTGTAAGTCTGCATTTGGTATGTATTGATCGGTTTACTTGATCGGTTTCATAGATCGGTTTACCTATTTAAGCGCTTCAAACAATAGTTTGCATAAGAGTGCTGCAAAATTTGGGTTTTTTTTCGTTCCAGCAAAGCAACAATCTCAAATTCAACGATCTCATAAAGAAGAAATCAAATTAAAATTACACTTCAATCGCCCGATATTAACCCTATTTGTGGACCATCGCGACATTAGGGGCAAAGAAGACTTAAAAGTGGTTTCTCTAGTGTGGAGTGAGACAAAATATTACCAAGCGTTACCATGACAGTTACCATGGAGTCATCGGTGCAAAAGCATCTCTAAACGGCCACTAAAAACAAAGACTTTCCAACTAAGCTTTATAAATATTAAAATACACTGTTTACTTAGCAATAATAATAATAAATAAAATAATATTTTCCACTTTTTTTTGTTTCGAAATAAAATTTACTTAAAACAAAAATCAGTATTAGTCTGATCATTATGCGATGAATGTCCATTTCTAATCGGCACGATGTTAAGCTCTATCCCTGCACAAATTTTATTAACTGACTGTACTCCAAACAAAAGTGAAAATTAACAAAACGAGTTCTCCGTCGTGTGTGTACATAGGGGACATTTTACGCTACACTACGCTGTTTGTTTAAATTGCAAAAACTGATGCCATTTTATCTTTATAAACTCATACAACACAGTTGTTGAGTGAATATGACGGTATGTTTTTTTTTTTGTTGTTGTTGTTAAATTGGTTACCAAAAGCTAAACAGTTATTGTCTTCACCTGTCACCAGAGGCAAATAAGAGAAACAAAAGTATTTTAAAGGTGATTTATAAACGTTTGGGTTTTGAAATTGATCAGAAGAGAAACGTAGAAAATTTACAAAAGTAAATGACATATTTATGTGTGAATGCCCTTTGCTTATGAAAGTTTATTTCATGAAAATGATATCTGCAATTACAGCGATTGTAGTCCGTCAGTGATCTATGCGGCATTTGAAGCCGCATGTCAATCAAATTCAATACCTCGAATTTGGTCAAAAGAAAACAGGTAATTAACGAACTGTGCCAAGTCAAATTAATTCAATTTAGGCAATAAAGCCAATAAGGTCATCAAACTGAATCTTGCATCTATCTGAGTTTGTTGACAGACCTTGAAATGCCTTTGGCTGCTCTTAAAATTCTGTTAAATGGACAACAATTTAATTTTGAAAGCCGCCGTCTAATAGGCAGTATGTTGGCTTATTGGACGTGAGGCCACGGTTCAAACCCCGGGTCAGACATTTCTGCCAAAAAATGTGTGAGTAAATAAATTGCCATGAAAATTTTCTTAAAAATCTGTCGTTCGGAGTCAACTTTAAACTGTAGGTCCCTCCACTCATGTATAAAATTAACACACACAACATAAGTGGTGTGAGAAACTAGGTCGTAATCCTGACTGAAAAGTTGTAATGACCTATTATGTATGTATTTTTTTTCATTTTTTAGTCTACTCATGGAGAAATTACGAACATTTTTTCCAATGCCTGAAACAACTGGTATCAAAAACATCACCCTTTATAACCAGCAAAAAGCATAAAAATTTTCCCATTTTGTAGGCAAATATAAGAGGAAAAGAGAACGAATAGCGAGCAATTCATAAACAATAAAAGCATGATAAATAAAGTACACACGTACAACTCAAATAGTGGCATCCACAATATATGTGAGAGTGTTTTTTGTTTTATTAAATGAACGTGTAGAACAAATATAATAAATGAAAATAATGAGTATGTTGACTCATAAAACTTAATTAAATATCAGTAAGAAAACTATATACGCACATACCATACATTTTTACATTGTATATATATGTACATGTAAATGCATATGCATGTGTTCAAACGGGTTATAGGGTAGGGTTAGTATGAGGGTAAGAGGGGGTAGGGTATATGTGTCTGTATGTTAATAATAAATGTTAATGTTGTTTTGTATTTTTATGTTGTGTATTTTAAAAACGTTATAAATATGTATTTTATTAAAAATGTTATAAAGTGTATAATTTTGTATTTTGTAACATTACTTTATAATATTCAATTTTTCACTATTTATTATTATACAATTTGTTTTAAGTTTATATTTTTCACAATGTTTATTTATTATTTGGCACAATAATCCAAAACAATTTTGTTCAATGTAATTTGTTTCAAATTTCAAATATAATTTTGTTCACTGTATATCACACGAGTAGGGTTGGTTTTTAGTTGTTCGCTGTTGTTCATCAACTGATCTAAAAGGATATAAACAATCCTTTTGAACCTGTTGAAAAATGTGTATATGTGATGTGTGGTGAATCGAATTGAAGGAATTAAAAAAGTTAAATAAATAAAAACTATAAAAAATTAAGAATTTGTAACAATTTAATTTAAAATTTTAAAAGTTCAACTTTTCATATTGACACTAAGGGACTCTATGTAAAACAAGCAGTATGAACTAAGGAGTCCAATTATTTCGTATCTTTTGAAAGCATGTCAAATGTTAGACATTTTTTTGAATTATTATTTTGTAGATTTTTTTAAAATCATTTCTTTTTATGTAATAATAAAATACAAGAATATATTAACTACTAATACATTCATACATACTTGGTCATTACAATTCTTCAGTTAGGATTACGACCTAACTTTTCACTTATGTTGTGTGCGTTAATTTTAATACATGAGTGGAGCGAAATTGCTGATACACTGACAGGGCATAGATTTGCCCTATTGTAGCAATACTTGCTTAGAGTCGCTGGAGTCTGTGTTAGGCCAAACGAAAAATTGTGGCTTTATTAAAAGAGAGCTGTATTAATTTCTATGGGCCTATGATGACCCAGATGTCATGTCAATCAGTTACATTTCTTACCTGAGATGGGCTGCCGGCACTGTTTGAGCGATAATGTTGTAACTGGGCATATTTGGATTTGAATCATAGACAATAGGATTTAAGGAAAGTTCGTTTTGTTTTTATCAGAGTTGCACTGGAATGCATTCGGAAAGCGGAGAATTGAGGGGGATGTTAGCGGTTGGCGATTGTGGTATAAATTGTAAGTCATTTTACAGTTAAAAAATATTCTTCACTTCTGCTTCTTAATTGACCCATTCTGGCCTGTTTGTCGTCTATACTAGTGTTTAAAAGACATGTTCATTTTTTAATTTTTTTTTTAAATTTTTAAATTTGAAAACGATGGAAATGAACGTTTGGTGTACTTGAAAGAATCTTTTTTGATTTAATTTCTAAATCTTAAATACACGTTATAGGTATTCAGTACACGAATATTGAAACCGTCAGAAATTCCGAACATGTTTCAATACAAAGTGTAAAAAACAAAAATAATCGCAATATAGAAATTATTGGAAACAGCATGTGATTTTTGGATATATTTTTAGCCAAGTAAACATAATGATGATGATGACGGAAACAATGGAAATGACGGTAAGCATGACGTTGTTGTAAAAGTATAAGTCATATTGTAACAACAAAATGGAAAACAAAATAACGTTAAAAATAATGATTTTCAGCAAAAAAACGCTTAATGTAAAGTGTAATAGAAATAAATCACTTACTTTTGCCAGGTCAATCACTTGTTGCCATTTTGAAGGTCACTTCATTTTTTGTTTTTCGTTGAAACTCGCTTTGGTTTTGAACAAAAAAGATAGATTTTGTGAATAAATTTTTTTTTTTATTTTTTTATTTTATTTGCTCGTTATTGTATACCACAAGACAAGGTCTTATAGTCGTAGTGTAGGACTTTGATATTGTTTACACTTACAAAAAAAAACATAAGATATTAATGAATACCACAAATAATTAAATAAATAGTGAGAGGTTTAATTATACAAGGATATTTTCTATAAAATTTTAGAATAGACTTTTTAAACTCAAAGGATCACTTAGTGTATTTTTGATAGTTGATAACGGTCATTTTGTTCAAGCCACATCTGTCAAATTACATACATACAACCCTTTAGTCAGGAACACTTATGTTGTGTGTTATGCTGAGAGAAGGTCGCGAGATGTTTGACCTAGTGTTTTAACCGTTGCGTCATGTCCAATAAGCCAACATAATACCTTCTAAACTACGACTAATTCATGTGTCAAATTAATTATGATTTATTTAATCTGAATGAGCTCTATAGCAATTGGCAATTAAACTTAATTTTCATCCCAAAATCATCTTCAGTGACAAATTTTTGAGTGAATGAGATCAATGAAATCCAAGAGCCTTCAATGAATTCCGTAAAAATCACTGTTTAGTGTGGATTTTGGACTGGCAACGGCATTGAGAATGACGTTGGCTATTCCATCACAGTCAACGGCGAGCATTTTGGGTAAATGATTACAAATTAATTTTGATCTTAATTTGATGATCTGGACACCATGTGAGTTCACACAGCTAATGTCACATTAGATATTTTACGTTTAAAATATGAGTTCGTAGATATCAAATAAAATAAAAATAAATTTGTGTTTAGTTTTAGATAAATTCTTTATAGTTCTCACAATTCTGTGTGCCACTGTTCACAACTTCATGTAAACAGCAATTTTCTTTATTTGTTATTCTTCTTTACACTATTTTGTGTAAACACTAACACTGTGCAGATCTTTATAACGGAGATCTTCAAACCATGATTATTCTATTCACTCGCAACGCATCTTCACACAAGACTGACTGAATTTTTATTGATCCCGTTGCCTGCTTTGAATTGCTTTTATATGCCAACGTAAACAGTCTGATGAATGATCTTGAATTCGAATGTTCGTGGCTTGACCTCCTCGAGATCTCCATGTATGTAAACATCGTTGTTCATTGTTGTTTGTGTATTTTGTTTACATTGTATGTTGTGACATTTTTGTTTACTTGTTTATCCCTTTTTTTTTACTGATGTTGTAGGTACATTTTTGTTTACTTGTTTATCATGTAAACAAGTTCATTACTTTTGTTTTTGTAGCTTTTGTTTATCATTCTAAAGTTAAACGACCTTTTAGTAACAATATAATGCACGAGTGACTTCACGTCGTGGTGATGTGATGTGAAGTAATAATCGAGATCGTGCTATTTGACTCCGTTAGTCTTTTTCTTGTGGGGTTTTCTTTAGTTGCAGAGGTATGCGAATAAGCAATAAACTACAGCGGCTTTCAAACTCAGATTAACACTGATTTATGACTCAAAGTCATGAAAAGTTGCACATTTCTGATGGGCTGCACCGAACGATGTTGTATACCATACTTTATAGCATCAATAGCTCTTTCAAATGAATATAAAATTTCAATGATATCTAATAAAATAATACCCAATATATAATATAGTGTTCAATTCTGCCGTGTGTTGAATCACAGATATACAAGTTCGATGCCAGAACTTTTTTGAAGGATGCTATATTCCAAAAATAATGGCATCTACAGATCTTTAAAACGCATAAAAAATTTCTCATACACACTTTGTTTTATTTAAATATAAATATAAGAAGAGTTTTTAAGACACCCTATATATACATAGATGTGATAAGAATTATTTAATCTTTTTCTTCTTTAAGCAGCTGCTTAAGTTCTACAAAGCAACTACTCGTTTTAAGCCACAAGTAGTTCTGATTAATTTTAATCTGTATGATAGAAAAACAATTCCGTTAAATTAGTTTTAGGCAAACTTTTAATCGACTTGTGGTTGCTGTCATCTTTTTGTATATTTTTTTTAAGTTCAGGCAGCTTTTAATTACTAATACATGTTGCACAATTGTTATGGATGGCACTCTTTGGCCAAATATATTTCAAATTTGTTCATAGATTTTGAAAATATGAATTTAGAATTGGTGTTGCTGCATGTGATGTTGTGACATTGTGAGATAGAAGTGTCGTAAAATGTTCAAAACACACCCGAACAATTTATGCAAATACGAATATGCTGACTTAACTACGTAAACTTTTTCGTTTGTTTACAGAGCTTAAAGCATGAGGTTAAAGTGTTATGGCACTTTTAACTTTAAAATATTCATCATTAAAGAAATGCGAAATTATTATATGCTTTAAATTTCGTTGAAAAGAAGTTCAAACTTTTTAATTGCATTTTTATGCACTTTGCTGGTGTTGTTAAAGTTCTGTTACTCATTTCTTATACACTATAGTTTAGCTAACCAAAAAGATGACGGATATCGTTGGAAATTGTATTGGCCAGTGCCTGTACGTAACTCGCAATATCCAACATGTTACATATTATAGTAGTTCAGTTATCTTAGATTTGATCCACATTTATTATAGGGAAGCTCAATCTTGTTGGCAGGAAGAGAGTATCTGCAATATTGATAAACTCTGCTGAGCATGTATGAATTTGTTGGTCAGAGTAGGAGCTGCACACTAAAGCACGAATACCTATGTTGGAAATCAGCACGGAAGTTGGATAAACCAAGCAATATCTCTGATATCAATGTATGATAACTCCTTTAAACTGAAAAGGAATCGAGGGCCATAAGATTGACAAAGAAAGTGGATAACAGTCTCCTCCTCGAGATGACATTGTGATCATGTTTGAGCAGTTGCTTGGTATTATGGGCCAAGTGAGTCTGGCAGTGCAGAAGGAGTCCTCATTAACCCAGGAGCTTTTGCCAGAAGACTGATAAGAGAATGTCGCCAAAGAAATATTTTTTTCGTCCGAGATGTCTGAGCTGTGGTTTGAACCACTATATACTAATGGCAGTGTATGACCATTTGGAAGACAACATTCGCCGTATTATTGCCGATATACGGCCACAAATGTTGGAAAAAGTCATCGAAAATTGGACGTCCAGATTGGACTACATCCGCGCCAGCCGTGGCGGTCATATGCCAGAAATCATATTTAAAATGTAATGCCACAAGATTATCTTTCGGATAAATAAAATTCATTTCAATCGAATAATCCATCGTTGTTTTATTGCAACTTAAAGTTCTATACCTCTATAAAAAACACCCTTTATTTATGGCATGGGACGTCAAAGTTTACATGTATGCATATGTTTCGGTGTATGAGCATGAGATATTCGTAGGAGTAGCCATATAGTCGACATGGTGGTTGGATTTTGTGTTTTTTCTGTGACTGATTTGTTTTGGTAATCATTATCTCCCTTAAATGTTGCGATCATGAAACTGGATTATATATTGAAGATGCTTAGGCTTTACATAAATACATACATAAATAATTGGTTATTACAACCCTTCAGTCAGGATTACGATCTAGCTTCTCACACCACTTATGTATGTTGTGTGTGTTAATTTTATACATGAGCGGCGGGACCTACAGTTTAAAGTCAGATACGAACGACAGATTTTTGAGAAACTTTTCATGGCAATTTTTATTTACTCTCAGAGTTATTACCAGAAGTCTGTTGAGAGGAAGTCGAAGAAGGAAGAATATTTATTCATATTTCGTTTTGACAGAGATTTCTGAGCGGGGATTTGATTTTGGCTCCACATCGTTTAAATTGTAAAAAAATATACCAACCAGCATAAAAAGGGAATAAAGAAGTAAACTGAAATCCAACAACAACACTGCAAGAACAAACGTAAACAAAATACACAAACAACAATAATGAAAACAACACATTTACATTTATAGAGATTTTGAGAAGGCGAAGTCATTAGCTCCAAGAGCATTCATCAGACTGTTTATCCTGCGATATAAAAGGCAAGACAAATCAGACAACGGAGTCAGCAAAAATTCAGCCAGTCGTGTGTGAGTCAGTCGTGGTTTGAAGATCTCCATTATAATGATCTATTGAACAAATTGACTAGTAGTTGTTATTGTCTACGCAAAAGAGTGCAGAGAGGAATGATAAACAAAGCAATTGTTGTCGTTTACATCAAGTTGTGAACAGTGGCAAAACGGAATTGTGCGATCAATAAAGAAATTAATTAAAACTGAACATAAATTTATTCTCAAACGTTTTCAAACGGCAAAAACATAACATACAATACTACATTCGTACAGCGAACATTGAATAACACTGCAAACGTCGTGTAGTTTTAGGAAGAATCTAAGATTCAAAAGACTACGAAAAAAAAAATTTATATTAGAAGTCATGGCGTTATAAGAATACTGATGTTTTCATCAGTGTAGTGTATTCAGCTTAAAACCAATATCCAGTAGTCAATAAAGCAATCTAGATCAGCTATATGTAAGATTTTCGTATGATCATAGCTTCTATATTATAATGATCTTATGGAGCTCACAGTTATTTCCGTGTTTAACCAAATCTCTGCTCTTAACATTTACATTATTATTGCGAAATATTTGATTTAAAATATACAAATTTGCTAATTTACATGCTGTTCTAAAATATACTGAAACTTAACTACCACAACATATTTTGAATACTTAAGAATCTACCATAACAGTGTTGCAATCTTTTTTATCAAAATTATTTTCTTTTTTGTGAAACATTTTCATTTATTTCGTATTGAATAAATTTATTTTATGTGTCTACCTTTACTTTGCAATAAGATTCAGTGAAAGTGTTCAACCTGGGGTTTGAAATGCGTTAAAACTACTGCCTCGCTTCTAATTATCCAAAACGCTACTTACTAGACAAAGACGACACTTACATCCTCGGTTATTATTTCTTTTTCATAGGTTAGGTTTGTTTCAAAATTAGCACACTTCTGAAAACATACATACATACATAATTGGTCATTACAACCCTTCAGTCGGGATTACGACCTAACATTATGTTGTGTGTGTTAATTTTATACATGAGTGACAGGACATACAGTTTAAAGCCGGCTCCGAATATATAATATTTTTTTAATATAATATTTTTTTTTTTTGAGAAATATTTCATAGCAATTTTATTTACTCTTAGAGTTTTTGCCAGAAATCAGCTCAGCTATACACATCGAAAAAATTCGTCAAGAGATATAATAATGATTAGCGCAGCTCTGTTGTACATTAATAATGTTGTTACGAAAATGGAGACGGTGAAACATCGTTTAGCATTGGAATGGTGAACATGTTACGCGCCGGTTGTACCTAAATAATCAATAGACTGAATTTCAATAGAAAACATAGACTTCCAAAACCGAATAAAATATCAGGGTCAAGGGCATGCAGAGATCTCCCCGGCTGCTCAAAACAAAGTGGTTCTCAACCCGTATTTTACGACGCGCAAGCATATAAACACAGCCTCCATGCCACCAAAGAAAATACCCTAGACTGTGTGAATGTAAAAAAAGTACAATAATGTTAAACGCGAAAGTATCCGAAACCAGAGAAAAAAAAACCAGCCGAAGCGATTTAACGGTTAGATGTTATCCCGCCTAGGGTGATAGGCAGTGACAAAGTCACACACCATGACAGACGGACACCCTAATCAAATACTACATATGTCCCTAATATGCCCACGTACCTCTTACTCTACTATGTCCCCAGTATTCCGCCCGTATTAACCAATTAAAGAATCATGTTAATTTCGTTTCATAATAAAAAAAAATTTAGTTTTATTCACAAATGAGGGAGAAGAGAACAAAAATAGGAATATGTATATATATATATATATACATATATTTACAAGAAGGAAAAAAAAGAAATATTCATTTGGTAAATTTTATTAAATATTACATCTAAAAATAATAAATCTAGAAAAAATATAATAAAGGTTAGGTTTATACAAAGAGATATAATATAATATAGTATATATAAACATTAGAATAAGAAATAATGTTGTGTGATGAACTTAGCTGTGCTGCGCTGCGGTCCACCGATCTTCTTTAACCGCCTTAAGTAACACACAAATAAAGAATCACAATGAATAGACCATGTCCTATAATTACAAGTTAGTTCACTTGATTTATAGGTAAGGGTAGTGAATAAATGCAAGCCATAAGGTCCATAAGGTGCTGTTTCCTCCTCCATGTGGAATTTTACAGTTGATGATATGGAGCCAGAACTGCAGCGACAAGGTTAAATAGTCTTTGATTATGTGGAGGATCTGCCAATTATGGCACCAGGTTTTGATTCGCACACCCTGGCTTTGAGATGTAACCAGGCACTAACGCTTACAGCTGAATGGAGTGCCTCGCAAAACGGAATTATAGCTTTTTACCAGTGGATATAAACTTACAATTTTTAACTAAACAATCTTTAAAGAAGTTCAACTTAAATATCTGAGGCTCATTCTAGACCCAATGCATCCCCTGCGTTGACCATTTCTTTGATGGGATTGGCGGAACTCGGTCAGCTATGCGTGCTCAAGTGTGTTCCGAAGTTCTCATGAAGAGATATCATTATTGATACGGCCTAGAAAGCGATAATAGCACTCTACTCAGACAAACCATCACATACCGACTCCATCGGGTTGTGGTGGAGTCAATCTTGATCTTTGGTGTGCAAACGCCAACGCCACTGCCAACTGATAGACAGAGTACGCAGGCAGTCAGCTATTCTGATCACCAGTGCACTTTGTTTCATTCCAACTAAGACAATATTTGCTATACCCAATTGGCTCTACTGTAATCTTCTGTTAAGGCAGAAGGTTGAGTTGATGGCGTTAAGACTCTCTGGACTACAGATATTCTGCTATTCTGGGAAGAAATAGCCATAGCAATAGGGTCGATTATATAATTTCTAACAACTTTCTGAATAGCACATTCGACTTTGAATTTCCAACAACCGACTTCTGGTCTGAGGATCCGCTGGTTCTCAATGGAACCGTTGAAGTTTACATTTTAGTCACCAAGATGAGTTCAGTGGGTGGGTTGTGGTACAAAGTTCTGATATTAAACTTTATTGGATGCGGTCCGACTACTGCAGTCTTTTCAAACAGAGGTCATGGCAATTTTGAAAGCGGCGCAATGCTTGTTGAGTTGAGGCAGGATTTTCGCTGAAAATCTCTTGATCAACTTGGTTTTTGTTCATCTTTATTGAATTGGATTAATTCGTATTTAGTAGACAGAAAACAGTACGTTAAATACAGGAATACGAAATCTAACTTTCTTGATTTGCTGTCAGGCGTACCACAGTGTAGTCATCTTGTGCCGCTTCTATTTACTCTTTTTATAAATGATCTCCCTTCTGTTATAAAAAATTCAAACACATAAATATATGCAGACGATGTTAAAATATTTTTATCATTTAATAACATTGAAGACCAAGTACTTTTACAAGATATTAACTACTTAACCTCTTGGTGTAGTATTAATTTAATGGAGCTGAATGTTAAAAAATGTAAATATATGTGCTTCACTAGATCATCTCCAACCAATGGATTTCACACAATGAATGGTACCGCTCTTGAACTAGTTAATACCTTTAACGATTTAGGGATAGTTTTCGATTGTAAATTGAACTTCAGAAATCATATTACATCAACTGTTAGCAAAGCTACATGTATCCTGGGATTTATCAAACGATGGACTAAAGAGTTTTCTGATCGTTATGTTACTAAGCAATTGTTTGCCACACTGGTTCGCCCAACTCTTGAATATGGATCTGTAATATGGGACCCTCAATATGCTGTACACTCTGACAAAAACAGTTCTTATTATTTTGTTTTCGTGGTTTAGGGAATGGATGGGATAGTAATGAAAGGTTACCACCTTATGAAAAACGCCTAGCACTCATTAAATTACCAACTTTAAAAAGCCGTCATAAAATGCTAAATGCTGTCTTTCTCCAGAAGCTGATTAATGGTGTTATAAACTCTCAATTTCTTCTAGAAAAACTTTCCATAAAAGTACCTGTTCGTCCAACAAGATACCACAATTTCTTAAATATAAAATATTACACAGTTAACTACGCGAACTTCGATCCATTTCGTAGAATCTGTAATGATTTTAACAATCTGTACCTTCATATAGATTTTAACAAAAATTTGGAATCCATTAAAAAGATATAATTTTACAATTAAACTCATTTAATTAATAATTTCAATGTTGTCTCTATTTTAACTAATTTTTTAAATTGACATCATAATAATAATAATTCTGAATTAAAATATAAAATGTAATATTCTGTAAGGATTTTCCATAGACTAGAAATAAATAAATAAAATAAAAATAAAATAAAATCTCTTGCATTTCTGTATTCCAATTCCTTAGTAACCTTGGATATTATATATACTTATTATAGTGAATCTCAATCTTGTTGGCAGTAAGAGGTTACGTGCAATATTGTTAGACTGTGTTGGACACGCATAGATAAGAAAGGACCCGAGTTTATTCAGTTTTTAAATCCCACAGCTATCTATCGCTCAATAACTATTCGTACACGACACTGTTCTTTTGGTAGGCATGCCAAAAGTCTCGGCATTTCGTCAAATGATTTATGCAGGAGCTGTTTGTTTGAGGAGGATGAAGATATTGTCTTTCACTTCTTAAGTCACTTCTTAAGTTACTTTGTGTATATATACGAGTATATGTATATATACAAAGATTATTGAATTAGCAAGATTTTTTTGGTTTTATTTAGAAAATATTTGATCCCCACAATGGACTTAAATGCTGACTTAAATTGCACCTATACCGTAATGAGGTTTGCAACCTTACTTAACGTAAAGCAAATCTTTGATTGTTGTGTTGTGGTAATCATAGATTAATTGAAAACATTGCAAATACATAGGCTATATGGGTAGTGAAGAGTATTATTTGACCAAAATGATTTGTTATAACCCATCCATTAGGATTACGGTATTGAAACAAACAAGAATTAAAACAATGCTTCATTCATTTTCTGTTAATTTCATGTTTCTTTAAATTTATGATAATGAAAAAAGGATTTAAAAACGTAAGAAAAACAAAAAAGAAACATCTTATTACACTATAAAACAGGTCAAGTAAGATTACACAAGCAAAACAAAACAAAACAAAAAAACAAAACAAATAATAAAAACTTGGTAAAACAAATGCCAAAACACCTCTGCGTAATTCTAGGGAGAATCTGGTAGTCCTTTTAAAATTAATTTTTGTTCCTTATTTTTTCTTTCTGCTTTGATGTTGAATTTCCATTTTTTTGTTTTTAGTACTGTTATGGTGTAAAACACATTAATTCTGTCTATATTTTCCTCTGATGGTATGCCACAGTAGTTTTAACTGAAGAAAAGGATGTGAGTCTAATAAACTAATTAAGGGTTCTCAAAATTTTTGGTTCATATTTATTATTCATTCGTTTTAATTGAATTCTATAGTGTACATTCTTTGTGTGCTAACGGTATGTTCATAAACATAAAGATTAGGGGCAGTGTAATATACTCGGCTCCTTACTGTGCTATTCGGAAAATAAGTCATTGCATGGGCAATTAGTGGTTGCCGCAGCGCAGTTGCTCAAGAGAATATGAGCAAGTGGCAAGTACGGTTTTATGATAGCCCAAATGTAATGAAGAACGAAGAGCGAGAACAAAAATTCAGGATTTTCCAAGCAATATTTAGAGTACATTGTATTTCTGAAATCTCTCTTTTAGCTACCAATGTTTGTCCTATTCATAGAAGTTATCTTCTCAGCACTTCATACTGTATTAAGCTTTGGTTTTTAGGGTAAAGCAGTTCAATATCGCAGTTCAAGTCACCATAGTCTAGCAGATAAAGTGTTGGCTTATTAGACACGAACCCGGAATTTGAGCAAAACGAAATATAAAAAAAATTATTCTCTCGGCAACCTCCTCCCTGCAGGTTTCTGGCAAAAACTCTGAAAGTAAATAATAATGAATTTACTCGATTGGTCCTTACAAACAATTAGTCAGAATTACAACCTATTTTCTCACAATACCCATGTTGTCTTGTGTAGTAATTTAATTCACAAATTTCGGGACCGTAACGTCGACTTCGAATGCCAGATTTAAGAGACTTTTCATGGCGATTTTAATTACTTTTGGAGTTTTTTCAGGAATACTTGCTGAAAGAAATATTTTTTCCATATTTCGTTTTGTTCACGTGCCTGTGCTGAGGTTTGAGTCTCGGGCTCGCGTCTGTAAGCCAACCCTTTAATATGTATCTTCCTTTCATTTCATAATTTTTCATTTCATAAGTTTTTTGATTGACACATATTTTTTAAACATATATTGTACCATATATTACCATGTAAAAATGTGACCTGCTGATCCACATATTGGCATTAAAAAGGTTTGTTTCCGTGCTATGGATGTTAATTCCATTTGCAGTGAGACAACATCAATGCTTTTTTAAATCTTTATCCTTAAATGCTCGTTCCTGAGTTGTTGTTTGCAAATCATGTGATAGAAAAATAAAAACGTGTTTCGACCTGTGGCAAAAAGTTGATCAAATAAAAGCATTAAATTGGGTTTACTTACAAAGCATAAATTACAATTACAGAACTAGGGCTGGAAGTAAGGCATAGGAATTCGACTCTTTATAAAATGTAAATCAATGACATTCATATCTTCTGCCAAACCTGCCTTAAGTATTTAAAATTCTTTTATTTACAGCAAATTGTATACCACTGTACTAACCACCCACTTTCTCATAGAGGTTTTAAAAGTTTCTCCTGTATTCCAGTTATTTAAAAATGCACTACATTTACAGGGATTAAGAAAGAAAATGAAATAAATAAATAATGAAGCAAAAAACAAAAAACAAACAAAAAATATTTTCAAATCCATAAAATAAGTTCTGCTTTTGGTTTTCGCAATATGATGGTTTTATTTTAGTACAACACAATCAAAAAAACATTAACAGCGAACATGGGAGTATTTTTCCATACATCAGTAATGGTCACCAATTTGAGTTACATGGTTGGCGTTTAATCAAAAACATGTGGAGAGAGAGAGATGGGAAAAAATTAAAAATAAAAAATGCATCATCGCCAATATTTTCCCCAATACAATGATGATGATGATTTTCTTAAAATTACACACCCCCTATACATTTATTTGTGAAATATTGCAAACATTAAAGACAGTTAAGTTAAGTTTTCCTCACTTTTTTATAATGTTCTTGAATTTTTTTGCCTACGCCTGGTAATTTATGTTTTTGTATTTCTTTTTTATTCTTATTATAGACGTTACTGATGTGCAGCCATTGTATCCTACCCTGCCTTCAAGTGGTCCTGTTATTTATGGCATCTCAATCGCAGTTTCAAGGATGGTATGTGGGAGTTCAGTTGTATAGGCACTTGTAGACTTCAAAAAGCGGGATTGCTCAGATTGGGCGTTAAGAAAAAAACAACAGTAAACTCGTGATACCTTTTACTATAATTAAAATAATTAATTGTCATTATTTTGGTTTTGTTAATCAGACTTTCTAACTTATTGAACACGTGTACTGTTTAATTTTTATTACAAAATTATGGCTTTTGAAACTGAATATTGAGTATCTTGTCAGAAAAGCTAAATATTTAGAAATAAAAAAAAAAAAGATTTCCCTCAAAATATATGTGATTATTTGGGCAATTCACAAAACTTTGTATCGTGTATGTTGCATTGAATACACTTTTTGTTTGTGAATGCTCAATATTATATTGTATCGTGTATTTCGTATTCCAAACGTCAAAAATGATTTGAATTTTAATGCCTTAAATCTTAAAATATAGTTTTTCCCCTAGGGTTGTAATGAAAAGAAAATTATTATAATTTAAGCTCCATATTATCCTTTGCCTTATTGAATTGCTAATTTGCATGGATGAATGAGCAATAAATTAGCACGAGTAGTCAAATGGGTATGTATGTTGCTTTTTTCAACAGACAAATGTCACCCAAATATACAAAAACATATCTGGTTCATATATGTCCATTAACTTTATGTCAACATCACACCCAAATGAAAATTAGAAAAATTTCAAACATGCAAACTAGTAGGTATTCTAGAACATCTAGTTCAGTTGTTTAAAATAAAATTTGTTTCAGTTCGGGGGATGTTTTAATGCTTTTATAAACATTTTAAATGTTTATAGTGTCATACACAGCAATATGTTGCAAAGCTTTCAAGTGAAACAAAACAAATATTGTATTCAAATTGTTTATTTTCTAATTCATACGACTTTGTATCGTGTATGTTGTATTTATTATACATTTCGTTTGTAGATTCTCAATGTTATGTTGTATTGTGTGTTCCAAATGTCAAAAAGTGATAAAAATGAAAACTATTATGGACAAAAGTAAATTAAATAATTATCTGTGCGAACAATTATTATTTCGAAATGTTAATCGTTGACTCAAGTTGCATAGAAAATATTTTGTATATTAATTCTCCTTTTTGATTACTGGCATTTACATAAACTGATAGCACGAAACCAACACTACTTTCAAAAACATATGAAAAAAATGTGTATAAGTGTATTGGGTTTTTATAGGAAAATTGTCAGGAACAAGTATACACTGTCGTATTTTCGTCCAACAATGCACGTCATACCATGATACAAGGCCTTTTGTGAATTGCCCAATTATTTAATGGGCGACGAGACACATGTGTAAAGTCATGTAAGTAATTAGTGTGTTGGCTAATTAGTAAGTCGAAATTTAAAAAAAATATCTTCGGCGACTTCTCCTGAACAGATTGTTGGCAAAAACTCTGAGAATATATAAAGTTGCCATGAAAACCTTTTCAAAAAAATTTAAACCGCTCAGGTATAAAATTAACACACACAACTTGTGTAGTATAAGAAGCTAGATTGTAATCCAGACTAAATGGTGATTTTGTTTTCTTTTTTCTAAATATGTACAGTGGACAGCAAAGGTCTTAGTACTCTAATATATTTTGACAATTTCATGAATTTTAACCAACAGTTTGTATAAAAAATTAAAGTTTTTATATTTATTTGATTAATTTATTTCTGTTTTATTATAAAACAAATTTTTTTTAATATTTTTCATAAAACAAGAGAAAAATAAGAAAAAGTTTCAGATGACTCCATAGGTACGCCCAAGGAGAATCTTGAGTTAATTTAAAATTCAAAGGCCTAATATATGAAAATGTTATGCCTTGTATTTAGTAGAATATCCTTTAAGGTCAAGTACTTCATTTAACCCATTTGGAATTGAATGTGCAAGTATTGTTTAGTGTTTTCTGGTGGCACCATGAGCCACTAAAAGTCGGTTGACTTTTGTTTGAGGTTACGTAACCGTTCTTTCAAATGATCTCCTTAATACTCTCTTGAAGTCATATCGGGACTTTGTGCAAGAGTATTAAGCCGGTGGGGACTTTTTTGTCCAAATATATTGGCGTCCTAAAACTTTTGCTGTCCACTGTATATTGGTAAGTGTGATTTAAATTAAATCCAGGAAAATTGCATTATTTTAATAACTGGTGGGTACACTTAAATAATAGCCGGAAAAACGTTAACAGAATTGTTCATTATTTCTTCCTATAATGCGAGTTGCAGATAAGTAAAGCCATGTAAAGAATTGATGTAAATGCCGTTTTTATTTCTTACAGCTGTTAACTGTTCTGAAAAACAATGACTGGCAAAGTGAAAGCCTATGTATTTTTGAGTTTTATTTGCAATTTATATTTGCTTTCTTTTGTTAAGATATGAGTTAATCTCTGTTTTTTGTTGTTGTTTTTCATTATTTATTTTATTTCGATTTTAAGAACTGCAAACGTACATATATGTTTATCCTCATCATTATTATCATTGTCATAATTTTTCTTTTTCTTATTTTTTTGTCTGTTGCCTGTGTTAGAAAGAGAGAAAATAAATCATTAAGAAGAGAAGGAGAAAAAAATCGAATGTAAATGAGTGTGAATACATCTGTAGACGTATATATACCATATGTAGCAAACACTCTGTTCCTACACATTTTTAAAAAGAACTACAACAGTCGAGGGAAAATAAATTAATTTTCACTCAGGTTCAGTTCTGTTAAGAATTGAATGAAACTCAATTGGAAACGATACAACAAAAATGGTTTCTTTGCCATAATTTACTTGCATCTACTCCGTATTGAACTAGGAAAATATGTGGTGGGAAGAAAGAAAGAGGAAGTAGTGTTTGTGGACATTTTTATTATTTTTATATGAAAATTAACAGGAACGACCTCTGCAGGAACAGAGTTCTAAATACATACTTTGACTAAAGAACGAAATCTGTCTGCAGTGTGCAATCTACTGGCCAAGCAAACAGAAACGAATGTGCTTGGAGAGAATGACGACAGTTACTTAAGAGTATATGTGATTTTAGGCAACAAGTTCTTTTATTTTGTTAGAGTGAAACAAAAGCCACATTGTGTGTTCCAACAATTCAATTCAATATTCTATCGCCACTAATTAGCACCTTCGCACTCTCGAGAAGTATCAAAATAGTCTTCGATCCACACGTGGGACTTGTATTTCATTTTCGATATACATATGTAAGTGACATAAGTAATATGGATGATGATCAGATGGCATGGCATTTCTGCCACGGTGTTAAAAAACCGAGACGCTTGAATGCTTCTTATACATGTTCCAGCGAACATCACATGGAATTTTTATTCGTAAGAGATGTGATTGCTTCTTTTTAGTGACACCTTGCTCAGAAGCTCCCCGTCGTTTGGTGGGAAAAAAGTGAAAACCGATGAAACTACAAGACAGAAAAGTTGTAGGCAGTGTTTTCAGGAGCCTTGCAACATAATCCACAGAATCAGTTTTGACTCCACAATACCCATTTCGGACGTTAGAATTCCTGATAGTATCAATTTATTTTATTTTATATTATATATTTTATTATATTATATATTATTATTATATTTTATTAACACAATACATATTGTTACAAAAGTGGAAACGGTGTAATATCGTGTAACATTAAAATTAGCAAAAGCTACACAAACAAATACAATGAACTTGTTACAAGTGAACCAACAACATCAGTATGAAAGAAAAGGGGATAGATAAGTAAGCCAAATACACAAACAACAATGAAGTCGCGATAGAGTTCTCGAGAAGGCGAAATCCCGAACGTTCGACTTCAAGAATCTTCATGAGATCAGATGGGCGTATAAAAAGCCAAGACAAAGCAGGTAACGAGTAATAAGAATTCAGTCAGTCTTGTGTGAAGACACGTTGAATGTGAAGAAAACGGTCATGGTTTGAAGATCGCCTTTGTAAAGTTCTGCGTTGTTGAGTTGCAAAATAAAATAAAAATGATTTTGTGTTTAGTTTTAGATAAATTTTTTATTGTTCGCACAATTGCGTGTGCCACTGTTCATAGCATTATGTAAACAACAACAATTTGCTTTGTTTGTTTGTGAAATCTGTATTGTTTGCGTATTTTGTTTACGTTTGTCTTTGCAGTTTTATTCTTGCCTGTTTGTTTACTTGTTTATCCCTTTTTTATTCTGATGTTATTGCAACATTTTTGTTTACTTGTTGATCATGTAAACAAGTTCATAGTTTTTGTTTTTGTAGCTTTTGTTAATCATTTTAATGTTAAACGATGTAACGGCATTTCCATTTTCGTAACAATATATGAAAAGTATGCGAAAGCAGCGGCTTTAGAAAGTTAAACTATAATCTAGTTTGAAATTGAGGGTTTTCATAATTTATAGAGGGCTATCAATGATTGTTTTTTTTTTATTGGAAAATGAGAGTATGGAAAGTTGATTGATATCAATAATTATGTAATAAATAAATAACAAAGAATAAAAATTTTTGCCTTCCATTGTGTGTGTACATTTGATGTGAGACATCGACATCATATGATATATAAGTTCAAGTTGACAATGCAGAATAATTATTAAAATATTAATGCTCCATTAAACATCCATTATTTTGACTTCCTTTTTCGTTATTTGTTTAACATTCGTTATATACAAACAAAATTAATTAAATTCTTTTAAGTAGCTAGAAGGTAATTTTATGAAAGTTTTATGCGTAATTATTCTTTAATATCATGGAAAATAAATTTAATTATAGATTTATTGATAATTAAACTTTTGGTGACTAACACATTGGATGCTTATGGGGTTCGTCAATGATGTTTTTCGATGTAATAGGTTCATGTTGGATATAAGATGCGTTTTATTGTGTTTTTAATTGACTTCAGCAGGCTCAAGTTCCACTTGATACAAAGGCTATGACTCTTTTTCGTTTAATATTTAAAATTCATAACAAGACGTATGTGACAACGTATGAGTGATATTTAATTCCATTATTTTATTGCATACTTTCCAGAGTAATGCTTTCAGTACATGTCATATGGTGCGTATAAGTAATATATTTTAAATTCAATTAAATACAAAGTATACGATTAATTTGAAATTAACTGTAGATCGAGCTTTACATCATGTTGAGCGATGAGGCCCATGTATAAAAGAGTGAGTACATGACTAAACAAAATTGCAGAATTTGGCTCGAGACCAATCCACATGAGATCCAACAGCGTACAATGCATTCCGAAAATTATACTGTTTGCTATGGATTTTAAGAATTTTTGGTAGCCAATCCAACACTCTCTACAGCGAGCATTATAGGATAATTGGATAATCTGGACACCTATGAATGTAGCTTCAACAGGACGGCTATACCTGCTCACAGTTCATTCCATATGAGGTAATCGACATGGCCATATCACACTGAGGTAAAGCGATTTGGCCCCCGAAATCGTACGATTTGATGCTGTCAGTCATTGTGCGGTTAGACATCTTATGGGGTTTCCTTAAGTCGTAGGTGTATGAGCGTAAGCCACAAGCAACTGCGGTTATGTCACAGTCGACATACTGCAGTAATGGGTCAAATTCAGTCTGATTTGTGAACCAGAATCAAGGGAAATAGAACATTTCATTAAAATAAGCAGCAGTGGACATTTGAAAGATGTTATATTCTTCACATAATGCTATCACAAGGTCATTTAATCGCATAAAAAATTACTATTACTATACAAACTTTGTTTGTTGTTTAAATTGAAAGATAGGATGCGCTTAATTAATCCCCTTTATATTAAACAAATAAATTAAGAAAAAACTTGATATCACTGTTTTGTACAATTCGATAATGGGGTGAAATTGTGTGGTTGGTAAAGGTTGACTAATCACTATAAAAACCAATATTTTTGAGATTGTTAATGTAGTAGGTGGAGAGTTGACTTATTAGACTTAATGCGAATACACTACATACTTGATGCTTCATACCCCCTGTTAAACATCTCGAACAAAACGAAATATGTAATAAATACTTATTCGGCGACTCAACTTAAAATTGCCATGAAATAGTTTCTCAAAAATCTGTCCTTCGGAGTCGACTTTACACTGTAGGTCCCGCCGCTCATGTATAAAATTAATACACATAACATAATTGGTGTAAGAAGCTAAGTCGGAATCCTCACTTAAGGGTTTAAAGTCCAATAAAGTAAGTAAGTAATGGTTTTCAAGGAGAATGTAATAGATTTATATAAAGTTGACCACCGGTACCATATTCTTACGAAAATGGAAATGGAGACCTTTCTTTTTTCTTTTCTCCAGTGCCGACAAGCGTAGTTAATAACGAATTTGGATGAATACTTTAGAATAGACTGTATTGTCACCCACAATATAGTGGTACGAAAATGAAAATGGTGTTACATCGTTTAACATTCAAATGATAAACAAAAGGTATAGAAATAAAAGCTACAAAAACAAAAACTATGGGCTTGTTTACATGATCAACAAATAAAAAAAATATAGCAACAACATCAGTATAAAAAAGCAATAAACAAGTAAACAAACAGGCAACAACAACACTGTGAGGACAAACGTAAACAAAATACATAAACAACAATAATGTAAACAACATGTTTACATTTATAGAGATTGCGCGAAAGCAAAGTCATTCTCCTTCAAGAGCATTCATCAGACTGTTTATCCAGCGATATAAAAAGCAAGACAAACGGAATCAGTAAAAATTCAGTCAGTCTTGTGTGAAGACGCGTTGCGTGTGAAGATAATAATCGTGGTTTGAAAATCTCCGTTGGAAAAATCTAACGAATAATTGTTAGTGTTTACGCAGAAGAGTGTAAAGAAGAATAACAAACAAAGCAAATTGTTGTTGTTTACATCAAGTTGTGAAGAGTGGCACATGGAATTGTGCGAACAATAAAGAGTTTATTTGAAACTAAACACAAAAGTATTTTTATTTTATTTGCAATCTACGAACTCATATTCTAAACGTTTTAAAAAGTTAAAAACGTAACAATCTATTTAGGGTGACCGAGCTACGGAAATGAATTGCCTAAAATTTATTCGATTTAAGTTATGAAAATTGGATTATCGATTGAATAGAACTTTTCTAAGTGTTCTTCTCAAACCAATAGTTTGTCAGAAAAGATTCATGAATTGTTTTCGTTCATTTCAATAGCGAAAAGAACATATGGGAAATTCTAAAATATTTATGAATAAATGCCGGAAATTATACGCTGAAAATCATAGAAAATCTTTTACCCCACACCACTGTAATGATTATGGAAATAAAACACTGGACAGCAAAAATCTAGGTACCCAAATATATTTTAATAATTTCATGAATTTTCAGCAATAATATATGCAAATCATTGATATTTTTTATATTTGTTTTATTTATTTATTGCTCTTTAATTATAAAACAAAAACCTTTTTTTAGATGTTTCACAAACCAAAAAAAGAAAAATAAGAAAAATTTTCTCTCTGGTGACTCTAAATTTTTTTACCGCAAAAGTGTAGGTACTTTCAAGAAGAACTCAAAGTAAATTTAAAACCAAAGGCTCAATATATTAAAATATTATACCCAAGATTTAGCAGAATATCCTTTAAGGTCACACACTCCATTTAACACATTTGGCGCTGTCTGCACACTTTATGCACTCATATGCCGGTTTTTCAGTTGACTTTTTTCAAACTTTTGTTTGACTAACTAACCATTCATCTTGAAGTAATAACGGGACTTTGTGTAACAGTATTAAGCATGCATGCAACTTTGGTATACAAATCACATATTCACGTTAGCAGATGTATTATTGGCTTCATTGACTTGTTGAAAGTAACAACCAGTACGAATTCTTAATTTTTCCCAACTTTTACTGCATTTTTTCTTTAGAATGTTTAAATACTCTCCCTTAATAAATCGCAACCTACCCATATCTGGCGCCGACACACATGCCAATATGGTACGATAGTTTTAGCAAAAGCTTTAAGCTTTCTCTCGTATAATCGTATACAATGATTTTTCATCAAATGCTAATAATTTTGTATGCCTTTTATCCATGTGATCTCGAAATAAATGTCAAAAAGTTAGTTGTAAACAACCAACTTACTACCATAAATGCAGAAACAGTTACAAATATATATATATATATATATAATACTATCGCGACTCTAAGCTGTAAGGAATGATGGCGTACAGTGCACTGCAAAATAAAAAAAACAAAAAATTAAGAGAGAATAAAGTAAATAAAAGAGAAATTAATAAGAACGAAAAAAATGCTGTAATAAAGATAACATACAATAAAGATCATATTGTTACATTTTTAACCTTTTAAAAACGTTAAAAATACGAGTTCGTAGATTGCAAATCAAATAAAAATAAATTTGTGTTTAATTTTAATTAAAATTCTTTATTGTTCGCTCAATTCCGTGTTCCACCTTTGGCAACTTGTTTTAAACAACAACAATTTACTTTAATTGTTATTTTTATTTACACCCTTAGATCTTAGTAACGGAGATTTTTGAACCACGAATATTCTCTTCACACGCAACGCGTCTTCACACCATACGGACTAAATTTTTACTGATCCCGTTGCCTGCTTTGTTTTGCCTTTTATATCGCTGGGTAAACAGTCTGATGAATGCTCTTCAAGGATAATGACTTTGCCTTCGCGAAATTTTTATAAATGTGAACATGTTGCTTACGTTATTGTTGATTGTGTATATTGTTTACATTTGTCTTCGCAGTGTAGTTGTTGCTTGTTTGTTTAATTTGTTTATCCCCTTTTTTATACACTGATGTTGTTGCTATATTTTTGCTTATTCGTTGATCATGTAAACAAATCCATTGTTTGTGTATCTTTGGTATATTCTTTGATCATGCAAACAAGTCCATTGTGTTGTTTATCATTTTAATAACACCATTTCTGTGTTGTAAAATATTGCTTGAACACATTCATTATCAAGTATAGTGTCAGTTAAAGTTTTAAAAGTGCGATAATAGTATTGAGTATGGGTTAAAGAAACGAAATATCGTGCGACATTAGAAATATCGGTCGTTAGAGTAAATTCTTATAAGAAATTAAAATAACAAAAATCAAACCTCATAGTGGAGGCCAAAGAAAGTTTGATGTTGTACACATGAGATTTATTCTTCAGGAAGTGCGGAAAAACTCAACAACATATACCTCAAAGTTAGCTGAAAATGGTCAAATGCTTCAGAAAAGAAAGTAAAGCAACTAGCGCTTTCAACCACTGCTTTCTCATAACGACAAAAAAAGAAGCACTTTGACGTGGATGGTTGTTAATTAACGAAATGAACAAGAAATTCAGTAAAATTTTGGCATATAAAGTGCCAGAATATGAAGAAACTTGCAGCAAAAAACACACAAAGAAATGCCGAAAATTCGGTGGAAAACAAATAGAAAAAAACTGCATAAGGAAATCTACATTGCATAGTTAATTCATTACAGTCATATGAAGCGAATTACATGCGCTATTCTCCACACAGCGTTAAATTATAATAGTTTTCCATACACGGGCTCATGTTCATATGTATAAAGCCTAGTAAAGTTTAGATTCAAGATTAAATCTTATGATATGGACTGAAAACCTTTTAACAATAATTGCTTTTTTAATTACAAAAAATAGGATGGAACCGATAGGATAGCAGGGAGTGAAAGATATGTGCTCATTAGATCACGGTCTAATAATAACTAACAATATCAAAACGAGATAGCTCTGGTTAGGTCAGTCATATCCGCTAATAAAACAAGGTTAATACCTAATGGCTTAATGGGCAGTGGTAATAAGTTTATCGGCTTTTGTACGTTGAATAGTATAAGGCAGACTGTGATCACTCATACATATGTACATATGCTTTTACACCACTTGTGTTGTGTGTGTAAATTTTATACATGAATGGTGGGACCTCCAGAAAACTTCTTCATTATTTACTCTCAGAATTTTTGCCGCAAATCTGCTAAGAAGGAAGTAGCCGAAGAAATATTTTCTCATATTTTATTTTGTTGGAGATATCTGACCTGGGGTCTGCCTGACCTGACTATCTACAAGACTATTTCACTGAGATCAGGGATTTTTTTCTAAGATTGACACGAGAGTCGGTCAGTGAGTCACGGCAGTTGTTAACCAGATTAGATGCGAATGTTATACCCATTAAAGCTTGCGAGTGTTAAGGATATTGAAAAGTCTAATCAATGACGTCCGAATAAAAATACCTTCCATGCTCTGTTCAGCACTTTCGTTTCAGAATGTGATTTCAATTATAAAAGCCGATTGAAAATGATTGTGATGGTAATTAAGCAGAATGCAAACTTGTTGAAACCAACTATGTTGAATTTTTTTAAAAACAATGTCCATTATATTAGTTTTAGAATATTATTTTTTATGTTGACTTTCAAGGATACAAAATAAGGATAACAAGAGTAAACAAATATTATTTAAAGAAATCAAAGGAAATACTTAATACAGAAAGTGAGAGAAGTCATCAATGATTATTCCAAGATCTTCTTTTTTAGAAACGGTGTTTTTTTCGAAATACATTAGATGCTCAGGGATCCACTGACTGAACAACTAATTTGACAAATGTAACTTCCACAGGATGGCCGTTATCGAATGTTTGAGTTCAAAAGTCCCTGTTCGAAGACCCAATTTATGCAAATAATCCATTCTATGTTTGTCATCTTATAATAATGTTACGTTTTAACCTTTTAAAAAAGGTTTAAAATATGAGTTCGTTGCAAACAAAATATAAGTAAATTTGTGTTTAGTTTTAATTAAACTCTTTAATGTTCGCATTACTTTTGTGTGCCACCGTTTACAACATGATGAATACAACAATAACTGCTTGTTGGTTGCGTTGATATTTGCCAAGTTTTCCTCTTTTTCCCAACATGTGAAAAAGTTTTCATTAAAGTTGTTTTCTAACAAAACAAGTTTTTTTTTCGAAAAAATTAAAAATTTTAATAAATTCAACAATAATACGAAATATTTACATATTTAAATAAAATATTGTGTATTTTATTAGTCGCGGGCAAAAGTAGCAAAGAAACAAAGAAATGTTGTTACTTTTGTATAAAACAAGTTTTTTTTATAAAACAAGTTTTTTTTTATAAAACAAGTTTTTTTATGTGTAAAACAAGTTTTTTTTTTGTATAAAACAAGTTTTTTTTTTGTATAAAACAAGTTTTTTTGTAAAAAAAAGTTTTTTTTTTCCAGAAATAAAAAGTAAAAAAAAATTATTAGCAACGCTGCTTACAACACAGATCGTTTCAACGGTGATCTTCAAACCACGAATGTTCTCTTCACACGCAACGCGTCTTCACACAAGACTGACTAAATTCTTACTGCTCGTTGTCTTCTTTGTCTTGCCTTTTTATATGCCCACGTTATCAGTCTGATGAAGGTTCTTGAAGTCGAACTCTATCGCTACTTCATTGTTGTTTGTGTATTTTGTTCACATAGCTTGTTGTAGTACTCTCGCTTACTTGTCTATCCCCTTTTCCTTCAGACTAATGTTGTTGGTTTACTTGTAAGAGGTTCGTTGTATTTGTTTGTGTAGATTTTGCTCATTTCAATGTTAAACGATGTACACCGTTTCCATTCTCGTAACAATACGAAAGGCATTTACCCTATTTACACAACAATATATGCATTTTTCAATCACTTTTTTGTATAGAAATATTTTTTTTTTTTAGTTCAATTTTATTTGCAATCTATTTTACATATTTAAAATAATGAGCAAATTTCATAACTTAAATATAACATATATTGAGCTCCTATTATTAACTCAAAATAAAAGAGTAAATACAAAGAGATTTTACTTTTTTAATTTTAATAAAATTTGATATATGGTATTATAAAATCAGATAATCTTAGAAATTAAATAATTTTTTTTTTATTTTCTGAAGGGTAGATCAAGTACATGTAGCCTTTTGAGTCTTTTGATTTCATTACTATCATCTAACAGATTTATTGCTAACACATTTGAATGATTACTTAGTCTATTCAGGTACCTTTCGCTAAAGTTATGAATCTCATCTTTGACCAATAAAATTCTAAGATCTTTGTGTATATTTTTGTTGGTGATAAACCATGGCGCATTTGTTAGTAGTCTGAGAGTTTTAGACTGATATCTCTGTAATATCTCCAAATTTGAATTACTTTTAGTTCCCCAGAGTTGGATACCATAAGTCCACACAGGTTTTAGTATAGCTTTATATAGCAGAATCTTGTTTTCTAAGCTTAAGCTTGACCTTGGGTCCAATAACCAATACATTTTTCTTGTTTTAATTTTAAGTTGTTCAAGCTTCTTTTTAATATGATGTTTCCAGGTAAGTCTCCGATCTAGATTGAGGTATAAGTATTTAACAGTATTGCTGCTTGGAATAATCGTGCCATCTAGATATACTGGCGCGCAATCATTTTTTCTTAGGGTAAATGTTACGTGAACAGATTTTGTGTTATTTACGTTTATGTTCCATTTTTGAAGCCAATCTTGAATAAGATTTAATTGATTTTGCAGCATGTTAGAAGCTATGACTGGCGATTCATCTGAAGCTAGTATTGCAGTATCGTCTGCATAGGGAGCAATGGTGATATTTTCAATTGTTGGCATATCAACTGTAAAAATGGTGTAGAGTACTGGTCCCAGAACACTACCTTGTGGAATACCCGCCTTGATGCTACCAAAGTTTGAGTAGTCTTCATTAACGCTTACAAAAAATATCGATCTTGAATATATGTCTTTAACAGCAAGTAAAATGGGGCTGGGATAAGGTTTTTCAATTTATATAAAAGTCCAATATGCCAAACCTTGTCAAAAGCCTGTTGAACATCTAAAAATACGGCAGAACAATATTGTTTTCTCTCTAAGGCATCCGAAATTTTATTGACAATCCTATGACACTGTTCTGGTGTACCATGTTTCTGCCTAAATCCGAACTGATATTCAGGTATAATATTTTGTCTTTCTAAAATAGGCATTAATCGCTCTAAAAAGAGCCTTTCAAATATCTTTGAGAAACTGCACAACAAACTAATTATCCTATAGGATGCGACGTTATTCTCAGATTTGTTGGGTTTTAATACCATTATTATTTTAGCATATTTCCATTGCGATAGGAAATGGTTTAATCTTAATATTGAATTATATATTGTTGTTAGAAAAACAATTCCCTTTTTTGGTAAAGATTTTAAAACCTTGGCATCAATATTGTCATAGCCCGGAGTTTTGGTATTGTTCAATTTATTAATCGCTTTTTGCACTTCTGATGAGGATATCGGTTTTATAGGGCGATCCATTTGACAGGGCACATCTAAAAAGTTTACAATATCAGCCCCAATAGTGGGGTTATTTAAATTAAATGTTGATGATAAGTGTTCCTTAAAAGCATTAGCTTTGCTGATGTCTGATCTGCACCATTCACCATTTATATTCTTGATTGGAATATTCCTTTTAGTAGGTCGTTTTAAATATTTGGTTGCATTCCATAGTTTATGTTCGCTGTCATTAGATACAGAATCCAAATTTTTTAAATAATTATTTAATAAGTAGTTTTTATAATCATTAATGCGTTTTTTTAGTTGTTGCGGTGCTCTGTTAAAATTAGTTTTGTCTAATACGCTTCTAGTGGTTTGGTATATTCTTCTTAGTCTTCTCCTATTTGCAATTAGTGTCCTAATTTCAGCCGATAATCGAACATTATTACCATTATTCCTATTTGTTTGTTGCTGCTGTGGAGTTGCTATAAATGCTGCTTCATGTATTAATTTTGTAAATGTTTCAATAGTATCCTCTAAGTGACAGGAATCTTCGATATGTAAATTTAAGTTTACATGTTCTTCTATCCAGGATTCAAACTGTTGCATATTTGTTCTAGGAGTTATTACTTTAAAAATTTTTGTTATGGTTTGGATAATTGTGTTAAAAGTTAAAATTACTGGGCTGTGATCAGAGCCTAAGTCAGCACTGTCAATTATGTCAAAAGATGATCTTGGAATATTTTTATACACAAAGAAATCCAGTAAATCGGGTATTTTATTTGGATCGGTGGGCCAATATGTGGGACTACCTGTGGACAATGTGGAACAATTATTTTTAGAAATGCATTTATATAACTCTCTTCCCTTGGGATTCGTTAAACGAGATCCCCACCAAGGATGTTTTGCATTGTAATCGCCTCCAACAATAAATTTCGAGCTTAGTTGATTAAAAAAGTTTTCATATTGTGTACATGTAACATGTCTTGGGGGGAAATAAAGAGAATAAATGCTAATGTCATTATTATCACATGTTATCTTAACACCTGCAGCTTGCAAAAAAGGTTCTTTAACTGGGGTATTTCATATTTAAGGTTGAATTTTATCAAAATTGCAGCACCAGCGTGAGCTCTATTATCAGGGTGGTTAGCAGTTATTAAATCATAATGTTTAATTTTGAAAAAGGTTCTATTCGTAAAATGAGTTTCTGAGAATAAAAATATATCAATGTAATTAGTTTTAATGAAGATCTCTATTTCATTTGTGTGATTATACATTCCATTTGCGTTCCATATTGCTATTCTTAAGTTCATTTGCATATTTTGGCCATTAACATAGACATCATGTTCATCAGATTTTCCATCATTTTTTCAAGTCTGTCCAAGCGATTGTTTTCATTTACATTGCTTTTACAGCTTCTGCAAATGACATTTTAAATCTATTATTGTAAGGCTCATTGGTAGCAACATTACTTAACTGCGGATATTCAATATGATTAATGTTCACACAATTTTCTTGCCTGTTTGAATATGGCTTTTGTCTATTAGTTCTTTTGGAGACTAAGTTTTGATAAACACTGCAACCTTTATAATTAGCAGTGTGTTTTGACATACAATGAACACAACGAGGTGGAGTATCAGCAGGTTTTTTGCACTATACGGTAGGGTGATCCATACCGCACTTAACACATCTATACGGTTTTTTACAGAACGCTTTTGTATGTCCAAATTGTTGACATCGATAACACTGTACCAGTTCATTAGTTCTCTGAGGTGGTTCAATTTTGACGACAGCATGATTAATATATTTAATTTCATATATAGTTTTATTGTTGGGTTCTGGATCCAAGTCGACAAAAAACATTGATAAAGGCTCTTTTGCTACGCGACTTTTAGCATTTGTTACGGATCTAACTGAGTGGCCTAAACCTATAAGTTCAGCTTTTATATCTTCAGTGGGTGTTGAAGGATGAAGTCCTTTTATAGTTACTCTATACGATCTTTCTTGTTTTAATTGATAAGTGTGAAAATAAATGTTAGAGTTCTCTAAATATTTAATCACTTTCCTATATGAATCTACAGATTTGATCATCAATCTAATTTGACCTTCCCTCAAAGATTTATAACTAAAATCCTTGGTAGAAATTATTTTACTCAATTTGGTTACCATAATAGTTATATTTTGTACATTAGGAATATAAATTGGTGGTGGTTTTGGTATTATAGCTGGATCATCATTTTCTTCATCGCCTTTAGAATCAAGCACAGCAAATTTGTAGCTATTAGATGATGTAGTTGGAGCAAGCGTTACCGTTGAGCGACTAAAGTCGCAATTTGACACTTTTTAAGCGACCCCGCCACTTTTTGTGCCCCCTTACTAAAATGAACTAAATCTGACACTTTTCAAGATTTTTGACCCTTTTTTCCCCTTTTTTAGAAAAAGCAAACCTGATATATTTATACAAGAATTAAAAATATTAGAAACCAAAATTAATGATAAATCATATGAAAATATCTTTAAAATTACAAATCTAGAAGAATTTGGGCATAAAATTGGTAATTTAAAAAATAGGCTTAATAATTATTTGTATCCTAATTTATATGAATTTTTAACTTACGTATTTACTCTGCCACATAGTCGGCAGAAAGAATTTTTTCGAAACTAACATTAATGAAAAATAAGTTATCGAATAGGTTAAAAGTGGACACATGGACCTGCAAAATTGGGTGCCTGACGATGAACTTATAAAAAAGTACAGAATTAATTTATCAAAAAAATAATTTAATCGAATGTAAATATACTAATATAACTGTGAAATATATATAAAAACATTTTGTAAAATATATAAACCAAAACAATCGTGGAAAATTAAGTAATATAGTCCTCTTTGACATTGAGAAATATCGCTACATCCTAATTTCTAAGTATTTCATAGAACTACGAATAAATTACACAGACTAGTTTATAGACTTGTTAATACATTAGTCAATATAGAGTAGATTTAAAGGTTATTTAATACACCAGTTTAAAGACTAGTAGACTAGTTCATAGACTATTTAAAAAACTAGTTCAGAGGCTATTTAATAGACCAGTCCACATATATGTATAGTAGTTTATAGAGTAGTAAATATATTATACTAGTATATGATATAATATATTGACCAGTCTATTGACTTCTGTGGTCTTTTAAATAGCATTTGAACTAGTTTTTTAAATAGACCATGAATTAATCAACTGTATTAGTCAATGGTTTATTCGATCGATTATTTTATAGACTACTACTAGTCTATGGACTGGTGTATTAAATAACTTATAAACTATTCTATTGATTAGTCTATTGAATAGTCTATAAACTAGTTTGTGTAATTTGATAATTTTTGTTGTTTTGTTTTGAAAAAAAAAACTAAATTTCAGAATTCTTATTTTCCATGCCTGAACAATAAAGTTATAAAAAATGTGCCTTCCATTATGATATATTTTTTCATAAAATTGTGATATATTATGACATATAAATAAATAACATAATATAAAATGTACAACTATATATCATATTTTATATATTTATGTTTAATTTTTTGATCTTAGTTTGTATAATACAAAAATTTTCCAAATACTATGTACTCTAAGTCTTATCATATTAATTATTTGAAATGTAATTAGTAATTTTGTATAATTTTGAATTGTTTTTTTTTATTTTAAAATATATATGTATTATATTTTTTTTTTTAATTTGTTACAAAATACGCAATTTTGTATAATTTTTTATTTATCTTTAATGAACTGTTTTTTAGTTATAATAATAGTTTTGTTTTGTGTTTTGTATTATTATATAGTGAGTTAGCAAAAATAAGTTTTATTTAATGGAATTTTTATAAATTTAAAAATGCATTTTTTTATTTTTGAAGTTTAAATGTCCTAACGTTCATAAGTTTTAATGAAATTCATTCAAGAAATAAAACAGAACAAATAATTTTAAAAAAATTAGAATTTTTGTTTAGGCTTATTAATTTTTGGCTAAAAATTTGTTTCTATTATAAAAATTGGAAAAATTATTAAAAAATAAACTTATTATATGTTTGCTAATGTACATTACAAAATCCGATAAAAATTTATTTTTTTTTATCTATATTAGTTCACTTTCTTTTCTTTTAAAAATGTTGCCCCTTTTTACTGCCAAAATACCCTTTATGTGCGACTTTTTTTTCAAAAATCCCCTTTTTGTGCGACTACTTCATAATTTCCAACGGTAACGCTGACTGTACGTGGTTACAAGAAGATAATAAAAACGTCATTGTAAAACTTAACATTTTCAAAAAAACAATTATTTATTTTATATATCTAAAGGGAATTGTCTTCTTGATCGGTTTCAGGCAGCAAGTCTTCTATGGTATGATCATGTTGTAAATTTAAAAATTCGTGGTGAAATCTTTCAGGTATGATTTTGTTGTCACAGAGTGTTTTTAAATCTCTGTACTTTGTAGAGGAAATTTTCAATGGACTTTTATATAATTCTGCAAGTCCCTTGGCTAGTATTTCAGAGTGTCGTCTAAATCGTAAAATCGAATTTATATAAAAATATTTTATTTCAGAATTTTCAAAATAGCCATATTTAAGACTTATGTTCGGGTTATCTTTTTCAAATATAGCAGAACGTAAATCGTTCAACGAAATTTTCATTATTCTTACACGGATTAGACAGAACACTTGTGTTCCGAACCTTTACATTTTTAAGCCGTAAAGGTAATTTTCGTTGCCTTTTAAATTCTCTCTGTCCCACACAGGTTTCTTCTTCATCAGAAGATGTGTCTGAATCGCTGTATGGAGCGAGGGAGCGCTTATTAAACTTCTAGAAAAAAATTTTTATTTAACACAAAACTTTAACAAATTTTTAACACTTCCTTATTCACCTCTGTCATAATTTATAAATTTTTTAGATATTTACATACGAATATTAAAATAATACTTCACACGTATTATTATATTATAATTTTTAAAAACAATATATTTTTCAAATTTTTTATGAAGAAAATTATATCTTCAGCAACAAGTCGCTGTCACAAAAAAGTAAACAAATTTTCAAAGTGCACTTAAGTTAAAATTTTTTTTGTTATAAATTCATAACAGTGACCCTGAAATTTTTATAGATGATGCAAATGAGGGTAATGAATTTCTTTATTACAAAAAACGGTGTATGAAAAATACGTCGCTTAAGCTTTTTTTGCAGTTATGGCTCGATATATTTCCAAATTTTCCTTAAATAAATATTTATATATTTCATTGTTTTTCTTTTGTTTAAATTATTTTTTGTTTTATGTAAGTATAGTGCAGGACTACAATTTCATTTACATTTGGATAGCAGAAACATACATACATACATACATAATTGGTCATTACAATCCTTTAGTCAGGATTATGACTTAGTTTCTCACCCCACTTATGTTGTCTGTGTTAATTTTATACTTGAGGGGCGGGACCTAAAGTTTAAAGTCGATTCCGAACATCAGATTTTTGAGAAACTTTTCTCGGCAATTTTATTTACTCTTAGAGCGTTCGGCAGAAATTTACTGCGAGGAAGTACCCGATGATATATTTTTCATAATTCGTTTTGTTGTATAAGTAGCCAACAGTGTTGGCCCAACACACTGCCTATTAGACTACGGCGACGTATAGCAGATAGAAAGTAGTAATTGGTCATTATGACTCTATGGTATATGCCTGCGACTTAAGAAAATACCACAAGAAAAAGTTTAACGAGCTCAAATCGCAAATCATGGAGGCCACTGTACATCACCTTCAAGGGAGATGACGATGCCTCAAATCGTTCGCGCAGATTGTCAAATTTGGCATCTGCAGGTTTTCACGCTGGGCATTCCGTTTGAAGCCACATCTTTTTGGTGTCCAATTCATAAGTTGCAATTCACCATGCTTGCCTTTGACAGCGATGACTTGACCAACGTCGTTAAAAAAAATTCACTCCAACCAGTAACGCTCTTGGATTTCACAGGAATTGGTATCATTTAGAATTCGAAAATTTTATTCCTTCACATACCCATTCATTCAGAAAGGGGCCTAATTGTTGAAGACGATTTTTGACTAAAATTTGGGTCAATTGCCAGCTGTTCCAGAGCCCAATGATTTGACAAATGGGTTGACAGATGTAGTCTTAACAATGTTGCAATTATCAAGTGTCAAAGCTTGGAAGTCCATGCGTACTGAATTCCAAAGGCTTATAGCAGAGTGAAAAAATGCCAATCGGTTACTAGAGTTCGACATCAGCTTATATTTGAAAAGACCGTTTAATTTTGAGAGAAAATAAATATAATTCTTTCAAAAACATATCTTATTTTATAAGTGTTTTTGTGAGTTTGATTAACGGTAGTCTATGAACATATTACGTGCATTCAAACATTTTCGCCATTATACGCATGCTGTGTGTGCTATAAATTTTCTATGTGAGACAGGACCAACAGTCAAAAGTCGATTTCGAACAATAGATTTGAGAAGAATTTTAATGGTAATTAGTTGCTTTCAGAGCGGGAATCGCATAACTCGTACTATTTAATAAGATTGGTCATTACAACCCTTCAGTCAAGATTATGAACCTAGTTCCTGTTAATTTAATACATTAGTGGCGGGACCTACAAAAATTGCATTGGCACTTAAAGTAATAAAATTGCATTGAAATATAAATGAAATATATTGTATTTATTTAAATGACATAGCTATTGTGCTGCACATATATAAAACATACTAAAAGTATATTTCTATGATAAGCTTAATAAAAAGCGAGAGGGTGGGAGTTCAAACAAGAAATTTACTTTAAATGGTTTTGTTCAAATGTTTATTTGGCTTTGGGTGCAAATAAATTATTTCAATGCAATAAAATTATAAAAATAAAAGCGAATAATCGTGCAAATTGTTTAATTGGAATCAATGCAAAAGGTAAATAGTAAAAACAGAATATAAACTGTTAAATTTTTATGAAATTAAGCATTTGTAACATATTTTGCTATCAAAAATATTTAAAAAATCTCTAATCAAATATATCTTCGTAGTAGGTGAGACTACAGACGAAATTTTAAAACAGTCGATTTCTCGAAATATCTAGTTGTGTTTAAGGATATAAAAAGTAAACTCACTGATAAACCACATTTTTCTCTTTTTTTGTGTATCAAGGAACATATTCCCATATAGCGTCTTAAAAGAAAACAGGCGAAGTATTCAAGAAATTATGAAATTATAACTCAAAAAAGAAAGATTTCTTCTGGAGGTTATTAAATGAATGTCAAACAAAAATCATAGACAGAAAAATAATTTCACAATTTGACAAGCATGAAAATGACAATGTTTAGACGCAATGAATTGCATTCCATTTATGGTGTAAAATATCTATTATGGGGGCAAATTACTGTGTAAGAAACATAGTGAATTGCCAGAATTGTCATGAATATGACCATACAAGATTGTACGGAAAGTCAACTTCTATCTTCGTTATTTGAGGAGAGCTAAACATTTCCACACGTCTAAAAATTATGCCAGCTTGAAAGTATGTAAAAGTTGTGGTAAAATCACACAGTTAATTATTGGGGTTGCTTATAATTTATAATGCTCCAGCTGCTACAGACAGTTTTACGAACTAATTCGTCTGTTACCATTTAAAAGCCTCATTCAGCCTAAAATTCAGATACCCCACTCTGAACCGCCCAGAAATCACAATTAAGATACGAGCGGTATATAACTGTACATATGTGTATAGTAGTAGCCGTAGTATAGTGGGTAGTGTGTTGGCTCATTAGATGCGAGACCACGGTTCAAACCCCAGGTCAACATATCCAACAAGACGAAATATGAAAATATATTTCTTCGGCAGATTTCTGTCAAAAATTCTGAGATTAAAAAAAGCCATGAAATTTTTTTTTAACAATCTGTCGTTCGAAAATGACTTTAACCTGTAAGTCCCACCACTCGTGTATAACACCCACAACATAAGTGGTGTGAGAAGCTTGTTCTTGGCTGATGGGTTGTAATGACAAATTATGTATGTAGGTTATGTGAGTTGCCAATTTTCTTTAAAGGTCTTATTTATTAATTTAAATTCATCGTCTAGTCCAAAAATCGCCATGCCATCAAATCGAAAATTAATACGTCAAACAATTTTTAAAGTTGCCGCTATTAATGAAAAATTATTAGATCAAGCAGCCCTGCTTGACATAGACGAATGCTCTTTACAACCGGTCAATTTTATTAAAATCATTTTTAAAGACATATGGGAATACGATGTTAATGCAAAATATGATGCCGTCAATATTGACCGTATTGACCATACTTGTTCTAAACACATTATGTGCTATTTATTTCTGCCCTGCCGGAGATTGATGACTTTAAATTGGAAATAAATCTTGCTAAGAGTTGCTTCGGCTGCAATACATCAACAATAATGAGCATTACTTCTGCCATGTGAAAGAATAACAGGAATTGAAAATACAAAAAAAACTCGTCTTTAAATGCATTTTATGTGTGCTTTCTTATGGCAAAATTTATGCGTAATGGCAAATGATTTCCAAGACTATAATGAATAAAAAGGAAAACAAGAGAAATGTTTACAAATTTTCTTTTAAACTTAAATTGCTTAACTTTTCTATTTAGCTGTACATGTTTATGAGTGGAGAAGCAAAATACTGCTGTATACCTTAGAATTTGCTCTCTCTGTGGTATTTGTTGATTTGTGTTTGCTTGTATAATAAAACTTTGTTTTTCAACTTACCTTATATTAAATGCAGGGACATACCGTAGAGTTTGCAAATTTCCATTACAGTTTTCAAGCATTCGGTTGAATTGTTCTCGTTAGCCTCCGCTATAAACTAGACCCGATAAAATGGAAAGGAAAACATAAACTGTTTATGTTCCAATTTGATTAAAGAATGAAGGATGCTGTAATCTAAAACGTACTTTACTGAATCATAAGCCTTTTATATCACTTTAAGGTTAGATTAGGTTAAGTTGGTCGCCTTCTTTAAATGCATATTCCAATTGGTTTCAGTAAGGTGTTGTTGTAATAAAGACAATTTTTAACTTCTTATCTCTCTTATGGCCAGTAAAGTGCTGTACATAAATGCTAAAAAATCGTTCGTCTTAGATTCTCAGGTATGGAAAAGTTCTGGCTGTAGCTTATCTTCTTTCTCGTGATTACAGCTTCTGCAGAAGACGTCGTGGGGAATTACGAGACTTTGATCGTGTGTCCATGTACCGGAATGACGGCTATAAAGTTCTGAAAGTCGATTCCAGGAATAGCGGACAGATTTGCCAACTCTGTAAATCCATCCAATTTACGCCAAATGGAGTCGATGATTACCGACCTAAGTCTTTGTGCTTGACAGTGATGACCCGGCCTACATTGTACTCAAAGAAGCATGAACTGAGAACGCCGGAAATTTAAAAAACGACACCAAATAGTAAAGTTTTCGGGATGTATTGAATGTTTTTGTATCTCATGTGGATTGATATCGTCCATTCAACAAATTCCTTTGTTCACGTACCTTATTCATTTCACTTTGAAACGGGTCTCAATTTAGAAGGTAGTTTTTTTAGGGAATGTCACTTGTCAACTGCTCTAGAGCCCATTAAGCGAACATTGAATAAACGACAAATAATTTGGTGGATGTAGCTTCAACATGATGACCGCTATCAACAGACAAAATGCGGAAGTCTCTGTTGGAAGACGTACATTAAACTGATAGGATAAACGGCGACTTATTCCGCAAGGATTGTGCCAAAAAAAGGGATTTCCAATTTAACCACATTGCTGAAGAAACTCTAGCTAGACTAAAGACAAATGATATGGAATTTTCCGTACAAATGAGCAGAATGATTGCGTTTACTTTTTTAAAGTTAATTAAAATAACATTGCACCTAAAAAAATAGAATAAGTAGCACGCAGAATAAATGGCCTCAGGACTTATGTTTTAATAAATTGCAACAGATTTATCGAATCATACTCGATGAATTTTGTTCAATTGCGTTACAATTTCATTTCATACATACATAATTAGTCATTACAACCCTTCAGTCAGGATTACGAACTAGTTTCTCACACCACTCATGTTATGTGTGTTAATTTTTTTTATACATGAGCGGCGGGACCTACAGTTTAAAGTCGACTCTGAACGACAGCTTTTAGAGAAACTTTTCATGGCAATTTTATTTACTCTAAGAGTTTTTGCTAGAAATCTGCTGAGAGGCAATCGCCGAAGAAATACCTTTTGTATTTTGTTTTGATGTCTGGGGCTTGAACCCTGGCTTTACGTTTAATAAGCCAGCACACTACCTACTAGACTACGGCGACTTCAATTTCACTTCACTTCAATTTTTTATTACCATACTTTATTTTAAGTATTCACTATAACATTTGTACATTTTTTTGAATATTCTAAATGCTTTGTTTTGATTTTGTGAGTTTTTCTCAAAGAGCTTAATTATGTTTTATTTATACTACTTTGTTAACACTTAGAACACATTAAAACAAAACAAAAAAGAAAAGAAACCACTTGCGTGTCACAAGATTTAATTTTGTTTAGTCACGTAAAGACCATTAACTTGTTAATTTTTTTAAATGTTATTAACGCCGTAAAACACATATGTACATACTTAAGATATATGCGCGTAAAAGTCAAGTACTTGTTTATTGTTATTGTTTGTTAATATAACACATGATATGCATAGCTAAGGTGATCTTATAGAACATTTTTGGGCTCTCTACCTATCATATATAAAATTCTTTGGCTGTAAGAGTAGTACTAATATATTGTTTTTCCACTACATCTCTTAGGTGCATGGCTTCCCATGTAAAAATATGCGTTCCTTTTCGGGTGCCAAAGGTTGTTGCCATAAGTTCCGGTTGATTGGTATTCTGCCTTGTTTCTGTTTCGTTAATGTTTTTATTGTTCCAGCAAATTCATTGGTCTGCTGTGCAGGTCCTGAGATAATGGTAACAGGTTGGGTTAGGTTAGGTGAGTGTGGTAGCTTTCATACCAAAAGCTCACTTGAGCACGCATAGCGGCCCATTGTAACGCCACAGGTGAACGCAGTCTCTGTACTGACCAAGTTCCTCCGAACCAAGGAGGGAGAAGTTAGTCAGCGCAAGGGCTGCACATTTCAAAGCACGACTACCCCACGCTGGAGAGCCAGCCAAAAAGCTTGATAAACGAGGCTATATCCTTGAGATCAATGGCCGATACCTCCGGCGTCCCTTAATAGGGTGACCTGTAAGCATGGCCACTGTAATCGAGATGATGTTACTGTTACTTCTGTTAAATTTATTTAGAAGTCGTTGTAGTCTAGTAGGTAGCTTGTTGGCTTATTAGACGTGAGACCACGGTTCAAAGATATTTTCCAACAAAACGAAATATGGAAAAATATTTCTTCGATGACTTCCTCTCAGCAGATTTCTGGCGCAAACTCTAAGAATAATAAAATTGCCATGAAAAGGTTCTCAAAAAAAATCTGTTGTACGGATTCGGTTTTAAACTGTAGGTCCCACCACTCATGTATAAAATTAGCACACACACAATCTAAGTGGTGTGAGAAGCTAGGTCGTAATCCTGACTAAAGAGTTGTGATGACCATTTATATAAGTATTTAAAATCTATTTAACTTCTTTAGTTTCAGTGAGAAAAAGTAAGAATATGTTTAAGGTTTTACGGCAAAGGTCATTAATCACATACATTACGTGAGAACATATTGACAATAAAGCGGAATGCTAAAATGAATGAATAAATATGTAAAGGGGTTTTCAAAGAATGTATAAGCATGAGTGTTAAAATGAAGAAAAAGTTCCTACATTCTCAAAAGATTACATATTTAAGATAGAATTGTGTGCGTATAAATACTTTTTTGTTTTTTCTTAAACATTTCCTTCCCGTAATACATGATTACTTCAATAGTTAAATAACAGTTGCATTTTAGTACAGTTGAAGAAACCATCACGTAGTTATGCATAAAAAAGCAAATTCTTACTGACATATTTGAACGTGGAATTCATACATACGACTCACATACGGATTGGAAATGTATTTGAATTTAATCCATGACATGCAGTCAGATTTGCAACGCGAAATTAAATTTTTTCTAATCTTTTGGAAATTAAAATGATTACATTTTAGTTATACGTATACAACGACCCCTTTTTCTTGATTTATGAACAGGATTTTTTCACTGGAAAGATAAGTTTTATCTCCTTTAGATATGAATCCTTCTTTACTTAATTTTCTTAAGCAATTAATCACTATTTAGTGAAATTGTAATTAAAAAATTTTTATTTTGCTACTTTAATAATGTATTTCTAATATCTGATATCGTTTCCTTTTATAAAATTTATTGGTAAGTGTGTTTCAAACGATATTAGAAGAAATGTGTACCAAATGAATTATAAAGTGTGGAAAAAGTGAGACTTGGAGCCCCAGTTACTTGGTAACGGAATGAAATATTTTAATACATTTGGAATCTCAAATAATCTACCCAGAGCCCCAAACTACGTAAAACCACAGTCAGGGAACAGCAATAGTTATAAGAGCGTCTAATGCTAAACCATTTGAAATCCTGAAGTGGCTAAAAGTTGAATTAGCGTCATCATATTGTCTAGAACTATTAAACGACGGCTTAATGAAAGTTCTTTGCGTGCATGCAACGAAAAGCGAATAGCTTAGCTAACCAAGATTTGGTTTCACCATACAAAACATAGAGAAACACATGAGTTTTTAGCAAAAAATTTTAGTGGGTGACGAATCCAAATTTGATAGATTTGGGTCAGAGGGATAATGGTTAGTATGATTCAGTGTTGCAAAACTGAAATTTTAAAATGGTAGTGAACTATAACTGAAAAAGTACTTTTTTGAATCAAATGGTATTTTTTGTAAAAGATATATATGTACACACATACATAATTGGTCATTATAATCCTTCAATCAGGATTATGACTTAACTTCTCACACCATTTATTTGTTTAAAGTCGACTCCGAACCACTGATTTTTCAGAAACTTTGTCGTGGCAATTTTATTTATTTTAAGAGTTTTTCCCTGTAAGAAGTCGCCGGAGAAATATTTTTTCACATTTCGTTTTGATGGAGACGTCCGACATGGGGTTTGAATCGTGGGCTCACGTCTATTAAGCCAGCACACTACCTAGTAGATTATTTATTTATATTTAATACACATACACGACAAAAACAGCTGATTCGTAAAAAAAACGTAAAAGCCCCGTTTAGTCAAACGTCGATGGAACGTAATGTAACTGACATATGTTTGTTTTTAGCATATGAAGAGCAATGCAAAAGCTTACCAAAATTCCATTACGGTTCGGCAAGCGTTTTCATTGCCTTTCGTATTCTAAAAACGAACGTACGTTCCGTGGACGTTTGGCTAACCGGGGCTAAAGCCTAATTCTACCTTAAGCATTGTGTTGAACATGTTGCTAATGCATTAGCAGTTGAAAAGCGCAAGACATAAAATATGTAATAATAAAATAGTACTGAAATCGTCGCGGGGGTACTGTGGTATTTTTGAAATGAAAGAGTACTGAAAAAAGTACAAGAGTACTGAATTTTTCAACACTGGTATGGTTAGTTACCAACATTTTAATTCCTGAAGTACCATCAACACAATTTAGTATGACGGCGGCAATATTCTGGTATGTGATATCTCTTCTTGGCACTGTATTGAAGTATTTTAGTGGTCAATTCAAAAATGAATAAAACGTTGAACAAAATACAATGCTACCATTTGCGGTGAAAAATTTACCGGTAATATGGCATGTTTAAGCACGAAAATAACCCTAAACTCACTTCATGACTGTTAAGAGGAACAAAACATAACTGTTTTAAAATGACCAGCTCAGTGCCCTGATCTCAATCCAATTGAGAACTTGTGGACTGAAGTTGAAAGGAAAATAAAAGGCTAAAATCCCAAAAATTCTGTTGGATTGTAGCAAGGCATTGAAATGTGTTGAAGTGCTATTCCTCGATCTCTCTGTAGGTACTTCTTTAACAGTTTGTTAAATCGATGTGCAAACGTTATTAAAATATAAAAATATTGGTGGTGAGAATATTGAAACTGTCAAATGCTTCAATTATATGGTCAACCGAATAAAATATTTTTTTAATTTTTTCTGTACAGAATTCTAAATGGTACTTATCAACCGCATTGGAAAATGTTTAATTTTTACATTTAAGAACTGAAAAATAAATTTTGTTATCTTTTTTAATTTTAAAAATAATTACAAATGTTTTAATTTTATGGCCACGACTGTATACAGATTGCATATACGTATGTATAATTATAAATGACACGCAACCAAAATTCCAAACTTTTGTATTTATACATTAATATGTATATATATATTAATTAATATAATTAATTTGAAAGTAGTATTTTATAGTTACGTTATACTTACGTGTTCTCTTATTTCATGTCATGTATGCGTGTTGCATTAAATAATGTTCGATGGTGCAATAAAATCAGTCGTATCAACATATTTTACGCACTACTTAGTACACCATTCGTTTAGTGATTAAAGCCTTACCGGCTTGTCAAATAGTAGATGATAATATGTTCATAATCTGTTTAAATTAAAATTAATGTGTAATGAGGTGAAGTTCCTGTGCCAAAAATATCATTATGACGTAATAATGTATGTACGTATAAAATATATTATAGTTTAAGAGAGCCTACAAATTAGTGAAAATTGTTTTTGTTATTAAAAATGTATATTCATACAGCTGTGTTCAGTGGAAGATATACAACTACTACGTTGAATAGTAATTTTTGAGGAGAGTGCTTTCTGTAAACAAAATAAATAATTTGTTTAATATTTAATGTAATTTTATTAATAGTAGAATTCAGTTTACAACAATATGAACAGTCGAATATACTAGAAAGAACTGAGCCTGTATAAATAACAATCAGAGTTTGTTATATGTAACAGAGTAGTAACTAACAGTACAAATAGAAATAGTAGTAGAAATGATATTGATAAAAATAGCAGTAACTGCAGATTTAAGCCCATCTTCTCATCCCTCTTCTTTTAATACGAATTAACTATACTGAAGACGTTGTGGTTGAGTTTTTATTCTGGAGGATCTTCTAAGGACGAGAGGTGGTTCCTTTTTGGAGCTTGGTGGTTGAAAGACATTGGATGGACTTGAAGAATCAGCAACAACATCGGTTGTAGGCGCAATTTTAGCTTGAGATAGTCTGATGTCTTGCGAATTTCTACGATACAGATTTCCATTTGCATCTTCAATGACATAAGAACGAGGATGGATCTGTGCCTTAACTACTGCTGGATTCCAAGTACTTTGGTTTTGCGTTCTAGTGACTACTGTATCACCTTCAGTAAATTGGGGAGGACTGACTCTTGCACCACGATTTGCGTACTCGCTTTGCTTATCTCTTTCATCTTTCAAATATTTTGATATTCTTTGGCTTTCTGATGAAAGAAGTATGTCTTTAGATGTTGGTAGTATACTTCTCGTGGCATGGCCAAAGAGGCGTTGAGATGGTGAACCAAGATTGCCTCGTGGCGTGTTCATGTAGTTTAGAAGTCCTAAATAGTAACCGCTGTTGTCATATGTTGATTTTTTGATGATATTTTTTGCAATCTGCACTCCCTTTTCTGCCAATCCGTTTCCACTTGGGTGATATGGTGAACTGGTGCGATGATTGAATTTCCAAGTTGATGAAAAAAGTTTAAATTCACTGCTTGAAAATTGAGGACCATTGTCAGTTTCTAAAGTAAGAGGGGGACCAAAAGTGGAGAAAATCTCTTTTAGGAATGAAATTACTTGCTTTGAAGTTGTTTCGCTAAGTTTTTTAAATTTGAGGTAGCCCGATTAGCTGTCAATGAAAACAACATACTCGTCGTTATTGAAGTGAAACAGGTCGGTTCCGCCTATTTCAAATGCTCAAATTTGCATTTTTCTTTATTTAATTTTAATCCATTTGATTTAATTATATCAATAATCTTTTTTGTAGTTGCACGAAGTTCATCTAAGTTGTTAGCGTGTATTAAGATGTCATCTATAGCAACTTTCACGTTTGGTAAACGTGAGAAGCTTTGGTGTAAAATATTTCTCGAACTTTCCTTTAACGACGGCTAGCGTTTCGTTAGTTGTCGCCGGCAACGAATTGTAAATTTGTATTGCCGAGTAGTCAATGGATGACATAAATGTTGCAAATTGTATATTTTCGGGTTTTTTATCTAATCCTGTTGCAACCTCAAAATATTCATACTGCTGCTTCCACAGTTTCCATTCTTTGGCCATATCTTTGTCGTGTTCTATCACTAATGACTTCGGCGGTCTTAAAAAATTGCAGGCGTCTGCCATTTTAAAATATAGGTCAAACAATGAGTTTTTAAATTATTCTTATTGCTGTATTTATTATTTTTTCCACTACGGGTTTCGGCACCATGTAAACAAAATAAATAATTTGTTTAATATTTAATGTAATTTTATTAATAGTAGAATTCAGTTTACAACAATAGTCGAATATACTAGAAAGAACTGTCGAATATACTAGAAAGAACTGAGCCTGTATAAATGACAATCAGAGTTTGTTATATGTAACAGAGTAGTAACTAACAGTACAAATAGAAATAGTAGTAAAAGTGATATTGATAAAAATAGCAGTAACTGCAGATTTAAGCCCATCTTCTCACTTTCTCAGTGCTGTTCTTTAATTACAATAATAGAGAGAGAGGATTACTATTCAGTAGACTGCTGATTTAGTTTACTCGACACAACATGAGTAGTGTAGGAAGCAAGTTCATAATCCTGACAGAAGGTTGACTGGCCCATTATGTAAGTAAGTAACAAATAGTAGATCATGATGTGAAAAACTAGACGCTAATATCTTATGATATAGAAAAACATTATTAACAAACACAAGATCAATTAGGCTACTACCAAGCCTGAGTTGGTTTGACTGTATTCACTGTAATCAGGGCAAGTGATGGCATTGGAGCAATAAGGGTTATACGTGCTAATATGAGCGGATATAACTTACTTTTACTTTATACATCTTCTTCCTGAGAATAATATGCCACCAGATGGGCTCGACAATATTTTTGAGTTCTACTCAACAAAACTCACAACCTGCTCTATGTCATTAGCTGGGTGTATTTTGACTGTCGCACCGTGTAATCATATGTTTTGTATATCTTATCCTACTTTCCCTAAAAATACCACAGTATGGGCATAATTTTGTCTGTAGAAAACACAAGAGTTTTAAAATTGTTTATAAGTTTATAACATTGTAGTACATCTCTTACAACATACATAATAATTGTTGCTTACTATACAAAATAAAAAAGTTCTGAAATATATTTTCGTTTACATACGACCAACACTTAGGGACTGGCTCCCATTCATACAGTGTTGGAAATAGGAAAATATACTGAAAGGTGGAGCAATAACGGAGTAGACTTTATATATATTAGATTTCATTCAGTTTGTGTTGCAAATTAACAGGAAAAATACAACAAAAACAACATAAGACGATACTGTGCTGTATGCAAACCACTCACCAATCGATCACGAATGAATGTATTCTACGAGACAAATTAACAGTACTTAAAAATAGTCAATGTTCGAAACCTAATCCCTTTGTTTTAAAGCACAGTTGTCTAGAAAATATTTACATTGTTTCCGTAAAACAAAGTACTAAAAATGTGCATACTGTAGTGTCCGTAGTCGTCCGTTTAACTCAGACATCTCAAACAAAACGAAATATGAAAGTATATTTCTTTCGGCGACTTTCTTGCAGCAGTCGGCTGGCAAGAAATCTAAGAATAAATAAAATTGCAATGAAAAGTTTCTATAAAATGATGTCATGATATAAAATGATAGATCATATGATCAAACTACCATGTTTACAATAATTACCATACATAACTTAGCATTTGATCATTTTATCAAGAATAATGTATCTTGAGCATGTGTACCCAGAATGCAATCTCAAGTAATGACGTTTATAAATGAGAAAGTTTTTTTTTGGATTTTGAGCAGACTCTATGCCGACCGTTTGTCTACCTGTTTGTACGCTCAATTGCTCATTTTAAAAATTGTCTACGTGCGTTTATGAAATCTGTTACTGCATTGTGAATTCTAACTCTACGTGCTTTCAGTGGGCTTTCGGTAACTGTGTAATCCCTGTCTAATTCATCCGTTCCATTACTTCCCGTAATAACACCATGCATCGTTACTTATACAACCCTTCCTTCAGAACTACGACCGAGCTTTTCATATCACTCATGTTATGTTTTTTTATTTTATACATGACTGACGGGGTCTACAGACTAAAGTCGACTCAGATTTTTGAGAACATACACAAACAACAATAACGCAATAGAGATTTCGCTAAGGCGAAGTTATTCTCCTTCAAGAGCATTAATGAGATTGTTTTCCCTGCGATATAAAAGCAAGACAAATTAGGCAACGGCATCAGTAAAAATTCAGTCAGTCTTGTTTGAAGGCGCATTGCGTGTCATGAGAATAATCGTGGTTTGAAGATCTTCGTTATAAAGATCCATTGAACAATTGTTATTGTTTACGCAAAAGAGTTAAAATAAGAATAATCAAGCAATTGTTGTTTTTACATCAGGTTGTGAACAATGGCACACAGAGTTGGGCGAACAATAAAGGAATTATTTAAAACTAAACACAAATTTATTTTCATTTTTATTTGTAATCTACGAACTCATATTTTAAACGTTTTTAAAAAGGTAAAAACGTAACAATATATTAAGTTCAATTAAGAAATGATGCTTTCATCCGCAACTCAATACAGTTTCAGTTTCCATTCGTTAAGATCTGTCTACGAGACAGACATTGTAAACTTCTTCGAGAAGTTATGGTGCGGTATCATGTAATCTATGTTCGTAAACGTTCCCAATTCCATCAGGTACCAGCGCAATTGTCCTCTCGACCAAAGATGTTGTAGCCGCTGCACACTTACAGATGAAATCAAGCGGAAAGAGAGGTAAATTGTCTCCAGTGCCAATATAGTTATAGCAGTCAAGTAGGGGTTAGTCATCATTTAACGGCACACCCGCCATGTTAAGTCCAATTAATCGGAGTTCTAATGCCACTTGCAATGTGTTCTGCACAAGATTCCGTATAACAGGACAGAGCTCCCGACCCTATAGAGTTCCATTTAACATTCTTCTAGTGATAAAGAAGCAAAGAAAGAAGAGTGAAAAGAAGAGGCAAAGTCATTCTCCTTCAAAAGCATTCATCAGACTGTTTACCCAGAGATATAAAAGGCAAGACAAAGCAAGCAACGAGGCAGTAAAAATTCAGTCAGTCTTATGTGAAGACGCCTTGCATGTGAAGAGAATAATCGTGGATTGAAGATCTCCGTTGTAAAGATATAACGAACAATTGTTACTGTGTACGCGGAATAGTGCAAAGAAGAATAACAAATAAAGCAAATTGTTGTTTAAATCAAGTTGCAAACAGTGGGAAACGGAATTGTGGGAACAATATAGAGTTTATCTAAAACTAAACAGAAATTTATTTTTGTTTTCATACTACATAATTAGAATATTTTAAATGAATTATTACATCGCATATGACAATAATTTCTTTGCAACATATCAACATTCAGATGTACATATGTGTAGATATGTAGATGGTACAATGCAATAATAGTATAGGAAAAATTCTCTTTTTTCATTTGGTTGGTGTTATACTCTGCTTTTTATAAATTTTTCTCTCGTTCCTAGTTCTGGTTTTGCTTGCGTTTGTGTTTGGAATTGTATTTTTAACCCTGTATTGCATTGCATTAATGTGTTATTTCAAAAGTGTTATTTATTATTATACAATAAATTCAATTCTGTTTCTGTTTCTTTTTCCATTTCTGTATTTGTTTGTTGTAAAATTTAAACTGAAAATATATGCATTTGCCATCATACGTTTATTTATTATTATTTGTATGAATTTTTATTCGTTTGTTTATTTAGTTTTTGCTTGTTGACATGCGCAAATAAATACCCACACATTCGTAAATATATTTTAAGTGTGTACATACTTAAAGTATCAATATATTGCAAATACGTATTTTATTTGTTGATAATGGTTTCAATATAAATACGTCGGTGGTAAACACCGCAGTACGTGTTTTAAATAAAGTGACTTGTTTAGATGGTTAATTTTCGAAATATTTTGTGACACCTTAGGACTATGCTATGTTAAGATATGCGCTTTTATTGAGTCAATAGTCGGTTAATTGAGTACAATATTTTAAGTGTTGAGGCATAAGAATATAATCAGTTCAGCTGCTTATTCAATATTCATTTGACAGCTGGTTGCTTAACAGCCTTGTTTTTTTGTTTTGTTATTTTTGTTATCATTGCTGAAATTTGAGTTGTCAAATATCAAGAAAAAGTGTTCGGTTAATTGTAATATGCTCTCTAAACACACTTATGAAAGTGCTGCATTTTAAGTTTTACTCAATATTATAACAATTGAAATATTGAGCTCAATAATGGCGTTTATTGCGATTTAACCCTTTGACGACCAAACATTTTCTGTTGAAGCGATTTAACCTTTTGTTTTATTTTAATAATCTGTGGCCTAATAGTAGTGACGAAAAAAATTGTCCTCCTGGGTATCCTCTAAGTCCCCTATTTGTCTTGGCAAATATAGTTGCCTATGGGTTGAAAGCAATCTTTTTATCGCAAATTATAAATTTTTAGGCATGATTTAAAAACAGTTTTTTTTATTAAAAATATAAAGTAAAATACAATAAATCTTAAAAATTTATAATTAGTGTTGTTCGTGATAGTTTCCAAAGCAATCACGGGATGTAGTGAAACAAAGAAAAACTTTGCATTGAACGCAAAAAACATTTGTGCGACTATATTCTTTATAGGAAGCACAATGAAAGCAGCGTTTCTAAAATTCACTATTTTCCATTTTATGAAGAGATTTGGACTTACTTATAAAATTAGTTCCAAATTTGGTTGACGCTGAAAAGGCACGTTTTCTTGAATTGAAGCGACTTATCAGTTCTTTGGCTAAAGCTGCTCGAAATTCAATTGAAGTCACATTGATTGAGGAACTGTTAGCCAATATGAGTTTCTTATATATCATATAACTATTATAAACACATAGCTCAAATAGGTCGAAGAACAATCGTAAATAAAAACGGCACTTACTTCTGTGATCGTACTCATAATAAACTTTCTTTTGATCCATTAGATCACCGCCTCCCATTCCTTTGTTTTAGTGCTGTATAATTAGAGGGCAAACAACATCTATTTTATTAGTTTGAATCCCCATGAAATAGGTTTGTCCTTCATGTACTGTTTCATGGCATTATGTCCCTTAAACTTTACCATATGTTCATCAATTGAGAGGTTTTTGGAAAATGTATATGCGTCAGGCATGGCCTTGTTAATGTGCTCTATAATTGGACGGATTTTATAGCCACGGTCAGTAACATCAGCCTTACTGTTGTCGCAAAAGTGAAGATTGGCTGTAATTTCCTCAAATCGGTTCCGTAACATGACTCCTGCAATCTGAGCTTGGTGATATGTTGGATCAGTTGACCAATACAGACGTGTTGATGGGAGACGTATGATAATACCCATATAAGCCTTAAACTCGGATACGGTTAAAGTGAACATACGCCCTTTTTGTAAAGCATGTAGCTAAAATTTAATGACAATTTAGTGATTTTAATTCTAGAGTTGTTAGGAATGATAATTTTCGTTTCAACCCATAGGCAAACATTATTGCCAAACATAAAATGACTATTTTGAGGCAGTTTGGGGTTTATCCAAACCTGTTCATTATATTTGGCCAAATTTGGAGCCTCGTAGAGTACAAGTGGAGCCAGATAGAGGTTTGCACTCAACTATATTTTTGTTACCCCAATCTTCTTCTATAAAACATTCTCTGACATATTTGCTCTATCTGTAACCTGGACAAATATATAAGCCAAAAACCCCCGGGCAATCATACTTGCCTATAATCGTCAATGGGTTAAGCAATAAAGGAGCATATCTGAAAACCGTATTAGATTAATCACTATAGCCTAGATCAGTACAGGTTATGTACAGGTAAGATCTATACACGGAACTCGCCGCAGTCTAGTAGGTATTGTGTCGGCTTATTAGACGCGATGCTACGTTTAAAACTCCAGATCAGATATCGGCGACCTCTTCTCAGCAGATTTCTGACAAAGCAGATTTCTGAAGAAGAGATTCTCAAAAAATCTGTTGTTCGGAATCGACTTTAAACTGAAGGTATCGCCACTTGTGTATAGAATTAACACACACAACATAAGTGTTGTAAGGATCTAGGTCGTAATTCTGACCGAAGGGATGTAATGACCAATTATGTATGTGTATGTGTGTAAAATATCATCGAAAGAATATAACAAATGTCCGACATGGCTTCTCTGGGCAGAGCGTGTCCAAGATGTAAAATCATGCTAAATTTTACTGAAGGCATTTTTTATGTTGGCTTTGAGAACTGCTTAGATCTGTGTTTTATTCGCATACACATGCCACTTAGGAAAACCCTACAAGAAAATGTCTAGCGAGATCAAATAGCACAAACTCGATAACTACTTAACATCATCTCCACGTGAAATGAACATGCCCTCAAATCACTCGTATAGAGGCTCGTAGCCCTAACCTGCTGAAATACATATTGTAGGTATACAGATTATCGAACTCAGGCTAAAAGAAGCTGGTGATCATACAACTATAGTGCTTGCTGGCCAACATCAATGAAATATGAACCAATAATGTTTGTCTACTTATCCAGAAATGGGGGTCATCGCTGAACATGATTTCTCGATGAAAACTAGGCTTAGTTGCCAACTTCTCCAGAACCTGTTCAACGAAAACACGTCATTGTCTATAGATGTCCATGATGATTATACGAAACAAAATACTTTTTGAAAGACCTGATATAAATTCAAATATTTTAAAAAGTATAATTTAGCCAATGCTTCCGTTAGTTCATAAGTAGTACTTCAAATGGAAGTGCATAAGTTAGTTTCGATGTAATTAATGTTTGAATTTACATTCAAAGAGAACAAATAAAATAAAATAATTAATCCTACTTAAAGAAAGTAAAAACATAAAATAAATATAAAAAAAAATTATTTAAATGGAATTTATATAAAGAATCGTAATGATTTACGACTACTTTTCGATTACTTTTGATTCCTTTTAATTATTTTGTATTTATCGCCAATAATCCCGATTACTTTTTGATTAATTGTAATTCTAATCAATTACATTATGTGACAAAATAGTGTAGGTTGTGAGTTTTGTTGAGTAGAACACAAAACTATTTTTTTTAATTTTTTTTGAACCCTCCAATCTTGTTTTATTTGACAAAAACTGTTTGTTTGGACTTTACGCACAAATTTATTGATTACACAAACAGTTCTGAAACAACGTCACAAATTTTAACTTTCTTATTTCGTTTCTTAAAAACGGATACATACATATATATATTATTCGACTTAACATTCTATGAGGTTTGATGAGATAAACTTAACAAATTCGAACTTTTTTTATATTTTTTCAAGTTTGTCCATTCATAGTAGCAAATTTTAATTAAAAAGTATAAATAAGTGTTGACATTCTTAAAGTGCCTTTTCTCGTTAAGATATTTACACTTCCGTGATAAAATCGAACAACCCTTCAGTCGGGATTACGACTTAGTTTCTCACACCACTTGTTTTGTGTCTGTTAGTTTTATGCGTGAGTGGTGGGACCTACAGTTTAAAGTCGACTCCGAACGACAGATTTTTGGGAAACTTTTCATGGCAATTTTATTTACTCTCAGAGTTTTTGCCAGAAATCTGCTGAGAAGAAGTCGCCGAGGAAATATTTTTTTTCATATTTTGTTTTGATGTCTGACCGGGGATTTGAACCATGGCTTTGCATCTAATAAGCCAATACACTACCTACTAGACTACGGCGACTTATGGCTTAGAGGTATAAAAAGATTAGGTCTTCCACTCTACGACTTTACAGAAATTCGAAAAAGGTGTGAATGATGAATGTTCATCCAATTAAAACTCATAACATGTAAGTTTGAACCATATGTTTAGGTATACCGTTTTAAAGGCTTATCTCTCCTCTTTTCAAAAAACTTTGAATTTTGAAAACAAGTTAAAAAATATTTGGGTAATCAATAATTTTGAGTGAAAAGATCAAAAATACCATTTTTGTCAAATGAAACAAGTTTGGAGGGTTTGAGAAATATAAAAAAAAATATTTTTGAGTTCTACTCAACAAAACTCACAACCTACACTATGTTATTAGTTGGGTGTATTATGACTATCGCATCGTGTTATCAATTATTCAAATCAAAAATAATCGTAACTGTAATCTTTTTTATTTAACAGGTATGGTACTACTATGTTATGATTTAGTTCCACTTGATGTTCAATGGCGATAACGTTTGATAACGTTTAAACTGACGCCTAGAGCAATGGATCTGAACATCGGAAAAAATATTATAATGTACATACATACCAGAGATTAGCAATGAATACTCAAAAGAACTCATGAAATTTTGAATATAAGTGAGTCAACAGTATTGAAATTCAACTACTTTGATTCATTCGTACTCAGTACAACGTTGATATAAATATGAGTACAATGAGTATGAACACAACGTTGATATCGAACTCATACTATTCGAAATATATTTGATTCATATGCACTCATTCAGATTCATAAATTTAGAAAAATACTTATAATACTCATAAATGATTCGAGTGATTCGAATCATTCAGCAAAATTTATAGTCTTAGTTGTTGTTGCATTTACAAAAAAAGAAGGAAGATAAGACAAAGACAAAACCAGCAAGCAAAGCAAACACACAACCTTCTAGAGAGTATTGTAGTGTTCGTACGCGAATCAAATTTATTTTATGGTTCTCGTAAGTGTTGAGTCATGGAGAGTCGAAATCAACAACATCATAAGTATTGTTAAGTATGAGTATGATGAGTACTTCAAACTTTGAATATGAGTAGTATGAGTATAATATTAAAGTAAGTATGAATGCATATAAGTATCGGAAATGATGAGTATGATTCGATACTATTCATCTTTTTGAATACTCATTGCTGATCTCTGATACATACCTACAAACATACATAGAGATAAACGCTTGAAATAAATGAAATGTTTAAAAACATTTATTGCCAAAGATAAATAATTTTTTAGTCATTTCATATCCATTCGATAAACAATGCTGTCTTCAAAAAACATTTTCAAATTTCAAAGGCCTGCAAGGACGATGCACTTAAATTTAGAAAACCATTTAATCTAACACTTGATAAAATTGTCTTTATTTGAAACTAAACTAAACAAGGGGTTTAATTACAAAAATAAAACGAAAAAAAATACAAACAAATAAAAGAACATACATTTAAAGAAAACTTCATAAACATTTATAAGCAAAGTACAAACATACTCTTGTGCATACAATTTATCTTATCGGTGTTGAGCATATAAGCAATAAAAATTCTACTTAAATTTTTTGGTAAACGAGTATCAACCACTACAGTCACAAACATTTGTATATCGCCTGCTGACAGTCAAAAGCTCTAACTTTACTTTCACTCTTTTTTCTAAGAGTAAAGAGTTTATTGAGTCGAAATAAAAGCTTTTGCATAACATTTAAAGGCATATCCGGCTTTTTGCTTTTCGGTGATAAATTGAACGTGTAAATAGATTTGAGCATGACAACATTATCATTCAAATGATAGATTTTAAAAATTTGTTATGACATTACGGATTTTATGTTACGATACATTCATATTAAATTGGAAATTGTGGACAAGTGCTCTGAGAATGTAAGAATGTTTGTGATAAGAATTTTCAATTCTAATCTGGACAATAAATGCTTTGTGCTTCTTTCCATTGCAGTCAAGTGTAAATAAAATTGCCGGTTGTAGGAATTTTACAGTTAAACTGAAAACAATGTCATTAACGCAATTAGCACAAAACGCACATTAGATTACGGAATCAAACTATAGTAGAATGTATTGTTATATTTTCGATTAATGGCTTTAGTAATCTGTAGTCCACATTACAGCTGTATTTTGGTACGCCATCGAAAATTAAACAGTTTTTAGAGAAAACTATTGCGAATTGAAAATATATATTGTTCGATTACACTTATCCTGTTGAGTTCAGTCAAAGATGACAGGAAATGAGAGGCCAATAAACTTAGCCCATGTGACGGAATGGCGAGCTATCGGCAGATCTTTCATTAGGACAGTGGTCTGTTAGAACCGTAAAAGTGAGTCTTACGATGCAAGAAAATGGAACAACAGAATCCCCTTAGGTGCTCCGAGGGCCTTGTTGGTAGTGTGCTAAACTTTATGTGCCGGGATCCTGGTTTGGATTTCCACCAGACACTTTGGGTGGCTGTGATTGTCTGATTGTATGTCTGTTATTATATGTGTCTACTCACAATAGCAAAAAAGAAAGTGAGAATTATAAGTAAAACACAATTCTCGAAAAAAAGTGACGAAGGTATGTATTTATTTATTTATTTTTCCTTATTCCCGGAGGATATTAAATTTAAATGATTGCTGAGGGAAAGTCGCCGAAGAAATATATTTTTTTTATATTTTGTTTTGTTCGAGATTTATGAGCCAGGGGGTTGAAACACAGCCGTCTAATAAGCCAACACACTACCTACTTGACTTTTCAGCCCTTAATATACATATTGTTACGTGTTTAACTTTTTAAAAACGTTTAGAATATAAGTTCGTTGATTGCAAACAAAATATAAATAAATTTGTGTTTAGTTTCAATTAAAATCTTTATTGTTCGCACTACTTTTGTGTGCCAAAGAGGTTAGAGGACGTGTATTTGTCAATTAAGACAAGTACAGTACCCGAAGGTCGAATTGACCTAGTTTCTCACACCATTTATGTTGTTGTTGTTTATGTTGTGTGTGTGTTAATTGTATATATGAGTCGAGAGGGTAACTGAAGAAAACATTTTTTTGTATTTCCTTTCTTTAGATGTCAGAGCTGAGATTTTAAGTAGGCTTACACACTTCAAAAGAACTTGCTTTTGTTCTGGTAGAATGTTTCGCAATTATTATTGCCAAACTATTTCTGAATTATTGCATTCACTAGTCATTTATTATATTTACAATTTTTATCTAAATAATAAGAAAAAATATAAACAAAAACGTAAAACTAGTGGACAGAAAGTATTTTTAAAAGGAAACAAAATATTCAAAATTTTATACTCAGAATGAAATACTCACAGTCTTTACCTCGAAGTAGTTAGCAGAAACGCAAACAATTTGAGGAGAAGTTCTTCAAGAATTTCTTCAAAACTTTCTCTATCAAATTTCAATGTTGCGATTCCGTGGAATTTGTTGGAGAGTAATTCGTCATGTGGTAAAAACGTATTTTCTCCAATAGTGAGTGCTCACATTTCATAATTTATGTTATGTTGTGTTTGCAGTAATTATTTTTCTGTTGCCATTTCTAATTAACCACAACGTGTTTTTAGTTTTCTGAGCAGCTTTTGTCACTTGTCACTATAGAAGAAAAGCAATAGAGTACGGCAAAGCGATTAATGTTGTTTATGTACCCAACAAGCCAATCAACCAAATTGCGCAGCAATCCGCCTTATTTAAAGATATTAGGCATTAGTAGCAAAACTTTAGAAAGATTATGCATAAGAACTTAATACATACATGATTGGTTATTACAAGCCTTCAGTCAGGATTACGACTTATCTTCTCACACAACTAATGTTAAGTGTGTTACATGAGTGGCGGGATCTACAGTTTAAAGTTAAATCCGAACGACAGGTTTTTAAAAAACTTTTCATGGGAATTTTTTACTTTCAGAGTTTTTCTCAGAAATGTGCTGAGAAGAATTTTCCGATTAAATATTTTATTATATTTCATTATGTTGAGGATATTTGACCAGGGGTTTGAACCGTGGCCTCACCAAGCCACCACACTACCTACTAGGCAACAGTAACTTCTTATACAATATTTGCTTTAATTTAAATAAAATTTTATATAATTTTACCATTAAGTTTATTTTTAGACAATAGTAGTTAATACAGATATTTATTCGACTACACTCCTCATTTCCAGAGAGACACAATTTTTGATTTTTTAATATTTTAGAAAAATTTTGAAGGTTCCTTGGGGCGTGTGAAATCTAAAATTATGTAAGAATATTGCGGGTCTCAAGCGGAGATTGCGAGATAATTGGCGGTTTTTCTAACATTGGTTTGAATTCATACATGAAATTGATACTCTTCTCCAAAGAGGCAAACAAATTGTCTCAAACAAATTTCATTTATTTGCGAGATCAAGTTGGCATAATGCATATAATTATAAAGAGACCATAATAGTCCGATTTGGGTTTATGTTGTTGCTCGGAGGCCGGGTATACCTCACAACGACTTCTGCAGAAGGACATCGTCTTTGTCATTGTCCCGTGTTTTAGGAAGATAATTTCTTTTGGCAAATATTCAGAGAGTAAATAAAATCTATCATACGGAGTCAACATTAAACATCAGATCCCACTATACATACATAACATAATTGGTCATTACAGCCCTTCAGTCAGGATTCCGACCTAGTTTCTCACACTACTTATGTTGTGTGTGTTAATTTTATACATGAGTGGCGGGACCTACAATTTAAAGTCGATTTCGAACGACAGATTTTTGAGAAACTTTTCATGGCATTTATCTCAGAATTTTAGCCAGAAATCTACTGAGAGGAAGTCGCCGAATAAATACTTTTTGTATTTTGTTTAATGCCTAGCCTGGGGTTTGAACCCTGGCTTTTCGTTTAATAAGCCAAAACACAACCTACTAAACTACGGCGACTTGCATGTATACATGGATAAAATTAACACTCACACATACAAAATGGGGGTGTTAAGTGGGTAAATTTTTGAGTAAATTCCTTGTACGTATTCTTACTATCACAATGAAATGTATCACAATAAATCAATTTTCTTTAGTTTCAAACTTCATCCTCTCAGTGCCCTATGCATTATCCTAATGAGGTGTACTAGTTTAGTATTCTTATGTTACAGTTTTAAAAAAATGTTCTTTATTGAACCTGAATGTACCCATACAACCCAAATAAAATTCAAATTAATTTCAATCTGAAGAAAGAAAAAAGTTTTTCATTGTCAAATGCACCCGAATATTTTGAAGATTTGAAATAGTTTGACATACACACAGACACACTCAAAATAGTTTAACATACTCGTACACATTCATTAATATTGAAGCTCCTATTATTTCAACAACTGCTTTCGTATCTTACAAGATTTTATAAGTCATCATGATTTGTGGAAAAGCTGATACGAAATGTCATAAATAAAGTATGAGCACTTATGTATGTATGTATGTACATGATAACGTGCTGAAAAGGAATTGTCATTCAATATATACCATAAAATTTTAAATGTATGTTATTCAAAGTATTTAAGTTAAAGGCAAAGCCATTGTATAAAATGGTAGAGGAGATGATATTAAATTGTGAATGTCATGAACCTAACTTTCAGGCGTAGTAAATAATTTATTTTAAATGAATATTTAAACTTTTGATAGAAGTTACAAATCTTCAAATACAATTCATTGCAACTTGTCAAACGAAGTATTTTGATTGATATAATCTACGATTATGTATTTGATCCCAAGTAAATGCGAATTAATCGTTCCATTTTTATTTTGTTTAAATTAGACTTTATAGCGATTAATAACACTAGGTGACAAATTAATAAAAATTAAAACACCCAGCTTATGACATAGTGTAAGTTGTGAGTTTTGTTCAGTAGAATTCAAAAATATTGTTTTCTTATATTTCTTGAACCCTCCAAACTTATTTTATTTGACAAAAACTGTTTTTTGGACTTTACGCTCATATTTATTGATTATACAAACATTTCTAAACCTTTGCCCAAAATTTAAACCTTATTGTAAGGAGAGGGATCGGCCTTTAAAACTATATACATTCATATATTATTTGACTGAATATGATATGATGTTTGATGAGGTAAGCTTGACAATTGCAAATTTTTTTCATATTTTTTCAAATTTGTTCGTTCATAGTAGCAAACTATAATTAAAAAATATGGAATAAGTGATAACATTTTGAAAGTGCATTATCTTGTTAAAAGATTGACACTTCTTTTAATAAAATCGGACAAAAATTACCGTAGTTCTTATTTAAAGAGTTTAACAGTCGTGTTATATTAATAATAAGAAAAGATCAAAAATACCGTTTTTGTCAAATAAAAGGAGTTTGGAGGGTTCGAGAAATTTAAAAGAAATATTTTTGAGTTCTACTCAACAATACTAACAACCTACACTTTGTTATTAGCTGGGTGTATTTTGGCTGTCGCACCGGGTAATTATTCAATCAGAAAATCTAGAACTTAATAAGTACGAATGAATCAATATGGAGACAACATATTGTTTGAAAGGAGAAATCATTCTGCGTTGAAGGACAAATAGTAGGATCAAAGCACGGATGTTGTATCCCAGAGTAAAATATTCTTAGTCTATTGGTATATTCTAAGCTTAATTCTACGCTTTTGAAAAATTTTGTAAATTTAATTTGTAAAATAGATACAAAGGACATCTGGCAAATAGGACGTTATGCGATGTAGGTTTTTTTATTATTATTATTATTTATTTGCAATCTGTTTTTCAATAATTAGCAAATTCGATAACTTGAAAAAATAACATGTCCTATTGAAACCCTTTGGAAGCAATAATATAAGTTATATATGTACAGTTATATTTAAAGATAATATAATAAAGTTAACAAAAAAAAAGAAAAAAAATAATTAAATTAATTAAATAATTATAATACACTTATTAAATAAAAGGGAGATCTAAAATGTGGAGAACCGTTGTTGTTTGTGGCTTATTCACACACACCTGGGACGAATAAAAAGCCGAATGGTGTCAAATTGCTCGGTGTCAGTAGCCAGTTTACATCCCCTCTTGTCGGATGATCATCCAAATCCTGTCGCCAGTCCATAGTCCAGACCAAGCAGTCATTTTTTTGGTATCCATTGCATAGTGTAAGATTTAGCCATTCTAGGGAGACAAAATTAAATATCTTGAAAAAATCATGATAGACTTATGAATTTTGGTACAAGATGTTACTAGGCCAATATGTACCATTGTCGAAAAAATTGGCGACATTGGACCACTACCACGCCCACCTCCCATCCAAATACAAAAACTTATTTCTGATATTATTCGCGTTGGATAACAAAAACTCAAAAAGCAGTGAGTATGCATGATCATGTTTAAAATAAATAAAAAAGAAGTAGAATTAACAATTTTTTTTCTAATTTTTATTTTTTAATATTTATATTTTTTTATTTTTATTAATTTTTAAATAAAAATATATTGCATATGTACGTACATACATATAAATTAAAGTAAGATTAAAATGTTAAAATTCATGGTTTTCTTCTGGCATTTCTGGAAATTTCAATTCATGTAGAACTTTTATTTATTTATTTTATTGTTTTTTTTTATATACAGAAGGTCTTCGCAAACTTTTTATAAATGGATCAAATGTTATTAAAAGTCTGTTTATTAAAACTCTATTAGCCTCAGTTACGGCAAATCTCGGCAGATAATTTTATACGTGCCTTAAAGTAGATACTTCAGACGTTCGTATAAAACAAATTTGGTGTTGAACCGTTATGAAGAAAAAAATTTATCGATTGTAGAATTTTATTATTTTTTTTTAACTTATCAAAAAATTTTCGTGATATTAACAGTTGAGATTCAAAACAAACAAAAAATATTTAAAAAATTCCATTCCAATGAAAAGTTACAAGCTTTTAATATTGAGCAATATCATGTAAATGTAGAAACAGTTGACCCCCATTGAACCTATTCAGCGAATTCATGTTGTTGTCTAATGCTAAAAAATTTATAGTTTATTTTTTCTATTGCTACTTAATTTATGATTAAAAAGATTTGTTAACCGTCAATGTAAGATTAAATACATATGATATTTAAGCTGTGCCTTAAATGACCGTGCATGCAATCTGTTTTCATTGCAATCTTTTCTAGATTAAGATTATTTATGATTTTACTTTATTGCCCGCCTATCTCTCTAAATGTTTGGTGTAGGAAAACAATAAAATTTTAATTATATGTAATTCGATTTTAATTTGAATTTAACTAACTTAATAAAAAAATCTTTTTTTGCTAATTTACACAAGGAAGCAGAGATCTAATCTTTGACAGATTATTTAATAATAAATAAAAATTTGATGCACATTACCATAGAACAACAGCCTTAAACTAAATAATTTACGATATAATGATACATTTCAACCAAAATTGTTTTAAACAGCAAATAATAAAGCTAAAGTTTCTATATTATTTCGCTCTTTTTCTCTAGAAGTATATGTATCTGGCAAGAGTAAGTGTGTGTATGTTTAAATAGTAGACACCGAAATTAGAAATACGTTGGTTTAACTTCTCATATATTTATTTGTATAAACATTTGTATATAAGTACATATTGTAACAATTCCTCATACTATGTCTCCTGGCACACATCCAACTATCATTTTTTTTAAATTTTAAGCAAATTTGATTTTATTTATTCTATTGTGCAACTAAAGTATATATTTATGAGTAGGTTTCGAAGTCGAAAATTATGGTTTAAATGGTTTGAGTTTTGAAAATTCGTAAAATTCGAAAATGGTTATAAATGGTGAGCTATTTAAGAGTTTTAATTTAAAAATGCAGTAAATAAAAGCGGTTTCAAATTTTGGCAAATGATGTAGTACTACTATAATATAGCCTAGAATTGTGGTTTTTGTATTTGCTTTTAGGTTAGGACTTTAAAATTTTTCAAAAATCTATCAGAATTGTCATACACTGCGGTTCATCAGGATAGAACCAACATATTTTAAATTAAAAAAACTATATAAATTGCAAATACAGATAGAATAAAAAAATTTTGTTTTGCAGAAAGATAGTTGATACTGTAAATGATAATTTAAGCACAAAAAATTTTATAAAAATGAATTATAACGGTACTTTTTCACTTTCTTTGTAGTCAAGTATACAATTTTTCATTTATTTTTTGGTTCAACAGAATAGAACCACGTGCATTTTTAACGTAAATCAGTAGGCTGTTGTAATAAAGCTTTATAAAAACCAAATATAATTAAAATCACAGTTTGTGGCTGCAGTTATCTAAATCCATATATGAAGAAATAGTTCTTTAAATTCGTCGGAAATGGTAAAAATTGATGTTTACCATCCTGAAAATTATTCTTATCGCGAAATCGATAGACAAATAGGACGAAGTCATAATGTGGTAATGAATTACATAAAACATCATGAAACATGTAATAAAAATTACAAAGGAGGTACTTAGACAGCTCTAATACCACAGGACAAGCAAAAAATTCTTCGAATTGCCTCAAATTCAGCCCATTCTACTTCTAAAATTAAGCATTTAGCTGGAGTTAAAGCAAGTAAATCAACAGTTTGTCGCGCTATTTGAAACAGTGAACATTTACAAGTCCGAAAACTAAAGAAAAAACCTCCATTAAATGCAATCCGTCAACAACAGCGACCTCAGTTTGCCAAAGATCATATGGCATAGAATGTTCAAAGACAATTAAGCGATAACGATTGGCGAAAAGTAATTTTTTTCTGATAAAAAAATTTAATTTGGATGGCTGTAACTTTTATTTTCACGATATGCGTAAGTCCGAAAAATTTCTGAGCCGCCATCACAGCATAACGCTCCCAATGTAATTGAACATCACATGCCATATGATCTTTGGCAAACTGAGGGCGCTGTTGTTGGCGGATTGCATTTAATGGAGGTTTTTTCTTTAGTTTTCGGACTTGTAAATGTTCACTGTTTAAAATAGCGCAACAAACTGTTGATTTACTTGCTTTAACTCCTGCTAAATGCTTAATTTTAGAGGTAGAATGGGCTGAATTTGAGGCAATTCGAAGAATTTTTTGCTTGTCCTGTAGCGTTAGAGCTGTCTAAGTACCTCCTTTGCAATTTTTATTATATGCTTCACGATGTTTTATGTAATTCATTACCACATTATGACTTCGTCCGATTTTTCCACCGATTTCGCGATAAGAATAATTTTCAAAATGGTAAAAGTAAATTTTTACCATTTCCGACGAATTTAAAGAACTCCTTCTTCCCATATTGATTTAGCTAACTGAAGTCACAAACTGTGACTTTAATTTTATTTGGTTTTTATAAAGCTTTATTACAACAGCCTACTAATTTAGGTTAAAAATGCACGTGGTTCTATTCTGTTGAACCAAAAAATAAATGAAAAATTTAATACTTGACTATAAAGAAAGTGAAAAAGTACCGTTATAATTCATTTTTATACTATTTTTTGTGCTTAAATTATCATTTACAGTATCAACTATCTTTCTGCAAAACAAAATTTTTTTATTCTATCTGTATTTGCAATTTATATAGTTTTTTTAATTTAAAATATGTTGGTTCTATCCTGATGAACCGCAGTGTACTATAGCTTAATTCCATATTAATTCCAAATTAATGGAGTATACTTTATTTTTAATTGAATTTGAAATATATTACTCATACGTATCATATTACAAGTACATGGACTAGTTACTCTGTAAAGTATGCAATAAAAAATCGTTGATATTGTCATGTATGAAACTAATGGAGATAAATATCACTCATACGCCGTGTTGCCAGTAATTTTTTTTAAAAAACTTTTTATTTCTGGGAAGAAAACTTTTTTTTTTTACAAAAAATACTTGTTTTTCACAAAACTATCAACATTTTTAAAGGAAACACCGAAGAACGGCGTCCTCTATTGGTGTTTCTTTGCTGCTTATGCCCGGGACGAATAAAATACACAATATCTTATATAAAAATGTAAATATTTCGTGTTATTGTTGAATTTATTGAAATTTTGAATTTTTCGAAAAAACTTGTTTTGTTAGAAAACAATTTTAATGAAAACTTTTTCGCATCTCAAAAAACTTGGAAAAAAGGGAAAACTTGGCAAATGGCAACGCTGCTCATACGTCACATATGTGCTTGAATTTTACATGTTGTGATCTAATGTGAGGAAATATAATGGGTGGGCAATTTAAAAGTTTAAATTTAAAAATGCAATAAAACAAAAAATGGTTTGAAATTTTGATAAATTTATTGTTTTGCTGTGAACTACATCTGTTCCGCTTGGAAATCGATTACACTTAAGAGATTAACTCGAGATAACTATGATACTTCCTGGACAAACAGAATCACCAACGTCATCCTCTGTTGGAGCCCAGATCATGCGGGAATTCGCGGCAATGAGCTGGCCGACGAGCATGCAGGGTTGCTGATAGGGCCAGAGACTTTCTGAGGAGTGAACGGAGGAATTTGAGAGGCAAACTGGTTTGAGTAAATTTAAACTTTTGCTAGGTAATTAATTGGCCCTAGACGGCATCTCTGTCAATGAGTGGCGTCAAAATTTCCTCAAGCTTTAACCTGTCAATAATTATACGGCGTGAAGTTATGAAGTTATGCCCAAAAAGTTTCCTAACTACCATCAAGAATTTTTGGTGAAAAGTTCCAATTTAACAATTCAATGCCAAAAAGATGTCGAAAGATATTGCCAAAAATATTGGTTTGTCAATAATTTGTTAAATTTGTTTTTCTCAGATTTTTATTTCAGAATTTATTTCATATTCATTTAAATTTTTTTTACTTTTTTTTATTTTTTTTTTTATTTTTAGTGCTTTCGGATGTTAGTTGACTCCCTAAATCGTGGACTATTTAGAGAGAAATGAAACATCTTAATTTTATGAATTAGAAAATTTTGGACATCCTCTGGTTTTGCTCAAAATTTTTTTGTCGCATAATGTTATTAGTCGAGCACTTAAACCATTACTGTTCATCACCTATTGCTATACAAACAAGTAAAATAAATACTGGTTGTTTAGTCTATAAAAATCACTAGGAAAACAAACAATAATCAAATAATGAAGAAGAAGAAGCTGAAAACAATAACAATAATGAAACATTAAAAAATTACCAGTACTATGTAGAAGGGCCACCACGACGCAATTAACAATTAACAGAAACGCTATTGAATTTGTTAAACTGAAAATAAATAAAAAATAATTAGAACACAAGGTAAAGTTGTCAATGACATCCATTTACATGAAATTATGAAAGGATCAATATAAATTAATAAAAAATTTATTTAAATTATAAAATAACATCCGATTAAAAGTAAATAAATTCTATCGCTTCGAAATTGTGATTCTAGAATCCACAGGAATAACCCTTTTAAAAACATTGAAACTCAACAGTATATTTTTCTAGTCAGAAATTCCTAAAAAAACAACACTTGAATACAAACCCATATTTTACGTATTATAGTAAAAGACTATGCTAATAAGAGGTATTAGACCACTTATTAGTTCATCCAATATAATAGGAGTACATTAGCTTACATGAGCTAATATCTATCTCTGTGTATACCTCAGCGCAGTGGTAGTCTCCGTAATCTAATAGGTAGTGTGTTAGCTATTAGACGTGAGGACCAGAGATCAGCAATGAGAATTCAAAAAATGAGTAGATTCGAATCATACTCATAATTTCTGATATTTGTACGCATTCATACTTATTTTAATATCATACTCATATTCAAAGTTTGTTCTCATACTTAAAAAAACGCATGATGTTGTTGATTTCGCTTCCGCATGATTCAACATTTACAAAAAACACAAAAAAAAATATGATTCGCGTACGAACACTACAATACTCACTAGAAGGTTATGTGTTTGCTTTGCTTGCAACAACAACTAAGACTAAATTTTGATGAATGATTCGAATCACTCGAATCATTTACGAGTAATATACGAATTTTTCTACAGTTATGAATCTGAATGACTAGGCGAATCAAACATATTTCGAATGTTAAGTGTTTGATGTCAACGTTGTACTCATACTCATTGTACTCATACTTATAAATCAATGTTGTAGTGAGTATGAATGAATCAGAGTAGTTAAATTTCATTGCTGTTGACTCACTCATACTCGAAACTTCATGAGTACTTATGAGTAGCGAAAAAAAGATTCATTGCTGAGGAGTTCAAACCCCTGGATCGACATCTCTAACAAAACTAGATATGAAATGTTTCTCCGATGACTTCTTCTCAGTAGATTTCTAGCAAGAACCCTGAGAGTTAATAAAATTGTAATGAAAAGTTTCTCAAAAATCGTCGTTCGGGGTTGCATTTAAACTGTATGTTACGCCACTTATGGATAGAATTAACACACACAACATAAGTGTTGTAAGAAGTTAGATCGTAACACTGACTGAAGGATTGTAATAACTAATTATGTATGTACGTGTGTAATAATTAAAACGTCTATTGTGGCGAAATTTAAATTTTGAGAATGAAGATAATCATCGTACTATTAGGCAAACTCTATCTAGGAAGTCATCTAAATAGTTATATTTCTACACACAAGTAAGCTGAATTTCCTTTACGGGCTCTTGCTTAAAAACCCCACTTTTCTGACATCAAGATCTTGTGATTTTAAATTGTTTTCTTAGGGTTTATATAAATTCCCTTATCTACGTCGATTCAAAACTTGAAAATAAACATTCGGTAGAATATGACCAAAAAGTTTATGAAAAATGTGGTTCTAGACTGCGTCTTGCACGCTCAAGCCGGCCACGAAATCATATTTAAATATTGACGTCATAAAGTTTCTCTCCAACAAAACCTATTTCATATATTTCTTCCTTTTATTATGATTTTCCATTTTCACGATTTGCAACGTATTTTAAATTCTTTCTACCAACAACAGCAACATACCAATATCCATTAAAACGAACTAATCAATACTGAATAAAAAAACACTTCAAAAATAAATCAAAAATGCTGGTCTAAATGTGTTTTCTGGGTTTAATTTTTTTCTTTTAACATTAAACAAAAATTTCATCTGTTATTTTTTCCTTTACTTATGCTATTAAAATTGAAAATTTAAAATGAATTTCATTTGAAAATTGGAAATCCATTTTCCTTCCCTCTAAATATTTAAAATTAAAGTTTTTCCACAATAAATAGAAAATCTTTGAATAGTAAAATCAAAATAAATAAATAAATGGAAAATAAATAGAAAAAAAAAGAAATTTTATAGAAATTGCAAGTGGTGGACTGAATTGTTGTTTCTTGTACTAAACAATGTGTACAAAGCGTGGCCGTAATAGTCATTAGAGGTGTAAAGTGTTGCCTGGTTTGACAACCTAAAATCTTTTTATATGTACACTTATAAAATTTGAGTTATTTTATATTATATTTCAATAATTTTATAAAGTTATTTTAATGCACAGATTACCGTCCGATATGCCAATCACTAAGATCTTTTTTATGTTGACTCTTCAACTTCTTTTTCTATACTTAAACTTTATTTAGTAAAATGAATTAAGAAGAAAGAATAGCGGTAAAATTCCAAAAGAATGTCAATACATATTTTTGTTGTATGAATGTACTAAAATAAGTACACAAATAACATTAGTCTATTCAGCTATCTGTTTTATGCTTTTAACTAAATTCTTGTATGCATGAACATACACATAAATATATGTATATGCGTTTACTAGAACAACTGCATATTATTATAATACTAATTTAATGGAAATTAGGGCGGTTCAAATTTTGGTAACTTAATTTAATAATAATAATTTTTTATAAATGATTAGTATCCATATATGCGTTAACAAGAGGGAAAAGTTTTTAAAATGTCTGTCAAAATATTTTTGAAATTTATTTGACGAAAACATTTCTGTTGTAGCAAAACTTTAGATAAACAAATAAAACCACACAACAAATAAATGAAAATTTCTAAATTGGAAATTATGTTATTTGCAATTAAATCGTTTTTTTTTTTATGAAAACAACAGATAGACAATAAGGTTGCACTAAAGTCAAGTACAGTGATGCAATTTAAACTTTAATCACGGAAAACTAGTGTTAAATCTGCTAGACTGTATGTGGGTGGAAGAACATACAAAAAAGGCTGTTATTCAGGACACTAAAAAAAGGGATCCAAAAATTAGTAGACTTCCAAATGCTCTAATAAATCATACAAAAAAAAAACACTTTCCTTTTTCTTTTCTGTTGTCTATTAAACTTCTCACAGCTTTATCTCTGGGAAATCTCCAATAAAATAAACTTCACACCAAATCACTCGTTTTTATATGTATATTTATTGTCACAATTTCTCTTATTATAAAATCTTCAATTATATATTAAATGTCAAATAGATTTTAAATTTTAAAAATATTTTTCAAATTACAATTTTGAATTTTTTCTTAATAGGCCGAATGCCTTCACAAACACTATTTCAATATTGCACGAAAATTATTTTAACTTTTCTTATAGCACAATGTGTGTCTTTTGAATAAACAAAGTTATAAAAATTATGTTGCATCCCTTTGGATGTTACAAAGAAGAATAAAAAATAAAGTTAGGCTTATACAAACAAGAGGCCTAAGTTAAACACAATTACAGCGTAATGTTAAAAACATAAAGCTTAGATAAAATTACATTACATTACAAAAGCTTAAATTAATATTACAGCGCCCTCTATTGGTTGTTCCCATCGTTCAAACAATTCTCTTTATGTCGGCAAGGATGGGAAGTTTAGACTGTCAGACATAACCAACTAGCAAGATAATAAAATGGATAATTTTAACCACTCATTTAACTTATCTTCTCGAGAACTCTATCGCTACTTCATTATTATTTGTGTATTTTGCTTACGTTGTTTGTTGTTGCTTCCTTTATTACTTGCCTGTCTCCTTTTCTTTCATACTGTTGTTGTTGGTATATGCAAGCAAGTTCGTTGTGTTTGTTTGTGTAGCTTTTGTTTATCGTTTTAATGTTAAACGATTGTACACCGTTTCCATTTGCATAACAATATATAATGTAAACAATCAGATAATCACAAAACACCCTGGGTCTCTTGTTGGAATCGAACCCACGTCCTCGGCACCTGAAGTTTCTCACACTACCAATAATAATCATAGTGGCACTAATGGAATGAGGAAGTAGGAGTACAATGTAATGATAATGACGAGGTACGAATATGAAGATGATGTATGAGTGTGTTTTTAATATACGAGAATGATGATATAATTGAAGTGACGCAAGGTTTTATCCCTCAGTATGATTCTTACAGAATTTTATCCCTTTTACAAACTTTTTAACAGGCAGTTTACCATTTCTGACAAACAATCTACAAGAAATAGTATTCCCCTTCTCTTAAAAGGGATGTATTATTTTCCTCTTTTTTTGCTGACCTGTTGTAAGATATGAACAAGATAGTATTGATGATTCTTAATCTTTTTATTTGGTCAATACCCACTTTATCTAACAGCCCAACCAGAGTGTCATATAAACGGCAATTATTGATATCAGTGCAACATTCCTGATGGAATGTTTGAGTGATCTCGTCATCACTTAGTATAGACTCTATACTAAACAGCCATTCTAAATAAATATAGTAATACTAGTGAATACATACACATTTTCGGATCATGTAATTCTCAGCGATCACAAATTCTTTTTGTTTTTATTTTCGCAAATTTGAACCCTTTTAGGGCCATTATTACAACTTCCCGCTAATCTTGGGTTTAGTTAAAGGTAACTTTAGCTAAAGGGCACTGTAAAGTTACCTTTAACTTATTTTCGTTGTTACAACTTACAGATAAAATAAAGTTAACTCTTTAAAAATTATGGCAGTGCCGGAGCAATGTCGATAACACTGCTCAATTAAACAAGTTTTTATTAAACGCAGTGGCAACGACTGGCTACATTTTTATTGTTGTATATGATCATCTTGTTTATATTTTAATTTGCCATATTGAAAATAATATATAATATGGCAAGTTCAAACATGAACTTAACTTTAAAAGTTACCGGTAGGATGATCCTCTATTTAGTAATAAATCATTTTAATAATTACTCAGCTCTTATCCGGAATCAGTATCATAATTAGTCATAAAAGTTTCAGTTATGGTAGTTGGCATACCTTCCCTTATACTTAATATTTCAAGGTCTTACAACTGTATTCTTTTCAGCATCCCATGTATTATTTTTTTTCTATTTTTACATTTTCCCACTTCTGTACTTCTATACTCTCAACTTAACGAAGAAAAACCAGTATTACACAGTTAAAGAGAACATATATGTGATATATATTATCACGTGATAGATTATATATAACAACAAAAATTAACATCACGTTACTTATTTAAGACAGAACCGAGGTTTGATCAAAGACTACAGATTTGCATAAGGTCTTTTGATCTTGATCTTTAAAACCCACAATACCTTGAAGGGAAAGTAAAGTGCTATACTTATAGTGAAGAAAGTGATTTTTATTATAAAAAGAAAAGAAAGTTATTACGTGGAAATAGAAAAAATAGCAGTTATTTGCTAAAGCGATATAAAAATTCTTATTGAATCAATTTAATTCAGTCTGTTTCTTTGTGAAAAAGTAAATTCATTCGAAGGTATTTTTTTTATCATATTAATAAAGTATTGCATTTTCATATAGTTAATTTTATATACTACTAGAGTACCTCGAGTGAATCACCAATTTGTCAAATTTGGTGCTGACACAACGTCAATTCACTCGAGGAAAATTCGGCAATTTTGGCAATTTTTGGGAAAATTCTTCAAATAAAAATATTTGGAAACAGATCAAGATCGAATTGAACTCCTCACTTAAAAATCTTTGAAAGGCCAGCCGAACAATAGCTCCAACTATTGTTCCTTTGTTAGTTTCCTTTCGGATTTAAACGTTGGGAGCGTTGATATGAGCTCTAAATTAAATTTTTTTAATGGTTATCGCCAGATGAGAATAGGAAAAGTATAAAAATTGCGTTTAAATGTTCAGACGTCGCCCATAGATTTTTTTAGTTGGCTTGTCTTCAAAGCCAGCCAAATATGGCATAAAACTTTCTGTAGTGAGCGACAGTGAATTTTGCATGTAATTTAAAGGGACATACTGGTGACACAGCATCTGAAAAAATTAATGGCAAAGTGTGGTTCTTATCAAAAATTAAAGAGAGCGAAATATACACCTGTGACAATATTTTTACGTCATACGGTCTTGCACTTCAGTTGCTAAAACGAAAAAATGCTTATGTGGTTACTCTTCGGTTTCATAAAACTTTATTGACGGAATTAACTAAACAAACGTTAAGATTTCTGCAGTCTGTTCTTTTTCAACGCCGAAATTTCTTTCAGGATATACGTCTCAAAAAAAAAAAAATACAAAATTGTTAATGTTCTTCAGAACATATCAGTTTTGCTTGGATCTTATGCCATTTTATCTTTTTATAATAAAACTAAAGCAGATGTGGACACTTTAGATCAGCTGGTGAATACTTATACAGCAAAAAAAGAATCTAATCGCTGGTCCCATGCATTTACCTATTTGCAATATGATTGATATGCTAGCAGTTAATGCTTACGTTTTGTGGCAAAAACTGAAAAACGATTGGAATAAAAGAAAACTTTATAAAAGAAGATTATTTCTCCACGAACTAGGCACTGCATTAGTAAAACCAAAATTTCATTCAGCGATCTTCTTTATACGGTGTTCAGATATGCACCTTTATTACGTAAATCGCAATAAACGCCATTGAGTTCAATATTTCATATAAAGTTTCAATTAATAACTGCACAATAAATACACAAATTGTTACAATATTAAGTAAAACTTAAAATGCAGCACTGTCATAAGTGTGTTTAGTAAGCATATTACAATCAACCGAACACTTTCTGTTGATATTTGACAACTCAAATGTCAACAGCGACAAAAAAACAAAACAAAACAAAAAACAACAAATCAAAATAAAAACGATGTTGTTGAAACCAGCTGTTTTCTTTACCAGCTGTTAAATGAATATTGAATAAACATCTGAACTGCGTATATTATTATGTCTGAACACTTAAAATATTGTACTCAATATAACAAATATTGACTCAATAGAAGTGCATATCTGAACATAGTATTACGTATTATCAATATTAAGTGAACACAGCAAAAGTATTAATGGGCTTCTGTTAATTCCAGAAGCTTGGAACTTAAACGACGGAGATTGACGCATAAATTCTTCAATCCTTAATAATTATTCAATACCTCTAACGTAAACAATAAATTATTTAAAAATTTAATGTCGTACAGTAAAGTCGAAAAATTTAGTAAAATGATTTTTAAAATTTTATTTATTTAACGACAGTAACATTTCAAATTAAATAGCTTGCGTAAGTATGGAAAAACAAAAGTTACCCAACTCGGATATAAACGAATAGTCACCAATATAAATGCACGAAAGATTCATTCAGCAAACATAACGTAGATTACCAACCCTGGTAGTGGTTAAAGAAATCTGACAAGACCAAGTTTACATTTTAACGTATAAGTTCGACGTTGATGCCATCATGTCCAAACCACAATGTGAGACATACATACTACATAATTGGTTCAAACCCCAGATCCGACATCTCCAAAAAAACGAAATATGAAAAATATTTCTCCGGCGACTACATTTTTGCATATTTCATGAAAAATGATTGCCATGAAAAGTTTCTTAATAATCTGTCGTTCGGAATCGACTTTAAACTGTAGATCTCGCCATTCATGTGTAAAAGTTAATACACACAACATAAGTGGTGTGAGAAACTAGGTCGTAATCGTGACTCAAGGGTTGTAATGACCAACTATGTATGTACTCTGTGGTGACATAACAGCGGTTTTGTAAATTGATTGTAAATTTTTCTGTTAATTTTATCTATTTTGGGGTTGTGTAAGTTGTGTTAACATTTGTAGGAGTCTTTTATGTTATGAATATATGCGATACTAAGTACAAGTCGTGTATATATTTTATCATTTATTATATAATGTATACAAATATATTTGTTTAAATAATTAACAACATATTTCTTTTATATTTTGACTTCAGAAAATTGGTAGATTAGTAATTAAAAATTTAAATTCAACCACATCCAGATGGACCATACTATATCCAACAACTGAAATCTTTATTAAAGTTTCGTTATTGATATTTAAACTTTTATTGCATTTACTCAATATTCAGGCCCGCATCCTTTAAACCAAATATTTAACCTGACTATTTAAACAATACTGTACTGATGCCACGTTAAAAGCACTGAGTATTTATTTGAATTTATATCACATTCGCTTTTAATGCTCAATATTTCATTTTCCGCATATATTCAGTGCAATTTTCTGGGAACCATTAAACAATTGTGATTCTGATGAGATATACAAAATTTCATTTGTTGGTACCCATCAGTATTCGGAGGCCAACGATTAACAAGCAATTGAGCAGGACTGAAAAAATGAAAAACACAGAGGCTTTTCCATATCATTTAAATGGTATTTTTTCAGCTTTTATAACAAATGATTCCATTATTGAAGTGATTCGTGATGGGTGGCAAGGATTTTGTGGCTGTGAGAAAGAAAATATTTAAAAAAAGTATTTTTTAAAATATTGAATAATTGTAATAAAAATTAGCACAACACTTTAATTTTTGAGTTAGCTAGTGAGAGCTACCCCAACCAAAAAGATTATGAGAATATTATAGTAGTGTGTTTATGGGGTTTCGGGGGCACTTATTTCATACAAATTTAGGAGCATGCCTACGCTACAGTCGGTAGTGTCGGTTAGTCGATAGGTTTGTAACATGTAATATGAAAATTTATGTACGAATGATTGGACGGACCGAATGAGTGTGTGTGTGTAACATGTAATGTGTATGATCGTGTTTTTAATAATAAATTCTTGGCACCTATTATCATACTCAATGCTGAAAAAATAGAAAAGGGATCTACACCTATATAGTTGTTGTGTGTTTTTTATTTTATTTTTTGTATATTTAATTAGAAGGATCTTTAATTTTAAATGTGATAAGAAAGAGATGAACACCTGTGTAAATTTTTTTTTTTGGGATAATAAATAACATCGTATACCTTAGTAGAAACATGAGTGTACATGTTCATTGTATTTGTATTGCTTTTCGAATGATTGGACGGACAGAATGAATGTGTGCACGTATTATCATACTCAATGCTAAAAAAATAGAAAAGGGATCTACACCTATATAGTTGTTGTGTTTTTTTTTTTTTTTTTTTTTTTTTTTTTTGTATATTTAATTAGAAGGATCTTTAATTTTAAATGTGATAAGAAAGAGTAGGTTGGTTGTGCGGTTATTTTTTATTTTTTTGTGTGATTTAATTTGAAGGATTGAATTTGATCTGGTTATGATCTGCTCGCTATCTGATTATGATCTGCTTTGTATCTGTTCCCGATCTGCTTTATATCTGGACACGATCTGCTATGTATCTGATCACGATCTGCTTCGTATCTGCTCACGATCTACTTGGTATCTGGTCACGATCTGCTTCGTATCTGCTCACGATCTGCTTTATGTCTGGTCACGATCTGCTTTGTATCTGCTCACGATCTGATTTATACCTGATCACGATCTGCTTGATGTCTTATGTCTATATCTTTTGAATTTGGGTACGCTATATCGTGCTTTCTACAAGCTGCATCCAATAAATTTATTCCTTTGCCTCCTCTTGCTAATCGTTTTTGAAGTTTTGTATCAGGTCCACAAAACTGATAACCAGGTGGATGTAATTCAACATATAATTTGTTTATTAAGTTGTCTACAAATCTTCTTCCAATCTTACACTGATTAGGTGTTTTTCTTTTGACTGTAGTTTATAACCATTTTTTCATTACTTTCATACCTCTTCGCATGAAACACTACACCAGCTATACCTGCTATACCAGCTATACAAGCTGTACTAGCTATACTAGCAAGCTGTACAATCTGTACTAGCTATACTAGCAAGCTGTACAATCTGTACTAGCTATACTAGCAAGCTGTACAATCTGTACTAGCTATACTAGCAAGCTGTACTAGCTATACTAGCAAGCTATACAATCTGTACTAGCTATACTAGCAAGCTGTATTAGCTATATCAGCTATATCAGCTATACCTGGTATACCTGCTCTACCAGCTATATCAGCTATACCAGCTATACCTGCTATACCTGCTATATCAGCTATACCAGCTATACCTGGTATACCTGCTATACCAGCTATATCAGCTATACCTGCTATACCTGCTATACCTGCTATACCAGCTATATCAGCTATACCAGCTATATCAGCTATACCTGCTATACCTGCTATACCAGCTATATCAGCTATACCAGCTATACCAGCTATACCTGCTATACCAGCTATACCTGCTATACCTGATATACCTGCTATACCAGCTATACCTGCTATACCAGCTATACCTGCTATACTTGCTATACCTGCTATACCAGCTATACCAGCTATACCAGCTATACCAGCTATACCAGCTATACCAGCTATACCAGCTATACCAGCTATACCAGCTATACCAGCTATATCAGCTATACCAGCTATATCAGCTATACCAGCTATACCTGCTATACCAGCTATATCAGCTATACCTGCTATACCTGCTATATCAGTTATATACCAGCTATATAGCTATACCAGCTATATATATCTGGTATACCAGCTATATATATATATAGCTGGTATAGCTGGTATAGCTGGTATAGCAGGTATAGCAGGTATAGCAGGTATAGCTATATAGCTGGTATATAGCTGATATAGCTGGAATAGCTGGTATAGCTGGTATAGCTGGTATAGCTGGTATAGCAGGTATAGCAGGTATAGCAGGTATAGCTGGTATAGCAGGTATAGCAGGTATAGCTGATATAGCTGGTATAGCAGGTATAGCTGGTATAGCTGATATAGCTGGTATAGCTGATATAGCTGGTATAGCTGGTATAGCTGGTATAGCTGGTATAGCTGGTATAGCTGGTATAGCAGGTATAGCAGGTACAGCTGGTATAGCAGGTATAGCTGGTATAGTTGGTGTAGCTGGTACAGCAGATATAGCAGGTATAGCTGGTATAGCTGGTATAGCAGATATAGCAGGTATAGCTGATATAGCAGGTATAGCTGATATAGCTGATATAGCAGGTATAGCTGGTATAGCTGGTATAGCAGATATAGCTGATATAGCTGATATAGCTGATATAGCTGGTATAGCTGGTATAGCAGGTATAGCAGGTATAGCTGATATAGCTGATATAGCTGGTATAGCAGATATAGCTGCTATAGCTGATATAGCTGATGTAGCTGCTATAGCTGCTACAGTTTGCTAGTATAGCTAGTACAGCTTGCTAGTATAGCTAGTACAGATTGTATAGCTTGCTAGTATAGCTAGTACAGCTTGCTAGTATAGCTAGTATAGCTAGTACAGCTTGCTAGTATAGCTAGTATAGCTAGTACAGCGTGCTAGTATAGCTAGTATAGCTAGTACAGCTTGCTAGTATAGCTGGTATAGCTGGTATAGCTGATATAGCTGATGTAGCTGCTATAGCTGCTACAGCTTGCTAGTATAGCTAGTACAGCTTGCTAGTATAGCTAGTACAGCTTGCTAGTATAGCTAGTACAGATTGTATAGCTTGCTAGTATAGCTAGTACAGCTTGCTAGTATAGCTAGTACAGCTTGCTAGTATAGCTAGTATAGCTAGTACAGCTTGCTAGTATAGCTAGTACAGATTGTACAGCTTGCTAGTATAGCTAGTACAGCTTGCTAGTATAGCTGGTATAGCTGGTATAGCTGATATAGCTGATGTAGCTGCTATAGCTGCTACAGCTTGCTAGTATAGCTAGTACAGCTTGCTAGTATAGCTAGTACAGATTGTATAGCTTGCTAGTATAGCTAGTACAGATTGTACAGCTTGCTAGTATAGCTAGTACAGATTGTATAGCTTGCTAGTATAGCTAGTACAGCTTGCTAGTATAGCTGGTATAGCTGATATAGCTGATATAGCTGATATAGCTGGTATAGCAGGTATAGCAGGTATAGCTGGTATAGCTTGCTAGTATAGCTGGTGTAGTGTTTCATGCGAAGAGGTATGAAAGTAATGAAAAAAATGGTTATAAACTACAGTCAAAAGAAAAACACCTAATTAGTGTAAGATTGGAAGAAGATTTGTAGACAACTTAATAAACAAATTATATGTTGAATTACATTCACCTGGTTATCAGTTTTGTGGACCTGATACAAAACTTCAAAACGAATAGCAAGAATAAAGGAAATAAAGGAATAATTTATTGGATGCAGATTGTAGAAAGCACGATATAGCGTACTCAAAATCAATGGATATAGATACAAGCCATCAAGCAGATCGTGATCAGGTATAAATCAGATCGTGACCAGATAGCAAGCAGTTCGTGATCAGATATAAAGCAGATCGTAATCAGATACAAAGCAGATCGTGATCAGATGTAAAGTAGATCGTGATCAGATACAAAGCAGATCAAAATCAATATCAAAAAATTAACATACTTTAATCATATAAATTGCTGTATATATAGGAGATCGTCTTGATTTCATCTATTTTTGCGAAGAGGTATAAAAGTAACTAAAAAAAATTTGTTATAATCTAGGGTCAAAAAAAACCTCAGCCAGTGTAAGATGAGAAGAGGATTTGTAAACAACGTAATAAATAAAGTACCTGTTGAATTACATCTACCTGGTTATCAGTTTTGTGGACCTGGTACAAAACTTGAAAAACGTTTAGCAAGAGGAGATAAGGGTATAAATTTGTTAGACGCAGCTTGTAGAGAGCACGATATTGCATATTCACAATCAAAAGATATAGACACAAGACATCAAGCAGATCAAATATTAGCTGAAAAAACCTGACAACAAGTTAAATCTAAAGATAGTGATATTAAAGAACGTGCTAACGCGTGGTTTGTGACAAACGCTATGAAAACTAAAGTGAAATTTGGATTAGGTTTGAAGGAGCAGAAACATAAGAAAAGAAAGAATTCGAAAAGAACGAGAACAGGAAAAATGAATAAGTGTAATAAGAAATTATTCACAGCTACTGTGAGAAAAACTTTAAAACAATTGAAAGAACAGAAACCCCTTGATATAAATGATGCTGTTAAAATATCACAAAAGGCTATTCATTCAAATTTTAAAGGGAAAAAACGAGCAGACATTATAATACCGAGAGTTATACCTGTACCGAAAATTGGAGGATTTCTTCCACTTATTCCCGTACTAACAGCATTGTCAGCGCTTGGTGGTTTGGCAAGTGGAGGATCCGCTATTGTCAAAGCAGTAAATGCTATCAAAAATGGAAAAGAACAATTGGCTGAAGCTAACCGTCATAATAGATATATGGAATCAATTGCAATGGGTAAAGGGTTATATCTCAAACCATATAAAACTGGATATGGGCTCTACTATAGTCCAGCTCCAAAAAACTATTAGATAACCTACCTAAGCGTCCATTAAGAGATCTGAAATCATATAAATATTAAAGATTATTCACATATTCTGCACATGAGCATACAATAGCAGTAGATTAACATACAATGATTTTAAAGGAAATATACAACTTTTTAAAATCATTCTCACACATAATTTCTGACATAGATAAAACTAAACTCATCAACATACAAACACAACTGGAGTATGTAGACAACCTGAAAAGGATAAGAAATAGACATGGTGAACATTTCGAGGATTGCGAATGGTCGAATGAAAACAGTACATGTGGTCCTGACACCTGCCCCTGTATACTTTATAAACATAGACTATATCAAGCTGAAAATGAAGCTAAAAATATAATTAATTTTTATAATCTTACTAAATGTAAAAATTGTGTTTTCAATAAATTGTAATTTTCAATAAATTCAAACGAAGAAATGATATAATAAATGACAAAAAAAAACCTTAACCATATCTGAATTCTTTGTTTAGTTAATCATTACTTTTTGTTCAGAGTACATCGTCCCGCACTTACGCAACCTACTATTGACTTTTTAAAGAAGGGGAAAAATGGTTACATCAGCTGAATTGGAAGAACTATTAATAAAACATAGTAATCAGATTGATAAAGAGCATATAGATTTATTTATGAAACTTATAAATGAACTAAGTATATGCAACATTAGTAAAATAAGTAATCCATTTATATGTGTTAATAATATTATACATAGATCTAACTGTGAACAAATGTACTCAGAATCTTTCAACATTTGTCGATGTCAAACATTCTATACACAATATTTGTTAACGCTTAAGCTATTTAATCTGTATAAACGTATTTTTAAATTCGAATCTGTAAAAATCTGAACAAAGAAATATGTAATAAAATTTTCAAAAAATAAAAAACTAATTTGTTTTAATTAATCCCTTTATTCTATAATTTCATTTATTTAAAACAGTAAAACTAAAAAATTCTAAATCCTTAAAAACAAGTCTATTTATACTCTGGGGTGTTGTAGATCAATCAGTAAATTCAATTATGTGAAAACAGATATTACTTATACTTATGCGTGAAAAAAAAAACGCACAGACACAACTATACATTTCTTTCTCATCAAATTAAAAATCCTTATAACACAACAACAACAACAACACCATGTACAACTATATTTATATTTCTTCACAATTATTATCTCAAAAGAACGTGCACACATTCATTCTGTCCGTCCAATCATTCGAAAAGCAATACAAATACAATGAACATGTACACTCATGTTTCTACTTAGGTATACGATGTTATTTATTATCCCAAAAAAAAAAATTTACACAGGTGTTCATCTCTTTCTTATCACATTTAAAATTAAAGATCCTTCTAATTAAATATACAAAAAATAAAATAAAAAACAACTCCACAACCAACCCACCCTTTCTTATCAGTTTATATTTCTATTTTTTCAGCATTGAGTATGATAATACGTGCGAAGAATTTGTTATCATCTTAAAATTACAGATCCTTCAAATTAAATCACACAAAAAATAAAAAATAACGGCACAACCAACCTACTCTTTCTTATCACATTTAAAATTAAAGATCCTTCTAATTAAATATACAAAAAAAAATAAAAAACACACAACAACTATATTGGTGCAGATCCCTTTTCTATTTTTTCAGCATTGAGTATGATAATACGTGCCAAGAATTTACTATTAAAAAACGATCATACGCATTACACGTTACGCACACACTCATTCTGTCCGTCCAATCATTCGTTTAAAAAGCAATGCAAAATAAAGGAACAAGAAGAAGCAGGCATGCACCAAATTTTGTATGGAATAAGTGACCCCGAAACCCCATAAACATACTACTTATTATTATAACCTGTTCTCCATATTTTAACCTTTTTTCATTTTATTTCACTTCACTAGCATAAAATGCTTTCGACACCAATCATTAATCCAGGTTAAGCAAATTTATAACCTTTATTACAATTTGCCGTTAAACTTGGGTTTAGTTAAAGGTAAGTTTAGCTAAAGGGAACTGTAAAGTTACCTTTAACTTATTTTCGTTATTACAACTTACAGATAAAAGAAAGTTAACTTTTTCAAAAATATGGCAGTGGCAGAGCAATGCCGATAAGACTGCTCAAATTAAACAAGTGTTATTTAAACGCAGTGCTAATGACGGGCTTCTTTTTTGTTGTATTTGCTAATTCTGTTTATATTTGAAGTTGCCATATTGAAAATAATATATAATATGGCAAGTTTAAACATAAACTTAACTTTAAAAGTTACAGGCAGGATGATCCTCCCTTTAGCTTATCTCTCATAATGATGAAAAATAATTCTCCCTTTAGTTACCGGCAAGTTGTAATAATGGCCATTAATTTTTTAGACTAACCAATGGCATCCAAAGTATCTTTAAAAAAACAGTTATTTCATATTATTTCTTCGTATCTTGTTTAATTCGGAATAATATATATATATAATATATATATAATAATATAATAGTAGTTTTTGAATATTTTTTATTTTTCACTTTCATATAGTTTTTCGCCTTTAATCTTTCGTAGAATTGTTTTTTTCTTCTAAATGCACAAATATTTTCATTTATTTCACGGCTTTTTTTTGGTGAACAAACAAAAATTAACTATTTTTGTATGTAAACTGAAAATAGGGAAATTGAGGACCAAGACAAGTTCTTATATTTTCTCTTTAGGGTATTAACAGCTTGTAGTAATTTGATAGCAAATGAAAAAAGAGAAGATTAAATAACATATTGTGGCCCAAAAAAGAGAAAAAATTTAACCATAATTAAGAGACCAGCTTGAGACCAAACAAGCAAGAATATTCAAAGTCGGTAAAGATGTACCGTAAAATTTGTGTCAGCTGGGAATAATAGTTATTTAAGTCCTGTCCTTATTTTCCATAGTTTTATTATGCCCTCCTATTTAAAATGCGTAACGATAAATACTAAAAATATTAGATTTAGTTATGCGTATAAGTAAATGAGTGCCTAATATCAAAAAACAAAATTCGTTATTATTTGTAGGAAACATCATAAAATTCTCTAAACATATGCTTCTATTCCAAATTATTAGTAATAAATAATGATTTTTATGGGAAATAATTTTTTTATTATTGGAAGTGTATTAAATTTAATGTCGTGATATGAGATTAGTTGTGATACTATGCATTGCAATTGCTAACGATGTGCGAACAGCGACACAATATAGTAAACAAAATCGACTCAGAGTTTTTGCCAGAAATTTCCTGAGAGGAAGTCTCCGAAGAAATATTTGTTCAGATTTCGTTTTGTTGAAGCTGTTTGATCTGGAGTTTAAACCGTGGCCTCACGTCGAAAAAGCCAACATGCTACCTACTAGACTACGGCGGCTAGATACTAATTTACCAGACATTGTTCAATTAATATTGTTACGAAAATGGAAATGGTGTTATTAAAATGATAAACAAAAGCTCCAAAAACAAAACAATGGACTTGTTTACATGATCAAGGAATAAACAAAAATATAGCAACAACATCAGTATAAAAAAGGGATAAACAAGTAAACAAGAAGCAACAACACTGCAAAGACAAACGTAAACAAAATACACAAACAATAATAACGTAAACAACATGTTTACATTTACAGAGAGTTCGCGAAGGCAAAGTCATTCTCCTTTAAAAGCATTCATCAAACTGTCTACCCAGCGATATTAAAAGCAAGACAAAGCAGGCAACGGGATCGGAAAGAATTCAGTCTGTCTTGTGTGAAAACGCGTTCCGTGTGGAGAAAACAATTGTGTTTTGAAGATCTCTGTTATAAAGATCTATTGAACAATTGTTATTGTGTGCGCGGAAGAGTGTAAAGAAGAATAACAATTAAAGCAAATTGTTGTTGTTTAAATCAAGTCGTGAAAGGTGACACACGGAATTGTGCGAACAATAAAGAATTGATTTAAAACTAAACATAATTTTTTTATTTTTATTTTCAATCTACGAACTTATATTTTTAAAAGGGTAAAAACGTAACAATATATATGTAGGTACATGGTACGATTTTTAGTGATTTTTATTTCAACTTTCGAATCAAACTAGGTAACGCGGTAGCGTAGGAGTATGCCGATAAGGTATAGACAGGACGGCCCGTTCAAAAGATCACAATCTAACTTCAAAATACCTACCGGCACCATATCGGTTTTCTGAAAGTCTTGTAAAATTTAGTAAGGATTTTAAGAGGGGCTCAATAGGAATTTGATTTATCAAGTCGATCGACAAGTTATGAATTAACTGCCAATTTGACGGTAGTTTTCATTTATTGCAAACTCTTAGGGCGCAGAATAATCTTCATAAGGCCAGAATTGACCGTTTAATCGTAAACTGATCACTGTTAAAAGATAGGGGCTTAAACACTTTGTTATACTCTGGCTGTAAAAGGCAATATAAAGTGGGCCCATATGGTGTGAAGTTGCTGGAATGCAGTGTCAATGTAAGACAGCCTGGGAATATAATCTGCCATCCTTGTTACGAGTACGCTTTGGACGACTCCAATCATGTTGAATTGGATCCATAATAAGTTTCGGTCGGAGCATCTATTGTAGCATTAAGGTTGAACTGGGCAAACTACTGCTGCTATGTTACTAATAGAAAATGTTGGAATCAAATATCCTTATATTCTGCTTGATTATATTATACATATGTATATATTTACTCTTTTGGCTATTAGGGGTTTGTAATCAGTCAGGATTACAATCTAGCTTCTCACATTACCCATGTGGTATGGATTTATTTATTTATCAATAAGTGTATGGGCCGACAGTTTTAAAGTCAACTCCGAGCGACAGCAGAAAGCTGAGAGGATGTCACCGAAGAAATATTTTTTCATACTTTGCTTTCTTGGATACGTCTGAGCCGGGATTTGAATCGCAGGTTTGTATATAATAAGACAACAAACTGCTACTACTAGATTTTGAAGACCTCTTATTATATTTGTGAAGAGTATACTGTTGATTATCATAGAAATTCTGAAATTCGGAAGTTCATTCAGCTTGTTTGAGACAGACTGAAAAGTGAGAGTGTAGCCAAAAGGCTGGCCAACCCCAAGATGAAACACAGTATAACATTTCCGCAAAGTGAGGTGATGAGGTGATGTATGAGGTATTAAATTTAATACAATTTTGTTCAATTTAATTTAAACAAACCTTTATGAATAGCAAAGCATGCTGGGTTCTGGTTAGTTGCTTTTAAAATGGCCTTTATTATAGAGAAATTATACAGAATATTCAAACAGAAAGTGTAATTTAATTATTAACATTCAACTTAGACTTCCTACTCAATGTTTATTAACAGTTTATTTGATATCTTCATTTAACAAACTGCTGCAATAAAAACTTTCCAAAGCGGAAAATATTTATTGTTATGGCATAGGATTTAGTTTCCGCCGTTCTATCCCATTCTGCCTTGTTATTAAATTTTTTTTGGTGTGTGTGGCTAAAATCCCTTAAACGATAATGCGACCCAAATTACGTCAAACATTTCTGGTTATTTTATTTTATTTTTCAAATATTCAAATAAATTGAAAAACACTGTTATTGACTCAATATTGGGGACAATTGAAAGTCCTCTAAAGATTTCTATGAATGTTTGTATTCAAACAAAAATGTATAAACTTACATAGCCTGTGTGGCAACAGAAAAAAAAATTAATTTTATTTTAATGGTTATTGTTGTCTTCCGAAAGCAATGAACAAATATAAAATAAAATAAATTGAAATTTAAAAGAATGCTTTTTTCTGCTGATTGTAACAAGCAAAACTTTAAAACGATAACAATTTAAATATTAAACATTGCATTCGACAAATGTGTTGTGTTTGCATTAATTTTTAAATTGTCATGTGTTCGTATGGTTCATGGAAAATTTTACGTTTTGGTTACGTTTCACCCAGAGAATCTATAAATCTATATATATATAAATCTATAAATCCTTCAAAGAAATAAAATATTACGATGATATCTCACACCACATAAGAACCTCCTAAATGACGGACCCGATTAATATGTCACACACCTGGAAACGACAAATCACAACCGAACTATCCAAACTACGTCTACTGTAGAACGAAGTCAAACACCGCGCTGGCGATCGAGCTTATTGGAACCAACTTGTTGCGGCTGTATTCTCCCCAGAGAAGTAAAAGGAACATATTCGAGTATATATATATATTTTTGGCCAAACATAAGGCTCTGCTTTGAATATACAATCCCATGCACTTTAGCTGAACAAAGGACACTGAAGCTTAATGGCAATTTGGGCTCAATAACTCTTTCGCTTGTAGTAAAAATTATTGTTCAACAACCAATTCCACTCAACCAAATTTACAGATTGAAATTATTTTTTTATTTAGAAGAACATAGTCGGGAGCGTCCTCTACCCATTAATGTCATTATGTTAGGAATATGACATCGTTCAACTGTTCGCCATGCCTTTTCTGATAGAGAGCATTCGAAATGGCCAATTTTTCATGACTCTGGTGCATAAATCGGATTGTATTGACCGATGGCACAGATGTAGGCCTTGAGAGCTGCGACTTAAGAAAATCAAACAGGAAGAAGTCTAACGGCATCATTATGCCCGATCTTGGTTGCCAGTTTACATCCATGAAGATTGCTCAGTGGGATAAACTTATAGTTTTCGCTGTCAACAGTGATGGTCTGCCCAATACCAATCTCAATCAATGAACTGAACGGATCTGAACCAATGACGCAGCCTACACTACAGTAAGTTTTTCGGGATACTTTGAACGTAGTTGGGTCTTGTGTGGAATTGGACCATTCATCCATTTATCCAGAAATGTGCCTTCTCATCGCTCAAGATAATTTTTCAATGAAAATTGGCATCAGTTGCCAACTTCTCCAAGCAGCCCTCTGCGAACGCACGTCATGGTCGTTCAACTTCATTTCCTGGGTTTGTTTATTTTCTGAGCACTCAAGTCACGACGCAAGTTTTGCCACATACCGACTTTTTGGAAGCGACGCGATATCGACAGGTTTGGATTCTCATGCACACTCTCCGTGACGGTGTTTTAGGCAAATCTTGCATTTCAGAGACGATTGTTGACTAAACCAGTAGACTCAAATTTATTCATTACATTGCGAATAGTCCTCTTAATAAGACGATTATGGCGATTGTAAAATGGGCGATAAGTTTATCGTACAAAACCTGAATTTTTATATAACAATTTCGTAATATGCATGTCTTGTTGAATGCTATATCCTCATATGGTAACAATGGACAACTAATTTGACAAATGTAGCTTCAACAAGATAACTGTTATCACCTATGAAAGTTCGGAAGTCCATTTCAGAGCAATCTCAAATTAGTGTTGGTTTTAGGTCGTAAAAAAGAGAAACCATAAACTGGGTTTCCAATCTGCAACGAAATTAAACTATTACCAGCATTGGCCTACTACCCTTCAGCCAGGATTACGATCTAGCTTCACACACCACTTATATTGTGTGTGTTAATTTTATACATAAGTGGCGGGACCTACAGTTTAAAGTCGGCTCCGAAGGACAGATTTTTGAGAAACTTTTCATGGCAATTTTATTTACTCTCAGAGTTTTTGCAAGAAATCTGTTCAGAGGACGTTGCCAAAGAAATTAATTTTATATTTCGTTTATGTTTAAGATGTCTAACATGTGGATTCAACCGTGGCCTCAGGTCAAATAAGCGGACATACAAACTTCTACTAGATTATGGCGACTTCTGTGGGGATAGTCTATTGAAAATACGTCTTACATAAATATTGCTACGCAAAGGGAAACGGTGTACCATCGTTTACCATTAAAGACAAATACACTAACACTAACAAATAATATGAATATGATGATTAACAATAGCTATACTATCATATACCATGAACTTGCTTGCATATACCAATAACATCAGTATAAGAAAAGGAGACAGACAAGTATGAGGTAAAGCAACAACAAACAACATAAGCAAACAACAATGAAATAGCGATAGAATTCCCGAGAAAGCGAGAACAAGAATCTTCCACATCGAGAACGTTCATCATACTGATTACGTGCTAAAAGGGGAAGACAAGGCAAGTCCAGTCAGTTATAATTCAGTCAGTCTTGTGTGAGACGCGTTGCGGTTTAAATGTACAAGTGGTATTGCTTGTAAAAATGTTGTAAGCAGGGAAAATCTAACGAACGAAAATCTAACGCGGACAGAAGTGTGAAATAGAATAGTGAACAAGCAATTATTGTTCGATCCATTAAGTCGTATACGGTGGTACACAAAAGTAGTGTGAACAATAAATAGTTTAATTGAAACAAAACACATATTTGTGTTTACTTTGTTTGCAATCAACGAACTCATATTCTAAACGTAGTACGTATATAATATACTCGTATACTAATGGAAAGTCGCTGTATTCTAGTAGGTAGTGTGTTGGCTTATTAGACGTAAGGCCACGGTTCAAACCCCCATTACAGACATCAACACGAAATATGAAAAAATATTTCTTCGGCGACTTCCTCACAGCAGATTTCTGGCAAAAACTCACAGAGTAAATAAAATTGCCATGAAAAGTTTCTCAAAAATCTGTCTTTCGGCGTCGATTATAAAACAAATTAACGCACATAACATGAGTGTTGTGAGAACCCAGGCCGTAATCCTGACTGAAGGGTTGTAATGGCCAATTATGTATGTAGTTGCCTTTGCATAAGGGCGTTGAGAATTATTTAGTATATAAAGCCTATAGTAATCTACAGTCAAAGAAATAAACCTGCATAAATAAATTTTTATCAAATTAAAAAAGGTGTTATAGCGTTGTTGACGGCAGTTACAATTAAGAACGTTTGAATGTAAAAAATATAACATAGAAATTATTAGAAAAAAATATAAAAAAATAACAGTAAAGAATTAGCAACCGTAGAATTCTATATAAAAGATTAGTTAAACCGTTTATTGTTTCCAGTTGTCACTTCTATTCTGTACAATGAATGCCACTTATTACGCAGTTGCTAAACTTCACTTGCTCCCTTTGAAATCACAAAATCTTTTCAATATCGAATATTAAGGAATTTTATTGGGTGTGATTTTCTTTGATTCCTTACAAATGACCGACAGTAAAAGAATGTTGATTTTATTTTCAATAAACTGAAACTTGATGGGCATATTGTTCTCCTTCATTGATGTAAAAAATTCACAGTAAAATTTAAAGAACCCCGATTGTTTTTTTTTTTTTTTTTTTTTTGTAATAAAAGTATTTTCAAAGTTCTTTTATTTTGTTGTCTATTTGTTTTATTTTTATGTCTTTAGTATGAAGAATATGAACTATCTGATGAAATTTCCAATGTTAGTTATACTAAAAGCATTGATTGACATTAAAGGGTACATCGAGCAGCAGCAAAATTAGCAAGGCTGTACCTTTCTTCACATAATATTGTTACGGCCAAAATAAATAAACAATACAAGCACCTAACAACAAAATACACACATCGTATGGTGCTCAAAATTATACAAACTAACACGTAGGAATCCATCCACAAGTTGCGGAAACTACAAGAAGAATAAAGAAAAAAATATTTCTTCGGTGACTTCCACTGTCTGGCAAAAATTCTGAGAGAAAATAAAATTACCATCAAAAGTTTCTCAAAAAGCTGACTTTAAACTATAGGTCCCGCAAAACACGTGTGAGAAGCTAGGTCGTAATTTTGAATGAAGGCTTGTATGACCAACTATGTATGTGTGCATGATATCAGAATTTCTTGATATAATTTGTTTTGGAAATCGTTGCTGCTGTAAATCGAGCATGACATGAATAACACTGTTTTGCTGAAACCACATGTTGTCCAGATACATGACGCCGAATTCAGGCCACAAGAACTCTGTTCATAGTCACAGTACTGTGGACCTGATCTTCAAAAAAGTATGGGGTAATTACGCCGCCTGAACACGATTGGTACCGGCCAGTTACTCGTTGTAGGTAACTTTTCTGCTTCCCGGATAGAACAGATTGTGTTAATGCTGGCCCAAGTTGGATTTCTTCCTTAATAAGGGGTCCGCCACCTTACCTAATCTAACCTAACTTAACATTGTTCCATTACCCATTGGACGCGTTGTTGGCACTTTCTATGCTCTGTTGATTTGAGCTTATGAGTAAGCTGAATTTTATTCGCATAAGGTTGGAGGTATTTTGCCAAATTCGCTACGTTGTGCTTCATGAAATTTCGTGAAATGATGCAGAACTGATAAAGTCAAGTTTTCGGCGACAACTTTTCAAATGGTTGAATAATTAGGTGCACTCTTACTAAGGACACCATATATACCGTCCGATAATGCCAACATTCGCCAGCATACTTGATTACAATATTTTATTCGTTACTTTTCAAATAATAACACTTTAGTTTATCCCATATACATGATACAAGTACTTATGTTTGCATATTTTTTAGTCTCACTTTTCTTCGCCGCTCGTTCGTTTTTATTTCCACTGATATTCATTGTAAATCTTAAGACGTCATCGGTTTCGGTACATTAAACCACAACACATAACTTGACATATTTTTTTTCTGTTCTTTGTTGTTGTTTTGTCTACATATAACAAATTTAATCCATGTTTGTTTATTTATTTTTGTTTTTTTACAAAATAAATGATAAGAATAATGATTCAGATTGCAAGGAATAAAATGGATAAGTAGGCTAAAAAGTTTTACCGTTAATAAGAACAAATACAAAAACAAATAAGAAATGAAAATGTTTTTTATTATAATCATGGCTATACAAACCTTAGGAGGAAATTTAAAATTTCAGTTTGAAAAGAAAGCCGCTTGGAACTTTTTATGGTATTTTGGCTCGTTTTATCTCTTTATCCAGCTTGGATTTTTCGAATTTAATTCATTTTTTTATTTGCCTTTATCGCTAATAATTCATATTTCCCATAAACTTGATTTATTCATAAAGGTAAAACACTGACTCTCACTCACATATTAAAGTATTTTAGACTTTGCACTTTCACTTGTTATTTTTTTTTTAAATTTCTTTAATGAAATGCCACAAGCTTTTCGTATTTCTTTTCTTTCTTAAATGTGACATAAAATTTCTTTTTTCTTACTTTCCTTGAAACAAAAATATTTTCGTGTTCTTTTCTTTTTGAATTTGTCTTCTTTAAGAGATTCTCACAACAATGTAGGTCACTTTATAGGTAACAGTAGAACAATAATAAAACACTTTCATCAATTTTCTTAACTCCCACGGCATAGAACCAACCTTCTTTTTCCCGCTGGCAAATCTTGGATGCCTTAACGAAAAGTTAACTACTGACACTTGCCACTTAAAATGTTGGTTGGTTCTGTTAATTCTGTTGCCGGCTGTTGAGTTTTGTTTTCATGCTTTGTGGTTATGCATCATGTTTTGTTTTTGACTTTCGGCAACATGTATTGTTGCTAACAGTAAATAGCCTCTCTTCACATGTTATCATATTATATATTTTCTGGACAGAGTGACAGACTTTTTGTTTTGTTCTTTAACAGAACGTAAAGTTCCACTTATATTATATGTTGTTTTAAATATAACTTACTTTACTTTTTGTGTCCTTTAAGGAACATTAGAGCTGTCAACTGTCATTGGCTTACTGTAGCAGGTGTTAAGATGATATTTATACCATCCTTTCGTTGTCTAGATTCTAGTAACAACACGCACTGTGAAGCCGTGGTTAGTTATTGGATTGGGTGTAGTTGTAAGAAACTTGTCTCGTTTGACCCTACTCTTCTTACTTTTAATTTCCTCTTTGATCGTACACATCTTCCTTTGCTTCCACAACTCCCTCTGTCCTCCTTCCAGCAACCTATTTTCCTAATTCCAACACAATGTACTGCATGAGAGTGTAGGTCTTATAAATAAAAGAGGTGATCTTCTTTTTTGTTGCTTATTTTAGGTTTCTGTGAGTTATAAAAAATTTCCGGTTGGACTAGGTTACGTTACGTAAGACATTTAGACCCATTGTGATACCACAACCAATTCTACCTGGAGATTAAATATTCGCAAGAGGAAACCAATGGGACTAATTCGTGCTATTGCATCAATCTTTAAATTAAAAACTTAGGTCAAATATGTCAGAAAGTGGAAAGTCAAAAACCTCCGTCAAACAACGACATTGACTACGTCAACCGCAAGCATTATAGGCTGATGATTTCCAACTTCTTGAAGTGATTAAACAGGCCACCGAAACATGCAAAATTTTGGTTGCGCTAAACCAATCAGCAGTCTTCTAGCAAAAATTCTGGGAGTAAATAAAATAGCCATGAAATTTTCTATAAATTCTGTTGTTCGGACACGATTTTAAACTGTAGGTCCCGTCTCTCAAAGATAAAATTAACACTCCCAATATGAAAGCCGCCGTGGTTTAGTAGGTAGTGTGTTGGCTTATTAAACGAAAAGCTAGGGTTCGAGCCCCAGGCCAGACATCAAAATAAAATACAAAAAGTATTTCTTCGGCGACTTCCTCTCAGATTTTTGGCATAAACTCTCAGAGTAAATAAAAATTGCCATGAAAAGTTTCTCAAAAATCTGTCGTTCCTAGTCGACTTTAAACTTAGGTTCCGCCACTCATGTAATTATAAAATTAACACACACAACATAAGTGGTGTGAGAAACTAGGTCGTAATCCTGACTGATGGGTTGTAATGACCAATTAAGCGAGTTAAATTAGTCAAGGTTTTAGGTTCCCACTTGTTGATGTGAAGAACAGTTTTGTACTACCACGGGCATTTCAACGAAATGGCTGAACAATTCTGTATTCACGGCAAATCGATACCAGTTTATAGAGACATTTCAACTGAATTTTCTACAATAGAGATTTTCTCAATGGAGAAAATGGTGGGGGCAATTTCTCATCAACTGGTCATAATATTTCTAGGGATTAAATATAGAAGATCCTTGTTTTTTCGTACTGTTTAGTGCGAAAGTACCCGTTTGGGTATCGTCATTACTCCATTTGTTCGAAGAAGGAGAGGAAAGCAGTAAGTCGTACCTAAATAAACTTGTAGCGTGAGATAAAGAACATCAAGTATTAAAAGTGATTTACTTTTCAATGTCCTCATGGCACATCGCATATCGATTAGCGTTTTTATACTCTTCTTACGATTGTTTTTTGGGTAAATAAATTTCGATTAGTTTAGACAATGTCTTCTTCGGATGCTTTGTCGATAGTCAATGCGATGACAGACTATAATGTATAGTATTTCGTATCCCCTTCACTTTTTTATGTAAAAAGTATAGAAAGAAATAAGAATTAAAAAAATTGCTTTCTTTTAATTTCTTTTGGCTGATTTTGTTGACTGTTTTGTAAGTGTTGAACCACAAAGAAACTACTCGATAAGGGTGGAAAACTGTAAAAACATTTCAAAATCAGTAAAAGCAGATCGAAATAATAAGTATATAATTTGTCAAAGAATACAATGAAGAGCCCTTTGAGGTACAATGTAGTTATGTTTACTTTATATCATCTTTCCATCAAAAGTTTTTTTCACAATAAAAACTTCATTCATTTTGATTTTTCTTTTGTCCTTCTTCGAATACTGCACGCTTGTTTCGATAGAGAAAATTTTGGTATGAACAATAATTCTTACCTGTTTGTTTAAAAAATTAATCAAATTTCATTGTATTAATCAGTTCTCAGCTGCTTTCCAAAGGACCATGATTCCTCAGCTAACTATGTCGGTCAGGATCAATCGTTGGACGGTCGACTAAAGAGTAGGTAACCATCGATAGCGGAAGACCTAGGGTTATATACAACAACGTCTTGGTATAAATGTAAAATTGACTTCAGCTCATCTTATTACTTAGTCAAATCACGATTAGGAGAAGAAAATGAATCGTACATATTGTTACGTTATCTTTTTGATTGATTGCAAACAAAAAATAAATCAATTCGTGTTTAGTTTTAAATAAATTCTTTATTGTTCGCACTACTTTTGTATGTCACTGTTTATAACTTGGCGTATACAACAATAATTGCTTGTTCGCTTGCTTACAACGTAAAAAGATATCAAATGATATATCCAAACCTATACTATGAACTTGGTTTGAGTTCTGCAGTGTAGATGGTTTTGAAGAAGCGTGCTTATACCACCTTAGTTTCACGGTATTGATATGAAGTTAGCAAATGTTGCTTGCAAACCAATGTGCAAGCAAAGTTTATACTTTTCGAACTACAAAAAATTTTAAAATACATGAAAAATTAATCAGGAGAAGAAGAGAAAGAAGAAAAAAAACGAAATGAGGAAAACTTCAAAGACTTCAAAATTAGCTGGTTTTTAAAGCACAGTTTATACACAAAAACTTGTAAAAGAGTATGTTTGTATGTCCGCAGTAATAGAGTGGTTTCTACAAAAGATAAAAGCATATAGAAATTACATGTTTGGCATGGCATTACAATAAAAGAAACAGAAAAATTCCAATAACTTATCTCAACAAATATTCATTTTAGTTGTGATAGATAATTCTTCATCTTCATTTATTTGTCAATATGTTCATCTTCCGCTCTGTTTTTATTATTTTTTTGTTTTTATAAGAACATAAGGCTGTCGTAAAGAATCATATTAACCGTAGATCGAGCTTTGTATCAAAAATGATACATTTTATTTTTTGAGATTATAAAACTTTAATTCAGAAAAAGTTACATGTCTGATATTTTTTTAATTCGTTAGTATTATTATCGCCATTATTTTAAAACTAAGTAAAAAAAGAAAATTTTAAATAGGACTTAAAAAATTCAAAAACTTCATAATTCTGGCTTGTGTATCATTTTTAATACATATGACTTTCCTAGAGATTCTTTGGTGTTGTGTATGTAAATTCTTTAAGTTTTCAAAGATTTTGTGTAGTTTTATCGTAAATAATACATTATTTATGATATTTGAGAAGGAATTGAAAGTTAAGTGTTAGATAAAAGTGAAAAGATTGAATTTTCTGTTCTTGATATGTTCATGATATTGATTAAAGAAGTCGTAGTCTAGTATGCTAGCTTATTAGACGTCAGACCATAGCTAAAACCTCAGGCCAGATATTTCTAATTTACACCGAAAGGTTGTAATGGTCGACTATGTATGCATGTATGTAATATTCCTACTGCTGAAGACTCTGAAGAAGAAGAAAACAGAAGCTCGGCTTAAGAACTGACGAAAGTGTTGGCAGCAACAAACATGATAATAGGCTGTTTATCGCCAAATATGGTACTACTTGGAATAGAGGAAATATGGCCCAGTTTCAGCTTAGAAAGTGTGGTATAACACATCCGTTCCTTCGGTGAAATAAGTCTATAACCCCAATAGAAGGGCTTTGCATTGAAACCATCAGCTGTTATAAAACGAAGGATTAGTGAGTGAAAAAGTTAGCACATTGATATCCAGTAATAGTATACCTAGATGGACAATATATTGTGTGACCATACATACATAATTGGCCATTACAACCCTTCAGTCAGGATTACAACCTAGCTTCCCACACCACTTATGTTGCGTTTGTTAATTTTATACATGAGTGGCGGGACCTACAGTTTAAAGTCGATTCCGAACGACAGACTTTTGAGAAACTGTACAAAGCCATTTTATTTGCTCTGAAAGTTTTTACCAGAAATCTGCTGAGAGGAAGCAACCGAAGAAATATCTTTTTGTATTTTCGTTTCGATGTCTGACGTGGGATTTGAACCGCGGCCTTGCTTCCAATAAGCCAACACACTACCTACTAGACTACGGCGACTTCTTGTGTGGTCATATTCATAACAATTCTGGCAATGCAATATGCTTCTCACACAGTTATTTGCCCCCTTAATAGATATTTTACACTATAAATGGAATGCAATTTATTGCGTTTAAACATTTTCATTTTCATGCTTGTCAAATTGTGAAATTATTTTTCTGTCTATAACCTCCAGAAGAAATCTTTCTTTTATGACTTATAATTTTATGTTGTATTCATTTTAAAACTAGTCTTCAATATTTCGCCTGTTTTTCTTTTACGACGCTATATGGCAATAGGTTTCCTTGTTGTACAAAAAAGGAAAAAGGAGGTGGTTTATCAGTGAGTTTATGTTTTATATTTTTAAATTTCGTCTGTGGTCTAACCTACTACGAGGGTATATTTGATCAGAAATTTTTCAAATATTTTTGATAGCAAAATATATTGCAATTGTTTAATTTCATAGAAATTTAACAGTTTATATTCTGTTTTTACAATTTATCTTTTTTATTGATTCCAATTAAACAATTTGCAAGATAATTCTCTTTCATTTATATTATTTTATTGCATTCAAATAAATTATTTGCACCCAAAGCCAAATAAACACTTGAACAAAATCATTCAAATTAAATTTTTTGTTTGAACTCTCACTATCCCGCGTTTTAAAAAATTCCACCATAGAAATATACTTTTAGTATATTTTATATTTGTGCAGTACAATAGCTATGCCATTTAAATAAATACAATGTATTTCATTTATATTTCATTGCAATTTTATTACTTTAAGTGCCAATGCAATTTATCTGCACTTTGTTGAATTTTAATGACTACGCTACTATTGAATTTAAGTGAAAAGTTATTTGAAAATACAAAATAATTAAATTTTAACAATGCACTTAATATGTTAAGGACCATTATTATAACTTCCCGTTAAAGTTGGTTTAGTTAAAGGTAACTTTAGGTAAAGTAAACTTTAAAGTCACCTTTAACTTCTTTTCGTTATTATATCCTAATGTTAAAATAAAGTTAACTTTTTCAAAAATATGGCAGCGCCCGAGCAATGTCGACAATACTGTTCAATTAAACAACAACAATTAATATAGCAAGTTCAAACATAAACTTAACTTTAAAAGTTACCGGTAGGATGATCCTCCATTTAGCTTATCGCTCACATCTACCATATTGTCCGCTTATAATAATGAAAAATAATTTATCTCACCTTTAGTTAACGTCAAGTTGTAATAATGGTCCTAAGTACGAATTTTGGATTACTGTTTTACAAAAAATACCATTTTTATACAAATATTTTCCATTTAGAGTATTTGTAGTGTAAATTTACTAAATATTTAAATGTCACATTCACTGCATGTTATTTATTTTCCATTTTTATATTCTACACCTTGTGCATATTTAAATGAACGTTCCTTTGACATGAAGTACAAAAAAAAATTTACTAGTATATGCATTGGTAGGGCACATTATTGATCATTACAACCCTTCAGTCAAGATTATGATCGAGCTTCTCACACCAATTATGTTGTGCGTGTTAATTTTTATACATGAATGGCGGGACCTACAGTTTAATGTCAATTCAGAACGACAGATTTTTTGAGAAACTTTTCCCGAGAATTTTATATACTCTGAGTTTTTGCCATTAATCTGCTGAGAGGAAGTCGCTCAAGCTGGATTCACCCAGTGTAGTTTTTTGAGAGTTTGTTCCAAAACCATTCACCCACTTCGAACAATTGTTCTGTAAAAACAAGGTTACCATATCAAAATTTTTTGTAAACGATGCGTGTTAGTTTTACAATCAGACAGCACAGTAGCAGATGATTGCAATTCGTTTGTTTTCTTGGCTTGTGTTGTCATATTTTTTATTGTGTTACGAAGAAATTGTAAATTAAAACAAATCTTAGTGAAAAAAACTGGATAAACGTAAAGTTCTTCTTTTAATAGCAATAGAGTTAAAGAAATATAATATGATGTGGCAGCTCAGTTCAACTTTACTTAAAAAATTAAAGTAGCTTGCAGCACAGTTTGATTGTTTCGGAATAAAAATTAAACCAATTCGAGCTGAAATTCTTCCGAAGCAAGCCTGCTCTCTCTCGCTCTCTCTATCTCAAAAAGAGAAACTTAAAACTACATATAAACAAATTGTTTCGGAACAAACGAATCGATGGTTGAATCCGGCTTAAGGAAACATTTTTTAATATTTCTTTTTGTTGGAGATGTCTGACCTGAGATCTAATAAGCCGACACACTACCTCCTATACTATTCCGACTACGTAAAAATAATATTCCGTCGCTCAAAAGCCGTTGAAAGACACATCCAGTTGAGTGGCTGATTTGATTGTGAACTGGCTAATTGGTAATCATGTTTACGTAATGGTAATACAGGTGATGACTATTGTTGTAGAAGAGTAGAAAGTTGAGCTCTACTAGTGCCTTCAGTAGCAAGTTTAAGGAGGACATCACTGAGATATCATGTGCTGATCTAAATAACGTTCTCAACGTACCTCAGTCTAACGATGTGAATATGCAATGATATAAGCTCATTGTTGATGTGGTGCGTTATCTTAATACTATTGACAATCAGAATAATTTCGTTAATCAGCGAATGTTTCTTAACAGTAAGCATAGCACAACAAAAAAAATGTATATTAAAGAAACGTCAACACATAAAATGTATTTGAATAAAACAATTGTATTTTCATCAACATATTCTGTGCTTTATCTTAATTGTAGTGAAATATTTTTATTTTTTATAAATTCCCAAAGAGATTCAACATTTCTTCAGTTCGTATTGACAGATTAATTGAAATCTCACCGCATAATGAAATTGTTGTTACACATTCGCAGTTCATAACAAAAAGTTGCTTTTGATGAATTTCCGTAAATTAACTGGCATTGAGGTTGGCTTTTTTCCTTTCATTAAAAATAAATTGAAGGTATGGCAAAAGAGCCCTGCTTGTTGAGCATTTAACAACTTTCTGCAATGCCCCGAGATTATAACCGCTGGTGAACAATTAAATGAAATTATTAAGAAATTTGAATCATTTTAAACGGCAAAAAAACTGTTTTAAAAACTTATTATTTTTTTGTTTTTAATCGGGTGTCACATACATACATCTACATGATGCATTATAGTGATGCACATGCATTCTTCTTACTTTCTTCCCACTTTATTCTTTAAAAAGACCTATGCAAGCTTATTATCTGTTACTCAGGATCAATTCAATAAGGTATATATTGAAGTTATGTGTATATAGTTATACTTATGTGGCTATAGGAAAATCGGTGGGATTTGCAGCTGCCTTCGGTTATAACCGATAGTCTGTCAGGCATATGTATCGAATGCGGTGTGTATGTTGAGATAAATATTTATGAAACGCTTTTAAAAATCTTTTAAAATTTAAGCAAGTGAAGCTTCAATCCTTCAGTCAGGAGTACACCTAGCTTCTCACTCGACTTATGTTGTGTGTGTTATTTTTATTCACAGTTTAAAATCGATTCCGTACGACAATTTTTTGAGAAGCTTTTCAAGGCAATTTTATTTATTTTCACAGTTTTTTGTCAGAAATCTACTGAATGGTAGTCACTGAAGAAATTTTTTTTCGTGTTTCGTTTTGTTGCAGATGTTTGATCAGTGGTCTCACGTCTAATAAGCCAACACACTGCCTGATAGAGTACGGCAACTGCAAAAAATTATTGCTTTCTGCAAATCATTATCATCATTTTCGGGTACAATTCGCAGTCTTTAACGGGATTAAGATAATTGTATTTTGACGCTCACCTCATACCGGTACAACTGGTATATATGAATGGTTATAGTTACTCAAAATTAAAGTATCAGTCTTTTCACATGTTACTGGCAATGACGGCATGGTTATGAACTTTACCACAGAATACTAATTTGCGGTTTATATGTATTGTATTTGCCTTTTAAAGTAATATAAAAGAGACTCTCGGAACAAAGTAGTACCTAAAAGATAATAAATGTTTATTAAAGTTTTTTGTAAATATTTTTATTTTTACACAATCTAAAGAGGATAGTTAAAGAAAACTAATTTGTATCCTTAAAATATACGTAAAATATTTTTCATATCGTAAGTAAACAAAGAAATTTTAATGAAATTATAAATAATTTAGATAGAGATTATCTTTCAAAGGTATGGCTTCTTTAATAAAGCTCAATGTGGGGTCATATTAACTGTAAGTAATTAATTTCAAAATAATACTGAAAAGGGCAGAATATACAAGTTCTTAAGCGAAAAAAAAAATTGTACTAAATTTCACCACATTCGTCCTTATTAAGATTCCTATAGTTGCCAAAAAAAAAAAATAGTGGATATCAAATTTTATTCATTTTATTCAAACTTATTATGGAGAATTGCTGAAGAAATTTAAATAATTTTGTTACCTACTGTTCCTTGCTAGCCTGCAGTTGATCCTAGTGAAATTGGTTCACTTACAAGTAAGCCCTTAAATGTACAAAAAATAAAATCAGAAATCGATATTAAATTCTAAATAATAGATTTTAATCGGTTTGGTCGTTTTGATTAACACTACAAACGAAAGTATGTAACGTCAGTTTAACAGAAAAAAAAGTTGATTTGATTTTTTTATGAAAAGATGGTCAGAAATCCAAGCCACTTCCACTGAGTGTTAAGCTGGATTCACCCATTGTTTCGGAACAAAATTCTTGTTCCGGAACAAATTCAGTTTTTTGAGAGATTGTTCCGAAACGATTCACCCACTTCGAACAATTGTTCTGTAAAACCAAGGCTACCATATGCAATATGTTTGTAAACGATGAGTTTTAGTTTTACAATAAGGCAGCACAGTAGCATATGATTGCAATTCGTTTGTTTTCTTGGCTTGAGTGTGATCATATCTTTTATTGTGTTCCAAAGAAATTGTAAATTAAAACAAATCTGAAATTGTTGAAATGAAAAAATTGATAATAGTGGATATTATACATACATAAATAAATACATACAAATGTACATATAATATGATGTGGCAGCTCAGTTCAACTTTACTTAAAAAATTAAAGTAGCTGGCAGCACAGTTCGTTTGTTTCGGAACAATAATTAAAATTAAAGCAATTCGAGCTGAAAATGTTCCGAAGCAAGCTTACTCTCTTTCGCTCTCTCTTTCAAAAAGAGAAACGTCAAACTACATATAAAAAAATTGTTTCGGAACAAAATTTTTGTTGGATGAATCCAGCTTTACTATGAAAACAAAGAGATCTTTTTCACATTCTTCTTTGAGTTTCAATTATTTAAATTAGTACACTTACACACTTAAACAATCATTCATTTGATTAGTCATTTAGTTTAAAATTTCAAAGTAGAGCACGTTACTTTTTTCTTGCTATAAGAAAAAAAAAACAAAGTTTAATTTACATTCTTTACATTATAAATATGTTTACGTCTTTACCTTTTTAAATACGTTTAAAAATATGAGTTCGTAGATTGCAAATAAAAATAAAAATTAATCTGTGTTTAGTTATAAATAAATTCTTTATTGGTCGCACAATTCTGTGTGCCACTGTTCACAACTTGATGTAAACAACAACAATTTGCTTTGTTTGTTATTCTTCTTTGCACTCTTCTGCGTAAACACTAACAATTGTTCGTTAGATCTTTACAACGGAGATCTTCAAACCACGATATTTTTTATCACACCCAACGCTTCTTCACACAAGACTGAATTCTTTCTGACCCCTTTGTCTGCTTTTTCTTACCTTTTCTATCGTAGAGTAAACAGTCTGATGAATGCTCTTGAAGGAGAATGGATTCACTTTCACAACGATGTAACACCATTTCCATTTTCGTAACAATATACTAGAAATGAGAATATTGATGGACCTTAACGTTCCCGCCAGCAAGAAGGAAAAATTGTAGCAACTAAGTGCTTGAGTTATTCGCTAATACAATCAGTTTACGTAGACAACTGAAACATTTTTTTTAATAATTCTAGGGAATACATTAGATTCGCATATGATTTAATCAAGTGCAAACACTAGAAAGATATCGCACTGCAAATCACTATTAAATAAGGCAGAGCAATATCGCACTCCTACCTTATCTATATGGACGAATTCTTTTTGACGTATGCCAAAGACTGAAACACTGAAAATTGCACTTGTATTTCTTTTAATCCAACTGAAATAAGTTTTTATATTTCCATGATATTGTTGATACAGAAAGTGATGCCAATACTTTTGAGTTTTTTGAGAATAACCGGAAGTCGGATAAAATTATAATGATAACCAATTTAATTTAGATGCCAGTGTTGAAATCAAGTAGGAACAAATTATAAAATTTCTGAATGAAATGAAACGTTATTCAAAAAGTCTTCAAGCATTTCCTCGAACTTCTCCTCTTAAAAATCAATATGGAAATTTCATTTTATGTATGCATCTGTTTTACTTCTTAAATCGAGGTATTCTATAACTCTTGCCTATTTTATAATTTCTTAATTTATCTCACAATCGACAACAGAAAGTTTCGAAGTTCAATGGCTACAATATTGTTCAAGCTACATCCATCTAGTTTGTTGTCACTCAGTCTGTTTTGTCAAAACATCAAAGATGACAATAATGTTGTTGTGTTTGCTTACCAGTCTCCGAAGCAGTTGGTAAATGAATGTAGTGGACAAATCATCATCATCAGCAATGAGGTCCATTTCTGGATGGATGGGTCCATGATCTTGAAAATTGTTAAATTTTTGAATTCGAAAAATCCACATTAGATCCAAGAACGTACAATTCATGTGAATTTTAAGCTGGCGGCATCATACATACCTACATAATTGGTAATGAAAACACTTCATTCAGGGTTACGAACCAGCTGCTCCACTTCTTATGCTGTACGTTTTAATTTTATACACGAGCGGCGAAACTAACAAACAACAAATTGATTTTACAGGATGTGTGGAGGTGATTTGAACTGACCTCAGTGGTCAGTTGTGCGATTTGATCCCATTAAATGTTTTCTTATGGGGTTTTCTTAATTCGGATTGTTTGAACTTGCCATATTATACACTATTTTCAATATGGCAACTTCAAATATAAACAAAATGAGAAAATACAACAACAAAATAGGCCCTTCGTTGCCACTGCGTTTAAAAAAAGCTTGTTTAATTGAGCAGTGTTATCGACATTGCTCCGGCACTGCCATATTTTTGAAAAAGTTAACTTTATTTTATCATTAGGTTGTACTAACGAAAAGAAATTAAAGGTGACTTTAAACTTCACTTTAGCTAAAGTTACCTTTAACTAAACCAAACTTCAAAGGCAAGTTGTAATAATGGCCCTTAATATAACAAATCTAAACAATGTTAGTAGCCGCCGTGGTCTAGTAGGTAGTGTGTTGGCTTATTAGACGAAAAGCCAGGGTTCGAGCCCAAGGCCAGACATCAAAATAAAATACGAAAAGTATTTCTTCGGCGACTTCCTCTCAGCAGATTTCTGGCAAAAACTCTGAGAGTAAATAAAACTTGCCATGAAAAGTTTCTCAAAAATCTGTCGTTCGGAGTCGACTTTAAACTGTAGGTCCCGCTACTCATGTATAAAATTAACACACACAACATATGTGGTGTGAGAAACTAGGTCGTAATCCTGACTGAAGGGTTGTAATGACCAATTATATATGTAAACAATATTGAAAAATTTTAAAATTAAAAGGCTTTTTGTATCGATGTAAATGTTTATATACCCTTAAAGTATAAATTTTCCTTTCAAATTTTTCTCTTTTACAGTTCATACGAAAGAAAACAATTTACTAGTAGAACAATTGAGCATTTATGGTCAAATGGAAACCATTTAATCAAACAATTGACAAAATTGTCTTCATAAGAAACCAAATACACAATATGGGTTTAATTAGAAAAACATTTACAGAGAAACAAAATAAAAAGTCATTCAAAGGAAAATCGATAAAGAGGAAATAATATTCATACTCATACTCAGGCAGATGCAATCATTTTGCAAAAATCATTGATCCGACAACATGGGTGACTGCAGCTTTAAATGTTGCACAACAAACAATTTTTGACCATTTAAAAGTTATTGGAAATATCCAATAGTCTGGAAAATAGGTTTCAATTGACAATTGGAATGAGAGACAAATGAAAAACCGAAAATTTACTTGTGAAATTTTGCTTCAAAGACACGATAGGAAATCAGAATCATTAATGCTACGTTGCTGTTCAGAGTAGAGAGGTGTGGTGTACCACGAGTTCCTAGAACCTGGTGAAACCGTTAAGACAGATCAGTACCGACAACATATGATCAATTTGAACCATGCATTGATCGAAAAACGACCACAATGGGCCAAAAGACAAGCCAAGTTAATTTTGCAATATGGCAATGCACCTATACTCAAGGTAAAACCGTCGAAGGTTGCAATCAAAAACTGAGGGTTTTCATAATTTATAGAGGGCTATGAACTATTTTTTTTGGAAAATGAGAGTATGGAGAGTTGATAAATATCAATAATTATGTAATAAATAAAAAACAAAGAATAATAATAAATTTTGCATTGTGTGTGTACATTTGTTGTGAAACATCGACATCATATGATATATGAGTTCAAGTTTAATCAACCACACAAGTTGTGTATGTTGACGATGCAGATTAATTATTAAAATGTTAATGCTCCATTAAATATCCACTATTTTGACCTTCTTTTTCATTATTTGTTTAACATTCCTTATATATTATGATAATAAAATTATGCTCAGTAATTTTGTGAAAGTAATTATTCTTTAATATCATGGAAAATAAATTTAATTGTAGATTTATTGATAACAAATCCGACGAGACGCTTTAAGTATGTTAAATTTGTTTATTTTGCTGAATTCACAGTACATAACGCTAACAGTGAGAAGTTTAAAATAAATCTTCATGCAACCAAACTTTTGGTGACTAACACATTCATGTCTGTTATATAAATCGACTCATTTTGAAAAACGAGAGATTTTTTAAACCGAATAAATTGATATTTGGTATTCTACAAATCTCTCGTTTTGGTATAATTCGAAATAAACTACTAATTTTAGTTTAAACTGTTGTTCAGCTGTTGATTGAAAAATAAAAATATTTTAAATAAAAAAGGATCTAAAAACATTAAAAAGGTATTTAAAATGCCCGGAGCGTTTGTGTTAAGTTATATAAATTGCATTAAAAACAAAAAAATACGCCAATTAAATATACAAAGAAGGCAATTGAGGGATGCATCTAACTTATGAGTGTTACAAATGAGAGGTATGTACATACAGTAGAAATTTGTCCAGATGTAAGTTATTTTTCCTCTTTTAGATTCATTGAACTTTACCGCGTTAATAAGGAAGCGTTTGTAATGATATTGGACAGTATTGGTCACTTAATACAAGAAGGATCTTCGTTTTTTAGCTGTATTTCAAGGTGCTCTTGGAAATGAAACACATCTTAGTCTTGGGCGTAGTACGATTTCAAAAGTGTTGTGGAAAACAATTGAAGCTTTGGAAAACAATTTGTGTCCATTATGGATTAATTTTGAACTCACTAGAGATGAAATCAGAGAATCCAAATTATTTTTTTTTTACAAAATTTTGATTGCCCGGCGTTATAGATTGGATGGGAGTCATGTAAGACTTTTAAAACCAAGAGTGGACGAATCGTTATTTTATATTCGAAAAGGTTATAAACTAAATATATATTGTTTACTGTTGTTTTAGAGAGATTTTTTTTTTGTTTGTTTACACAATTAATTTTTTTCATACTTGGAACGAAAATATGAAGAAATTTTGGAATGTTTTTTAAATTAATTTATTTTTAATTTAAATATTTGGAAGTGTGTGTATTTTGACAAAAATTAATATAAAAAAACGACTTAAATTTTTATATGCAAACTTCTTTTTTCAAGTTTTTATGCAATTTATTAGCTTACATTCTTTTTACTTTCGACAGGCTTTGTTTACTCGGTGTTAAAACTAGAAAAATTATGTGAATTCGGTTTAGAGAACACCAAAAAATGTGAATTCGTTTTTAAACGAGAAATTTACTCGGATTCGGTTTACAGAACAGACATGATTGAACGTAATGTAATAACAACAAGTATGTGACGTATGAGTCATATCTAATTCCATTACTTTGCAAATGACAAAATCAAATTTTATTTTATTTTATTGCATAGTTTCCAGGGTAATTCTTTCAGTACATGTCATATGGTGCGTATAAGTTATATATTTTAAATTCAATTAAATACAAATTTTAACTTCATAGTATTAAATTATTAAATCGCAACAGAGTTTATGGAATTCTCTTTCGGTTTATGATATTTTATAAATTTGTAGCTTGGAGGCTTTAATTTATAGTATCAGGTTTCACTCCCAGTAAGTCAATATCTTTTACTATGACATGTAGGTTTTTAGTACTTTCCATCGCTTAGGTATCAAAACTGTTGCTAAGTTTTACGAATCCAGAAACAATATTTTGTTATTCACGGTTTACTTGAATATACTTTTTATCTCCCTAAAATGAATATAACTTCAAATTTAAACTATATTCGTCTTCTTGGTAGCTTCTGCAGGAGTCTTTTCCTATGTGTTCAAGAGCAATGCGCATTACATAGATGTCCATAATGCAATGTCCAGTAATGATTCCTATAAAGCCAAGAGTGCACATTTGGAATTTAGGCAGACTTTTCATGAGCCATCTATTTAGCTTTGTCAGATTTTCTGCATCGTTCGATCCAAAGCCGCCTATCTGGCATTAACGGTGTTAAGACTAGAAAATTCATCGGAGAGTTGTGCCACATCGGAACAGTTTATACGGTCTTCAGGTACCCGGAATGTTATCATGCCCATATGATATGAAAGTTGTGCCAATCCGTGTACAGCCTCTGCGTTCACCAACTCCTTCCATTCCATTTCAGTCAGTACAGAGACTGCGCTTTCCTGTGGCTATGCAACGGGCCACTTGTTCAAATGTGCTTTGCTGATCAAAGCTACCACATTGATCTAACCTAACCTGCACCAGTTCACTATCTCGTTGAGATATTCGAAAGTGCTATATACAGTCTTGAAGTTTAATATCTCAGACCCCAGTGAATTGCTGACACTTTCGCCTGGAAGATGATGCAGTCTCCGGTAGCCTTATGTATTTATACCCTCCGATTCAAAAAAAAAAAAATACCGCCGTGCGAAAATCTGAATGGAATCGTTTAAGCTGTGCAGTGCACCATTTTTCATACCTTTGTATTCTGAATGGATGTCCGGAACTATCCTGAAAACTCATATCATAGCATTATAAAATCAATACTTCCTACTGTCCTTAATTCGCTCTTCTTGTGGCCAATATTCGATGCATGCCACTGTTCAGTTGCACGGATAGTTGCCTACTGATCTTAGCCGCCAAGGCCCTACAATAAAGGTCAAGGGGAAAAAGGTACAAATTATATTCAGCGCAAACTAGAGCGAGTTACCACTGCTATACGCATACTTTTTTGGAACTTAAAGTACAATAGAGACATGAGTTGCTTGTTTTCGACCTGAGGATTTTGGTGTCAAATATTATCTTCTCTCTGTTTCACCATTCACTTAAAAAGATGATGAAATTATGAAAAAAAAATAAGAATTCATCACCAAATTGCTATCAAACGTTTGAAGAAATTGAGTATTTTCTGGCATGAATAATTACTTGTCTAATTCTCTGTTCCATTTAATTTCATTTTATTTCTCAGTATTTTCTGAAGAAGTATTTAACAATTTACATTTAATTTAAGAAAATTATATCAAAAGCCAACAGTGTTGCAGACAATGAAGTAAATGCCGGACACTCTGCACTATACTTAATGAATATTTCAATTACAAATAAAGTATACGTCTGGAGGCCACTGCAATTACAAACAAGATTTCTTGCCTTGCCACAGTAATTAAATCTTGTAGGAGAGCACAACACGCAAAGCAATAAGAAAAAAAACAACTCCAAATGAAAGTTTCTTTAGGAGTCTTTGAATGGAAGTAAATCTACGAATGTAATCTTGAGACACTATTTTAATGAAGTTTTGTAAATAAATTGTTTTTAATTATATTATTTACAAACCCACAGTGATTTATAAAGCCAGTCAGAGGTTAGCTTTCGTTACTGAAATACTATACAAAAAGAGAATATTCTAATTGGGAAAACAATTTTTAAAAGCATAGAAAGTTAACTCTCTTTTTTGTTTACTTAATTCTCTGCAACATTTGTTTCCTCTTGCAATGTTATTTTCAAACAAAACTCATCTGTGATGAAAAGAACACAAGAGGACGACATATTTACAGTTTTTTTCTTTTCTTATTACAAAAGGACTATAAGAGGAGATATTTTGCAAATGCAAAAAGAACATAAGTTGACAGCAAATGTACTTACCATTCCTGCAACAAAATAAATAAAAAAAATAATGAAAACACATCCAAACAGCAGAGTGTACATTTTTTTTCTTTTGAGGAGTAACTTCAGCTCAAAAGCCATTACTCAACCAACAGCACAGGCACTACGATGTTCAATGTTAAACAATACGGTTGTCTGAACATAATTGCGGTTTTGTTTTCTCCTTAAATCTGCACAGTGACGCTGTTCGATTTTTTTAAAAAATTACAAAAAAAAAATTCTAAATTGAAATGAAATTAAAAAAAAAAGTTTTTTGAGTTGAATTACAAATTGTAGAAGAAATTTAAAATATTGAAAAGATAAAATAATTTTATTTTTTAAATCATATTTTCAATTATAACAAATCAAACATATTAAAACATATTATTCGAAGATATTGGCTGGGAAGTTCTGATCCAAGCAACATATTTTTGTTGTTGTGCAAGAAATGTTCAAGACTCTTACTCATGTATTGAGCATGAATTGTGTTGGTTATAAAAAAAGAGAGCGTGGAAAGGAGCAAATGAGAGTAGTATTTATAGACGTTAGATTTGAGTTCATCTATATAGTAAGAAACAAGCAAACTTCTACAGGAAGAACATATCCACAAAAGCTATTGAGGCTTAAGCGTGAATTTACTTTGTAATGCACAGTGTGGTCGTAATCGCCGTATACTAGTAGGTTGTGTGTTGGCTTATTAGACGTGAGGCCTCGGTTCAAACCACAAGTGCTCTCAGCAGATTTGTGTCCAAAACTCTGAGAGTAAATAAAAATAGTCATGAAAAAGTTTCTCAAAGATCTGTCGTTCGGAGTCGACTTTAAACTGTAGGTCCCACCACCCATGTATAAAAATTAACGCACACAATATAAGTGGTGTGAGAAACTAGGTCGTAATCCTAACTGAAGGGTTGTAATGATCAATTATGTTATGTACGTATATGGTGCTTAAACGATCTGTCGTTGAAAATATGAGAGTAAAAGGAACTTAGGTGGTTAATTTCATTTATTTATGATATTCAATTTGGTAGGTAGTAAACTAACTACAATAAAATAGGACTATTTCGTTTTTTTTTAATGTGAAAATTATGACGCAAGTAGTTCTTACTCAATCAAATAATTTGTACGAGCTTACATTGCATCCATCGACTTGTGATAGTGAAAAGCAAAATCAATTCAGAATCCTAAAAAATAGACTAAACAATTTCCCTTATATTTTTAATTTAATATTTAATTTAATTCTTAAAAAAATTTATTTTTTTTCTTATTTTATTCTTATTCAAAAAAAAAAAACAAAAATTGTGAGTTTATTTCCATTTGTATGGAAAAATGATATCCGGAAATTTTCTTACGGATGTAGATTATTTTTTATTCACCAACAATTCAAATGTATTTTAGCATGTTTTCTGTTTCCTTCTTCGTTCAATTGGGGAAAAATATTTATTTTTGGAAACATAATGTTGTTTTTAATTCTTTTTTTATTCGCTATATTTTTTTATTTGTAGTGAAAAATTGTGAGCTAAGAACAAGCATGTGCTTGTTGCAGTCCTATGTATCTCTAATATACCACAAGTAGAAAACTTCAAGTTTTAATACGGTTTATATCGGGTCTTTCATTAAGAGCTTCCTATCTTTAAATTTAAATAAAACAAAATGTAAAGGACATATCATCCAAGTATATAGTCGCTTGAAAGACTTATTGATGTCAAGAATATGAAGTCTTTCAAATGTCCTCCTCGACTTTTCTGGATAGACAGTATCCAAATGTACAATATTCCAAGGCTCTGGCATATAAATCAAGTTGATTTTGATTAATGCTTCAAGGACCGCAGCGGTTTGTAGCTTATTCGTATACTCCTGCGGCTTGAAAAATTCCAAACGGGATCAAATCGTACGATCACAGTAGTGAGTTAATTTTTTGTTTATTCAATTTCATACAGTTTAAAAACAGACAGAATTTTGAGCTACTTTTCACGGCAATTTTATTTACTCTTGGAGTTTTTGCAAGAAATCACCGAAGAAATATTTTTTCATATTTCGTTTTGTTGGAGTTGTCGAACATAGGGTTTTAACCGTAGCCTCACGTCTAGACTACAGCTACTAAAAAGGGGTTATTTTTCAGTAATTGACATTGCTTTCCTTACCGCATAGGTATATATACCGACTTCGAACTATCACACGATTTTTTAAGTAGGAAACAACTAATTTGTCTACTGTTACTGAGCTACTGGCTGTAACTTATTCGTCTCTCGGGGACCGAAGATTAAAGGCACATACATAAAATGTCGATTGTACCGATATAAACATATCACATAAGATAGGCACTGAAAACTACCATTAAAAGACCAGACTCTGATGGGATCATATAGCAGATTTAAAATTAAACTCATGTCGTGGCCTTTAATAGGTTTTGAGAACATGCTTGTGCTTATCTCATGTTACTTCGAACTGGATGGCTTACAAAATGCAAAATTTGTGCCCATCACCTTATATGCGACTATTAGATTATTCCGCGACAAAACGCACATACAAGAAACAGTAAATTTGAGACATGTGCGCTATGCTCATTACTTAGTCACGTACATTGTCTTGCTGCACTAGAAGAATTTTAAACAGGTATCGGGTATTAATGCCTCCACCAGAAGTTGCACAATTTCAGTCAATTTAATAACCAGCAGCATCATTTTATTATATTCTTTTGTTTAGCTATAAAAGATTCCATAAAACTCAGATTGTTTTTAGTAAGATTTTTTCTGTCATGTTTCTAAACAAACATTTTTATCTCAAATTTCTGTAATAATGAGTTAGCATTGTAAAAAGAATATTTCATATAATGTCAATCATAATCATGTTTACTTATGCATGCACTGCTTTATTCAGGCAAAAAAAAAGTTGTATACAAAATGTAAAGGTTCTACTACATATGTGTGGTATGTATGAAATATACACTATCGAACAAAATCAACAATAAAAGTTATGATTAATAACACGGTGCGACAGTGAAAATATGCACATAATAATAAACACACTAATAACACAGTGTAAAACTGAAAAATACTTTTTTTATATTTCTCGAACCCTCCATACTTGTTTTATTTGACAAAGGCGGTTTTTTTTATCTTTTCACACAAAATTATTGATTATACAAATATGTTTGAACCTATTTTAAAAATCCAAAGTTTTTTTTAGAAGGGGGAGAGGTTAGCCCTTTAGATGGTATACATAAACATTTTGTCAGACTTATATGTTATGAGTTTTGATGGGGTAAACTTGGAAGATATTATTTTTTTTTTATTTTTTCAAGTTTAGTCATTCTTACTTGCAAAATTTAATCAAAAAAAGATTGAAACTGAAAGATTGACACTTCGTTTGATAAAATGCAACAAAAATTACCGTATTCTCTTTAAATAATAACTACGGTAATTTTTGTCCAATTTCATCAAACGAAGTGTCAATCTCTTCAAAATAAATTGCACTTTCAGAACGTCCCCGCTTATTTCACATTTAGTATGAATGGACAAATTTGAAAAAATTATGAAAAAATGTGCATTTGACAAGTTTACCTCATCAAACTTCATTGAATATAAAGTCGAATAATCTATACATGTATACCGTTTTAAAGGCTCATCCCTCCCCTTTCTAAAAAAGTTTAAATTTGCGACATTGGTTCAGGAATGCTTCTGTGATCAATAAATTTGTGCGAAAAGTCCAAAAAAAAGAGTTTTTGTCAAATAAAATAAGTTTGGAGGGTTCAACAAGTAAAAAAATTTTCACTGTCACACCGTGTAGTTATTTCTAAACTGTACAGCTATTATACTATTAGAAATAAACAGGGGGCTAATTCTGGCAGTCGTATACGATCGAATACTTACTCGTACGTTCGATTTTTTAGTTTTGGGATTCTGTCTGTCGTTATCGAGTAATATGTATCGACATTTCTAATGACAGCAGTCGATAGCGTGTAACTGATCGAATGCAATCTTGCGAGTTTTTAACCGTAAGCAAAAAACCTATCGAGTAAAGCTTTTTTTTTTGTTAACAAAAATTAAAAAAAAGAAAATGTAAGTAAGGATTTTTTAAAAAATAAGGAAATAAGTTATAATTTTAGTATTTTAGGCTAAAATTAACAAAAATAAATGGCACCCAAAGAGATTATGTGAGACTTTATGGCTAACCATACGCATTTGGGAAAAAATATATTGCCAAATACTGCACAAGGAAAAGCAAAGGCTAACCAATGTTGGGTGCAGCTTACTTGCAAACTTAATGCTTCTGGGCCACCAATAAAGGATGCCAGAATGTGACGCAAACAAATATTTTACTTAATTAATTGGAAACAAAATAATAAAATATTATTAAAAATATTATAAGTAAAAACTTTACATTATTATTTTTTATTTAGGTATACGTTGATCAAAAACAACTAATTGAAAGAAAATTTACATTTAATAAATCGTCCAAGATGAAGAAAAAGTTCTTTCTCAAGTAGATGAACAAAGCTGCTGCTGGCATAGAATTTGCTGTTGATGGTCTGAAGAACATTAACAATTTTGGATCAGCTATGTAAATAAAAAAAACGGGAAGATTTGTCAGAAGCAAAAGTTTGTAGTGATAATATTTTTGCAACTGCAACTACAAAAATTATAGTCGTTTATTTTAAAGCATGTTATTAATTATATACATTTGTATATGCACATAATATCAGCTTGGTTAAACTCACTCGCTGTTTGTCAAACTTAATGGATCCATTGTACATCTTATTATTTCCGGATAACTTTAAAGTTTTCAATGTCGTCAGATTCCGAAGATGACGAGTAAGCAAAGAAAGCGGGATCCATTCAAAACTATAATACCTTTTTAATTTGCAAAAATTTGTTTTTCGTTTTCTGAATTGCTTACCACTTTAAAAGCGTACGTTTTTGTTTACAGAAGTGTTCAGTGTTGGAAAACATTTATTTTAATTTTTCACAACACTGTAAATAAAATATCGATTCGTTAACTATGGACTAACAGAATTAGAATTAAGACCACTTTCGAAATTTCTATTAAATCGAAAGCCATTTCGATCACGACTGCTAGAATTAGGCCCCAGGTGTTATAGCTAATGAATATAAACATACTTACTTTAAGCAAAATTAACCCTTTCATGCCCGATGTTGCCTATAGGCAACATTCTACATTTTTGTTCATAAATTCCGTAATTTTTAATTTTTTTAAAAGATTTTTTTTTGCCAACGAGCTTGGTTAAAAACGTGTTAAACCAGAATACGTAGGACTCTGAATTTAATATCACTTCATATTTAGGCCAAACCAAATACAAACACATGTCCTTAAAAAACTTTTAGCTCTGGCCCAAAAAATTCGGGCATGAAAGGGTTAAAACCCGATAAGGTGAACACATACATCTATATTTTTTTTAATTTAAAAAAAATTAAATTTTATTTAACACTAGCAGAATAATTAGAAGTCGTCGTGGTCTAGTAAGTAGCGTCTTGGCTTATAAGACGCAACGCCACGCTTCAAACCCCAGTTCAAACATCAAAACGAAAATATGAAAAGAAAATGTTTCTTCGGCGATTCCCTCAGCAGATTTCTGGCAAAAACTCGGAGAGTAAATAAAATTGCCAGTGAAAGATTCTCAAAACGGATCTGCAGTTCCGAATCGACTTTAAACTGTAGGTCATGGATAGAATTAACACACACAACATAAGTGGTGTAAGAAACTAGGTCCTAATACTGACTAAAGGTTGTAATTACCAATTAAAAAAAAAACTAGCAAAACAATTACTCAAATGTCTCCAAAGTGAAGTTAAAAAGAACATCTTTAAAGATGTATAAGGCGCTGCTAACAGCCTATGTGTGAGAGACCGTTTACGTGCCTTAACAAAGATAACAAAACCAACCAAATCCAATACTAAACCAATGAAAAGCTATGATTCATGCTTCATGCTTCATGACAAGAATTGTTTATCCGTTTAATATTATAATTGTTATTAATATAAGCAGTTACTAAAGAGTTGCACATAGAATGTTGAATATTTCCTATAGAATTTTTTTATATTCCCATTTTGGATGCTTGTAATTTTAAAAGAGACAATTTATAACAACTCTATTAAACACTTACATGTCGCAAAATGAGTTATAAATTCTGTTCAAATATTTGCCAAAATTTGGCACTTGTATCCACATTCCGCAGTAACTTACCATGTGAAGCTAAACGGAAAATTTTAATTTTTCTGCTTTTTCTTGATCAATTACGAAATTCTTATATAAAATACACAACAGTTCGGAGTACCATATTTTGTTCAATTGTCAAGTTTTTATGCAATTGTACTCGTACCAAATGTGTGTAAATAATTTATTTGTATTGTTCCTATGAAATAAGAACAAACGAAACAAACACATTTATATGATAGACACACTTGTATATAAAAATTAATGGAAAAGCAAAATGGAAAACTAAATAAATATTTTTCTTTTGTTCTTATGTTTACATAAATTTACAAGCATTATGATGAAAAATTAAAATTGGAAGCAAGGATGAAACAAACAATGATTTTTTCTATATTTTAATATTATAAACTAAATAGTTGTTGTTGTTGGTTTTGGCAGGTAAGAATAAATTGTTGCCAAATCACTGAATTGTGTTGTGAAATCTGCATAGCATAGCATAATTCTAGAGTGTTTAATTGAGAACAAAATAAAGGTATAGAAAAATCTGAAATTATTATACCTCAGTTCAGTTTCCGATGACAGATTATGATACGTTCCAGTATTTTTAAATCTTTGTCGCCGAAACTATAACCATTACAAAGGCGAGACTATTACACATTGCCTCTTCTTTATCCAACATTGTATATAAATAGGAAAATTTAATAATTTTAGTTTATAACGTAATATTAACCATATTGTAATAAAACCAATAAAAATATCTCCTCTAAAAGCCTGCACACAATGAATGTAAATCTGTATTCGTTTGAGAGTTTCGAAACAGAAACATAGTACTGCCTTATTTTATCATGTCCGTTTTTGTCTACATACAACAACCTTCAACTGGTCAACAAACACAATTTGGCTTAAATGTTTAGAATAGAAAACATCAGGCTTGGGGGTAACAGTTATGGAGCCCGAAGAAATTTTAATTTTTTGTAAATGTTGATTCAAAAAGGATTAAAAGGATCTGTACGTTATACCATTACATCGAAATTGCGATGGTTTTGAGAACGTCAAGCAAAACGTGAGCAAAAAAAAAACGTATACAGTTACCTTTTCTGAATAAATTTTAGTCCAAAAAATCATCGCTGGTACAAAAGAATGTTTGCTGTTGTTAATATTAAATTAAAGCTTGAAATTATTATTTTTATTATAAATGAAAATAATTTTCTTAACGGCTATTTAGACAGAAAAGAAGTGGCAAAACTAAAGTATACTAATATTCATCGGCAGAGAAAGTTTCGGACAGAAAAGAGATTGGTTTGGTATTTACAAAAGCTTTGTAAGCATATCTCTTAAAACTGTGTTGTGTGGATTACGCGTTTTTAATTTACAAATTAAAATCTCCTTGTCCAGATTTCAAGTAATAGTTGCCTATGTTTAATTCCATATGTCCACTGCAGCGTTTTTCAATATTTGCTCCCTGACAAGTTGGTATTTTGATAAGTCAACAATCATAATAAAGAGAAGGTTTCTTACTCTGTTTTCGCGCAAACGACCACATATACAAATCCGTACAATTATAATATCATGTTTTTAATTCTTCTACCACTTGCCTCGGGTTTTTGGTCAAAATTAAATAAAAATATAAAGTATTGTTACGTTTTTACCTTTTAAAAACGTTTGAAATATGTGCTCGTAGGTTGCAAATAAAATAAAAATAAATTTGTGTTTAGTTTTAATTAAAATTCTTTATTGTTCGCCCAATTCTGTTCACTGTTCACAATTTTATGTAAACAAAAACAATTGCTTTTCTTTGTTATTCCTCTGTTTATACCCTTTGCATAAACAATAACAATTACTAGACAATTATTCGACAGATTACCCTCTTCGAACGCGTCTTCACACAGGACTGACTGAACTTCACTAACTCACTCGCCTGCTTAGTCTTGCCTTTTATATAGTAGAGTAAACAGTCTGATGAATGTTCTTGAAGGCGAATGTTCATAACTTCGCCTTCTCGAAATCTCTAGAAATGTAAACAGCGTTGTTTACATTTATTATTGTAGTGTTGTTTGTGTATTTTGTTTAAATTTTTTTTGTAGTGTTGTTTGTGTATTTTTGTTTACTTGTTTACCATTTTTTATGCTGGTGTTTATTGTTATATTAAGCAGTACGATAATTTGTAAACAGGTTTGTTTACTGCATTGTTTTGTTTTTGTAGCTTTTGTTTATAGTTTTAATGTTAAGCGATGTAAAAACAAAACACCAGTATCTAGATTTTTCATTTTCGTAACAATATGTATTAATAAATACAAATAAAAAAATTTTAGTTCACCAAATATATGTTTAAATTGGCGATTAAATTCATACATAACATAATTGGTCATTACAACCCCTTCAGTCAGGATTACGAACTAGTTTCTCACACCATGTTGTTGTGTGCGTTAATTTTGTACATGAGTGGCGGGACCTACAGTTTAAAGTCGACTCCGAACGACAGATTTTTGAGAAACTTTTCATGGCAATTTTATTTACTTTCAGAGTCGCCGAAGAAATACTTTTTGTATTTTATTTTGATGTCTGGCCTGGGGCTCGAACCCTGGCTAATAAGCCAACACACTACCTGCTAGACCACGGCGACTTCATTCATGATTAATACATGAGCCGGCGATTAAATTCATGTGCCTTAAAAATTAATCTCTTTTTTGACACTTGGATTAGCAGATTATAGTTACGAAGTCGAAGTCGGCGTACTCTAATAGATAGAGTGTTGGGTTATTAGACGTGAGGCCACGGCTTAAACTCCCGGTCAGGCAAAATATGAACAAATATTTCTTCGGTGATTTCCTATCAGCAGATTACTAGCAAAAATTCAGAGCGTAAATAAAAAATTGCAATGGAAAGGTTCTCAAAAAAAATCTGTCGTTCGGAATCGACTTTAAACTGTAGGTTACGCCACTCATGTAGAAAATTAATACACACAATATAAATGGTGGGAGAAACTAACTCGTAATCTTAAGTAAAGAGTTGTAATGAATAATTATGTATGTAGTTAGGCTTTTAACGTGAATTGGCAAGTGATTGCTTCGATTATTGTACCACTCAACAGAAAAACTCTTTTCTATTGGTGGATTGAAATTGCAGTATTAGTTTCGTGACAGTGTTGATTGACATTACTTATACATATGTAAATAAAATTGGTTGACAAATTTTGGTTGGAATTTTGTGATTCTTTACGACTGTTGCAAGAGCTTTTTAAATAAATAATATGTTCTGGCGAAAGTCATTCCTGTTTGCATCGGGGATAATTTATCTTAGTGAAAAAAATGGCTGAGAACATTACCGAGACCTCCTTTGAGGAGCAACCTCCAATTGAGACTGAGGGTGCTGAGACCTTTTTGGAAACCAACGTTGTCTCTACCACTGAACTGCCTGAAATCAAGTTATTCGGTATCTGGTCTTGCGATGATGTTACTGTCAATGACATCTCTTTGCAAGATTATATTTTCGTCAAGGAGACATTTGTTCGTTATTTACCTCACTCCGCTGGTCATTGTGCTGCCAAACGTTTCCGTAAGGCTCAGTGCCCAATTGTTGAACGTTTGACATGCTCCTTGATGATGAAGGGACGCAATAATGGCAAGAAACTTATGGCTTGCCGTATTGTTAAACATTTCTTTGAAATCGTCCATTTGTTAACTGGTGAAAATCATTTGCAGATTCTCGTCAGTGCCATTATCAACTCTGGCCCTCGTGAACTTTCCACCCGTATTGGTCGCGGTGGTACTCTTCGTCGTCAAGCCGTCGATGTGTCAATCAAGATATTTGGTTGTTGTGCACTGGTGCTCGTGAAGCTGCCTTCAGAAACATTAAGGTAATCGCTCAAGGCTTATCCGATGAATTAATCAACGCTGCTAAGGGATCATCTAACTCTTATGCTATCAAGTAGAAGGACAATTTGGAACGTGTTGCCATGTACAACAGATAAATGTGTATATACACAATGTGTATATATACTTACACTTTTTAAGTAATGAAAATAAACAACTTTTAAAATGGAAAAAAAGCGACTTAAGCGACTTAGCTCTAAAAATTAATGAACTAGGATGGTAAGCACAGCGCAAATTATAGAGCGTGCTAATTAAACTTCTTGCCTTTCTATATTGTCAATTAAATTGAATTTTCCCGAAAAGATTCAGTTAAGTACCACCCCAAAATTGTGCAGCCCTTGCGATGACTAAGTTCTTACTCTTCCCTGATTTTGGGTGGAACTTGGTCAGTACAGGGACTGCGTTCACCCGTGGCATCACAACGAGCCACTATGCGTGCTCAAGTGAGCTTTGTGAAATCAGAGCTACCGCTCAGGCCTAACCTAACCTAACCACCCCAAAATATGAGTCTAGAAATAAGCTGTTAAATGAATTCCCCAATATTTTATAACATGATTGAGTTTATATAGCATTAATAGGCGCTTTATTCAGGAATTCCTTCTACAAGAAAAATTAATTCATATCAAATTGGAACGCGACAGAAATCAGATTGCAAGTTTCTAGAATAAAATTCACTGCAAAAACTGGTACTTTTGTAAAAAAAATTCATATTACGTGCGGATTAATGTATGTACGTATATACGTTTACAAGTCAAAACTTTTTAAAAATCCGTTGATCTCAATTTTAACGCAAGTATGTGCATTTCGTAGCATCTGTTTGATTTAAGAAAAAAACATTTCATTATTGAATACACCCATATATATCAGCCATAAAAGGCAATTCGAAGAGAAAACATATTACTTTCGCGTTTTTCTAGTCTTTCCTCAAGGAATACTAAACTGATGAAATTGATAATGATAATGAGTACTGTGTTATGAGAACTGCACAAAAAAAAACGATTCTGATAGCGTTTTTACAAACATACTACGAAATACAGGGCAGTAAAAATGTCTACCTTGAACCTACTCAATATACATAGTTGTAAACAACATATGAAAAATAAATCAATACAATGGCAAGAAATCAACATTTACTGTTATGTGAAAAAAAAACACATACTATTATCCGTAAAAAAGGTTGTTTAATAATGGCTGCAATTTTCATTGATTTAATTTTCCTAACTTTTTTTCTTGTTTAGTTGAGTGCTTTCTTTCCAAAACAAATTTAAATAAGTTTTTGTCAACACAATGTTTATCCAATTTTCGTTTTTTTTTCATTACTGGTTCCGTTTTCTTTAGCTCTTTAACTAACAGGACAAATTATTGTAAATGGATTTTTAACATGTCATCATTAACATTATTACAGTTGCCTTCAATTATTGGTTTTCACATTCTTAAAGCATCAAGTCTGGCCAAAAACTCAATTGAATTTAAATAAATGCGTTGAAATTTACTAAAGCGATTTTTTTTTTATAAATTTGTATTGTTATCAATAAATAAAACGTCCTTCTGAAACTAAAAAAAAAAAAAACGATTGTTAACGTCATGAGCACATAAGAACGTCACAAAGGACATTTTGTAGGCAATAATACGGTTGGTTGACTTACGTTTTAGTGTGTAATACAATTAAAATTTGCTGGTAAAATTTGCAAATAATCAACAACTTTGACAATTCTTACTTCGAAACTTATTGTCATTTTCAAATTTAAATGGACGTTATAATATACATACGATAGCTGTAGGGAATTCAGAGTAGAATAGAAAAAGATCTGGCATACTTGGATGTATGAAACTCTGGTATAAGGAATTTCTTGATCGTTATTTAACAGAATTGTTATTTATATCATTTGTACGACCTATCCTGGTGTATGGTTCTGTTACAAGGGACCCTTATTATGTAATTTATATAAATAGTATTGAATCACTTCAAAAAACAGTTTTTATTTTCTGTCTACGTGGTCTGGGTTGAAACTCCTGTGGCTTACCACCTTATCATAGCACTCTTGCTTTGACTAAGATGCCAACACTTGAAATTCGCCGATCTATGTTGAGTACACTATTTATTCATTGAAATATTGTTACGTTTTTATCTTTTAAAAACGTTTGAAATATGAGCTCGTAGATTGCAAATAAATATAAAAAAATTTGTGTTCTGTTATAATTAATTTCTTTATTGTTCGCACAATTCTGTGTGATACTGTTCACAACTTTATGTAAACAACAACAATTTCTTTGTTTGCTATTTTTCTGTTTACACCCTTTGCATAAACAATAACAATTACTAGAATAATTGTTCCAGAGATCTTTGTAACGAAGATCTACAAACCACGATTACTCTCTTCAAACGCACCACGCCTTCAGACAAGACTGACTGAACTTCACTAACTCACTCGCCTGCTTTGCCTTGCCTTTTATATGGCAGGCGAATGTTCATGACTTCTCCTTCTCGAAATTTATGTAAATGTATACACCGTTGTTTACATTCATTATTGTTGTTTGTGTACTTTGTTTACATTTATTCTTGTAGTGTTATTTGTGGATTTTGTTTACTTGTTAACCATTTTTTTATTTTACTCTTTTCCCTTTTGCTTAAATAATTTTTGTAACTTAAATAAAAATGGTTCACAAATTCTCTGGTTTCCAATGAATGACAGGAGATTAAAAAGTAAAAATAAAATAAAAAGTAAAGCCTGTTGCTTTCGTTTCAAGAACATTACAGAAAAAGTGATTGACGGTACTGAAAATAGAAAGCATTTTCCATTAGAATGGCATTGCTATTATCTGGTGTCACTGTAGAACATATAATGTCGGATCGGGCCACCTACTGGAGATATGAACAAATATTTCTAAAATAATAGGCTTTAGAAAACGGTTTAGTTTCTCAGTTAGAAAGTAGTAGTAGTAACATACATACATACATAATTGGTCACTACAACCCTTTAGTCAGGATTACGGCCTAGCTTCAAACACCAATTACTTTGTGTGTGTTAATTTTACACATGAGTGTCGGGACCTATGGTTTAAAGTCGACTACGAACGATAGAAGTTTTAGAAATTTTCAGGACAATTTTGTTTTACTCTCAGAATTTTTGCCTGAAATCTGCTGAAAGGAAGCCGCTGAAGAAAAATTTTTTTTCAATTTCATTTTGTTGGAGATGTCTGACCTGGGCTGACCGTTGACTGACGTCTAATAAGCCAATACACTACCTACTAGACTATGGCGACATCTGGGCATATCTTTTTGTTACCTATAGTACAGGTTGCTATATTGTGTTTCCAATTTATAGCTACAGTAGATGTTTAGACACTTCATCCAAAGATCTAGCGGAATTGAATACAGCTATAACTGCCATTTTCCTATTTCGAGAAAAAAATTCTTAATGACAACTATATTCGTATGTATTAGTAGATGTTTGACATACAAAAGGAATTAAATGCACTAGTCTCCCAAAAATTTTATTATTCCATGTAGTAGACATCGCTACTGTGAAGCACAGATAAAGAAATACAAAGATTCTGTCTCACGCCCAGTGACCAGTTCATTTGTCAAAATAAATATTGCGTTTCTAGCTAATCATGAGCAGGAACTAATTTTATGTTAAAAGCAAATGAAAGAAATTAAAAAAAATTTAATATATAAAAAGATGTCAAGACCTTATTATCTTCGTTGTCATTGCACGTTAATTTTACAATTCCAAAGCATTTGATTACATCTGGCAGAAGCAGGAAGGTATGGAAAAAATAAAAAAAATAAAATACCATTGAAATTGGAAAAGGCTACATTAAATATGATAAAATGATTCCGTTAATTTTGTTCTGTTCCACTGTATTTCTGTTGGCGTTTTGAATGTCGTGGCAGTTTACCTGCTTTGCATTATTTTGCTTCTTTTACAAAGTTTCAATGGCATCGAAAACCAAAGCATCGCTACCAAAAGCATCGCCTCGTATTTAACAAACAAAACCAAGGATACTAGCATAATCTGAATATAAACAAAAATTTCTACTTGTCGTAATTATTTTCAAATTAAAATAATGAAATTACAGCGTCAACCGATAAAACAAACTTTTTATAAAACCTTGAGTTTGTATCTGGCAAGTATACAATATTCAAATACTACTACTTGAGGAGAATATCTTCCGCAAATACCACTAAATGTCATTGGCATTAACATGCTTTTAATCATAAAAGTGGTAACTTATTTGTTACTTTTCTTTATTTTTGATACAGAATTAAAATAAAACTTATTGGTCATTCTTGGATACACGTATTCTTTAAAAAGAAAAATTATGAAAACAAATGAAGAAGCAAAGAAATTAAACATGTAACAGCAGACTGTGGCGACTGTTATTATGTCACATATTTCAGTTTAAAGTTCAGTTAAATGTAGCAAATATTTATGAAAAACATAATTCTATGCGGTGATGAGACGACAGAGGAAATTGCGAAAGACAAAAAAGCTGAAATAATGGAACATTATGTGGACACCGTCGCATAAGATGATTAAAATTACGTTTTCTTTTTATGAAAACTTAAATTTACTCCAGAAACTTCACATATGGAACAGAGGCAACAAAAGCAACGAATGTTTTTTTTTATAAAGCATATGGTTTGATGGGTCTCATGGTAGGATGCCAAGTTAAGGTGACAACTTAAACTGTATCTGCTGAAATGTTTATGCGCCAGTGATTGCAATCTGTTATCTAAAATCACTTCAGAGTAAATTAGTTTATTCGTGAACTTGTCCAATGAAAGCCAGTTACAGTTATATTATGGAAAGTCACTGTGCTTTATCCTGTACACAAAAAATGCTGCATACTAGAATCGACCTTGAGTTCTGTGAACTATAATCCTAAAGTCAATGAAATATTTTTGATCTAATACTGTGGCTTAAGACTTGGCAAATATACCACCCAACCGATTTTTATAAAAGGCCAAATTGTCGAAAATAACGAAGAGAAGAAAATTGGTACATTCCGGTTCTTAGACTAAATCGTAATCCTGACTGAATGGTTGTAATGACCAATTATCTATTTATATTACTAATAAAATTTTTAAAATTAAAAGTTTTCACAATTAATTTCAGTAAATTCTAAATTGAAGTACAGGAGCGTACAATTGTTAATTAATTAATTAATTAATTTTTTCAAATCACTCATACGCATACGTTATGCCTCTGTATTATACAAATGCATACATACTTTTAATATACTTTTATACAATCCAAATATACTTTTTGTTTTATTTTATTTGAACACAAAATCATCAAAATGACGATAAATCGTCAAATTTGAAAGCTATGTTAGTGGTATCAGATGTTGGCGCATTCGTTGTTCATAATCGGCTGCTATATTCTAAACAAATCTGATGATACCCACCCGCAACGCTAATTCTCATTTAAAGCCTAAGAAACGCAAATGATGTTTTTCGTTTCCAGAGTACTTCTCTATTTTGTAAGGCACTAAAGTGAAGAAAAAAATTCAATGTGCAGTAGAGATGAGCGATATTTTCAAAACTGTGATTTAATCACGGTGATTGGTAATTCACTGGTAACTACAGTGATTGAAATTGCCAAATAACAGTTACTAATAATGTCGTTCTTTAAAAATTGTTACATACTCAAATTTATTTCATTTTATTTTGAGCGAGGCAGAATTACTATTAAATGATGCTGATTATTTACTTTTGGCTTTTATACATGAACTTTCTGTGAAACTTAATTGCCAAACTTCATATAAAAAGAAAATACATTAAAAATAATAACATTGATGACACCACTTTGATTTTGTTTAGTAGTCTTTTCGTAGTATGTATCTAGTTGTCTCTTTCTTACGACTTAATAAAATACGTTCTTGTCATTATTGTTTTCTTTTGCAATACTGTGATCACAGTCACTGTCTTAAAGAACAGTGATTAACAAATCACGTTCACTGAGAACAACGCTTTTCAAAAATCACTGGATCGCTCATCTCTTATGTGCAGTAACTGATCCATACGCGTATAAGTTTTGAAGTTCATGTTAAATATCACTCATACGTGAAGGTGTTAAAGGAAATTAGAAACTATAATTAATCATAATGACATAAATTATTATCAACTTTTGGTAAATTTTATGAGCTTTTAAGGCGGTTAATAGTTATATGTTCATTTATAAATTTATGAATATAACTTTAGAGGCCTTATTAATAAAAACATCACTATTCATGTTGTGTCAATAAAAGTAAATAAGCAAACGCAAAACATTGGATTTAAAAAGAAAACCCTGACTTTTAATAAAAATAATATAATTTCTTTGTGCATAATTGACAGGCGTAAAATTCCTTAATGGTTATTAACAACCTAAATGGCAAATTATAAATTATATATGTTGATCGTGATTAATTAATTATTCTTCTGATGATTTGCAGCCGTATTAATATATTAGAGCCCAATGGGAAACATATACAAATAATTGAATATCAACTGTAAGCAAAAATACAATGAAACTAAAAATTTATTCTATCATTAACGATTTAGAAAGAAATTAGAAAGATTTAAATTTCCTCTTTTACATAACTTTAATTCATAAAACACGCATTAAAATTGATTTTTAGAAGTCTTGACACCTCCGTGTCGCGAAAAATACTCTTTTTTAAATTTTTGACGGTGTTATGCCCAATTAGATTTCTCAGATAAGGTCCATTAGCAACTTCTTGTAAGTAAATAAAACTTTTCTTATTTAGGTTGGAACGAAGGTCTAATAAGAATCAGAGTTTTCGTGTGAAAGAAATATTTCAATAGTATACATATATGTAGGTAGATCTATTACACGGTGCGACAGTGAAAATATACTCGAGTAACTACATAGTCTAAGTTATTCACTAGATTGAGTAGAACTCAAAAATACTATTTTTATTTTTTTTCGAACCCTCCAAACTTGTTTTATTTGACAAAAACTGTTTCTGTGATCTTTTCACACAAAATTATTGATTACTCAAATATGTTTGAACCTATTCTAAAATCCAAAGTTTTTTAAAAAGAGGGGAGATTAGCCTTTAAAACGGTATACATAAACATTTTTTCAAGCTTATATGTTATGAGTTTTGATGGGGTAAACTTGGAAAATATTATTTTTTTTCTTTTTTTGCAATTTTGGCCATTCTCAATTGCAAAATTTAATTAAAAAATATGAAATAAGTGGCGGCGTTCTGAAAGTGCATTCTCTTATCAAGAGTTTGACACTTCGTTTGATAAAATTGGAAAAAATTACCGTAGTTATTATTTAAAGAGTATAACAGCTTAGCCATATTTTTTATATATGCTGTCTCATCAAATGATGCTCTTTGCGCGTTTGAACGACTACCAAAAGTAGTCTAATATTTCCATTTTTCGCAAATATTATTCTTTCGCTTTGCGCAAGCATTAGCCAACTTCAGGTGGTTGATCCAACGAAAAAGAAGGCATTTTTCAATAAACACCTAAGATCCATCAAAAAGTTTTAAAATTTTTAACTTAAACTTAACTTAAGTTAACTTAACTTAAACTTAAATTTTTAACTTAAATTCCAAAAAACTGTATTTTGAATAAATTTAAATAAAATTATTTATTTAAGGACAATACATTACTAATAAAATTTTTAAAACTAAAAGTTTTCACAATTAATTGCAATAATATCTAAATTGAAGTACAGGAGCGTATAATTGTTAATTTATTTAATTTATTCAAATCACTCATACTCATGCCGTTATGCCTCTGTATTATACAAATTCACACATACATACATTAGTAAAATATACTTTTTGTTTTATTTTATTTTGTTTCCATTGAGTATATAAATTTATTTTATAATTTAATTTCATTATTATGCAGACTCTTACCCTAAAATCTTACTTTATGCCGAAAGTTTTATATTTTTATAATTTTTTTCACAACTACACGATTAATAATAATAATTAAAATTAATTTTTTCCAACCAAAATAAAAAGACACAAAATTAAAAGTTTTAAAATAATTTTAACGTTTTTTTGCAATTAAACATTTTACGTGTGGCTTAAATATTTTGACATTCAAGTTCGCTTCGATTTTTAAAAAAATATATTACAGTAGACGCTCCTGAATTAGAACCACTTTGTTTCTGGCGTAGTTCTAAACTTCGAAAAGTTCAAATTTCCGAAGGTTTTTTATTTTAATAAAAATCTTACATGCAATGTAAAAGTGCATCTTCGTTTAGAGAATACATGCTGTTTAAGTTTGAGGTTTTAATTTACTTTATTAATTTTTTTATTATTTTAATTTTATTTATTATTTAAAAACTTATTATTATACAAATGTAACTTTAATTCATTTAAATATTAATGAATATAAAATAGCGGCAAGGCAGTTTGACTATAAGTCACTGATCTAGCTATTGATACAATTAGCAGCAAGGCAGTGATGTTATAGCTGTCACGATCAGAACTATAATAATTTGTTATAAAATTTAGGCAACCCAAAATAATTCTGTTTTCTTACAATTTTGTAACAAATCATAAAATAGGGTTCTTTACACCAACAAGGATATGTATAAAAACCGGTTAGCTTAGTAGCAGGTAGAAAATCGCGTGACAAAGCTTGTACATGTATGTGTGTATGTATGTGTAAAATAGAAAATAGCAAAGAAAGAAGATAGATAATAGATAAATTATAGCAAGTACAGTGGTACATTAAAAATATTATTAGATATGATAATAAAAATGTGCTAAATTATAAAATACGTTTAACTAAATAATTATTAATTTGTTGTTCTCCAACACACAAAAGTTTTTTAATTTTATTCATTAAAGCGAACACAAAAAATTGAAATCCGTCACAATTTGTAAAACAAAAATATTTAAATATACACTTACATATTTATGTGTTATCATTTTAACTACAAAAAAGAATTTTTAATTCTATTGTCAAAACTTAACAAATACTGTTAAACTAAACGTCTACTGTACCTTCTGTCAAATAAAGGGTCCGCCAAATAACTTCTTTTGAAAATGCTTTAAAAAAAACTACTGTATATTTTCTCAAATTTCTTTTTTTATTTGAAAGTACAATACTTCCGGTTAATAAGGATATTGGCAACATTTGGTTTCAACAGGACGGCGTTACGTGCCACACAGCCGAAGCTATACTCGATGTTTTGCGCCCTGTTTTTGAAATCGCATTATCAGCCGCAGAGCTGATGTCGTTTGGCCACCTCGGAGCTGCGATTTGACAACGTTGGACTATTATTTGTGGGGTGCCGTTAAAGATAAGTGTTACGCCGACAAGCCAGAGACAATTGACGCTTTAAAGGACAATATTCGTGAAGCCATTGGTGAAATACAGCTGCACACAATCGATAATGTGCTTAAAAATTGGACCGATCGTGAAGGCTACTGCATGGCCAACCGAGGCAGCCATTTGAATGAAATTATTTTCCATTATTAACCGGAAGGATTGTACTTTCAAATCAAAAAAAAGAAATTTGCGAAAATAATCAGTAGTTTTTTTAAAGCATTTTCAAACAAAAAAAGTTATTTGGCGGACCCTATATGTATTTTTGTCAAGCGTCAATGAATTCTTAGATTCTATTAAGGCAGAAATTAATCGAATTGTGAATGAATTCTAATGGGATAGCCATCCACAGTATAGCGAGCTCTTCTATTGTTTCATTCGTAATTTGTTTGCGACCTTTTTTATTATTTTACTCTTGTGGTAAAGAACTTTATCCCCTTTGGAAAATAAATGCATATGCAATCATTCTATTACAATTGGCAAAAGCAGGTTCATTTGAAATTTTAAAATATTGCATCTCGACAAATTGAACTGTCGACAGGGACCAATTTTACAAGTTATATAACATGATTATGCCTCCATTGTGGTTAACAGCAGTCCTTGTGATTGTTTTTGGAATTTTTTTTCGTTAAATTTCGACCGAAATAACATCACAATAATTGTGTAGTTTAAGGACAATATAGAAGTCACCGTAGTCTAGCTGGTAGTGTGTTGGCTTAGTAGGCGATAGTCCGGTTTAAACCACATCTGGACAATGCGAAAGAAATATGAAAAAAATTACAAAAATCTGTCGTTCGGAGTCGACGTTAAATAGAGCCGGAACTTCTAGTTAAATATAACACACACAACATGAGTGGTGTGAGAAGCTAGCTTGTAATCCTAACTAAAGGCTTGTAATGACCAGTTACTCTTTATAATTTGTTTCTTAAGACTATATTATATATATGTATATGTATATATATATATATATATGTATATGTATATATATATTCATAATGTCATTGAAGATTTATCGTATTGTTACGAAAATTAAAAATCTAGTTACTTGCGTTTTGCTTTTACATCGCTTAACATTAAAATTATAAACAAAGCTACAAAAACAAAACAATGCAGTAAACAAATCTGTTTACAAATTATCCTACTGCTTAATATAATAATAAACACCAGCAGAAAAAAATGGTAAACAATAAAAGAATATACCAACAGCTCTATAAAAAGATTTATTGGGCCAACGAAAAAAAATCAGATTATAGTATGAAGCTCACTTTTATCTTAGTGGGTACGTGGTCTTACAGAAGCCAATGCACCCATTACGATTGTTCGGTGCGGCTTGGGGAGCAGGGCCATCATTGGCTCATATTTCTTTAAAAATGACGACGGCGCTACCACTACGGTCAATAGAGACACCTATCTTCATGGTATTGATGTAAACGATGTTTGGTTTCAACAGGGTGATGCAACTTGCCACACATCTCATGCCTCAATCGATTTATTGAGTCAAACGTTTGATAGCCATTTAATTAGTAGAAATGGTAATGTCAATTGGACGCCAAGAAGCTGCGATTTGATAACGTTGGACTATTTCCTGTAGGGCACCGTTAAATAAAAGTGTTAGGCCAACACACCAGCCATACATTCCAAAAGGTGTAAAATTGATCCGAACGAATAAGGAATTGAGAGGTCAGTCGCGGTAGCCATATGAATGAAATAATAATCCATTTGCAATCGAAACAGTTGTAGTTCACAACAGAACAATAAATTTATCAAAATTTCTAACCATTTTTGTTTTTCAGCATTTCTATATTTAAACTTTTAAATCTACTACGCATTATATTTGCTCACATTATGCTCATACATACATATTTAATATGTAAAATTCATTCATGACAAGCACATGTGTGACGTATGAGTGATATTTAATACCATTTATCTCATAACAAAGAATATGGATATAAAGAATACGCATTATGTAGAAGTAAAATTTCTTATGGCGGGTTGTAACATTACGACCCGCTCTCACGAAAATCTTTTTAAAAATAATTTCTTGATGAGGGGGGAGGAAGACAGAAGGAAAATGAACAGAAACAAAGAGCGTAACAATGTGTTTGTATGTATTCTTGTGTTTTTTGATTTAGTTGTCGATCAGACTGCGACAAGAATACATGTGCTGCGGATGCTTTATCATTTTATTTCAGAATAACACTCGAAGAATATTTTGTGTTAAAAATATTCTATGTCATTAGCTGGGCGTATTTTATTTTTTATTTTGTCCCATAGTATATTTTTTTTAAATGCTTTGAAATGTTCGTTTTTTTTCTTTTAATAAAAATGTTTTTTTTATTCTTTTTATTTTTATTTATCTAAAAACATGGCCCAATTTTTAAGCCAAAGATGGATAGCTTTATATTCTTTTAATAATAAAATCGATTTTTGTATTTTGTTTTTATTTATCCAAAATTATTAAGCCAAAGATATGTTGATGAAATGAAATTAAAAATGGAGTGTATTACCAACACTTTTACATGGTTGTAAATAAATCAATTCTCTCAACTTATTTTCTCTCTCTCACTCACTAATCCATAACCACAGGCATGTGTTAACCTAGAGGAAAATTGTTAGTAATAATTTCAAGTCTACTTATTAACCCAATGATATGTATATGTAATCGGAAAATATAGAAAAATTGTACTGCATTAAGACACTAAGACACCGTATTTAACTTGGCAAGTATTCTTCCAAAACACGAAATCATTTCTCATTGATATTAGTGAATACTAATGGGTGTATAATTGAAGTCTGACAAAAGCGACATAAACCTTCTTCTTTGAAAGCTGACAAGATTTTTACGCTCTTTTTAACGAACATTCTTGATGTTCGTGTCCTATGTGTGCAAAAAGCCGAAGATGTTCTTCCCCTGAGGGACATTGGTGCCGACGTCTGCTTTTTTTCATTTTAACACTAGAAAAATAAATAAAAAGTGGTCAAACAACAAAAACACACGATGAGAACAACGCATTGTTACGCTCTTGGTTTCTGTATCATTCCCTTCTATCTTTCCTCCGCGTCATAAAATATACCAAAATATGTTAAAATGCACATTCTTTATCGAAGGATTTTTATTGCATACTTTTCAGAGTATCTATTCCAGTACGTGTTATATGATGCGTATGAGTAATATATTTCTAATTTAATAAAAAATAAAGTATAACCCATTAATTTGAAATTAATATCGAATTAAGCTATGATATGACAATTCTGATGGATTTTTATCGTAACTTAAAAGCAAATACAAAAACCACAATTCAAGGCTATATTCTAGTAGGTGCCACATCATTTTTTTGTTTATTTAGGCGTAAATTAATTGAAAAATAAATTCAAATTAAAATCGAATTATAATTATAATTTCATACATACATACATATGTATATAATTGGTCATTGCAACCTTCAGGATTATTAATCTAGTTTCTCACAGCACTTATGTTGTGTGCGTAATTCTTTTTTTTTTTTGCATAAATGGCGGGAACTACAATTTAAAATCGGACTCCGAACGACAGATTTTTGAGAAACCTTTCATGGCAATTTTATTTACTCTCAGAGTTTTTGCCAAAAATCTACTGAGAGGAAGTCGCAGAAGAAATATTTTTTTCACATTTCGTTTGATGTCTGACCTGGGGCTTGAACCGTGGCCTCACGTCTAATAAGCCAACACACTACGTACTGGACTACGGCGACTTCTAAAACTTAATATTACACATATGTATATTCATAATGTCATTGCAGAGTTACAGTATTTTATAAATCCATATTATTTACGATTCTATGCAGACACCAATTGAAAAATATTTACATTTAATTTAAATGAGTCACTTATGGAAAATTTTAAAATTGAATTATTGCAAAAATTCTTTAAAACATCCAATAAACAACCACTAATAATGCACAAAAATGACTTCATATCAAATTCCCTTTTTATTTCAACTTAAAACGGGAATTAACTTAACACTCTACATTTCAAAATATTTTCTTTAACAATTTCCAAATAAAGAAAAATCATATCCACATTTCTTATTCTATTCTTTATACCGAATTATATGTTTCTTATTAAATAATATGAAAGAAAAGTAGCTGGGAAATTTAATCAATATTAACCTCAAATACCACAAGACAGTCATCCTTTGACATGCTTAATAGCATCAAAAGCATATAAAAGCGGCAAAAAAATAAAACAAAATGGCCAGAAAATTGAAAAAGTACCACAAAAACTGAATAAATTTCTTGTTAATTTCCCTTTCCACTGAATTTTTATTTAATTAATTTACTTATACGAGTAAATGTCTTTGTTCATCGACACATACCAGAAGTATGTATGTATGTTCAATAATATTTACATTTCATGAAATCTATCTGAATATGAAAACTCTCATTCAACGGCATGTAGTGAGTCTAATTAATGTGCAGGTTTTTAACATATTTTAACTGGATATACATACGTATATACGACAAGAAAAGTATTTCATGTTCTTTTAAAAACAACAAAAAGAACTTTGAAATTATATTTTCATAATTCATACATCTTTTGATTTCTACAATCGGCAAATAAATGCAGTGGTAATGAAAATCGATCTAGTGAATATTCATCTCTTGTTCATCTTCTTGATGTAAGCTTAGACGTAAAAAGAAACTCGAAATAAAAACTAGAATCTGAATGAGGGTCACTGTATGTAAATATTGTTGCTAAAAAGTTAATTTCAACATTTTATTAAATTATGTTCTATCACCAAAACTACAACTTTTAAGTAACGTAGTTTCAATAGTTGCATATCTTGTAGGTGTAGTGGTATCAGATGTTGACGCATTCGTTGTTCATAATAGGCGGCTATATTCTAAACAAATCTAATGATACCCACCCGCATCGCTAATTCTCATTTAAACCATAAGAAACGCAACGAATGTTTTGCGTTTCCAGAGTACTTCTCTATTTCGTAAAGCACTAAAGTCAAGAAAAAAACTCAATATACAGTAACTGATCCATACGCGTATAGGAATTGAAGTACATATTAACTCATACGTCAAGGTGATAAAGAAAATCAAAAACTATAACTGATTATAATTACTTAAATTATTATCAACTTTTAGTATATTTTATGAGCTTTTAAGGCGATCAATAGTTATGTGTTCATTTATAAATTTATGCATATAAATTTATAGGGCCTATTAATAAAAACAAAACTATTTACCTTGTGTACAAAAAAAAAATAAAAGTAATAAACTAACATGAGTTGCCTTTGTCTAGTAGGTAGTGTGTTGGCTTATTGGACGCAAGGCCACGAATATGAAAAAACTATTTCTTCGGTGACTTCCTCTCAGCAGATTTCTGGCAAAAACTGTAAGAGCAAAGAAATTTGCCATGTAAAGCTTCTCAAAAAATCTGGCGTTCGGAGACGACTTTAAACTGTAGGTCCCGCCAATGCTGTATAAAATTAACATACATGACATGAGTGGTGTGAGAAACTAGGTGCATAATCCTGACTGAAGGGTTATAAAGTATGTATGAATTTTAAAAAAGATACTCACACTTTAATTAAGAAAATATTATTTCATCATAATTGACAGACCTAAGAATCCTTATAGACATATGTTTGTACTTATGTATTCGTGTATAATTATTAAATTAATGGTTATTAGTATCCTAAATGGCAAATTATAAATTATGTATGTTGTTATAAAATCGTTATTAATTAATTCTTCTTCTGATTCTTTGCAGCCATCTTAAAATATTAAAGCCCAATACGGAACTTTTACAAATAATTGAATATCAACAGTAAGCAAAAATACAATGAAACTAAAAAATTTTATTTTTTTTAATTATTAATGTTTTAGAAAGAAATTGGAAAAGATTTACGTAGTAATAATTAATTAATAAAAATAACACTAAAATTATCGCAGTGGTCTAGTAGGTAGTGTGTTGGCTTATTAGACGAAAAGCCAGGGTTCGAGCCCCAGGCCAGACATCAAAATAAAATACAAAAAGTATTTTTTCGGCGTCTTCCTCTCAGCAGATTTCTGGCAAAAACTCTGAGAGTAAATAAAATTGCCATGAAAAGTTTCTCAAAATCTGTCGTTCGGAGTCAACTTTAAACTGTAGGTCCCGCCACTAATGTATAAAATTAACACACACAACATAAGTGGTGTGAGAAACTAGGTCGTAATCCTGACTGGAGGGTTGTAATGACCAATTATGTTATGTATGTATGTTACAATGAAGTAAATGCTTTATTATCTAAGCTCAAAGCTTTTTATATGTTTTTCAATGACATAACTTTTCAAACCGAAAAATGGTTAACTCGTTACAATAATGGAGTTGCATGAGCATGCGAACACATATGTATTGTTTAAGAATACTTATGGAAATATTTTCTTTCAAAATGTGTTGCTTTCAAACGCAGTTCTTTCAAATTTAAACCATTATGCATGTATTTTATTGCCATTAATTTTGCTCGTTCGAACTGCAAGCCGTTGGATTGGTTGCAATAGTCGAACATTTGAGGCAGTTTTCGAATACCTTTTCGAACATTTCGGTTGTGGTAGCTTGACTTTAATTTTGGCTTTGAAATGCTCCAACGTCCGATGATTATCCGTGTAGATACGATTTTTGACGTAATCCTGCACAAAAGTCTGACGTCGCCAATGTTAGTTAGATAGTTTCAGAACGTTGCCCGAAATACGAAATTGTGATGAAAACATTTGAATAACATTGTATTTCCTACATGAAAGGCTTCATGGAGATTATAGTCGTCTGTGCTTTTTTATTAACTTTATTTCTGAAGCCGTAAAATTAATAACCCGTTATATTGTTTCCAAACATAAATTATGACTTTAAAATACAAGCACCCTACACGTACGCTAACTGAGCACCATACAATTCAATAGCTGGACGAGACAATGATTGATGTGCCAAAAACTTGTGTTGTAAATATTTCATAGTAAAGCCAGCGTATTCGTCTTACGTCATAATCGGATGACAAATTGTTGCAATATTTTTCATTTGAACACTTTTTGAAAAACAAATCCTTCCAGTAGATATAAAGGAATCCAAAATAAAAATGTTGAAGGTCAAGTTCATGCATCAGTGTTGCATACAGTCATTGTGCTTTTGACAACATATCATACTAAAAATAAACCCTCAAGAGAGATAAAATGAGAAAAAAATTTACGATTAATTTATTATTTCCTGTTTTTTCTTGCTTCTGTTGTGGATTTCTTTCTTACTATTCCACAGTCTTGTGTAATTCGTCATTATATTGTTTTAAACAGGAAAATAAACATTCCATTGTAGCAGGCATAAAAAAGCAAACAAGTGGTCCAATAGAATAGAAAATAATATATTATTACGAAAATGGAAAAATCTGGATACTGGTGTTTTGCTTTTACGTCGTTTAACATTAAAATTATAAACAAATACTACAAAAACAGAAATAATGAACTTATTTACAAATTATCGCGCTGCGTAACAACAAACACCAGCATAAAAAATATGATAAACAAGTAAACAAAAATATACCAACAAACACCAGCATAAAAAAATGGTAAACAAGTAAACAGCAATACAACAACAAACACTAAAAGAATAAATGTAAAGAAAATAAAAAAAATTTCATTATTGTACATACATACATACATGTACATATTTACCTTTATAGAGCTCTCGAGAAGGCGAAGCCATGAACATTCGCCTTCAAGAACATTCATCAGACTGTTTACATTGCCTTATAAAAAGCAAGGCAAAGCAGGAAACTGAGTTAGTAAAAGTGCAGTCAGTCTTGTATGAAGACGCGGTGCATTTGAAGTGAGTAACCGTGGTTTGAAGATCTCCGTTAAAATGATCTGTCAAGCAATTGTCTAGTGATTGTTATTGTTTATGCAAAGGGTGTAAACAGAGGAATAACGAACGAAGCAATTGTTGTTATTACATCAAGTTGTGAACAGTGGCACACAGAATTTTGCGAAGAATAAAGAATTTTAATTAAAACTAAACACAAACTTATTTTCATTTCATTTGCAATCAACGACCTCATATTTTAAACGATAACAACATATTGTAACAATATATTGGCACTTTAAGTAAGAAATTAAAGAAACTATAAAGTAGAAAAACATCAACAAATGCAAAAATACTAGATTTTGAGTTTGGAATATCTATACCTTCAATTGGATGGTTATAAAGTTATATGCATACTATCAGAATCAGAATGTTTTATAATTATTGTTTTTAAGTGCCATAATTAAGATAATTTTCTTTTGTTAATTATATTTATAATTAATTGTATCAGTTAAATACTTAACCATTCATTTCATTCCTTTGGTCAGGATTACTACCTAGCTTCTCTCATCACCTACGTCGTGGGTATTAATTTTATCCGAACGACAGATAATCTTCTCACGGTAATTTTATTTACTCTCAGAGTTTTTGCCAGAAGGCAGCTGAGAAAAAGCCGTCAAAGGAATGTTTGTAAATAAAATTGCCATGAAAAGTTTCTCTAAAAAATCTGTCGTTCGGAATCGACTTTAAACTGTAGGTCCCGCCACTCATGAATAAAATTAACACACACAACATAAGTGGTTTGAGAAACTAGGTCCATAAACCTGACTGAAGGGCTGTAATGACCACATATATATGTATGTATGTATGACAATAATGTTTATTTGTCAGGCTTATATAATATTATAATTATTTAAATGTTTTATTATTACACTTTTTTCTGGCCTAAAGAAATTCAAATAATTGACATTTACATATAAACAGCCTTTTTTATTTCCGTAATCAACAAAAAAAATAGAAAATCCAATTTCATTTTTGAAAGGAAGAGATTTGTTATTGTGCCCATTATTTGCTTTGTAAGTCGTTAATTAATTTATACTTGAAAGTGTTTTTCATTTTCACTCGTAATAAATAAACTGGACAAAAGCATAGGAGTTGCTTTCAGAATACTAAAGAATAATAATGAAAGAAATTGTTTAATTGAAAATATCTTTTTACTTTCCCAACCTCCCTTGAAATCTATTTTTTTTCATTTAAATGAATGCCTTGTTTAAAACAGGAATGCCTATGGAAAAAAAATTTAAAATGAAAATTATGAAGGTTAGGTTGGGTTAAATTGAAACTAATTGTTCTTAATAATACTGTTGCACTGTTGGAATGTGGGTATTTGTTTGACGCTAATGAAGGTGATTTTATAAGTGATACTCACAAAATGTTATTGGGATACGCCTCATATTTAAAATATATTTTGTACATTACATTGAGCAATGGGAATCCACGAGATGCCTCTCTTTATATCTGGAAGTAAATTGAATGAAGAAAATGTGATCATGTAATATTCCCTCTTTTCGATTATCAATAAAAGTGTGACTCCCTCGCATATTAAACATCTCGGTATTCCTATTAATAGACACCTGACTTGGGGACTGTCAGCTTTTATTATATAATTGACAGCTTAATACTATGTTCAGATATGCACTTTTATTGAGTCAATATTCGGTTTATTGAGTACAATAGTGTTCAGGCATAACAATATACGCAGTTCAGCTGCTTATTCAATATTCATTTGACAGCTGGTAAACAAAACAGCTGGTTGTTTCAACAAAAAATTTTTTATTTTGTTTGGTTGTTTTCTTTGTTTTGTTTTGTTTTTGGCATTTGAGTTGTTCGGTTAATTGCAATATGCGCACTAAACGCAATAATTAATTGAAACTTTATATGAAATATTGAGCTCAATAAAGGTGCATATCTGAACACCGTATGAAGCAATATGGAAATATTTATTACTTATAGGATGTCTACCTTTGCTTAGGTTAGGTTAGGTTGGAGGACATGTACTTGTCAATTAAGACAAGTACAGTACCCGGAGGTCGAATTGACCCATTGTACAACGTCTTAGTTTCTCACACCACTTATGTTGTGTGTTTTAATTTTTATACATGAGTGCTGGAACCTACAGTTTAAAGTCGACTCCGAACGACAGAATTTTTGCAAGACATCTGCTGAGAGGAAGTCGCCGAAGAATTTTATTGGTTTGTAATACACAAATGCCTGAAAGATGAAAAAAATGTGAAGACAGCAATGGACAATGCTATTAAAAACTTTTGTTTTAATTTCACAAAACAACGCACATTTCATATGGGTGCACCTAGTACGCACTTGAATCCGCACTTGAATCTGGCAATACTTATGTATGTCATTCTATTCTGTCACAATATTCAGTATATTATCTCCACTGATCGTAATGAATCGATTAATGCTTGAGCAACGATTTATTGGACCAACGAGAAACGTAACGATGAAGACGATTTTGCCAACAAAAAAATAATCTTTTCGGATGAACGACATCGTGAAGTGAAGAAAGAAATATGAGAATGAGGACGGCGCAACTATTATGGTCAACGGTGACACCTATCGCACCATCAATCATAGTCATAGTAATGATGTGAACGATGTTTGATGGGACAGGATGGTGCAACTTACCACACATCTCATGCCACAGTCGATTTATTGCGTCAATCGTTTGATGGCCTTTCAATGAACCGAAATGGTGATGTCTATTGGCCGCCAAGAAGTTGCGATTTGACACCGTTGGACTATTTTCTGTGGAGCGACGTTAAAGAAATATATTATGGTGAAGTTGGCATTTGAAGTCCAACATTAGTGATGCCATTGCCGAGATACGACTGCGTACACTCGAAAAAGTGTCGATAATTATACTTCCCTACAAAAGAATAAAAATTTCATACCGTTTTTGTTATATTGCATTTTAAACTTTTTAATTTCCCTCGCTAAATGACTAGCCATATTTATGAATAATTGTTTGTTTCTTACTTCCTTTTGCTGTGAAGAGTTTTGAAAAAAGGAAAAAAATAATTTCCATACTACTGGCTACGACAATCTCTTCATTATCAATTTTAATATTTTCTGTTACAAAAGAAAAGTATAAAAAAGCTCTTTTGTTTTATTTCTTTATACTCCACTCAATAAATAATGACGGCACTACCTATCTACTTTTATGCTTCGATTAATAATTACGTTCCACAAAAGAGGTTTCAAAATTTTTATGATAATTGCTTAAGGGTAACTGTCATAAATTAAAATTATTTTTGTTAATTGGCCATAACGTTTCTGTCAATTTAATTTTAAATCAGTTTAATAAAAATCTTTAATTTGTATGCTCTAGTGACGTAATTTTACAACATATTGATTGTATTTTAAATAAGCATTTATACACATTAAGCTTTAATATAATTAAATATAAATTATTGCAACCCAAAGAAATATCAAATGTTATCTTCATTTTATTTTAAATAATTACACATCAAAATCGCATTTTCCACATCAGACGTTAGTCTGTTTCGATAATAATATACATACATATGTATATAACACAATTTGCAATTAAATAAATTGAATTGAATAATTTCAATAATTTAATTTTAAATGGATTTTTTGTTAACTTTTATTTTAATTTGCTGCGCCACCAACAAGAATAAATTTGAGGGAAAGACATTACACAAATATCCAATTAATTTTGAATCATTTTTCCCGTTGTCCAGATGATTCAGACGTACGGGCCTGAGTAGTACGCATTCAATCAGTTTCTAATCTCACTTGTCGTGATTCAGGCGAACGGGTCTCAGGGGCTTGTACTCGAAGATTTTCCAGTCTCAATGCTTCTTGACGTGCAGGTCCACCAATTGCTTGTCGCACGGGAAAGATGTGAAAAATGCGTTTAAATTTATTAGAATTTCACGATGTACCGAATCCAATTGAACCCAACAGCAGTTTTAAAAATGTTCTAAATTAAAATGTTTTAAACTTGTGATTGACATTTTACGGGAATGAATTATACCAAATGTTGTTAAAATCATAAATGATGAATTCTAAATTGTCTGGTATTTGTCCGATGAACACATGATCAAATGCATAGTTTACAATTCAATTCATTTTGAATAATTCTCAGTACCGCTATATATCGCAAATTAATCGCACTAATTTAGAAACCTCCGTCGACTTATGCGCACAACTTTTCTAAAGATCATAACATGGTCAAATGCACAGTTTACGATTTAATTCATTTTTAGTAATTTTCAGTGGCGCCACCTGTCGGAAATTTGTCATACCAACTTAGGGACCTTCCCCAGCTAATGCGCAACAACTCTGCTAAAGATCATAACATGATCAAATGCATAGTTTACGATTCTATTAATCACATACAAATAAACATTCATTTTTGTGTATATAGATTATTAAATCTTTCTAAACAAGAATATTTATATGCATACAAATTTTAATATACTGTGGATCATAGTGAAATTGGTAACTAAAGGAAGGATTTTAACGGGCAGATAAATTATTTTTCATTATTATAAGTGGACAATGAAGTAGCCATAGACGTAAAGCCACGCCAGACATCAAGACAAAATAAAAAAAGTATTTCTTCGGCGTCTTAATCTCAGCAGATATCTGGCAAAAACTCTGAGAGTAAATAAAATTGCCATGAAACAGTTTCTCAAAAATCTGTCGTTCGGAGTCGACTTTAAACTGTAGATCCCGCCATTCATGTATAAAATTAACACACACAACATAAGTGGTGTGAGAAACTAGGTCGTAATCCTGACTGAAGGGTTGTAATGACCAATTATGTATGTACACGGACTCAAACAATTGCCCGTACACTAAACTATTGAAAATATAATTTAATGTAGTTCGGAAAATATATATCCAATGAAAATGAGTTCTTGATTTTTAAAAAGCGCAACAGGCATATTACACAAATACAAACACATAAAGGTTAAAAAAGAAACAAATTTTATTGAACTAACAAAATTAAAAAATACTTCAGAAACCAAACTCAAAAAATTATCCGTACAGAATAATATTTTTATACCTTAAAACTAATTAATGTGGTTTTAATAACGGGTGGGATATCCTTTGGCTTTAATAACCTTTTTTAAACGGTTCGTCATTGATAATAACAATTTACTAGTAATTTCTTGACCAATCTTCAGCCATTAATCGGTAATAACGTTTTTGACCATTTCCTTGCCAGTGATTGTAGGCTGACGGATTTTTTTCTCCAAAACTCCCCATAGATTTTCTATGGGGTTAAGGTCTGGACTCTGAGGATGATCAGAAAGCACTTCTTTTACGTTTTCACATAACCATTCACTTACAATTTTGGCCTTATGTTTTGGGTCATTATCGTGACCGAGTCGAAAACCCCCTAGCATTCCTAATTACGTTGCACTAGCTTCCAAATTTTCTTTTAAAATATTCAAATAATGGTGTTTATCCATTGTAGTTTCAACAAAAAAGAGATTTCCGACACCTCCTACTGACATGGCACCCCAAACCACCACATTACCACCACCATGTTATAAAGTTGGCTTTAGATTTTTCAACTCAAGAGCTGTATTTTCTCTACGCCACAAAAATCTCCTGCCGTCTGAGCCAAAAATATTAAACTTACTTTCGTCCGTAAATATCACAGTATTCCAGAAGTCTTCTGATTTATTAACATAGTTTTTGGCATACTCCAGATCAGACGGCAGGCTTGAGTTGAAAAATCTAAAGTCAACTTTAAAACATGGTGGAGGTAATGTGATGGTTTGGAGTGCCATGTCAGCAGGAGGTGTCTTGGGGAGTTTTGGAGAAAAAAATCCGTCAGCCTACAATCACTGGCAAGGAAATGGTCAAAAACGTTATTACCGATTAATGGCTGAAGATTGGTCAAGAAATTACTAGTAAATTGTTATTATCAATGACGAACCGTTTAAAAAAGGTTATTAAAGCCAAAGGATATCCCACCCGTTATTAAAACCACATTAATTAGTTTTAAGGTATAAAAATATTATTCTGTACGGATAATTTTTTGAGTTTGGTTTCTGAAGTATTTTTTAATTTTGTTAGTTCAATAAAATTTGTTTCTTTTTTAACCTTTATGTGTTTGTATTTGTGTAATATGCCTGTTGCGCTTTTTAAAAATCAAGAACTCATTTTCATTGGATATATATTTTCCGAACTACATTAAATTATATTTTCAATAGTTTAGTGTACGGGCAATTGTTTGAGTCCGTGTACATACATAATTGGTCATTACAAGCCTTCAGTCAGGATTACGACCTAGTTTCTCACACCACTTATGTTGTGTGTGTTAATTTTATACATGAATGGCGGGATCTACAGTTTAAAGTCGACTCCGAACGACAGATTTTTGAGAAACTGTTTCATGGCAATTTTATTTACTCTCAGAGTTTTTGCCAGATATCTGCTGAGATTAAGACGCCGAAGAAATACTTTTTTGTATTTTGACTTGATGTCTGGCGTGGCTTTACGTCTATGGCTACTTCATTGTCCACTTATAATAATGAAAAATAATTTATCTGCCCGTTAAAATCCTTCCTTTAGTTACCAATTTCACTATGATCCACAGTATATTAAAATTTGTATGCATATAAATATTCTTGTTTAGAAAGATTTAATAATCTATATACACAAAAATGAATGTTTGTTTGTATGTGATTAATAGAATCGTAAACTATGCATTTGATCATGTTATGATCTTTAGCAGAGTTGTTGCGCATTAGCTGGGGAAGGTCCCTAAGTTGGTATGACAAATTTCCGACAGGTGGCGCCACTGAAAATTACTAAAAATGAATTAAATCGTAAACTGTGCATTTGACCATGTTATGATCTTTAGAAAAGTTGTTGCGCATAAGTCGACGGAGGTTTCTAAATTAGTGCGATTAATTTGCGATATATAGCGGTACTGAGAATTATTCAAAATGAATTGAATCGTAAACTATGCATTTGATCATGTGTTCATCGGACAAATACCAGACAATTTAGGATTCATCATTTATGATTTTAACAACATTTGGTATAATTCATTCCCGTAAAATGTCAATCACAAGTTTAAAACATTTTAATTTAGAACATTTTTAAAACTGCTGTTGGGTTCAATTGGATTGGGTACATTGTGAAATTCTAATAAATTTAAACGCATTTTTCACATCGTCCCGTGCGACAAGCAATTGGTGGACCTGCACGTCAAGAAGCATTGAGACTGGAAAATCTACGAGTACAAGCCCCTGAGACACGTTCGCCTGAATCACGACAAGTGAGATTAGAAACTGATCGAATGCGTACTACTCAGGCCCGTACGTCTGAATCATCTGGACAACGGGAAAAATGATTCAAAATTAATTGGATATTTGTGTAATGTCTTTCCCTCAAATTTATTCTTGTTGGTGGCGCAGCAAATTAAAATAAAAGTTAACAAAAAATCCATTTAAAATTAAATTATTGAAATTATTCAATTCAATTTATTTAATTGCAAATTGTGTTATATACATATCTATGTATATTATTATCGAAACAGACTAACGTCTGATGTGGAAAATGCGATTTTGATGTGTAATTATTTAAAATAAAATGAATATAACATTTGATATTCTTTATATTTAATTATATTAAAGCTTAATGTGTATAAATGCTTATTTAAAATACAATCAATATGTTGTAAAATTACGTCACTAGAGCATACAAATTAAAGATTTTTATTAAACTGATTTAAAATTAAATTGACAGAAACGTTATGGCCAATTAACAAAAATAATTTTAATTTATGACAGTTACCCTTAAGCAATTATCATAAAAATTTTGAAACCTCTTTTGTGGAACGTAATTATTAATCGAAGCATAAAAGTAGAAAGGTAGTGCCGTCATTATTTATTGAGTGGAGTATAAAGCAATAAAACAAAAGAGCTTTTTTATACTTTTCTTTTGTAACAGAAAATATTAAAATTGATAATGAAGAGATTGTCGTAGCCAGTAGTATGGAAATTATTTTTTTCCACAATGCAGTGGGTCAATTCGACCTCCGGGTACTGTACTTGTCTTAATTGACATGTACACGTCCTCTAACCTAACACTACATTAACTTCGAGGCTCACATTGGACCATTCTTATTGTGACCTGAATTTGTTACCAAACACCAATTTATTATATTATTATTATATATTGAGAATAATATATAACATGGCAGATTCAAACTTAAACTTAACTTTAACAGTTAAATGTAGGATGATCCTCCCTGTAGCTTCACGCTCTCTTCTATGTTATTGTCCACTTAGGTTGGATTAGGTTAGAGGACTCTCAATATGGCAACTTTGAATATAAACAAAATCAGCAAATACAACAAGAAAAAATCCGTTGTTCTCACTGCGTTTTAAAAAAAACCTGTTTAATTATGCAACGTTATCGACATTGCTCCGGCACTGCCACATTTTATCTGTAAGTTGTAATAACAAAATGCAGTTAAAGGTGGCTTTAAAGTTCACTTTAACTAAAGTTACCTTTAACTAAACCCAACTTTAACGGCAAGTTGTAATAATGGCCCTGAATGTAAAAAAAATCGGATATCAATATTATCCCTGCTCTTGCTCACACAAAAATGTAACAAATCTTAGCAACCAGAGCCTCTAAGGCTCATATATAAAAACTACTGGTTTTTCTTACGAAAAATGTTTTAGCCTGTTATTTATAAACAAATATTTTCACACTCTACAAAATCTAAAAGCAATTGATGTTGTTTTCAAATTTAATTTTTAACTTAAATAAAAAGGAATTTCCGCTCGTAAAAGTATGCAGAATAGAGAAATTGTATATGAAAGCAAAATCTGTTTATTATTAGAAGAGGACTTAAAAAGATTTGAAGAATAATTTATTCAGTCAAATACTTTAAAAAAATATGAACTACTTTGTACGTATTTCTGAGGTTCATATCAGTAGTTAACGTTACATTTTTATATATCGATCTCTAACAGATGGAAATATCTAATAATTATTAATTAATTTATTTCACTAAATTTTTCAAAACGTATGTAAAATAAAAGCCATGAAATTGTAAATAAACGGTTACTTCGCTGTATTGAAACCTTTAATAACATAAAATACGTAACGGCATTTAAACAGTAAAATTTGTTTGGTGTTTGGTAACAAATTCAGGTCACAATAAGAATGGTCCAATGTGAGCCTCGAAGTTAATGTAGTGTTAGGTTAGAGGACGTGTACATGTCAATTAAAACAAGTACAGTACCCGGAGGTCGAATTGACCCACTGTACTAATGGAGTGTTAGCTACCTTTGAATTTATAGCTCTAAATCATTGGGTTTGCAATGGAGCGTTAGATAACTTTATAGCTTTAACACATTGGATTTGCCATATACAAATTTGTTGTGTCTTGTTTCACCCGTAAGTAAGTTTGCATTAGAACCATACCTGGTAAGTAATGATTAGTAATCGTAGTGATTAGTAATAAGATAATACTTTTTATAGTGGTAAAATAACGATTACAATTGGGTGTCCTGGTAGTCCAGTGGGTAGTATGCTAGACTATTAGCGTGAGGGTCGTGGGTTCGATTCCCACCAGAGACTTTGGCCTGTTTCACTACACCGAGTATATGATCAAAGTTACTCAATTCGTATATAATTAAAATATAATTTGTAATTGTATTGTAATAAATAAATAAATAAATTAACAATTACACTTGCGGTTATTTTTGGTTTGATTAATTTATAATTGATTAGAATTACAAATAATCAAAAATAATCAGGATTACTTGCGATTAAGTATAAAATAATTAAAAATAATCAAAAGTACTCAAAATGTTTTCAATATTTCTTGTTGATTATTTTCAATAATTGGAAAATGCATGAATCTCCAATTTATTTGAAACAGTAATTTTTCGAATTAAAGAATTGAGGTTTTATAGTGTACTGTCCGTTAGTTTTAATATGTTATTATGGAGATAAAGTTTTTATTTGTTATTGAAAATAATTTGATTATTTTTGATTACTTTTGATTCTTTTGAATTATTTTCAATTTCATTGAATTAAATAATCAGAAAAACCGAAAATTTGTGATTTCAGTGTAAATAATTTATTTGTGACAATGTAGTCAAAATTTTTTTTACTCTCAGAGTTTTTGCCAGAAATCTGCTGAGAGGAAGTCGCCGAAAAATACTTTTTGTATTTTGTTTCTGATGTTTGGCCTGGGGCTCGAACCCTGGCTTTGCGTCTAATAAGCCAACACACTACCTACTAGACTACGGCGACTTCTAAGAAATGTTTATGTTGTCCGTCTATCCCCATTAATTTATCCCGATATAAAAGTCCAGACATTTTCGTAAGCAACACCAGTTCATCTAAAACATTCAAACGGATCGAACAATATTTTCGAATAACAGTGAATAATTATCATGGCACCCGTAGCAGCTAGAAATAACACTAAGAAAGAGAATACCAACGTTTATGCAAAGGATAAATTACATCAAGTGCAGCATGCAAATACAAACATCTCTTACATGCTTTATTTACACCGCGAAGAGCTGAGAAATGGGAAACCAAGTTTCATGCGCAAAGCCTACACAAAGTTGCAACTGACGCATGAACGCAGAAAAAACGTACGAAATTCCGATAAACGTTCTTATGATGATTTGCTTAACATCAGTTGTCAAACCATTTCTAAGAATTAGTTGAGACGACTAATTGCCCTTGTGAAAGACTATAGAGCCGACAAATACCAGATGCAGCTAAAGCAACAACTCAAAAAACATTTGCCACAGCAGGAACCACAGAATCCACAATTGCCACCGTAAGAAAAATAACCATCTTTGCAACTACAACCAAAGCCATATGAGGGCACTTAATACTCTACTCAGGTGTATAGACTTAGGAGGAGATTATTTATTTTTATTTAATTAGTTAAGCTTGTAATTTTAATTTAAGTTTTAAAAATATATACATATTTATTATAATTTCAAATTATATTTTTTAAGTTTTCAATACTAATAGCTTTTAGTATTTATTAAAATATGAAGTCGCCGTAGTATAGTAGGTAGTGTGTTGGCTTACAAGATTCAAATCCGAAATATAAGCAAATTTTTCTTCGGCGACTTCAGGAAGTCTCTCTGCAGGTTTCTGCCAAAAATACTGAGAGTAAAAAGAAATTGGTATAAAAAGTTTCTCAAAACATGTAACTCGGTGTCGACTTTAAACTGTAGGTGCAGCCACTCATGTATAAAATTAACACACACAACATAAGTGGTGTGAGAAATTAGGTCATAATCCTGACCAAAGGGTTGGAATGACCAACGACTACATATAGGAAGCTTAAATTGTTAGTTGTTCATATTTTTGAAATTCTCGTCTTGGAACATATCTGCCCCTATGGTCGGTAAAAGGCCATACAAAAAAACAGATTATCTAGGTGTACAGGTCGGATATAAATAAATAATATAAAAACAAAAAAATCATTACTTGGTGCGACAGTCAAAACATACCCAGCTAATGATGTGGTTACTACGGTAATTTTTATCCGATTTGATCAAACGAAGTGTCAATCTCTTCACAAGATAATGGGCTTTCAGAACGTCGTCACTTATTTAATATTTCTTAATTAAAGTTTGCTACTATGAACGGACAAACTTGAAAAATTATGAAAAAAATTCACATTTGTCAAGTTTACCTCATCAAACCGCAAATATATATATATATAGTTTATATGGAGTAGAACTCAAAAATATTTTTTTATATATCTTGAACCCTCCAAAGTTGGTTTATAAAAAAATATTTTACAGTTCTACTCCATAGAACTCCCAACTTACACTATGTCATCAGCTGGGTGTATTTCAATTTTTTTTTTTATTTTGTCGCATAGTGTTATATATGTAAAATAAGAACCAACAAAAAAATTTACATATGTTTGGTGATAATTTACATATCAAAACATATTATAATCTTACAGGCAAAAACTGTTCAAATTTTGCATCTGCTATATTTCCTATATTATAGGAACCATAAATATTCGGGTTTAGAAATTAATAAAAGTGACATAATACCCACCCGGTAGTAAGTTGTTCAGATTTTTGCTATTTTCGTTTTGGTACATGTGTCCCTGTGGTCGTTGAAGAGTTAAAACAGTTTGTATAGGTGTACAAATAGATTATACATAAATAAATAAATAATAGAACAAAAAAATCTTTATTTATAAATAATTAATTTCAGAAGTAAATAATTATTCTTCTAAATTCATTTTTCCCTGGTTAGAAGGTCATAACACTATAAACTTTTCAATGTTAATATATTTTTTGTTTTATTTAATTTTTCACTATAATATTTAAACATTAAACATATGTATGTAGACAGACATATGCGTATGAAACATATAACTTTTTGCAACTTTAGTAAGTGTAAATATCATAAATTATTACAGAATTTTTCTTTATGTCACTTTCGCAAATGAAAAATTTGTTTTCTTTAACAATAAAAAAATGTTCAAGGCCGGCAGTTGCCTACAGGCTTTATAATGTTCGTGCCACAACTTGGCTGCTTGAAAGAACACAGAAAAAATATCAAAAATTTGTCATCTTCTACTTTTTCTTTAATATTTTGTTTATGTTTTCTTCTTTTATTTCAACGTCAATCTATATTATTTCACAATTTAGCTGTCAACAATATGAAAAGCATTTGAAGATCGGCATTTTCTTTGGAGCAGCTTTAATATGTATACTAGAAAATCGTAAATATGTAAGAACTGTAGAAGTCGTCGTAGTCTAGTAGGTAATGTGTTTTCTTATTAGATTGATACCATAGTTCAAACCACAGGTCAGAGAACTCTAACAAAACGAAAGTTGAAACAAAGATTTCTTCGCCGACTACTCTCAGTAGATTTCTAGCAAATCTGTCGTTCCGCGTCGACTTTAAACTGTAGGTCCCGCCGCTTATGTATAAAATTAACACACGCAACATTAGTGGTGTGAGATGCTAGGTTGTAATTCTGATTGAAGTGTAGTAATGTATGCATGTACATACATTTGTATATTATTTTTTCAAAAATTAAAAATTTTAATTTTACTTCACATAATGTATGAGGTTACAAAGGCAATGTAAACGGCCGACTGTTACATATGTATGTATATGAAACGGCATTTGAAACTATTTCCTGTTCAGAAAAAACTCTTTTTTTCTGTTTAGGCTTAAACGACTTTATTTAACTGCAGTTCGAAACTTCACATTTGTTTCTGTATTAGATCCCTGTGGACATTAATGAGTTTGCAATGCGATCAGACTTAGTGATGTCACATAAATACTTAATTAAATTGTCCTAAAAATGTAATGGCCCACATTGAGGTTTAGAGTATAAAATGGAAAATTCAATATTCAAGCAACACAATGTTTAAAAATGAAGAAATATGGATTAAGAAAATGTTTTTGCGTTTTAACTGGAAACGCAAATTCTAAGTGATTAAATCAGAGCGCAATTTCTGACATCATATTGAAGACTCGCCAAGAATGTATCAAAACAAGTGGATTTAAACACTTGAGATTATTTAGAAACACTTCAAAGTTTATTTGTATATAATTTTGTTGGACTGATTGAACACAAGTAATTTTCAGTATCTGGAAAATGTGGTTTGTGTGATTCTAGAAGTATTAACAAACGGTCACTTTGTTGGCTATAATTTTTTTTCCAAAATTTTAAATCTTAATTACAAAATAAATTAATAGGATTCTCTGAATACTCTTACATCTTTACCCTTTTAAAAACGTTTAAAATATGAAATAAAACTAAATTTGTGTTTAGTTTTAAATAAATTCTTTATTGTTCGCAACTTGATTTACACAGCAACAATCTGCTTTATTTGTTATTCTTCTTTACACTCTTCCAAATACACGCTAACAATTGTTCGTTAGATCTTTACAACGCAGATCTTCAAACCACGATTTTTCTCTTCACACCCAATGCGTCTTCACTCAAGAATGACTAAATTTTTAATGATCCCGTTTCCTGTTTTGTTTTGCCTTTTATATCACTGGGTAAACAGTCTGATGAATGCTCTGGAAGTAGAAATCGCGAAATCTCTATAAGTGTAAACATGTTGATTACGTTATTGTTGTTTGTGTATTTTATTTACTTTTGTCCTTGCAGTGTTGTTGTTGCCTGTTTGTTTACTTGTTTATCCCCTTTTTGTACTGATGTTGTTGCTATATTTTTGTTTATTCGTTGGTCATGCAAACAAGTCCGTTCTTTTTGTTTTTATAGCTTTCGTTTATTATTTTAATGTTAATGTGAAATTGACACATTTTACAATAAACAATGAAGATCAGTCAAAAAATTTTAACATTTTTGAATTGAAACTTCATTTGATAAGATGACATATATAAAAAATATAACACGACTGTTATACTATTTAAATAATAACTACGATAATTTTTATCCGATTTTATCAAACGAAGTGTCAATCTCTTCACAAGATAATACATTTTCAGAATGTCACAACTTACTTATTTATTTATTTATTAATTACAAATTATACAATTTACAATACAATTACAAATTATATTCTAATTATATACGAGCTGAGTAACTTTGACCATATGCTCGGTGTAGTGTCACAGGCCAGAGTCTCTCGTGGGAATCGACCCACTACCCTCACGCTAATAAACTAGCACACTACCCGCTAGACTACTAGGGCACCCTGTCACAACTTATTTCATATTTTTTAATTAAATTTTTCAAACTCATTACGTGTAAGTTTGAACAATATGTTTATGTATATCGTTTCAAAGCCCCTTCTCTTCCCTTTTCAAAAAAATTTAAATATTGAAAATAGGTTAAAAGGTATTTGAGCAAACAATAATTATGTGTGAAAAGATTAACCCTTTGCGACCGTATGTCTGCTCTCAGCTACCAAAGCTTTTTAACCGTTCCAGTCGTATGTGTGTTCTCAGCCACAAAAGCTTTATTACCGATCTAGTCGTATGTCTGCTCTCAATCGATAAGCTTTCGAAATTCGTTGAAATAATTGTATAACTACTATACTACTACTATACTCTTTGGAAAAGTGTTACGCACAATAATCAGCATCTATCAAAAATCAATTTTTCCACGGGATTTAAGATTGTTGGACCTAATGTACCTGTTCATTATACGAAGCCTATCGATTTTTTCACACTCTTTTCTACAGATACACTACTTGAAACAATTGTGCAAGAAACAAATAAATATGCCAAATATAAAATTGGAATAACTGTCAATTTGACAAAAGAAGAGTTAACAGCTTTTTTGGGTGTAATCCTTAACATGGGCACTATATATGTAGGTGCCTAGAATAAGAGATTATTGGAGTAAGGATCATGCTGGGAACATACCATTTTTTTGAAATATATTTCGAAGGGAAAGATTTCTTTAAATATTTTGGATGTTGCATTTGAATGAAAATGTATCCGGAAATGAAAATATAACTAAAATAAAAAAGTGAGCAATTTTGTGGATTACATTGATGGTAAATTCCAAGAGCATTTTACAACGGATAGAGAAATATCAATCGATGAATCTATTGTTAAATTTAAGCGCAAAATTAGTTTCTTAACTTACAATTCCAATAAGCCCACCAAATGGGGAATCCGTATTTTTGTGTTGTCTAATGCTCGTACAGGATATGTATGTGCTTCCCTACTACGGAAGCGTTACTACAGAGTGTCTCATACGTCCGAATCTCCCTGTAAGTTCAAGGATTGTTTTACATCTATAGCAAAAGTTATTGAACGCAAATCCTGACGCAAAAGGATATCATATCTATACAGATAGATTTTTCACAGCAATACCATCAGCTCAGTAAATTTTGAAACTAAAGTGCTATTTAACTGGTACAATTCGAACAAATAGAAAACATAATCCATATGATTAAAAAACCAGATTAACCAAAAAGTAATAATATTGCTGCCTATCGATCAGGTTATATTTTATTATTAGCGTGGAAGGATAGGAGAATAGTTAACATATTAAACACTTACGATGCCTCAGGTATGAAAACTATTCAAAGAACATTAAAGGAATATATGTAAATGGTGGAGAAAAATGTTTTTCTGGGGATTAGAGATAAGCGCAATCAATGCATACATCTTATATAAGGAGTCAGCAACAAGAGAAAACAAGACATCTATATCACATTTTATGTTTGTCCGAAAATTGGTGGAACAACTTGCAGATGATTTTCGTGATGGAATATTTTCAAAACCAGGAAGAGCATCGTCCTCAGATAAAGAGAAAAGGCTAAATGGCAAACTCCATATATTGCGGCACTGTGAAGATGTAAAAAGTAAAGATTGTTCCGTATGTTCAAAAAGAAAAATTTCAGGCGGAAGACGCCAAACTAACCATTTTTGTAACACATGTTCTCGAAAACCAGGGCTTCATATTGGAGACTGCTTTGAAAGATACCACACGATGAAGAACTATAAAATATAATTTTTATATAATTTTAAACATAGTATTATATTACACGTATCTTAAGTTTTGAAAAGAATTAATACATTTTATTTTTCGTTCACAATCTTGCATACTGTATATTACTGTTTTTTAAACGAAAAATTCCGACCAGCATGACACCCATATATAAAATCAATATGGTCGGAAAGGGTTAAAAATAACCTTTTGTAAAATAAAAGAAGTTTGGAGGGTTCGAGAAATATAAAAAAAATATTTTTGAGTTCCAATCAACAAAACTCACAACCTACACTATGTCATTAGCTGGGTGTATTTTGACTGTCGCACCCTGTTATGAGACACAATATGTTTAAATAATTGTCTCCGGGTCTAATTCAAGTAAAACAAAATGCAATTCCTTAAATGTGTTATCTATTTTTGCTATTTTTTATATTCTGTGTATGTTTTTTTGTTTTTTGTATGTTGTGTTAACAAAACACTTAAAGCATAACAAGATGTCCGCATGCATAAATTAAATGAAGACTGCAGTAGCTAATGAACAAAAGATAGCAGCAAGAAAAAAAGATATACGATTTCTTGCGGTGCTAATTCCTATTTTTATCAAGTCCTTTCACCCTGTGAAATATGTTGACCGGTATTTATGTTTTACTTCTCTTTACCAAGAAAAGTAATAAAATATTTTAAAAAATAATTTAAAAATATGTCGGTAAGAAAGGGTAAATCCTTGCGAAACTGCGTAAACAGAAAGAAATGTATACAACACTTTAAAAAGTACAAAACCTCTCGTAAATAGAGAAAGATTCTTAAAGAAATTCCTTATTCAGTCTTAGTCGGAAAACTCATACAATTCGCTTGGGCTAATAAACTTTTGTACCCTTTACTCTACTTTTTCGATTACAACTTTTGTTTCATTTTGGAAGAAATGGAAATACAGATTAAATACAATCAAAATATGCTCTCAAATGCTAATATTATGAAATTTAAATAAAAACGTAAAATGCTTGAAACAATTAAAACCACACCAAAAACAAAAAAGAGATTATACAGAGATTGAAAAGAATTCATTCGACTTGCCACGAAATTCCCTACTTTTCAAAGCAATTTCATGCATGCAATTAACTGGGTATCCGGCCATTGGGCAGGTTGCACTGATCATGCACACAAAGAATTCTTTGCTTCAACTGCTTACCTTTGGGCAACCAATTATTATAATAATAATAGGATTTGCTACGTAAAAAACTGAGACGTGTAACATTTACTAGCTTTGTCGGTCCATGGTGTAACCTCTCTTATTGAGGATACTCATACTTAGTGGAAGGTGTGCGAATATTAGTATAATTGTAGGCAGACAGACAAGACGACAAGCAGTCATTTTACTTAGTTTCACTTCAATTAAAGCTTTATTTTCCAAATTATATAGGTTCCCCTCTGATTTTACAGATTACATTATCTAAACTTTTGTCCCAAACTAGATTATGGAAGCTTTGCAGTTACTGGAAGCTATGTACACTTTCTCATTGCCGACAGGTTCCTCTTCATTTTGTAAATAAGAAACTTTACTTCGAAGTATGTGCTACAAACTGTGGTCGCCGGGATCTAGTAGGTAGTGTGTTGGCTTATTAGACTTGAGGCCTTGGTTCAAACCCCAGGTAAGGCATCTCCAACTAAACGAAATATAAAAAAATATTTCTTCGGCGACTTTCTCTCAGCTGATTTCTGGCAAAAACTCTGAGAGTAAATAAAATTGCCATGAAACAGTTTCTCAAAAATCTGTCGTTCGGAATCAACTTTAAACTGTAGGTTCCGCCACTCATGTATAAAAATTAACACACACAACAGAAGTGGTGTGAGAAACTAGGCCGTAATCCAGACTAAAGGGGTGTAATGACCAATTATGTATGTATTGCATATGTATGTGCTACAAACTTCTTGTCCGACAAACACGGTGGCATATTAAAGAATTTATTTAAAGTGGAGGGCATTACAATGCTGAAATCAATGCAACACATTTACCCGCAGATCCAGGTCCTTTACGAACGTTACCGTCCTCCACGATTGCCAAGGATTTCTCAGTGAAATTTTGTACCATAACTCTTAAATGGACTCCAGGACGTATGAGTATTGAAGAAAATAGCGTTCATGGTCTTACGAGGCTATGGAGCTCTCATTTTTTAAACTCTTGTCTTCTCTATGTGTATTCATTGTATAGTCTTAACATTCTCCTGTTGATTTATAAGGAAGTGAGTTAGGTGCATGGAAAATTGCGAAAGCCTTATGGACTAATCTGGATAAGAAAATAATTATACATCTTTATTCCAATTAATTATATGACCACTTTTCACACTATTGAGGTTCTCACAGGTCCCTGCGCCACTGGAGAGCATCCAATCATGTAGCATTTATTACTAAACTAAGACTTGAGAGTGTTTTTAACCTTAGAATATGATGAAATGTGCTGATACCAGTTGGGGTTATTTTTACAAAGTGTTTTGCGAACATGAGCGAGTGTCTTGCAGATTGATTTATGGTGATTGCTAATTTCGTAATTATTACGGGAATTGTGCGATAGGAAGAAGGATTATGACTCCAAGTGGCGATCATTTTCATCTTATATATGCAAAACTGGAATAAACAACTGACGTTATTTAGCCTTTAGGTTAGTACATTCATACATACATAATGGGTCATTACAACCCTTCAGTCAGGATTACGATCTAGCTTCTTACACCACTCATGCTGTGTGTGTTAATTTTATACATGAGTGGCGGGACCTACAGTTTAAAGTCAACTACGAACGACAGATGTTTGATAAATTTTTCATGGCAATTTTTTTTCTGGCAGAGTTTTTGCCAGAAATGGTCTATTGGTCTCACGTCGGATAAGCCTACATATTACCTAGTAGATTACGGCGACTTCGATTACCGCCATTATCACTATAAAAATGTGTTCTTAAGCTTCTACTTTCATTGCAATGCTTCTAATTTTGGTTTATAACAAACGGGGTGCCCTGGTAGTCTATTGGGTAGTGTGCTAGACTGTAAGCATGAGGGTCGTGGGTTTGATCCCCACCAGAGACTCTGGTCTGTGACACTACACCGAGCATATGGTCAAAGTTACTCAGGTCGTCTATAATTAGAATATAACTTGTAATTATATTGTAATTAATAAATAAATAAATAAATAAATATAACAAACGGTTCTTCTACTTTACGACGGTGAATTATGCCTAAGAAGGATTCCTTTTAACACACCCGCGACGGGGCGTTGCTGGCTTCGCTTACTGTGAGTACGGGGCCGTTTTTTGTCAATTGTTACAATCGCGCATAGGTTTAGAAAAATTGCCGTAGCTTTTTTTATAATTAATATTTCTGTATTCAATTTTAAAGAAGGGAGCATAGGACTTGTTTATACACAAAAATGAGGGTTTGAAATTAAAATATTTTTGTTATTTATTATACGAGTAATTATATACATATTTTTCAATAATTTTCAAATTGCATTTCATTGTAAATCAATATTCTTTTTTGTATGGTATGCTTGAAAACAGTTTTCAATATGTAGAGCAACTTTACAGCTCCTACACATATATGACGTATCTCGACGTAGTTTGTGCGAATAACATACACGACATCTTTTTTCACAGTCTAACGTTGCTCAAAACTTTCACTAATCTACTAACTAATTCACCAGCCAATTAGTGGATTCCACGTCAATAAAACTGTTTGCCTTTTGAAGCAAACCCATTAGTCGGGCAATTATCGAACTTTTCGTAGGAGTTGAAGTCCTGCTCAGCCAATGCGTATTACATCAACGAAAAGAAATAGATAGAAAGCAGCTTAATGTTTTGATAGTATCTTTAACCGGATTTGATTTTTGTGCAGGTGCATTATTATGTCGCAAAATTATCTTTTAGGCAACTCAGGTCGATTTTTTGATGTATGGTTCGATTTGTATTAACGGTTTCACCAGGTTTTAGGACCCCGCGGTACACGACACTTTTCTGGTCTCACCCAGTGTCCGAAAAATTACTATATACAAACCATTGTTTACGTCACTGATAAAATACTTTTAACTTTCATTTAAGTGTTTGTGAACTCGTGCGTATACACTTTACGTACACAACATCTACACAACAGTTGAACGCAAACTGTAACAAAACGTAATGGACAGAGTTTACAAACATTATTTCTTACTGTTTGTGTACAAAGTACGCTAAAAAGATCAGTACACAACGAAAGAATTGGGTTTTAGTGAACTTTTTGCGTACTCTGAGAGCTAATAAAATACAGACCCACAGCATTGTCTTCCTGCCGAATCCGCCTGGTGTTGGAATCGAAGTTGATGGTTGTCCTCGTTTAACACATGATTTTTCCGTTCAGGGGTTCGAAAATAAAAATTTTTCGACTCCAGTAGCTCTTCTATATAACATGACATAAGTCTTTACAACCCTTCAATCAAGATTACGACCTAGTTTCCCACATCACTTGTGTTGTGTGTGTTAATTTTATACAAGAGTGGCGGGACCTACAGTTTAAAGTCGACTCCGAACGACAGATTTTTGTGAAACTTTTCATGGCAATTTGTTTTTACTCTCATAGTTTTTCCAAAAAATCTACTGAGAAGAAGTCGTCGTATAAATATTTTTCAAATTTTTGTTCTGATATCCGACCTGGGGTTTGAATCCTGGACTTACGTCTAATAAGCCAACCTACCTACCTACTAGATTAGCGCGACTTCAAACGATTTCCACGTTTTCATTAAATTCATTTATATGAATTTTTTCAACAAATGTTTCCGTAATTATTAAGTAAGTATTCTTCTATGCAACAGTGATTTTTAATCGAGACTTTGAAGCAAAATTTAGCATGTCTTTTTTGGTTTTCCATATTCTGTCATTCAATCATGTGTCACCTATTTTCCAGTTTTAGATCTTTCCTATAGCTTTTAAACGATTTGAAATTGTATATTGTTCAACATTTCGGGCATTAGTTTCTGACTCAAAGTCTCATCCTCTATTTTGGTGGTCTTCCAAGTTCTTCATATCTCGCATTAAAATCATATGACTACCATATGCCTTGGCAAGCTTTCGATGATTTGATGTATACTGAATATGATTGGCAGATGCTATCGCGAACACAAAACAAAAAAGAAAGAAAATAATATTTAAGGCTCGTTCATAATAATTGTTCCCTATGGAGACATTTGAAACCTGAAACAAAAATCAACTGAAAAACTTGCTCTTGAGAGCGTGGCGGCGTTTGTAGAGTGCGTGACCTTGTGACCAGACAGCAGACAGTTTCCATAATTTTTGTTATGGTTTGAGAAAAACATTAAATTTAATGCGTTTAATAATAAAGAAATAATTAAATGTTTCCGTAATTATTAAGTAAGTATTCTTCTATGCAACAGTGATTTTTAATCGAGACTTTGAAGCAAAATTTAGCATGTCTTTTTTGGTTTTCCATATTCTGTCATTCAATCATGTGTCACCTATTTTCCAGTTTTAGATCTTTCCTATAGCTTTTAAACGATTTGAAATTGTATATTGTTCAACATTTCGGGCATTAGCTTCTGACTCAAAGTCTCATCCTCTATTTTGGTGGTCTTCCAAGTTCTTCATATCTCGCATTAAAATCATATGACTACCATATGCCTTGGCAAGCTTTCGATGATTTGATGTATACTGAATATGATTGGCAGATGCTATCGCGAACACAAAACAAAAAAGAAAGAAAATAATATTTAAGGCTCGTTCATAATAATTGTTCCCTATGGAGACATTTGAAACCTGAAACAAAAATCAACTGAAAAACTTGCTCTTGAGAGCGTGGCGGCGTTTGTAGAGTGCGTGACCTTGTGACCAGACAGCAGACAGTTTCCATAATTTTTGTTATGGTTTGAGAAAAACATTAAATTTAATGCGTTTAATAATAAAGAAATAATTAAATGTTTCCGTAATTATTAAGTAAGTATTCTTCTATGCAACAGTGATTTTTAATCGAGACTTTGAAGCAAAATTTAGCATGTCTTTTTTGGTTTTCCATATTCTGTCATTCAATCATGTGTCACCTATTTTCCAGTTTTAGATCTTTCCTATAGCTTTTAAACGATTTGAAATTGTATATTGTTCAACATTTCGGGCATTAGTTTCTGACTCAAAGTCTCATCCTCTATTTTGGTGGTCTTCCAAGTTCTTCATATCTCGCATTAAAATCATATGACTACCATATGCCTTGACAAGCTTTCGATGATTTGATGTATACTGAATATGATTGGCAGATGCTATCGCGAACACAAAACAAAAAAGAAAGAAAATAATATTTAAGGCTCGTTCATAATAATTGTTCCCTATGGAGACATTTGCAACCTGAAACAAAAATCAACTGAAAAACTTGCTCTTGAGAGCGTGGCGGCGTTTGTAGAGTGCGTGACCTTGTGACCAGACAGCAGACAGTTTCCATAATTTTTGTTATGGTTTGAGAAAAACATTAAATTTAATGCGTTTAATAATAAAGAAATAATTAAATGTTTCCGTAATTATTAAGTAAGTATTCTTCTATGCAACAGTGATTTTTAATCGAGACTTTGAAGCAAAATTTAGCATGTCTTTTTTGGTTTTCCATATTCTGTCATTCAATCATGTGTCACCTATTTTCCAGTTTTAGATCTTTCCTATAGCTTTTAAACGATTTGAAATTGTATATTGTTCAACATTTCGGGCATTAGTTTCTGACTCAAAGTCTCATCCTCTATTTTGGTGGTCTTCCAAGTTCTTCATATCTCGCATTAAAATCATATGACTACCATATGCCTTGGCAAGCTTTCGATGATTTGATGTATACTGAATATGATTGGCAGATGCTATCGCCAACACAAAACAAAAAAGAAAGAAAATAATATTTAAGGCTCGTTCATAATAATTGTTCCCTATGGAGACATTTGAAACCTGAAACAAAAATCAACTGAAAAACTTGCTCTTGAGAGCGTGGCGGCGTTTGTAGAGTGCGTGACCTTGTGACCAGACAGCAGACAGTTTCCATAATTTTTGTTATGGTTTGAGAAAAACATTAAATTTAATGCGTTTAATAATAAAGAAATAATTAAATGTTTCCGTAATTATTAAGTAAGTATTCTTCTATGCAACAGTGATTTTTAATCGAGACTTTGAAGCAAAATTTAGCATGTCTTTTTTGGTTTTCCATATTCTGTCATTCAATCATGTGTCACCTATTTTCCAGTTTTAGATCTTTCCTATAGCTTTTAAACGATTTGAAATTGTATATTGTTCAACATTTCGGGCATTAGTTTCTGACTCAAAGTCTCATCCTCTATTTTGGTGGTCTTCCAAGTTCTTCATATCTCGCATTAAAATCATATGACTACCATATGCCTTGGCAAGCTTTCGATGATTTGATGTATACTGAATATGATTGGCAGATGCTATCGCGAACACAAAACAAAAAAGAAAGAAAATAATATTTAAGGCTCGTTCATAATAATTGTTCCCTATGGAGACATTTGAAACCTGAAACAAAAATCAACTGAAAAACTTGCTCTTGAGAGCGTGGCGGCGTTTGTAGAGTGCGTGACCTTGTGACCAGACAGCAGACAGTTTCCATAATTTTTGTTATGGTTTGAGAAAAACATTAAATTTAATGCGTTTAATAATAAAGAAATAATTAAATGTTTCCGTAATTATTAAGTAAGTATTCTTCTATGCAACAGTGATTTTTAATCGAGACTTTGAAGCAAAATTTAGCATGTCTTTTTTGGTTTTCCATATTCTGTCATTCAATCATGTGTCACCTATTTTCCAGTTTTAGATCTTTCCTATAGCTTTTAAACGATTTGAAATTGTATATTGTTCAACATTTCGGGCATTAGTTTCTGACTCAAAGTCTCATCCTCTATTTTGGTGGTCTTCCAAGTTCTTCATATCTCGCATTAAAATCATATGACTACCATATGCCTTGGCAAGCTTTCGATGATTTGATGTATACTGAATATGATTGGCAGATGCTATCGCGAACACAAAACAAAAAAGAAAGAAAATAATATTTAAGGCTCGTTCATAATAATTGTTCCCTATGGAGACATTTGAAACCTGAAACAAAAATCAACTGAAAAACTTGCTCTTGAGAGCGTGGCGGCGTTTGTAGAGTGCGTGACCTTGTGACCAGACAGCAGACAGTTTCCATAATTTTTGTTATGGTTTGAGAAAAACATTAAATTTAATGCGGTTACTAATAAAGAAATAATTAAATGTTTCCGTAATTATTAAGTAAGTATTCTTCTATGCAACAGTGATTTTTAATCGAGACTTTGAAGCAAAATTTAGCATGTCTTTTTTGGTTTTCCATATTCTGTCATTCAATCATGTGTCACCTATTTTCCAGTTTTAGATCTTTCCTATAGCTTTTAAACGATTTGAAATTGTATATTGTTCAACATTTCGGGCATTAGTTTCTGACTCAAAGTCTCATCCTCTATTTTGGTGGTCTTCCAAGTTCTTCATATCTCGCATTAAAATCATATGACTACCATATGCCTTGGCAAGCTTTCGATGATTTGATGTATACTGAATATGATTGGCAGATGCTATCGCCAACACAAAACAAAAAAGAAAGAAAATAATATTTAAGGCTCGTTCATAATAATTGTTCCATATGGAGACATTTGAAACCTGAAACAAAAATCAACTGAAAAACTTGCTCTTGAGAGCGTGGCGGCGTTTGTAGAGTGCGTGACCTTGTGACCAGACAGCAGACAGTTTCCATAATTTTTGTTATGGTTTGAGAAAAACATTAAATTTAATTCGTTTAATAATAAAGAGGAATAAATTAATAAAATAAATATAAATAAACATCAATTATTTTGACATGTTATTGTTCAAAACACATGAAATTTCTAAAATATGTTGGGATACCTATAGACTTCTGCTGTCCACTGTATATTAGCCGAAACATGTCCGTATGACTAATAAAATTTTTTATAATATTACGCGTACGCTAAAATTCTCTGTTAGTTAGTTAGTGTATGTTATGAGTTTTGTTGAGTAGAATTCAAAAATATTTATTTATTTATTTATTTATTTATTTATTACAATACAATTACAAATTACATTCTAGTTATATACGAGTAACTGTGACCATATGCTCGTGTAGTGTCACAGACCAGAGTCTCTAGTGGGAATCGAACCCACGACCCTCACGCTAATAGTCTAGCACACTACCCACTAGACGCCCTGGTAGTCTAGTCTCAATTCAAAATTTTTTTTTTTTATATTTCTTGAACCCTTCAAACTTGTTATATTTGACAAAAACTGTTTTTTTACTTTACTCACAAATTTTTTGATTACCCAAACCTTTCTGAACCAATGTGCAAAATTTAAATCTTGTTAGAAGGAAGAGGGATGGACCTTTAAAACGATGTACATATATATATTATTTGACTTAATATGCTTTGGGGTTTAATAAGGTACAAATGTGACAAATGCGAATTTTGTTCATATGTTTTCATGTTTGTCCGTTCATAGTAGCAAACCTTAATTAAAAAATTTGAAATAAGTGATAACATTCTAAAAGTGCATTATCTTGTGAAGAGGTTGACACTTCGTTTGATAAAAGCGGACAAAAATTACAGTAGTTATTATTTAAATCGTATAACAGTCGTGTCATATTTTTTACATATGTCACCTTATCAAATGAACTTTCAGTACAAAAACTTTTAAAATTTTTGATGGATCTTCATTGTTTACGACAAAATATGTCAATTTCACGTTTGGTCAAATATTTGTGCTTTTTGCAAATATAATTATTTCACTTTTGGCAAACATTGGCAATCTTCTTGTGGTCGCATTTTCCAATAAATAATCAAGATCCATTAAAAACTTTGAAAATTTTTCAACTAAAAGTTCATCTGAAAAAAATATATATGGAAAATATATCATGACTGTTAAAATCTTTAAGATACGTTTAAACTTTATGATGCAATTCCTCGTAGGCTGGAGTCCTCACTACTCAGAAAAGCCTTATATTATAAGGCAATTCTAATTTTGTCGGACATATAGGATCATTTTCAATACTGTAGTCAACATTGTTCTCATCGCGCTACTTATACTACCCAGGCTGTAGTATTGTTACGAAAATGGAAACGGTGTACATCGTTTAACATTAAAATGAGCAAAACTACACAAAAAAATACAACGAACTAGTTACAAGTAAACCAACAAACATCAGTATGAAAGTAAAGGGGATAGACAAGTAAGCGAAAACGCAAAAACCAGCAATGTGAACAAAATACACAAATAACAATGAAGGCGCGATAGTTTTCTCGAGAATGCGAAACCACGAAAGTTCCACTTCAAGAACCTTCATCAGGCTGATTACGTGGGTATATAAAAAGGCAAGACAACGCAGGCAACGAGTAGTAAGAACTCAGTTAGTCTTGCGTGTGAAGAAAACATTCGTGGTTTGAAGATCGGCGTTGTAAAGATCCACAACACATTTGTTAGTGCGTACGCGAACAGAAGTGTTAAGAAGAATAACTAATAAAGCAAATTATTCATTCAAGATTGTAAATGGTGGCACACAAAGTAGTGCGAACAATAAAGAGTTTAATTGAAACTAAACACAAATTTATTTTTATTTAGCAAGTCATAAGAAAATTTTTTTACAATTATTTTATATAAAACCACAGTACGTATATATACACATAATGCCACGTTCACTGTACAATCTTTTTAATTTAAAACAACACAGTTTATCTGCTTTCTGCACCATTTATACGATGTAATTAAAACGACTTCAAATCATCTCCATTCTGTCAAAATTAATTTTTATGGGTGACATATGGCACATTGTAATTAAATTTTTAATGTCTTGTGCTTCTACATAACCAAACAGTCCGTCATATTTCATATTGTCATTTAATGTCTTGTCATTAACTGAAATAAACTCAAGCTAATTGGTTTTTGAAGATGCCAAATTAAGGCGTGTTGTAGGCTGTAGGATGGTTGAAAATTTTTTTAAAGTCTAACCAACTGCACAAAGTAAGAAATCAAACGAAGGAATTATAAAGACCATTGGGCGTTATATATAGTGGGTCTCAGTGCAATTGTTCGCTCATTGCTGAGTTCTGTCATTTTTTTTAATATAGTTTTGACAGCAAATATAATATTTCTGATTGAAAATATCAGTGGAGACTCTTGATCAGGAAATTAAACAGCATTTGCGTCCTATGCGTCCAAATGCATTATTATGTTGTAATTATTGCATGTCCTACATGGCATATTCTTATTTTTTTCACATTGTGATATTCTATTTCAATTTTAATTTGGAACAAAAAAAATAATTTTATAAAATCGTAATGAAATTTATTCTTGTGATATATAAGCTGAGAATAAGTACTTATGAACTTGTACTTGCCTTCTCATCAAATCTGTGTCACATTGGTATCCTTATTATTTTTCACATCACTGTATACTGCCTTTTTATTTTGATTTATGTAAACGCACAATTGTACGAACCTACCTTCTTCCTTTTAGAAGTTGATTCTGAACAGTAAAAGTAAAATTACTCCTATTAGCGATGCTGCAACCATTAGAACAAACTGAAAATATCGCAATATGTTTTGCATTAGTGCTGGGTACTAAAGACAAACATCGAATTAAATTTAATTGAACGAAACCGAAATTTAGTTTGTTTGCCTGAGTGGATGAATGGATGGCTAAATAATTTATTGTTTGTTGATTTGGCTAAAAAAAACTCATGAACAATTGTTTGCTTTCTTCTTACTTTTTCTTTATATTTGCTTGGCATTTTATTCGGTTTCTGTTTCGTTTACTTTTCTGCACCAATTATTTAAAATTGCTACACAAAAAGTGTTTTCGAATACAGGAACATTTTGTGTATAAAAAGCTTTCACTTTCTCGTTTTTCTAATTTTTTTGTTCGTTTTTCTTTGCTTTCATTCCTATTGGAAAAACATTGCCCTAATAGACCTTGCCATAAATTTGCCATTTAAATTTATTCTTGTGCATCTTAAAAAAACATATGTAGTCATTCAGACTACTGACTCGGTATGTGGATAATTTTAACAAAACAAAACAATACATACCTACATACATACATAATTGGTCATTAAAACCCTTCACTCAGGATTACGACCTAGCTTCTCAGACCACTTATTTTGCGTGTATTTTTATACATGTGTCGCAGTACACACGACCGAACGTCAATACTTTTCGTTTTATTTACTCTCAAACTTTTTGCCAGAAATCTGCTGAGAAGTCGCTGATAAAATATTTATTCATATTTCGTTTTGTTGAAGATGTTTAAACTGGAGTCTGAACCATGACGTCACGTCTCCTACTACTAGACTACTGCGACTCGTACTAACTATTCTGTAGATTGTGCAAAGTTCCTTTGCCAACATGGAGACCCATACCACCAGGGGTTCAGAGCCAATCTTTAAAGTTTATCTGACTTCTATTTTTGCAAAGTTTTTTGCTGGCTGCCGCCAATACAATTCTTTGTCATGCGACTCTGTATAATTAATTTTTTTTTCTTACTTGACCAAATAATCTTCTCACAATCCTTAGTGTGAATTGGCCTCAATTGGACGATTTGCATCCCAACCACATGCGGTTTCAACAGGACGGCGCTACTTTGGATATAGTGCACAAGCAATATGAGGGCAAGATCATCTGAGGTGAAGATGATGTGTACTGCCACCGAGATCGTACGTACAGTGAAGCCGTGGCCAAGATTTATAAGAAGTTATATAGAAGCTGCTGTAGTCTAGTAGGCTTATTAAATACTAAAAAAGAAATACTAAAAATATATTTCTTCGGCGACTTCCTCTCAGAAGATTTCTGGTAAAAACTCTGAGAGTAAATAAAATTACTATAAAAAGGTTCTCAAGAATCTATCGTTCGCAGTTAACTTTAAACTATATGTCCCCGTCACTCATGTTTGAAATTAACACACACAACATAAGTGGTCTTCACATTAGCAGAATTATGATTGGGTTCATTGACTTGTTGAAAGTAACAAACATTACGAATTCTTAATTTTTCAGAATGTTTAGTAAATTTGTTTTTAAGAATGTTTAAATACTTTGCCTTATTTCTAATTTCCTCAATAAATTACAAACTACCGACATTGGGTGATGACACACATTCTCACAATATTGTACTACCGAGGCCATGCATGCACCAATGACAAAACTAGTCGCTTTTGTTTTTAATTTTTAATAGTATGTGGCCATTGTACTTCATGTTGCTGGTCATTTTCTTAAATTTTGTGTACATAAGTTTCTCAGTACCGGACTTAAGTGAGTGTTAATCGAATTGACAAACATAATTAATAACGTATTAAAAATAGCCATGATAATGCAGGGTTAAATTTTAAATTCTTTGCTGTTAAACATTTTGTTCTCATGCACCAGCAACTGATGGTTTGTAACCAATACTCAATTAATAATTACGGAAACATTTGTTAAAAAATTCATATATATGAATTTAACCGTAGATCGAGCCTTAAAAACTTCATAATTCTAGCTTATGTATCACTTTTGATACATACTTGTAGTAACAGAATTTTCGTAATTATTGATAGATTTTGTCGAAAAATTTAAATATTTTTATTTATTTTAATTCATTTTAGTAAAACTAATTAAAATTATTACATTTTATTATCAAATTTAGGAAATTTACGCCAACATTTTTTACATGATGTACGTTGCAGTATGATTTTCAAACACCTCATGTCAGCTTAGTTTTATTTTTTTTCTAAATGGTAATATTCTGATATCCAATTGTTTAGATGGGGCAGCTTATTGTCACTCGTTCAGTAACTCTCTCAATTGAGTAATGGCTGAAGCCTAATTGTACAAACCATTTCGTTGGAAATATTTGTTGTCAACTTCATTTGAGGTAAAAAAGTTTCCCGTTGCAATAGAACATCGATTATGTCAATAACAATGTTCTCTCTTTGATTCCTCTCTGGTTTCCCGGCTACTGGTTTCCCCAAATACGCGTGTGGAAGTAGTCGCTAGAATTTCAGAATTTCAATAATTTCAGCTACTATTTCAAAAAGGCGTAATATGTGTAACCTCACGTAAGTAGACTTTTTATGCCTGAAAAGATACAGAAAGAAGTTTTATTTGTTATTTCTTATTATATATTATATTCTTTATATTTTATATTTTATTTCTCTGCAATCTCAACTAAGTCACTAGAAGTTAATCCCAACTTGCCAGTAAAATTTGAAAAAGTCTTTGCAAAATATTTCTTGTTACTACATATGTACATACATATTATGATTTATAAATTTATGTTTATTTAAATTGGGAGAAGGGCTACAAAGCTGTACACTAAATATGTTACATTGTGTTTATATTGTATTTAAATAATTATCTGATACATGGCAGTGTGTGTGTTCGTTCATGTGAGCAATTGAATAATATGCTCTGCGTATACATAATTATGTGATTTATGACTAATGGCTCAATAATACATATTATTACATACTAAATAGCGTTTCGATTACACTTACAACAAATTATATGTTTCTCAAAATTCGTTTTAATTATGTTAATTATGTATGCATATTATATTTAGCTACAAGAGAACTTTTTAATGAATTGTATATTAAAAATATTCTTTTTTAACTTTCAAATGGTAGAGATAAAATATCGTCTGAAGTAAACACTTACATTTCATTAATTCAATTAAAATATCTTAAATGTATATAAATTGAGGTCTATTTTATAAAATCTTATATTTACTAATTTTTCGATTCCAAATGAACTTAAAAATAAGTACAAATATTAAATTGTAATGGTGTTTACCTTATGCTTGAGACAATTAAAATAAAAATTAAATTAAGTCTTTAATCAATTTTAATATTAAATTTTGACAATCTTGGAATATCGTTCAACGTTCAACACAATATTAAAAATTTCAATCAATATCACGCCTGATTCTTAGTCATAAACTTTTTGAATTTGAACAGAAAAATAATACCTTTGATTTAACCGTAGATCGATCTTTGTATCTGTAGTATTGTTTAAGATTTAATACTTTTAAGATTTAATACTTTTAAAGTCATGTAGTATTGTGTAAGATTTAATACCTTTAAAGTCATGTTTTTGTTGTTTTGCATTCTTCCTTGCTCGCTTTTTTACATTTTTAGTACACACTTAAAGAATACAATAATAACGGTTAAACAGCAAAAACAAATAGAATACAAATTATGTTACACAGAAAAGAAACGCATTTACAAGGCAGAAGGCAAGCCAACAAGACGTTTTACGCACAATTAAAAATTAACGAATTAAAACTTAAAACTAAGAAATTCATAAAACTTAAGATCTATTAATTAAAACTTAAAACAAGCTAAAATTACTGTACTGTGAAGTTATTAAAAAAGTTATTAATTAAATAAATAAACCATTGTAAAATAAATAATTTACTTTAATTTAAATAAAAAACTGAACTCAACTCTGAGTTCACTGCAGTATCAAAAATTACACATATCAATTTTTGGGGCGATATAACTTTATTTCAGAAAACGTTAGATGCCTGATAACTTTTTTAATTCGTTAGTATTGTTATCGCCATTATTTTAAGCCAACTCCAAATAGAAAATTTTAAGCAGAATTTAAAAAATTCAAAACTTCATAATTCTGGTTTATGTATCACTTTCGATACATCTGACTTTCATAGGGATTCTTTGGTGTTGTGTTTGAAATTTTTATAAGTTTTCAAAGAATTTGTGAAATTTTATTCTAAATAATACTTTATTTATGGATTTATGGCATTTGAAAAGGAATTGATAGTTAAGTGTTGGATAAAAGTGAAAAGGTTGAATTTTTTGTTCTGGATATGTTCTTGATATTGATTGTAGTAGTCGTAGTCTAGTCAGTAGTTTGTTAGCTTATTAGACGTCAGACCAAGGTTCAAACATCAGGTCAGACATTTCCAATTTACAACGAAAGGTTGTAATGATGACTATGTATGTATGCATGCAATATTCTTGCTGCTGAAGACTCTAAAAACAAGAAAACAAAAGCTCGTGGGAAGAGAAAATGTTAACAATTTACGAGCAGATTGCTAGCAGCTGTTTCTTCAAAATGTTGTAGAGTCGTTCTAACTGCTCTTGTTATATTTATCTCACATGACAGACAAACATTAGAAAAAAGTGTTTCGCCCTAAGTTTTAGTTCATAGATATTACAGATGATAATATTTCGGTCAACTACGTATGTATGAGGTAACAGAATCATTCGCTTCGTGTTACTCGGAAATGGTGATAAGTTTACGGCTTGTGGAAAAACGGGCTGAAGTCTTTCAGTTTTTAATAATCCTAGTAATTTTCTTACTGTAGATGAGTAACTAATTGAATTTTATGGTCGTTATAATTTCGTTATAATTTTAATATAATTTCGTGGTCCACTGAAATCGAATTGATAGTTTTAGATGCAAGTACATGCTACGTGCCACTGTGGTCCAAAACTCCAATCTAGGCGGACAAAAGTCATTTTTTAAAGTATTTAAAAAGTAAAAATTTTGTATAATAATATGTTGACAAGTGTCTAAAGTACATAACGGCATAATTTTTTCTTCTTTAAACAGCTACACTAATATTGATATATTGCTTCAAATACAAGTAATTGCTTCTTTGCTAAGAAATTAATATCTCAAGTGACATTTACCAGTGCAAGTGAAATTGTCGTGAAAAAATAATAAGAACAATTCAAAAAAAATTGTTCGTGTAATTAATATAACAAAGGTATGAGTAAAAAAAAACTGTTTAAATTTTTCATAAAATATGTTTTGTTTATAAATACAATGCAATTATGATTAATGTCCGAATTCAATTAGAATTTCAAATGGTAATTTATCGTACTTAAGCTTTAGTTTTTATGTTGTCATCGTCTATATATATGTAGCTTCTTAATGCTTAAAAAATTAGCTGCCGGATTTTGCCCAAACGATTTTTATTTCATTTAGAGTTTAACATGTCCATTACAAGAAAAGAGCTGTATTATACTTGGCGTAATTAAAAACAACTAACTAAGAAAACTGATGCTGTTGTTAAACACGTTGTTGCTAAGATTGGTATTAAGAATGATGAAACGGATAGCTATTACAGAAAAGTAAGGCAATGTGCTCAAATGTTTGTATGCATTTTAACGAAAAAGTGGGCGCAAGCCAGTCGAACAAGGCTCACGTTCGAAGATAAAAATAAATATTGGTTAGAAGGGTATTTTAATATTCCACCTAAACTTTCTTCATCATCTCGTGTTGAAGGATGCTTGGATGGACCTTGGACCTCCAATTATGGCAGGCCTTCTAAGGAATTTTTATGTAAAACTGAGAGAACAAAGAGTAAAAATGTTGCGCCTTTATTAGAGACTTGGTCGGCAGAGAACTGACTTTTGCTGCTGGAACAAGTCTTTGTAAGTCCGGGAAACGAAGTGCTGCAAGCATAGTCAAAACTCTAGATTCTTCTCCCTCTAAAGCATTAGAAATAAAAAATGAGCTTTTCTCCTCCACAACCAATCCCTTACACAAATGAGGAGGCGTTAGCTTTGTAAGAAGAATGTTATCCGAGTGGTGATCTTAGAGTTACTGAAATATCGGCAGAGATAGCTATTCAAAGTTTGGTAGATCACACTGCTAAAAGGCTCTTAAAACAACAAAAAGAAATTTTGCAGCAATGTAGTTGTCCATGCTGAATTCGAAGATTCTAGCTGTTGCAGTTTGCATGATATACATACATAATTGGTCATTACGACCCTTCAGTCAGGATTATGACCTAGTTTCTCACACCACTTATGTTGTGTGTGTTAATTTTATACATGAGTGGCGGGACCTACAGTTTAAAGTCGACTCCGAACGACAGATTTTTGAGAAACTTTTCATGGCAATTTTATTTACTCTCAGAGTTTTTGCCAGAAATCTGCTGAGAGGAAGTCGCCGAAGAAATACTTTTTGTATTTTATTTTGATGTCTAGCCTGGGGCTCGAACCCTGGCTTTTCGTCTAATAAGCCAACACACCACCTACTAGACCACGGCCATTTGCATGATATAAGACTTTTAATTCTTAATTCGTAAGGTAGGCGTGGCATGCACCCATTTAAAACTTTTGAATAAAAATTAGCCTATAATTCCATACATACACATACAGTAATACGGTGTGAGAATTTTAGGAAAATCGGTTCAGTCGTTTTGTCGTCTTTAGGCTTCAAACAGACCCCCAACAAAACATACATACACACACTCATACACACACATATATATTTGATTTTTTTCTCTCTAACTATTTATATTGATGAAATCTATAAACGTACCAAGTTTCATGTCGGTACGACTTTGCAAAAGCGAGTTATGACTTTTGTCCGGCTAGATTGAGCATTTGGACCATTGTGCGTAGCGACTACTTACAGCCGTATTTGGGGAAACCAGAGAGGAATCAAAGAGAGAACATTGTTATTGACATAATCGATGTTCTATTGCAACGGGAAACATTTTTACCTCACATGAGGTTGACAACAAACGAAATAGCAATGGTTTGTATAATCAGGCTTCAGCCACTACTCAATTGAGACAGTTACTGATGAGAGTGGTAATAATCTTAATCCCTTAAAATAATGACTTCTAGAAGTCGCCGTGTAGTGTTGGCTTATGAGACGGGAGCAGTGATTCGTTCCCCATCTCATCCACTATATCCAATTTTAACTGTTTTGAGCTCTCAAATTGACTTCCATTTATAAAAACTCTGGGGAGTCTAATAATGAAATATTTCATTACACAAAAAACTCATTTTTAATCATATCAAAATATTACTATTTTAATCACTATTATAACCAATTATGCCATTAAATTGCCCTGAAAATCTTATTAATTCGTTATCTAATAAGTCTACTTACATTGAAGCACTCACTTAAGATGAAATGAAACACATCGGGGTCTTTCCTACATAACATAATGCAGCCCAAATCGTGATCTTAGCCCGGCACATAGGAGCACATTTGACCTTTGTTGGTAATTACCAATTTTGTAACAAGGAGTGACAAAAAGTAGTCTTTAGGAACAAAAAGAAGTTTAGTTTGGATGATCCTGATTGCTCTTAGAAGTATTGGTTCCAAATATGTCAACCCCCGCGTTCAATACTTGTTACCGTCGCCATTGATAATTCCAAACGAAAATTATTTCTTTTTTAAGCGACTAACTAGTATTTCAGGCATAAAAAATCAGCGTTAAACCTTCCCCGTCTTCGGTTCGTTAGGTTAGGTTAGAGGACGTATACTTATTAATTAAGACAAGTACAGTACTGGGAGGTCGAATTGACCCATTGTACAACGTCCTAGTTTCTCACACCACATATGTTGTGTGTGTTAATTTGTTTAATTAATGAGTGGTGGGACAAGTCGACTCCGAACGACAGATTTTTGAGAAATTTTTTTCATGGCAATTTTATTTACTCTCAGATTTTTTGCCAGAAATCTGCTGAGAGGAAGTCGCCGAAGTAATACTTTTTGTATTTTGTCTTGATGTCTGGCCTGGGGCTTTTGCGTCTAATAAGCCAACACACTACCTACTAGATTACAGCGACTTCAAGAACATAATATTTGATATAGACAAACCACTCGATACACTGTATTTTTAACACAGCCTACTCAGTGTATAATACAACAAGCAAGCAGTTACTCGCACTTGGTGTTACCTTTGCTTTTTGTTTTATCGACAATTGAGACATTTTCCATTGTAAAAAAAAATATGGTATATAAATATGTGTGCACCACCAAAACATATAACAATGACTGGTTTTGACAGCACAATATTTGCTGTGACCTGTAGTCACAAATCAGCATTATTTAGTTCTTCTTTGGAGATTTGCTCTGGTCCAAAAGATTGGAACGAGCTCCCCATGGTTTGGATCTGGAACTTCTTGGGTTTAAAATCAAGTACTTTATTATTCACTACGCGAATAATAATAACTTTTATAAAGCCATTAATTTTTTTTATTTCCTATAAATCTTAAGCCAAAGCTACTTGTTTAGTACCATAATGCAAAATTTAATGTACACACTAAATATCAAGACAAGTGTTATGCTATGTTCAGTTCTGCATTTTTATTGAATCAATATTCGGCTAATTGAGTACAATATTTTAAGTGTTCAGCTTATTCAATAATCATTTGACAGCTGGTAAACAAAACAGCTGTTTTTCGCACCATATATTGTTTGTCGTTGTTGACATTTGAGTTGTTAAATATCAACAAAAAGTGTTCGGTTAATTGAACTATGCTTACTAAACATACTTATGACAGTACCGCATTTTAAGTTTTGCTCAATGTTATAACTAGTTGCGTATTTATTACGTAGTAATTAATTGAATGAAACTTTAAAGGAAATATTGAACTCAATAATGATGCATATCTGAACATCGTATTAAGCTGGAGAAAGTCAAAGGATTATTTAGTCATAACATACCATTTTTTTGTTTTCTTTGTTCATTTATCAAAAAGAAAACACAGATGAAAAGCATTTTAATGACTCATCAAGGGTAATAAATATTGGATATAAAGCAATATTTTACACTCGTACATTTATCCGTTTGTTCTATTTAAGGCTTTTTTGTTATTGTTATTAGAGTGCTATTATGTTTAGTATTGTTGGAAATATAAATGTTTTCAAAGAAATAAAAAAGTAAAACATTTAAGAAACTTATGTAAATTTTGATTTTACCAGAACCAAGTACGTAAACAATTCAATGAAAAATTCCAGGCGAATCTCTGCTGGGACCGGATCTTTTATAGATTTTTTATAATTTTTATATATTTTTTTTTATATTTTTTTCTGTCGTACAATATAAAAACATGGATAAACATTTAAAAAAATTAAGGATTTCACTAGATGCCAAAAGATCAAGTTACTCAATTTGAGTAGCTGATGCCAAAGACTTGTAAAACTTTTGCCACTGTTTCCAAATTGTTTCGGATGTCATATAAATGAAATGATTTTTCAAGTAAGTCTTTGATTTCTTAAACAAACATTACTACAATAATTGTCGCAATTATCAACGTTAATTAGGATTTAAGTATACTTTGAAATCGTATATAAGATTTTCTACATGTACTTCCGGACTTTGACAATTGATAAAAATTTGTTGTTATTTGTACAGTCTGTTTTGCAAAATCAAAGTAATAATTATTTTTTGTTCTGCTCGGACGATGTGGATATTCCAGTGAGGTTGGGTGGCCACCGGGATCGTTAAACTTTCTCTTGTGAGGTTTTCCTAATATATCGGTGTATGCGAATAAGACAAAAGCCACAGATTACACGATTACAACCTAGGATTACAACATAGTTTCTCACATTACTTATGTTGTGTGCTTTAATTTTTATACATGAGTGGTGGGACCTACAGTTTAAAGTCGAATCTGAACGACAGATTTTTTAGGAACCTTTCATGGAAATTTTATTCAACTCTCATAGTTTTTGCCAGAAACTAGTCAAAGAAATATTTTTTAATATTTCGTTTTGTTGGAGATGTTTAACCTGAATTTAGTTTTTGTGACATATATGGTGAGAATAAGTGCAATTACTTGGCAGCAATTTGCTGATCTGACTTACTTTTCCATCGAATCTCTAAGTGTTACATTGGTGTCCTTATTATTTTTTACGTCACTGTATATACAAGATGCATACATTAAATTTTCTTTCCGTAAATAAAGCTATAAGTAGTTTTTGAACTGATTTTCTTCAGCACATCACTAGAAAATATTTACATCAATAAAAAGTACTCTTGTTCTAAAAAATTTACAATTTTAACATATCAGAGCTCCTATTATTCCACATTTGAGTGTTGTTTTAGTGATTGTGTTTTCTTTTATTTATTTTTTTTTTGTTTATGTTTTTTCCTTTTGTTGTTCTGTGTTAAAAAATGTAAAAACGTTTAAATTTTAACATCATAATCATTATAATAATAGCACGAAGAGGAATAAATGTCACTCATAAACTAGAAATCATCCTATCGCACACTTACGTACACTACAGTATTATATTTATCCTGACAGTTACCAGTTTGCCATACACTTGTAATGCTATAACTATATAACAATTTTTATTCTACATTCATTCCATCCATACATATAATTCCTATGGAATCTATGGTCAAACCCAACTGTATATGACAATTGTGTATATTGCTGGTTATTTTACACAACAGTTCTGAGAATGATAGTATCAGCCTTGTTAAATGCTTATATTTGAGTGTCGATGAATTTTTATATGTATACAAAATATGAAATTCTGTTTGCTGTAACACACCCTTTTTTTTTGCTTTTTAGGCCACTCAAGTTTTTTTTTTAATTTTTGTTTGTTTGTTATTCTGCATCCTCCCGACATTGAGAATGTAACTTAAGCTATGGTTAGATTGACTAAATATTTGAAGTAAAACATCATTTATTTCTTTGCTTTAGTGTGACCATAAAATATTTTAGGGGTGCAAAAAAGGTTTTGAGAAAACAAAGTGTTGTCCAATTTTAATAATAAATTATAAATTTTTTTCATAAAATGACCAAACTGGAAAACTTTTTATAATAAACTTATGAAAAGTAGAAATTAAAAAAAAATTAGTTCATTATGAACCAGGAACAAAAAAATATTATTTTTTATCACATTTTTTAAATGCAAGCTTGCACCAAATGAAAAATCTTACATGTCTTACATGCTACAGGAAGTTATATGGAACAAAATATTGATTAACCTACTAATTTCCAAGAAATTTGCAATACTGTAAAAAAATCAGGTAAAGATCATAGTTTTTGCTTAATAGACGAATGGGTTCAAATTTTTAATACGTCAATCGAAAGCTTTTTGAAAGAACTTTTTTTGATATCCATCTCAGGGATGATTATATGTCAAAGTTTTATTAAAGCAGCAATTTAATATCTGGACCTTAGAGACATAATATCTCCAAAACCAGTTTTCGACGGCACAAAATTTGTATGTATACATACAGTATGGCATTAAGTTTTATATGTTATCGTTTAAACGGAATTCATTTGCCAACACTGATTTAGAAAAGAAAACAATTAAACAGCTGTGCGAATTTACTTTATTTTTTGGCAAAGAATATGGCGGCTGCTCCGCAACTTAACACAAATAACGTTTCATTTCGAATTTTTATTTATTTTTATTTATTTATTTATTTATGTTATATTTTTGTAGTTCTGATTAAACAAATTTGTTTATTTTCGTTTTTTTAAGTTTATGTTTTGTTGTTTTCGTTTTTTTTTAATCATACATATGTATGTATGTACCTTTTCGTTTGTTTCTCTTTTTCTGTTTATGAGAAAACAAAAATATTTACTTCGGTCTGACCGCAGGGAAAACATGTTTGCTCCAAACTGTATTTGATGCTGTTTCATTGTTATTTGGGAAAATAAATTTTGCCAAATATTTACATTTAACAAACTACAGAAAAATTTAATGCAAATACGAGTAAACATATTTGAAGCAAATATTTTTTAGTGTGACCGCAGCTTTAGGAGTGATAAGGCAGAGAGTTCATTGTGCCATAAAAAAGGAAAAAAAATTTAAACGTAGTTTTAATAATGACGTATGTTGACATTGTTTACGTTACTTCAGTTTAATTTGCAAAGAATAAAAAAAATTGACTTTTAATCACCATACTAAAATTTCATATGGCATTAGTTTGCTGTAGAGTGAAGCCTTAATAATATTTATGGAACGTCATGTTGGTTTCTGAATGTAATAGAACTTACAGTATGACTGGTAATGGACTAACAGTATGACTTATTGGAAATGCATTTGATAAATCAGTTATCACTACACTGTCCACTAGACACGGTCTCTTCAGACAGGATTACGACCTAGCTTCTCACACCACTTAAGCTGCATGTATTAATTTTATACATGAGTGGCGGGAACTACAGTTTCGAGTCGACTCCGAACGACAGATTTTTGAGAAACTTTTCATGGCAATTTTATTTACTGTCAGAGTTTTCGCCAGAAATCTGCTGAGAGCAAGTCGCCGAATAAATACTTTTTGTATTTTGGCTTGATGTCTGGCCTGGGGTTTGAATCCTGGCCTTTCCTTTTAAGATGCATTAATTCCGCACAGGTTCAAAATAAATATTCTGGTGATTTGTTCTCCTCATTTTTCTTATTGGGCTTAAATTGATTTCGATTCTAAAACAAGTGTTCTTTGAATCTACGATGACCGTTTAAATACAGGCTGCTATTGTCAGGCTGCTGCTCAATGGTTTGAGGCGTAACTTAACCCCGTTTAATAAAGCTGGAGTATCTGCCTATCATAGACCTTCCTTTCGATGAGTGCACACTTTCAAATCCCTCTCCTTACTTCACAGAAAAATTTTGGCCTCAACAGTGTCGCAAACGGCACCCTCCTAACATCATCATCAACTGCTCTTTGCCGTGAATTTCCACGTGAAATGAGATTTTCTTTCTATTCTAATATCGTCGTGTCAATCTCAAAAAAAGCTGAGGGATTGGATGACAGTCTGATATTTACTTTTAATGGTAATATTTATATTTTTAATTTCTAAAATTATTTAATATTTTTCTGTGGATAAAAGTTTCTCAATATACTTACATATATATGTGATAATATTGTTACGTTTTTACCTTTTTAAAAACGTTTAAATATGAGTTCGTTAATTGCAACAAAGTAAAAACAAATATGTCTTTAGTTTTTCTTAACTCTCTTTATTATTTACACTACTTTTGTGTGCCACCGTATAGAACTTAACGATACAACAATAATAATCTGCTTATTCACTTTATTAGTTCACACAATTATTCACTTTGCAACCACGACTTGTTTTGTTCACACGCAACTTCACACAAGGCTGACTGAATTAACTCTCACTGCTGCTTGCTTTGCCCAGCCCTTTTATAGTAAGCACGCACGTATGATCAGTATGATGACGTTCTCGATGTGGAAGGTTTTCGCTCGCGCCTTCTCGAGAACTCTATTGCTAGTACATTGTTGTTTGTGTACTTTGCTTACGTTGTCCGTTACATATTTGTCGTAGCTGGTTTACTTTATGTTGTTGTTGCTACCTGGTTCGTTGTACACATTTGTGTGTGCAGCTTTAGATAATCAACAAGTTCATTGTATTCTTAGTGTTAGTGCGTATTTGTGTCGTGTGTATTGTGTTGGTGTAGCTGGTAGCTTTTGTTTATCGTTTTTATTGTTAAACGATATTAGGTCGTTTCGCTTTGCGGAACACTGCCGCCCACTTAAGACTGTTCGTCCCGAATAGGCGCATTATCTCCTTCCCCATATTTTGCCAGTCGCTCTATGTGTACGACCTTCATTTTTGCTCGGGGGCTGTTAGCTTTCTGTATCCTGTACACGACATCGTTTAACCGTTTAATTATTTTATACGGTCCATCCCAGCTGGTTTGTAGCTTGGGAGATAATCCCTTCGTCCGCTTTGGGTTGTATAGCAGAACCATTTGTCCCTCATGGAAGCCCTCCGTGTTTGCCGCACGATCATACCTGGCCTTCATTCTATCACTGACCATTTTTATACGGGTGTGCACAAACTCATGAAGTTCATTTAGGCTTTCATCTTTTCCAGTGTATGTGGCATCCCTCTCTGTGCCGGGCTTAATACCAAACTCTAAGTCACCGGTCAGCTTTATCTCAGTCCCAAAGATAACCTTGGCGGGTGATCTAGACGTTGAATCATGGACCGCGGATCGGTACGCCAGTAGAAACCTCGGAATGTGTTCGTCCCAGTCTTTCTGTTGCTCGCTCACTACTTTCCGCAAGTATTCCTCCAGGGTTCGGTTAAATCGCTCTACCATTCCGTCTGACTGTGGGTGAAGCGGCGTCGTTCGAGTCTTCTTAATACCGTATACTTCACACATTTCCTGGAATACAGCCGACTCAAAATTTCTGCCTTGATCGGAATGTAGTTCTATTGGGACCCCGTAGCGGCATACCCAGTTGTTGACAAAAACATTTACTGTGGTGTTCGCCTCTTGATTTGGTATGGCATACAATTCCGGCCACTTGCTGAAATAGTCCATCACAACGAGAACATACCGGTTTCCGGCATTGCTGACTGGAAAAGGGCCCGCAACGTCCATCGCTATCCGCTCGAAAGGTGCGCCTGAGTTATACTGCTGCATCTGACCTCGACTTCTTCTTGCTGGACCTTTAGCTGCAATACACTGGGTGCAGTTTGCTATCCAATCCGCCACTGCTTGTTGACATCCAACCCAATAAAAACGTTGTTTTAGCCTTTCCAGTGTCTTTGTCACTCCAAGATGTCCTCCGCTGGCTCCATTATGGAACTCCTTTAATACTTCTTTCATTTTGGAGGAAGGCACTACCAATAGGTTGGATGAGGTCTTGCCGTCAGCGCTTTCCCAAAGTCTATACAGGCACCCATTTATGATCTTTAAGCTGTCCCATAGTGCCCAATAAGCTTTTGTAAGAGGACCTTCTGCGGATATCTCATTTCTGGTCGGTCGTTTGTCCTCTTCCTTAGCTGCTATTATTTTCGCCAATATTGGGTCACTTCTTTGTGCTTGGGACCAGTCTTCGTTGGTTTCAATCCGCGTTAGCCGGATATCGACGATGGATTCCTTTTTCTCAGCTTTCACGCAATGTTTACACTCCAAATTACAAGGTCGGCGTGAAAGAGCGTCAGCATTTCCATGTTTTATGCCTCTTCGGTGTTCAATGCTGAAGTCGTAAGTCTGGAGGCGTTCAATCCAACGTGCTAACTGTCCTTCAGGGTTCTTGAATTGTAGCAGCCATCTCAGTGCGGAGTGATCAGTCCTTAGCAGAAAATTCTGGCCATACAGGTTCTTATGGTAATGTTTGATGCACACCAGCACTGCCAGTAGCTCTCGTCGGGTTACACAGTAGTTCCGTTCAGGCTTTGACAATGTGAGACTATAGTAGCCTACGACTTTCTCTGTTCCATTGATCACTTGGGAAAGTACACCACCAATACCATATCCGCTAGCATCACTGTCTAAGATGAACTTTTCTCCTGGGACTGGTGCAGCGCACAACAGGTCTTTTAGTGTCTGGAAAGCCTTCTCCTGTGGCTCACCCCATTGATAGACTTTTGACTTCTTGGTGAGCTCATGCAAACTTGCAGCCACGCTGGCAAAGTTAGGCACAAAGCGTCTATAGTATGTGCATAGTCCCAAAAAGCTGCGTAGTTCATGAAGATTCTGGGGACGAGGCCAGTCCTTTACTGCTCGTATTTTATCTTTATCGGTGGATATGTCATCTGCTGCGACAAGATGCCCCAAATATTTCACCTGCTTTTGGAAAAATGCACATTTCTTTACGCTTAGTTTTAGTCCAGCCGTTGTTATTCGTTGCAGAACTTCTCCCATGTTCTTGAGGTGTTCGTCGAAAGTTCTGCCCATCACTATTATATCGTCGAGATACACCAGGCAAGTCTTCCAATGCAGTCCCTTTAGCACATGTTCCATAAGCCGCTCGAATGTGGCCGGAGCATTACAGAGTCCAAATGGCATAACCTTAAACTGCCATAAGCCGCCGTTCGCACTGAATGCGGTTTTCTCCTTGTCCTTGTCTGCAATCTCCGCCTGCCAATACCCGCTTTGTAAATCCAATGTAGAGAACCACTTCGTTCCGGCTAACGTGTCGAGTGTGTCGTCAATTCTTGGTAGCGGGTAACTGTCCTTTTTAGTGACATCATTCAGCTTCCTGTAGTCTACGCAGAATCTTGTACTGCCATCTTTCTTCTTTACTAAAACTACAGGTGAGCTCCACGGATCCGATGATGGCTCGATTACACCGCTCTTCCTCATTTCGTCGACTAACTCCTTAACCTCATTACGCTTCGCCAGCGGTATGCTTCTGGGTGCCTGCTTTATCGGTCTCGCTTCGGTATCAATTTCATGTTTGACCATGGCTGTTCTTCCTTGCCTTTTGTTGTTCGTGGCGAAAGCGAAAGCATACCTCTTTAGCAGCTTTTTGGCTTTGTTTTTCTCTGCAGCTGCTAAACCTGCTATCCATTTCTCCACATTTTCACCAAATTCCTTTTGATTCTTGACTGACATATCGGCAGGTTGCGGCGTTTGTTCGCTGTTTATTACCGCCTCTACTGGAACACATTGGCCCACCTCTGAGTTTTTACAGACGACTCTTTCATGGCCTGATAGATTTAGCACTCTCACCGGGACTATTCTTTGTTCTGTGGATTTGACGAGGGCCTTTGCTGATATTAAATCCGTCTGTATTTCTGCTGGTTCCACAACCCACAAGCGGTTTTCCACACAATCTCCATCCATACGCGCCCATATCAGTGATTCACTCTGAGGTGGCAATTTGAGTTGTTCGACCGCAACTATCCTTCTGGCGTGCACTTGATGCTTGTACCCCACGTCTAGAGGTATCTCTACATTTCGCCAACTCATAATCTGTTGCCCCATATTCAAATTGATGCCATGAGCTATCATAAAATCGGCACCAATGATAACCTCGTCCACAATATCGGCAAGAATAAAGATGTGACTTACACTAATGTTGGCTATAGTCACCTTCGCCTCTGTTTTTCCGTGGACGGTGGCAGACTCTCCAGTAGCTGTCCGTAGTCTTACATTGCTAAGTGCCTCACATTTTCCTTTCACTACATCTGGTCTGATGATAGACTGCGTCGCCCCGGTGTCTATTGTGAAGGTATGTGGTCTGCCATTTATGTATCCGCACACCGTGAGATTGTTGTTGTTCTGTTGCATCACTGATATTGGGAGCCAGCACTTGCCCCTCAGTGCTAGCTCGTTTTAGTTTAACGGAGACTCTTGTGAAGATGGTTGGTAGTTCGCCCGTTTCTTATTCTTTGGTGGTGAGGCGGATCTTGATCTCTTGCGTGGCGCTTTGCAGTTTCTTTGGAAATGACCACTTTTTCCACAATTGAAGCATTTAAGTTTAGTCCTTTGTCCGTTTTCTTCCAAAGCCTGCTTCACCATCTCCTTAACTTTAGTTAAAAGGCATTCCTCCTCCTCCACGACTTCCATTTTTCGCACTTTGCTGACTTGTGGTCTAGAAATCGTGCGAGCGGTCTCCTGGGCTAGTGCGAAGGCCACGGTCTCTGCAAAGGTTGTCTTCTGTGTGGATCATACCGCAAGTTTGATGTCAGGGTCGCGTATGCTATTAACAAACGCCTCGGTCTTAAAGTTGTCTATCAACGGATGGTTTTCTCTAGGGTATGTGAGCTGCACTAATCTCTCAACCTCCATTGCAAAGGCTTGCAATGACTCATTTGCCTTTTGCGCCCGGCATCTCAACTCCATGCGGTATAGTTCCCGTTTGTGCTCATCGCCAAATTTACGCTGCAACGCCACCATTAAGTCGTTGTAGTTGTTTCTGCTGCTGGCTGGCATGGTTTCTAGAATCTCAGCTGCCACACCTTTTAACGCCAGAATTAGTTCTACAGCCTTCTCTCCATCATCCCATCCGTTTCTGCTGGCTACTGTCTCAAATTGGAATTTGAATACGGATAGGGGTGAGCTACCATCAAAGCAAGGTGTTCTTATCCTGCCGGTACTTTCCGATACGACACGCACTGGTTCCAGTCGCTGGCTTTGGAAGTTGTTGATCTTTAACTCCATCATAACGATTTTTCCGCCGACGGTCCTTTCCAAATTGTCCACTTTAGTGTCAACGGCCTTTTCCAAATTGTCCACTTTCGTGCCAACGGCCTTTTCTAAATGTGACACCCTTTCCTCGACACCAGTGATCCTTTTGCAAACCGACTCATGTATTTCCTCCAGCTTCCCTGTTGTCGCTTCGAGCTCCTTTTCAATTTTTGACATAATTGCTGCTTGCAGTCGTTGGTTTTCGGCTCTAGAAGCTTCAAATAGCTTCTGGTTCTCAGCTCTAGAAGCTTCTCGTACATCAGCAAACAGCCTTTCGTTCGCCTCTTGCATTTTGCGATTTTCGGATCTGGAAGCTTCTTCGGCTCTAGAAGCTTCTTGCACTTCAACTAGAAGTTTTTGATTTTCGCTTCTAGAAGCTTCGAATAGCTTCTGGTTTGCTACTTCCATTTTCTCCATCATAGCAGCTAGCAACAAATTTATGTCAACGCAACGCGTCTTCACACAAGACTGACTGAACTTTTACTGTCCCGTTGCTGTTTTGTCTTGCCTTTTATATTGCTGGGTAAACAGTCTGATGAATGCTCTTGAAGGAGAATGAATTTGCCTTTGCGAAATCTCTATATATGTAAACATGTTATTTACGTTATTGTTGTTTCTGTATTTTGTTGACGTTTGTCCTTGCAGTGTTGTTGTTGCCTGTTTGTTTATTTGTTTATCCCTTTTTTTATACTGATGTTTTTGCTATATTTTCGTTTATTCGTTGATCATGTAAACAAGTCCATTACTTTTATTTTTATAGCTTTTGTTTATTATTTTAATGTTAAACGATAACACCATTTCCATTTTCGTAACAATATGTTTTCAGCAAACCATATTCTACCACTCAGATGTAAAAGATTTCCATCTTAAAAACCTCAAACATATTTCATTAATATTATGCTTCAATAATTTCATATTTATTTGCCTTTTTTAAGACTAACGATAAAATTTAACACATTCATTCACTTCATTCCGAGACCTAAATATCTGTTTGTTTATAATGATCTTATTGATGTATAAAACATTATCAAATGAAGTATAAATGATTTCGTAATTTAATATAAATACATACAATATTTTTATTTAATAAAAGGAGAAATAATTCCAGAAAATAAGGAAAAATAATACAAAATAAAATAAAAGAAAAAATATAAAAAATGTAAAACTTACCAGTAAATGTGGTATGAATATAAATAGAAAAGAGTTGAGTATTGACCAGGATTGTAAATAATAATAAGGAAAAGAGATACACAATACGTGTCATAAATTATGGCATGACTCTCTCAATGGCGGTTAGTTATTGTGAAGAAAAAAGTCTGGAGAGCATTACAAAAGAATAAAAAATAAAAGAAATAAAAAATTATAAAAACCTAAAATAAATATAAAATAAAATAAATAGAAAATCAGTCGAATTAAGTTATTGTTAAAAAAAAACTACTTATACTTCTTATATTTTATATTAACCCATTTAAAGCCGTTGTGCCAATTTGAGAACACTTAGTTATTTAAGGGGTATGGCAATTCGCATTTATTAGAAAATTAATGCATTAATAACACGGTGCGACATTCGAAATACACCCAGCTAATAACATAGTGTAGATTGTGAGTTTTGTTGAGATTGTGAGTTTTTTTATATTTCTCGAACCCTCCAACCTTGTTTTATTTGACAAAAACCGTATTTTTGATCGTTTAGCCATTCTTAATTGCAAAATTTAATTAAAAAATATAAAATAAGTGATGACATTCTGAAAGTGCATTATATTGTGAAGAGATTGTTACTTCGTTTGATAAAATTGGACAAAAATTAGCGTAGTTATTATTTAAAGAGTATAATAGTCATGTTATATTTTTTATATACGCTGTCTTATCAAATTGACTTTTATTTAACTACATATACTCATACATATGTATCTATATTTTCCTTTATCCTTTAATATTTAAGAGTCTTGTGCTAATTATAACAAAAAAGTCTTACAAAGTAATTGTTAATTAGCAGTCTTTGAAGGATTTGATTAATAATGCCTAAAGTAATATAAAAATCGTGCATAATTTAATTTTTTTTCCATTATTTAATGTTGAAATATAATTTAATTTTATCAATTTTTTCCCTACACAACATCATACTCTCTAGTGGTAAACTTAAGCATAATCCAAGAATAAAAGTTTAATGTTGTATTACTTTTATACACTTTTTTGTTGTTAAATTTTATTTAAAAAAAAAAAATATTTTTATATGTACATATGTATTGTAACATCATAATTGTTAAAGCAACAGCACAATATAACTTACTTTTATTCGTATATTCACTATTCGTATTACAACTTAATATGAGAATGTTTATTACAAACAAAACAAATACAATTTCAAAATAGCAAACCAATGTGTCACAAGGGTATGCTTAAAACGTATACATTTCATGTTTACGTTAGGTACGAATGTGTTTCTGTATTTAAGATTATTCGACACAAAATGCATGTGAGAATATTAGGTTATTTTGTGGGTGTATAAGATCGTTCATGAATTCGTGCACAACTATGTATGTGTGCGGTTTAGTAGTGTTATAGTCCTTCACTCTTTAATATTGTGCTGCAACTGTTGTTGCAGTGGATGCTAATTTGTTGTTTGTTTTTCTTTTATAAATTCAACACCATCGGCTATATGATTTTGAGGTAATAGTATAACGATTTCGTTATGCCATTAAAGAAGGCAAATAATAAAAAATTAATTTATTCTAATATTTCTATACGAAAGATACTCAATTATAAATTGAAAAAAAATTATGAAGTTTTTAGTCTTTAGAGAACAGTTTAATTAACAACAGGTGCATGTTATACCATAGACCTATGCAACATTGAGTACAAGGAGTGCTAGATTCCTCCCAGGATGCTCAACAATTGAATATAAGAAATCTTGGATACACGTTGACAGATGTTCAACTTGAAAATTGTAAAGGTAAGAAAAATGATCATAAATGAAGTTCGAATGTAATATATTGACTGATCAGAGAAAATAAAATATGGTGTTACAAAATCGAATGAAACAATCTTCAAGCGTGTATGATTATGTGAGGTTTTAGCTGCAAAAGTTACATAACCAAGAAATATCTGCCAAGTTTTTCAGTGGTCTTCGAAATAAAGATCGTTCCTTATTTACGTCTTCTCATTGTACACAGGAAACTCTTCTATCAAATCAGTGAAGAATTTAACCAAATCAGCAAGTTCTGTGTGGATAAGATAGTTATACATGATTTAAGACAAGTTCTTGTAATTAATAAATGAAAAGATAAGATTGCTTATAAGTAGTGCAAGAGTATAACTCCCGTCAGTATGGTCAACAAAATCATAGTTAATGTTTACATAATGTCTGACAGAGTGAGGCACGACGCACTTGTATCAAAACTTGTTGCCTTTGGTGTCGGTAGTTTTTTTTTTCTCGACCTATATAAGGGTTTCTCAGGGGCGTTCTGTACAGGTTGATATAGATGGGATCTCATCAGACGAGTTCATGCTAGATTCTGGGGTAACTAAAGGCTTTGTCCATCTCTATTGCTTATTTTCGTTAAAACTCTTCTTTTGTTAACTTCAAATCCTATCTACTGTTTTACATATGACGGTAATATTTGTCTTCATATTCGTTCGGTTACAGGCCGAGGCCTTTAGAGATTGACGCGAAAGAGCGTAACAACATTTGTAGTTCGGAAGCTACAGTCTCCTTTAGGATCGACTTTAATGGGTTGTTTATTGATACATAAACGACACAATAATATTGATTTATCTGTTACTATAGGGGGTGTAAATATTAACGAGTCAGACACTCTTGATGTTCTTAAGACAGTACAAGAAATACTTTACTCCTTCTGATATCCTATTTACACCACTTATGTCCGACAGGAAAGGGAGAAGGTTCTAATTAATAGCGGTAAGGTATGCAATTCTATTGTTCATTGGAGTACAATCTCAATATCAGCATTCACTATTCATTACAACGGATTCTGTTCTAGAGAGATAAGAGGACTAGTTCCCGAATATCGTGTTTTCTTACATAAATATAAAGCAGCTATTACGAAGGGATCTAAAGGTTTATTTTAGAAGGACTCATCTGGCTATACTCGCGGATGGCAATTCGCTTTCTAGCAGGATTTCCCATTTTAGAAAAACAGTTGAAGAATAGTAACACATACTTATTCCAGTGATCTAGAGAAGAAAACTAATATAAAAAACAAAATAAAAGATATAAACACACGAGTACATTCCTCAACCGAACCCACGCATCAAATGGAGCATATATAATGAAAGCCCAAGAGGCACACCTTTTCACAATAGAAGCGCCAAAGTTTCAATGCCAAAAAAAGCTGGCCAACAAGCAGTTTCTCCATTATAATAATAATAAGTGTCCCAAGTACAGAGACAAGCCAGCCATAAATTCCATTCTAGAGGACAACATTACAGCTGCCATGGCTGAGACGCTGGCCGAAATACTTGGAGATCAAGATTTTCAAATTTATATCAAATAATTTTTCAAATCACTGTAGTCTAGTGTTTGGGTTAATAGACGAGAGAGCTTGGTTTAACTCATGGCTCTGACAGCTCATTACGACTACCATTGGTGAGATACTGGCCTAAATGTTTGAAAAGCAAGATCAGGATTTTCAAATTGACATGAAATAATCATTCAAGTCGCCGTATTCTATTAGGTAGTGTGGTGGCTTATTAGGCGAAAGAGCTTGGTTCAAACTCTGCCTCAGATATCCCAAACAATATAACGAAATATTTCTTTCGAATTCTTTCGAATTGCTCTCAGCAGTCTTCTAGTAAAAACTCTGAGAGTGAAATAAAATTGCCATGAAAATATTAAATTTTTAAATTAACGCATATCCTTCCCCACTACAAGCACATTTAAAACTGAACATTAAAAGCAAGCACAGACAAACTCGTTTATATCATCGGCCACAGACAAAAATTCTTTGCTTCCTTATGGTGAAGCAACAACAACAGTACATTATTTTATTTAAAGTTTTCAGTAAATAAGGTTGACTATTTTTTTACTAACCAGCAACGAAAACATTTAACTTTAATTATCTTTTTTTTAATTCTAAACAAATGACTACAAGTTGTAAACAAATTAGTCTTTGGTTTTTTTTTTAACATTTTAAGGGCCATTATTACAACTTGCCGTTAAACTTGGGTTAAATGTACCTTTAGCTAAAGTGAACTTTAAAGTCACCTTTAACTTCTTTTCGTTATTACAAACTACAGATATAATAAAGTTAACTTTTTCAAAAATATGGCAGTGTCGGAGCAATGTCGGTAGCACTGCTAAATGCAGTGGCAACGACGAGCTTCGTTTTTTTTTTGTTTAATTTGCTCATTTTGTTTATATTTGAAGTTGCCGTATTGAAAGTAATATATAATATGACAAGTTCAAACATAAACTTAACTTTATAAGTTACCGGTAAGATGATCCTGCCTTTAGCTTAACGCTTACTTTTACCTTATTGTCCACTTATAATAATGAAAAACAGACAGGCAGATAGCCCGTTAAAATCTTGCCTTTAGTTAACGGCAAGTTGTTATAATGGCCCTAAAAGTAGATCACCGAATCACCGAGTAAATAAATACGAGAGAAGACAGAAAATATTTAACAAAAAAAATTAAGTTTTTTTATTTTATTAAAAGAGCTGTGTAGTCTTTTCAAAGATGTTACTTTCTGTTACTTTTAATTTGCTGGCTGGTAAATGGTAAGGATATATATTTTAAATAAAGCAGCGTCTGTTAGGCTTCTACTCTATTTAGCTGACCTTATTTAAAAGATTTAATATATCTTATATATAGCCTTTGGGAGTGAGTAGCTATAGAGCTAATCTTTTAGAGTGGTATTGTGGGTTCGATTCCCACCAGATCATATGGTCTACTGTTACACTTTCTTAAAAAAATTAATTTTTTTTCGATTATTTAAGAAAAAAAAATAATTAAGCATTAACTTTTCGAACACTTTCTTTCCATTTTCCTATAATACACAATGAAATATTATGAGCAGAAGACATACCCTAAACATACCCTTTGTGTCAGATACGGAAAAGTTAAAAGATTTAATATTCGATGTCTCGGTCGTATACGTTTGAAGACCTGGCTAATTAAATGGTATTTATAGACCATCGTTCCGAATAATTCGTACGATTATAAATAAAATAACATACATAATTGGTCATTGCAGCCTTTCAGTTAGTATTACGACCTAGCTTATCACTCCACTTATGTTGTGTGCGTTTATTTTATCCATGAGTGGCGGGTCCTACAGTTTAAAGTTGCCTCTGAATGACAGATTTTTTAGAAACTTTTCATGGCAAATTCATTTACTCTCAGAGTTTCTACCACAAATCTGCTGAGAGGAAGTCGCCGAAAAAATATTTTTCGTATTTCAGTTTGTCGAAGATGTCTGACCTGGTGTTTGAACCGTGGTCTCACCTCTAATAAGCCAACACACCACCTATGGTACTCCGGCACTGCCATACTCTTGAAAAAGTTAATTTTATTTTATCATTAGGTTGTAATAACGAAAAGAAGTTAAAGGTGACTTTAAAGTTCAATTTAGCTAAAGTAACCTTCCACTAAGGCCAACTTTAACGGCAAGTTAAAAATAAAATAATAATAATAATAAAACTAGTTTACATTACTAAATTTCATACCAATTTTGTACAATCTACCCTAATATTTTAGTATTACATAATGGCGTAGTTCATGTTCATGTTCATGTCAACTTATTTTTATTTTGTTATCACGCCTACTTTTCGGAGATTTATAAGCCTTCTGTCGCTTAGATTGGCCACATTATTATTCTAAATTAAGAGCGGGTAGAAGCATGATGGTTCCAGCCGTTATTATAATTCTTTATAAATGATGAAAAAAATTGTCCATGATAATATTACGCCATTGTAGAACATCGATTATATCAATTACAACGTTCTCTTTCTGGTTTCTTAGGTAGAGGTTTCCCAAGTATGTCTGTATTTGACATACATATGTCGCATTACTTGAATTCTGACGGTGACAAAATTTAAAACAATCATGAATTCTAAGTTACTTATATACAGCAACAAAATCATTGGGAACATTAAATCATTTTTGAACAGGTGCCTAAGTCACCGTAGTTTAATAGGTGTTGTGTTGGTTATTAGACACAAGACCGCGGTTCAAACCCCACCACAGACATCAACAAACCAAATAAAAGTTAGCTAACCATTGTTTTACACTAGATTGAAAATTGTTCCTCCACAAAAGTATTTTGTTCTGAATATACGCCTCATTTTATGCAAATTCGAAGTATACGCAATTTTCTTTGTCCCAATAAACCGCACAATCGAAGTGCATTTATTTCTGGAATCTTTTAAGGTTCTAAATCACAAAGATATTTTTAACGGTTTTTATTATATTGTCTACTGCTATTCATTTCAAGTTACCTTCGAAGTAAGAACTTTTTTCAGTACAAACATACAATAAATGTGTAAAGTGGTAAATAAAATACAGTCAACCCTCCTATAACGCGGTGAGTGCGTACCGCATTGTATGGAAACCGCGCTATAAGAAATTCAGACTTAACTGTACAAACTGGGCTAATTCGTAGCGTGTTATATGGAAACCGTCTAGAGCGTTGTATGGAAACCGCGCTATAAGAATCACGGAATAAGTACAAATCACATCATTCGTACAGCGTTATATAGAAACCAAGAAATACAAAAGACAAGATACGGGCAATTGCGTCTTATAACTGTTTTTCATTACACGTTTTGAAGTCACTGTGGTCTAGTGGGTAGTGTGTTGGCTTATTAGACGTGAGGCCTCGGTTTAAATCCTATGTCAGGTGACTCCAACTAAACGAAATAGAAAAAAATGTTCCTTCGGCAACTTCCCCTCAGCAGTTTCTCAACAAATCTGTCGTTCGGAGTCGACTTTAAACTGTAGGTCCCACCACTCATGTATAAAATTAACACACACAACATAAGTGGTGTGAGAAACTTGGTCGTAATCCTGACTAAAGGGTTGTAATGACCAATTACGTTTGTATTATACGGGGAATTGAAGAATGATTTATTATCATTGGTTTTACCATCAGGCTCCCTGATAGATTGCTGCACACATGACGGCTGATACGTTCTTTTGAAAGTTTAAACCCATGAGCACACCTTTGATTTTACAGAATGAAGGTCCTAGATGGTAGTTTTTTCCAATATAATGCCGTCTCATCAGCCTTAAAAATCTGATCAGGTGAATAAGTTCTTTCATTGATGAGATGTTGTTGAACGGAAACTTCGCTATAAGAGTACCAAGTTAAAGGAAGGCTGTCGCAATTTCAGTTCTGCATTCTGAGATTAGCGCATTATAGGAGGGTTGACTGTAACTGTTTGTAATATAAACTTACTCTTCAAATAGTTTGAATACGGATAGGGGTGAGCTACCATCAAAGCAAGGTGTTCTTATCCTGCCGGTACTTTCCGATACGACACGCACTGGTTCCAGTCGCTGGCTTTGGAAGTTGTTGATCTTTTCCTCCATCATAACGATTTTTCCGCCGACGGTCCTTTCCAAATTGTCCACTTTAGTGTCAACGGCCTTTTCCAAATTGTCCACTTTCGTGCCAACGGCCTTTTCTAAATGTGACACCCTTTCCTCGACACCAGTGATCCTTTTGCAAACCGACTCATGTATTTCCTCCAGCTTCCCTGTTGTCGCTTCGAGCTCCTTTTCAATTTTTGACATAATTGCTGCTTGCAGTCGTTGGTTTTCGGCTCTAGAAGCTTCAAATAGCTTCTGGTTCTCAGCTCTAGAAGCTTCTCGTACATCAGCAAACAGCCTTTCGTTCGCCTCTTGCATTTTGCGATTTTCGGATCTGGAAGCTTCTTCTACTTCAGCCAATAGCTTTTTGTTCGCCTCTTGCATTTTGCGATTTTCGGCTCTAGAAGCTTCTTGCACTTCAACTAGAAGTTTTTGATTTTCGCTTCTAGAAGCTTCGAATAGCTTCTGGTTTGCTACTTCCATTTTCTCCATCATAGCAGCTAGCAACAAATTTATGTCAACACCGCTAGCCGTTGCAGGGGCCTGTAGTTCTCGTTCCTCCTCTTCCTCGAACTCGTGAGAATCGATGTTAATGCCCTGAAGCTGCAGATATTCCCTTAACCGCCTTTGGAGTTCATTCTTCGTTCCCGTTGTCGGCAGCTCTAGTTTACCCAACTCTCGTTTCAGTCGTTCCACTCTTAGTTCGGTGAGCTTCATTTTAATTAAATTTTTTTTTTTTTCAAATATTTATTTATTTTTACTTTTGGATTTTGCAATCCCACTTCTGACACTAATTGTTACGTTTTTACCTTTTTAAAAACGTTTAAATATGAGTTCGTTAATTGCAACAAAGTAAAAACAAATATGTCTTTAGTTTTTCTTAACTCTCTTTATTATTTACAATACTTTTGTGTGCCACCGTATAGAACTTAACGATACAACAATAATAATCTGCTTATTCACTTTATTAGTTCACACAATTATTCACTTTGCAACCACGACTTGTTTTGTTCACACGCAACTTCACACAAGGCTGACTGAATTAACTCTCACTGCTGTTTGCTTTGTCCAGCCCTTTTATAGTCCGCACGCACGTATGATCAATATGATGAACGTTCTCGATGTGCAAGGTTCTCGCTCGCGCCTTCTCGAGAACTCTATTGCTAGTACATTGTTGTTTGTGTACTTTGCTTATGTTGTCCGTTACATATTTGTCGTACATGGGGCTTAGCTTCGAGCTACCATGGGGGTCAGTAGGTGGCGGATAACTGAACGGCCTATCCCAGGTAGGTTAGCTGCGAATAACCAATAAGCAGTCCCCGACCAAGAGCGGCAGATACGGAGGCGTACTACAAAAAGGTACAAGTGACCGAAGACGTTATCTGCGACATGGCGAATCGATGCCGCCATTAACTAGGCATCATCCCACAGGGGGTTCCCTCAAGAGATGGGAAAATAGGAGAGTAACGACTCCGTGGTTCCCTCAGTTCCACCGAAGCGGCGAACTACGACGCCCTTGATTGGGGCATTAGAACCGAGCCCGGTAAGGTTCTAATTATGGTATACCGGAAATTGGATTTGAATTGGTGATATAGGCTGACGATGGCAGTATTCCGGCACTTTAGTAGGCGGTGTGATAGCTGGCTGAAATGGCTGTCGGGCTAATGCTGTCATTGCCCCCGCCCCGTTGAAATGATGGCAAGTCTGTCGGTACGTTCCTGATTTATCACCGTTAAGTTGGTGTTGTAGGACCAGATGCGAATCCCTGGTTTACGTCGACCTGGCTCTGAACACGTATTCCCATGAGGTTATGTGTCAACCCTCGCGTGGCCTCCCTGCTTATGCATAGATAACCACGGGGTCTTTTGTGACAACTACAACGATGGATTAGGACAGCGGCCGAGAGTTGGGGCCCAAATAAAATGATGAATAAGAATAAAACTACGAATAAATCTACGAGTTCATGTGAGATGAACGCTTTGGAGCTGAATGCTTTTGGGCAGAGCTCGAAAATACAGAGGTCTCCGGTGCGAAATCGGGAAATAAGCCCGTTCGGACAGAGCACGCGAACTCCGAGATCCCCAGTTAACGGGAAGGATTCGGAATTAGTGGTCCTGAGATCGGAACCGTCGCGAAGCGACACGAAGTCAGCGGCCAGTGGTGTTTTTGGTCAACTCGGCGACCAAATCAGGAATCTGATTGAAATGTTAGAGGATGGGAAAAGGAGGTCAATCCATCAGCCGATGAGGGATACGATTGACTCTATCAAAACCCTATACGACCTGTACGCAAGCGAGCTGCAGGGACAAACTACCAAGGCGACTGACCGCAGTAGTTCTGCTACACAAACATCGCCTTTGTTGAGGAACCAGGAGGCGAAGAGGAAACATGAGGAGACTTCTGAAATTCCTGCGCCAAAAAGGAGAACTCCGAATCCTGCACCAAGGGCTCCAACGAGGGAGACTACAGATGTGACCTTGAGCCGGCAGGAGGATACTAAGGTATTAAGTGAAGAACCAGGGTGGCAGAAAGTCACGAAAAGAAAAAGGAGGAACAAGAAACCACAGGAGAAGAAAACGAAGCCGGATGCGATCGTGATAGCGACAAAAGATAACACGTCGTATGCCGACATTCTGAGGCGAGTTAAAACGGACCCTAAGCTTTGTGAATTAGGAGAAAATGTGACCAAAATTCGGAGAACCGTCAAGGGTGGCTTACTACTCCAACTAAGCAGGAGCGGGGAGCACACGGAGAACTTTAGGGGAGCCATTGGAGAGCTCTTAGGAGATAGCGCGTCCGTCCGCACTCTGAAGGATATGAGGACAATCGAGATCAAGGACATCGACGAGATCACGGAAAAGGAGGATGTATATGAGGCTTTACGGAAGATTCCAGCCCTCGAGACTTTCGGTAAGCCCGACGTAGTTGCCCTTAGGAGGGCATATGGTGGGACGCAAACTGCCACAGTGAGCCTTGACGCGGACGCTGCAGCTATTCTCCTGAAGGAAGGAAGAATTAGGATCGGCTGGGTCATATGCAGGATTCGCGAGAGAAACATACCGACGAAATGCTTCCGGTGCTTGCAGTTTGGGCACATGGCTCGTCAGTGTAGGAGTAAGGTTGACCGCTCTGGAACTTGCCGTAAGTGCGGACAGGAGGGGCATATTGCCAGAAATTGCGAAAGGGAACCTCTTTGCATGTTCTGCAAAGTGGACGACCCGAAATCCGCCAACCATATCGCGGGGAGCGGAAAGTGTCCGCAATTTCTTAGCGCTCTTAAATCACGTTCTAGCAGATGAGGTTAATACAGATTAATCTGAACCATTGCGAAGCAGCCCAGGACCTATTGGTCCAGAGGGTAAAGGAAGAGAATATCGATGTCGCAATCATAAGCGAACCTTATAGGGTACCGAGGAATAGTACTTGGATCACGGACGGATCTAGTACTGCGGCTATATGGATTTGTGGTTCATTACCCTTCCAGCAAACCTATGCGCGGGACATTGGTTTCGTTATGGCCAGGATAAAGGGAGTTTTCGTCTACAGCTGTTACGCTCCCCCGAGGTGGTCAATGGATGACTTCCAACATATGCTGGAGAGGCTGGCGTCACACGTGCGCTTGAACACCCCCGTTATTATAGGAGGAGATTTCAACGCTTGGGCGACCGAATGGGGTAGTAGATATACTAACGCCAGGGGTCGCTGCCTCTTGGAAACGTTCGCTTCCCTTCCTGTGGCGCTGATGAATGACGGAAGAGAAAGCACATTTAGGAGAGCTGGATCGAGCTCAATAATAGATTTGTCGTTTGTGAGCGATGGCCTTGTTTCGCGGACCGCGTGGAGGCTAACTGAGGACTTCACGAATAGTGACCATCAGGCAATCGTGATGACGGTTACTGGGCGCAACACGAGAGGAAACGGATTGCCGAAGTTTACGGGACCGAAATGGAAGGACTCCCGCTTTGACGAGGAGACGTATAGATTGATGTTGTCGTCTTTTCATACGACTGGCAGCACGGTCGAAGAATTAGTGAGTGGCGTATATCAAATGCTCAACACTGCATGTGATGCTGCTATGCCTAGGAGAACTGTGTGTAGGGGACGTTCCCCCTGCTACTGGTGGAATGACGAAATTCGAAGACTGCGGTCGGCATGCTTTGGGGCGAGAAGACGGGCCCAGCGTACGAGAGGAAGACCGACATGGGAAGCCGAACGGGCTGCCTATGAGGATCTAAGGCATCAACTTAGAAGAGCCATTAAAAGGAGCAAGAAACTATCCTTTCAGCGGATATGCCAGGAAGCTGACATCAATCCTTTTGGGACGGCGTACAGAGTCGTCTGCAAGAGAATCGGTGCTCGAGAACAGCCTAAACTAGGTTGTCCAGTTTTGCTACGGGAGATCATTGGTACATTATTCCCACGGGGCCAGCCCTACACTTTTATAAGTAGGGAGCCGGAGGCCATTCATACCATACCCGAGGTAACAGGAGAGGAGGTACTCGCAGCATGCACTGGAATAGGAGATAGGAAGACACCGGGGCCAGACGGAATCCCAAATAGGGCACTTAAGGTGGCTATCCGGCTCAGACCGGATATGTTCGCCAAGGTGTTCCACAAGTGCTTCGTCGAGGGTGTTTTTCCACGTAGATGGAAGAAGCAGAAATTGGTTCTCATTCCAAAACCTGGCAAACCACCAGGGGAACCATCGTCGTATCGGCCCATCTGTCTACTTGACACGATGGGAAAAATACTGGAGAGGATTATATACAATCGACTACTGACGTGTGCCGAGGCAGGAGGAGCTCTCTCGGACCTGCAATACGGATTTAGGAAAGGACGATCCACTATTGACGCGATAAGAAGAGTGGTCGACATTGCAAGAGATGCAATAGAGGGCGAAAGGTGGAGATTTGGCACCAAGGAATACTGCGCGGTTGTCACACTTGACGTTAGAAACGCGTTCAACTCAGCGAATTGGGGGCGGATTATGAGAGCCCTCTTTAACATGGCTACGCCGCCATACTTAATGGAGATACTGAACAATTACTTTCAGGACAGGAAGGTAATATACCTAACGGATGAAGGAGAGCAGGAATACGTAGTGACGGCGGGTGTCCCGCAGGGCTCTGTACTTGGGCCACTACTATGGAACATTATGTACGATGGAGTACTTCGATTGCGATTGCCGAACGGGACTACAATTGTGGGCTTTGCAGATGACATAGCCATAGTCTCGGTAGCTAAGACGGTAAGAGAAATAGAGGAGAAAACGAACACAGCGATTCGAAAGGTTGGAGCATGGCTGGATGAAGCAGGTTTGAAACTTGCTGCGCATAATACAGAGGCCGTCTTGATAAGCGGCCGGAAGATAGTGGAGAAGATGGAAGTGACCGTTGGAGGCACAAGGATTGAATCGAAGAGGGCGATAAAATACCTGGGAGTGATTATCGACGACAGGTTGAACTTTAAGGAGCACGTGAAATACATCGGCGAAAAAGCATCTGTAACACAAGGAGCACTGGCGAGGATGATGCCAAATATTGGAGGACCAGGTCCATTCAAAAGGAGGATAATTTCGGCGGTAATAACGTCGATAATGCTGTATGCTTGCCCAATATGGTCGGAGGCACTCTCCGTGGGGACGACAAGGAGGATACTGTCCTCGGTGTATCGTCTAAGCGCGATTAGACGGATAAGTGGCTTCAGGACAGTGTCTGATGAAGCGGTATTGGTGTTGGCAAAGACAATACCAATAGATATATTGGCGGATGAGATGAGGAGAATATACCTTCGCCGTCTCGAGCACCCGGGACGAATAGCAGCTATAAAAGCGGAGGAACGAAGGACTTCCATGCACAAGTGGCAGTCACGATGGGAAAGCAGTTTAAAGGGAAGATGGACATTTCGCCTTATCCCTGATGTAACCCTTTGGATGAATAACAAACATTGCGAGCTGAACTACTACGTGACTCAGTTCCTAACTGGTCATGGGTGCTTCAGGAAGTACCTGCACAGATTTGGTCATGACACTTCCCCTATATGCCCAAACTGTGTAGATGAGGAGGAAGATGCGGAGCATATTCTAATATGCTGTCCCAGATTTAGATGGCCCGGGGAAACGAGTTTAGGACCAAACCGGCTAATGGAAGAGCTGTTGAATCGTAGGATTCTATGGAGTCAATATAGCCAGAGAATGGCTGAAGTTTTGATAGTACTCCGAAGACTGGAGGAACGGAGGCGAAATTTGAATTAACGTGATAAAGCTTTCAAGCTAACCAGCTCTCCGCGAAGTAATACCTTACGGCAGTCCCGCGGAGGGAGAGTGGTTGAAGTGTGTAGGGGGTGGGTTTAGTACGTAGGCACCAGTGATGGTGAATCGTGCACTCTTTTGTTGGAACAAAAGTGTCTTTCGAAGATTCCCACCTCCGGCTCAAGACAAAAAAAAAAAAAAAAAAAAAAAAACATATTTGTCGTAGCTGGTTTACTTTATGTTGTTGTTGCTACCTGGTTCGTTGTACACATTTGTGTGTGCAGCTTTAGATAATCAACAAGTTCGTTGTATTCTTAGTGTTAGTGCGTATTTGTGTCGTGTGTATTGTGTTGGTGTAGCTGGTAGCTTTTGTTTATCGTTTTTATTGTTAAACGATATTAGGTCGTTTCGCTTTGCGTAACAATATATTATATCGTTGCGTTTTTACCCTTTTAAAAACGTTTAACAATTGTTCGTTAGATCTTTACAACGGAGATCTTCAAACCACGATTATTCTCTTCACACGCAACGCGTCTTCACACAAGACTGACTGAACTTTTACTGTCCCGTTGCTGTTTTGTCTTGCCTTTTATATTGCTGGGTAAACAGTCTGATGAATGCTCTTGAAGGAGAATGAATTTGCCTTTGCGAAATCTCTATATATGTAAACATGTTATTTACGTTATTGTTGTTTCTGTATTTTGTTGACGTTTGTCCTTGCAGTGTTGTTGTTGCCTGTTTGTTTATTTGTTTATCCCTTTTTTTATACTGATGTTTTTGCTATATTTTCGTTTATTCGTTGATCATGTAAACAAGTCCATTACTTTTATTTTTATAGCTTTTGTTTATTATTTTAATGTTAAACGATAACACCATTTCCATTTTCGTAACAATATGTTTTCAACAAACCATATTCTACCACTCAGATGTAAAAGATTTCCATCTTAAAAACCTCAAACATATTACATTAATATTATGCTTCAATAATTTCATATTTATTTGCCTTTTTTAAGACTAACGATAAAATTTAACACATTCATTCACTTCATTCCGAGACCTAAATATCTGTTTGTTTATAATGATCTTATTGATGTATAAAACATTATCAAATGAAGTATAAATGATTTCGTAATTTAATAAAAATACATACAATATTTTTATTTAATAAAAGGAGAAATAATTTCAGAAAATAAGGAAAAAATAATACAAAATAAAATAAAAGAAAAAATATAAAAAATGTAAAACTTACCAGTAAATGTGGTATGAATATAAATAGAAAAGAGTTGAGTATTGACCAGGATTGTAAATAATAATAAGGAAAAGAGATACACAATACGTGTCATAAATTATGGCATGACTCTCTCAATGGCGGTTAGTTATTGTGAAGAAAAAAGTCTGGAGAGCATTACAAAAGAATAAAAAATAAAAGAAATAAAAAATTATAAAAACCTAAAATAAATATAAAATAAAATAAATAGAAAATCAGTCGAATTAAGTTATTGTTAAAAAAAAAACTACTTATACTTCTTATATTTTATATTAACCCATTTAAAGCCGTTGTTCCAATTTGAGAACACTTAGTTATTTAAGGGGTATGGCAATTCGCATTTATTAGAAAATTAATGCATTAATAACACGGTGCGACATTCGAAATACACCCAGCTAATGACATAGTGTAGATTGTGAGTTTTGTTGAGATTGTGAGTTTTTTTATATTTCTCGAACCCTCCAACCTTGTTTTATTTGACAAAAACCGTATTTTTGATCGTTTAGCCATTCTTAATTGCAAAATTTAATTAAAAAATATAAAATAAGTGATGACATTCTGAAAGTGCATTATATTGTGAAGAGATTGTTACTTCGTTTGATAAAATTGGACAAAAATTAGCGTAGTTATTATTTAAAGAGTATAATAGTCATGTTATATTTTTTATATACGCTGTCTTATCAAATTGACTTTTATTTAACTACATATACTCATACATATGTATCTATATTTTCCTTTATCCTTTAATATTTAAGAGTCTTGTGCTAATTACAACAAAAAAGTCTTACAAAGTAATTGTTAATTAGCAGTCTTTGAAGGATTTGATTAATAATGCCTAAAGTAATCTAAAAATCGTGCATAATTTAATTTTTTTTTCCATTATTTAATGTTGAAATATAATTTAATTTTATAAATTTTTTTTCTACACAACATCATACTCTCTAGTGGTAAACTTAAGCATAATCCAAGAATAAAAGTTTAATGTTGTATTACTTTTATACACTTTTTGTTGTTAAATTTTATTTAAAAAAAAAAAATATTTTTATATGTACATATGTATTGTAACATCATAATTGTTAAAGCAATAGCACAATATAACTTACTTTTATTCGTATATTCACTATTCGTATTACAACTTAATATGAGAATGTTTATTACAAACAAAACAAATACAATTTCAAAATAGCAAACCAATGTGTCACAAGGGTATGCTTAAAACGTATACATTTCATGTTTACGTTAGGTACGAATGTGTTTCTGTATTTAAGATTATTCGACACAAAATGCATGTGAGAATATTAGGTTATTTTGTGGGTGTATAAGATCGTTCATGAATTCGTGCACAACTATGTATGTGTGCGGTTTAGTAGTGTTATAGTCCTTCACTAATATGCTAATGCTAATATGTTGTTTGTTTTTCTTATATAAATTCAACACCATCGGCTATATGATTTTGAGGTAATAGTATAACGATTTCGTTATGCCATTAAAGAAGGCAAATAATAAAAAATTAATTTATTCTAATATTTCTATACGAAAGATACTCAATTATAAATTAAAAAAAAATTATGAAGTTTTTAGTCTTTAGAGAACAGTTTAATTAACAACAGGTGTATGTTATACCATAGACCTATGCAACATTGAGTACAAGGAGTGCTAGATTCCTCCCAGAATGCTCAACAATTGAATATAAGAAATCTTGGATACACGTTGACAGATGTTCAACTTGAAAATTGTAAAGGTAAGAAAAATTATCATAAATGAAGTTCGAATGTAATATATTGACTGATCAGAGAAAATAAAATATGGTGTTACAAAATCGAATGAAACAATCTTCAAGTGTGTATGATTATGTGAGGTTTTAGCTGCAAAAGTTACATAACCAAGAAATATCTGCCAAGTTTTTCAGTGGTCTTCGAAATAAAGATCGTTCCTTATTTACGTCTTCTCATTGTACACAGGAAACTCTTCTATCAAATCAGTGAAGAATTTAACCAAATCAGCAAGTTCTGTGTCGATAAGATAGTTATACATGATTTAAGACAAGTTCTTGTAATTAATAAATGAAAAGATAAGATTGCTTATAAGTAGTGCAAGAGTATAACTCCCGTCAGTATGGTCAACAAAATCATAGTTAATGTTTACATAATGTCTGACAGAGTGAGGCACGACGCACTTGTATCAAAACTTGTTGCCTTTGGTGTCGGTAGTTTTTTTTCTCGACCTATATCAGGGTTTCTCAGGGAGCGTTCTGTACAGGTTTATATAGATGGGATCTCATCAGACGAGTTCATGCTAGATTCTGGGGTAACTAAAGGCTTTGTCCATCTCTATTGCTTATTTTCGTTAAAACTCTTCTTTTGTTAACTTCAAATCCTATCTACTGTTTTACATATGACAGTAATATTTGTCTTCATATTCGTTCGGTTATAGGCCGAGGCCTTTAGAGATTGACGCGAAAGAGCGTAACAACATTTGTAGTTCGGAAGCTACAGTCTCCTTTAGGATCGACTTTAATGGGTTGTTTATTGATACATAAACGACACAATAATATTGATTTATCTGTTACTATAGGGGGTGTAAATATTAACGAGTCAGACACTCTTGATGTTCTTAAGACAGTACAAGAAATACTTTACTCCTTCTGATATCCTATTTACACCACTTATGTCCGACAGGAAAGGGAGAAGGTTCTAATTAATAGCGGTAAGGTATGCAATTCTATTGTTCATTGGAGTACAATCTCAATATCAGCATTCACTATTCATCTGTATTACAACGGATTCTGTTCTAGAGAGATAAGAGGACTAGTTCCCGAATATCGTGTTTTCTTACATAAATATAAAGCAGCTATTACGAAGGGATCTAAAGGTTTATTTTAGAAGGACTCATCTGGCTATACTCGCGGATGGCAATTCGCTTTCTAGCAGGATTTCCCATTTTAGAAAAACAGTTGAAGAATAGTAACACATACTTATTCCAGTGATCTAGAGAAGAAAACTAATATAAAAAACAAAATAAAAGATATAAACACACGAGTACATTCCTCAACCGAACCCACGCATCAAATGGAGCATATATAATGAAAGCCCAAGAGGCACACCTTTTCACAATAGAAGCGCCAAAGTTTCAATGCCAAAAAAAGCTGGCCAACAAGCAGTTTCTCCATTATAATAATAATAAGTGTCCCAAGTACAGAGACAAGCCAGCCATAAATTCCATTCTAGAGGACAACATTACAGCTGCCATGGCTGAGACGCTGGCCGAAATACTTGGAGATCAAGATTTTCAAATTTATATCAAATAATTTTTCAAATCACTGTAGTCTAGTGTTTGGGTTAATAGACGAGAGAGCTTGGTTTAACTCATGGCTCTGACCGCTCATTACGACTACCATTGGTGAGATACTGGCCTAAATGTTTGAAAAGCAAGATCAGGATTTTCAAATTGACATGAAATAATCATTCAAGTCGCCGTATTCTATTAGGTAGTGTGGTGGCTTATTAGGCGAAAGAGCTTGGTTCAAACTCTGCCTCAGATATCCCAAACAATATAACGAAATATTTCTTTCGAATTCTTTCGAATTGCTCTCAGCAGTCTTCTAGTAAAAACTCTGAGAGTGAAATAAAATTGCCATGAAAATATTAAATTTTTAAATTAACGCATATCCTTCCCCACTACAAGCACATTTAAAACTGAACATTAAAAGCAAGCACAGACAAACTCGTTTATATCATCGGCCACAGACAAAAATTCGTTGCTTCCTTATGGTGAAGCAACAACAACAGTACATTATTTTATTTAAAGTTTTCAGTAAATAAGGTTGACTATTTTTTACTAACCAGCAACGAAAACATTTAATTTTAATTATCTTTTTTTTAATTCTAAACAAATGACTACAAGTTGTAAACAAATTAGTCTTTGGTTTTTTTTTTAACATTTTAAGGGCCATTATTACAACTTGCCGTTAAACTTGGGTTAAATGTATCTTTAGCTAAAGTGAACTTTAAAGTCACCTTTAACTTCTTTTCGTTATTACAAACTACAGATATAATAAAGTTAACTTTTTCAAAAATATGGCAGTGTCGGAGCAATGTCGGTAGCACTGCTAAATGCAGTGGCAACGACGAGCTTCGTTTTTTTTTTGTTTAATTTGCTCATTTTGTTTATATTTGAAGTTGCCGTATTGAAAGTAATATATAATATGACAAGTTCAAACATAAACTTAACTTTAAAAGTTACCGGTAAGATGATCCTGCCTTTAGCTTAACGCTTACTTTTACCTTATTGTCCACTTATAATAATGAAAAACAGACAGACAGATAGCCCCTTAAAATCTTGCCTTTAGTTAACGGCAAGTTGTTATAATGGCCCTAAAAGTAGATCACCGAATCACCGAGTAAATAAATACGAGAGAAGACAGAAAATATTTAACAAAAAAAATTAAGTTTTCTTTTATTTTATTAAAAGAGCTGTGTAGTCTTTTCAAAGATGTTACTTTCTGTTACTTTTAATTTGCTGGCTGGTAAATGGTAAGGATATATATTTTAAATAAAGCAGCGTCTGTTAGGCTTCTACTCTATTTAGCTGACCTTATTTAAAAGATTTAATATATCTTATATATAGCCTTTGGGAGTGAGTAGCTATAGAGCTAATCTTTCAGAGTGGTATTGTGGGTTCGATTCCCACCAGATCATATGGTCTACTGTTACACTTTCTTAAAAAAATTAAATTTTTTTCGATTATTTAAGAAAAAAAAAATAATTAAGCATTAACTTTTCGAACACTTTCTTTCCATTTTCCTATAATACACAATGAAATATTATGAGCAGAAGACATACCCTAAACATACCCTTTGTGTCAGATACGGAAAAGTTAAAAGATTTAATATTCGATGTCTCGGTCGTATACGTTTGAAGACTTGGCTCATTAAATGGTATTTATAGACCATCGTTCCGAATAATTCGTACGATTATAAATAAAATAACATACATAATTGGTCATTGCAGCCTTTCAGTTAGTATTACGACCTAGCTTATCACTCCACTTATGTTGTGTGCGTTTATTTTATCCATGAGTGGCGGGTACTACAGTTTAAAGTTGCCTCTGAATGACAGATTTTTTAGAAACTTTTCATGGCAAATTCATTTACTCTCAGAGTTTCTACCACAAATCTGCTGAGAGGAAGTCGCCGAAAAAATATTTTTCGTATTTCAGTTTGTCGAAGATGTCTGACCTGGTGTTTGAACCGTGGTCTCACCTCTAATAAGCCAACACACCACCTATGGTACTCCGGCACTGCCATACTCTTGAAAAAGTTAATTTTATTTTATCATTAGGTTGTAATAACGAAAAGAAGTTAAAGGTGACTTTAAAGTTCAATTTAGCTAAAGTAACCTTCCACTAAGGCCAACTTTAACGGCAAGTTAAAAATAAAATAATAATAATAATAAAACTAGTTTACATTACTAAATTTCATACCAATTTTGTACAATCTACCCTAATATTTTAGTATTACATAATGGCGTAGTTCATGTTCATGTTCATGTCAACTTATTTTTATTTTGTTATCACGCCTACTTTTCGGAGATTTATAAGCCTTCTGTCGCTTAGATTGGCCACATTATTATTCTAAATTAAGAGCGGGTAGAAGCATGATGGTTCCAGCCGTTATTATAATTCTTTATAAATGATGAAAAAAATTGTCCATGATAATATTACGCCATTGTAGAACATCGATTATATCAATTACAACGTTCTCTTTCTGGTTTCTTAGGTAGAGGTTTCCCAAGTATGTCTGTATTTGACATACATATGTCGCATTACTTGAATTCTGACGGTGACAAAATTTAAAACAATCATGAATTCTAAGTTACTTATATACAGCAACAAAATCATTGGGAACATTAAATCATTTTTGAACAGGTGCCTAAGTCACCGTAGTTTAATAGGTGTTGTGTTGGTTATTAGACACAAGACCGCGGTTCAAACCCCACCACAGACATTAACAAACCAAATAAAAGTTAGCTAACCATTGTTTTACACTAGATTGAAAATTGTTCCTCCACAAAAGTATTTTGTTCTGAATATACGCCTCATTTTATGCAAATTCGAAGTATACGCAATTTTCTTTGTCCCAATAAACCGCACAATCGAAGTGCATTTATTTCTGGAATCTTTTAAGGTTCTAAATCACAAAGATATTTTTAACGGTTTTTATTATATTGTCTACTGCTATTCATTTCAAGTTACCTTCGAAGTAAGAACTTTTTTCAGTACAAACATACAATAAATGTGTAAAGTGGTAAATAAAATACAGTCAACCCTCCTATAACGCGGTGAGTGCGTACCGCATTGTATGGAAACCGCGCTATAAGAAATTCAGACTTAACTGTACAAACTGGGCTAATTCGTAGCGTGTTATATGGAAACCGTTTAGAGCGTTGTATGGAAACCGCGCTATAAGAATCACGGAATAAGTACAAATCACATCATTCGTACAGCGTTATATAGAAACCAAGAAATACAAAAGACAAGATACGGGCAATTGCGTCTTATAACTGTTTTTCATTACACGTTTTGAAGTCACTGTGGTCTAGTGGGTAGTGTGTTGGCTTATTAGACGTGAGGCCTCGGTTTAAATCCTATGTCAGGTGACTCCAACTAAACGAAATAGAAAAAAATGTTCCTTCGGCAACTTCCCCTCAGCAGTTTCTCAACAAATCTGTCGTTCGGAGTCGACTTTAAACTGTAGGTCCCACCACTCATGTATAAAATTAACACACACAACATAAGTGGTGTGAGAAGCTTGGTCGTAATCCTGACTAAAGGGTTGTAATGACCAATTACGTATGTATTATACGGGGAATTGAAGAATGATTTATTATCATTGGTTTTACCATCAGGCTCCCTGATAGATTGCTGCACACATGACGGCTGATACGTTCTTTTGAAAGTTTAAACCCATGAGCACACCTTTGATTTTACAGAATGAAGGTCCTAGATGGTAGTTTTTTCCAATATAATGCCGTCTCATCAGCCTTAAAAATCTGATCAGGTGAATAAGTTCTTTCATTGATGAGATGTTGTTGAACGGAAACTTCGCTATAAGAGTACCAAGTTAAAGGAAGGCTGTCGCAATTTCAGTTCTGCGTTCTGAGATTAGCGCATTATAGGAGGGTTGACTGTAACTGTTTGTAATATAAACTTACTCTTCAAATAGTTTGAATACGGATAGGGGTGAGCTACCATCAAAGCAAGGTGTTCTTATCCTGCCGGTACTTTCCGATACGACACGCACTGGTTCCAGTCGCTGGCTTTGGAAGTTGTTGATCTTTTCCTCCATCATAACGATTTTTCCGCCGACGGTCCTTTCCAAATTGTCCACTTTAGTGTCAACGGCCTTTTCCAAATTGTCCACTTTCGTGCCAACGGCCTTTTCTAAATGTGACACCCTTTCCTCGACACCAGTGATCCTTTTGCAAACCGACTCATGTATTTCCTCCAGCTTCCCTGTTGTCGCTTCGAGCTCCTTTTCAATTTTTGACATAATTGCTGCTTGCAGTCGTTGGTTTTCGGCTCTAGAAGCTTCAAATAGCTTCTGGTTCTCAGCTCTAGAAGCTTCTCGTACATCAGCAAACAGCCTTTCGTTCGCCTCTTGCATTTTGCGATTTTCGGATCTGGAAGCTTCTTCTACTTCAGCCAATAGCTTTTTGTTCGCCTCTTGCATTTTGCGATTTTCGGCTCTAGAAGCTTCTTGCACTTCAACTAGAAGTTTTTGATTTTCGCTTCTAGAAGCTTCGAATAGCTTCTGGTTTGCTACTTCCATTTTCTCCATCATAGCAGCTAGCAACAAATTTATGTCAACACCGCTAGCCGTTGCAGGGGCCTGTAGTTCTCGTTCCTCCTCTTCCTCGAACTCGTGAGAATCGATGTTAATGCCCTGAAGCTGCAGATATTCCCTTAACCGCCTTTGGAGTTCATTCTTCGTTCCCGTTGTCGGCAGCTCTAGTTTACCCAACTCTCGTTTCAGTCGTTCCACTCTTAGTTCGGTGAGCTTCATTTTAATTAAATTTTTTTTTTTTTTCAAATATTTATTTATTTTTACTTTTGGATTTTGCAATCCCACTTCTGACACTAATTGTTACGTTTTTACCTTTTTAAAAACGTTTAAATATGAGTTCGTTAATTGCAACAAAGTAAAAACAAATATGTCTTTAGTTTTTCTTAACTCTCTTTATTATTTACAATACTTTTGTGTGCCACCGTATAGAACTTAACGATACAACAATAATAATCTGCTTATTCACTTTATTAGTTCACACAATTATTCACTTTGCAACCACGACTTGTTTTGTTCACACGCAACTTCACACAAGGCTGACTGAATTAACTCTCACTGCTGTTTGCTTTGTCCAGCCCTTTTATAGTCCGCACGCACGTATGATCAATATGATGAACGTTCTCGATGTGCAAGGTTCTCGCTCGCGCCTTCTCGAGAACTCTATTGCTAGTACATTGTTGTTTGTGTACTTTGCTTTTGTTGTCCGTTACATATTTGTCGTAGCTGGTTTACTTTATGTTGTTGTTGCTACCTGGTTCGTTGTACACATTTGCGAAATCTCTATATATGTAAACATGTTATTTACGTTATTGTTGTTTCTGTATTTTGTTGACGTTTGTCCTTGCAGTGTTGTTGTTGCCTGTTTGTTTATTTGTTTATCCCTTTTTTTATACTGATGTTTTTGCTATATTTTCGTTTATTCGTTGATCATGTAAACAAGTCCATTACTTTTATTTTTATAGCTTTTGTTTATTATTTTAATGTTAAACGATAACACCATTTCCATTTTCGTAACAATATGTTTTCAACAAACCATATTCTACCACTCAGATTTAAAAGATTTCCATCTTAAAAACCTCAAACATATTTCATTAATATTATGCTTCAATAATTTCATATTTATTTGCCTTTTTTAAGACTAACGATAAAATTTAACACATTCATTCACTTCATTCCGAGACCTAAATATCTGTTTGTTTATAATGATCTTATTGATGTATAAAACATTATCAAATGAAGTATAAATGATTTCGTAATTTAATAAAAATACATACAATATTTTTATTTAATAAAAGGAGAAATAATTTCAGAAAATAAGGAAAAAATAATACAAAATAAAATAAAAGAAAAAATATAAAAAATGTAAAACTTACCAGTAAATGTGGTATGAATATAAATAGAAAAGAGTTGAGTATTGACCAGGATTGTAAATAATAATAAGGAAAAGAGATACACAATACGTGTCATAAATTATGGCATGACTCTCTCAATGGCGGTTAGTTATTGTGAAGAAAAAAGTCTGGAGAGCATTACAAAAGAACAAAAAATAAAAGAAATAAAAAATTATAAAAACCTAAAATAAATATAAAATAAAATAAATAGAAAATCAGTCGAATTAAGTTATTGTTAAAAAAAAACTACTTATACTTCTTATATTTTATATTAACCCATTTAAAGCCGTTGTTCCAATTTGAGAACACTTAGTTATTTAAGGGGTATGGCAATTCGCATTTATTAGAAAATTAATGCATTAATAACACGGTGCGACATTCGAAATACACCCAGCTAATGACATAGTGTAGATTGTGAGTTTTGTTGAGATTGTGAGTTTTTTTATATTTCTCGAACCCTCCAACCTTGTTTTATTTGACAAAAACCGTATTTTTGATCGTTTAGCCATTCTTAATTGCAAAATTTAATTAAAAAATATAAAATAAGTGATGACATTTTGATTTGATTAATGTTGAAATATAATTTAATTTTATAAATTTTTTCCCTACACAACATCATACTCTCTAGTGGTAAACTTAAGCATAATCCAAGAATAAAAGTTTAATGTTGTATTACTTTTATACACTTTTTTGTTGTTAAATTTTATTTAAAAAAAAAAATATTTTTATATGTACATATGTATTGTAACATCATAATTGTTAAAGCAATAGCACAATATAACTTACTTTTATTCGTATATTCACTATTCGTATTACAACTTAATATGAGAATGTTTATTACAAACAAAACAAATACAATTTCAAAATAGCAAACCAATGTGTCACAAGGGTATGCTTAAAACGTATACATTTCATGTTTACGTTAGGTACGAATGTGTTTCTGTATTTAAGATTATTCGACACAAAATGCATGTGAGAATATTAGGTTATTTTGTGGGTGTATAAGATCGTTCATGAATTCGTGCACAACTATGTATGTGTGCGGTTTAGTAGTGTTATAGTCCTTCACTCTTTAATATTGTGCTGCAACTGTTGTTGCAGTGGATGCTAATATGTTGTTTGTTTTTCTTATATAAATTCAACACCATCGGCTATATGATTTTGAGGTAATAGTATAACGATTTCGTTATGCCATTAAAGAAGGCAAATAATAAAAAATTAATTTATTCTAATATTTCTATACGAAAGATACTCAATTATAAATTGAAAAAAAATTATGAAGTTTTTAGTCTTTAGAGAACAGTTTAATTAACAACAGGTGTATGTTATACCATAGACCTATGCAACATTGAGTACAAGGAGTGCTAGATTCCTCCCAGAATGCTCAACAATTGAATATAAGAAATCTTGGATACACGTTGACAGATGTTCAACTTGAAAATTGTAAAGGTAAGAAAAATTATCATAAATGAAGTTCGAATGTAATATATTGACTGATCAGAGAAAATAAAATATGGTGTTACAAAATCGAATGAAACAATCTTCAAGTGTGTATGATTATGTGAGGTTTTAGCTGCAAAAGTTACATAACCAAGAAATATCTGCCAAGTTTTTCAGTGGTCTTCGAAATAAAGATCGTTCCTTATTTACGTCTTCTCATTGTACACAGGAAACTCTTCTATCAAATTTAATTAGAATTTAACCAAATCAGCAAGTTCTGTGTCGATAAGATAGTTATACATGATTTAAGACAAGTTCTTGTAATTAATAAATGAAAAGATAAGATTGCTTATAAGTAGTGCAAGAGTATAACTCCCGTCAGTATGGTCAACAAAATCATAGTTAATGTTTACATAATGTCTGACAGAGTGAGGCACGACGCACTTGTATCAAAACTTGTTGCCTTTGGTGTCGGTAGTTTTTTTTCTCGACCTATATCAGGGTTTCTCAGGGAGCGTTCTGTACAGGTTGATATAGATGGGATCTCATCAGACGAGTTCATGCTAGATTCTGGGGTAACTAAAGGCTTTGTCCATCTCTATTGCTTATTTTCGTTAAAACTCTTCTTTTGTTAACTTCAAATCCTATCTACTGTTTTACATATGACAGTAATATTTGTCTTCATATTCGTTCGGTTATAGGCCGAGGCCTTTAGAGATTGACGCGAAAGAGCGTAACAACATTTGTAGTTCGGAAGCTACAGTCTCCTTTAGGATCGACTTTAATGGGTTGTTTATTGATACATAAACGACACAATAATATTGATTTATCTGTTACTATAGGGGGTGTAAATATTAACGAGTCAGACACTCTTGATGTTCTTAAGACAGTACAAGAAATACTTTACTCCTTCTGATATCCTATTTACACCACTTATGTCCGACAGGAAAGGGAGAAGGTTCTAATTAATAGCGGTAAGGTATGCAATTCTATTGTTCATTGGAGTACAATCTCAATATCAGCATTCACTATTCATCTGTATTACAACGGATTCTGTTCTAGAGAGATAAGAGGACTAGTTCCCGAATATCTTGTTTTCTTACATAAATATAAAGCAGCTATTACGAAGGGATCTAAAGGTTTATTTTAGAAGGACTCATCTGGCTATACTCGCGGATGGCAATTCGCTTTCTAGCAGGATTTCCCATTTTAGAAAAACAGTTGAAGAATAGTAACACATACTTATTCCAGTGATCTAGAGAAGAAAACTAATATAAAAAACAAAATAAAAGATATAAACACACGAGTACATTCCTCAACCGAACCCACGCATCAAATGGAGCATATATAATGAAAGCCCAAGAGGCACACCTTTTCACAATAGAAGCGCCAAAGTTTCAATGCCAAAAAAAGCTGGCCAACAAGCAGTTTCTCCATTATAATAATAATAAGTGTCCCAAGTACAGAGACAAGCCAGCCATAAATTCCATTCTAGAGGACAACATTACAGCTGCCATGGCTGAGACGCTGGCCGAAATACTTGGAGATCAAGATTTTCAAATTTATATCAAATAATTTTTCAAATCACTGTAGTCTAGTGTTTGGGTTAATAGACGAGAGAGCTTGGTTTAACTCATGGCTCTGACAGCTCATTACGACTACCATTGGTGAGATACTGGCCTAAATGTTTGAAAAGCAAGATCAGGATTTTCAAATTGACATGAAATAATCATTCAAGTCGCCGTATTCTATTAGGTAGTGTGGTGGCTTATTAGGCGAAAGAGCTTGGTTCAAACTCTGCCTCAGATATCCCAAACAATATAACGAAATATTTCTTTCGAATTCTTTCGAATTGCTCTCAGCAGTCTTCTAGTAAAAACTCTGAGAGTGAAATAAAATTGCCATGAAAATATTAAATTTTTAAATTAACGCATATCCTTCCCCACTACAAGCACATTTAAAACTGAACATTAAAAGCAAGCACAGACAAACTCGTTTATATCATCGGCCACAGACAAAAATTCTTTGCTTCCTTATGGTGAAGCAACAACAACAGTACATTATTTTATTTAAAGTTTTCAGTAAATAAGGTTGACTATTTTTTACTAACCAGCAACGAAAACATTTAATTTTAATTATCTTTTTTTTAATTCTAAACAAATGACTACAAGTTGTAAACAAATTAGTCTTTGGTTTTTTTTTTAACATTTTAAGGGCCATTATTACAACTTGCCGTTAAACTTGGGTTAAATGTACCTTTAGCTAAAGTGAACTTTAAAGTCACCTTTAACTTCTTTTCGTTATTACAAACTACAGATATAATAAAGTTAACTTTTTCAAAAATATGGCAGTGTCGGAGCAATGTCGGTAGCACTGCTAAATGCAGTGGCAACGACGAGCTTCGTTTTTTTTTGTTTAATTTGCTCATTTTGTTTATATTTGAAGTTGCCGTATTGAAAGTAATATATAATATGACAAGTTCAAACATAAACTTAACTTTAAAAGTTACCGGTAAGATGATCCTGCCTTTAGCTTAACGCTTACTTTTACCTTATTGTCCACTTATAATAATGAAAAACAGACAGACAGATAGCCCCTTAAAATCTTGCCTTTAGTTAACGGCAAGTTGTTATAATGGCCCTAAAAGTAGATCACCGAATCACCGAGTAAATAAATACGAGAGAAGACAGAAAATATTTAACAAAAAAAATTAAGTTTTTTTTTATTTTATTAAAAGAGCTGTGTAGTCTTTTCAAAGATGTTACTTTCTGTTACTTTTAATTTGCTGGCTGGTAAATGGTAAGGATATATATTTTAAATAAAGCAGCGTCTGTTAGGCTTCTACTCTATTTAGCTGACCTTATTTAAAAGATTTAATATATCTTATATATAGCCTTTGGGAGTGAGTAGCTATAGAGCTAATCTTTCAGAGTGGTATTGTGGGTTCGATTCCCACCAGATCATATGGTCTACTGTTACACTTTCTTAAAAAAATTAATTTTTTTTCGATTATTTAAGAAAAAAAAAATAATTAAGCATTAACTTTTCGAACACTTTCTTTCCATTTTCCTATAATACACAATGAAATATTATGAGCAGAAGACATACCCTAAACATACCCTTTGTGTCAGATACGGAAAAGTTAAAAGATTTAATATTCGATGTCTCGGTCGTATACGTTTGAAGACCTGGCTAATTAAATGGTATTTAAGACCATCGTTCCGAATAATTCGTACGATTATAAATAAAATAACATACATAATTGGTCATTGCAGCCTTTCAGTTAGTATTACGACCTAGCTTATCACTCCACTTATGTTGTGTGCGTTTATTTTATCCATGAGTGGCGGGTACTACAGTTTAAAGTTGCCTCTGAATGACAGATTTTTTAGAAACTTTTCATGGCAAATTCATTTACTCTCAGAGTTTCTACCACAAATCTGCTGAGAGGAAGTCGCCGAAAAAATATTTTTCGTATTTCAGTTTGTCGAAGATGTCTGACCTGGTGTTTGAACCGTGGTCTCACCTCTAATAAGCCAACACACCACCTATGGTACTCCGGCACTGCCATACTCTTGAAAAAGTTAATTTTATTTTATCATTAGGTTGTAATAACGAAAAGAAGTTAAAGGTGACTTTAAAGTTCAATTTAGCTAAAGTAACCTTCCACTAAGGCCAACTTTAACGGCAAGTTAAAAATAAAATAATAATAATAATAAAACTAGTTTACATTACTAAATTTCATACCAATTTTGTACAATCTACCCTAATATTTTAGTATTACATAATGGCGTAGTTCATGTTCATGTTCATGTCAACTTATTTTTATTTTGTTATCACGCCTACTTTTCGGAGATTTATAAGCCTTCTGTCGCTTAGATTGGCCACATTATTATTCTAAATTAAGAGCGGGTAGAAGCATGATGGTTCCAGCCGTTATTATAATTCTTTATAAATGATGAAAAAAATTGTCCATGATAACATTACGCCATTGTAGAACATCGATTATATCAATTACAACGTTCTCTTTCTGGTTTCTTAGGTAGAGGTTTCCCAAGTATGTCTGTATTTGACATACATATGTCGCATTACTTGAATTCTGACGGTGACAAAATTTAAAACAATCATGAATTCTAAGTTACTTATATACAGCAACAAAATCATTGGGAACATTAAATCATTTTTGAACAGGTGCCTAAGTCACCGTAGTTTAATAGGTGTTGTGTTGGTTATTAGACACAAGACCGCGGTTCAAACCCCACCACAGACATCAACAAACCAAATAAAAGTTAGCTAACCATTGTTTTACACTAGATTGAAAATTGTTCCTCCACAAAAGTATTTTGTTCTGAATATACGCCTCATTTTATGCAAATTCGAAGTATACGCAATTTTCTTTGTCCCAATAAACCGCACAATCGAAGTGCATTTATTTCTGGAATCTTTTAAGGTTCTAAATCACAAAGATATTTTTAACGGTTTTTATTATATTGTCTACTGCTATTCATTTCAAGTTACCTTCGAAGTAAGAACTTTTTTCAGTACAAACATACAATAAATGTGTAAAGTGGTAAATAAAATACAGTCAACCCTCCTATAACGCGGTGAGTGCGTACCGCATTGTATGGAAACCGCGCTATAAGAAATTCAGACTTAACTGTACAAACTGGGCTAATTCGTAGCGTGTTATATGGAAACCGTCTAGAGCGTTGTATGGAAACCGCGCTATAAGAATCACGGAATAAGTACAAATCACATCATTCGTACAGCGTTATATAGAAACCAAGAAATACAAAAGACAAGATACGGGCAATTGCGTCTTATAACTGTTTTTCATTACACGTTTTGAAGTCACTGTGGTCTAGTGGGTAGTGTGTTGGCTTATTAGACGTGAGGCCTCGGTTTAAATCCTATGTCAGGTGACTCCAACTAAACGAAATAGAAAAAAATGTTCCTTCGGCAACTTCCCCTCAGCAGTTTCTCAACAAATCTGTCGTTCGGAGTCGACTTTAAACTGTAGGTCCCACCACTCATGTATAAAATTAACACACACAACATAAGTGGTGTGAGAAACTTGGTCGTAATCCTGACTAAAGGGTTGTAATGACCAATTATCAGGCTCCCTGATAGATTGCTGCACACATGACGGCTGATACGTTCTTTTGAAAGTTTAAACCCATGAGCACACCTTTGATTTTACAGAATGAATGTCCTAGATGGTAGTTTTTTCCAATATAATGCCGTCTCATCAGCCTTAAAAATCTGATCAGGTGAATAAGTTCTTTCATTGATGAGATGTTGTTGAACGGAAACCTCGCTATAAGAGTACCAAGTTAAAGGAAGGCTGTCGCAATTTCAGTTCTGCGTTCTGAGATTAGCGCATTATAGGAGGGTTGACTGTAATTGTTTGTAATATAAACTTACTCTTCAAATAGTTTGCCTTCCATTCGTCTCCATGATTGAAACTGACAAGAAAAAGACTGCAATCAAAAGCAAAATCCACAAATATATCGTATGTGTTTACGTCCGCTGAACAATAGTAAACAGCAAGAACTTTAGAAAAAACATAATATTTATGAGGTTACTAAAAAGCATAATAAATTGTGTTGGCTGTGAAACTTAAGTGAACTAAAGTGAACTTTAGTGATAGTAAATGTGGCTGCAGCTGTTATGTCTAGCGTTAAAAATAGTGCATCATGTGGCATACCTTATCTAGGGCTTTGTAGCAATTCCTTAGAGAATTGCATGGCAAGTAATTCAAAAGCATAATATTGTTATTGTTTTTTCTTTTAGTTTTTATTGTTGTTGTTTTATGGCTATGTAAAATGTGAAGTTAAGAATTCAACAGAAGAAGAGAAAGAAAATCACAAAAACATTATTACACTTTTAGGTTTTTAAACCCTTTCACTGACCATTAGGTTATGAGAAGTAAAGTTATCAGTTTGTCTTGGAAATATGTATATGTCCCTATGTTCGTTAAGGAATAAAATTTGTATAATTTTTTTTTCTAATTAAAATTAATTCTTGTTTCAGGCGGAGGTGATGGCCATTTACCAGGCCGCTCAATGGATCCTCGTCAACGGTGCGTTTAGGTCTCCTCTGACCCCTCAGGCCGCCATAAGCGGTCTCTGTTAAGCGTTGGGAATAACTCCAGGATCGTTAGGGAATGTCTCCGCTTTCTCGACCTTCTTTCTGGGCGCTTTATTGTATCACTGGTCTGGGTTCCCGGGCACAGTAACATTTCGGGAAACTGCAGGGCCGACGAGCTCGCCAGAGCTGGTGCACTCCTTCCGGAATCCTCCCAATCGACTTGGGCATGCCACTTGCCAATGTCAAGTTTGCCATTGCGAGGAAATTCTTTTGAGAGTCCAACCTATCCCAGAGTCCACCGCTAGACTAACCTAGCCCTTGATGGATAGAAGGCATACCAACCAGTTACTTGGACTTGGTCGTGGCATCATCTCAATCACAGTGGCCATGCTTACAGGCTAGTGTGTTTTGGAAAGGATGCAGCTTCCATTTAACAACTTCTGCCGTGGGTGCAGATCCGCTGAAGAAGATGAATATATACACCAGATTTCTAATTCTATTGACTACTAACTCGACCATTTTTTTGAGATTATCGAATTAGTTTTTCTAATATTTCTTGTGCCAAACTAGCAAATTTTTCAGTTAAACGGAATACTCCAAAGGACTCCATCTGTATCAAGAAAAACGTTTGAAATTTATGCTCTTTGGCCTCATTTAAAAACAGGTTAATCGTTTCTAAATGTTAAATAGACACTTTAATTGCAAATGTTGAATACTCGAAAAAAATTTTGCTGTGATAATATCGTATTTTTAATTTCAATATTAGATAAGTCTCGGTTATCGTCTTGTTTCTAAAGCCTTTGAATTATTTATTTTTATTTTCAATCATCAGTATCCGCTACATTTCAATTTAGTTGAATTTAATAAATCCACGTCCATTGCAAAGCATAATCTACAATACTATGGGCCATTATTACAACTTATTATAAGTGGACAGTATAGTAGAAGTGAGCGTTAAGCTAAGGGGAGGATCATCCTATCGGTAACTTTTAAAGTTAAGTATATGTTTGAACTTGCCATATTATATAAATTTTCTTTAATATGGTAACTTCAAATATATACAAAATGAGAAAATACAACAAAAAACGAAGCCTGTTGTTGCCACTGTGATCAATTATTTAATTGAGCAGTGTTATCGACATTGCTCCGGCATTGCCATATTTTTGAAAAAGTTAATTTTATTTGATCATTAGGTTGTAATAACGAAAAGAAGTTAAATGTGACTTTAAAGTTCACTTTAGCTAAAGTTACTTTAACTAAACCCAACTTTAACGGAAAGTTGTAATAATGGCCCTATAAGTAAGTAAATGTAAGGAATCGTATCGTCTATATGTAAGTAGAAAAGTTTTTTTACAGGCCATAGGGACACTGGTGGCCCTTAGCGTATCCAATACCCACTAGGAACAATCTTTCTCATATTTTTGTTTTTAAATAAGCGCAACATTAAGGACCATTTAAAACAATTAAATATTTCATATCAAACTCCAAATCGCTTTCTTTTCACTAATAAAGAAGTTTCTAATTCATACGGGTTTCTTATATTCCAAAATTCATTAAGATAAAAATGAATTCATCTAAAAGTAAGATGTTCGAATATGTTGAAGAAATTACCATTCATATAAAACTCTGACAAGCATTGGGAATTGTCCTGTACCAAGTTTGACTTTTCATGTAAGATTGCACTGTCCTAGAACTTGGATTTTGGAAAGTCTTCTGAACTTCTTGAACCTTGAAGATTCCACTCAATTGCCATTCTTGTTATACTATCAGTATACTTTCAGAGAGTAGGGCCATCCGCATTGTCTAAGTTTCAGTTGTGTTATTATGGGTTGCTCGTTAGTAAGGTTCCAGATATTCATGTTGCTAATGTTATTAGGCCAGAATACGTTGCATATCATTCTGAGGCGTGATGGCGTTCGCTTCCGTACAACAAGTTTGATTTTACACATGCGTTGTTGTTGTCGTGGTCTAGTAGGTAGTGTGTTGGCTTATTAGACGTAAAGCCAGGGTTCAAACCTCAGGCCAGACATCACAACAAAATACGAAAAGTATTTCTTCGGCGACTTCCTCTCAGCAGATTTCTGGCAAAAACTCTGAGAGTAAATAAAAATTGCCATAAAAAGTTTCTCAAAAAAAATCTATCATTCGTAGTCGACTTTAAATTGTAGGTCCCGCCACTCATGTGTACAATTAACACACACAACATAAGTGGAGTGATACGCTAGGTCTGACTGAAGGGTTGTAATGACCAATTATGTATGTATGTATGTTGTATATTATGAGCTTGGTTCGTCTGATATCTGTGAGCTTCTCCATATTGGCTGTAGTTGTCCGAATGCCGCTCTTGCTTTATTGAGCATTTTATTTACGTCTGTTTGTGAGACGCCGTTTGTTATCACTATACTGACTAGCAGAAGCTATCTACGTATTCGTCTAGTTGGCCTTGTAGCATCGGTGCTTAAGTTGTTAATTCTTACAGCTTTGGTTATCTTAATATTTATATTAAGCTCCACATTGCGCACTATTCTTCTAAATCCTCTAGCTTTGTATGCATGTTGGTAACTTTGTGCAAAAGCACACAAATATCATCCACCTAATCGAAATCTTCGAATTGGAGTGGTAAACAATACATCGTTTTGAAAGCGAAAGCGAACAGACGTGTTTTCTAAACACTCTTAATAAATTGTTCAATCTCAATACTACTGATGTTTGATTGTGATATTTAAAAATTTTATAAAACAGAACATAAATATATTTGAGCAAATTTAAAAAAAAATAACAAGTAATAATTGTTTATTAAAAGAAAACAATCAAAAATATAAACAAACCAAAAATCCAAACAAAACAGAAATAAAAACAATACTAAACAAAAACAATAATAAACCATAAACCATAATATACAAAAACAATCTTCATTGTGCTGAAATTATCAAAACAGACAACAATAATATACAGTGCGAAAACAAAAATCACTTTTACATCAAAATAAAACAACAAATAACAATAATAAATAAACAATCTTTTGTGACAAAGCAATAAACAAAAGACATTGAACAAATCTCATATTTAAAAACAACAACTAAATTTGCACAGTTAAACTACAATAACAAATTAAACACAACTAATTCTCTGTATCTCGTTTATAAATATTTTCAATTTTTACATAAACATTAAAATGTATACAAGAAGTGAGTCGTCTGCCAAGAGGTTAAGAGAGTCAAAAGCAAAAAATGTTGCGCGGTAAACCGAATCAAACGATGTGTCGTCAGTAAACTCTGAAATATCTGATCTCTTATTTTCGAACTCAAATGATTTGGCTATACGTACACGTTTGTGGAGCTGGCTGGATATAAAGTGTACGAAACAAAATGAGTACATTATAGAGCAATCGGACTTAATAAGAGACATGATTGAAAACAATAAGAGTTGCCTTATACTTGAAATTGAAAAAAAGTTGGGTGATTTAAATAAATATAATATATGATAAATGAAATACTAAGTGATGTAAAATATGAAATTAATAAACTACATGAAAGAGTAAATAAGTTAGAGGCTGCCAATAAAGAAATTGACAAATTAAAAAATGATGTACACAATTTAAATTTAAAAATTCTCGAATATGATAATTCACTTGTTGCATCTGATGTAAGAATAACTGGCGTTCCATCTCATGATAATGAAAATTTGTCTCATATATTTGAGAAAATTTGTGGTACGTTAGATATAAGTGTACCCCCTCACAAGGTGATTTTTAGGCTAAAGCACTTCAAGCACGGCCGCGATATCAGTGACCCTCCAATTGTAATAAAAATGAACTCTCCTCTTTCTGAGAAAGGTTGCGGGCTATCGGCGAAATCGCAAATCACCACTACGTTTAAATGATGCAGGATTTGAAAGCAATAAGCCATTTTTTATCAATGAGAATTTAACTTCGTATAATCATGGTATTTTAAAAACAGCGTTAGGCTTGAGGAAAGAAAACCGGTTGAAATCTGCTTTCACGAAGTGTGGAGTTGTTTATATTAAGCCATCTGATGAGGATGATCCCATAAAGATTAACTTTACCGATCAATTAAGTCAATTTTTTCGAACTTACGATCTATTTAACATGTCTAGCCAGAAATTGTTTGGTTATTGTTGTCATTGTCTATAAACTTTTTGAGTATTTTTTAAGTCCTTTCTATTTATTAATTGTATGCCCATTTTTATTTTTGTATCTGTTTGCATTATTACGAACTCATCTTTATTATTATGTATTATTTATTTTTTGCGTTGCTATTAAGGATCTTTTATTTTTTTATCTCTTCGTTGGGTATGGTATTGGATAGCATATTTTCTGCAAGAGACGGTTCCAAGGTCGTGACGATGAATATGGTAAGAATTTTGGCTAGGAAAAAAAGGGGTCTTAAAGTGATCCATATAAATGCTCAAAGTCTGAACAATAAAGTCGACGAGTTTAGAGAATTCAGACGTTGACATCGTGTGCAATTCAGAGACATGGCTCTCACCTGATACACCGGATAGTTTTTTCTGCCTCAGTGGCTACAAGGTATTTAGACAGGATAGATTGGGCAATGCTGGCGGAGTGGCTATTTTTGTGAAGGAGAACATATCTTGCAAAGTTCGTTTGAAATCTTCAACTGACATCTCGCATAGTGGCGAGAGAATTGAATATATTTTTGTCGAGTTGAATTCTGGTGGTAGGAAATTATTAGTGGGATGTGTATACAGACCGAATAGGAGGATTGACTTATCTAGTTTTTTGCTGACTCTTAAGACATTGGTCACAGTGTATGATGATGTTATAATATCGGGTGACTTTAACTCGAATATACTAGTGGAAAACTTACTAATTGACAATATGTTGTCTCTTGGACTAACCCCTACAAATACAGTTAATCCAACATATCATACGTCAACCAATAGAACTCTGCTTGATATTTTCTTTGTAGCAGATGTTTCAAACATATTGTTATATGACCAAATATCTGCCCCTTGTTTTTCCAGGCATGACTTGATCTTTTTGACATACCGTTTTAATGTTTCTTCATCACAAATTTCAGTTCGCTATCGTGATTTTAAAAATATCAATTACAGCGTCCTTGAAGAGAATATTTCTCTTATTGATTGGGCTAGTATGTATTACATGACTTCTGTTGATGAGCAGGTATCATTTCTCGAGAATAATGTACAGCGCCTTTATGATTTGGCAGTTCCTATGAGATCGAGAACAATGCTTCCTGGGACAAAACCATGGTTTTCCGCTCGTATAAAATCCCTTATTCGTAAGAGAGATATTGTGTATTCTAGGTGCAAGCGTTTTAGAACCCCAGAGCTGAAAGCAGAATTTAGAACTGCTAGAAGAAATGTGAATGCCAGTGTCAGGACTGCAAAAACTGAGTACTATGCTAGGCGTTTTAGTACTGCCGTTGATTCTAGACAAACATGGAAATACATTAAGGAAATTGGTATTGGTAGAACGGATACGGGAAGCCATCAGTTGGATGTTGAGGAGATCAACAGGGATTTCTTGAACTTACCCATGGTGCCAGTCGATAATAGTTTCTACAGGTTTTCAAACTTGGGTTCTAATGATATTGATACTGGTAATTTTCAATTCTCTTGTGTGAATCAGTCTGACGTCCTTTTATGTTTCAATTTAATTAGGTCGAATGCGGTAGGCTGTGACAATATGCACCCGAGATTTGTAAGAATATTGCTGCCTGTACTTCTGCCATATATAAACCATTTATTCAACAGCATAATTACTACTAGTACCTTTCCATTACGGTGGAAATGTGCGAAAAACCGAAGAATAGTTCCGAATTCAGACCAATAGCTATTCTGTGCTACCTATCCAAGGTCCTGGAGAGAATTCTTAACTCTCAAATTACATCATATATTGATGCTAATAAGTTGTTAACTCAGAAACAATCAGGTTTTCGCAAGAACCATAGTTGTGTTTCTGCGCTTTTGGATGTATCTGAAAATATACGACATGAATTGGATGAAGGAAAGTTCAATTTCTTGGTCCTCCTTGATCATTCAAAAGCTTTCGACACGGTTGATCACGGCATGCTTTCTATGAAGCTTGTGCACTTTTTTAACTTTTCTGGGGCTTCGACACGGCTTTTTTCATCATATCTTTCAAATCGTTCACAATTTGTTCATTCGGTAAATGCCCAGTCTTCTGCCTTGAACGTATCTAGAGGCGTGCCTCAAGGTTCTATTGTGTTATCTATTAGTGTGAATGTAAACAGACTCAATGATGACTTGGATCGAATATATCATTGGGCCAAGGCAAATGGCCTTCGTTTAAACCCTCATAAGTCCAAGTGCATGATTATTCGTAGGAGGACGCTTGATTCCAATATCGGGCTTAATATTTTGATGAACGGGGAGAAGATCAAGATTGTGGATACTGCCAAAAATCTTGGGTTGACTTTCAATGACAATCTTACATGGACAAATCATGTTAACACACTCGTGGGTCAAACTTATATGAAATTGAGGTGTCTTTGGTCGAAACAATACTTTACGCCTTTGAACATAAGACAGTTGATTGCGAAATGTTATCTTCTTCCTGGTTTAATGTACGGTTGTGAACTTTTTGCAAGTTGCGATTCCGTTAGCAGGGAGAAGCTCAACGTCCTATACAATAATATTGTGAGATATTTTTATGGTTTAAGGAGATATGACCATGTGTCCCGTTTTTCCTTGAAGCTTTACGGTGTATCGTTTGACAATCTTTTGAGCATCCGTGTATTATTACTTCTGCATAAGATCATTTATTCAGAGTCTCCAGGATATCTTAGGGATAAAATAAGATTTGCTAGATCACTTAGAGGTAAAAGGATCATAATTCCACTACATCGTTACTTTCTATCTGAATGGCATTTCTTTATTCATGGTGCACGGCTTTGGAATTGTCTTCCACATTCTCAGCAACTTAATAGCAACGCAATTAGTTTTAGGAAATTTGATTTTAATTATTTTGCACCGTAGTAGAATACAATTTTTATAATTTGCATAATTTAATTTATTACTATTGTTATTATTATTATTATTATATTTTTTCTCTTTTACTTTAATCAATAGAAAAGTTTGATCTCCAAATGTTGTTTATGAACACTTCTTTCTTGTACTAATATAAGATTAAATCTTGTTGTACAGGAATTGAATAAACAAATAAATAAATAAATAAAATAAATAAACTCCATGTTATTCTGTTCAGCGCCTTCCATATGGCAGTTGGTCGGATCGTATAGAATGTTTTTTAATTGTGTCTTTGGCTTTGTCTTGCATTTTATATCGCTGGGTTTGTTTACTTCTTTATCCCTTTTATTTGTATACTGGTGTTGTTGCTTTATTTTTGTTTATTTGTTGATCATGGAAACAAGTCCATAGTTTTTGTTTTTGTAGCTTTTGTTTCATTGCAGAGATTATTCTATTATAAGGCTTACAGTATGGTGTACATAGTAAGACTTTTTACATTAGGCTTTTGTTCTCATTCTGGTTCACCCTCGACCAGGTACGCTGGCTATTTATCTAAGAAATTACAGGCCATTTTAAATGAACTCTAAAATCAATCCCAGCACATTGTTTCCCGGTATTGACGGATATTATGTTGCTAGTGAAATCACCAGAATTGACACATAGATGCTCCAATTTCGTAGGTCTAATTGTTGAGGAGGTATCCGCAATTGTATGGAAGCCACTATTTCAGTGCTTGAAGATAAATTGAACATTCAGATCCAATTTTATGAAACTCTGTAGTAAATTGTTTTTTAAATATCAAAATTAGGCCTCTCATCTATCATTGTTTCAATAACTTGAAGCAGATATGCTTTATATGCTGTCATACACCACTAAACCATCGTAGCATCACCATTTAGATTTTTTAAAATTACTACACACGACTTTGTATCGCGTATGTTGTATTGAATATACTTTTTGTTTCTGAACGCTCAATGCTATTCTGTAGTGTGTATTTCGTATTCCAAACGGCAGAAAACCTTAAGAAGAAGACCAGTATTCATAATTTGATTTTCAAGCAACAAAATGAAAAATATTACGGAAAGAAGTAAATTTATTAATCATCTGTGCTAACAATTATAATTTTGAAACGTTAATCGGTGACTCAAGTTACATAGAAAATATTTTGTATTTTTATTCTTCTTCTTGTTTACTGGCATTTACATAAACTGATAGCACGAAATCTATACAACTTTTAAAAACATATGAAAAAAATGTGTATAAGTGTATCGTATTTTTATATGGAAATTATCAACAACAAGCATACACTGTTGTATATTCGTCTAACAATACAAGGAGTACAACGATACTAGCGCTTGTATGAATTGCCCAAATGTTGTTTTTGTTTCAAGTTCTTATATGCTTGCCTAAAATAAATAAACACTTATTTTAATATTTGAACGAATGAAGGAAGTAATTCGGTAATACTCTTAGTGAATTGCTTCCTTCCATGCTACAGCAATTTCGGCTGAATTTTGCTGAAGAAGTTTTTTTAATAAGGATTCGCTTACAGGCTTTGGAATTTTAATGAGGGAAATCGATTTATTTAAATGTTGTTGAGCTTTACAAAATTCCTAGAAATTTACCTTGTCTTCAATTAAAAAATAAGCATTTTTATTTTTATTTAGATTCTTTAGCTTTGAAATAAATTCGAAAAACTTGGGTGAGCGTTAGAGTGAACAGAAAATAACGTAGCGAAAGGCAATAATGCGAAAATAGAACAACAATCAATCATTTGTGGCCCAGTAAATACTAAGAATTCAATGTTGATTGTTTTAATACTGCATTTGTTATTAATTACAGTTATAACTGTAGTTTATTTTTTAACACTTTTAATGTTTGAACATTTTTAGATTCTATATAAATATTGTTATATTTTTTACCTCTTTAAAAACGTTTAAGATATGAGTTTGTAGATTGCAAATAAAAATAAAAATAAATTTGTGCTTCAGTTTTAAATAAATCCTTTATTGTTCGCACAATTCTGTGTGCCACTGTTCACAACTTGATGTAAACAACAACAACAGTTTTATTGATTATTCTTCTTTTCAATAACAATTGTTCAATAGATCTTTATAACGGAAATTTTCAAACCAAGATTATTCTTTCCACACGCAACGCATCTCCACACAAGACTGACTGAATTCTTTGTGACTCCGTTGCCTGCTTTGTTTTGCCTTTTATATCGCATGGTAAACAGTCTGATGAATGTTCTTGAAGGAGAATGACTTCGCCTCCGCAAAATCTCTATAAACGTAAACATGTTGTTTACGTCATTGTTGTTTGTGTATTTTTTTACGTTTGTCCCTGCAGAGTTGTTGTTGCCTATTTGTTTAATTGTTTATCCCTTTTTTTATACTGATGTTGCTATATTTTTGTTTATTTGTTGATCATGTAAACAAGTCCATTCTATTTGTTTTTGTAGCTTTTGTTTACCATTTTAATGTTAAACGATGTAACACCATTTCCATTTTCGTAACAATATGTAAGTGTGTATGTATGTATATCAGAACAAACTACGTTGTTTATGGTTTATTGTTTAAAGTCTTTGTTATTTAAATTTTCATTCACTGTTCCACACAACTGAATTATAATTTATTTAATTTTAATATACAATGCAAATGTAAGCTACGTGTAAAATAAATAAAATTTGAAAACATCATTTGCACGTATTATCTTTTAATATAATTAAAAGCGGTGATCATAATTTAAACTGAATTAAAGGTAATTTTTAATGAAATTACAATGTATATTTGGAAAATGTTTTAATGATTTTTTTATATTAAAAAGTAAATTACATTGTTTAAACAAATTTTACTAGAAGCACAAATTGAACTGTTAAAGCAATTTTATTTTATTCTAATCTCGCGAATATTTTTTTAAAAATTTTGTAAAAATAGTCTCCACTTGCTTGGTGGACACTTGTTTGTCCCAGTGTGTAATATATACTGTCACTTAAATAACCGACCATTAGATCGACTATCTGGGATCTTATGAAAGGGAATGTAAGGGAACCTATTGCTTAACATATTAACGTAAGATTAAGTGGTCGTCGTATCAATAATTCTATAAACGCCCTTAGTTAGAAGGAAACCCCATACCATCAGGGATCGACAGCCAAACTTTTAAGTTGCTCTGACTTATTTTGCTTAAAAAATTTTTCCCATCTTTTGCCAACACCACTCCGTACCATCTGGCCCAAGACAATTAATTGTGGTTTCACATGATTAAATAACCTTCTCCCAGTCGTCAGCCGTCCATAAAAGATGTTTGTATATAAAGCCAAGCGGGAAAATTATGTAAGCAAAATTTTTCAGATCACCTTTAAAGTTTGGCAGTGGATTCGTAATAGTAAGGAGTTGCATGGTATGATGGTATGGGGTTGCATGGTTGAAATAGTCTACAGAATACTTGGTACGACAACCGCTCAAACCTACGTAAGCCTTTTAAGCACTAACTTACATCTTATTGGAGAAAAATGCAGGTTATAGACGGCGGTTATCGCTTTGGATAATGCCCCTAACCTTAAAATAAATGGATCTATGACAACCGTTAGAAAGGTCTTGATCGGCGCTTCCAGTGAGGCGATCTTAACTTCATCGAATACCAGTGAGAAGTTCTTAAATGAGGCCTGTAACTGTAAACAACTGTAAAAATTAGTGGACATTGTGCCGCTCCCTATAGAAACTATGTATATTGGAAGGCAGGAAGCTATGCAAGATACAGAAAATTTATTTAAAAATGATAAACTTAAAAACCGTCCATATGGTTAATTACACATGGTTGCTTATTTTTTGATAACAATAAATATTACAACAAAAATGTTATATGCTTTTAGTAATTCTGAATTGTGGAGAACATCATTTAAATATCTCACTGCGAATTAAGAACCTATCATATGGACCTAATGGAAAGTACACTTAAGCATTATAAATATATATATATATATACAGTTGTATGCGACGAAAATAACAGGAACAGATTATTGACAGACTATAAAGGTAATTGTCAGTTGTTGGTAACCCCCAGATAATTATTTGGGACCAGTGAACCGATTTCAGCTCAATGAATTTAGGGAATATTGTGAACAATTGAGTATTCAACATCATTAATAGCGACAGGTGTCTGTATTTGTAATGGACAAATAGAGAAAGATAATAAGATCATAATTGTATTGTTATCAAACCTGTGTACCGACAATCCCAATAAAAAGTATAAACATGTTAAAAAATTTCAAAAATTTATTCATAACATTGCTTCTATAAGCAACAATGTATCATCTTTAATACTATGTTCAGATATGCACTTTTATCGAGTCAATATTCGGTTTATTGAGTATAATATTTTAAGTGTTCAGATATAATAATATAGCTGCTTATTCCATATTCATTTGACAGCTGGTAAACAAAACAGTTGGTTGTATCAACAACATTGTTTTTTTTTTTTTTTTTTTTTTTGTCGTTGTTGACATTGAGTTGTAATGTGCTCACTAAACACACTTATGACAGTGCTGCATTTTAAGTTTTACTCAATATTATAACAATTTGCGTATTTATTGCGCAATAATTAATTGAAACTTTATATGAAATATTAAGCTCAATAATGGCGTTTATTGCGATTTACGCAATAAACACCGTATATTTACGGTTTGTCATATGCGTACTGAAATTGGGTAATTAATAGAAGAATTTGCTACTTCCAAATTAGATCAAGAATGGAACGAAATTCGCACGATGGCTTAGGAAAATCTAAAATTCAAAAGAAAAAAAAGGGTACATTCACGAGTGAACTACTAAAACGACCAATTTGGAGTTGGTCTAAAATTGAAGCCGAAGTATTAGGGTTCGCCTTAGTCTAATAGGTAGTGAATTGGCTTATTATACATGAGCCGCAAGCCACACCCCAGTTAAGATATCTCTAACAAAATGAAAATATGAAAGAACATTCCTTAGGCGATTTCCGCAAACTCGGAGTGTAAAGAAAATTGTCATGAAAAGTTTCTCAAAAATCTGTCGTTTGGAGTCGACTTTAAACGGTAGATCCCGCCACTTATGTATAAAATTAACACACACAACATGGGTAATGTGCGAAGCTAGGTCGTAATCCTGTCTAAAGGGTTAAGTAAGTAAGTAAGTAAAAATCATGTAAAACTTTAATTTGCTTTAAAATTGTCGTATGGCAATTTTGATTTTCCAGACAATTTTGTTCGAAATAAGTGAATTGCGTGCAGAAAGCTCTCAATAACAAATAATCTTGCCCGTACAAAAATTTTGTTAGGACAACATATGTGATTCCATCCTGATTCCTCTCAAGATTTATGCAAGTTGAGTCATTTAGTTTGTGTTTGATGGATGTTTATAAAAGAGATGCAATCATTACATAACGAACTTTAAACATTTTATATTTTGGATTGAATAAAATTCTTGTAGTAGAGTTGGACAAAAGGTATAGAAAGTGTTGAAAAAATGATTTTTATGGAAAAGGTTCATACATTTGCGTGTATAAATAAAGAATCGTAAATATTACATGAGTAAAAAATGGCAAACCATTGAACATTTGTTCTTTATACCGTCTTTAAAAAGAAGACCATAAATGGAGAAATAAATGACAGAAGAAGAAGAAAAATATAATAGCCTTTCTTATGAACATCGACCTTCGAGAAATTTTTTATTTTATTTTTCATTTTTCAATTTTTTATTTTTATTTTATTATTTATTTGAAACAGAATATTGTGAATCAGCGTTGCCAGTAATTTTTTTTAAAAAACTTTTCATTTCTGGAAGAAAAAAACTTTTTTTTACAAAAAGAAAACTTGTTTTCAACAAAAGTATCAATATTTTTAAAGGAAACACCGGAGACCGGTGCTTGATACTTTTACATGGAACTAATAAAATACACAATATTTTATTTTAAAATGTAAATATTTCGTGTTATTGTTGAATTTATTGAAATTTTGAATTTTTCGATAAAAAACTTGTTTTGTTAGAAAACAAATTTAATGAAAAATTATCTCTAAAAAAACTTGGAAGAAAAGAGAAAACTTGGCAAATGGCAACGCTGTTGTGAGTTATTAGGTAAAATTAAGGCAAATTTAATTTAATTTTTAAATTGAACATTATCTTATATAGAATCGTACTTATTGTAGTGTCTTAAATAAATAAGTATTTCTGCTGATTTCAAATATTTTCAGCTAGAATGTACTTATATTTCTGAAAAATTCTGATAATTTTGTGTATGGATGGATTTTTATCCATTTGGTTGATAAATATTAGGTGCCGAAAAATCTTTTGTCCCAGATTCCCAAGTGCTAGACAATGCCAGAATATCTACAAAAGTATTTTTCAGATATTTTAAATTTTTCGTTATATTTAAACAGGCGCCAGATCTTCGTTATACTGCAATGTCCTTAACGTTAGATCGATTCTTAGAAAAACTTCATAATTCTAGCTTACATATGTATCACTTTTGATACATACTTGTAGTTACATAGAATTGTCACGATTATTCATAGTTTTTTTTTTTTTAATTTTGATATTTTTATTAATTTGAATTCATTTTAATACAATTATTTTATATTATTCATATTACATTTTATTATCAATTTTATGAAATTTTAGATAAAATTTTTGACATGATGTACATTGCAATATTGCTTTGACACTTCATGTCAACTTGGTTTTATTTTTTTTCTAAATGGTAATATTTTGATATCTAGCACCCTTGCTTTGTGGCGATTTATAAATTTCCAATTGTTTAGATGGGGCAGCTTATTGTCACTTGCATCAGTAACACTTTCAGTTGAGGGATGGCTAAAAACTCAAAAACCTTATGGTACAAATTATTGTCATATTTTATTAGATAAATTTGTTGTCAACGTCATGTTATGTAAAAAAGTTTCTCGTTACAATATAACATTTATTATGTCAATAATAATGCTCTCTATTTGATCCCTCTCTGGTTTCCCGGGTACAGGTTTCCCCAAATACGGCTGTAAGTAGTTGGTACGCACGTAGCATGTACTTAGATCTAAAACTACCAATTCGATTTCGATGGACTACGAAATTTATAACGACCATAAAATTCAATTTGTTACTCATCTACAGCGACAAAATTATTGTGATTATTAAAATCTGAAAGACTTTCAGCTCAATTTTCGAAGATGCGTAATAAGTATAAATTTATCATCATTTCCGAGTAGTAAGTTATCAAAGCGAATGATATTGCTAATGTCTGACCTGAAGTTTGAACCTTGGTCTGACGTCTAATAAGCTAACTCGCTACATTCTAGACTACGACTACTTCAATCAATCTCAAGAACATATCAAGAACAGAAAATTCAACTTTTTCACTTTTATCCAACACTTAACTTTCAATTCCTTCTCAAATACTATAAATAATGTATTATTTACGATAAAACTTAACAAAATCTTTGAAAACCTAAAACAATTTCAAACACAATACCAAAGAATCCCTAGGAAAGTCGTATGTATCAAAAGTGATACATAAGACAGAATTATGAAGTTTTTGAATTTTTTAAGTCCTGCTCAAAATGTTTTTTTTATTTGGTTTAAATAATAGCGATAATAATATAAACGAATTAAAAATATATCAGGTATCTAAGCAAGTTTAGTCATCATATATGGTAATTGCAGATTTTCTGGACGCTAAAACACGAAATAAAATATGAAAAAATATAATAATAAAATAAAAAAAATTGCCTTCAAATGTTTCATAATATTGTTACGAAAATGGAAATGGTGTTACATCGTTTAACATTAAAATGGTAAACAAAAGCTACAAAAACAGAAACTAGGCACCTGTTTTCATGATCAACAAATAAACAAAAATATAGCAACAACATCAGTATAAAAAAAGGGATAAACAAGTAAACAAACAGGCAACAACAACACTGCAAGGGATTTATAGGGATTTTGGGAAGGCGAAGTCATTCTCCTTCACGAGCATTCATCAGACTGTTTACCCTGCGATATAAAAGGCAAGGAAAAGCAGGCAAAGAAGTCAGAAAAATTCAGTCATTCTTGTGTGAAGTAGACTTCAAACTGTAGGTCCCACCACTCATGTATAAAAATTAACACACACAACATAAGTGGTGTGAGAAACTAGGACGTTGTACAATGGGTCAATTCGACCTCCGGGTACTGTATTTGTCTTAAGTGACAAGTACACGTCCTCATCTTAACCTAAACTAAATAAAACTGATGTCGCAAGATATATCATGATGAAATTGTTACGGTCATTTACGCCAACCTGTAGCCATAGAAATAAATATGTGGTAAGAATGTGAAGTTTGAATTTAAATACTCCTGTTATTATGACTAAAAAATTATTCCAAGGGAAAATACCAATGTAACCCTGATGTACAAAACCAAAGTAAGGTAATATCGAATGGCTTTATATGTCTGAAAACTACTTTGCCAACTTACACTTTGTGAACAGAACTTGCCATTCTGTTCTATTGTATTAATCTATTTTTAACAAAATTTTATTTATGATTCAAGTCAGACAAGTGAAACCATTGTACACCCAAAAATAAGTCATTTGGGATTAAGATTTGAATAAATGTGTGGTTGCAGAGACATTAATTTTTCTCCATGTCATACACTTCTAACAATACAGATTGCTTTCGGAATACCTCTTAAGGTATTTGTTGATAAATTAGCTACGCCTTCATTAATGTTCTAATAATTTTTTTTATTCTCAAACAGGTAGAGTTGCTTCTATATACTGCATGGTATTCTTGCAACAATGAAAAATTACAAGTTAAATATATTCATTCCTACTATAGGCCTATTACAACAAATCTTTTACCACAAAATAAATATTCATTTTATAAACCATAATAATTTATTTCATAAATATGCAGATGCGTTAAAAGCACCTTCCTATTATTTCAAATTAATAATATTTCAGTTTATAAGGCATACCTTTACGCAATTATACGCTTATTTCTTAAACTAATGCGTATCTTTGACTCGTTGTTTAAAGATTTATGTAAATCTAAAATTCCCACAGCTATTAAATGTAAATCACAAAGCAGAAGAGGTTCTAATAAAATAAAAAATAAAAAACCTTCGTAAACAAGAATATTTATTTTAATTTCTCTCTTTTTCTTCATCATTTTGTCAGTCGTAATTTATTTTTTTTTTTATTAATTAAGGCAATCACGAAGCAAGTATCCAAAACGCATATTTAAGACAAAACGCATATTACTGACAACGGAAAACCAAAATATAATCGTACATACGTATTTGGTCATAACAGACAGGATTACGACCTTGCTTCTAACACCACTTATGTTGTGTGTGTTAATTTTATACATGAGTGATGCGACCTGCAGTTTAAAGTCGATTCCGAATGACAGATTTTTGAGAAACTTTTCATTGCAATTTTATTTACTCCCAGATTTTTTGGCAGAAATCTGCTGAGAGGAAGACGCCGAAGAAATATTTTTTCATATTTTCGTTTTGATGTCTAACCTGGGGTCTGAACCCTGGCCAACACACTAGCTACTAGACTACCGCGACTTTATAACTTTTGTTTTCCTAACTTTATTTCGTTCTTTGTATCGCATAGGTTTCATGTTTTTAAATTATGCGACACACCATTTTTATTATTTATTTTAATTGCTGTTACAGTGTACAGACAGTTACAGTGTAGCAACAGATTTTTGAGAAACTTTGAATGGCAATTTCATTTACTCTCACAGTTTTTCTCAGAAATCTTCTGAGAGGAAGTCGCCGAAGAAATATTTTTCAATATTTTGTTTTGACGTCTGGCCTGGGGTTTGAACCCTTGCTCTACGTCTAATAAGTCAACACACTACCTACTAGACTACGCCGAAATCATAACTAAACTTTAAAATTAGTAAAATAAAAAAAACAAATTTATTTAATTCCGATCAATATCCGAAATAAATTTATAGATTACCTGTCCCAGTATCATCTCTTGCCCAACCATCGATGGGATTCCATAGACAAGGCCGATTTATACAATACAATTTTAAAATTTCAATTCTTATTTTTTTTTTAATTTTTAAATATTTATAATCAATTAACATATTTATTTACTCCCAGACCTGCGATAGATTTTGTAAAATTAGAAATTTTAATCAAATTTTATATTGACAATAAATTCCAACAAATATAAAAAATATCTTATAAACATTTTTTTTATTAAATATTGTAGTTTTTGCTCCATATATGTAGGTATTTAATTTAAACTTTAATCACTATACAACATCGCATCTATGCATCAATAAACCTCTGTGACGTATGATTAATTTCATTGGTAGAAATTACTCATACGACCACCAGTTACGATGCTGTATTGTTTAAAAAAATTTTGTAATAAATATTTGACAAGCAAACTATTAATTAATTACTCTTTAAGATATAAATAAAACAAAATAAAATAAAATGTAAAATTGTAGTTTGCAGTGGAGTATGATATACAGACACGTTTCTTAGAGTTACAAAGTGATTTGTAGTAAAAGAATACAATTAACGAGTACCTACTCTTGTAGAAATGTGTGAAGGGTTAAATCCTGCAGAACTGCGTTTTCAGTTCCAGTTACGTTGTGTATGTACACTAGATAGGATTAGAATGTAAACTTAGTTTTCACATCAAGAGCTGAAACCTCCATTGTATCTATCAATGCAGGTTATGAAGTTGAGAAATATAAGTGTAGAAGAATACGTTTTTTAATACTGTTACGAAAATGGAAACGGTGTACCATCGTTTAACATTAAAAACGATAAACAAAAGCTACATCAACATCAGTAAGAACGAAACCAACAACAAACAACGCAAGCAAACTACACAAACAACAATGTAGTAGCGATAGAGCTCTCAAGAAATCGAACTCACGAACATTCCATTTCAAGAACATTCATCATATTGAATACGTGAATAAGGCAAGACAAAGCAGGCAACGAGTAGTAAGAATTCAGTCAGTCTTGTGTGAAGAGTGTGAGTGTGAATAGAACAGTCGTGGTTTGAAGATCTCCGCTATATAGATCTAACGTAAAAGTGTTGTTGCTTACATAAAGGGTGTGAGCAGAAAAGAACAGCGAAAAAGCAAATTATTGTTATATACATCAAGTTGGACACAGTGGCACACAAAAATTGTGCGAACAATAAAGAGTTTAATTGAAACTTAACACAAAAATTATTTTTATTTTGTTCGCAATCAAAGCTTTTAAAAAGGTAAAAATGTAACAATACCTTTATCAGAGCATGTTTGTGAAAACAAAACCAATCTGAGAATTTTCTGGAACAAGCGAAAACTTTATCATCCAAGCGAAACCTTGGTAGAGGGAACATTATGATGTGCGTGCTGTTATTTATTAACTTTAAGTTTTCGAATTGGGTTATTAGACGTGAGTCCATGGTTCAAACGGCGGGTCAGACATCTCGAACAACAAGAAATATGAAAAATATATTTTTATCGTCTTCCTCTCAGCAGATTTCTGGTAAAAACTCTGATAGTAAATAAAATTGCCATGAAAGGCTTCTCAAAAATCTGTCGTTCGGATTCGGAGTTGAATAGGCTCTTTCCGCTTAAGATAATCCCACAAGAAGAAGTTTAAGAATATAAAATCAGAAGTCGTTGGTATCATCGACCGATGTTGTCACCAGTTGAGTCATTCAGCGAACATATGTCGCTATCTATGGTCGCCTACGGCGAATTAGTAAAACAGACTGCATAAATGACAATCAATTTTGCACGCAGCTGTATTTTCCACTTTCACATGAATCAGAATTTTCACACAGAAAGTGCTCTAGCGATTCTTCCTCATCTAAACCAGTAACTAAAAGAGTCCTAATTTGAAGTGTTAAAACACACAGACACACGTGCAATCCTACAGCGTTCACAAATTATACCCGTAAGGAGTTTGATTGAATTTGTGCAAAATAATTTATATAACCTAGGACAGAGGAACATCCCCGACTGTTTCTTGAATTGGTTTATCGTGGAAAAAAATTTCAATTTAAAAAGAAACGCTCTTATCCAAAGCGATTACTATTTGATTTTTAACGTTTGCAAGTGTAAAATATATACGTGTCCATTTATTAATACATCTTCCTTAGCTCTTTACTAAAAGTGTGTATATAGTCATACTTCTCCAAAATCTATTTAAATGGCGCGTGTATTTAAAACGGAATAAATATGTTTTCTGAACTAAATGTGCGAAAATGTTAGAAAGTTTTATTTCAAATTCGATGCTGTTGATAAGATATACCACAGACAGGCAAAGATATTTGATGCGGCAAATGAAGTAAAAAATTTCGCGAAAGGATCGAAAAATAAAATTAAAACCTCAAAGTAGCAAGTGGAGTCAAAAAGGTTCTTTCTTTTTTAAGCACTGAACAAAATTAAACCACCTGAAGTGAGCTTTAGACGAACATCGAATTGAATATTCGATCAGACGCTAGAAAGTTAATTTCTCGGACATGCAGTTCGCAGCAAAAGAGTGACTTCCCGCCGGATAACATCTCAAACGGCACAAATTAGTTATCTGCACTACGAAATAAGCTCTGAAAAATGTGTGATTAGGAAGAAATGACTAAAATGCTGGAGAATATACCAAAAATTACGGATTAAGGGCCATTATTACAACTTGCCGTTAACTAAAGAGAGGATTTTAACGGGCAGATAAATTGCTTTTCATTATTATGAGTACCCAATAAGATGGAAGTGAGCGTTAAGATAAAGGGAGGATTATCCTACGGGAAACTTTTAAAGTTAAGTTTATGCTTGAATTTGGCATATTATATATTATTTTCAATAAGGTAACTTCAAATATATACAAAATGAAAAAAAATATAACTAAAAAACGAAGCTTGTTGTTGCCACTATGTTTACTGCCATATTTTTGCAAGCAGTTGACTTTATTTTATCTGTAAGTTGTAATAACGAAAAGAAGTTAAAGGTAACTTGACAGTTCCCTTTAGCTAAAGGTATCTTTAACTAAACACAATTTTAACGGCAAGTTGTAATAATGGCACTAAATTAGATAATATTTTAAGTAAAATGCGTTTACCTTGAAGAATAGCGGTTTTTATTTATTACTATCAAGAGGTATTAGAGATTGTGTCCACTAAATTTATTGTGTTTACTTATAAAAGTTTTGCTATCCACTGCATATATTTTCATTTACAGAATGTTTTCAAACTTATAGTGACTGCTTTTCTGTCAGTCCTTTTTTCTCTCCCATATATTATTTGCTTAAGAAGTTAACACACAAAACTATTAACAGAAGTGAATAAAGTTGAGTATAAATATGGCCACTTTCGTTATTTTGTGTTATTGCATGGAAGAAAAAGTTCTTGTGAGGCTCTCCTATACAGGAGATGGTATAGTGGTGAATGTGTATCACATTTTAGTAAGAGTGGGGAAATGCATTCTTTTTATTTGTGTTTTATTCTCCAAAAAAAAATGTACCGAAGCCATTTTGTTCAACTATTTTACTTTCTTTTAAAAGTTTTTGTTTTTCTAATTTATTCAACCGTAGATCGAGCTTTGTACCAAATATGATACATTTCAATATTTGAGACGAAATAACTTTAATTCATAAAGAGTTAGATGCCTGATATTTTTTAAATTCGTTAGTAGTATGATTGTCGTTATTTTAAACCAAAGAAAAAAATAAAATTTTAAACAGGACTTAAAAAAATTCAGAAACTTCATAATTCTGGCTTGTGTATCATTTTTGATACATACGAATGTCCTAGGGATTCTTTGATGTAGTGTATGTAAATTTTTTATGTTTCAAAGATTTTGTGAAGTTTTATCGTAAATAATTTATTATTTATGATATTTGAGAAGGAATTGGAGATTAAGTGTTGGATGAAAGTGAAAATGTTGAATTTTCTGTTCTTGATATGTTCTTGATATTGATTGAAGCAGTCGTAATCTAGTATGTAGTGTGTTAGCTTATTAGACGTCAGACCAAGATTTAAATCTCAAGTCAGACATTTTCAATTTACAACGAAAGTTTGTAATGACCAATTATGTATGTATGTATGTATGTAATTTTCAGGCTGCTGAAGACTCTGAAAAAGAAGAACACAAAAGCTCGTCCATTGAATTGATGAAAGTATTGGCAGCAACAAACATGACCATAAGATGTTTATCACCAAAGATGGTACTACTTGGCACCGTATGCCTATCGTAGCTTCGGGAGAGAAAATATTACCAATTTTCACGAAGATTGCTAGCAACTGTTTCATGAAATGGACTTCTCATATTTATCTCACTTGACAGACAAACATTAAAAAAGTGTTACGTCTTATGTTTTATTTCATAGATATTACAGATGTTAATATTTTGGTGAACTACGTAAGTATGAGATAACAGAATCATTCGTTTTGATAATGTGCTACTAGGAAATGATGATACATTTACACTTATTACACTTTTTCGAAAAAGTGGCTGAAATTATTGAAATTCCCAATAATTTTGACGCTGTAGATTAGTAACGGATTGAATTTTATGGACATTATAAATTTCGGGGTCCACCGAAATCGAATTAGCAGTTTTAGATTCATGTACACGCTACGTGCGTAGCGACTACTTTCAACCGTATTTGGGGAAACCCGTATCCGGGTAACCAGAGAAGAATCAAAGAGAGAGCATTGTTATTGACATAATCGATGTTCTATTGTAACGGGAAACTTTTTTACCTCACATGACGTTGGCAACAAATTTTTCTAATGAAATATAACAATGGTTTGTACAATCTGGCTTCAGCCATTACTCAACTGAGAGCATTACTGATGCGAGTGAAAATAAGCCGCCCCATCTAAACAGTTGGAAACTTATAAATCGCCACAAAGCAAGCGTGCTAGATAGCAAAATGTTACCATTTAGGAAAAAATAAAACCAAGCAGCATGAAGTGTTTGATTTTTACGTAAAAACCATGCTGCTGTACATCATGTCAAAAATTGTATTAAAATGAATTAAAATAAATAAAAATATTTCAATTTTTTGACAAAATCTATCAATAATTGCGAGAATTCTATGTTACTACAAGTACAGACATATGTATCAAAAGTGATACATAAGATAGAATTATTTAATTTTTTAAGGCTCGATCTACGGTTAAATTCTTTCTCTATTCAAATGGTTTGCGTGGTTATATGCTAAACCGATTTCTTAAAACAATTTTGTGAATGTACGCTTAAGAGTTGTGCATTGTTTTTACTTTACCAGTTTAGAGTTTTGTTATTGGCAAGAAGTTCAACATGAATACCTTAATACTTTTGTCCCATTAGGGTATTCATTTTGAAACCGTTTCTTAGTTTTTAGGGTTTTCCTTTAACTTTTGTAATATACTCCGTGCTTACTTACACGATTTTTAAGAAGTTTACAGAGAAAACCATTAACAACTCAAAAATGGACTTCATTTTCAAATTTTTGTACAGATTTGATTGGCAAGATTTGATAACTATTCTAACTATATTTCTTCTTATATCGAGCTTGCACACTCGTGTTGAAAATAGTATCAGTTGGATTGAAAATTAGATAGATGGTGCTAATAATACAAAATCCTCATAATTCGGCTTTATTCCTTACATTCAAAAGACTTGTGTATAAATTTTACAACTGTGGAGCTATTAGTCAGAGAGATGGGACAGTACACCATGTTACAAGTCTATGAAAAAGATCGCTAACTTTACAGAATTGTGCCCTATATGGAGCAATTCGAAGAGAAGGTGTAGTGTTTAAATAGTCTTCATACCGCAGACAGAAACAAACTCCCATACGATACCTAAGAACCTTAGACCCACAAGTCCTTCCAACTTTCTACGAAAGAAATTGCTGGCCCAAACAACTACACACTGGCCAGAGGGATAGGATACGGAACTCGACGTGGTTAGATTCTCTATACTGTGGTTAAGAATCTTGTAATGTTTAAGCTGTTATTCATATAAAGTTGTTCTTATGTTCTGGTACAGAATTGTCGACATTATTAATGTTAGGATGCAACTCGACCTTAGGAAACTTATGTTAACACTACAAAATGGGGGTTGTACTCTTCACAAAAAGCCATAAGTCGCTACATTTTCGTCCACTGAAATTGTAAGTATCGAAACTTGACCTCAAGGTTGTATGTGTCGAAACTTGACCTCAAGGTGGAACACTTGTGGGTTATTCTAAACAGAATACTGCCTTAGAAACCGAAATACTTTAATGATAATAAAAACTACTCATTTGCTATCTACGCTTGTAAGAATGTGTTGGCCAAAAATTTGGATCTTGGACCTAGTATGACTCGGTTAGCAAACCTATCCTAACCTATGATGCGCAAGCATAGTAGGAATCCCTTGATAAGACAACTATCTTGAACTAGATAATGTCCTACGTACTACAAAATAGTGAATTGGTAAGACATTCACTTCATATTTGACGATATTCCAGGCAACTGCAAATAGGATGAACAAGCCAGATACGGTGGAATCATCGCACTCTTCCGGAAAGCCTGATTAAACTCGATAGGGCGACTCTGGTTATTGGAGTCATTACTGGACTGGAACCTGGCAACACGCATCGGTATTGGACACTTGGCAAATGACTTCTTGCAAGGGCTGTATCGTTGAGAAAGAGAAAAAGACTGTTATTTACATACTTGGCATCTGCGCAGCACTATGACAAAGAGAAAATGTCATTTTGCTGTCTACTACATGCATATTTTAACCAAACTATCAATGACAGAGATTAGTAGCGTAGGCTGCTTCATCAGAAGCTCTCGATGTTTCAGAGATTAGAAAAATTGTAAAACAATGCAAACACGATGGGTTTAATGTGGCTTTAGGGGCTCTATCCAAACTGTTTTTGTGGACAGCCACCTCTATCTACCTACTTTAAAAAATTCAATATCAGAGAATACAAGAAAGAGATACGTATACGTATTTATTAAGAGCAAAGTGGCTATTAGAACCACAAAGTGGAAGTAGACCACATCGAAGATTGTTCAAGAATGGTGGCTAGTCCTGAAGGTGGTTAAACAATGGTGGTTAACGTCAATGACTTCAAATCCATTTATGTAACTTTCACTTTACAGTACAGTATTCGCATTAATAATCAAAATAATTTATTTGATAGGTCTTGATGGACGTTTAAACTGGTGATAATTTAGAAGATAATTTGAATTCATTAGGCTACAACGTTTTAAATTATGGTCACTTTTATCATAATAGAGGCCTTCATCTGCTCTCATTCCACGCAGGTGAATAACGTCTTTTTAAAGCCCGCGAACGTCGGTTTGATAAAAAAAAATAATTTTTTAGATCGAAGAGTAATTGTTTGTTCATAATTTATAAAAATTAAATAAATAAAATGAAAAAAATAAAAAAATTCACAATGCACCTACGACTATAACACTTATTACAACAGACACGCTTACCTGTGCAATATGTAGGTCAACAACGTATCATTTGCTACAAATATACCCCGAGTTCATGTTGGTTTTGGAAGTGTACATACATCAAAGATTATTTGACAAAACAGATGTGAGAATTCCGTTGTACAGAATTGTTACTTAAGGCTGCATATGGACGTACATGAACTCAAAAATGTAAATGTGTATGCGATTATTATGTCACACTCTCCATTCTTTTATTTTATTGCATCAGATAATTTTGTGAATTGCTTAAACGGTTTGTTCTTCTTTTATATTCAGAACTTATTTGACTTTAGGGTGACAGAATTAGAGGTGATTATGCATTTCAAAATAAAAACTTTAGTTTTAAGAATGAATGTTAAAATTTTAAAATGTTTTTAAAAACTTAATTTCAATTGTCAAAGTTTAAAATTTAAATTTTCTTACCATTCTTTCCATTCGAAATTTTGTTGATTAATTTAAGAATTCTGATGAAATTTTTCAATTTGTAATCTTTATACGGTAATCTTTACACAAGTGGCCCAACAAATGATTTTTCAGTTTCTTAATTAGAATACCTATACCTCGGCATTGGGTGGTGCTCGGCCAGTGTAGGGACCACGCAATCATTTAATATTTAACCTGACACTTTGAATAGGCAATTTGACGTCAAATGTGTCTCAAATGCTAAAATTGAGACAATTTATTTTTCTTCTAAAAAATATTCAATTTCACTAATATGCTGGCGAGTGTCGTTTGCGTTCTAGAAGCAGAAATGTTCTACAAGCATATTCTGCAAAAAACATGTCACGTTATTCATAAAGGTATTCAAAGTTTGCACCAACATCGCTGCTTTAAGGCAGCAAAAATTATTGGCTCAGGTCCCATTTTACGGTTGCTTTGTGGGCATATTATGCTGGTTTGGAACACTTTTATGTGTATGATATATGGCTGAAGGTTGGCGGGCATACTTCAGAATGACTGAGACTGAGAATAATGAGTAGAACCTATTCAACCTTTATAAATTGCTATATGACTTGCAGTCGCATTAGCCTAGTAGGTAGTGTGTTAACTTATTAGACGTAATTAATTAATTATGGATATTTTCCTGTGTTTTGGAAGAACTCTTATATTATACCACTTTTTAAATCTGGCAATAAATCTGATGTTATAAATTATAGGAGCATTGCAAAACTGAGTGCTATTCCAAAAATGTTCGAGAAACTGATTGCCGATTTTTTGGTTCATCATACTTCATCGTTATTATCACCTTATCAACATGGTTTCCGAAAGGGCTGTTCAACAACAACTACCTCGCTTCAGTTAACATCCATGATAAATGCGGCCTTTTGTCAACGGAAGCAAACTGATGTAATTTTTACGGATTTTAGTAAGGCTTTCGATAAAGTGAATCACAAACTTCTGTTAACTAAATTGGATTTAATGGGTGTAAATCATAGGAGTTTAAGATGGCTAGAGTCGTATTTGACTGGTAGAAAGCAGACTGTATGTGTGAACAATAGCTTATCTAAGTATATTTATGTGCTATCTGGTGTTCCTTAAGGCAGCCATCTTGGTCCACTTCTTTTTAGCTGTTTATAAACGATCTTCCCAACATAATTAATTTTGCCAATATCTTGATGTATGCTGACGATGTAAAAGTTTTTCTCTTCTTTTTATAATTTCATCGAGCATATTTATCTTGAAAGTGATCTCAATAATTTCTTTTTGTGTGGTGCGAGTACAACATGATGGAGCTGAATATTAAAAAATGCAATTGTATGCGGTCCCCAAGAAATAATTTTATTGCGGTTAATTACTTGCTTGGAGGTCATCAACTGGAAATAGTGGACTCTTTTATTGATCTTGGGATCCTATTAGATACAAAATTAAACTTTAATGATCATATCACTTTGACTGTAAATAAGGCAAGAAGCACTCTTGGCTTCATAAAACGTTGGGCAAAGGAATTTACGGACACAACATTTTAACTGAAAAAGTAAATTTTTGCATTAAATAGTACTTTTGTAAAAGATATATACATTCATACATAATTGGTTATTTCAATCGGGATTACGACCTGACTTCTCATACCGCTTATTTTGTGTGTGTTAATTTTGTACATGAGTGGCGGGACCTACAGTTTAAAGTCGACTCCCAACGACAGATTTTATTCGTGGCCATTTTATTTTCTCTTAGAGTTTTTGCCAAAACGAAGGAAAGCGCCGTAGAAATATTTTTTCATATTTCGTTTTGATGGAGATGTCTAGCATTGGGTTTGAATCGTGGGCTCACTTCTAGTAAGCCAGCATACACCTACTATTTATTTATATTCAATGCCCATACAGGACAAAAACAGATGATTCGGAACGTAACAAAACGTAAGAGACCCATTTAGTCACGTCGATTTAACGTAATATATCTATCATACGTTCGTTTGAAGAGCAATGAAAAAGTTTATCGAAATTAGACGGCACGCGTTTTCATTGCTTTTCGTATTCTAAAAACGAATGTACGTTCCGTGTATGTTTGGGTAACCGGGGCTAAAGTCTAATTCTACGTTCAGCATTACGTTGAACATGTTGCTGCTAATGCATTAATAGTTGAAAGATGCAAGACATAAAATATGTAATAATAAAAAAGTTCTGAAAGCGTAGCGGGGGTACTGCGGTATTTTTTAAATGAAAAAGTTCTGAAAAAAGTACAAAAGTACTAAATTTTTCAACACTGATCCTGGCTGAATGGCCAATAATGGATATAATTGTATAATCTGATATGTTTTTATTTCTTATACAAATTATTTTTTCGGTATTTAGGTATTTAGTGTATTACTATACACATAAGTAAGCTAATGAGTTGGCCAGCGATTTGGTGCTAAAAATTATGATTTCTTATACTAGTTTACACATTTATATTGCTTTTCCAGGGTTTACAAACGGGTTGTGTGTGTATCTCTTTTTATATGTTTTTGACCAGTCATTACTGTTTTTGTGATACGTTGAATTGCTATAAAATTGCCGTTAGCGAGGACATACTTTTAATGGCTACGGACTCTATTGATTTTTTCGTTTCCTCTGTTTATACAACATTATGTTAAATGCGTTGAATTATTCGCTGACAATGTGCAAAATGCATTAGCGTAACGAATGCAGGATATTATGAAATGCAGCTTAAAATAAATGCTAGAAATCAGAAATGTGTGCAACTAATTTCATAAATTTTCATGTCAACAGTAAAAAAATTGTACGCAAATCACTAGCAGAATACTGACTTTTATAATGACCATTGTAAAGTAAAACATTCATAAAACTAGATATCATAGTTGACATGTCACAGAATGAACACATATGATCATCCGCTATACATTATTGGGTGTATAGGTGTTGTTTAGGTGGGCAGCATAGTCGTTTCAGTCCATGTGCACTTATTCTACTTAATTTGGATTGATTCAACGACATTTCCATGTATATGTTTATAAGTGTATATGTTTATAAATATGATATGTATATGTTTATAAATATGATATCTCATCGATTTTTTATGTGTATTATCACTTTAACGGTGCTTCTCTACAGGAAGGATAAGTTTGATCCCTTTTACACATTATTCGTTCCTTATTTTCCTATTCTCTAAAATTTTTTCTACAAAATAAGTCATTATTTATTAAAAATTTTGTTTTTGAAGCAGTTTTGCTATTTTAACAACGTATTTTTAACGTTTAATTCTGCTTTTTGTAAATTTATTGGTAAGTGAGTTTTAAATGATATTAGTAAAAAAAATATGTACAAAACCATAAGATGTGGGAAAAAATAAAGTTATTCCGAAAAAGAAAGGACGATAATACGCACTCTCAGAGCAGTCGTAAAGACGGTAAATGAAATTTCCCAAGATACTTGGTTGTTTAAGAAGTAAAATTTAAACATAATGAAACTTTTTAGTACATTTGGAACCAGAGATCAGCAATGAGTATTTAAAAAAGATGAGCAGAATCGAATCATACTCATAATTTCTGATACTTATACGCATTCATAATTATTTTAATATTATACTCAATACTACTCATATTCAAAGTTTGAAGTACTCATCGTACTCATACTGAACAATACGTATGATGTTGTTGATTTGGACTCTCCATGACTCAGCATTTACAAGAATCACAGAATAAATATGATTCGCGTCCGAACACTACAATACCCACTAGAAGGTTGGGTGTTTGCTTTGCTTGCTGTCTTTGTCTTTTTCTTTTTTTCTTTCTTTTGTAAATGCAACAACAACTAAGACTGTAAATTTTTATGAATGATTCGAATCACTCGAATCATTGACAAGTATTTTTCTAAATTTAGAATCTGAATGAGTAGGCATATGAATCAAACATATTTCGAATGGTAATGAGTTTGATGTCAACGTTGTAGTCGTACTTATTGTACTCATACTTATAAATCAACGTTGTAGTGAGTACGAATAAATCAGAGTAATTGAATTTCAATACTGTTGATTCATTTCGATTCAAAATTTCATGAGTGCTTATGAGTAGCGAAAAAACGATTCATTGCTGATCTCTGTTTGGACCTTTCCATAATGTGTACAGAGGTTCCAAACTCCGTAAAACTACAGCCATGAAAGGTGTAATAGCCGTAAAAGCTTTTACTACTGATTCATTTAAAGACTTAAAGTATCACTTCAAGAATGAATATGTTTACAAATTTACCGTTAATATGGCACGTTAATGATCAACAATGAACCTACTTCAAGAATTGTGAAAAGCTGCTTAGAGCAAGAAAACATAAACATTTTAAAGTCCCAGCGTTATCCCATGATCTTAATCTAATTGAGAAATTATGGACTGAAGTTGAAAAGAGATTGGAAGGCAAAACTCCAAATAATTACGTGGCCTCCCCTGTATATACATTGCAGATCTATTGAATTTCAGCTTTTAATTTTTAGGGGTTTTCTCCTAAGATGAAATCTTAATACAGTATTTCCCGGACATAAGCATCTCGGATATAATAATTCCACGCTTAGTAGCACTGAAACTTCGGCAATCTTGATTTTGGCTTCAGAACGTGCTGACCCATAATCTAAATTTACTTGGAAAAAAATTCGGTTATATCCACAACGTTTGTCAACAACTAACAACTTTCGTTCCAAAATTGGTTTTTTTCACTAGCTCCCCCTCACGTGCGATAAAACGTTTCTGGATTTCCTTTTATGGTGTCGTTGGGTTATGCTGATAAAATAGCAACTCTTGAGCCATTGGAAGCCGATATTCACCATTAGAGCCATATGCTTGATTTATTGGAAAAAGTAGTAAAAAATTGGACAGCAGCAATGCAGTAGAATATTCCTTATGGTTTCATTCTCCCATCCAGAAGACGTAACCAACTGATGCAAAACAATTTCAGACAATTAATACGTGATAGAAAACCTACAAACCACCAATGTTAGCCTTTCGTAATTTGTAAAGTTCTTCTACTAACCTAGCCTGGTGAAAGTCTCGGGCGAGGCAATTTCCTGACTCTCAACCTAATTAATGCTACAATACGACTCTTGCCTATGCCTATAAAGTCTGCTACGAATCCATCTCCTTCAGAAATTTCTTCGCATTGATCAAGCAGCAACGCGAGCGGCCAAAAAATTACAACGTTGTGTTGTAGAAAATTCTTAAAGCCGTCTTCGACCAGCTGGCTCTTAGGTGCGAAATTACAAAACAAGAATTCTTCGCTATAAGCACTATCCTGTAAACATTTATTACTATAAGTATTGAATTTGTATGGCTAGTTTTGTTCAGTTTGTTTTAACCGACACTGTATGCTTCCTGTAAATATCATGGTTTGTAATCGTAATTGAGAAAAGGAATCAAGTAAGTCATGTCAGTATGGAAATATACTTGCATGTAATATACAGGAGAGTGGATACAGCCCCAACTGCAAGTATTTGTTAATAACCTTAAATGTTTTGGAAATATTTACATATACATATATATTTTCGCAAATACGTCCTTTAGGAGAAAAATCAAAGGAAAAAATTGTAGAATGACCGAACATATACACATTTTAAGAAACACGTTTGAGGGACTAAATGCGTAAATAAATTATCTGTGCCAGCACCATCAACGTAATATATTTTTAAATAGAAAGATATTTATACATACATACATGTAATAATAGCTAAAAATGTGTACGTAAAAAAATTTTTCCATCCCAACAATAATAGTTGCTTGCCGGTAAAGAAAAGTATTATGCCGACAAACCAGAGACAATTGAAAACTTGAAGCCTAACATTCGTGATGCCATTGCCGAGAAACGACCCCATACACTTGTGAAAGTGCAAGAAAATTGGTCCGATCGAATGATGTACTGTGAGGCAACCCACGGCAGCCATACGAATGAAATAATGTTCTGTTGGCCAAATTTCACACCGTTTTTGTTTTTTGCATTTTTTAAATTTAAACTTTTAAATTTCACAACCTATTGATTGTTTTCGAATTAAATTAAGATCTGCGTTTTTTTTATCCAAGCTGCAGTAAATCTTCAGTGTACGTATAACCATAATATATCCTACAGAGTCAGACATTACTTTTCATATCAAGGTTGTAATAAAAGAGAGAATTCGAGAGTTAACTGTAAAATAAATCATGTACGATAACTATTTTACTGTATACATTATCTACCCTGTCAGAATTTATGCAATGCAGTTACTACCTTCATAGTAATATTTTGCAATTTACCGTTATCCGTAACACGAGTATTAAGTGAAGTATATGTGTAATGATATAAAATTTTCAAAAATTTTCATTAGACACGTAACTTGGCGAATAAATGCATTCTAAGCGTTTAAGTAAGAAAAATGCAGAATTTGCCAACATCTGATCAACATGTTTAGACTTTAAAGGAGAATTTGGTAACTGCATGAGCCGTAACAAAATTTATTACCTAATTTGCATGAACTTTGGTTTGTTATTAATTCTTTCATAGGTCATTAACTAAATGCATAACTTTCTATCGTAAATACCATCCATTTCAACGGTTCCTTACAACCCTTAAATCAGAATTACGACCTAGCTTATCACTCTACTAATGTTATGTGTGTAAATGAGCGGCAGAAACTGCAACTTAAAGTCTACTCCAGACAACAGATTTTTGAGAAGCCTTTTCATGACAATTTTATTTACTCTCGGAGAAAGAACATTTTTTCATATTTCGCTTTCTTGGAGATGTCTGATCTGGAGTTTGAACCATGGTCGCACGTCTACTAAGTCAACCCACTACCTACTAGACTACAGACATACATACATAATTGGCCATTACAACCCTTCAGTCAGGTTAAGACCTAGTTTCTCACACCATTTATGTTGAGTGTCTTAATTTTATACATGAGTGGCGGGACCTACAGTTTAAAGTCGACTCCGAACGACAGATTTTTTGAGAGTTTTTGCCGGAAATCTGCTGACGGGAAGTCGACGAAGAAATATTTTTTCATATTTCGTTTTGATGTCTGACCTGAGGTTTGAACCGTGGCCTTACGTCTAATAAGCCAACACACTACCTACTAGGCTATGGTGTGTTCGATATAACCAACACTTTTTATTCGATTAAAAGATCTATTTATGGCATTGTGTGTGGAATATGGATAAAATATATGTCGTTTCTTTTCTGGATGGAGCGCATCGATCAAATTTAGAATCAATTTCCAACTTTCCAGAGCCCATTCAGCAAATACAAGTCGTTATCTGTGGTCATTTGTTTTCAGTTCTTGGATCAGTTATATTTTTTATCCATGCGGGAAGTCTCCTAGCAAAGTACGCCAAGTTTTGGTTTGCGAAAACCGAGTTCGTGTGATCTATGCGAAATCGACTGCCATGAATAGGCGAAGGTCTATCATTTACTGAACCAGTAGATACATATTTATTCACCACCCTGCGAATAGTGCCCTCGGTAGAATGATTACGGCGATGATTAAGTAGGCGAAAGGCGCGGTACGTTTTCGAAACAGAACGCCCATATTGATAAAAGGGTTTTATTATTTCCCCTGCTGTTGATTGCTGTATCCTTCCATGGTGATTTGGGAAAAGAAAGTGAATAAAAGGCAATGTGGACAGGGAACGTAGAATTACCTTCTGCTTAACCGCAGATTAAGTTTGAATTCAAGGCAATGTGCAGACGATGATAAGCTGATGGAATGATGATGCGGCCAAATCCTCTCTATAGCACAGATATTGGCAAGATGTTGATAAGCAAAGACACTTCTTAAGTCAGATTAGTTCGAGCAAATTTAGCTTGGTGGGAAGATATTTCTGTCTTAAATTAAAGTTTCCTGTAATAGCCTAAAAATATTATCGGGCATTGGAAAGAATATTGTACAGAATAGAAATCAGTATGTAAATTTTGTAGTGAGGAGAACGAATCGCCAGAAAACATAAATGAAACCTTTTCCACTTTCTCTCCTTTTTTCCATTCCCTCTATTATCCTCTCACTTAAAGGACGTTTTTGTACAATGGGTCAACTTTATCCCCGGGTACTGTACTTGTCAAGTACACGTGCTCTAACCTAAACTTAACCTGTGGGGCGATAATGCATTTCAAATCACAGCATTTTTGAGCATGTTAACTACTAGGCAGTTATTTAGTACCGAACAGCATCCTTAAGTTTGTTAGGCAACAGGATTGAGAGATATGTTAGGGGGATACCCGATTTAGATCGGAGGCACTGCAATAGATCTTCAGGTGTTGTGCTAAATTTAGTCCATTTTATTACCAAAATCTATCGATGCATAGAAAGAATGTGGCAAATCGATTTACATCGATTTTTTTTGTCCATCACTAGCTCAGTATCAAATGGTAAAACAGCCTCTCTCTCTGTAATGAGTTTCTTACTATGTACACACACCAAGAGATATTGTGTTCCTTTCCCATTCCTTATAATTGAACTTACCGACTTCTCAACTTAATTTAATACCTAATAAAATATGGTAATAATTTCATACAATTTAGAAAAATACCATTTATGACTCTATTACAAAATGAATATATTGTTGCAATAATTCTATTTTACGTCTTCCTTTTTGCAACATTTTAAATAGCAACTTCTACCCCAGCATAATATTGTGCAGGAAGAGTGCAAGAAATATGCAAACAACACTAAAAAATTTTATGTTTTAACAATCTCTGAGTTTTAATGATTAATTGTCTCAACTGTTACTAGGTTTGTTTTCAATGGGAAATATTTAAAATATTTGATGTTGCACATAAAAATAATTGCTGATTCACTTACAAAGTATTGAAACAATGTTAAGCACAATATATTGTTACGTTTTTATCTCTTGAACACGTTTGAAATATGAGCTGGTAGATTGCAATAAAAATAAAAATAAATTTTTATTTAGTTTTAAATCAATTCTTTATTGTTCGCACAATTCCGTGTGCAACATTTCACGACTTGATGTAAACAACAAGAATTGCTTTGTTTCTTATTCTGCTTTACACTCCTTTACGCAAACGATAACAATTGTTCGATCGATTTTTATAACGGAGATCTTCAAACCACAATTATTCTCTTCACATGCAACGCGTCTTCACACAAGACTGGCTGAATTTTTTCTGACTCCGTTGCCTGCTTTACCTTGACTTTTATATGGCGACGTAAACAGTCTGATGAATGATCTTGAGGTCGAATATTCGTGGCTTCAACTCCTCGGGATCTTCATAAATGTAAACATCGTTGTTTCTTTGTTGTTTGTGTATTTTGTTTACATTTATTCTGGTAATGTTTGTTGTTGCTTTTTGTTTACTTGTTTATCCCTTTTTTATACTGATGTTGTTGCTATATTTTTGTTTATTTGTTGATCATATAAACAAGTCCATTGTTTTTGTTTTTGTAGCTTTTGTTTATCATTTGAATATTAAACGATGTAACACCATTTCAATTTTCGTAACAATATATTGCTATGAAATATATTTTGTCTAATTTTTTGTATTTTATTGCACTTTTAGGAAAAACAGATTTCGTTTGTACTGCCTTTCAAATAAGTTTAGTCCCTAATTGTCGACAACATATACCTCGTTTTGTCCTTTTTATTGTCAGACCCATTTTAGTAGACCCCTGTTCATTATTACTAAAGCCAATAGTAACATCTCGGTTGTTACACTCACTAATGACAGTGTCGTCATCGAACGCAAGCAACTGGATATTTTTTTAAAAAATTGCGATGCACATCCAATTTACACAGAACACCCACTATAACGACGCTGAAGAGGACGAAATTGTAGGAGTTGTTTAACGTTATGCTGCACAGACCTGTAAGCATCGTAAGAATATCATGCTCAGACATTGCGGCAAAAACACGTGTGTGTAATTTTACACATGAGTGACGGTACCTGCAGTATAATGACGACTCCATGCAACAGATTTAAGAAGCTTTTCTTGGCAATTTGATTTTTATTACAATTTGATTGCTGAAAAAATAATTTTTCATGCCTGGTCTGGGTTTTGAGCACAGGTTCGAGTTAGTAAGTATTCGTATGACGGACAGCGGAATGTTTCGCTTGGACGTTACTATAGTAAGCTATAGACAGGACACAGAAGCAGTTCTGGTCGGAGAAAAATAAAGTAACCCAGACCTTCTTATACCACCAGCCTCCTACCGCACATAGAAATGAATTTAAAAATTTAAATAACATTTCTTGTCATAACAGAAGTTAATCTCTTATGTTATTATTTAATTATTATTTGAATATAAACAAAAATCCGTTTGCCTAATTGCTTCAACACTCCTTATTTGTAATTTTAACCTTTAGTAGGGTTAATTTATTAATATATTAACCCTTAATTTTAAGGTTTCATATCTAAGATTGTAAATTCTTTACAAAACAATTTTGGTCTTTACTAAAGAAGTGTCTTTGGGTGTCTTTGGGGAATTTCATTTTAGGTTCTTTGTATAATTATTAGCTGAACCTTTTTGTGTAATTATTTCCCTTTTTTTAATAGAATTCTTTTGAAATTTACCTTCTGCATATAAATGGACAGAGTTCTTATTAATATTTCCACGTAATTTCTTTGTTTTTAATAATTAATGGAAAAACTCGTTAAGCTTTTAATAGAATTATGCCGAATAGAAAATTATTAAAGATTTCATAATGACGTGATAAGTTAGTTTCCGGAAGCAAAACTAATTCCTGTTTTGTTTTTGAAACTGCATAAAAATAAACATAATAATTTGATTTAAAATTAAAAAGAACATTTAATAAAATTATTGTAGCAGAAAAATCAAATGTCCAAGTGTGTGTCAAGTAGGTATATGGGCAACAACCCAGTATAAAAATAACTGTAAACTGCAAAATTCCAGATCAATAAAAAACCACAAAAAACAAGAAATAAAAAACCTCTGGGGAGAGGATGCACCAACGGGAATACTTCTCAGAGTCGCTCAATGGAAAGGTAAATCAGGTTGACGTCCGGCCTAAAGTATATTAAAATCTTGCTCCTTTGGAGAGCTGATATAAGTTACAGAAGGCGTAGATCGAAAGGTTTTCAATTGGGATACAACAACCTGAGATATCATCTCAATAAGTTATAATAGAAAACCTTTTATTTAGTAATATGGAAGTGTATTGCAAGTTTACAACGGGTTCCAATTGCATCTATAGGAAATCTGGTCTGTTGTTATCTGAAATTGACTCGTTTTTCATTTTCATTTAATATATTGTTATGAAGAAGGAAACGGTTTAATAACATTTCACATCAAAACAATAAGCAAAAGCTACAAAAACAAAGACCATGAGTAAGAAATAGAAGTGGATAGATAAGGAAACGCAACATAAGCGAACGCAACAACAAGCAACGTGAACAAAATACATAAACAACAATGCAGTCGCGATAGAATTCTCGATAAAGCGAAAACAAGAATCCTCTCCTTCAAGAACGTTCGTCAGACTGATTTTGTGGGCATATAAAAAGGCAAGACAAAGCAGACAACCAGCAGTAGTAAGAATTCAGTCAGTCCTGTGTGAAGACGCCTTGCGTGCGAAGTAAACAGTCGTGGTTTGAAGATCGCTGTTGTGAAGATCTATCGAGCAGTTGTTAGTGTTTGCGCGGACAGAAGTATAAAGTAGAATAGTGAACAAGCAATTATTGTTGGAGTTGTAACAGTGGCACATAAAAGTAGTGCGAACAATAAAGAGTTTAATTGAAACAAAACACAGATTTGTTTTTACTTTGTTTGCAATCAACTCATGTTCTAAATAAAACCTGGAGCCATCTTATTTGCAAAACCCATGCAGGGCTGTGTTATCTGTGCGAACAATATAATTCTGAAATATTAATTGCTGACTTAAGTTACATGGAAACTATTTAGTATTTTTATTACTGGCATTTACATAAACTGATAGCACGAAACCAAGGCAACTTCCAAAAACATATGAAAAAATGTGTATAAGTGTATAGGATTTTTATATGAAAATTATCAACAACAAGCATACACTGTGGTATATTCGTACAACAATACAATGAATACAACGGTACAAGGCAAGTATTTGAGTATACGAAGTTGTAAGTCTAGTAGGTAGTGTGTTGGATTAGTAAACGTAAGAACTCAGTACAAATCCCAGGTCAGACATCAAAACGAAAATATGAAAAAATATTTCTGTTTTTTTACTTTGAGAGTAAATAAAATTGCTAAGAAAAGTTTTTCAAACGTCTGTCGTTCAGAGTCGACTTTAAACTGTAGGTCCCACCACTCATTTATAAAATTAACACCCATCACATAAGTGCTGTGAGGAACTAGGTCGTAATCCTGAACAATTATGTATGTATGTATGTATTTGAAGTTACGACTGAGTTTTCTCCAGTAATTACGGTCATATTTTGTTCTGTCTGCAATGAAAATTGAGTTCTGTCTTATCCACGCACAAAAGTTAATTAATGAAATGAAAACAAGAAGAATCAGTGAAATATAAACTACAAAGAAAATTGTTTTTCCTTTATTAATTTTGAGGTGTTTTTCTTCCTATTTTCCTTCAGTATGATTCCATTTCAATTAATTATATTTTGTGGAGGTGAATTATCTTTTTTTGTCATTTTTAAATTAAAACGCTAATTGAATTGTTCAGCTTTAATTTGGTAACGTTTTAAAAGTTATATTCTTGTAGATGTACGTTTAAAGTCCTTTGTTGCAAAAATAATACAATTTTATCTTTTGGTTCAAGTTTATATTTAACATTTAACGCAAAAATAGGGCGAGATATGGATTCGATTACTCTGCTACACTACAGATAGTTTTGCTATCCTCCATAATTGTTTAAAATTGAATGCAATTGTAAGAATTATTCAAATGATTGATATAAAATGAAAAATATATGATCAAATTTTTTATTTTTATTTGTATTATATATTTGTTTATTTATAAAGGTTTTCTATACAGCCTCAGACTCTGTGAGCTCGGGATATACAGTGTACAGCAAAAGTCTAGGTACCCCTATACATTTTAGCAATTTCATGAATATTAAGCAATAATATACAAAAATAATTGATGTTTTTTATATTTATTTTAATTTCTTTAATCCATTTTTTATAAAAAAAACCACAAATTTAAGGTTTGGTTTGTGAAAAAAAGAAGAATAATTGAAAAAGGTGACTTTATATTTTTGCACTGCAAGAAGAACTGAGAGTAAATTTAAAATCCATAGGCCCAATATAATAAAATTACCGTAGTTATTAATAAAATAATAATAAAAAATAAAATAATTTTCAGTATGAAATGACAAAATATGAACGGAAAATTAAACTCATTTAGGTTGTGCTCTACTTTATTTGACTGGCAAAAATTTGCTACAAATATTTAGAAATACGCCATCAAACCCTTTTACAGCAAACACAATTCCTCACAGAAATCATGTGTTTAACTGTGTATATTTTTCATATAAATAAAGATAAATAATTGGTCATTCAAATAAGTAAGTTTTTCTGCAAAACATTAACCCAATAAATTTGTTACAATAGCTTGAAAATGTTTAATTCCAAATTAACCGTATACTTTCTATTTAATTGAATTTAAAATATATTACTTATACGCACTATATGCTATGTAATAAAATAATTACCCTGGAAAGTATGCAACAAAATAAAAAATATTTGATTTTGTCGTTTAAAAAGTAATAGAATTAAATATCACTCATGCGTCAGATACATCTTATGAATTTTACGTATTAAATATGAGTACTATGCGAATGAATAGTTTTTCTGTTGGTTCAAATAACACTATGCGACAAAATAAAAAAATGAAATACACCCAGCTAATGGCATAGTGTAGGTTATTAGTTTTGTCAATTAGAACTCAAAAATATTTTTTTATATTTCTTGAACCCTCCAAACTTGTTTTATTTGACAAAAACTGTTTTTTGGACTTTACGCCCAAATTTATTGATTTCGTTATCAACCAACATTGTTGATAAAAAGAGCGAAATTTGATCAAACATAAAAGAATTATATGATAAAGAGTAAATGAGCTTCGTCGATTCGATTAGGGTTAAAGTGTTTGTCAATTCAACCCTAATGTACAAAAATGAAGAGTAACCGTCCAGGGTTAATTGGTCCAAAATTGTGTTGTTGTAAACAAGTAACATATCTGCCATTTGTTTCTGATTTCCACGTTTTATATTTCTCACATCAAAATCGTTGTCCCTAAACAGTCGAAACCATTTTCTGCACGTTGCTTCTGATAGAGAGATCACCAAATGCCTCAACAAGCATTCGACTCTGCAGCATTTTTCTTCAAATTAAAACAAAAAAATTACCGCTTTCCGCAAATCATAATTTTCTGGTACAAAATTCGTCATCTTTAACACGACAAAAAAATACGTTGTGGTTTGTTTATTGTTTTGATGTACATACATACATATATATTTGACAGATGCCATCGCCAAATTCAATGATTTTAACTTTCTTAACCTTTAAAAACACACCACATTTAACGAATCTTCTATTCTAAATTGTTTCCCGCAAACTTTCTACAGTTTCATTCAAGAGCTTTCCGATTTTTATGTGAGAATTATAATATACAGTCCTAAGATAATAGAGTTTCCAATAAATTTCGGCATCTGAAGAAATGCACTTATTTGTTGTACTGGGTTTTACTCACTGAGTCCTGCTACTGGTTAAGACGTGGCGCTGTCTGACTTTATCTTGGGATATCAGGAAGACGCCGTAGTCCAGTACATAGTATGTTAGCTTATTGGACGTGAGGATATGGTTTAAACCTCAGGTCAGACATCCACAACGAAACGAAAATGAAAATTATGTATAGATTATTATATTTAAGTATAAATTACATGGTGCTACAGTGAAAATACACCCAAGTAACTAGTCTAAGTTATTCACTAGGTTTGATAAGAGAACATATATAAAGAATATGACTCAGCTGTTATACTGTTTAAATAATAACTACTGTAAGTTTTGTCCGATTTTATAAAATAAAGTGTCAATCTCTTCGCAAGAAAATGCACTTTAAAATATCACCACTTGTTTTATAGTTTTTAATTAAATTTTCCAATTAGGAATGGCCAAACTTGAAAAACTAAGAAAAAAATTTCCAAGTATATTATATTATAACAAATAAGTTTGAACAAAATATTTATGTATACCGTTTGAAAGGCTAATCTCTCCCCTTTCTAAAAAACTTTGGATTTTTAAAATAGGTTAATAGGTAATAGGTTTGGATAATCAATAGTTTTGTGTGAAAAGATCAGAAAACCGTTTTTGTCAAGTAAAACAAATTTGGAGGGTTCGAGGAATATAAAAAGAGTATTTCTGAGTTCTTCTCAACTAGCTAAACAACTTCGACTATGCAGTTACTATGGTGTATTTAATTTTTTGTATTTTGTCGCATAGTGTTATTTTGAGAGTGGTGGACATATTTTTTATTTTTTTTTTTTTTTTAATCATGAGGCTTATTTTTTTTTCTCCTCCCAGATGCGAAATTAGATTACCATCCTCAAGTCCTAGAAATACTTTATTTAATTTAAAACTTTACACTGTATTTTTGCTATTCACTGCATGTGCATTTTTGTGCAACAAACAAAGTCATCGTATTTTATAAAACAGAAATACAGCAACATGCACCAGCAGTGTACTGTTAACCATAAATTGCAACAAATAGAACACGCATTTCCAATAAAATTGTGAGTGAACGTGTGAGTGTGTGGATATGTAAGTGTAAAGTGGTATGTTTGTGTATTTGTAGATTAAAGAATGAAAAAAAACTAAATAAACAACAGTGACAGTTGCTAACGGCGGATGAAAATAAATAAAAAAAATCGTAAATAAACGTATGATGGGAAATTTATACATTCCCAATTTTATTACAAACAAACAAATCGAAAATTGAAAAAGAAAACATGATTGAATTTGTTGCACCAATAAATAACACTATGTAGCTTTTAAGTGTGAAATTTAAGACAAAAATACAATTACGAACACTATGATGCTAAGGACTGGATACAGTTAGTAGCGCAATATTGTTTTTAAAATCGAAACAAATGTCCAAAACAGGATCTGTTTGTATTTTCTGTCTCTAAAAGCGTTTGCATGTTTTCTGTTTTTTATGCAATTACCAACAAATTTAAAATTGTTGCTACATACTGTGTATATATGTGTATACATATGTATACGGATCTAGGCTGTAATAATGATTCGAATAAATTAAACGCGTAACATTGAGACATAAATTGGACAGCAAAAGTCTTAGTACGGCAATATATTTTAGCAATTTCATGAACTTTAGCCAAATCTTTGGATACAAGTTTATAGTTTTTTATATTTATTTTATTAATTTATTTCTGTTTTATTATATAACAAACAATTTTTTAATGTTTTTCATAAAACAAAAGAAAAATAAGGAAAAGTATCAGATGACTCCATAGGTACCGCCAAGGAGAACCCTGAGGAAATTTAAAATTCTAAGGCATAATATATGAAAATGTTATCCCTTGTATTCAGTGGAATATCCCTTAAGGTCAAGCACTCCATTTAACCCATTTGGAAGTAAATGTACAAGTTTTGTTTAGTGTTTCCTGATGGCACCATGAACAAGTTTTTCGGTTGACTTTTGTTTGAGGTTTAGCGATTACGTAACCGTTCTTTCGAAAAGTCTCCTAAATACTCTGTTGAAGTCATATCGAGACTTTGTGTAAGAGTATTAAGTCTGTGTGGACTTTTTTGTCAAAAGACTAAGACTTTTGCTGTCCATTGTATACACATTTATATATTTTGTTTAGGTTAGGTTAGGTTAATTTTATACATGAGTGGTGGGACCTACAGTTTAAAGTCGACTCCGAACGGCAGATTTTTATTTATTGAGAAACTTTTCATGGCAATTTTTATTTACTCTCAGAGTTTTTGCCAGAACTCTACTGAGAGGAAGACGTCGAAAAAATCCTTTTTGTATTTTGTCTTTGATGCCTGGCCTGGGGCTCGAACCCAGGCTTTTGCGTCTAATAACCCAACACACTACCTACTAGACTACGGCGACTTCAAATATATTTTGTTTAAATATTATTGCATTTCATCTCAAAATGTTTCATCCACACAATCTGACTGTCTGGATGAAACATTTGAAACACTACCTACTAGACTACGGCGACTTCAAATATATTTTGGTTAAATATAATCGAATTTCAGCTCAAAATGTTTCATCCACACAATCTGACTGTCTTCAAAATACAATCGTTAAACTGCGCGATGAAATAAAACCACTAAAGTCTGAAGTATCTGAATACTAGTTGTTTATATCTAACGGTCCAAATTTCCTATCATTGGTGACTTAAACAGGATTGTTTAATCGATAGTAAATTGACAACAGAATGCGCTGTAGTCTAGAATTAAGCTTTTTATATTTTAACAATAGAGTTGTTTTTGGTTTTAAATCTCTTTTTGTATTATCAACTTTTTTTTATTCGTTTTTGATCGCCTGGAGGATTTTAGAGAAATTAGAAATTTGAATAATTAATTTTGAATTGAAAGCATTCGGTCATTCTCTTTGTAAAATTAATAAATAATTATAAAATAGTTGCAGTGAATATTAAAATTTTTGTGTAAAGAAAAACAAAGAAATAAAAGAAATACATTACAACAAAAATTTTACATATAAAAAAGTGCTTTTGTTTTTTCTTTTCTATGTGCATAAATTCAACTAATTTCTGGCCCTAATTATTATATAATTTTGAAGGATGTAATGAATTTGTTTTTTTTTTCTAATAAATTATTTAACCACATAAAATACTAAAAACTACTTAATTTTTTTTTTTTATCAAAAACAATAAAATTAATTAAAACAGGATAAAAATGCGATTCTAAGTAGACTCTAAAATGATTCGTCATATATAAATAATAACTCAAAATTAAACCAAAACAGATGAGAAAACGACTACAAATATGACCGGAATATTATTTAAAATGGACTCGTAATTGATTCCCAAATGATTGAAAGATACTCTCAAAAATAAATAGTAATGGTTTGGAGTGCCGAGTCATAAAAACTCTTCCAGAAAAGTCGCGGCTAGGGAATGATTTTCTCTCGACAAAACAATCATTTATGACTTAAAAGTTAAACATTCAGGGGAGTCGAAAAAGACTCATAAATGATCAAATATTTAAAAAAATGCTGGCTGGGACAGTGAATATGTATATTTGTATACCATGCATAAATATATGTGTATATGCAAAAATACTAAAGAACCATAGTAAAAATGTGTATGAATAAGTGTTTGAAAACAATTTTCTTAAATACTCTCCTAGTCGCCTTAAATATGGACGATATGAGTTTTTTAAACAGGAATAACAATCGTAGCGTTATAATTTTCTGTTCAATTTCTGTTCAATTTCTGTTCAATTTCTGTTCAATTTCTGTTCAATTTCTGTTCAAATTCTGTTTAAAAGCAGATGAGTTTGTTGTTTGTTTGTTTGTGTACAACCTTTCGAATGATCAATAAAGAATGCACCAATATTAATCATACGACATGTAATTAGAAATAGAAGAAAGATGCCTAGGTACCCCAATTATACCCATATACCCCAATATATTTTAGCGATTTCATGAACTTTTTGCAATAATTTGTATAAATAATTGATGTTTTTTAAACATGTATATTATTACTATATTTTTCATTTTATAAAAAAAAGTTTTCTTAAACCATAAGAGTAATAAGGAAAACTTTTTTATGACTTTTTACACCTCGAAAGACTAGGTACCCCAGGCAGAAACAATGCTGTGACCAGTAAAACCTTCGTCACATTATTTTTCTCGGAAATTGCTTTGGACTAATTCTAATCCTTCTTCCATTCGGGTTAATCAAACCCATGGCTTCGGCACTTGCGATTTAGCAAATTACCAAACAGATCATCGGGACACCTAATAATCTATTATTGGACAGCTCACTATACTATCCTTTCTACAAATTTAAATTTTTTCGTTTTCCGCTACTGATAGGTATCGTTCGTGTATTAATTTAAATAAAAATAATTATTGTATCCCAGGTCAGACATCAAACCGAGAATATGTAAAAATATTCTTTGGCGACTTCTTCCCGACGTCGACATTAAATTGTAGGTTAATCCACTTATGTATAAAAATAACACACACAACATAAGTGGTGTGAGAAACTAGGTCGTAACCCTGACTGAAGGGTTGTAACGACCAATTAATTATGTATGTTATGTATGTAACATAGCAATTATGTATGTAACATGGCTAAAGCAGAAGTTGTAAAAGGTAGTAGTCAAGTGAGGGAGCGCAGTAAAAGAAGTTGATTAAAAAAAAATTTGTAAGAAGAAAGAAGAAAAGACATTAATTGAAGTGAAATAATAATTTCTAATTACAATTGCTATATTTTTGTTTTAAAAAATTAAATTGAACAGAATTCAAATTTAATTAAATAAATATTTTTTAGATTATTTAAAAGATTTAAATTAAATATAAATAAATGAAAACTAAATGACTAGAAAAGTTAACAATTAAAAATATATTAAAATAAAACTATTATTACTATTACTTCTAATAAAACAATAAATAGAGAATAATAATAAAGTATTAAAAGTACGATTTTACTCATTTAATTAAGCCACAGAAGCAGTTCAAAATTTACGTTATTTTCCTTTACAACCAAAAACATATTTTACATGTATGTATGTAATTATTGTATCAGATCGAATGAACACTTTCCTATGTAATCAATCCAAAGAAAAGTCTGATGAAGGGATCCATATCATTTCATGTTATTACACAGGCCTCTCCTTTTCTAAACTAAAGTTATTTTAGATAAGTCTGGCAACATTTAGTAACAATAAAAACTAAATCTAACTAAACTAAAGCGTATAAATAGTAATTTAAAAACGTTCTGAAGTAAACTCCCATAAAACACAGAGATAAGCACATACAATACAACATCCAGAGCATTGGTTAGATGAGTTAATGCTTTTAAGATCATTTCTGTGCTGTGAGTCATATTATTCTTCACCGAAATTGAATATAATATATGTATGAACAGTGGACCTTAACTTTCATACGAAACTATTAACAAAAGTAATCCGTAATTTGATATACTAAAGTTGAGAAAAAAATTGTTTGTTTGCGGTCGAATTTTGTACATCACAGCATTCACAGCAGAAACTCGGAAATCATAAGATCTACAGTTAAAACATCAAGAAAAGTATGTTTTCTCTTTAATTTAATGTTTAAAAGTCAAATTGAAAAAACAAAAAAAAAAAACAATAGTCAAGGAGTCATTAAAAATTTAATTAAGAAACCTGAATTTTTGGACTTCTTCTGGTCTTAATAATGAACAGAAAGTTATTCAAGAATTTATTATTATGAAAAGGAAAGGAAGAGAAAAAGAAGCTGAAGAGAATGAAAAGAAAAAAAATTAAGAAGGGGATGTTGTTTTGCTGTATTAAAAGTTGTTTGTATTTATTTTAGCGTGCCATGTTAATTTTATCACGCCAAGTTACATTAAGGAGTGACAGGTAAATGCAGTACGATAAAAGGAAGTAACAAAAAACAATTTTGACATTAACAAAATATTCTTTTTTTGTTGCTGTTTTCGTCGTAATGTTTATCTACTTTGGATGGGTTAACTCAATTTTATTATCTACCTTCTTCCACAAAGTTTAGTTAAATTTTTAATTCAGAAGAAAATATATAATATATGTACACAGGCGGCTATTGTTAAAGCTATCTACGGCATGTTAGGATAGGCTCCTGTGACGACTACCATAGTTGGCTACAATTTCTGATTTTAAGCCTTTGCTGAAATAAAATGGTTGACAATTGTTGACTCCAATTGCGCTATATCCATTGTCCTCTAGTATGTTTTAACGGTAGCTGGAACTAATGCTCTCAGCAGAAATGTAGGCGAAGTTTTGTATCAGAACGAAGGTATAGCAAGCTTTATGTAATGTCCTGCTGCATGAGAAACTAAACTAAGATACGTGCCACAGGGACTGCTAAGTCGGAAAAAGGTCACTATCATTCTAAAACGATTTGGTGAGATCAATGCTTGGTTTTTAAGGAAATAATGTAATAAACGTGGCACTGGATAAGTGAAATGAAATTTTGAAAGATTACGAATTTTCCAAAATCAAAATTTTGTAGCAAGAAATCCTGGGGGATATGTGTGGATGATATTCTCAGGAAAACCTTGAGATGCCATGTAATATTTTATATCTTCTATCCGATGAAAATACTTTTACTGGAATTGGTCTACTTAATTAAGCGACAGGTGCTATTAAATGACATGGGTATAAAAATACCCACTTAGGCATTGGTATGAAATCTTAAAAAACAATTCATTTTATTATAAAACTTTTAAAAATTAATTTCAAATAGAAATTTCAAATCATTTATTTTTCTTTACTTCTTCTATATTTTTAGGAGTTCCGGCATCAAATTGTGCAAAAAAATCCCGCAAACCGCATTTTGGACAAACGTACTTTGTTTTCCCACCACATTGCGTACAGCGACCGCGTTTTCCAATTTTATCAAACTTGTGGTCATGTTGTCAGTGCGTTTTACTGCGCCATTGTGACAAATTTTCCATCACGGCGTCGATTTTCGCGAATTCTTACCAACGAATTCTTACAATCGAGCTGGCTCATAGGTGGCAAATCTTCACATCCCCTGCACAAGCAGTGTAGTTTCCATGCGTTTACCATAGCTGCGTCAATAGCGTTAGTGAGTAATGGCCAATACGATAATTGTTGACGCCATTATCGATAAATCTGATGAACCATAAGGTCTCCTTTTCACCAACTTAATATCATCGGAAAATTCGTGATTGCTCCGGTTATCTTGAACAGTACATGTTGCAAAATAACCTTTTCGAGATAACAAGATTTCGTTATCAACCAACATTGTCGATAAAAAGAGCGAAATTTGGTCAAAACATAAAAGAATTATATGATAAAGAGTAATTGAGCTTCGTCGATTCGACGAACAGTAACCCATTAGGGTTAAAGTGTTAGTCGATTCCACGAAGAGTAACCTTAATGTACAAAAATGAAGAGTAACCGTCCAGGGTTAAAGAATATGATAGTAATACTGTTACAACCATATAACACCCACTATACTACAATACTTTACATTTTAAAGCCGATATTTATATTATTTTATTATTAGTTTTGTGTGATAAATATTTCAAATATTATACATGCAATATTTCATTCGAAAATATCTTAAAAAGTCTCATTTTCAAAAATCCTCTCCGTCTGTTTTTTTTTCGCAGTTTTATTAGCATTATGTCGCCGTTTCTAATTCAAGAATATTATGATTTAATACACCGATTCTCTATACATTCCGTTTCCACTTATATTTTCCAAAATTTTTTTAAAACAACTGTGTTCATTTGCTATCTTCTGAACAAAAGACTTCAAAACGAAACAATTCAAATAGCTTTGCATCTGTAAATTAAGGACTGTACGCGCTGACAAAAAGCGGAAAAAAAGAAAAAAAGAAGAAACAAAAAGTCTCCTCTCTTTTCACGGAATGTTGAATTTAAACAAAAAACTTTCCTCTGAGAAAATATTTTCTTCCATTTTTTGTTTTGCTTTATTCTAAATGGAGGAATAATATAAGAAAAAAAAAAATAAACACAAAAAACACCAACGACAAATCCCAAAGTTAATAGCAGAGAATTATTTTGCGTGTTACCGGGTAAAAATTTTGACGGTGAGGGATTAAAACGCTTGCTGTAAGGGAGAGATCAAATATCAAATATGGAAAAAACGAATGGTAAAAGAATGTGTATCGCATTTAAAATGATATAAAATTTCTGTAAGACATACATTTTAGTTAGAGAAACAATTTTAATGTGGTTTTCTGTATCTTCTTTCTTATATATAAAAATAAATGTGTGTTTGTTTGTATGTTTGTATGTTTGGAGTTAATAGACGACTAAACGGCTGAACCGATTTTCTTGAAATTTTCACATTATCTTCCTGTTTGTCTGGAAGGAGTCATAAGCTACTTTTTATTTTAAAATTTCTAGTAGGCGAGGTGCCACGCCCACATACCCAATTGTAGTGTATTTATCATAATAATAATAAACAACACACCACATTTACTATACAAAAAGATTTAAATTACATTTGCTCTAAATTTGTACAACACATTATTTTTAATTATAATTCTAAACCTTTGAAATAAAAACAAAGTAAAAACAAAGTAAACGAAGTATGACACACTTTAACAGAAATGCAATTAAAACAACTGACATGGGTCAAAGCATTTAAGAAAGAAATTTATGACTTCAAATGACTCACTTTTAAAGTAATGAGTAAAAATATTAAATAATATTGAGCGAAGTCTTGACCAATCACAACTCAGTAATTGTATCAAATGAATATAGAATATGTAATAATGAAATGTAATAGAAATTAATATGTAATACAAAGAGCAAATTATAGAATATTAAGAAACATTGTAAAAATTAGAAAATTGTATAAATAGTTGACAACATTCAAATAAAAATTCAGAAAAGATCTTGACGTCCAAAAAGAAATCAAAACTTTTCTCATTGTTCTAACCCAGCACCTTAAACAGTACAGAGAAGAATTAAAACTGCTGTGGCTAGACAAAGCATTCAAAACAATCTAGCATATCATTTAATTTTAATATCTTCCCCTATTGAAAAAGACTTTATACAATAAACTGCAACAGCTTGAGTCCTCAAATTTGGTATGGACGACTTTAACGTACATATATATTAACAAAATGGGCGGATTGGCTATAGTGGGCGTGTCACCTCCCATAGTCTATATATATAAAAATAAATGTTTGTTTGTATGTACCTTATAGAATCATAAACTATGCATTTGATCATGTTATGATCTTTAGCAAAGTTGTTGGGCAAGGGAAAGTTTCTAATTTGGTATGACCAATTTCCGACAGGTGGCGCCACTCAAAATTATTCAAAATGAATTAAATCGTAAACTGTGCATTCCTTAACAATGGGTCAATGAAAATTATTCAAAATGAATGACAAGCAATTGGTCGACCAACACCTCAAATACGGAAGAAAAGAGCATTACGAGCCTCAGAATGAGACGAGCATTAAGACTGGAAAATCTTCGAGTGTATGCCGCTGAGACCCGTTCGCTTGAACCACTTGAACAACGAGAAGTGAGATTAGAAACTGATCGAATGCGCACTACTCAGGCCTGTTCGTCTGAATCATCTGGACAACGGGAAACAAAATCAATAAAATGATTAAAAATTAATTGGACATGTGTGTAAAGTCTTTCCTTCAAATTTATTTTAGTTGGTGGCGCAGCAACACGCGCTAGGGACAGCTAGTATTTTATATTTATTTATTTCATATTTAAAATTTACATTAAAACCTAAAAACCGAGTTTCATAAAGGACAGAGGTCGTACTTTAATGAAATAATTTAAGATAAGTTTTAACTATCCGTTCAGAAATTTGCCAATCAACCTCTTATCAATCCTATTTCATAAACTTTTTTTGGCACACTAAGACATGAATAAAGTCGCTGTTGTCTAGTATGCAGTGTTTTGGCTTATAAACCGAGAGTTTGTGGTTCAAAACTCATCTTAAACATCTCGAACAAAATAAAATAAAAAAAATATTTTATTATAAATACTTCCTCTCACCAGTTTTTTGGTAAAAACTCTGACAGTAATAAAATTGCCATGAAAAGGTTCTAAAAAATCTGTCGTTCGGAGTCGACTTTAAACTGTAGATCCCGCCGCTCATTAATAAAATTAACACATACAATGTGGGTAATCTTTACTCTAAGGTTGTAATGAACTCTTAAGTAGGTAAGTAAGACATGAATAGAACTAGTTCTTTTAGAGCTGTTATAGTTTATGATGGCCAAGGGATTTAGAGATAGTAGCGAGTCGGTCCTCTTCTTATCCAAACGGATCCAGCAGAGATGGAGCTTCCCTGTAATAAGTGGGGATAACATCCCAATTAACTGAGAAAATTGGAATACCTAAGCTACGTAACATGTCGAAGATTGTCAGCTACGTACGTGCTCTGGAAAGTATTTTCTCATGATATTCCTGTGTACCAGAACCCATATAAGAGTTACCTAGGAATTCAATAACGAGGGTAGAGGTACGTCTGTTAGGGATTTAATCGCAGTATCGCTGTTTCAGGGAAACAATCGCCACTCAAAAATCATTACTTACCACTTTTAAATTGTCATAAGCTGTGCTTGAAGAACACTGCAGTCATCTTTACACACTTTAAGTCATCAGTTTAAATTTCAAGGATCCCATTGGGAACCTCCAGTTCTTCTGATCAGAAGTTCCTAGTTGGAATTCTAAAATCGAAAGTTCTATTCATGAAATTATAAGGAATCGACAGTAATATATCTATGTCTTCCCAGAATAGCAGGATGATGGTCATTCCGATTGGGCCAGGATATAATTGTATTGGGTCTTACTTCCCCAAATTTAGCCCGCTAGTTTAATAGGAGCTCAAAGTGGAGCCAATTGTGTACAGCGAACAATTCCTTGGTTGGAGTGAAACAAAGCGCACTGCTGATCAGAACAACTCATTGCCTGCATACTCTGTCTATCACTTGGGAATGGTAAAGATGCTTGCACGCATCATTATAAAAGCGTAAATATGTTGTAGAATTTTAACATTTTTATAGAAGCGTAAAATGGTACAAGAATTCATTTTACAAACTTTTTTTTATGAAATTTATAAAGGTGCTGTGTTTTTACTTGTACCAGAAAAAAAAAAAAATTAATGTAGTATCACAATCGTTAAAATCATAACGTAAACAAGTAATTTTTTTTCCGCATTAAGTTATAGATAGAGTCACTACTCGTACGTAGAATTGTCAGTTTTTATGAGGTAACGGCATGACAATTCCTATAATATAAATGGGCCACTAGTGTATGTCTTACTTCTCATACTTACGGTTACATTATGTTTTTTACATTGAAGACTATGTATTTGAAAACATGTGCAATAGAATGACTTGTTTATATATGGGCGTGCATAAAAACATACAATTCTGTTGTTCTTGTTATTCGGTTATTTGATTGCTGTCGATGTAACAGTAAATTTAATGTAACTGTTTGTCATATTTTTACTCATGACGCCATGACACCACAAGATAAAAAAATTAAAGGTTCGTCATGCTATCAAAACTTAACAATTACAAAAAAACAAAAATAATAATAGTTTTAAGAATAAAAGTTCATATTACTAACGATAGAACATGAATTCAAAGTTTTAAAAAAGGATATCTGTTCCAAAGTTAATAAATAAGGGAAGTGAGATTAGTGTTAACTACATATATCCATAATTGGTCGTTACAATCCTCCAGTCAGAATTACGTCCTAGCTTCTCACTCCACTTATGTTGTGTGTTATTTTTTTTTTATACATGAGTGGCGGGACCCACAATTTAACGTCGATTCCGAACGACAGATTTTTTAGAAACTTTTTCATGGCAGGTTTATTTACTTTCAGAGTTTTTGTTAGAAATCTGCTGAGAGAAAGTATTTTTTCATATTTTGTTTTGTTGGAGATGTCTGACCTGGGGCTTGAACTGTGGCCTCACATCGAATAAGCCAACACACCACTTTCTAGACTACGGCTATCCTTTCATAGTGATTTGGTTAAGCAGACGGAATAAATAACAACTAATTTAATAGATGTGGCTTCAATTGCCAAATTTCGCAATGTCCTGCTTCCCTGTATATTTATATAATATATATTAATTTGGTTTACACTTAAAGTTTTTCTTTTCACCACAAGAGATTTTAAATATTTTTGTCTTGTCGTCTTTTTTAAATTATGAAGAAGATTAACAGTTAAATACGAGCATTTTAATGGCGAAAACGTTAAGCGCCTTTGCACAACTGACTTAACAATCGCACTTCCAATACTGTGGCTAAAATGACAAAAAAATAATAGTAGAACTGTCTTTACAGTCTTATATTGAACATATTGTTACGAAAATGGAAATGGTGTTACATCGTTTAACATTAAAATGATAAACAAAAGCTACAAAAAGAATGGACTTGTTTACATGATCAACAAATAAACAAAAATATAGCAACAACAAATGAAAAAAGGGATAAACAAGTAAACAATCAGTAACAACAACACTGCAAGGACAAACGTAAAAAAATACACAAACAACAATGAAACAACAATGTTTACATTTATATACTCGGAATAGCGAAACCAGGAACATTCGACCTCAAGATCATTCATCAGACTATTTACGTCTCCGTATAAAAGTCAAGGCAAAGCAGGAAACGGGCTCAGTAAAAATTCAGTCAGTCTTGCGTGAAGACATGTTACGTGTGAAGAGAATAATCGTGGTTTGAAGATCTCCATTATAAAGATCTGTCGAACAATTGTTGGTGTTCACGCTGTAGAGTGTAAAGAAGAATAGCAAACAAAGCAAATTGTTGTTGTTTCCATCAATTTGTGAACAGTAGCACACAGATTTGTGCGAACAATAAAGAATTTAATTAAAACTGAACCTAAATGTATTTTTATTTGCAATCTATGAAAAAGGTAAAAACGTAACAATATACATTTTTTTTTAATTTTAATTTCTTCTGTATTTTATGTTTTCCTTTCACCTCAAGAGATTTCGAAAATATTTTTATTTCTGTTCTCTTTCTTTCTTGGCAGTTAAATATTTGGACTTTAATAAAGATTTAAACGCAACAGACTTGTGTAACGCTAACAATCACACTTGGCTGTGGCTAATGTAACAAGATAATAAAATTTTCTTTACAGTCTTATATTGTACATAGGTTTGCTTTTGTTATTCTATTATTCTGTTGTCTTTTTATTATTTCCAAATCTGCTCTTTATGTTTACAACACCTCTTGGTGTCTACTCAAAGAAAAAATACTTCAATGTTATTAAGGGGATAAGTCCTAGAAAAAAATTTCTCTTGTGAAATTCTCTTTAACGGAAATAAACAAAAAAACTTTCTTTATGTACAAAGACTGCAAAAACTTCAATTTTTGTCTGTTTTATCATGTACAGTAGTAGCTCGACTGATGAAAAGATGTTATCAAATTGTTTTTTGTTTATATTCATTAAATTACTTAAGATCTAATTTTACTTGAAACTTATTCGCACCATTTTTAATACAACAATGAAGATGCAGTTGATTCGAAGACAACGTATACTTTATTTACATGACTTTGAAATATTCATTACGTATTCGCCTAGTGCGGCTAATTTTTAAAACAATTCAATTTTATCTCCGCACTTGAGACAGTAAAGTAAATGGAGACCGACAATTGTAATGTTAACAATTTTTTTATAAAATATTGCATACATACGAGACATAATTGGCCATTATAACCCTTCAGTCATGATTATGGCCTAACTTCTCACACCACTTATGTTGTGTGCGTTAATTTTATACATGAGTGGCGGAACCTACAGTTTAAAGTCGATTCCGAACGACAGATTTTTGAGAAGCTTTTCATGGCAATTTTATTTTTACTCTCAGAGTTTTTGTCAGAAATCTGCTGAGAGGAAGTCGCCAAGAAAAATTTATTTTCATATTTCGTTTTGATGTCTGACCCGGGGTTTGAACCATGGCTTTACGTCTAATAAACCAACATACTACCTACTAGATTACGGTGACTTTATAAAAGATTATTCCAAATAAAATAAATTCATTAAAAAGTTCATAAAATATTACATAGGTACATCTACATACATAATTGAACATTACAACCTTTCAGTCAGGATTACGACCTAGTTTCTCACACCACAAATATACGTCGAGTTTAATTAAACTGTTTATTGTTCGCAATATTTTTGTGTGCCACGGTTTACAACTTGACGAATACAACAATAATTGCTTGTTCACTATTCACATTGCTAGTTGTTGCGTTCTCGCTTACCTGTCTATCCCCTTTTCTTTCATACTAATGTTGTTGGTTGACTTGTAAGAAGTTCGTTATATTTGTTTGCGTAGCTTTTGCTCATTTTAATGTTAAACGATGTACACTGTTACAATTTTCGTGGATTTTTTTTTTGGATTTCATAACGTAAATACTTAAATATTATGGGCCATAATCATAGTCATCATAGTATACTTTAAGTATCATTTATTAAAATGTCTACTTTTCTGCTACTATAGACGATAAAAAGCTTACTTTTTCCGGTAAAGTCAGTTTTATACTTAAAACAAGCTGAAGTTGTTTTTAACAAAGTTAACATCATTTTAAATCTATCAGCTGTTTGTCATTTATCAAAAGTTACAAAATCAAAACAAACCAAAAACAAAACTTGTATGAATTGTGTTAAATTTTTTACAAATATTTTATTATGTATTACATTATTATTATATTATATATTTTATTTAATTATTTTTTTATAAATTGTGTTCGCTGGTGCTCCAGTTTGCCTCTCGCTCCCTTTTCTTTGGGTCCTGTTGACAATTTATAAATCAATCATACATAAGTATGTAAATCTCCATAAATGTAGGAACATTAGATTTATGTACATACTTTTTCTAAATTTTCCATTCAGATAATAGTTTATTTTCCCCGGATTAATTTCATGCAATTGTTTTTTCTTTTTTTCAAAATAACAATTTATGTTTTGTTTATTTTTTGGCGCTTTTATTGCATCAGCTGTGCAGATATGCAACTTATACAGTATTTATACCAGTTTATATGCAAAATTTCAAACATTACACTAATCACCCACTTAAAGCTGATTCAACTTAAAACTATTATTAATTTTCACTATAGTTAAGAAACAGTTAGTATGTAACAGGTTTAAATATTAAAGTTGTTTTTAAAAAGAACCGATTTTAGTGTTTGACTATGATTATGGGCCTATATCTTTATTATTACAGTATTTCTCTATAATAATTAGGAATCATCATAAAAAATTAAGATCTTATATTGTTCTACGTTAGTCAGTTTAGTTTGTATTTTTGCTTTCAACATTTCATTTAGACAGTAAACAGTTAAAAAAAACTTAATTAGAACTTCAAATACAAAAACACTACATTTTATTTACATTCCCAGAATTGTTAACAGAGCTAAGAAACATAAATACGAGATAAAATGAAAATAAAAAATTTTAACTGCTGAAAGCCAAAAGAGGTTAACCATCATTTACTGACCACTTCAGCAGAATAATATACTTCTGCTGTTGCCCTGACTATAAGCCAACGAAATGTTTTTATCTGTGGGGGATAATGTAAAGTTTTCATAACTGTTTTCTTCCTTTTTTTGTAAGATGTGAAGTGGCAGTTAAAGTTGTTTAATTAACACAAATTTAAAGTTTCTAAATAAATGAAAAAAGCTGTATAAAAATAAATGTTTTCGATTTAGTTTTTCATAGACAAAGTGTAACGATTTAAAGTATCCCTCATATTTGCCTATATATCCAAAATATAGGAAATCGGCTGGTTAAAGAAAATGATTGGCAGAGAAAATGATTAACACAATTACTGTACGTAGTTTAGAAACAAATTCAACGAATATTTTGAATAGAAAAACGAAAAATATTAGTTTGAAATTTAACTTCCGTCCATGCTGTGAAATATCGTTGTAAAGTGCTTGTTGAAAGAACTACAACGACATAAGGTTTTAAGGTATATACGAGTATATGGTAATTCTGGCCATTATGGTTCGAATCCGTGCACTCTCTCTTTGAGAACCCGGCCATAAGAAGAACTTCGCACAAATTATTCGGTATTTGGTAGGTTGTCTTCCACTTGGCTTCTATTATTTATGTTCAGTTTGTTTATTTGAATGTGGTGCATTTAGATGTACATACACAGTGGACAGCAAAAGTCTTAGTACGGCAATATATTTTTAAAATTTCATAAATTTTAGCCCAAAAGTTTGTATAAATATTTATAGTTTATATATTTATTTTATTAACTTATTTTTGTTTTATTATAAAACAAAAAATTTTTTAATGTTTTTCATATAACAAGAGAAAAATAAGGAAAAGTTTCAGATGACTCCATAGGTACACCCAAAGAGAACCCTGAGTAAATTCAAAATTCAAAGGCCTATTGTATGAAACTGTTATCCCTTGTATTTAGTAGAATATTCCTTAAGGTCAAGCATTCCATTTAACCCATTTGGAATTGAATGTACAAGTTTTGTTTAGTGTTTTTGACTTTTGTTTGAGGTTTAGCGATTACGTAACCGTTCTTTCAAATGATCTCCTATATACTCTCTTGAGGTCATATCGGGACTTTGTGAAAAAGTATTAAGCCTATGGGGACTTTTTTGTCAAAATGTATTTCCGTACTAAGACTTTTGCTGTCCACTGCATATTGTCTTATAAACGTTTGTTTAAAAGTAAAAAATTTAATATCTTTTACCAAAACCCAATAATAACTAGACTTCTTTGGCCACGATTTATAAAAATATAATTTTGAATTATAAACTGCGAATTTAGACATGTTATTCACAAATTTCCCGTCTCAGAAATAATGATTTCGAATATCATGAAATTTTTTAAGTACTCTGCTATGGGGTATTTAATAATTTACCACGATGTATGTTTGTTCACAATTTATTTTCCTATTCGAATGAATAAATAATAAAATAAGCCAAATTCCAAAATACCTTATATATTCGCTCAGACAATTGCTTATTCAATCGTTAAATTTTCCTGTTGAACAGTTTAAGGTTTTTAAAAATTCTAACTTAAAGCGGTCACCAGTTTTTCTTTTTTGTTATTCTGCATCAACAATTGGTTTGTAACTACGTGAACAGAACCATTGAAAAAATGTATACTTACTTTAAATATTTTTTATCGATTCCAAGCCAGAAAAATAAATCATAAGTGAAAAAAACAAAAAATAATCAAAAAATGACAAAAAAAAATTAGAAAAAATTGTTGAAATTTAATTTTAATTTTCTTCTTTTTTGTTTTTATACTTGTATTGTATACTGCCAATAAAGTTATAAAAAAATTTAATGGATGAAAGCCAATTTATTACAAGCGATTGTATCTGTACCAATGGGTTGAAGTAATTTCTTATTTTGAAAATCCATGCACAAGTCGGAAATTCCATGTACAATGTGAAGAAGGTATCAAAATTGTTGATACATTTTATGTCAAACACTATTTTATTATCAGTGCGAAATAAATTATAAAGAAGTGTGAATAATTTTTATGATAGTCAGACTATTCCGGACTGTCAAATGAGCAAAGTAGTGGATACAAGAAGAAATTAACTTCTTTCTCTTAGGCAAAGGTCATTGTTGTCAACATAATGTCTTGTTAATATGGTATTATATTATAATCATCATAATTGTAGTTATTCAAAGTTAATTTGCACGTCATGTGGTTTCAACAGAGCGGCGTTAAAGGGTCTCTCTGAACAAAATAATTAAACAGCTAAATACGAGTTTTTTGCAGTTAATTTGTTGCTCTTGTGGAATGATGCAAATGTTCTAAATAGACAATCAGTATGTCAATATTTCTGTGGTTACATTTACTTCCGATTTCAAATGATTCTCCAATTATCATTAAGACTATAATTTATAATTCACCAGTGTCACCTTCTATGATATTCTATTCTATTGTCAGTTAAGTCCTAAGCAATAGAAGTTGACAGCATTGTTTAAAATTGAGATTTTGATACCACAACTTTGTTATTTTCCATTAACTAATGATTATTTTTCATTGTTAACCCAGACTGCAATCTGGTAGCAACCAGATATTGTCGACGTATACTGCGCCTCATGCAACTAAGTTTATACTGAAGTTCAACAATCGTCATTGCCATATATCGATTAAACTGACTAGACATATTGACAGCTATAACATTACGATCTGATAAAGAATCCCAATCAGTTGTTTTGTTCTACTCAAATGAAACCACTACAGACTGTTAACAATAGATCCCATTGATAACGACTTTTATCTCAAAAATGTAGATTTATCTACGCTAGGCCAAGTGAGCAGGGAATTCATCAACCGCTTTTAGAATTGTGCGACTCAGAAAGGCTAGAATCAGGAACAATGAACACCTCCTCCTTCCTAATTTAATACACACTTGCAAATAAAAAAAAGAAGATTTTAATAGCATAGTATGGATGCTTGAATATATTGCTACGAAAATGGAAACGGTGTTTTCGTTTTACATGATAAACAAGTAAACAAAAATATACCAACATAAACCGGTATCAAAAGCGATAAACAAAAGTGCAACAACAAATACTGCAAGTATAAATGGAAACAAAAATACACAAACAACAATCTTTACATTTTTAAAGATCTCGAGAAGACGAAGCCACGATCATTCGACTTCAAGATCATTCATCAGGCTGTTTACGTTGGCATCTAAAAAGCAGGAAAATGCAGGCAAAGGAGTCAGTAAAAATTCAGTCAGTCTTGTGCGAAGACGCGGTGTTTGAAAATAATAATCGTAGTTTGAAGACCTCCGTTACAAAGATTTGTCGAACAATTGTTATTGTTTACGCAAAAGAATGTAAAGAGGAATAAGAATCAAGTTGTGAACAGTGGAACACCGAATTGTGCAAACAATAAAGAATTTAATTAAAACTAAACACAAAGTTATTTTTATTTTATTCGCTATCTCCGAGCTCATATCTTAAACGTTTTTAAAAGGTAAGAACGTAACAATGTTGTAATGAAAACAATTCATATTATCATCTGATTCCATTGAATGCATGAATGAGTTTTTAATTAGCTCGTAAAATAAAATACCCTGAATATAATGACGAAAACCCTATCTGTCGATTACATAAAGTGAATTACACAAATACAAAAAAATGATTCACACTTTATATGTAACAATGCGGTAGATCTTTTAGTTCTGTTCACCATGATGTAAGTTTTGTTGAGTAGAACACACAAACGCGTGGCCATCAGATAGAAGTAGGAAACGAAGAGGGAAAATCGAAAATCAGAAGCAATAACAGCGTAAATCGACTTAGACCAATTTGAGTTATGTATGCTATCGTATTCTACTAAATAAACTTTATATTTACGTGAAATCCCATTGCTTTAACAATGCTTTAAGTATGAGTCGTAATTAAGCCCTATTAGATTTATAATAAACACCTAAATATAACAAGTGAGTCTTTCATTATCGTTTTTCATCTTAGCCAAGCCTGACTATAAGTATATTTAATTTTGCCATAAATTGTTTCTAAAACATTTCCTTTTTTCCAGAAAAATTTCCGTAGTTAAAAATGGATCATTTTCGACGTAGGCCACAGATGTAAGTATTTGCAATAACTTGTGCAATATTTTACTATTGCTCTTTCTGCTCTTCCTCCGTATGGTGTTCACTCATTATGACTCAAGATTTTTAATTTATTTCTCAATATTTTCAAATAATTAAAGAACATAAATAATAAAAGAAAACGAAAAAAAGACAAGAAACAAAAACTGTATTAATGGCAATAACTGAACAAGATTTGCATAACTTAAAAAAGCAAAAAAAAAACAAAGACAAGTGCCTGTCAACTGCACGGGAAATACTTTTTGGAAAATTTAACTTCGTTATCTGCGACAATATAAAGAATATAATGGTTTGAGAGCTACAAGAGTTTTTTTAACTTAACTTACGCATTATTTAACTGCCATTCCTAGAAGACAATTTTTCATAAATACTTCTGAATGCCATTGACAAAAACGGGCCTGAAGTCATAAAAAGATTTTTCTTTATTGCACTTTAATTTACCATTCTCAAGGCTTTTTAATTTTAATTTCTTTTTTTACTTATAAAATTTTTATTTTTTACATTTAATTTAAGGAAAATTTATAAACCAATCTAGGCTATTATTTAAAGAAAGAATTTATCATAACAAAATGGATGAAAAACTAATTTAATTTTGGAAGTACATATGATGGAAATACACATGAGTGTAAATCTACTAAATTAATGGGATTCCATTGATGTTTTGTCGGTTTTCCTGGACATCTGACCATGTATCCCAATAACTATTGTAGCAGGGACAAAAACTAAGGATGTTACTTTTATTTACCTGCATGCTACCCTACACTCAGGTTAACTTATATGAGAACTGCACCTTTGTTGCTGTTGGCTTCTGTTGTTCGATAAATGCATTAAAAACACTTGCGTATCCGAAAACACTTCAAAGCGTATATTGGTACGAGAACGAATACCAAACTTCAACTTGTTAAAGATTGCTAAAAACGCTAAAGTAGTAAAAAATGAGGAAAGGAAATTAATCGAATACAGTAATCATCGACTTACGTCGCGATTGATTCAAAGATATTGCGATGTAAATCGAAACGACGTAAGCCGAATTTCATGTAGCTCATATGTATTACAAATATCTTTTTGAAAGTAGCTCAAAAAATTATACATCTCTGGCCATCTACTTCATTAATTGTTTTACACTCAGGGCCATTATTAAAACTTGCCGTTAACTAAAGGTAGGATTTTAACGGACAGATAAATTGTTTTTTGTTATTATGAGTTCCCAATAAGATAAAAGTGATCGTTAAGCTAAAGGGAGGACCATCCTACCTTTAATATTTAAAAGTCACTTTATGTTTAAACTTGCCATATTATATATTATTTTCATTATGGCAACTTCAAATTTAAACAAAATGAGCATATATAACAAAAAACGGAAGCCCGCGGATGCCATTGCGTTAAAAAAATACTTGTATAATTGAGCAGCTGCCATATTTTTGAATAATTTTATCTGTAAGTTGCAATAACGAAAATAAGTTAAAGGTAACTTTACAGTTCCCTTTAGCTAAAGGTACCTTCAACTAAACCTAAGTTTAACGGCAAGTTGTAATAATGGCCCTATATATTGTTACGAAAATGGAACGGTGTACCATTTAACACTAAAACGATAAACAAAAGCTACACAAACACATAGAACGAACTTGTTACAAGTAAACAAACAACATCAGTATGAAAGAAAAGGGCAAGTAAGCGAATGCAACAACAATCAATGTGAACAAAATACACAAACAACAATGAAGTCGTGATAGAACCCTCGAGAAAGCGAAAACGCGAACGTTCCACTTGCAAGACAAAGCAGACAACGAGTAGTAAGAATTCAGTCAGCCTTGTGTGAAGACGCGTTCCGTGTGAAGACAACAGTCTTGGTTTGAAGATCGCCGTTGAAAAGATCTGCGTTGTAAGCAAAGAATAATAGCGAACAAGCAATTATTGTTGTATTCGTCAAGTTGTAAATAGTGGCACACAAATCTAGTGAGAACAATAAAGAAATTAATTAAAACTAAACACCAATTTGTTTTTATTTTGTTTGCAATCAACGAACTCATATTCTAAACGTTTTTAAAAAGGTAAAAACGTAACAAAATTATCACTCGGCCATAGCTCTCTGAATTGAAGGTAACTGTTCTTCCAGGTTTATTAGTAACTAAAGTGATATTTAGGGTAGAGCGTACATTACGAGTTCTCAAAGGTTCATATCATCATATCTGTAACATTTTCTCTCGAATTATCTTCATAAACTTACAAATGTCTTGCATACATTTGAATTAATTCTTGCGTTTATTCTTATTCCAAAAAAAAATATATATAAAAAAAAGCTTGTCGGTCTCGAAATGTTTAATGTCGGCAAAATAATTGTGACATTTAAGAGATTATGATTTCATTACCACATACATATACATATGTACATGCAAATGTCGCATTTAACAAACGGCTGTAGACGTCACTCAAACGTCAATCAAATACATAATTTTAGAAGTGTTGGACACTTAATTAATTTAATACTAAAATAACTTCGTTATTAATTAAATTAATGCCACTTACCACAGACTCTGTTAATGCATGTGTCAGAGTATGAACATCAAAGTTAGTCACCAATTAAAAGCTTTAATTTAAAATTAATTCAATACAACCCAAATTGTTTAGCACTTAAATATTAAGACCATTACACTGTGTTTACAAGTTGAATTAATTTTATTTCACTTTCCCTTTAGCTTTTTACCTAAAGCAAGACTGACACTACACCATCATACCATCATATTGACACAATTAAGTGGCACACTAGAAAAATATACACTACGAACCTACTGGGCTGGTGTTCATTTCTTTGATATCCAAATATGAATGAAATAATGAAATACAAACCCGATCATGAAGTTGTGGAATATAGGGAAAATAACAACCAAGCGAAAATGTCCCACAAACTGTGATAAGCCTTGCATATTAATTCAGGCTGTGTGGTATGATATTCAGTATGCCAAAGTTTACCAAATGGTTAGACGATGTGTTTCAATTTTAAACAACAGACATGTTGCTTCTGATTGAGCATGATTACCATTTGCCTGAACAAGCATTCGATTCGACTTTTAGGCACTTTTCTTTAAATGAAATCAAAAAATTAATACTTTCCGCAAATCATAATTTTCTTGTACAAAAAAAAGGAGTTGGCAACCCTTTCGCGCAAACGTCAAAATTTTATCGTCTTGTGAATTATATTTTTTTTTTACAAAAAACAGTGGTTTATTCCGTTTAAACAATAGCTTATTGTTGTTTATTTTATAAAGCAAGGTGTAAAGATTATAAAATCAATAAAGGTATGTCTGGTAAAGGCCGTCGCAGCATACAAAATGCAAAACTTTTCTGTGGCCAATGCGAAATGGAGGTAAAGGAGAATGAAGATAACATCGATTGTGATAAATGCGCCAAATGTTATCATGCATTATGTACGAGCTTAAATAAACGTCAATTTGAACATTTATTAAAAAATGAGAGTGAAGAGTATGTATGTAATGCTTGCAAGGAATGTGATGGAACAGTAAAAGAAGAACTTGTTGAAATAAAAAAACAACTAAAACAATTAAAGAAGTTGGATCAGCTGTCTTCGTTACAAGAAACAATGACATTCATGTCAAAACAATTCGATGAGATTATACGAGGGGTGGCTGAAAATAAAAAGAAAATTGAAGCAGTACAAAAAGAAAATCGTGTATTAAAGAATGAAGTAAACAATTTGAAAGATTCAGTTAAGCTATTGAATGATGAAAGAGTTAAAAACAACTGTCTTATTAGCGGCATTGAAGTAAAGGAAGGTTCAACAGCAGTTGATACGTTGTTAGAAATTGCAAAAGATGTTGGTGTAGACTTAAAGGAAGATGATGTTGAAGAAGCATTTTTTATTAAAAAGAACAATACCTCAAATAAAACTAAAAATTTAAAACAATCTATTATTGTGAAATTTGATTCGAAAAAGTCTAAACAAAAATTAATGTCAGCAAAACAAAAATTGAAAGAAAAAGAAGAAACAAAATCAGTTTATGTGAACGATTGTCTTAGTAAAGAGACTTTTAATCTTTTTAGACATGCTAAAACCCTACATAAAGTGGGATATCAATCTGTGTACACCTATAGTGGTAGAGTTTATGTAAAACTAAGCGAAATCTCTAAGCCAAGATTAATTAGATCTGAGGAGGAAGTAGATGATATGCTTTTGAAAGCCACAACTAACAAGCTTCAAAAACGTAGATCTAATCTTCAGCCCCCATTAGCAGTTGACGATACACATGATGAAGATGAAACTCGTGCTGCTTTTATGTCACCGGCTTAATAGCTTAAATGCAAATATATTGTTTTGATAAATATTTAAATATTTCTTTTTTTTTTTTTTTTTTATGATTAATAATCAACATTTTTTAAACTTTGAATCTTTTGAAACTTATTTTTGTGGAATAAATTTTCCTACTTTGAATATTATTTCAGTAAACATAAGAAGCATTTCTTCTATAGATAAATTTAATAAATTTAAATGCATGATTTCTAAATTACCAAAACTACCAAGTGTTATAGCGGTTCAGGAGACGTGGTTTAGCTCAAATTTAGTTCAGATTTATAATATTCCTGGTTATGATGTTGTTCACTGCTGTAGATCAGATGGATATGGTGGGGCGTCAATTTACATAAATAACAGCCTTCATTACAATGTTGAAACTTGTTGTAGTAAGGATTTTATTGAAAATATTACAATATCTTTGCTTAACCACAAAATCAATGGAAAGAGTTTAAAACTAACAACGTTTTATAGATCCCAAAAGTGCAATGTGGAAAAATTTGTAAGTTTTATTGAAAATATAGTTGCAAGTTATGGTCGCTTTCCTAGTATTATAGTTGGAGACTCCAACATTGATTTTATTAATAATACTTCAGCTGATTTAATTAATATGTTGTCAAGTTTTGATTATAAAAACTGTCATACATTAATAACTCGTCCGGTATCTGGAACATGTATAGATAATGTGTACAGTAATATCCCAGATGAACTTTTGATAAATACTATTGAATGCTGTTTAACAGATCACAATATAATATATTGTATGCTTAAAAGTAATGCTCCAAATTCCGAGTATTTTGAAAAAGTTTACCGAATATGCAATTATGAACGTGCAAAAGAAAGTTTAACTAACTATTTAGAAACTTTTCAAGAAACTGGTGACCCGTCTGTTGATACTTCTCAAATTATGTCACATATTTTAAATGCAACAATAAATTCTACTGTGGAGAAAACTGAAAAAAAATTGATGAAAAACGAGTTAACACCTTGGCTAAATCAAAATTTACAAGCTCTTATATTTTATAAGAAAAATCTTTTGAAACAGAGGAAAAAACGTGATGTTGAAAGTAGATTAAAAAGAATTAGTAATGTAATCAAAAAAGCTTGTAAGCAGTCTATGAACAACTTTTATTACAGTCATTTAAATCAAATACAACAGGAGCCAAAAAAATGTTGGAAATTTTTAAATGAAAATCTTGGAAGAAAGTCAAAGAGTGAAATAAAAGTAAAAGACGCTGACGGAGAGTTTATTTTAGACAACCATCTAAAGAGTAATTTGTTTAACCAGTACTTTCTTCAAATTCCTAAAACATTAAAACAGCAAATTGATTACTTACCTGGTGACTCGTATAATGCTCTTAGAACTTTAGGTCAATGTCAAAGCATCTTTAATTTTTCATATACCACAGAGCTGGAAATAGCTGAACAAATCTCAGAACTTGATGTTACAAAAAGCTCTGGGTCTGACGGGATTTCAGCAAAAATACTTAAGGTATGTAAAGATGATATTTGTCCATATCTTTCAAGAATTTTTAACAGAATGATTGACACTTCAACATATCCACATGATTTAAAAGTAGCAAAAATTATACCAATACCAAAGGAATCTAAAGCTACACTGATAGAAAAGTTTCGACCAATTGCCTTGTTACCAATAATTGATAAGATTTTTGAAAAAATACTCTACAAACAGCTTTCTTCATATTTTGAAGTCAATAACTTATTATATAATTGTCAGTATGGCTTTAAAAAAGGATGTGGTACAGAAGAAGCGGTTATAAACGTAATTAATAACATATGTAAAGGTTTGGATGATGGTTTCAGTGGTGTTGGTGGTATATTCTACGACTTGTCTAAAGCGTTTGATCTTGTGGATCACAATATAATGATAAATAAACTTGAATACTATGGTGTTAATGGACGAGACTTGTTATTGATACGGAGTTATTTGGAAAATAGAAAGCAGTATGTTGAGGTGAATGGTGAAAAAAGTTTTATTGGTTCCGTTGAATATGGAGTTCCTCAAGGAAGCGTATTAGGTCCACTTTTATTTAAAATTTATGTAAATGATATAAAAAATCTTCAGGTGTTTGGAAAAATGTTTATGTACGCGGATGACATAAGTCTTTTTTATCCTTATAAACATGAAACTGCTTTAAAGGTTCATATGGAGTACGATGCTGCATTAATTTCAGAATATTTAAGACTTAATAGATTGAAACTAAACGCTGAAAAAACTAAAATATTGCGATTTAGACCGTATTTAGTTCACGATCAAGTTTTTGGCATTTGGGTAGATGGAAAACAAGTAAATGAAAGTCTTTCAACAAAATACCTTGGTGTGCACTTACAGAGTAATCTTTCATGGGATACGCATATTCAGAAATTAAAATACAAAATATTATCTGTAATTGGTCTACTATATAAGTTTAAGAATAAATTCAACACGAAAACAAAGTTGGTTATATATCAGGCTTTAATACACAGCCATTTAAACTATTTGCCTATTATATATGGTCATAAAAAAACCAATGAATTTAAATCTCTACAGAGAGCTCAAAATAGAGCATTGAAAACGGTTTTTAATTTGCCTCTGACGTATTCAACAATACCTTTATATAAGAACATAGCTTTAACCATTCTTCCTGTACATGGCTTACACAAAATGCAACTTTTACTTTATGTTTTTAAATCTTTGAATAACATTGGGCATCATACAATAACTTTTTCCAGAAATCAAACAGCTTTCAACACAAGGAATAATTCGAATTTAAGGGTAGCACGATGTCGATTGGAAACCACAAAACAGCGGGTAGAACACATTGGTAGTTTGGAGTTTAATAACCTTCCTGAGAATACAAAAAATATTGTTCGAATCTCCATTTTTAAAACAAATGTTAAAAATTATCTTTTTCAAAATTTAGAAATGCTTCTTTTGTGATTATTAGTTTGATCTCAGTTAAATTCGTATTTATTTTTTATTTTGTTTTAAAATTTGTTATTTTCTTTTTTCTTTTTTTTTTTTTTATTTTAAAATTTGTTATTCTTTATTTAAAAAATATACTTAAGTTTATATAATTTTTATTTGCCAACTCGCCTCAACAATGTCTTCAAGACGCAGAGGCACAACATATTGTAAAACAATTATTATGAATAAAGAATTAATAAAAAAAAAAAAAAAAAAAAAAATTCACCATTTTTTAGGCGATGATAAAATATGATGCCCAATGAATATGTTCGACAGACATCATCGCCAACACACACAAACAAATATAGGGCTCGTTCACAATAAATGTTCCCTTTGGAGACACTTGTTTCTTGCTGCTCACCGGTATGAAGGTACACCTGGTGTACTGCAAAACCTGTTCAATTTTTTTTTCAAAAGTATCACTCGTTAAATGGATGTGGAATAACATCTTGTCAGAAGTGACTCCATCTTTTTACTGTAGAATTAAAGTTCACTATGTAAACTTACGTAAGAAAGTTTTTCGAAGAACTAAGATTTTCATATAGATATACCTTTCCTTTACCTTTCAGCCGATCAGGTAACAATACTGGTTACAGTTTGTAAATATTCAAACCTGGTTTAGTAGGCCCAACTACTATTAACATCAGACATAATATAATGACATTTGATGCAGTCATTGAATACATTTGGTATTAAATTCGGTATAGAAATTCTATTTTGATATCGGTGAAGACTTATATGAGTATATCAATGCAAAAAAAAGTATAATTGTTGGTGAACAATCCAAAAACAAAACAAATATTTTTTTTTGATTAGTAAAATCAATCGGAATGTCTATATAATATTAAAAACTTGTTAAAAAAATAGAATAGTGCAAATGTATTATCTTTCAACTATGGAAAAAAAATTAAATTAGAATTGTATTTTGCTTTACCATGAATATTTAAGCTACTCTAGAGACCATGAAAATCTTCTGACCATGGGAAGGGTTTCAGATTTCACAATGTAATTTATTAAAAAGTTACCTTGAAATTACGTCTGGATTGTATTTTAGGATTCATTAATAAAATTTTCAAGATTCAAAATTTTCTTTTGCTATAGTATTTGAGTTTTTGTTTTCTATTAAAAAATTGCTTAATGATGCTGATGAATGCTGGTGACTGATGATTGTTTAGACTAAGAAAAGCGAGAAGCAAAGGGTGGTTTATTTCAGATGGTTTCTTGTTGAAGTGAAATACATTTACTACTATTGTCTAGTATATACGGATTGCTCGTTATTTAATTAAAATATTGTTTTTAACTCAACACTTTCTTTAGTATATAGAATTTTCTGTTTGCTTTAGTAAGATACAGTCAAAATACTAAAAAACGAGGAAATCTGGGGTAATTGCCTTTTGCTGAATATTTTACTCCTATTGCTCCACATACGCACATACATAATTGGCCATTACAACCCTTCAGTCAGGATTACGGCCCAGCTTCTCCTTATTATAATAATTAAAAAACATTTACTGAACTAAAAAAAGTAATAAAAAATATTTTCATACTTCTATTTTATACGAAATATGAATTTTTTTACTTAATTTTGAATTCTTGGTCCCAATAAATTAAGTTTCAATGCATTTGTATAGAAAAAGTTGATTTGATTTGCGTCGTTTCGATTTTCATCGCAATTCTCCGGTCCCAATTAACGACGCAAGTGTACATCTAATTTAAAAAATTGTTTAAACAGTGAAATTGATTCTTGTTCACTAATGCAAAAACATTTTTATTTATGGACATCAACTAGTTTGAAATATAATAAAAATATGTCTTCTTAAACACACTCCATGTGTAGATTTGTGTATTCATATACATACACATAAAATTAGCGAACGTATACTATATAAGCTCTGATCTGTGTATGTGTTTATAACATCATGCAAGTATTTGTTGTGCAGCGGTACAATTTATTTCAAATGTTGATGCATTTCACGGAGCACTTTTCTCATACACAGTAGACAGCAAAAGTCTTAGTACGCCAATATATTTTAGCAATTTCATGAATTTTAGCCAAAAGTTTGTGTAACGTAGTGTATAGTTTTTATATTTATTAACTTATTTCTGTTTTATTATAAAAAAACAACTTTTTAATGTTTTTCATAAAGCAAGAGAAAAATAAGGAAAAGTTACAGATGACTCTATAGGTGCACCCAAGGAGAACCCTGAGTAAATTTCAAATTCAAACGCCTAATATATGAAAATGTTATTTCTTGTATTTAGTTGAATATCACTTAAGGTCAAGCACTCCATTTAATTTATATGGAATTGAATGTATAAGTTTTGTTTCGTGTTTTCTGGTGGCACTATGAGCAAGTTTTTCCGTTGACTTTTGTTTGAGGTAAAGCGATTACGTAACCGTTCTTTCAAACGGTCACCTAAATACTCTCTTGAAGTCATATCGGGACTTTGTGCAAGAGTATTAAGCCTGTAGGGACTCTTTTTGTTAGAATATAGTGCCGTACGAAGACTTTTGCTGTCCACTGTATGTATGTATGCTAAGTTTAAACTAATTTTAGAACTGTATATGACTGATGCACTTATACTGCATAATTTTTATCCCCGTAATAAACATTGATTGTTCGATGTCCTGCCATTATCGCAATATGTTCGATTGTATACCATTTATAGCATACAGTTACATAGTGTAGCATCAGGTAGCATATCATAATTTCAAATGCTGATATTTATTATGCCATTGCGTTCAAAATATTTTGAATATTAATACGATATACCTCCATTTATTTCATAATCGATTGCAAATTTCTGAAGAACAGTTCATCCATTACATTGTATTTTGTGCCGTTTTCCATTGGTTATCTGTTTATGAATGCAACTGCATGAGATCGTTTATAAGCTATTTACACTCTGTTTTCAGTAAATTAGTTATTCGTTGAATTTGAAATTTGGCAAAATAACCATTCCATTAGAAGAATGTGCGGAATTAGAATGCAGCAGGAATAATTTTATGAATGTTTAGTCAGGTGTTGTATAATTGTAGGTGGAAATTGTGTTGTAACGTAAATTTCATGTAAAGCAAAAACCAGATTGACAAGTAGCCAGATGGACTTGGACTGTTATGGCTGGTCAAATAGAATAAATAAAAAATTTGAGGGATAACCAAAATTGTTGTGTTATTGTGTTATTGCAATATAAAAAAGTAGATAACAACATTTATGTTGTACAAAAAGTTTCGTTGTTTTATCGATGTTAATCATTAAAAACATCGAATTTTTTTAATGTTTGTGTTTTTAAAACGTCCAGTGGCTTACATCTTTTGCAAATTGTGTATACATTGCTACGAAATTTATTCTCATATAATTTAGGCAAAATCATTACTCTCATCGTCGCTGTAGTCTAGTAGATGGTGTGTTGGCTTATTATACTATGCTCAGACATGCACTTTTATTGAGTCAATATTCGGTTCATTGATTACAATATTTTAAGTTTTTAAACATAACAATATCAGTTCAGCTGCTTATTCAATATTATTTTGACAGTTGGTAAACAAAACAGCTGGTTGTTTCAACAACATTGCTTTTTTTTTTGTACTTGTTGATATTTGAGTTGTCAAATATCAATAGAAAGTGTTCGGAAAATTGTAATATGCTTACTGAATGTACTTATGATAATGCTGTATTTCAAGTTTTAACCAATATTGTAACAATTTATTAATTTATTGAGCAATAATTAATTGACATTTTATATGAAATATTGAGATCAATAATGGCGTATATTGCGATTTACTCAATATAAGTGCATGTCTGAACATAGTATTAGACGTAAAGCCAGGTTTCAAACCCCAGGTTAGACATCAAAACGAAATATGAAAAAATATTTCTTCGGCGACTTCCTCTCATCAGATTTCTGGCAAAAACTCTGAGAGTAAATAAAATTGCCATGAAAAGTTTTTCAATAATCTGTCGTTCAGAGTCGGCTTTAAACTGTAGGTCTAGCCACTCATGTATAAAATTATCACACACAACATGAGTGGCGTGAGAAGATAGGACGAAATCCTGACTGAAGGGTTGTAATGGCCAATTATGTATGTATGTATTACTCTTATAATAACGAAATTGGCATTTTTCCATTTACTGTATGACATGTACATTTTGTTGTTACCTGGTTGTCATGTTTGCTTATTTATGTTTTGTCCGCGTACGAATACTCAGGATATGCCAATGAGTGGTGGTCATACACACTCTTCTACCTCTGCAGTTTTGCAGTTCGAACCAGTATTCCATGTCTTAAAAAGTCTGGCTTGTAAAGTCTGGCAACTCTGTTGAGATTGGGTGTGTTTTTTTGAAGTGCTCTTTGTAAAAGTTTTATATTTGTGATTTTTAATTGTTTAAATTAAGTTTTAAAATTTTTATATAAGTGTGTTGGAAGCTGTTTTTGTTGTTTTCTGGTTTTTTGAATTTTCATCTTAAAATTGTAAGTTTTAATTTGTTAAGTTGTAATATTAGTTGTATCATTTCTAGCAAAACAAAAACAAAAAATTGCTTGTTTTAATTATTTTTTGTTTTTGTAAGCTGGTTACGGTTTATTTGTTTATTTTTGTTCTTTCTATCATTGTTCCTCTTTTGTTTTTTTCTTTTTATTTTGTTTGCTGCTTTGTGTATTATTTTTTTTTTTTTTGCTTGTAATTCTTACTTATTTATTATTTATTTTTGTTTTTAAACTTTTATATATATTTTTATTTTTTATTTCTTTTTATATAGATAATTTATACTGTTTGTTTTATTTATTTATTTAATTTATATTATTATTATTATTATATTTAATTTATAAAAATGAATAATTGTATGGCAGCAAAGTGCATTGTAAAGAAAGAGGGTGAACGCCAAATTTCTTGCTGGCTATGTGATAATTTGTTTCAATTTAAGTGTGTTGGTTTGCTTCCTCGTACCATGGACCAATTAGTGGATAGTTCCTTGGGTCTACGTTGGTGTTGTCCTAAGTGTAAGGTGGTGGACATCCAACTTTACAAATTTTTTATGGGGACTCGTCGTGAGTTTACTGAGATGCACACTGAATTTGCATCTCTTTTTGCTAGATTTCGTCGGTTTGAGGAATTATTTTCAAAATATGGCCTTTTAAACGAATTGCTTGAATCGGAAAGGGTTCCAGGCCCTCTTTCTTCTGAGGCTTCTGGGCATGTGGCGCAAGTTTCTGTACCAAGGGAAACTGCGACAAGCAACACATTGTCCACTGTTACGCCTATTGTGGACATTTGTCCATCTATTGCCGATAACCCAACTGGCAGCTCTATACTGAAGTCTGCAAATTTAGTTGAACTGAGTCCAAAGTCTACTCTATCTCCTTTACCTTTACCTCTAGGTGATGTCACTTCTAAACCGTCTTCTGTTTCGTATTCATCTGTAGTGTCCGCTAGTTTAGAAACTTCTGCTCCAAGGGAATTGGTTGTAGTTAAACCTAAAATGACTATTTTTGTGTCTCGTCTTTCATGTGATACTTCGGTCGATGATATAAGATGTTTCGTTAAATCGAAGATTAGGGAACCTTTTGAGTTTGGTTGCTATAAGATGAGGCCATCTTTGAATAGCAGTATTTCTTCGTTTAAATTGTATGTTCCCGATGAAAAATTTGGTGAAATTGTTAATCCTGCGTTTTGGCCGCAGGGTGTATTGGTACGAGAATTCGTATTCAGGCTGGGCCAACGAAGGAAGGGTGCTAAATTGCCTGGTCCTATTTCTCAAAAAAACTAACTTCGAAATCGTCTTTTAATTTCAAAATTGCTTATGAAAATGTTCGCGGACTTAGGTCTAAACTTTCTTCGCTTTATAATAGTAGCTTTGATTTTGAATTTGATGGAATTGCTTTTACTGAAACTTGGCTGAATTGTAATATTTTTGATTCTGAGATTATGTCTGGTAATTTTAGTATTTATAGACGTGATAGGAGGTCTAAAAATGGTGGTGGTGTTCTTATTTCCATTTGCTCTAAATACACATCTGAATTGATTGACTTGTGCTCTTCTGAGGATATTGAGTTTATTTGCGTTAAGGTCTCTGATCGTGGAAAGTCTATATACATTACTTGCTCGTATATTCCTCCCTGTTCTGACATTCATATCTATAGGGCTCACTTCGATTTAATTTCTAGAGTAATTGATTCAATGGGGCATGAGGGGATTATAGTAGTCCTTGGTGATTTTAATCTTCCGCATACATCTTGGAATTTTTCACCTGAGACTGGCTCATTGGTGCCATGTTCTTCAGTTCCTTTCTATGATGAAATTCTGTCCGCTATGTGTGATCTGGGTCTTTTCCAGGTGAATGGTGTATTGAATTCAACGGGTAGAATTCTGGATCTTGTATTTTTAGAGGATCCAAGTATTTCTTCGTTATTTCGCATTGATCCTATATATATTCCTGAGGATAGTTATCATCCTACGTTGTTACTTTCTATTGAAGTTGATTTTTGTTTACCTCCTTTAATAAATCGCTTATTTAGTGATGAGGGGCGTTTTAATTTCCATCGTACGGATTTTAGTCGTTTGAATACACTACTAGCCTCTGTAGATTGGTCGTCTGTGCTAATTTCACCACCATATGACTCTCTTTCACTTGACAGGATCTTGGATGGCTTTTATGAGGTATTATTTAAATGTTTTAGGGAGTGTGTTCCATTTGTAAATAGTCGTTTGGAGCGTTCTGGTCCTCCGTGGAATTCGGCTAGACTGTCAAGGTTGAGGAACAGAAAATCAAGATTATTTAAGAAGTTTGTTAGATCAGGTACTGATATTGATTATGCTCTTTACTCTAGGGCGCGTGCGGATTATCGCAGAATCAATCATTACTGTTATGAGGAATATATGATTAGGGTCAGGTCGAACTTCACTAGCGATCCTAAGTCGTTTTATGACTTCGTTCGAGCTAAACGTAAATCATCTTTGTTTCCCACTGAGATGTTTTATGGGGACGTATCGTCCTCTAATTACCTTGATATTTCTAATATGTTTGCTGATTTTTTCAGTCTACTTATAGGAAGTCGGACTCGGGACCTTATCTGAGTAGCGGCTTTTCGTATCCTTATTCAGTGGGAAGTGTCTCTATTTCTAATATATATTCATTTGATGAGGAATCTGTGCTTGAGTCTTTGTCTGGACTGAAACTTACATACTTGCCGGGCCCTGACGGGGTTCCGGCCTGTATTTTGAAAAAGTGCGCTGTTGTTTTGAGTGGTCCTTTGACCTTTATATTCAATGGGCTTCTGAGGGCTGGTCATTTTCCATCTATTTGGAAGAGTTCATTTATAATTCCTTTGCATAAGTCAGGTAATAAATCCAATATTTCCAATTACAGGGGTATTGCCAAACTCAGTGCTATTCCCAAGTTAATGGAGAAACTGGTAACGGATTATCTCTCTTTTAATATGAGATCTTTAATATCCCCTTTCCAACATGGTTTTTTGAAAGGTAGGTCGACTGTCACTAATCTTCTTGAATTTACTACGCATGTTTTCAGGGGTTTTCTTGCCAGGGCTCGGACTGATGTAATTTATACTGATTTCAGTAAAGCTTTTGATAGGGTTGATCATAGAATTTTGCTTCTTAAACTTTCATTAATCGGTATTCCTGATATTATTCATCGTTGGCTAGACTCCTACCTCTCCCTTAGGACTCAGAGGGTAATGTTTAGGAATGTATTGTCTAAGACAGTATATGTTACTTCTGGTGTTCCGCAGGGTAGCCATTTGGGACCTTTACTGTTCTTATTGTTTCTTAATGATCTTCCTTGTGCTATTTCTGATTGTAATATTCTGATGTATGCTGACGACGTTAAATTATTTTATACTTTTGATGATGATCATGGTCAGGCTGTTCTTCAGCGAAATATTGATTTGTTTGTAACTTGGTGTAGAATTAATTTAATGGATCTTAACTTGAAGAAATGTAAATGCATGGTTTTCTCTCGCGGGGGCGTAATTTCGTCCACTTATGTAATTAATTCTTGCCCCTTGGAAACTGTGACTACATTTCTTGATTTGGGAGTATTATTGGATATGAAATTGTCTTTTATTGATCATATTAGTATGATGATTGGCAAGGCTCGGGCTGTTCTTGGTTTTGTGAAAAGATGGGCTAGGGAATTCATTGATCCTTATATAACGAGACTGCTATACATTACACTTGTTAGACCTATTTTGGAGTATGCGTCTATTATTTGGAATCCATACTATCGTTGTCATAGTGATTCAATAGAGTCTGTGCAGAAGCAGTTTTTATTATTCTGTTTACGTGGCTTAGGATGGGATTATGCCAATGGGTTTCCGTCATATGAGGCTAGATTAGGTTTGATAAAACTTCCAACTTTGGAACGTAGAAGGACTGTTTTAGGGGTTTGTTTTGTTTTTAATCTAATTAAAGGTGATATCGATTTTGAGTTTTTGCTTTATAACCTGAATTTCAGTATTCCAGCAAGATTTTCACGACACTATCGTCCTCTTTCTTTAGATTTTTATAGAACGAACTATGGATTTAATTTTCCTTTTCGTAGATTATGTAACGATTTTAACGTATATTATGATTTTATTGATTTTAATAGTAGTGTTTGTAATATAAAACGTAGCTTATATGCTGACGTAAATTTGTAAATTATTATATAAAAATGTATTATCGTTCTTGTTATACGTAGTTCATGTTTATGTCTTCTTAGTGTTAAAGTCGTTCGCACATGGACTATAAAAGAACGCACCAAAAATAATAAAAAAGTTTGAAAATGGCTAAGCATTTTAACTATGAGCAGATAAGAAACAAAATATTTTTGTGGTTTTAAGAGTAATTGCACGAAAAGTCAAGAGGTTACAATTTTTATTCGCCTCAGTTTGTTTCAACACATAAATGAGCAATTTATTTTGAAAGTGGTTTAAGTCCATTTTTTCTTATATTGAGATATTTAAGGGTTTGCGTTTGAATTGTTTCAAAAATATTGTTAACTGGTACTAAGCTGTTTTTATGGCTTTGTGATTTTAAACATGTTAGAATATATAACGTAATGCGTTTTGTAAACTTTTAAAGAGTAATAGCTCTGTTTCAGAACCTAAAATGGACTTTTTTGTTTGTGAAAAGGAATAAGACCACCTTGTGTTCTTTGTTTCGTATTATTATAAGTTAATTTTTTCACTTAAAGTTACCCTACTACGTTTATATAATTCCAATATAATTATTACATAGGCTTGATTAGCAAACAAAATACTTTAGTTTCAAATAATATTGAACAAATTATTCAAAGGAATTGTATTCCTAGTGATTCTTCTAAATAGTTGGGTTTTTAAGGTAAGTTCTTAAAATTATTATTTTAAGGAAATTAAATAATAGAAATTGTAAATATTTTATTTTTGATGTAGATGAATGTAATAGCCTTAAAATAAATAGGGTAGCTTTCAATTTAGATACAGATTTTTATTTATGTAATCAGAAAAACATGTATTTTAAAATAAATATTAATTCATTTATTAAAAAATTAAACCAATATTCATTTATTAAGAATAATATTAAAGATTTTGCCATATCAAATCTGTTCATTTAGATTATGTGTGAGGTTGTTAAAATATTCATGGTGCATGGGTGATATATACCTTAGTAACTCCATCATATCTTTATACTTAGGATTTGAAATGGGACGTACATTTTCGTGTAATGGTGTTAATTTTATTTTGTTGAAGTTCCCTGATCTTCCCCGATATGGTAATAAATCAAGTATTTTGAACTGTAGATCCACTTCCATAGATTCTTTATAAAACATTTTATGAGGTTCACATTTTATAAATCGCATCCAACGTATCCTTAGCCAATTTACAGGTTGCTGACTAGTACATTTTAATCTTTTATAAATTGCTTCTTCCAGAGGTTTTGTAGAAAGAATATTTTCACGTTTCATTACAGTTAATACAAATTTGTTACCCTTTCGACATGTTTTTATGTCATGTTTCATAGTAATCCTGGGGGACACACATTAAATAATTTTTTTTCAAAGCCCTTTCTATCACTCAAAAATCACTATCATTTTAGAAAAATGATATCGTCATAGTAAAAACTTATTGTCAATAATCTGCATTGTTTTCTGCCGACCGCACAATTTTCACCATGTTACTGCCAATTTTATATTCCTGTTCTGCCTAGTGCACATATCGCTGTAAGCTATGATATGTTTCTGATTTCAAAAATTTTTGAGGCGTTTTAATATACAAGATGATACTTCTTGAGAACCTCTCGATGCCACTGGCATATATGTAAACTTCATTATTGTAAAAATTATGACAACCTATGTTCAACACATTCCATATCAAAATTATTTCTTTCAATGGACTTAAACCAGTTAATTAATTAGTTAATTTTCAAGTGCCCCAAATCATAGCGTTTTTAATGATATTAGACTTAAATTGTTTATACAAAAAAGTGTATATAGTATTATGATTATTGTTATCATTAATTAATTTTTTTTAAAAATGGACTTAACATACATAATTGGTCATTACAACCCTTCAGTCAGGATTACGACCTAGTTTCTCACACCACTTATGTTGTGTGTGTTAATTTTATATATCAGTGGCGGGACCTACAGTTTAAAGTCGACTCCGTACGACAGATTTTTGAGAAACTAGAAATATTTTTTCATATTTCATTTTGATGTCTGACCTGGAGTTTGAACCGTGGCTTTACGTATAATAAGCCAACACACTACCTACTAGATTACGAAGACTTCGACAATAAAGTGGCTTACTGAAAACAACATCAGACATTTGGCCTGCTGAGTCACCAGATCCTAATCCAATAGAAAATTTATGGAGTATGCTAAAAAGATAACAATTAGAATTCTGGTTCTCCAAAATCTGGAGCCGCTTTGGATCTTTACAACTGAAGAATGGCCAAAAATGTATCAGTCTATTTTATTTAAACACTGCATGCGAAAACGGCTTCACCAAGTTATTAAAACAAAAGGTGACCACATTAAATTCTAAAATGATGTTTGGAAACCTCAAATAGCCAGATTAATGTTTCGTTACAAAAGCGCACATATTAAATTTATTTTATTTATTTTCTTTTAAAAAACTTAAATTTTTGTGACTTGTACAATTTACTATCAAGTAAGATATAGAATTAACGTAGAATAAAGAACTTTCATTAACAAGATTGTGTTATGTATAGTTCTTATGAAGAGTTGTGGAAGTCACCGTATGTTTCAAGAATTTTCATTTAAAAAATCAATACATCTTTAAAGCAGTATTTCCATCAATAAGTTAGAGACAGAGAAGATTGACACCAACATGCGTATACGATAGAAGTTCGAAAAGTTTTTGCATTTCATGGTTGTGGGAGAGTAAAAAACAGAAGTATCATCTTGAATGATGCTCGGGATGTGCCAATAGTTCATTGATACTTACGAAGAGATAAGTAAAGCTAAAAAAATTTAAGAAAATTTGTCCAGAGAAATCGGACAATAATATAATAATAAGAAAATTATTCGTAGCAATAAGATAAGAGAAGTATTTTGATATTTATATAGAATTGTTGGCTTATTTGTGGTCAAGATAAAAAATTTATTCTATATTCTGTATAAGCACGGAATTACAGTAATCTTAAGGAAACTAAATGCAATATAAATTTGAATTTGAGAAAATGCAAGCTTTATTTTAACTTACTTCGACTAAAGCCAGTTGCATAATTTATTTTCAATTGAACTCAGCCTATTTGCCTACCTGTTAATTTATGCCATTTGCCAGCAATTATTAAGGAAACATCTTTATGTAGCTTGAACCGCTCAGTAAGTATGTAAAGTTACTTATGTCTAATTATTTAGACTATATTCTGTCATACTCGAAAACACTTAGTGCTTACTTTCGAAGAAGAAGAAAAAGCAAACAATAATAAAGCAACAAAACATTGAAATAGAAGAGACACAAAATAACAGCAGAAAAATTATATTTTAGTCAATAGAAAACAGGAATTTTTTATGCATAAATACTAAATATAACGGGAATTTAGCATTTTGTCTTTGGTTCCATGAATGAATATTTACAATATCGGACTTTCTTTGAATTGCTTAGTTTAGGCAACTAAATAAAAAATAAAAGTTTAACAAGAAAATATATTGTTATCAAAATGAAAAATGTTGATACTGTTGTTTTGCTTTTACATAGCTTAACACTAAATTATAGACACAAGCTACAAAAACAAAACAATGCTGTAAACAAATATGTTTACAAATTATAGTTCTGCTTAATATAACAACAAACACCAGTATAAAAATAATGGTAAACAATTAATCAAAAGTCTACAAACAACACTACAAAAATAAATGTAAACAAAATACACATTCAACAATAATGAATATAAACAACCAATTATGTATGTATGTATGTCTTCTGACAAAATCTCTACTGTTGACTATTTTGAGGATTTTGTTTGTTGCAGCAATTTGGACTTGTTGCTAATAACAACTACTGAGGTATTTCAAATACCATACATACACTCGAAAAAACTTGAAGATGTTGCTGTTCACGCTTATGATTGTTTTTGTATTTGTTTTAAAACATACTTAAAATGTATGAAATGTATATGTTGCCGGAATTCGCCCGAGTGCAAAGCTTCCACTAGATTATGAACAGCAAATAAAACCAAAATTCTTTAGATATTAATTCAATTTTATTTGCTTGTTAAAATTCCTACAAAGTACAAATTATTTTAAGTAATTTACAATATTTTATGAATAAAAGAGTTACGTACTTTTTTGGTGTGAAAGCTAGCACAAGAATATTAAGAAAAAGGGTTTTAATTCACATAAATTTTAATTTAATTTAATTTAGATAAATTTTATCTTCACAACTTCGTACTGATTTCTAGAAAAATGTAGAAGGAAAGAAAAAGGAAATGATTTTTTTTTGTCATGATTTTTTGACATTTAGATATGACGTCTCAAAGTAACCGATAAATGACTTATCGATACATAATTGGGCGACAGTGGCGGTAACACCCCCCCACAGTATGGCGAGAAAAGCGTTCGATGCCCTACTCCTTATCCTGAGCCACGTCGAGTATAGCTAACTTAGTCACCGGCCTCTCCAATACACCACAAGCCGTCATAACTTTTGCCCTGCGCACTTGTCCATCTTTGGCAACTTTGGTCTCCAGTATTTGGCCTCTTGGCCACACATTACGGGGACTTAAAGGGTCAACCACAACCACCAAATCACCAACACAAATCGGCTTCGATTTGGCGAACCATTTTGTCCTGCATGTAAGCGATGGTAAATACTCTGTCAGCCATCTTTTCCAAAAATTTTGCGCATACATCTGCGATTGCAACCAGCTATTCTTAACCACCATGCCAGAGTCGTCATAATCAGCTAATGGTTTCATGCCATTTGAACTTCCTAACAGTAAATGGTTAGGGGTTAGCGCCTCCTGATTTTCGTTGTCCATTGGCACATAAGTAAGCGGGCGTGAATTTATTATATTTTCGACTTCAGCCATCATACTGCGGATTGTCTCATCATTGACGGGTCTTGATGGCATTATTTTATAAAGAACAGTTTTAATAGAACGTACCATACGTTCCCACGCTCCGCCCATATGTGGGGCAGCGGGCGGATTGAAATTTCATTTAATAGTAGCAGTGGTGAAATTGCGAACAAACTCATTACAATCAACCTTTTTTATAGCATCGCGTAACTCCCTTTCTGCTCCAACAAAGTTGGTACCGTTATCGCTGAAAAATTCTCTTGGCGTACCACGTCTGGCCATAAAATTCCGGATGGCCAGAATACATGAACTGGTGGTTAAGGAATGTACTATCTCAATGTGAACGGCCCGAATAGTTAGACAAGTGAACAGTGCACCGTATCGTTTTTCCTTGTGTCTATTGACGGTTACCAAAATTGGGCCCGGTAATGTAAAGGGTGCAACATGTGCTGACAGCCTAGCCCTAGGAAGTCTTGCCATTTGCGGATATGTTGGTTCTGCTTTATTCACTTTGCACATTTGACACGTTCGTACAACCTTCTTAAAAGTTGTTCTTAGTCGAGGCATATAATATTTTTGTCGAATTTCGTTTATTGCAGTTTCGTGATTTCCGTGATGGTATTTTGCATGATAATGTAGTATTATTATCTCAGTGGTGTAACACTGTTTTGGCATAATAGCTGGGTGTTTAAGTTCATCTGGAACATCAGCATAATCTATTCGGCCGTTAATACGTAAAACACCATCGCTATCTAAGAAAGGAGAAAGCTTATAAAGAGAACTACTCTTGTCAATATTGCCATCACATTTTAGCGTTGTTATTTCGTCTAAATATTTGTCGATTTGAGCTTGCTTAAGAAGAAGGATTTCCGCCTGTTTTAGTTCGTCTTGGGATATATTATTCAAAGTTGTACTATTTTTTAGTTTATTTATAAAATGTATGACATAGGCAACCGATCTAATTGCTCTACGCCACTGAGAAAAACGCTCAATTTGGATCAAATGGTTAACCTCTTTTATATGAAGAACATGTTGTTTAAGTTCACAATCAACGTTAGCGCTTATGTCATTATCTACCGGCCACAAATTTGGATGCTGTTTTAAGAAACTCGGACCATTTTGCCATCGACTGTGATTTGATAAATCGGGACCTCCTTTGGACCACTTTGTTGCTTCATCTGCCACATTTAATTTACCGGAGACCCATCGCCATCCATCTATATCAGTAGTGTCGAGAATTTCACTTACGCGAAAAGCTACGAATTGATGATACCTTTTCTGATCTGACTTAAGCCAACTAATGACAGTTTTAGAATCAGACCAGAACACCATTTGGCTGATTTTTATAGTTGTACTTCTTATAATACTATTAGCAAAACGTGACGCAATTACTGCGGCCATTAGTTCTAAACGGGGGATAGAGGCTACTCTTAGTGGAGCGACTCTCGTTTTTGACCCAACCAGAGACACAACAACATCGCTACCATTCGAAATCCTAAAATAGGAAACTGCTGCATAGCCATTTTCGCTGGCGTCGGCAAATGTATGCAACTGCACATCAACTTCGTGATAATTACTAAACGTTTGAAGATAACATCGTGGTATTGAAATGTTTTCAATTTCTTGAAAGAATGATAGCCATTTAACCCACTTAGCCATGTGATGGGGCTTGATTTTTTCATCCCATGTTACGCCACTCCTCCACACATCCTGAAGTATTATTTTTAAGTACATTAAATAGTGTCCAATAAGACCCAAAGGGTCATATATTGACATCAAAAATCTTAACAGTTCACGTTTTGACGGAATTTTATTTTCCGTTAATATATTGTTGGCTATATTTGCAGAAACTTTAAACGTAAAAGTGTCATCTGACGGTTTCCAGAAAACACCAAGCACCTTCTCTACTTCTATTTCACTTCCGAGATTAAGACTCTTATGTTGTTGACCATTGCTATCAGTTATAGCAGCCAAAACATCTTTATTATTACTAATCCAGTTTCTTATATTGAAACCAGCATTTCCGTGAATGTATTTAACTTCTTGAGCTAAGGTAATCGCCTCTTCTACTGTGTCAACTGAATCTAAATAGTCATCCACGTAATGATTATTTTTTATAGCGGCTGCCGCAATTGGATATTTATCAATAAATTTGTTAGCATTAGTATTTTTACGTACTGCGAAATGCATGGTGAGCAGGATGCCCCGAAAATCATCACGTTCATAACATAAACGTCTGGTTGATCGCTCTCACCACGCCATAGAAACCGCTGGGCATTACGATCCTCCTCTCTTATGAACACCTGGTGAAACATTTGTTCTATATCGCCACAAATGGCTATAGACTTTTCACGAAAACGAATGAGTATTGAAGGTAGAGAGCACAGCATATCTGGACCTTTCATCAGCATATCATTTAACGATACACCGTATGCTTTTGCAGCTGCGTCCCACACTATTCTGGTTTTCCCAGGCTTGTTTTTATTGAAAACGGGGAAAATTGGCAGATACCACAACTTTTCTTCTTTGGTTGACGTTTTACGGTGTTCTATGATCTTGGTGATATATCCTTTTGAATTATATTCAGAAATGGTTTTATTAAAAATTTCGTTCAAATTATTATCGCTTTTCAACTTTTTGTCCAAACACTTGTACCTCTTTAGAGCCATTTCGTAACTGTTTGGCATTAAAACATTTTCGTTTCGCCACAACAGTGAAGTCTCGTAATGTCCATCCGCTCGTTGCCTGGTATACTTTTTTAGGATAGACATGGCCTTTTCATCGTCTTTACTCATCATGGCTGTAGCATTATCTGTACAGGCAGTTTCCAAAATGTAAAATTTTTTCATTAAATCGGATAGTATTTTATTACTGCATTCGTCTACATGACAATGATGGTGTTCTATAAACTTATTTCTCATTGCACCGTATATCAACCAGCCAAGACGAGTGCGGATTGCTACAGGTTCACTGAAATTACCTTCTTTAATATTATTGTAGACACAAAGTCTGGAGTTATTTAAGCCAATTAGTAGTCGCGGTGTGGCATTAATATAACCTTTCACAGGCAATCCTGTTAAATAAGGAAAATCTTGTGCAAGTTTTTCAATATCAAGAGTTTGCTTTGGTAATGAAAGATGTTTTACTGTTCGAACATCTACTGTATGAACTTTTTTATTAGGACCAGCCACATTTGTACAAAGTCGGCGAGAGTTATTCTCATTTCGTTCAACGTTCCCAGTCCATTTTAGGCATAAAGGTTCTGAGGTGCCGGAAAGATTTAGGTCGTTAATGATTTGCTCATCTATCAGACTCGTTGACGAACCGTCGTCAATAAACGCAAATGTATCTATAAATTTATTTTCATTGCCATAAATTGTTATTGGAATAATTTTATACAAATTGTTACACCCCGAGGCACTGTGCGTGTTACAGCTCTGTGTTTGATTGTTTTGCATTGAAAATTTGTTTTTATTTGATTCAGCAGCATTTGACATTTCCCTTTTATCAACATTTTCTATTTTTTTATGCAACAGATAATGATGTTTAAATTGGCAATTATCAACACCACAAACATTGTTGCTATTGCATTTGCCAAAATGTTTACGTAAACATTGTTTACAGAGATTAAATTCTCTTACTACATTCCATTTACTTGATCTATCCTTCCTCTTAAATTTCTCACAGCTAGCAACATTGTTGCAGTCACCACTGCACACTATACATTTTTTTCTACTCTGTTCAGTGTGAGTGTGTATATAAACATTTTTCTGCCTATTACGTGAGAGAGTCTCTGCGGCAGAGCTAGAACTGCTGTCAATGTTAACGCTGCTAGCAGAAACACCAATATCAAAAATCCATGCCGAAAATTCTGCCAAGTTAACGTGTTTGTTTTGTTTTGATAAATTCATTTTGTATGTTCCCCAATTAATCTGAAAATATGACGGCAATTTGGAAATTAATTCTTGTAACAATGACGGATTATTGAGCTCATCGAGGAGACCACAAGCTTCTATGTGGCCTGAAGACCTTTAACCTGTACGGCAAATGAGGTAATTGTTTCCAGCTTATTAACATTAACCGATGGTAATGATCGTATTTTTTGTTTCAGTGAATGGAGAATCTTTTCTGGTTGTCCATACAATAATTTAAGTGTTGAAATTGCGGCCGGTACACAGGATGGGTGGATTAAAATGTGTTGTACAGACTTCAAAGCATCTCCTCGCAGAGCTTTTTGTAGACGAATCAGGTTTTCGGCATCTGTTAGACCACATACTTCCGTGGACCAATCGAATGTGGAGCTGAAAAGAGGCCACTCTTCTGGATTGCCAGTAAAAATGGGTAGATCTTTGGGAACAGTTTGTCTCGATGTTATTTGCTGATGGGTGAGGTTTGAGGTTACGGTATTGTGAGGAATAGATGAGAACGATGGACGAAAAGTGTAATTAGCAGGTGCTCCTAAAGAAATATTGGCTGGTATAGCTGTTGTTGTTTGTGTTGTTGCTGAATTATTAATAAATGTGGTTGTATTATTATATGAAGTTGAATTTAAATAAGAATGTGGTATTTTATTTTGAAAGTTTGTACTTGCGGTGTTTATTGGCATATTATTTTGAGAAGATTGTGTTGCTACTTGACCTTGTCTTGACATTGGGATTGCAAAAGTTACATTATTATTTTCATTAGTACAATTTTGTACATTAACGTTAAGAGGTTGCCTCAGATAAGTTTGGAAGATTGGGTTGATTGTTAAGCCATTCGTGTACGGAATTGATATCTATGGAGCTACGATCATCAAGTTCATCTTCTTCCTGTTGCAGCAATTGATATTTTTGTTTTAAGTATTCGGTGTCTCTTTCTTTAGCGAGCTGCCTTTCTTCTTCGAGACGCTGAAGTTCTAAATTCTTCCTTCGGATGGTTGAATTTTTTGAAGTGCTAGAGGCTTTGCTACGGTGACTTCGTGTAGATTTTGGTGAGCCTGAAACATGAGCTCTATTGGCACAATTATCGCAAGTAAAAATTTCTTCATGAGTGTTTATGTTGACACAATTAAGGTGATGACTTTTTTGGCATTTATGACAGAGTATACACTGACTTGTGGGTGGCTCATTACAAACCGGACAGTTTTGTGCAGGTGGCAAGTTGGTGTTGGACGCCAGTTGGTTTTGTTGTGGTGGTTGACCCTGTAAAGAAAATTTTTCCATTTTTTGGGACTTACAGTTTCTGCCAGTTGGACGTGATTTTCCTTTGGGTGTATTTGGACCGTGGTTGGTGAACTTCACACTGCTTTGAGGTTATGTTTAACAAAACGTGATGCGGGAACGTGAATCTGACCACAAAAAAGAATTTTACATTTGTTGCCGGAATTCGCCCGAGTGCAAAGCTTCCACTAGATTATGAACAGCAAATAAAACCAAAATTCTTTAGATATTAATTCAATTTTATTTGCTTGTTAAAATTCTTTTTTGGTGTGAAAGCTAGCACAAGAATATTAAGAAAAAGGGTTTTAATTCACATAAATTTTAATTTAATTTAATTTAGATAAATTTTATCTTCACAACTTCGTACTGATGTCTAGAAAAATGTAGAAGGAAAGAAAAAGGAAATGATTTTTTTTGTCATGATTTTTTGACATTTAGATATGACGTCTCAAAGTAACCGATAAATGACTTATCGATACATAATTGGGCGACAGTGGCGGTAACAGTATATTTACCATTTATTCAAGCAGATGTTACTTTTTGTCTCGGTTGTAGTTATTTTCGGCATTTTGACATTTTGATGTATGCATCATATTCTTTTTAATTCGTTTTTTTTTATACCGACAGTCTGTTACTTTTTTTATATTTCAACAGTGTTTTAACTGCACTCAATATAAGAGCCCACCTATAGTTTAAAAAAAAAGAAAATTTTTTTCACGTTCCATTTACTAACATGACCATTCTATATTACTGTGGTTTTATGAAAACATACATTTTTTTCTTTTATTCCCTGTTATATTTTTTACTGTTACATTAAAAATAGGTCACTTCTCCCATTCAGTTACCAACACGAGAATCACCTGTTTCACAGAAAAGCTATAGATTTTCTACGTTAAATTGTTAATTATTTATTTATTATTTCTTTGTTAAATATTTTTTACAATTAATCTTTTTATTAAATTTTTTAAAATTATTTGACAATTGTACATATTTTAATAATTTATATTTGTCCTTTAGTTTTTAGTACAATTTAAATGATTTAAATTTTTTGAATGTTTTTGTAATATATTTTTTTTTTTTGCAATAAATGGGCTTTTGTTTCTGCTTTTCTGTATATTAACAACTTAATTTTAATGCTGAGCAGCTGAACGCTGAAATTAAAAAAGCAACGAGTAACTTCACTCACCTGCCTTCTTGAAAAATAAAAATTGCACTACTTAAGCAGCAATTTTAAAGGTTATGAATGGGATAAAATTACTCAAAAAAAAAAAACAAAAAAAGTAATAAATATTATCTGCACACACGCTTTTATCGCATATTGTTCTTTTTGTTAATATTATTGCAACTTTACTGCTTGCTATACGCAACAACAACAGCAACAAAGATTTTTGATTTATAAAAAGCAACAGACATTGGTAGAACAAAATTCTTAAATCAATTTCAATTTGATTTAGAAAAAGCAACAGACATTGGTAGAACAATATTCTTAAATCAATTTCAAACGGAATAGCATTGCTTTGAATATTAACATAGAAACAGAGAATTGTGATAACATAGTTCTGCAGAGTATTAATCTAACGTGCTCAAATACATACAGACATAAATACATAATTGGTCATTTATACATGAGTGGTGGGACCTAGAGTTTAAAGTCGACTCCGAACGACAGATTTTTGGGCAACTTTTCATGGCAATTTTATATACTCTCAGAGTTTTTGCAAGAAATCTGCTGAGAGGAAGTCGCCGAAGAAATACTTTTTGTATTTTATTTTGATGTCTGGCCTGGGGCTCGAACCCTGGTTTTCGTCTAATAAGCCGACACACTACCTACTAAACCACGGCGACTCCAACGTGCACAAATAGTAAATTTTATTTAATTTCAAAATCTGCAATCACAAGAATCACTCTTTTAATATACCATTTATGATATCATAGCTACTCTGGTTTGAGTTAATTTAAATACTTTCGTAGGCTTATTTTAGCTTAACAAAATTTTATTACAATAATGCTTTGATCATTTTCAATAGCCTTATTTCACTTTCCTTTGATAAAAAAAAATTGATTTTAATTAAAAGTGTTTTTACCTTTTTCTGTGCTAAAATTTAAATGCAAAAACTGCGAGCATTACCATATACTGTTTGTAACTGACTCTGTGACGTATACTTTATTTGCAGTTGAAATATTCATTAAGTATACGCCCTGTGTGGAAAGTTAGGGCATGTTTTTGTTAGACGAATAATTTCACACTTTCGTATATTTGTATGCAAAATACAAATACAATTGAGTGTTTTTTTGTATTTGCCATTTAAACAGACGAACGTTTGAAGTTATTCGTCTAACAAAACAGGGCCTTATATTCTTAGATATTATGAACTACTTGCGCAATAATAAAATAAATTATTGTTCAGGTTTGATAACATAATACCGAATATTGGAATAGCAATTGTTTTCAATTGTTTATAAGAAACAATACACTAAGCACTAATGCTATAAATACAATGGCCGCAACGCTTCAACAATTTTCTAATTTAAGATTCAGGTCAGCTGTATGGCCATTAATTATAATAAAATCTGTAGAGGCATAAGCAAAATAAATAAAAAAAATTATCGTGCCAATGATTATTTTTTCGCGTTAAATTTCATACATCGCGTTTTTAAACCTATATTTTATGTATGTTATTATACTGATAGCACTTATCCTCTCATTGCCAACACAAATCCTCTTGTAGTTAATAATTCTTTCATTGATGCGTATAAGAATAGAAATTAGACTAAATGTAAAGCAGCAGTATCATCGCTTGTTCTCGTGCTGCCTTTATAATAATAACTTTTATATAAACGCGTACATTCTATTTATGAGAGATTGCAGTGTTTGCTTCGTGGCGGATCTTCTGTTTATGGCATAAACAGAACGTATAACAAACAATATTTTCAGTGAACGATGCCTCTAATCTCCTCTTTAATAGCAATTTAACTGCCACCTATGTCGCTGTGAGTGACCTAATATTTTATTTCGAATCACTACAATATGAATGTAGTTTAAATTAAAAGCATATCGTTACATTTGCGTTAATCTTTCAGATTTTTATGTAAACATAAATAATTCTAACATTTTGCGTTTGTATCTTTATGGAAAGAATCCGTTCTTAACTTTCGTGACATTTTTTGTACGTTCTAAACCTATTGATATTTGAACATAACTTCGATTTCGAATTTTCCAATTCATGAATAGTAAAATACAATACCGACCGATCCGGTCGAACAATCCTGACTTTTACATAGCACAGTCATTTCGTATGAAATCTGTTTTTACAATTACATACATACATAACTGGCCATTACAACCCTTCAGTCAGGATTACGGCCTAGCTTCTCACACCACTCATCTTGTGTGCGTTAATTTTATACGTGAGTGGCGGAACCTACAGTTTAACGTCGACTCCGAACGAGAGATTTTTGAGAAACTTTTTCACGGCAGGTTTATTTTACTCTCAGATTTTTTGTCAGATATCTGTTGAGAGGAAATCGCCGAAGAAATATTTTTTTTTCATACTTCGTTTTGATGCCTGACCTGGGATACGAACCCGGGCTTTACGTCTCATAAGCCAACACACTACCTATTAGACATTTACAATTATTTAAACAAAATCAAAACGAAGTGTTAAACATTGTATATACATACACAAATAATTGGTCATTACAACCCATCAGTCAGGATTACGTCATGTTTAGCTATAAGTGGCGGGATCTACAGTTTGAAGTCACCTCCGAACGATAGATTTTGTTTTATGAGAAATTTTTCATGGCAGTTAGAAATTTGCTGAGATGAAAACGCCGACGTCTAGCCTGCGGTTGTTTGACCACACGTCTAATAAGTCAATACACTACCTACTATACTACGGCTATTGCATATAACAATTTAAATTTCAATACTTTTTAGTATTAAATACTCTCAGAAACATGCCTAAGCTTAGTTAAGTACCAAAGTATACTTTAAGGTCTTCGCAATCTTTAAATGAATTTCGAAATTAAAATAGCAAAAACAACAAAAAATTTGTGAAATTTTTTCATTTTGCTATATTTAAAGTTACTAGTACTAAAAGGATAAACGAAATGGAAGGAAAGTAGAAAAGCTTCTTATTTAACTTTTTAATAAACTGAAATATTGAGAAACTTTTTAAACTTTTCGTGGCAGCTATTTTCTGTTTTTTGGCCTTCAATGCTGTATCAAAAAAATGTGTAGATTTAAAAGGAATTTTTAAGAATCTTTTTACCACTCACTTCTTTTTTCTTTTTATGGTTATCATTATTTATGGTTTTGTAAGATGTGAAAAGTGTTCTTAAATAGTTAAACAGTGGAAAATTAGGTAGAGTGAAACATTTATTGCACGATTTTAAACAGTAGGTCCCGCCACTTATGGATAAAATTAACACACACAACATGATTGGTATGAGCACCTATGTGGTTCGCTATTCTTCTTTACCGTTCTGTTCGCGTAAGCACTAACAACTGTTCGGTAGATCTTTACAACGGCGATCTTCACGACTGTTTTCTTCACTCGCAACGCGTTTTTACTCAAGACTGACTGAAATCTTATCCATCAACAATTTTGAAAATTTTTTAAATGAAACTTCATTTGATGAGACAGCATATATAAAACTTATGACTAAGATGTTATACTCTTTAAATAATAGCTACTGTAATTTTTGTACAATTTTATCAAACGAAGTGTCAGGTGCACTTTAAGAAACTCTTCACTTATTTCATATGTTTTAATTAAATTTTTTAATTAAGAATGCCAAACTTGAAAAAAAAAATTATATTTTCCAAGTTTCAAATCAAAATCAAGTCAAATCTCATAACATATAAGTTTGAACAAAATGTTTATGTATACCGTTTGAAAGGCTAATCTCTCCCCTTTCTAAAAAACTTTGAATTTTTAAAATAAGTTTAAACATATTTGGGTAATCAATAATTTTGTGTGAAAAGATAAAAAAAACCGTTTTTGTCAAAACAAGTTTGGAGGGTTCGAGAAAAATAAAAAAATATTTTTGAGTTCTACTCAACTAACTGAACGTCTTACACTAGGTAGTTAATCGGGTGCATTTCATTTTTTGTATTTTTGTCGCATAGTGTAATTAAAATAAATTTAAAATATTATTGCGGGAACAAAATAAATACAAAAATTTTAGTCAGGAAAACAAAAATAAAAATTTACTGTACTAACAAACACCAAATTGCAATAACAAAATTGCATGGTAAGATCACGAAAGATATAAAAGAAAAGTATAATAGAAATGTGAAGTCAACAGATTCTAGAAGTTACCAGATCGAAAATGGTCGAAGTAAAGTTAGTGCCAAAGGCAACGTTGCCAATAATTTATAGGAAAATTGCGTAAAACATAGACATGGGAGAATTATAAACTACGAAGTTTTAAAGTTCTGAAGATTGATCTTTATGAACGTGAAATAAAATTGAACCGCATTATTAAACTTAAATAAATACAAATTTTATAAAAAAAATTATTATAAAATAAATAAAGGATTTATTTAACTTTTAAACAATTGAAAAATAAGACAAAACATAACATACATAACCGATCATTACAACCCTTCACTCTGAATTACCACATAGCTTCTTGCTACACTTTACGACCACGTTCTGTGTCTTAATTTTTATATATGAGTGGCAGGACGTACAGTTTAAAATCGACTCCAAGCGACAGATTAGAGAAACTTTTATGGCAATTTTATTTACTCTAAAAAATTTTGCCAGAAATCTGCTGACAGTCGTCGTAGTCTAGTAGGTAGTGTGTTGGCTTATTAGAAAAAGATAAAGCCCGGGTTCGCATCCCAGATCAGACATCAAAACAAAATACAAAAAATATTTCTTCGTCTTCCTCTCAGCAGAATTCTGGCAAAAACTCAAAGAGTAAATAAAATTGCCATGAAAAAGTTTCTCAAAAATCTGTGGTTCGGATTCGACTTTAAACTGTATATCCCATCACTCATGTATAAAATTAACACACACAACATAAGTGGTGTGAGAAACTAGGTCGTAATCCTGACTGAATTGTTGTAATGACCAATTATGTATGTATGTATGAGTGGCGGGGCCTATAGTTTAAAGTCGACTTCGAATGACAGATTTTTGTGAAACTTATACATGGCAGGTTTATTTACTCTCAGAGTTTTTACCAGAAGTCTGCTGGGAGGAAGTCGACGAAGAAATATTTGTTTTCATATTTCGTTTTGATGTCTGACCAGGGATTAGAACCGTAGCTTCGCGTCAATAAGCCAACACACTACCTACTAGACTACGGCGACTACTGTAAGAAAATCTTCCATATTTATTGACATTTTTCAAGCATTGGACAGGGCTTAGGACAAAGACTTAATACTACTGGAACTACATAATCGGAAAACGTTCTTGAATAACACAAGGCAGTTCTTTTTTGAAATATTTGGAAGGACCTATTGATTAATTTTTTTTTAATTTTTAATTCTTTGTTCTAAGTGCTGTCGACAGCTGCTTGCCTTTGGTAATAAAGAAGAAACTATGCGTTTAGTATTTAGGTTTATAATAAATGCTTGAAATTTAACCTATTTTTTAAACAGTTTGTATCTTATGTGACAACATGACCTATACAAACACGTCCATGACAACAAAGCATTAAAAATGGTGGTAAATAAAGAAACAAAATTCATGTAAATATATGTGTTCTTTAAATGTATATGCTTAGTTTTGCTAAACGAGTGGCCATAAAATATTCATATGACTACAGAAAGTGTAATATAGTGGAGTGACTGCAGAACTTAACCGAACTGGGATGAACTTTTGTGGCTGTGAATGTAGATGTGACTCTGTCTAGCCTTAAAAATAATGGCTTGTGTGCGACAATTAATTTAGGGATCTGTCTCGCTTGCCTTTGAGAAATTCTTGTAGAGTAGAATTATTGCAGTATTTTGTTATTGTTTTATTTTTTCTTCACATCGCCCTTAGTTTTTGTATTTGTGCAAAAAGTATTTGCAAAAGTTTCAGAGAAATTCAAGTGTTTTTCTATGAGAAAAAAGAAAATACTCAAGGCTTGAACAAATGTTTTACTCATCCTGCGAAAGCTAGGAAAAACTATGTACCTATTTTACAGCTATAATTAAAGAGTGAAACGTTAGAAACATTATAAGTAATGTCAGCAGTAAAAGAAATATAATTTCGTAATTTCATATTTCTGAGTATTTTTGTAAGTGTGGACAATGTATAGGAATAAATTGTTTCTTTTATTTTGTTTTATATATTTATTCGTTGTTAAATAAAACAAGACCGACCTGTGGTCTTATAATACAATTTAATAGCAGATACAAAACGGTAATAAAATATAAAAAGAATAAATTGTATCATAACAATAAAATGTAAAATAAAATACAAAATAAAAATATTAAAAACACCTAGCTAATGACTTACACTATGTTGAGAATGAGTTTTGTTGAGTAGAACTTTTTTTATATTTCTTGAACAACCTAAACTTGTTTTATTTGACAAAAACTTTTTTTTTTACTTTACGCACAAATTTAATGATTATACAAACGTTCCTGAACCGATGTCCAAAATTTGAGACTTATTGGAAAGGAGAGGAATGGGCCTTAAAATCGGTAGATATATGTATATTATTTGACTTAAAATGCTATGGGGTTTGATGAGGCAAACTTGACAAATGCGAATATTTTTCATATTTTTTCAAGTTTGTCCGTTAATAGTAGCAAACTTTAATTAAAAATTAATATTATCTTGTGAAGAGATTGACACTTCATTTGATGAAATCGGACAAAAATTACAGTAGTTATTATCAAACGATCACATCTCATAATATGTAAGTTTGAACCATATGTTTATGTATACCATTTTAAAGACTCATCTTTCCCTTTATACCTTCTCAAAAAACTTTGGATTTTGAAAATAGGTTTAAAAATATTTGGGTAATCAAAAATTGAGTGTGAAAAGATCAAAAATGCCGTGTTTATCAAATAAAACAAGTTTGGTGTGTTCGAGAAATAAAAAGAAAAAATATTTGTGAGTTCTACTCAATAAAACTCACAACCTACACTATGTCATTAACTGGGTGTATTTTGACTGTGGCAACGTGTAATTAATATTAAAACTATAAAAATAACAATGTATTTACATAATTATATAAGAATTTATGAATGATATTAATCGCCGTAGTCTAAGGTAGTGCGTTGGCTTATTAGAAGTATGGCCAGGTTTCAAGCCCCAGGTCAGACATCACGAACAAATTGAGATGTCAAAAAAAATTTGTTCAGCTACTGCCTCTCAGTATATTCTGGTAAAAACACTGAGTGTAAATAAAATTGCGATGATCAAGTTTCTCAAAAATCTGTCGTTCTGTGTCGGTTTTAAACTGTAGTACTCGCCATATATAAAATTAACACACAACATAAGTGGTGTGAGAAGCTAGGTCGTAATCCTAACTGAAAGGTTGTAATGACCAATTATGTATGTATGTATGTATGTTAATACATCAGATTCGATCGAAATTTAACAAAACTTAAATTTAAATGAAAATAATAGAAAAACATTGTGAATTTCGGCCTATTGCTATATTGCCTTACTTAACTATGATCTTTAAAAATTTAATACATTTGCAAATTAGTATTTATTCAAATATATACTATCTTGTTATTGCATTGCAATGCGTTGGTTGATATAACCGAGGAAATTAGGTGCCAAATTGATAAACGTCACACTATGTAATTTCTTGTGCTACTGGATCATTTTAAGGAATTTGACACTGTCAATCATTCTATCTTTAACTTAAACTAAAATATATCTGCATTAAAACTAATCTCTTAGCATCTAAGTGACAGAAGTCAAAGTGTTAGCCATAATTAAAGTATATTCAGAAGCTGTTCAATGCCAAGAGGTGTGCCACAGGGCTCTATACTTGGCTTATTGTTGTACTTAATGCCTACCATGGCGAATAAAACATTGCCAAGTACACATGTATGCTGATGAAGTGCAGCTTTACATTAGTTGTAGAGTTACTGATGCCCATATATCAAACTGCATCCGTTTGATAAACCAAGATTTACATCATATTTATTTATGAGCATACGCAAATGGTGTAGTTATGAGCCCCAACAAATCAATTGTGTTACTGATTGGAGCATCGGAAAATTTGGTTACGTATCTACCATGGATCAAATACAAACTTTGCTATAACAGCCAAAAATATTGGTGCAACTCTAAATAGGGAACTAAGTTGGTCAGATCACGTCAAAATGAACCGTGGAAAAAGTTTGCGATGCTTTGAAATCACTGGATATCACACTATTTTACACCAACTAATATTCGAATGCTATTAACTAAGGAATATGTATGTACATATTTATTGCCAAGCCTTATGTATGGATGTTTGCTAGAAGCGACACAGTTGGTATCGCATATCGCATTTTTTACACAAATTAATCTCTATATGTGAGATTAATATTGTTACGTTTTAACCTTTTTAAAAACGTTTAAAATTTCAGTTCTTTGATTGCAAACAAAATAAAAATAAATTTGTGTTTAATTTGCGAATGCAACCATGATTGCTTGTTCGCTATTCTTCTTTCCACTATTGCCTAGACGCAGATCTTTGCAGCGGAGATATTCAAATCACGACTGTTTTCTTCACACGCAACTCGTCTTCACACAAGACTGACTGAATTCTTACTACTCGTTAACTACTTTGTCTTGCCTTTTTATATGCCCAGGTAAACAGTCTGATGAAGGTTCTTGAAGTCGAACGTTCGTGGTTTCCCTTTCTCGAGAGCTCTAACGCGACTTCATTGTTCTTTGTGTATATTGAAATATTTGTTAGCACTTTTATCACCCACTGTTCAATGTAGTATGTAATATACATTGTAAATGTACAAATAAACATAAATATTGCGGTTCTTTTTTTAATTTCTTGTCTCAACTTATTCTTTTTTAAGTCAAAGTTCAATAAAGATTTTTATGGTCAGTTCATCACTGTTTCTTAAATAATCTAACTGCTTTTAGTGTATTTTGGGGTTATCAGGGTTTCGCCTTCTCGAGAACTCTATCGCGACTTCATTGTTGTTTGTGTATTTTGTTGACATTGCTTTTTGTTGCGTTCTCGCCTACTTCTATCCCCTTTTCTTTGACACTGATGTTGTTGGTTTACTTTTGTTCATTTTAATGTTAAACGGTGTACACCGTTTACATTTTCGTAACAATATTTTCTAGATCAAATAGGGGAAATACGATAAATTCTATAAAATATTACAAGGCCATCTCAAACAACACTTTTTCATACACTCCATTCGTCCCTGGTTCCAACTTTCCCCTCAAATACAAATGATCAACAACGCAAACCATTTCAAAACTGTCATATTCAAATACTTTGTGTAGTTATAATTTCTTTCATTTTGAAATTTTTTTCTTTTGCATTTCGTCTTGTGCTTTTTGGTTTGTTTGATATAACATATTGCCGGTTATGGGCGAACTACAGATCAATTTCTACGAAAAATTAATCTAACAATCTCAATGTGGCTTTTAATTGCTACATTGAATGCTTTTAAGTAGTCATCTATTATAACTTAGGTTGCAAAATTGTTCGAGAAGCTACTTGAGTACTTTACTTTCTTTACTCGTTCACAGCTTGAATTTAATGTTCTATACATAACAACATTGTTTCCATGAAAAGAATCATTGTAGTAAATTAAATCCAGCAATGTCTTACTGAGAACAATGTTGATACTATAACATTTAATGAAGAATATTCGGTTTAATTTGAAAAACATTATATTGTTATGGGTGACCGAACTAATATTTTCTCACTGTTATGTTAAGTTATGGAATCCCAGAAGCTGATTAATATCCAAAATTTCGTTAATAAAGTATTGCCTACAAAATATAAATTCACATAATTTATACCAGAATTAGACAGAATTATAAAACAAAATAAATGCTATGATGAGAAAACATCATTTAGTTGGGACATAAAAGTAGAATGAGTGGATTATTCTAATAGAAGAATTGAACATTCCACTTTATCATTCTGTACTGAGAATTCTAAATTATTTCGGTTTTGAAATAATGAGTCAGATAATAAGAACTGCTTCGCTGTGATATGTACATAGACACATAATTGATCACTATTAACCTTCAGTCAGGATTACGGCCTAGCTTTTAACACCATTTATGTTGTGTGTGTTAATTTTATACATGAGTTGCGGGACCTTCAGTTTAAACGATTGATTTTGGGGAAGCAATTTTATTAAATCTCAGTTTGTTTCCTGAGATAAAGTCGGCGAAGATATATTTTTTAAAACTTTGTTTGAACCGTGGCCTCACGTCTAATAAGCCAATACAGTAGATATAAATATATCTAGACTACGACAACTTGTATCAATATCGATGTGATAGTGTTATTTAAACTGATAGGAGAAAAGGTGAAATTTTGAACGGTATAAACGCGCGGAATTAAGCACAATTTTTTCTGCGGAAGCTTAAAGCTGTTGAGAAGACGGGAGATGGTAAAGATCGTTACCGGTTGGCTATCCACTCACATTACAAAGACCGCTGGTTATCAAAGATATAAAGTCAAGAATTAAGCAAGAAAAAGGTATGGTCCGGAAGATGAATATCTTGTAAAAGTTCATGAGTCGAATGACAAAAAAACCAAAATACCGGACATAAAGTACGGAATAATTTTTACCGTGCAACGAAAATTTAATTTGTATAGTAATAAGCTGTATACGATGTTTAAGAGTACATCTGAACCGATTTTTTTTGGTCGAAAGTTTCATTACCCAGCTTCGGTCATGGTTTGGTCAAATGTTTTTAAATCCGTTGTAAAACTACTCAACATTTGCATGCTCCAAATGCAGTCGTGAACGTTCTAGTAAAATTCTACACCAGCTCATAAAGCTACATAAATGTGACTCCTAAATAATTTATCAGCATATAGCTCCCCTTAACGGTCATCATTTGAATCTACCGAGCTACAAATTATGGACAGTTGTTTACGACAAATATCCCCAACAAATTTCTTTAAGACAGTCTTAATTCGTGTTGTGGCAAATTTGAAGGGGTGCATACGAATACTGATGACCAGTCAGACATAAAGCATTAAAAAGCACCTCCTATATTTCATTTTATTGATCAAAGTATGTGTAGCAATATTTACGTCTCTACTAAGTATTTACACTTTAATACTGTATGAAAATTAAAATGCTCGCTATTACCGTAAAGTTTTGTAGAGAGTTTGCTTGTAATTTTTGCTTTAAGGGCATTCACTGGCTTTGCTTGTTAGTCTAAATTGCTTTTTCGCTACCCACTGCTATTAACTAGACCACATCCATTCTCTTTTAGACATAACTAAAATGAAATGGAGAGCAAAAACTTATTATCCACAGATATTTACGGTCAAGCTTTAGGAAACTGTTATTGCCTCTCACTGTCACAGGTAACAATGACGAAGATTGTTTTTGTTTTTTCTTCTCTTCGAATATTTTTTAAAATAGTAGTGGTGAGTGCAAAACAGACAATGGCGAAAGACTAGACAGTGGAAGAAACAGACAAAGAAGTTTTTGATATAAAAAATTGTAATAAATTTTTATTTGGTCAAGTACGATTTATGGATTCTCTATTCTATAAGGTATCTTAGAGAATTATAAGCCTTTTAAGATACAGTAGTTTATTTTGAAACTAAAAGGAAACTAAAGACCAACTTTTAGTTGTTAAGATAGGTTATAAATATGTTATACACATATTGTTGTGTATGCGACTATCCTTTCCTTTAATCCTTTCTTTTAGTTGCTGTGATAAAAAGTCTATTTCCTGCTGTACGCCCGTAAGTAGATATGTGAAGAAGTCAGTGTAACCAAAGGAATAATTTTGAGCATCTGTTTGACAATTTGTCAAAATTTATCGAATGTTTTTTAAAATTAAAAATTGCATTTTAATTGAAAGTATATAATTCGTTAGAATGTTTAGTAATGCATGTTCACTATTTTCTCACTTACTTACTCATTAAAATCCTTCCATCAAGATGAAACCTGGCTTCTCACACTTCCTGGCTTCTCGATATGTCAAACATTGGAATTGAACCGTGGCCTCATGTCTAATAAGCTAACACTACGGTCCAGTAGGCGACTTCCTGTTTTACTTATGTTAGTATAATTTGGTATAATATTTGACCGCCCTAAATCAACCATCCTAAAAGTTTTATAAAGGTGAGTATTTTATTCAAATCAACTTCGACTAGCCCTTTCCCTTCAGAAAATCTAGGGGTCAAAAATCATTTGTCGCAGATTTTTAAGTAATTACTAACTTAATTGGTCAAGATTACAACCATGATTTGCGGGATCTACAGTTTAACGTTGACTTCGAAAAACTGGTACTCAGGTCCCATTGTCACTAATATGGTGTTGTTAGGGTGGACTCGGGTACGTTTAATGCAAATCTTGTGCTGCATATATTCGCATACATCCAGACTTGTCTAGTCCTTACATATATCTACTTCCTGACATTAATGTGTCTCTAATATAAATAAAATGTCATTAAAAGCATAAAATGTAAAGAAAAACTATGCCGATCATCAGTAGGGCGTAAAAGTATAAAAAATAAAACATACTGCTGTAATGGTTGTTGAAGACAAACATTTGCGCATTGGGACATATTAAATTTTTTTTTTATAAAACGTCGTTTATGAACCATACAAGAAAACATACACTGGTACTGCTAAGCTGTAAGAATTAATTAAAATAAAAAGACATGCGAATAAAAATAAAGAAACGCCGAAATTACTGAAACACTGGGCTTGCAAAAGGAACAGAATTCGTGTCATTAAATATAATTCTCAGTAAATAATGCAAAATCTTGCTATTGTAATTTATATCATCACAGTAAGGAAGACATTTAAGATTGGATTTTGAGTTTAGTCTCTGGTAGGAATCGAGCACTCAACCCTCTCACTAATAGCGTAGCAGACTATCCACTAGACTACCAGGGCCCAAAAAAAGTGATACAAAGATGTGGAAGGTATTTTGTAAATAGAAATCGGAAATGAATAAAAAAAATTGTGTTATAACATTGGTGGTTCTAAAAGCTACATGCATCATAACAACTCTTTAGGGTAACCCGAATAAAAAGTTAATTACGAAACTGTAGAAAATGTACTGTTAATATTGTTACGTTTTTACCCTTTTAAAAACGTTTAAATTATGAATTCGTACATTGCAAATAAAAATAAATTTGTGTTTAGTTTTAAATAAACTCTTTGTTTCAAGCAAAATTACGTGTGCCACTGTTCGCAACTTGATTTAAACAACAACAATTTGCTTTATTTGTTATTCTTCTTTACATTCTTCCGCGTATACACTAACAATTGTTCGTTAGATCTTTACAACGGAGATCTTCAAACCACGATTATTTTATTCACACGCAACGTGTCTTCACATAGAAATGACTGAATTTTTACTGATCCCGTTGCCTGCTTTGTCTTGCCTTTTATATCGCTGGGTAAACAGTCTAATGAATGCTCTAGAAGGAGAATGACTTTGCCTTCGCCAAATCTCTATAAACGTTAACATGCTGTTTACGTTATTGTTCTTTGTATATTTTGTTCACGTTTGTCTTTGCAGTGTTGTTGTTGCCTTTTTGTTTACTCTGTTTATCCCCTTCTTTTATACTGATGTTGTTGCTATATTTTTGTTTATTCGTTGATCACGTAAACAAGTCTATTGTTTTTGTTTTTGTAGCATTTACTTATTATTTTAATGTTAAACGATAACACCATTTCCATTTCCGTAACAATATCTTGGGTATTTCCGAATGTCTTTGAAGAACGGAATTCGCTAAATTCTAACGTTTGAAAATGAAGTTGCTGTGCTAATACTATTTAACAAATTTATGGCCATTGTTACAACTTGCCGCTAAACTTGGGTTTGGTTTTCCTTATTACAACCAACAGATAAAATAAAGTTAACTGTTTTCAAAAATGTGGCAATGTCGATAAAACTGCTCAATTAAAAAAGTTTTTTTTTTAACGCAGTGCCAACGACGGGCTTCGTTTTTTTTGTTGTATATGTTTATTTTGTTTAAATTTGAAGTTGCCATATTGAAAATAATATATAATATGGCAAGTTCAAACATAAACTTAACTTTAAAAGTTACCGGCAGGATGATCTTAACTTTAGCTTAACGCTCACTTCTATATTATTGTCCACTTATAATAATGAAAAACAATTTATCTGCCCGTTAAAATCTTCTGTTTATTTAACGGCAAGTTGTAATAATGGCCTTAATGTAGCAGTTACAAGACGATTACTGAAAGTAAAAGAATCCAAAAATTACATAATGATTAATTCAAGAACAACATTCATGGCTTCAAAAAATAAACCACACAAAATAAAACTGAATGAAAATAAACCTGAAAGTTAATATAAGAGGACGTTTTTTGGCTATTAGAATACAAAAACATAACTAATGAAAGGATACCAATCATAATTTTCATCGAAATTTCAAAGTTCACTGAATATGAATGAAGGCCAGACTTGACTATTTACACATATTATATAACCATTTTAACGCATATAAACAATAAAAACTGTTTCAATGGAAATGAGAAAAAAAGTTATTTTCAACATTTCTGTTTTGTTAAGGTATCTCTTTCGAAAATATCCTTTAAACGTAAAAGTTTTGTATTCTGCGGCAATGTTTATGTGCGATATGTTCTGGTCACATTGTAAACACTTCAAAGGTGTTTAATACTTCGATAGATCGTTGATTTTGGTAATGATATCTGGATTTATTTATGTTACTTCCCATATACATACACATATACTAGTGAGTATGTGTTGAGTGTTATGCTACCAAAGACAACATTTCTGTGTGACTTACGTATAGAATTACAAAGAAAAGCGAAAGAATTGAGAGAAACATTTTAGGAATCAACAGAATCCTTAATAGCCATCTAGTAATTTATACAAATCCATTTAAGCCAAAAAGGTAAATTGCTGGGTATATAAATTTATCTGCTCTGCTATAAATTAAGATAAGTAGCAGAGTGAAGGAATTACGTTTCTATACAGCGTTTTCTTTTCCTTAAAGAAGAAGGCTGGCTTTGGTAAAAGAAATAGAGATTTAAAGATTTGTTCAAAATATAATAAATAAATTAAGGCATAGGCTAGGTTGGCTACGAAGGATGGTGAAAAATACATCTACATCTAGAGATCTGTAAAGGTGCGAAGCAGATAAGACCAAAAACTAGGAGAGGAAAAAAGGGAGAAAAAATTTTAGTCCATAAATTTTGGGACACTTGTATTGGTTATAAACAATCAATACTTGTAAAGAAAAATTATGGAATTGTGAACCATTTTTTAAATTTAATAAGTTTACTGCCAATATTTTCTAAGATGTTCGAAAAAATTCTGCTTAATAATTTTATACCACATATGGATAACAACGTCCCGACCATTAGTTTGGCTTTAGGCGAAAACATAGCACGATCCAGCAAGTGCACAGAATTTCGAATTTAATTAGGCATGCTCTTTATTGATATATCTCAAGCCTTCGGTAAAATCTGCCACGAAGGACTTCTATTTAAGATCACGCAGCGAATGTGCATAATGTGCGTACCTCAAGGAAGTATTCCAGGGCCGTTCCTATACTTAATGTCCTCTGCAGATATGCCTACAAGTGTAGTGACTCACACGTCTATTTTTGCGGATGATATGGCGTTTTTAAGTATACATAAAGATTCTACAGTTGTGTCTCAAAGACTTCAATCTCACATTACTGAATTAGAAAATTGGCTGCTGAAATGGAAGAAGTTGACAAAAGTCAACGTTTCTAAGTGCGTGCACATTACGTTTACACTGAGAAGGGAAAATTGTCCGCCCATCAAGCATAGTGGTGTGAAAGTACCAGAACATAATAGTGTAACATATCTGGGCATCCATCTCGACCGTCGCCTTACCTGGGCTCAGCATATAGCTGCCAAAATTACCCAGATCAAACTCAGAACAGAACAGCTTTATTGGCATCATAGACCTGAGGCAACCCTTGACTTAGAAATAAAACTGCTTTTGTATAAGTCAGTATTGAAACATAGCTTTATGGCATCCAAATTTGGGGAACAGCCTCACCATCCAATGTAGAGAAGCTTCAGAGGCGGCAATCCAGACTTCTTAGAATAATAACAGGTGCTCCTTGGTAAATAAGAAACAGCAACATCCACAAAGATCTAAAGGTGCCCCTAATTCGAGAGGAAATAAAAATAGCAAGTTTCAACTACGTCTCTAGGATTACAGAGCATTCCAACCGTCTTGTAAGAGACTTACTTACTTGTATTCGAGGGTCACAGACGTCTCAAGAGGGTTCAAGCAAATGGTCTGATCAGATAAATTTACTTTTGATGAGCACTTTTAGTTGTACGTTGCAGTGGCAATAACAACTTTTATTATTGTATTATTTTAGGTTAAGATTTGAATACTTATTGTAAATTCCGAAAGGAAATATTTAATAAATAATATATCAGGAATAAAAATTTAAATTTACTGCCATTGTTCTTTGCCTGACTGGCAACTCTGAAATGTGGCAGCTGTCACATATGATTTTCAGTCTATTCAAAATAGAGCAACATACCAAAAAACTATTCTAAGAGTATTAAAAAAATAAAAATAAACTGCGTCGTTTATGGACAGTACGACTCCAATGTTCTTATTCAGGACTTCAAACGAGTAAATAAAATAAAGAGCCGGCAATTCATTCAATGGATAATGCAGCAATGACTTAGTGAATCCAAAAAATTATTGAATTTGAGGTTCAGAAATTGCTCATGCAATACATGAGACAAAAAATGCATCCAAAACGGGCAACTATTTGGTGCCAATTTCAGTCAGGCAACTTGTTTAGTCCTTGCTTTTTTGAAAATGAAACCACAGTGACTGCAAACTAAAACGGAGTTCTGAACTACATTGTCAAAATTCTGCACTAGGTTGAGTAGAACTCAAGAATACTTTTTTTATTTGTCTCGAACGCTTCGAACTCGTTTTATTTGACAAAGACGATTTTTTTGATCTCTTCGCACAAAATTATTGATTACCTAAATATGTTTAAACTTATTTTAAAATCCAAAGTTTTTTAGAAAGGGGAGGGGTTAGCCTTTCAAACGGTATTCATAAACATTTTGTTCAAGCTTATATGTTATGAGATTTGATGGGGTAAACTTGGAAAATGGTATTTTTTTCTTATATTTTCAAGTTTGGCCATTCTTAATTGAAAAATTTAATTAAAAAATATGAAATAAGTGGAGACATTCTTAAAGTGCATTCTCTTGTCAAGAGTTGATAAAATTGGACAAAAATTACCGTAGTTATTATTTAAAGAGTATAGCAGCTTAGTCATATTTTTTATATATGTTCTCTTATCAAATGAACTTCAAGTTAAAAATTTTCAAAATTTTTGATGGATCTTAAGTGTTTATTAAATAATGTGTCCTTTTTCCGTTGGCCCAACCACCAGAAGTTCGCTAATGTTGGCGCAAAGCGAAATAATAAGATTTGCGAAAAACGGAAATATTAGTCGACTCCGAACTACAGATTTTTTTTTTTTTTTTGAGAAACCTTTCATGGCAATTTCCTTTAGTGTCAGAGATTTTGCCAGAAATATGCTGAGAGGAAGAAATATTTGTTAAATTTCGTTGAGTTGGAGTTTCCTGACCTGGTGTTTGAACCGAGGCCTCACGTCTAAGAAGGCACTACCTACTAGACTACGGCGACTTCACAATCACAATATTATATCCTCAATATTTTGTAGCAAATCCTTTGTTTTTTATTACTTCTAACATCTTATAGGAATTGAGGATCGTTTGGAATTACATTCCACTGCTTTTCCAATTCGACGAAAGGTTCTTCTCCATTTCAGAATACTTTATTTCAGATATTACGTTTTTCTATCATCTACGTGGCCTTAATCGTGTTGAGATCGTGAGATTGCAGTGACCAAGACATAACTAGGATTTTATGTTCCTCCACAACCAGGCTTTAACAAAACTAGCCGTGTATTTAGGATCATGAACGTGCTGTAATGTCAACGAAAGCGGCATTTCTCATTCAGCGTACGAAAGCATAATTGAGCTTAGGAGGTTTCTGTAGATTGTCTCTGACATTGTATCAGTAATGCGTTTAATGGTATAGGTCCACCATTTTCCGAGAAACATCCCTGCACCATGATATTTCCCCCTCTAGATGGTTATATACTTGGGATTAAACTTTTCACCTTGAGGTCGTCGAACTAAGACTTGTCCAACCACACTTTTTCTATTGCTGTTGAGTCCAATTTAAATTGGTTATAACAAAATTTAGGCGAGCTCTACAGTAGGGTTTTTTGGTGGTTTTTGGTGGCTTCTAAAACCGTAATCTCGGGTTCCCCTTTTTAAAGTGGAAAGACTAACGTTTAAGGCGATTATTGTTTTTCTTCTTTGAAAACAGCTTTTGGAAATTTCGTAAAAATATTCTAATATTTAATCTCCTCAAATCGTTGATTTATGAATATCATATTTTATAGACATTTCTTTTATAAAAAGTCAATTTTTAACCGTAGATCGAGCCTTAGAAAACTTCATAATTCTAGCTTATGTATCACTTTTGATTCATACTTGCAGTATATAGAATTGTCACGATTATTGATAGATTTTGTTAAAAAATTTAAATGTTTTTATTTATTCTAATTCATTTTAATAAAATTATTTTTATATTAAAATATTTCATTATCACTTTTATCAAATTTACGCCAAAATTTTTGGCAGCTTGGTTTTATTTCATTCTAAATGGTAATATTTTGACGTCTAGCACCCTGCTTTGTGGCGATTTATAAGTTTACAATTGCTTAGATAGGACAGCTTATTGTCACTCGCATCAGTAACACTCTCAGTTGAGGGCTAGCTGAAACGTGATGGTACAAACCATTGTTATATTTCATTAGAAATATTTGTCAACGTAATGTGAGGTAAAAAAATTTCCCGTTGTCAATAACAATTTTCTCTCTTTGATTCCTCTCTGGTCTCCCGGACACAGGTTCCCCCAAATACTGCTGTAAGTAGTTGCTACGCACGTAGCATGTATTTTAATCTAAAACTGCCAATTCGACTTCGGTGGGCCACGAAATTTATAACGACCATCAAATTCAATTAGTTATTAATCTACAACGACAAAATTAAATTAATAAAGCAAAACAAAAGGAAAGAAAACATAAATCAATACCAAGCATTACTCCGTAAATCTCTTAATGAAGCTTGATTTATACAAATATCCTTAAATTAATTTCCCTAACAATCACTGTATTCAATCATTAAGTATCAAATTTCAACTAAAATAGCTGGATGTAATTTTCATTTTCCACAATAAAACTAAAAAGTTTTTGAATTTTGTTTATAAAAACTTTAATTTGAGATGAAAATCTACCAAAAAGGAACATAAAAACATAAGCATCATTATTAAATATATTTTCTTTAATTTTCTTACCTTTTAGGCGAACAAAAAATTAAATTTTTAAAAATCTTAACGACCAGCAAAAAACCTTTCATATCGTGAAACATATCATATCGTCTGCGCACATGCCTTATGCCATCTGAATCTCTTAAATTAAACTCAGATTCGTCAGAAAATAGTACAATCCTCTATATTTGGACACTCCAGTTGAGATGGGCCTTGGTGAATTCAACTTTCGCTTTTTTATTTGTTGACGATATAAAAGTTTTTTTTGCTAGTTGGCGACTGAATAATGCGGCCTCTACCGTCCTTCTGCGAATCGTTCTTTCACTAATTTTTAAACATAAGCGGTTTCGTATGTGACTAGTAGATGCTGTGGGATCATTTTGGATTGTCCTTTTAATTAAGGAGTCTTCATATCGCGAAGTTTCCCGTGGTCTTCCTCCAGAATGAGTAGGAGATATGCGACCGGTACGGAAAAACTTTTTAATTGGCCTAGAAATAATTGATCTGTTGATCGAATATCTTGCACTTATCTTAACCCAATCGAGAACTTGTGGTTGATCGTTAACTTAAAAATCAACCTAAAAATTCCATAACCAAAGACGAAATATTTGAAGCCGCAAAAATAGTCTGGGAAGCAATATCACCTAAAATAATTAATAATTTCAAATTCTCTATGCCTAAAAGAATGGCGTGTGCCATCCAGAATAAAGGATTCGTAAAGAAATATTAATTTCAATAGTTTTTATCTGTACCTTTAATTGGGGGTGCTTTAGTTTTGTCCGCTTATATTTTCGACTTAAAATTTATTTTGAATCATAACTTTTTTTTATTGAATTCTGAATTCCTTAAATTTATGTTTTTCAATAATAAGGATATAAATAAATAAAAAAAATAAAAAATAAAATATTAATAACTTTGTTTTCTTAAAAAAATAATCATTTTAAAAAAATGTACTGAGGGAGTGCTTAGGTATTGTCCGATACTGTATATATATATATATTTTTTTTTTTGAGAAAAAATCCTTTTCTTTCGAATTTCAAAAAAGGCTTTAAGCATGATTATTAAAGGTTGCAAGACTTTCATCTCATTTTTCGAAAAGGCGTAATAGGTGTAAATATATCATTATCAAAGCGAATGATTCTGTTATCTCATACGTACGTAGTTGACCGAAATATTATTATCTGTAATAAAACATGGGATGAAACACTTTTTTCTAATGTTTGTCTCTCACGTGAGATAAATATGAGAAGAGCAGTAAGAAAGACTCTACAACATTTCAAGAAACAGCTGCTAGCAATCTGAGTGAATCTCAAACTACTAAAGGCAGTTTGTTCTGTTCCAAGTAGTACTATCTTTGGCGATAAGCATCCTGTTCTCATGTTTGTTGCTGCCAATACTTTCTTCAGTTCATAAGACGAGCTTCTATTTTCTTCTTCTTCAAAGTCTTTAGCAGCAGGAATATTACATATGTATATAATTAATATATAATCGGTCATTACAAGCTTTCGTTATAAATTGGAAATGTCTGACCTGAGGTTTGAACTTTGGTCTGATGTCTAATAAGGTAACACGCTACATACTCAATATCAAGAGCAGATCAAAAATAGAAAATTCAACCTTTTCACTTTCGTTCCACACTTAACTTTTAATTCTTTCTTAAAAATCATAAATAATTTTTTATTTACGATAAAACATCGCAAATTCTTTGAAATCTTAAAAGAATCACATACACGACACCAAAAAATTTCTAGAAAAGTCGTATGTATCAAAAATGATACATAAGCCAGAATTATGAAGTTTTTGAAAAATTTTCTTTTTTTATATGGTTTAAAATAATGGTGATAACAATTCCAACGAATTCAAAAAATATCAGATATCTAACTTTTTCTGAATGAAAGTTATATAGCCTCAAAAATGCAAATGTATCGTTTTCGATACAAAGCTCGGTTCTACGGTTAAGAAATAAAATAAAAATTTTTGGAAATAAGGATTAAAAAAGATAAATAATTTTGTTCTCAGTCGCAAATGTTTTGACCACCACTGTTTGATATAAAAATGAATGCGTAAAATAATTTTTTAACAAAATTTTGACACTAACTATTATTTCATCTCTTAGGCACAATTGCTTTTAATTACGATTGTAAAAGGCTTTCTTTTTTTCTTTCTTTGTATTTAAATTAAAATTTATATGTGCGTAAAACCTTCACACGAATCTAATATGAATATATATATTTGCAGTTAAGCTATGTAATAGCATTTGTAAAGATGTGCTACATTGCACTTTAGATTACAAGAAATTAAAATTTTTGCATTACTACTACGAATGCCACGACCCTCATTTAATAAATTTCATGTAACTTTTTTAATAAAAAAAATCTGTTAAAGGACTCGCAATAAAAGTTTCAAAACGTTAAGAATATATGCTTGTATTATAACTTTGAAGTTGTGTTTCATAATTCCGTATTTCATCGTAACGTTGTAGTTTCTTGTTCTTTCCTTTCATGACAAGTATCGCATCACATTTCCGTGCGATGTTATGTAAATAAAATGTGCAATGGTGCAGTAAAATCTGTCGCATCATCATATTTTACATTCAGTGATTAAAGCCTTTGTTACATGTCATATAGAATGGAAGTGTTCATAATCTGTTTAAATTAAATTCATATGCAATGAGGTGAACTTCATGTGCAATAAATTTAATTACGGTATTATTATAAAGAGCCTCATGTACATTAAATATTTTCACTTATAAAAAGTTTTCAAAAATGCTAGGAATTGTTCATAAATTTTTTATGCTTTAACACAATACTTAAAGGAAAGCTTAATAAGAGGCCTTTGTTGTATTTTTTATAGGATTGGTGCCAAAGCATTTACTATTAATAGATGCTGTAAGTTTACAAACTTCAGTGAGACCTGTATTGGGCACAATGGGATCATCTAGAGGATGTCGCACAAGTGACAGCCTTGGCGAATAGGATCATTATTAACTCCGTCAGTTTTGTTTTTTATTTTTTTAGCGAAAGTAATAGAAGAAGTCGTCGTATTCTAGTAGGTAATGTGTTGCCTTATTAGAAGTGAGGCCACGGTCAGACATCAAAATTAAAATATAAAAAAATATTTCTTCGGCGACTTACTCTCAGTAGATTTCTGGCAAAAACTCTGAGAGTAAATAAAATGACCATGAAAAAGTTTCTCAAACAAAATCTGTTATTCGGAATCGACTTTAGACCCGCCACTGATTTGATGAGACAGTATATATAAAAAATATGACTAAGCTGTTATACTATTTAAATAATAACTACGGTAATTTTTGTCCAATTTTATCAAACGAGTGTCAATCTCTTCTCAATATAATGCACTTTCAGAATGTCGGCGTTTATTTCATAGTTTTTAATTAAATTTTGCAATGACCAAACTTCAAAAAATAAGAAAAAAATTATGTTTTCCAAGTTTACCATATCAAATCTCATAATATATAAGTTTGAACAAACTATTTATGTATACCGTTTGAAAGACTAATCTCTCCCCTTTTTAAAAAACTTTGGATTTTTAAAATAGGTTGAAACATATTTGGGTAATCAATAATTTTGTTTGAAAAGATAAAAAACTGTTTTTGTCAAATAAAACAAGTTTGGAGGGTTCAAAAAATATAAACAAAATATTTTTGATTTCAACTCAGCAAAACTTACAACACTATATCATTAGTTGGGTGTATTTTGTAATTATACTTATATTTTTGCAAAATTTATTACCGACTTCGAATTTTAGGTTCAGTTGCTACTTTACGGCTTTCTTATTTTAGTTTATTTTAAATGTTTTACTTTAAAGCAAATCTCAAAAGAATGCCGTCAAGAGAAAAAAAATGTCCCTAAAAACCAGATAAAGATTTCCACAAACTCATTAAAATAATTTGAAGAGAGCTATCGTGCTAAATTAGTTTATTCTTGCAACTCAATAAGTAAAAATGAAACGTTCGGGTAATACAACAAACCCTTTACAAACGGAATAATGAGCACAATAACAATTTCTATACACAGAACTGAGGCAAAAATTGTGAATTCATTTTACAGACGAAGAAAATGGTGAAATTTGTTTTTATAGTTAACTTTTCCTTTGCTCAAATTAATTCAGTATAATCTAGAGGTATAAGTGTTATTTTTCTCTTGTCTTCCTTCTCACATAATTGACTTTTAATTTAATGTTACATTTCTACCGTTTATGAATGCAATTGTCATAGCTGACTTGGTAAGTAAGTTTTATCCATTGTTACACCATAAACTGAAATTCACTTGGAACAAAGCAGTCAGGGACTAAGTAATTTCATACTGGAATTACCAAATACAGGGCAGAACCATAGGTCACTATGTATGGAGCTCTAACAGGTACGGCTCGTTTTTAGTAAAAAATAATTTTAGTTTACTTCAAAACATATCAAGATCGTAATGCATCAGTATTAGTGGTGCCTTGCGTCATTTATCCTCTTTGTCTTTATAAATAATATTGTTACGTTTTTACCTTTTTAAAAACATTTCAAATATGAGTTCATAGATTACAAATAAAATAAAAATAAATTTGAGTTTAGGTTTAAATAATTCCTTTATTGTTCGCACAATTCTGTGTGACACTCTTCACACTTTGATGTAAACAACAACAATTGCTTTATTGATTATTCTTCTTTACAGTCTTCCGCGTAAACAATAACAATTGTTCAATAGATCCTAATAACGAAGATCCACAATCCACGATTATTCTCTTCACACGCAACGCGTCTTCACACAAGACTGACTGAATTCTTTCTGAATCCATTGCCTGCTTTGGCTTGCCTTTTATGTCGCAGGGTAAACAGTCTGATAAATGCTCTTGAAGGAAAATGACTTCGCCTTCGTGAAATCTCTATAAATGTAAACATGTTGTTTACGTTATTGTTGTTTGTTTATTTTGTTTACGTTTGTCTTTGTTGTTGTTGCCTGTTTGTTTACTTGTTTATTCCTTTTTTTAAAATTTTATGTTGTTGCTATATTTTTGTTTATTTGTTGTTCATGTAAACAAATCCGTTGTTTTATTTTTGTAGCTTCTGTTTATTATTTTAAGGTTAAACGATGTAACACCATTCCCATTTTAATAACAATATTTATGCCACTTTCCGTTGGATCTTTTTTACAACGGCTTAAACTCGCCATAGGGGCGACTGGAAAATGATATAAATATCGTATTGGTCACTCAAGTACTCTAATTTGAAGAACGACAACTTCTCAAGAAAAAGGTGAATATTCACACCAGTTTGTTAAATTACTGTAATGTACTAAGTGAACGACGTCGTACACATTTTCACTAATGCTTCGAAACTGAATAGATCTGTGGTTGGAGAAATCGTTCCTGAGTGGACAGGCATACGGTCTGGGATAAGAATTATTAAGGATCAAAATATCTCTAGGAAGGATATTAACATACTTTTTGATAGCCAGCCGTTTTACAGACTTCTGGTTCTAACATGAATATTCAACATGGTTTAAGGCAGCCTCGAAGCGCTAAATGAGGTGGTGGTGCTGTAAGAAAAATCATATGGCTAGCCGAGGAACAGCCACTCAATTATCTGATAATTTCATTACAGACGTCCAAATGGGTTCATTAGGAGCTTTGTGTGGTTCCAGGTTAGGTGAATGGATGACTGTTGTATTACAATGGGTCATATGTTTCTTTCTTTATTCAAAAATCTGCTGGCCCACTGCTCTTTTGACCAATGCAGATACCGTCTAGCAAAGTCAAACCGTGTTTTCTTATTAACCTTACTTATAAGTGGCTTGTTGGCTGGTCTTCTAACTAATAAATTTGCATCTCTTAATCTTTTTCTGTCTGTGTGAACGCCAAATTGCTCGTTTGCATAATTAGTAACATCTACTGCCATTTTCCGAGAGCCAACTTTTACTATTTTTAACATTTGATGATCTTGGCGGGCAGTAGATTTACGAGCTCGACCACTTCCTGGCTTTCTTTCCATGTTATTTGCTTGACGATGTCGCGATGTAATCCGACAAACCGTTGATTTGTTGATATTAAATTGATGAACAACTTCATTCATTGCTTTGTCTTCTTCAAAAGCCCTTATAATGACAAATTTTCAATCTGCTGACAGCTGTTTCTATTTTAAAATTCACAATTTGAAAATTTCTCATTAAACTTTTATTTTAATTACTCTAGTTGACCTACTCTAGCCGACCTGCGTTACATATTTTTTCTTGCTAAATTTGATCACTTTTTTTATAAATCTAAAAAAATTAAGTAGAAAGAGCAGCTAACAACGCTTACTGATGCTTTTTAATAAAAATCAACGAATAAAAAAAGCAAAATTGGATACAGTTATAAGTTTCGATTCTCGATTGAATATCATATGACATAGAGTTGCATTTTTTTGCTACTGTATATGTACATGCGTTGGCGAAGGATCAAATAATTTCAATTTGGCTTAAGTATATGAGGGAATGACTAAAAACTTTCCACAATTTACCGAAGTATAAAATTCACAGATTCACGCATTTGATGACTGAGTTTTTGAGTGAAATTGGTTACGTTTATCAGTCATGTATTAAATCACATTACAGTGAAAACTATTGCATTTTCTGCCTATTTTCAGTTCCTTTGTATACTTTATTTATGATTTTACATGCATTTAATTTTAGCGTATAAAACTGGCGTGCCAATAATTTGTACAATATAACGCTGATCTCATATCGTCAAAATTTCAGGCAAACATAAGACTGTCAAATCAATAATAATAAGTATTTTAAATAATCTCATATTTAAGACTTTAACTGGCCAACGTTGCAACTTTTATTCCTCTTTCTTTTCTAGTGTAATATTTTTATTCAATTATCCACAAATACATACATATTTGTATAGGTATTTTAATATTTATTTATTACATCAGAAGAATATTTGAAATAAATTATCACATGACATGTCACAATAATTTTATTCTCTCTGAGTTTTTATAAAAAAATATTCAACAAATGAACATACATGTGCATGAGTAGAGGAAAAATACTGTTTTGACATTTGGTACTCCGTTATCCGTTATTTAAAAATTGTTCTCTCATTTTCGCTTTCAGTCATGGTTGTGTTTGTGTTTGAATTTGTAAGTGTATTCTTGTCCAGTGTTGCATGAATGTGTTTTTTCGAAAGTGTTATTTATTGATACAATAAATCCAATCCTGTTTCTTCTTCAATTTTAAATTGAAAATATATGCGTTTTCCATCGTTTATTTATTATTTTTATTCGTTTGCTATTTACACTATGTTTATTCAGCTTTTGCATACCCATATACATACAGTGGATGGCAAAGTCTAGGTACATATATACATAGCGCCTCAAGTCTTGGTACCCCAACATATTTTAGCATTTTCATCAAAACTAAGCAACAATATAAGAATGATTGATTTTTTTTATAATTTATTTCTATTTTATTATAACACACAAAAGTTTTCCAGAAACAATAAGGAAAATAAAGAAAAGTTTCTGATGGCTCCATATTTTTACCTCAGAGTACATCAAAAATCAAAGGCCCAATATATAAAAATGTCATCCCTTATACTTAGTAAGTAGTAGTTATATCTTTTGGTTACTATTGCAAAATTTTTTTACAATTTCATGAATTTTAGCCAAAAGTTTGTATAAAACTGTATAGTTTATATATTTATTCTATTAATTTATTTCTTTTTTATTATAAAACGAACAATTTCCAAATCAGGAAAAGTTTCAGATGACTCCATAGGTACCCCCCAGGAGAACCGTGAGTAAATTTAAAATTCAAACGCCTAATATATGAAAATGTTATACCTTGTATTTTGTAGAACATCCCTTAAAGCAAGCACCCCATTTAACACATTTGTAATTGAATGCACAAGTTTTGTTTAGTGTTTTCTGCTGGCACCATGAGCAAGTTTTTCGGTCGACTTTTGTTTGAGGTTTAGCGATTACGTAACCGTTCTTTCAAATGATCTCCTAAATAATCTTTAGAAGTCTAAGTATTAAGCGGGCGGGGACTTTTTTTGTCAAAAAAAATATGCCGTACTAAGACTTTTGCTGTCCATTGTATATTTTTAGCCATTACAACCCTTCAGTCCGGATTACGACCTAGCTTCTCACACTTATGCAATGTGTGTTAATTTTATACATGAGTGACAGGACGTACAGCACCGAACAACAGATTTTTGAGAAACTTTTTCGTAGCAATATTTGCAATGAATTTTTGTCAGAAATCTGCTGAGAGAAAGTCGCTTAAGAAATATTTTTTCATATTTCGATCATTTGAATATGTCTGATCTGGCGTTTGAACCGTGGTCTCACGCCTAATAAGCCAACACACTACCTACTACTACGAATACTTCATAATCATGATTAAATCCGGCTTCATGATTAAAATCCGTAATGATTTTTTCCATATACACTAAATCAAAAGATGAACTAATTGGAAAAGTCTTTCAAAAATACAACAGCAATTCAAAAATAGCCAATAGCAGGAAAAATAAGAATATGAGTGATTTGAATACCACCATTCAATCTCATCATATAATTGTCGAATTGATGAAAAAGAAACGTAATTCTGCTCTAAAGAATCAAGAAGACGTATCAATTGAAATTCGGATATCTAATCATGTTTCTTTGTTATTTAAATCCACGAAAGAATTTACGATCAAAATATTAATGAATTATGTAATTTAATAATTTATGTAATTTTATAATATTAAATATTCCAAGGCCAAAATGTTTTAATATCAATCATAATAATCCCATTTAATATGCCAATTAATTTCAGATTTTGAAATTATTGTTACGTTTTTACCTTTTCAAAAACGTTTAAAAAATGAGTTCGTAGATTGCAAATAAAAATAAAAATAAATTTGTGCTTAAGTTTTAAATAAATACTTTATTGTTTGTACAATTTTATGCATTGGTCACAACTTGATGTAAATAACAACAATTTGCTTTGTTTGTTATTCTTCAGAAGAAGAGTGTAATTCTGCGTAAACACTAACAATTGTTTGTTAGTTCTTTACAACTGAGATTTTCAAATCATGATTATTCTCTTCACAAGCAACGCGTCTTCACACAAGAATGACTGAATTTTTACTGAGCCCATTGCCTGATTTGTCTTGTCTTTTATATCGCAGGGTAAACAGTCTAATGAATGCTTTTGGAGGAGAATGACTTTGCCTTCATAAAATCTCTATAAATATAAACATGTTGCTTATATTGTTGTTGCTTGTGTATTTTGTTTACGTTTGTCCTTGCAGTGTTGTTGCTGCCTGTTTAATCCTTATTCCTTTTTTATATTGATGTTGCTATATCTTTGTTTATTTGTTGATCATGTATACAAGACCATACTTTTTTGTTGTTAAAGCTTTTGCTTATCATTTAAATATTAAACGATGTAACACCATTTCCATTTTCGTAAAATCATTAATGCTGAACGAAGTCGCCGTGGTGTAGTAGGTAGTGTGTTGGGTTATTAGACGTGAGGTTAAAACCCCAGGTCAGGCATCTCCAACTGAACGAAATATGAAATAATATATCTTCGGCGACTTCCTCTCAGCAGATTTGTGGCAAAAACTCTGAGAGTAAATAAAATTGGCATGAAAAGTTTCTCAAAAATCTGTCGTTCGGAGTCTAACTTAAATTGTTATACTCATGTATAAAAATTAACGCACACAACATAAGTGGTGTGAGAATCTAGGTGGTAATCCTGACAAAAAGTTTGTAATGACCAATTATGTATGTAATAATGGTGAACGATAAGGTAAGTCGTTGCATATTTGCGGAATAAATTTATACGATCCCTTACACAATGTCAAACGTGTCAGAGAAGTGTCGTCTTTGTTAATTATTTGTGAATATATAGTTTGTGTTAATATTGTTCATTACCAGGAATTAAATATTTTTTTGTTCTCGCTTTAAAAAATTTTTGTTTTTTAAACCTATGCGAACGCATTCTAGATTCTATTTTTAATAGACATTCGAGAATGTAGATTTTAGTGTACAATACGGCAATTGTACATATCAATATCCAATATAATAATACTGAATAGTGGAATAATTTCAAAATAAATTAGAAATCCTGATTTAAATGAATGAATGCCTCTCTCTCTCTCTCTCTCTCTTGAATTAAAAAACTAAATTGATGTTTTTTATTTTTTAAAGTTCGTTCGCCAACAATTTTTGCGATATAAAATCAATGGCATTTAAACTAAAAAAATTCATTTATTCTCTTTGAATGTTTAAAATGAATATTTTCCTCAACAAATGGAAAAATTTGAATAACAAAATCAATAAAACTAAGTTAAATAAAAAAAAATTAAATTAAAAACGAATAAAATAAACTCAGTTGATACTAGAAATAAACAATGTGTGCAAAGAATGGTTGAGAAAGTCGTTAAAAAGGGAGTTTTTCAAATTTTATTGAAATTTTTTAAGGAGAATATTACTACTACAGCAGCAAAAGTGTAGTAAAAAAAAAAAAAAAAATTACAACAAAAACACTCAAACTAAAAACTGCAATAGTAATATAAATAAATAGAAATTTATGAGTTGCAAATTATGTTATTGTTGTTGCTTTTTATTTACTTATAATTAAATTGTTTCTTCATGAATAATTCTAATTCGGCAATGAAACCCAGACTTCAGTCACACAAACATAAAATAATCTCGCAGGTCTGTTCTATAAAATCGGACTAGAACAGTCGTGTCATATTTGTTATATACGTTTATTTATCAAATCAACTTTTAGTTTAAAAATTTTAAAAATTTTTAATAGATCATGATAGTTTATCGAACGAAATATTTGCCATTTTCATGCTTGAGCGACTACCAGGAAAACGGTTCAGTATAGTTTGTTGGGTTGTGTTATTATTACTATTAAAACATAAAACATGTATTTGTAACTTGATGTATTAATTTTTAAAATAATTTAGTTTAATTAAATTTAAAGAAATCAAAGCAAAGCACAATGGATTTTTTTTTAATTAAATTTGTACAGATATTGTTATTTAAAGATTTTCATTCTACTCAGACATTCTGTTCAATATTTATTACCAATCTATTACCTCCCTATTACGATTGAACAAACTGTTTCAATAAAAACTTTCCAAACCGGAAAAATATTTACTTTTTGGTATGAGGTTTAGTTTCCGCTGTTCTGTTTCAGCTTACAAAGACTGTGTTTGTTGAGAAGTGAAATAATTGCCTTCCTCATTCCATTAAAATCCCTTAAATGGTAATGCTAACAAATTATTCTGGTAATTTTATTGTTTTTTTTTCAAATATTTTAAATAAACCAGAAAACACTGGTAGAGGTTCAGAGCAACGGACAACAGAAAGTTCTGAAAGGCTTCCTTGAATGTTTGTATTCTAACAAAAATGTGTACACTTACATATATATAGTCTTTGTGAAAACAAGGAAAAAATAATTTTCTTTTAATGATTATTGTTATCTTCCTAAAGCAATAATTAAAGAAATAAAAGAGAAATAGGAGTTAAAAATGAAAACGTTTTCTGCTTAAAATAACAAACTAAACCTTAAAAATATTAAATTTTAAATTAAACGGAAGAGTTTGATGAAACAGAAGATGTTGAAATGCACGTCTTATGAAATGACTATCGCCCTTGGTAGGTCGTCCAGTCGCGAAGATATGTATATAGTAAATTACTAAGTGCGATTACATATTAACTAATGGTCACATAGTTGCATAGGAAAGTTTTTAAGAAAGAATTGTGAGTATTTTATTGCATTAGTCTTTAAGATATTCGACAATTAATATTTCCCTTGTACGGGGGTACGGCTGCCCTCAATTATATCCGCCCTACATTTTTCCAATAAATCATAGGAAAGTAATTGTGACAAAATTTAATAGCAATTACTGAAATAGTTTGATAGACATTCTTAAATAAAGTCTTGCTTTACTATATAAAGGGTGTTTTTTATAGAGGTATAGAACTTTAAGTTGCAATAAAACAACGATGGATTATTCGATTGACATGAATTTTATATATCCGAAATATAATCTTGTGGCATTACATTTTAAATATGATTTCTGGCATATGACCGCCACGGCTGGCGTACATCCGCGTCCAATCTGGACATCCAATTTTCGATGACTTTTTCCAACATTTGTGGCCGTATGTCGGCAATAATACGGCGAATGTTGTCTTCCAAATGGTCAAGCGTTTATGGCTTTACCGCATAGACCAATGACTTTACATAGCCCCACAGAAAGTAGTCTAGCGGTGTTAAATCACAAGATCTTGGAGGCCAATTCACAGGTCCAAAACGTGAAATTAGGCGGTCACCAAACGTGTCTTTCAAAAAATCTATTGTGGCACGAGCTGTGTGACATGTTGCGCCGTCTTGTTGAAACCACATCTCCTGGACATCATGGTTATTCAATTCAGGAATGAAAAAGTTAGTAATCATGGCTCTATACCGATCACCATTGACTGTAACGTTCTGGCCACCATCGTTTTTGAAAAAGTACGGACCAATGATTCCACCAACCCATAAAGCGCACCGAACAGTCAGTTTATCTGGATGTAACGGTGTTTCCACATACACTTGAGGATTACCTTCATTCCAAATGCGGCAGTTTTGTTTGTTGACGTAGCCATTCAACCAGAAGTGCGCTTCATCGCTAAACAAAATTCGCTTTTAAAAATCGGGAACAACGGTAATCTCGTTTTGGGCCCATAGCTAAACTGGAAAAAATGAGAAATATTTTCCCATTTTACCCGATCAAAACTCATAACATGTTAGTTTGAACCATATCTATATGTATACCATTTTAAAGGCTCATCTGTTCTCTTTTCAAAAAGTTTTAAGCTTTGAAAATAGGTTAACAAGTATTTGGGTAATCAATAATTTTCTGTGGAAACATCAAAAATAGCGTTTTTGTTAAATAAAACAAGTTGGAGGGTTCGAGAAATATAAAAAAAATATTTTTGAGTTGTACTAAACAAAAATAATAACCTACACTATGTCATTAGCAGGGTGTATTTTGACTGTCGCACCGTGTTATCAGTAATGAAGCTTTTATTTGCCTTGCTCTTGTTTTGGTCATACTTATATTGGCATAATTTGTAATTTTACGTTTAAATTGTAATTTTATATGATATAGTTGGGCAATGTATACACAATTCATTGGACCATCTTATCATCCGCTAAATGAATAATTTATTCACTCTTGCATGTGTCAACCATCAACCATACTTTGGTGCAAATGCTCAGTAAGTATATCAAGTATCTAAGTCATATAAGTCTTTATACTACTTGATGAATTTTTATTTCATCTAACGCTTGTATCCATAAGTCGAACAAATAAACGAAAAAAATTGTAACTGTAGTTCCAATTACACCTAGTGAGTAGGAACTGTATTCTAAGTTAATCAATATTAGCCTAATTCCAGTATAGGAAAGTTATTAACTTTCTCTCCAATGGAACTATCGTAGACGGTGACATTTTGGCCATTAGCGAATTTGATGACAAACGGTTTCGTGATAACATATAATGTGCTCCGAGTCACCTTGTATACCTACGTAATCGGTAATTACAACCCTGCATTTAGGACTATGACCTAACTTCTCAAACCATTTATGTTCTGCGTGTTAATATATACATGAGTGGCGGGAGCTTCAGTTTAAAGTTGACACCGAACTGTAGATTTTTTCTAGTAATTTTTGACAGAAATCTACTGCGAAGAAGTCGCCGGAGAAATATTTTTCATATTTCGTTTTGTTAGCAATGTCTGACTTTGGGTTTGAACCGTGGCCTCACGTCTAATAAGCCAACACACTACCTACTACACTACGGAAACTTCCATGACTAGTTCTATATTCTGATTTGTATGTTCTAAATCAAAATAAAATTCACATTACGTTTAAAATTTAATGGAAGTTTTCACATTGCATAAGGATATTTTTACTAGTACCGCTATTGCTATAGCAATACTACAGTAGATGTTTTAAAAGGCTCCAAAAAATTAGTACACAAGATAACAAGAAAAATAAAATACAGTAAGAACCCCATTAAGACGGGGGAAACGTTCCAATAAGTTCCAGCGCTAAACGAAATAGCGTTAAACGAGGCACCTTAACACGTACTCAACTAATAACGTACTTAACTAATAAATCAACTGTGACGCAGGAAAGATGCTTTCGTAATGTGATTGCGACTTCGGAAAATACAGTTGGAATCATTATTCTGGACAGACTAACAAAAGAGAATTGAAAAAGATAGTATAGTATATAGTATACACCGTCGCTATATAGTGCACCGCTTTTGGTTGGGGCATGACCGTTTCATTTGCACACATACATATACAACAAGTATCAATATAGTATACGATTTAGGGGAAACCCAATACTACCGCGTAATACCGAAACAGCGTTAAGCGGAGCAGTGCTAAAAAGTATAACAGTCGACTGTCAGACTCTTCAAATAATAAATATGGTAATTTTTGTCCGATTTGGTCAAATGAAGTGTCAGTCTCTTCACAAGATAATGCACTTTCAGAATATCATCACTTATTTCACATTTTTTAATTAAAGTTTGCTATTCTGAACGGACAAACTTGAAAAATAATAAATAATATAAATAATAAAGTAATATTGGAGGGTTCAAGAAATATAAAAAAATGTTTTTTCTACTAAACAAAACTCACAACTTGCACTATGCCATTAACTGGGTGTATTCAATTTTTTTATTCGGTCGCATAGTGCTATTAAGGAAATATTCGAAGTCTACAGTACATGAAAGGTAAAAGTAATGCGTCTTACACAATTCTAGAACGTTTAAATCATACCATAGGAGAATGGTAAGCGGATGGTATAAAGATTAAGACATGCATATTCTGCAAAATATATAGACTTACTGGCGATTTAGAATTTGAAGTCAAATCTGCACCAGTCACAACACAGACTGGTCAGCATTTTTCTGCATAGTCCCAGTGCGCCGTCACTACGTGCATACTCTTGGTAACAATATGATTGGGGATCACAATGGTAAAAAGAAAAACTTATCGTCAAATTTAGGTTGCATTGAGAACGAGCTGAATGACAGGAACATCAAAGCCCAACAGTTTTTTTTAAGGCACTCTAAAATCATGGTGCGAGCAATTTGTTGTTTGGAGGTAATGCCTACAACTTGCTGATTATATGCGTAGACGATGTCTGCTAGTTTCAAAAAACAGCAGAGTCTCTATTAAAATATTCACCACTCTTGGATTATTAACCACTTTAAGACTGAAATGAGTGGAAATCTATTTTTATGATTTTATTTTAATTTAGTAAAAATGTTAAAATAAAAAGACACAGTTTTAAGTTCATAACGAAACATGTTTTTGTGATATTTGAGCTGAGGAATTGTGCAGTTACTTTTCAAAGATTTTCTTATTTGACTCACCTTCTCATCAAATCTTCAAGCATCAGACTGATGTCTCTATTACTTATCACATCATCACTTAAATTACAAGAATGTCTCTGACAGCCGCTGTATAGGATTGTAATTCTTTTACGATTTCAACATGCTATGTTCTTATATGGCCAGCTTTAAATTTCTTTCTTTATTACATTTTATTTATTGCCAAACATTTTTGACAATTTTTCACTTAAGTAGCCAATATAATTTATTTTGACAATTTCTTTATTTGTCTGTTACCGCCTCAAGAGACAACCTTCAAGTTCTTCTCATGCTGTTGAATGCTTACAAATAATGATTAATAATCTCTGACGTTTTTCCCTTTTTTATATTTTTGCCAAATTTTTAGCCGGCTTGCCTGCCAGAGACTGCTGAGTGAACTTGACCTAGAAAATAATTTTTCTTCACACAATTCTTTCTTTTCGGTTGCAATAATGTTTTGCGAAAATGACAAAACGAAAAACATTCTAATTTATAGAGGGTTGAGAAATCATAAAATACTAAACATCAAGTAATGAAATAACTCAGTGTGCTTGTGTCTTACCACGGGTTGTGTTGACTAAAGACAGAAATATGGATACAAAAATATATATTGTTACGAAAATGGAAACGATGTAACATCGTCTAACATTAAAATTAGCAAAAGCTATACAAACAAATACAACGAACTTGTTACAAGTAAACCAACAACATCAGTATGAAAGAAAAGGGGATAGACAAGTAAGCGGGCAATGTGAACAAAATACACAAACAACAATGAAGTCGCGATAGAGTTCTCGAAAAAGCGAAAACACAAACGCTCGATTTTAAGAACATTCATCAGATTGTTTACGTGGGCATATAAAAAGGCAAGACAAAGCAGGCAAATAATAGTAAGAATTCAGTCAGTCTTGTGTGAAGACACGTTGCGTATGAAGAAAACAGTCGTGGTTGGAAGATCGCCGTTGAAATGATCTGCGTTGTAAACAAAGAAGAATACCGAACTAAGCCAAGTTGTTGTTGTAACATCAAGTTGTGAACAGTGGCAGCAAAAGTAGTGAAAACAATAAAGAATTTAGTTGAATCTAAACACCAAACTATTTTTATTTTGTTTGCAATCAACGAACTCATATTTTAAACGTTTTTAAAACGGTAAAAACGTGACAATATTTTTGTATCTACAAATGACAATGATATAATTCATTAAAGTTAATATTACAATATCAGTTTTATGAAGGAATAACAAAATATAAAAATCAATTAAAAAATCACCAAATAAGAGTCTAATAACTCTTAAAAGTAATTCGTAAAAATTTATGATACGTTTTTAATTATTTTTTTTTAACTTGTTAAGATATGTTTTAAACCCAACGGTGTTTAAACCAATGTTATTTTGTAATATTTTTAGTAAATTTGCTTATTATTGCAAAAAAATTTTGAGTGTAAAAAATTTCTAAAATTTAGCTGCAGGAAAACAACAATGATGTTAACACGGGTTGAGAAAGGTTACTGAAGCCGACCAAAACAAAAACAAGAAAGCAAAACTTAAAGCAAAAAGCTGTCAACTGCATGCGTCGTAATTTAAAAACAATTAAAACTGTACGTATGTACGATATACAAAATATGTAAAGCGTTGAGTTTATACTGGTAGTAATAAACGTGTTATGTAACCATTCCGTTTTAAAGCAAAAATATGCTGAACTTCCTGAAAATTGTTTTAATTTCGAAAATGTCTTTTGCATTCATGCATATCTGTAGGTTTCCTGTTTTTATGCCTGTTCGTAAACAACCTTTTTTCATGAACAATATATTAAAGTTACAATAAATCTTATGATGACCCGTGTCACATTCGTCATATTGCTTAAAAGCAAATTTCTACAATAGGATCCAACGTTCAATACATACATAATTGGTCATTACAACCCTTCAGTCAGGATTATGACCTAGTTTCTCCCTATGTTGTGTGTGTTAATTTCATACATGAGTGGTGGGACCTACAGTTTAAAATCGACTCCGAACGACAGATTTTTGAAAAACTTTCTCATGGCGATTTTATTTACTCTCAGAGTTTTTGCCAAAAACCTGCTGAGAGGAAGTCGCCGAAGAAATACTTTTTGTATTTTGTTATATTGTCTGGCCTGGGGCTGGAACCCGGGCTTTACGTCTAATAAGCCAACACAATACCTACTACACTACGACGACTACAACGTGTAATATATATAAGAGGCCAGAAACCACGGTCTCTTTATGACAAGAGCAGGGCTTTGGCATTTGAGGTGAAAGACTGTCTCTTCCTACCCTGCAGACCGACAGCTTCTGCAGAAGTCATATAGACAAGTTTCCTGGCGTGCTTACGAAAAGGATGGTGTGCCGAACAATTCGCCGTTGTTCGATGGATGGCAATACGATTTAAAGTCAAATGTGAATCAGTCCTCCTTCTGTTCATAAGTGAAAGGATATCAGTGTTATACTATGTTCAGATATGCACTTTTATTGAGTCAATATTCGGTTCATTTTAAGTGTTCAGGCATAATAATATACACAGTTCAGCTGCTTATTCAATATTCATTTGATGGCTGGTAAACAAAACAGCTGATTGTTTAAACAACATTGTTTTTATTATGTTTTGTTGTTTTTTTCTTTTTGTTTGTCGTCGTTCAGTTGTCAAATATCAACAAAAAGTGTTCGATTCATTGTAATACGCTCACTAAACATACTTATGGCAGTTCTGCATTTTAAGTTTTACTCAATATTATAGCAATTTTCATATTTATTGCGCAATTATTAATTGAAACTTTATGTGGAATATTAAGCTCAATATTGGCGTTTATTGTGATTTACTCAAAAACGTGCATATCTGAACACTGTATTAGGTTATCTTCCTAAATATTGGGTGTAACATTTTAAGACTGTGAGCCTTTGAATTTTAAATTTACTCTGAGTTATCGTTGGGTGTACCTACACTTTTGCAGTGCAAAAATATGGAGTTACCAGAAACTTTTCTTTAATTTTCTTTTGGTTTGTGAAAAACATTAAAAATTTTTTTGTTCTAAAAGAAAATGGAAATAAATTAAGAGAATAAATATAAAAACATAAATTTTATTACATATGATTGCTTATAATTCATGAAATTTTCAATAAATATATACCAAACTTTTGTTGTCCACTGTATACATGGTGCTTAAAGCGGAATGTAGATTACCATTATTTCCCTGTTAAAACATAAGCGAAAACAAAAATTATGCTTTAATGTCCGACTGTCTAGGTGACTTATGCTGTTATTTCATTATTTCTGAATAGGGCACTAATAAATTAATAAGGCTCAAAATGGCAAACATCAGGAATACAGTTAATTAATCATACTATCATCATAACATGCATAATTTATAATTTGCTCGCTAAGTTATTAATAACAATTAATCTTATTATTATACAAGCATATGCACTATCATATATGGGGGTTCTCTCTTAAATTCTCTCATTTGTAATATTTTTTGTTCAGTTCATTAGTGAGTTTAGAGTGCTGTAGCTATAATACATGTATTTTACAATTTTAGGAAGGTTGTTTTATTAAGTTTATTTAACACAAACAACGAATTAAATCGTAAGGAAAGGGGTTAATGGCGTCAATTTTTTTTATTAAAGTTCATACTTTTTGGTGTTAAATTTTCGCTTATTAGCGAAAGAGGTATATTATTGTATTACAGGGCACTAGGGAAAACGTCAACTAACTAAACCGCGGGTGTTGACGATTAACAAATTGTTGACGTTTATGAATGTAAAAAATTTAAAAAAAAACATATTAATAGTGTGCTTTAAAAAGGTTTTATTGACTATAAACCAAACATAAAAAAATGCAAAAAAAAAACAAAAAGCTTTCAGTCTAAGTAAAACTGAAATAACCCATTTTAAATAAGATCATATTTTTAATTTCACATACATACTTATGCATTTAAAAAAAATCTGTTATTTTTTTCTGTTGTTTATTCCTTTCTAATACTTGGAAGAGAGCTTTCCCTCGCAAACGTCTTAATTCATTTAAGTCATTTTGCACAACATTCTCGCATTTAGCCCAATCCTAAGCCCGGTTAAATATAGCTTCTTCATACTTATAAGGGAAATCCCGAATTTCTGAACTAATTTCATAAAATAAATGTGTGGGTACACAAATTTGTGTATTTTAACTGTTGCTAAATTCAAAATTTTCTTTTATTTAAGTTGACATTTTAGAACTTTGTGGTTTGGTTGACGTTTTAGAGTAGACAATGTTAAAAATTAAGGGTTGACGTTTTGGGATGTTGACGTAAACGAGTGTTGACGTTTTCCCTAGTGCACTGTATTATGATTAACTTAGTTTTTAAAAACGAAATAGCTATGGACACTTCATTCGCAAATAACACGGTGCGACAGTCAAAATACATCCAGCTAATGACATAGTGTACTCAAAAATATTTTTTATATTTCTCGAACCATCCGAACTTCTTTTATTTGACAAAAACGGTATTTTTAATCTTTTCACACAAAATTATTGATTACTCAAATATATTTTCAATTTATTTTCAAAATTCAAAGTTTTTTGAAAAGGCGACAGATGAGCCTCTCTCTCCTTATGTTAAATGTTATGAGTTTTTATTAGGTAAACTTGAAAAAAATAATTTTTTTCATATTTTTTCAAGTTTGTCCATTCATAGTAGCAAACTTTAATTTAAAAATATGAAATAAGTGATGACACTCTAAAAGTGCATTCTCTTATGTGTGAAGATATTGACACTTCGTTTGATAAAATCGAACAAAAATTACCGTAGTTATTATTAAAATAGAATAACACTCGTGTTATATTTTGTATATATCTCATGTTATCATATGAACTTTTCGTTCAAAAGTTTTCAGAATTTTTGATGGATCTTGATTGTTTATCGCAAAATATGTCAATTTCATGTTTGCACGACTACCAGAAGTCGGCTAATATTTGTGTTTTTCGAAAATATTATTATTTATCTTTGGGCAAACCAACTTCTGGTAGTCGCTCAAGTTATTACGCCTTTAAAAACAAAAGAAAAATATCCTAATCATACAGATAAATTACTATCAAGTAAATGCCTTTAAAATAATATTTAATTGATATTTATGATCCAAAGCCAAAATAAATTTAATAAGATTGTTTAACAAGCAACAGTTTGTAGGAAGTATATTCACACACAAATTAATGGTCTATTTAGTGAAATATTATCATTAATCTGTTCTGTCATTAAAGTTAAGTGCTGTGGATTTGTTATATAAAAACGGCCAGTGAAATAGAAACCTAACGGTTTAACTAATCACAACAAAAACAGGACTTTAATGAATTTGCGTAAATTTATTCGCATTAAAATTGTTTTATATTTTAACTCTATGAACTCTTGCCTTAAAAATAAATTAAATACTAGTGACTGAAAGATTTTTACAACGTTAAAGGCATAAATGGTATACAATGCTGGTGCTGAACAATTAATTTTAAATTAAATGTTAAAAATTAAATTAAAAATTCAATGAATCCTTGAACACATAACATAATTGGTCATTACAACCCTTCAGTCAGGACTACGACCTAGCTTTTCATACCACTTATGTTGAGTGTGTTAATTTTATATGTGAATAGTGGGACCTACAGTTTAAAGTCGACTTCGACCACAGATGTTTGAGAAACTTTTCATGGCAATTTTATTTAATTTCAGAGTTCTTGCCAGAAATCTGCTGAGAGAGGAAGTCGTCGAAGAAATATTTTTTTTATATTTTCGTTTTAATATCTGGGATTTAAACCGAGACCTTACGTCTAATAAGCCAACACACTACCAACTAGTCTACGGCGAATTCATAAATTCCTAAATAGTTATGTCAAATAGTGTTTATATCTATCTGGCAGTTTACAGATTTACAGAATAGTCAGCATTTAAATGTTGAGTTGCATATGTCGACCGTTTTGCTTAATTTAATTTTTCCATTTTTCTTTAATCATTGGAAAGATTTAGAAATATGTATATATATTTTTTAATTTAGAATTTAATTTTTGGACTTTAAAATATTTTAATAAAAAAATTTATATAAATTTAATTCATTGACTGTACTGGTTATTAGCCTGTTTCGTAGGTTGGTTTTAACTAGGTTGAGTTGGCTGAACACTCTTTCAACTCCTACATTAGACTACGGACGTGACGAAACGTCCAAATCAAATTCTGCTAATTCTTTGAAGGGGTTATTCCCAGCAGAATCTTTGTAGTTATAAACTTCAGTCCAAAAATTAAGTGTTGATGCCACTTCATTCCATTTAATATACATAAAATATTTTTATATTGAGAGTTTATAGCATCAATTAAACCTTTACTATTTGAAAACAAGGATAAAAGTGGAATTATATCATCCTTATTAGCTTTTAAAACATTTTTAATTGAAAGTAAATTTATAATTTTTATCATTTTAAAGTTTTCTGGCAACCTGAAAGCAATAAAAGAAATTATCGATTGGTCAATAACTGATGATGTTTAATACCTTTTTTCCAATTGTAATATCAAACGGACAACAAAGTTCACACAATCATGCCTTAAGCTTGTTTCTGTTTGGCTATCGATTTCATTTTTATTATATTTTTACATTATCATATTATTACTTATATTATATAATTCAACCTTGGAAAAAACGCTAAAAAAACGCTAAAGCGCTGTAAAAAAAACTCCAGATTTCACGCTAACCGCTAAAAAGCATTTTTCCCGTAATTGGCATTGCAAAAACGTCAGATTTGACGGGAAAAACGTCAAATTGGCAACAATGCTATTAAGCCAACACATGTGATTCGCCTACAAAAGTTTCCACAGGCTTGACGCTGATCCACAAATTTCGATATGATTCCATTCGAAATTACCGATGGCACAAATTTAAATACATATTTTATATTTTAAAAATTCCATTATAAATGTTAATTCCAATTTAACGGTATACTTTATATTTAATTGAATTTGAAATATATTACTCATACGCATCATATTACTTGTACTTGAATAATTACGCTGAAAACTATGCAATAAAAAATTTGATTATGTCGTGTGTGAAACTAAATTAATTAAAATATCACTCATACGTCACCTACTTGTAATTATAAATTTTACATATTAACCCATTAACGCCCAAATGAGAACCACAAACATTTTTAAAATTCAATCTTTATTTCTATATTTAAATAACATTTTTTATAGTACTATAAAAGAAAAAAAAATATTCTAAGTTGCGTTTTTTGAGGTGTACTAAGTGTAGTACAATGGGCGGTTACGTGTGGTATTTTGCAAAACATCCTCTTTCCAAACAAAGTGTTTTCAGGCACTTACAACATGATGTGTTCACGCTGGCCACCCTACTTTTAAGTTTAGTTTTAAGTTTTGTTAAAGTGTAATTAATCACCCCTGCTTTACTATGAGTTATTGTGAATTGATAAAATTAGAAAAGAATTGATCATTACCCGATCAACCCCCAACCCGAAAGGTACGTTTATGTACAACAAATAAATAATATTTGATTATTTAAACTAATTATCTTTGTTTTATTTTACTCGCATTCTCGCAAAATATTTTATTTTATTCTCTCCCTGCTCACCCCCACATTTTGGTCCAATCGAGCCGGATCATCCCCTAAATAAAATAAAATATTTGCGAGACTATATTTGCAGATTGTGTCGAAGATCGCCATACTGGTTACTTTTCCTTGGATAAATTACACCCTTTTCTCCCCTTCAATTTTTTTTATAGTAATTTGGTATTAATTAATTACATTTTTCAAGGTATGTAATTTGAATTTTCGGATATAAAAAGTGAAGTGTATCATTTAAAATAAGTGTAAGAATATAAAGAATATAAAGTGAAAATTAGAAGTGCGTTGTTGTTTTCGGAAAGCAATAAATACAAACAAGTGCATTGGTGTTGCTTTATTTTGTATAAGTAAGAAGTGCACAAGTGTTGTTTTTTATTTTTATTTTATTTTGTTTACTGGATTTGTAAGTAAACAGTTTATTGCTTTCTATGTAAAATTGTCAATTTTTACTAAGCCGCTGTTAATAATTTTCGATTGTTGACATTATTTTTTGCGTTTTTTTTTCTGCAATTTTTTATATTCTTACGTTTAAATTAAAATTATTGGAACTTTTTCGAAAAAGTTGCGATAACTTTTAAGTATATTTATACTGAGTATATATACAATTTATTATAACTTAAATCTTATATAATATATTTCTCCGTACACTTTAAACTTTTCGATTCCTTTTTTTGAATTTTGTTTCGGAAATTTTCCCAAATTCTTTTGTGCAATTTTTAAAGTTTATCGCGAATATTTCTTTAAGTTTTGTAATTGAAGGTGATATTTTCACACAGTTCTGTTTGAACTTTCGTTTTCTTTTATTCGATACCCCATATTTTTTTGGAGTTTTTCTCAAACTTTTCTTTTATTGAAATTAATTTAAATTTTCAAACTCTGAGTTATTTTTTCTCGATAAATTAACTACAAAAACCCGAATTGTAGCAAAATGGCCGCTTTGCGAAATTTAAATAGAAATTATAACCGCTTAAGCGATTTGGAAAGCTTTATTCAAGCTATTCCGCGAGAGGAACATTCGGTTCACTCTCTAGGTGTTCATCGGCAGGAGCTGACTCGTTTGTGGGAAGTCTTTCGTGACAGTTATGAAGACTTGTTGGAAAATGCCGAAGAGACCAAGGTCTCGACAAAAGACGCGAAGGCCAAATATATGTCGGGATATACCTTGTATTTTCAGTCCGCTTCATTTATTGACGGATTAATTGATAGCCTTAATAGTAAGGCCACGAAACCCATTACTAGTACTGTCCCTATTAACCTTCCCCCTTGCGATACCCCAACCTTTTCTGGCGATTATGCTTCTTGGCCAACATTTCGAGATATGTTTTCGGCCATTTACGGTACTAACCCCCATATTACTAATATACAGAAGATGTATTATCTTCTACAAAAAACGGAAGGTGAAGCGAGGGATATTATTCGAACGTGCCCCATGACGAATGATGGTTTCGACATGGCTTGGCAGAATCTCGTCGATCGTTATGAGAATAAAAGAGTATTAGTAAATTCTCAATTGAAAACTCTTTTCAACCTCCCTTCCATATCCAAAGAATCTGGCCCGTCGATTAAAAGTTTACAACGGACAATTAATGATTGCATTTCAGTCTCAAGGGCCTTGCTCAGACCTACCTAAGTGGAGCAAGATGGATGCGTTCCTGACGGCCAGATATCGAACTTTGGAATCAGTATCTGACATTATCGGCAGTCACAATTTTACCCAGGCTACTAACCAAAGCAGCTCTGGTAGCCCCCGAAAATACAGAATTCATGAGACTGTTGCCCCGAATCTAACCCAAGGAAAGTGTCCGATTTGTAATCAGAATCACCCTATTCGTTTGTGTTCTGATTTTCTAAGAATGTCTGTTGGTGAACGCTTATTATCTGTTAAAGATCATAAGTGTTGCACGAATTGTTTGGCCGTTTCCCATGAGTCAAACAGATGCCATAGCTCTAACGTTTGCTACATTTGCAAACAAAAACATCATTCGCTACTTCATCGCATCGAATCTTCTACCCGGGAGGGACTTAGAGCTGAAACTAGCCCCGTTAGCCCATTTTCCCCAGATCGCTCTTTAGAAATTCCCCGGTCTCCTGCACAAAAGCGAAATGATGAGGATAATTATCCATCGACATCCACTACTACCCGTACTTTTCAGAACTTCGCTACCCGACTACAGTCCACCCCGTCTTCAACAGTTCTGTTAGGAACTGCCCATGTCAATATACAATTAGATCATGCCATTTTCTCTGCGAGAGCTCTGATAGACCCAGCGTCTCAAGCTACCTTCATCTCTCAAAAGTTGCAACGGAAGCTAGATCTTCCGACATATTCGGCACCTGCTGCCGCTGTTGTGGGCCTTAATGGCGCAGTGGTAGCAAACTCTAGAAAAGTCTGCATTATTTCTCTGGGATCTCCTATTGATCCATCCTTTAAATTGACCACGGAAGCGTATGTTGTGGAAAAACTTACTGGTCAATTACCCACATGCTCGTATGATGATTTTGATACTCGTACACCTAATCTCCCGGTATCAGATTTTAAATATACCCACATGGATTTGCTATTGGGTGGAGATTTATACCCCCAGATAATGCTTTCTGGATTTCGAAAGGAAGGGAAAAACACTCTGATCGCCCAACGAACCGTTTTCGGTTGGATTGTGACTGGCAAAACACGTCAGTCAAATTCGTTATCCTATAAATCCGAATTCCCTACGGACTTGAGTCCTGGTCCATCTTCTAAGGGTTCATTTGCTCAAAATATGAGATTTGATTGCTACGGAGCTCCGAGATTAAAACCTAATACGAGGAAGTAATTGGGGAATCCCTTTCCCTAGACCACTCGCCGATCATGACTGTATTTTATTCTCCCCCAATTACCATTTACCCTATCACACCGTTTTTTAAGTCAGATAATTGATGTTTTGTTTTGTTTGCCTCCCGAACATCCACTAGATTCCAGATTTTTGAAATTGTCAGACGCCAGCACCGCTAAAACTCTGGGTTTACGTTGGAATGCGAGCATTGAAACATTTTGCTTCAAGCCAGCTCCAACGCCCTGTTTCTCTATAGTCAAAAGTTCTGTCTGGTTTCAAATAGCCAAAGCTATTTGACCCCGTTGGGTGAGTGGCACCTAAAATCGTAGTTGCTAAGATTATTTTATGCGACAAATTTGTAAAGGCAGAACAGATTGTGACGAATGTTTGGAAACCATGACGTTTAACAGATGGCTTGAGTTTGTCGATGATTATTCGTACATCGACAGGATTAACATCCCCCGTTGGGTTAATTTGAACCCTTAGCGTGAAGTACTTCATGCAATTTGTGGTGCTTCAGAGAAAGCATATGTTGCCATCCTGTATAGTAGAGTCCTAATCCCGTTTGGTGAATTTGTCACCCACTTACTCGCTGCCAAAGTAAAGTTGTGCCTGTAGAAGTGTAAACTTTACCCCGTTCAGAGCTCTGCGATGCAACTCTATTGGCAAAAAATGGTATTTTCACTTCGTAAGAAGCTGAATCTTACCAGATCGGAAGCCTTTGTAGGACAGATTCGACTATCGTTCTGTCCTGGCTTCAAAAACCCCCGTGCCATTGGCCAACTTTGTGGCATATCGAGTATCGTTTATCGTGGACCAGGTAGGCACTGACAATTGGAATCACGTGGAATCTCGACATAAGGTTGATATTCTATAATGACCGTTTTATGCCTCAAAAACCTGTCAAGGAGACTTCGTTGATGCCGATTTGTTGTCATTCCTCATGACAATTTACTCCTAACAATCGGAAATTTGGTTGAATCCAATGGATTTATTTCGTCCCTTATTCGAAGTGCGAGTGTTCGATTCGCCAATGGCGTTCTAACACGTCTGATTGCGAAGCTCGTGCTGCTCCCTAGTCAAGAGCAAAACTAATTCGTTTTCTTTTTCTCTGTTGCGTGTTTGTCGTTTAATTGTAGATAGTGTAATGCGGTAGGCTAATTGTCGAACGCCTAGGAGACAAACACCTCGAAAAAACCTGGCAACAAGAAGGAACCCACTCACACCAAAGGGAAAAGAAGAGCGCAACCCACAACCAGGCTCTTATTAAAACTATGTTTCCAGTACTAGCATCAGTTCCAGTCTTATATTTACTTTTTATTTTATACCCTAAATTTATTATTAATTAATTGTTAATATTTTATTGAAATGTGAATTTTGATATCTGGCCAGGTGACTTCTCGGTCCTCTTGTTGCAATGTTGCAAGGGGGGCGGGATGTTCACGCTGGCCACCCTACTTTTAAGTTTAGTTTTAAGTTTTGTTAAAGTGTAATTAATCACCCCTGCTTTACTATGAATTATTGTGAATTGATAAAATTAGAAAAGAATTGATCATTACCCGATCAACCCCCAACCCGAAAGGTACGTTTATGTACAACAAATAAATAATATTTGATTATTTAAACTAATTATCTTTGTTTTATTTTACTCGCATTCTCGCAAAATATTTTATTTTATTCTCTCCCTGCTCACCCCCACATGATGTTTTAACTCGATTTGAGCATATGACACATCGAAGTTGATTTAGAATTTTTTGGGGGTTGTGGCCATTATTTTTTTCTTCTCCTTCAATTCTGGAAGATGTTTGCCTACATTTATTGTCCTTTTTGTCACTGAGATATGTTCGTGCTATATGTCTGCGAATAATTGATCCACACGATTATTAGGGTTTGCAATGCAATATGCATAGTCTCCATGCATTTGAAACAGTCAAGTCCACTAAATAAATAACAAGACCCACCACCACTTTTTACCTTTTACAGCAATTCGGTACATTCCTATAGACTGGTCCATCTGATCTACCCCTCCCATAGCTTCAGTATGTTTTTGATCTGGAGGAGATGGAAAAAACGAATAAACGGGAGCACATTTTCTCCAACTTGGTGACTCAACACTAGCTTCAATTCTTCTTTTTTGCTGAACATTCCGTGAACTAGATGACGAGATCGTCATCGCTACTCCATACATCTTCAACCGTAGGTCTGTAAGTAACCACCTCTATATTACCGGGCACATCTCGAGGTAGTTTATTTTCATATAATTCATCGTCTCCACCTTCCTCTTCGTCAGTGAGAACATCTAAATCGGGTGGCAGCATAACTACATCGTAAGTAACGACATTTTCATTATCTTGGCTAATAATGTCTCATATTGCCTCTTCCAACCCAAATAGTTTTTGCTACGTCGGTTCGCAATTTTATATCTTTCAAAGTATTTTTTGATTAATAACAAGACGCTATTCAAAACAAAAGCAATCAAAAAACCAGGAAAAACTTTTATTCTAAAGCACAATGCCGGAATGAAAACGTCTTCACTGTACTATTTTATCGTACATTGAACGCCCAGTGTACTAAACTTAGTACAGCAACACTTAATATGCTATAGCTAAAAAAATTCTATACGAACTAAACCGTTTTATATTGCTTTTATTAGAATGCAAACTGCTTTTCAACGTTCATCAAGGTTAACTGATGTAAAATAAACTAAATAACCATTCATAATCCCACAAGAAATAAATCGCTAGCCAAAATGGGGATTCCGATCATTGATATTTTTGAACTATGATTCACAACAGCTACGTGGATGTTGCATGTACTCTTATTGACTGGTATCAAGCGTTGCCAGAATAAAAAACTACATTTTGTAATTTTTACTTCGACTTTAAGTTGTGTACTATATATAGTACAGCGGGCGGAAATGAGTTAATTATGAGCGTAATGTGAATGAATATTTACCATAATTTTACTAAAGTATCGATCAGGTACATTTAGAATTTTATGACTTGGTACTTTTTCTTAAATTGGATTATAATGGCCGTTGTTTTAACCAAAAACCATATAAGTCCCATCGAAGACCTCGCTATAAAAACATTCTAAAATTAGTAAAGCAATTGAATGAAGGTATAAGAAGTGAGTCGAATAACATATCTTTAGACTTTTGTTAAATATTCTAGTTGTCAGAAAACCGCAGCACCATTAAAAGCTAAAGATTTAGTTTGCAAGGTCTCAAACTGTATCTTATATTTGATTGCCTAAATTTCTGTTTAGGAGAGTTTTTGCCAGAAATTTAGTGAGGAGAAGTTGCCAAAGAAATATTTTTTCATATTTCGACTTCTGTATAGCTTTAGTATACAGTGAGCTTTTTTGACCTCTGACTGAGGTTTGTTGGTTCTTCATGTCTACAAGATGAAATTGTAATCACAGTATAAAGATGATCAAAATAGTATTCATACATACATAGCTGCCAGATAAATGAGGCATCAAATCGTCAAATATTTGAAAAAAAAAATCGTCAAAATCGTCAAAGACTTTAATTAAAATCGTCAGAAAAAATATTAATTAATTTTTTTCCAAAAACGGAGATATTTTATATCATTTTCAGGAAAAAATTGTTTAATGATTAAACAATCTATCCCAGTCTTGTTTATTGACACATACGCAGCAATAATATTGCATCATTTTAATCTATGGGTTGTGTAGATATTAGGGATTCAGAAACCCTTAACATTCTGAATATGAAAATTCACTGTAATGTTGGCTGGAACCGACACATTTTTCAGTTCCATCTTAAGATCTTATCGTCTGATCTTCTTGCTATTTATCATTATCATCATTTATAACCGACCGAGAATGGAATACAGCTCTCATGTATGGGTCGGTGCCTCAACGTCTATTTTGAGGTTTCTCGACCGTGTACGGTAGTGTATCCAACACCATTGGATCATTGGAGCATAGTTGCAATGTGGTTTGTCTTTCACTGTTATATCGCTACTACAAAAGGATTTTGCTCGAACGAAATAAGTGGACTTGTTCCCGAAAATCATATATTCCTACGTAACGCTCGTCTTTCTCGGCCACCACTTCCTTACAGGAAAAATTCGTTTTTTAGTCGGACTATTCGTATGTGGAACTCAATTCCTGTCTTTTCTGTTACTTATGGCATAAATATATACAAGCCTAGTGTCCATAAACTCTGTTCTCTCTTTCCTTATTCCCATAGCATATTTTTATAGTTCTAAACACAATGCAATCGATCCCCTGAGTGTTGGCCGTACGAAACAAAATAATGGCGCTTGCCTTTAATCTTCCGATGGTAATATTAGAAGCTATACTCGAATTTTTAAAATTGCCTGCAACGAAAAGTATTAAATTATTCTCAACTACGCGTTTATTTAGGAGTTGTAATTTTTTGGCTTTTAAGGGATTAAAAAGAAATAAAATACGGAAAAAATCATCACAGGTATTCGAAAGTAACTTAAAAATATAATACTTTACTCCTTGTTTTTACTAACATAAATTTCCAATAGTAACAATTGCAAACCAAATACAAAGCTTAAAGTCGCTTTTAATGTACTAAAGTAAAGAATATTATGTAAATTTTTAATTTCCAAAAATCGTCAAAATAAGGACAGAAATCGTCAAATCGTCAATATGATATTTTTGGAGCTCAAATTCGTCAAATCTGGCAGCTATGCATACATACATAATTGGTCATTACAACCCTTCAGTCAGGATTACGACCTAGTTTCTCACACCACTTATGTTTTGTGTGTTAATTTTATGCACGAGTGGCGGGACCTACACTTTAAAGTCGACTCCGAATGACAGATTTTTGAGAAACTTTTCATGGCCATTTTATATACTCTCAGAGTTTTTGCCACAAATCTGCTGAGAGGAAGTCGCCGAAGAAATAGATTTTGTATTTAGTTTCGATATCTGGCCTGGGGCTCGAACCCTAGCTTTACGTCTAATAAGCCAACACAGTACCTAATAGACGACGGCGACTTTAAAATAGTATTCAGTAGAATCAATAATGGTGACTTGCGCTTGTAGGTTAAGGATAGAATTGAGAAAGACAACAGACCTAAATGAGTATCTTCTAGAATGATAAATTAATTTAATATCTATGACAGCAAATAACAAGTAAAATTTAATACCAGGATAAAAATTCTGTTTTTGTTGGTTTTTAATGCACAGAATCATTTGAATGCAAAATTTTTTATTCTGTCAATAAAATCAAATACGACATATTTTCAGACTTAAAAAAATGTCACAATTACGCGATGTCTTCTTAACATCATGTTATGGTATATTTTGTTGTCCTTTATTTACAAACAGTGTCTTGCGGTATCCTTAATTAGCAAAACAAATTCTTACTTCAAATACATTTTCGAAAGTAAAGTACTTGTTATTATGCACGTTAACTGTATTGCAAAGGGTTCATTAACTTTTATGTTGTAAAGCCTTTTTCATTGTGGAATCTGCACGATTGGACTAATTTTGTAACACTCGTAATGAATTACTTCCTTCCGAATATTGTAATACCTGTTAAAAAAGGCTCTTTTAATTAACATAAAAGTTTAAGACACCTTTTGGAATAATAATGAAAGAAATCCTTTCATTCATCATGTAAATTTAAATATAAAATTCACACATTTCTTTGTATTTGGAAAATAATTTACCATTAGTACTTAATCCGTCAGTAATCTATAACTTCTGAGTGACAAACATTCACAAACTTTACTAATTTGCATAAGAAATATTAATTAATATAATAATAATTAATATCAATTAAATCACTTTCTAATAATTAGAGAGTAAACAGATCTGACCCGACGTGCAGAACAAACTTTGCATTAAAGAGAATACATATTAGGAACGTAGTGGCACATACGCCCGGAGGCGGTAAATACCTCACAACTACTTCTGAATTGAAGACCACAGAACACTTGGAGATCGGAGGCTAAGTTTTTGGGCACCCAGACTTTATTGACAGAAGATGAAAATCGCAATTCACACTGCTGCTCATTACGTTAATTTTAGTCAAAATTACGATTTAGATTCCCATACTACCTATGTTATGTGTTTTATCCTGAGGGACGTAACAGTTTAACGAAAACTGAAAACCAGAGACAATTGAAAGCCAACATTCGTGGAGTCTTTGCCGAAAAAGTACATGAAAGTTGGTCCCATCGAATGAAGTACTGTGAGCATAAGTGTCAGATTTGATGATTTTTCGTCATTTTGACGATTTTGATATCTAAAAATATCATTTTGAAGAAAAGACGATTTATGCCCTTATTTTGACGATTTTTGGAAATTAAAAATTTACATCATATTCTTTACTTTAGTACATTAAAATCCACTTTAATTTAGGTTAGTAATCACAAGGTGTAAAGTGTTATATTTTTAAATCATTTGCGATGATTTTTCTATATTTTATGCCATTTTCATCCCTTAACAGACAAAAAATTACAACCTGTGCACGAAGGCAGTTCCACATACGAATAGTTCGACAAAAGAACGAATTTTGTATGTAATACAATGTGCGATCCAGCGGCCAATCGGGAAAGACAAATGTTACGTAGGAATACATGATTCTCGGGAAGAAGTCCATTTATTTCGCTTGAGCAATTTCCATTGTAATAGCGATAGAACACTGAAACACAAGCCACATTGCAAAGATGCTCCAATGAATCAATGGAGTTCGATACCCTATTGTCATTAATTAGTAACATCGCCCTCTCCTATATGTGGTCGAGAAGTCTCAAAATAGACGATGAGGCACCGGCCTATACATGCGGGGTGTATTCCATTCTCTTTAGGATATAAGTGGTGTAAATGGTAACAAGATCAACTGAAGTGAAAAATTTCTTGCACCGTCTTAAGAAGCTAACGCAGAGAAAAATGTGTCGGTTCCAGCGAACAATACATTGAATTTTCAGGCGCAGAACGTCAAGAGCTTCTGATACTCTAATATTTACACCACCCATATATTTAGATATGTGTTAATAAACTACACTGTTGACTGTTTAAGCCATAAAAATTTTCTTCCTGAAAATTATATAAAACTTTTCAATTTTTGAAAAAAAAAAATCAGAAATAAAAATAATGGATGGTAACTTTTAATTTCCAGCCTTGACTAAATTTATTAAAAAATATTAGTATTGTTACATTCTTCAGGCAATTGTAGAGAGAGTATTAAGACAAGATTCCCATGAACGTCTTTGACGATTTTGGCGATTTTTTTTCTAATATTTGACGATTTGATGCTTTATACATATGACAGCTATGACTGTAAGGCCAGCCGCGACACCCATATGAAGGAAATAATATTTCATTTCTAACCGAAACAATTGTACTTCACAACAAAAAATAAATAAATTTGGCAAAATTCCAAACCAAACCAAACTTTTGTCTTATACAAACACTGCAAATGAGTAGCCGTAAATTCCTTACATCATTTTAATCACAATTCCGATAATTTTGTTAATTTTGAAACATACCTACTGTAGTGCTTTATCTACACCAGTAAGTTCAGTTAAATAAAGCTGAGAAAACATATTGCTACGTTTTTACCCTTTGAACAACGTTTAAAATATGAGTTCGTAGTTTGCAAATAAAAATAAAAATTAATCTGTGTTTAGTTTTAAATCAATTCTTTATTGTTCGCACAATTCCGTGTGCCACTGTTCACAACTTGATTTAATCAACAACAATTTGCTTTATTTGTTATTCTTCTTTACACTCTTCCGCCTACACACTAACAATTGTTCAATAGACCTTTATAACGGATATCTTCAAACCGCGACTATTCTCTTCACATGCAACGCGTCTTCACACAAGACTGACTGAATTTTTACTGATCCCATTGCCTGCTTAGTATTGTCTTGTATATCACTGATGGATGCTCTTGAAGTAGAATGACTTTGCCTTCGCGAAATCTCTATAAATGTAAACATGTTGTTTTCATTATTGTTGTTTGTGTATTTTGTTTACGTTTGTCCTTGCAGTATTGTTGTTGCCTGTTTGCCTACTTTGTTTATCTCCTTTGTTTATACTGATGTTGTTGCTATATTTTTGTTTATTTGTTGACCATGTAAACAAGTCCAATGTTCTTGTATTTGTAGCTTTTGTTTATTATTTTAATGTTAAACGATGTAACACCATTTCCATTTTTGTAACAATATTAAACCTTGTAAACTTAATTCACTTTTTCTGACAGTTTGATTACATACATTCAAATTTATGTTTCGATAACCGTACTCTTATACTTCATAGTAAAATTTGTCTTTTAATTGGGAAAAAATAATAAATGTTTCCCACAACTGTAAGAATATTTGTATGAGTACATGCACATGATTGGGAAATCCTGCATAAGTATTACTGAAACTGCGGTTCTTATGCTAATTATAAATATAAACTGCGAATACGTATAAATGCGGTTGAATGTATGTATAAAGGATTATGTTGATTTATATCCACCTAACGTTACGGTGACTGGGGTCACATTGTGTCGCCAAGTTATATATGAAGTTAGGTGAGGTTAGGTTAAAGGACGTGTACTTTTCAATTAAGACAAGTACAGTACCCGGAGGTTGAATTGACCCAATGTACAACGTCCTAGTTTCTCACACCACTTATGTTGTGTGTGTTAATTTTATACATGAGTGGTGGGACCTACAGTTTAAAGTCGACTCCGAACGACAGATTTTTGAGAAACTTTTTCATGGCAATTTTATTTACTCTCAGAGTTTTTGCTAGAAATTTGCTGAGAGGAAATCGCCGAAGAAATACTTTTTCTATTTTGTCTTTTTTTGACGTCTGGCCTGGGGTCGGAACCCAGGCTTTGCTTCTAATAAGCCAACACACTAGACTAGACTAGACACCTACTAGACTACGGCGATTTCTAAAAATTTGAGGGATTTTTGGTATGACACATTGCAGTTCAATATTATTGCCAATTTAAAAACAATTTTCTGATGCTGGTACCACATTTGAAAAGCATTTTCCCATGACCAACTTTGAATACCAGTAACACATGTATAGCTACGTCTGTGTATTAGTCATGGTAGTGAGTGGCAGTGTCACTGACGTTTGTGGTTAATTTTGTGACTATGATGGATCTGGAGATTGTTTTTAAAGTATAAATGAATATAAAGAAACCATTTGAACGTTACGTAAAGTAATTGCCAAGAAAAGTATTCCATGTACGAGTATTTGTTTTTTTTTTTTTTTTTTTTTTGTTGACTTATTATTGTATGAGAGAAATGCATGATATGTTTGATATGATATGTTGATTTTCTTGTGAAAATAGTATACTGAGATGTTTTCAAAATGTTATAGGATACTTTAAACTCTTATTATTATAACAGCGTTATTTGCTATATTTTTGTGGAATACATAATAAGAGATTTCTTTTTATAGAAACGAGATTTATATTTAATTACACGAATATTCTATATACAGTGGACACCAAAAGTCTAGGTACCTCCATATATTTTTAGCATTTTAATGAGTTTCAAACAATAAAATGTACAAATAATTGACATTTTTTATACATACATAATTGGTCATTACAACCCTTCAGTCAGGATTACGACCTAGTTTCTCACACCACTTATGTATGTATATGTATGTAATATGGATTAGTTGCAAGTTGCAACGGTTCCTTTTCGATATTTTATTTGCAATCTTCGAGTAGCATGTTGGTTTACTATAAATATAGAATAGTTGCTGAACCTTTTGTTTATTTCAATTTGCATGGAGGCATCCATCGTTATGTGATTTCAATATCTGATTGGATTCGGTAGACAAAAATCGCAGTTGCATATAATAAAACCAATAATCACTGTTGCATATACGTTTTCATAGTAAAGTAATCCTAAAGAAACAGCAAATGTTCAAATTAATATGGTTATGAAAACCATTGTCAAACAAAACTGTCTTCATTTCTAAAGCTAACCCCACAATTCAAATTTAAAGAGAAAAATTTTCACAGGTTCACTGGATTATTTTAACTTAACCCTCACTTTTGTCACATTGTGTACTCATAATAATGAAATTCAAGTTATCTGCCCATTACAACCCAGTTAACGGCAAGTTGTAATAATGGCCCTTAGCGATTTAATTTATGTTTAATTGGCATTTATAATAGAGTATTCCATGATTTGAGTAGAAATCGATGAAAGTGCATTTCGTGCATTCTTCAGATTTACTCCAAAATTTAAGAAATTACTCGACGGAAAAAGATTACTTCTCAAGGGTGATAGATAATTTCACACAATTCTATATGACAATCTCCGGATATAATAGAATATATATAATGGAATGTTGAGAAAAATAAGTATCTCATACAAAAAGCCAAAGACTTATTGCTACACCCTCGCATATGTGTGTAAAACTAAAATAGCTTGCATATTATATAAGCTGCACTGGCATAACATTGAATCATGGTTTGTTTTATACCCTCTTTAAAACAAGACACAACTATAAATTAGAAGAAAAATTAAGAATAAATCCAAATCTAATAAATGACACTTTGTGAAAGGGATTGAGTATAAAACTAATTTTCATTCACAATAACAAAAGAAATATCAGAAATTTGTTTCCCCTTTTCTTCACCAACTTTGAAACTTTATGGTTTTCTTGTGAAGTTTTTTTTTTATTAATGCTTTCTTTATTATATGCTGCTGTATTTGCGATATATTATAATATTGGCGAGTTTGGTTTAGTTTTGATATTTACTGTGTTCTTGTAAGTTATTCCATTTCTAAAGGATACTACAAAACTACTTGTCATCTTTAAGAAATATAAAGAAGTGTTTGATGGCACTGATACTACTATACATCATTTTCGAAATATTTATCGAGAAGTTTGCGCAACATTTGGCAATGTTAAGATAAAAACTACTCAAATTTAATTTGACTACTTGTCAAATTTGTCAATATGAAATCACCGCAGTCTAGTAGGTAGTGTGTTGGCTTTTTAGACGCAAGGTAACGGTTAAACCCCAATATCAGTCATCTCCAACAAAACGAAATATTAAAAAATATTTCTTCAGTAACCGCCTTTTAGCGGATTTCGGTCAATAACTCATGTATCAAATTAACACACACAATATGAGTGGTGTGAGAAGCTAGGCCGTAATCCTGACTGAAGGGTTGTAACGGCCAATTATGTATGTATGTACATAAGTGTTGTGCACCCGCTTCAACTCTTAAACCATTGGAAGCCAATATGCATCGTTAACACCATACGGCAGATTTATTTGGCGAAAATAGAAAAAAATCGTACAGCGCAATACAATTCAATAGAATGAAGCTTCATTCTCCTCGAGGCAGAGTATACACTCTGTCCCATCCAAAATACGGAATCTCAGCTAATTGATTCCTGATAGAAAACTTACCAATGTTTGGCTATCGTAATTTGTAAATTTCTACTAATCTGACGATGTGCAGGTCTCGGAGAAATCAACGACCTGACACTCTGCACAGTTAATGCTGCCATTACCTATAAAGACTATACCCATCTCCTTTACCAATTCTTCGCAGTGATCTCGAGGTGACACGGAGGGCCAATAAATTACAACTTTGTTCACCGAACCGAGATGTCAAAGACTATCAAAGCCCTCTCCGGCCAGCCGGCATTCCATTAAATACTAAGCCAATGCTATCAATGAAACATTTGCCTATTTGCTCTCACATGCTGGATTTCGATATAAGATTCCGCGCTTGTAAGCACTATCAAGAATTTTTTAAAGTGCTTATATCCGGATAATACTGTATATTTAAGAACTGTTTAATTCCTTAAGTTAATACATAAGAAAATTATTTGAGTAATAAATATTTTAAATTTAAATTAAAACAAATCTAAATTAAAAAGAAAATAATAAAACTATTGTGTTCTAAAGAATCGTAATAACTGCAGAAAAGTGTACATTTTTAAACAAATTTTATTTTTTACGACATGTTTCACTACAAGAGTAATTGTGTCACTGTGTGGACATAAAAAAGTGTTTAAAGTTATGTAAACTAACACTTGTATCTGTCTATTTAGGTTATGACCTTAAATCTGAATATAATTTTTAAACGTAAACAAAAAATAGACTGGGAAGTAAATGGCCTCACAAATTAGAGATATTTTAGATATGGGAGATATTTTAGGAAAAAATAAATCTGCAAATTAATTGATGTCACATGGAAATATAATATATACATAGAAAATGCAGGGTTGATAGAGATTATAGAGGGAAATATTATTTTTCTTATTAACAAATGAAGAAATATGGATCCGCATAAATTTGCTCGACGTTTCTTCTAAATTTGAATTTATTTTCAGAACAAACAACAAACAAATAAATTCATATGGAGTTTTTATTGTGTTTAAATTGAAAAATAACACTATGCGACAAAATAAAAAAATTGAATACACCCAGCTAATGGCATAGTGTAAGTTGTGAGTTTTGTTGAATAGAACTCAAAAATTATTTTTTTTTGTATATTTCTTGAACGCTCCAAACATGTTTTATTTGACAATTTTATTTTTTGGACTTAACTCACAAATTTATTGATTACACAAACATATCTGACCCAATGTCACAAATTCTAACTTTATTAGAAAAGGAAGGGATGGCCTATCCTATATTTAAAACAGTATACATATATATATTATTCGACTTAATATTCTATGAGATTTGATAAGGTAAGCTTGACAAATGGGAATTTTTTTCATATTTTTTTAAGTTTGTCCGTTCATAGTAGCAAACTTTAGATTCATAAAAACTTTTGAAAATTGTTCAACTGAAATTTCATTTGATAAAATGACATATATAAAAAAAAACACGGCTGTTATACTCTTTAAATAATGACTACGGTAATTTTTGTCTGATTTGACCAAACGAAGTGTCAATCTCTTAAAAAGATAATGCACTTTCAGAATGTCATCACTTATTTTACCTTTTTTAATTAACTTTCGCAATTAAGAATAGCTAAACTAAAATTATAAAAAAAACTAGATAAATTAAAATTATAAAAAAAAAATCATATTTTCCAAGTTTACCCTACCAAAACTCATAACATGCAACCATGTATACCATTTTAAACGCTCGTCTGTCGCCTTTTCAAAAAACTTTGAATTTTGAAAATATGTTGAAAAATATTTGGGTAATCAATAATTTTGTATGAAAATATTAAAAATACCGTGTTTGTAAAATAAAACAAGTTTGGAGGGTTCGAGAAATATAAAAAAAAGTATTTTTGAGTTCTACTCAACAAAACTTACAACTTACACTATGTCATTAGCTGGGTGTATTTTGACTGTCGCACCGTGTTATTATTAGCTTCGATAGACAAGCAAAGCAGCGTTATTTATAGTAACCAATAACTATAATTTCTATAATTAGTTGTAATACTCAAATTTTCCAACGAAAACAAAAAAAAGTTGAAAACATTTGATACATAGTAGTGTTAGTTCAATTATTGTCATAACCTCATTATCACTGGTCTGTTACACTACTGTCAAGACGGCTTTTGTATACAAATAATAATATGATTTATTTAATTTAAAGAAAATACATTCATTTATTTAAAAAGAAACAACACGAATATTAAATAAACAAATACAGTCGCGCACGCGTCTACTCTCTGCGAATTCAGTTTTCTATTTCATAAAAGAATAATAAAAAGTATACATATGTCAAAATATTTTAATAACATTGTCACATTCTTGACACAGGGTGACACTACGTTGAGAAAATGAAAATTATTTGTAAATCACATATATGCGTGTATATGCAAAATTATTGTTATTACAAACATAGGTACATAATTGGTCATTACAACCGTTCAGTCAGGATTACGACTAGCTTCGCACATCACTTATGTTGTGTATGTTACGTTTATACATGAGTGGCAAGACCTACAGTTTAAAGTCGGCCCCGAACGACAGATTTTTGAGAAACTATTTATGGCAATTTTATTTACTCTCAGAGTTTTTGCCAGTAATCTGCTGAGAGAAAGTCGCCGAAGGAATGTTTTTTCATATTTCGTTTTGATGTCTAACCTGGAGTCTGAACTGTGGCCTCATGTCTAATAACCTAACACACTATCTACTAGACTACGGCAACTTATTATTGTTATTAAAATTTTATATTCAGACAACTGCCCACGTAGTCGTGTTAATGTTATGCGAACAATATCGTTTTAAATTCCTTAATTTGTTATCAGATAATTTTCCTTACAAAACTAAGGATAAAACTAAATATAAACTAAATATAAAATAAAACAATTGTTATTGTGTAATTTCTCTTGGAATATTAATGATTTTTGTTTGCCAATAAAATTTGAATTTATAAATACTAGATTCCAGTCATACCTTAATAATAAAAACATTCAAACAAAATAAATGAAACAATTTATTAAAAATTTATAAATATTTATGCTTCACACAAAGAGGATTATATGGTACGATCTAAAAACAGTGGGGGATATTTGTACTTAATGGTCTGCTGTTATTTGTTTTTGGAATTATAATTCGCAGAAAGCGTTTATTTAATATTAAAAAATTTTATTTCTGCTGTCTTGTTTCGAATAAATTAGTTCTACTACTACTACCGTAAAACAAGAACAGAACAAACAGACAAACTTAAGTACAGATAAAAAGATAAAAAAAATAGAAGTTTCGAATATTTAATTGAACTAATGAAGCTGAATTTATTTTATTTCAATTCCTATGAAATTTAATCATTGTGAATAGTCAAATCACATTCTTTAATATGTTTTTGTCTATCTCTCCGTCCCATATTGTCTTGTATTCTGTCAAAAGCAAAAAACTAAACTGACTAAAGTAGTCGCCGTGGTTTAGTAGGTAGCGTGTTGGCTTATTAGACGTGAGGCCTCGGTTCAAACCCCAGTTCAGACATCAAAACGAAAATATAAAAAATGTTTCTTCGACGACTTCCTTACAGCAGATTTCTCACAAAAACTCTGAGAGTAAATAAAATTGCCATGAAAAGTTTCTCAAAAATCTGTTGTTCGGAGTCGACTTTAAACTGTAGGTCCTATTTGGCTAACCAAACATACACACACCTATCCACTACATTATGTTTTAAAGTTTAAATATATCAGAGTATGCGCTAGGAACACTACAATACCTACTTACTTAATTGGTAACTGGAACCCTTCAGTCAGTATTACGACCTAGCTTCTCACATCACATATGTTGTGTGTGCTCTGAACCACATAATTTCTTAAGAAAATTTTAATGCCAATTTAATTTATTTTCAAATTCGCGGCAGCTTTAAGCCGTTTTGCAAACGAAAATCGTTGGTATTTCATACATATGTATGTATGTAATTGAACATGTACGTTTGTGAGTAACAATTATAAACCTTGTGTAAATTGATTAATTTTAACAGACACAAAGAAATACATACAAGTAAATCTTTGACATAAAAACACATGCAAAAACGCTACTTACTAGACTACGGCAACTTTACATTACAACACCTACTTTTCTGAATTTATTTCGTTGCTTTTATTTTTTAATTTTACCACTTTACATTTTTCACACAACAACTGGTGAGAAAAAATGTGGCTTAAATATTTAGAACAAAAAATGATGCATTGGTTACATAGCTCTGTGCACAGAGCAAAAATCTTATAAATTTTCTGGAATAATTATGCAACAATGCATTGTGTTTTGCAGGAAATATTTGGTTAACTATGAACTATTCCTTACGATAATGAAAACTAGCTATTCATTACGATAATGAAAATACACAAACAGTGGAAAGCAAAAGTCTTAGCACGACAATATATTTTGACAAAAAAATTGCACAAAGTCTCGATATGACTTCAAGAGAGTATTTAGGAGATTATTTGAAAGAACGGTTACGTAATCGCTAAACCTCAAACAAAAGTCAACCGGAAAACTTGCTCGTGGTGCCACCAGAAAGTACTAAACAAAACATGTACACTCAATTTCAAATGGGTTAAATGGAGTGCTTGACCTTAAGGGATATTCTACTAAATACAAGGAATAACATTTTCATATATTAGGCCTTTGAATTTTAAATTTACTCACGGTCCTCCTTGGTGTACCTATGGAGTCATGTGAAACTTTTCCTTATATTTCTCTTGTTTTATGAAAAACATTAAAAAATTGTTTGTTTTATAATAAAACAGAAATAAATTAATAAAATAAATATATAAACTATAAATTTGTATACAATCTTTCGGCTAAAATTCATGAAATTGCTAAAAAATATTGCCGCCCAAGACTTTTACTCTCCACTGTATGTATGCATAAGGGTGCGAACAGAGTGAGCGCTGAAAGCCTAGCCGAGATTGTCAGTGCGATAAAGGTTGTCAGTGCGATAAAACTGGTTACATACAAGTCAATACAAATAAGCTTGTGTATAACACAGTGAACGCCGAAAATAGCAGAGATCAAAGCCGATGAGTGCGAGAAAACAGTTTCAAAGCCTTTTGCGCGCTTTTCTGCATTGTTGATGTTTACTTTTTACAGTGCAGTCGTGTTCATTCGGGTATATTGTTGAAATTGAGCTGGATATTTTCTTAAATCATTATATAAATAATGAAATTCACCAAATTCATTCCTTTTTAGTGTAATTGGCATGATATGAATTGGTGCAAGGGTGCAGGCTCTTTATATGACTTCAATTATTTAGAGACGAAGGTTTCGCTAGCTGTCATTTCAATATATATCGTAAAAACAGTTGCAGTCATAAACAGTTGTTTGACTAAACCTCTCTTTAAATTTGAATAAAACAAAGTGTGTCTGTGAGATGTTATTGAAATTTTTTAGCCAAATCGACAGTTGGCCAGTTAACATCAGTGATTGCCTGGCCAACGTTCGTCAATGAAATATAATTCGATGAATCCACCAACCCAAAATCCGCACCGAACAGTAACCTCTTTAGGATGCATTCAATACACTTGAATATCATGGCATTGTTAAAAATTCGACAATTTTGTTTCTTCACGTACCCATTCATCTATAAATGGGCTAAAGATGATTTTTCGATGAAAATTAAGGTCATTTGTCAACTGCTCCAAGGCCCATGCTGTGAATACTCGTCATTATATGTGATCATCCGTAATTAGCAAGTGCCAAGGTTAGGAAGTCCTTGTTGGAAAACCTTATGTAATACTTTCTTACTTACTTAATTGGTCATTACAAGTCTAGAGTGAAAATTACGACCTAGCTTTTTACACCAACCATGTTGTGTGTGTTAATTTTATCCATGAGTGGCGGGGTCTAGAGTTCAAAGTCGTCTCCGAAGGACAAAGATTTGAGAAACTTCCCAGAAATCTATTGAATGGAAATCGATCAAGAAATATTGCTTTATATTTCGTTTTGTTCGAGATGACTGAGCTGGTGTTTGACTTACAGGCTCCCGCCTAATATGCCAACTACCTATCCACTAGACAAATGTGTTCAGTTATTAATAATAAGGACGATGAACATTTGGCTAAAGGCATCAGAAATGAAAATTACATCAAAATTAATGTCTGATCCTTCGTTGTTAACACAATGGAATCAATGTACGCTATTGTACAACTTTTGTCCGATTGATTTTTCTTAGAAAAGATTTATTATTTTATTTTAGTTCTGACAGTTGAATTCAACAAGCTCATTTTTAAGCTCATTAATGTATTGTTACGAAAATGGAAATGGTGTTATCGTTTAACATTAAAATAATAAACTATAGCTACAAAAACAAAAGAGTTGTTTACATAACCAAAAATATAGCAACAAAGTCAGTATAAAAAAGGGGTTAAACAAGTAAACAAGAAGCAACAACAACGCTGCAAGGACAAACATAAACAAGACCCAAACAACAATAACGTAAACAACATGTTTACATTTATAGAGAGTCATTTCCCTCAAGAGCACCCATCAGACTGTTTACCCAGCGATATAAAAGGCAAGACAGCACGGAAGCGGGATCAGAAAAAATTCAGTCAATCTTGTGTGAAGACACGTTGCGTGTGAAGAGAATAATTGTGGTTTAATAATCTCTGTTATAAAGATCTAATGAACAATTGTTATTGTGTACGCGGAAGAGTGTAGAGAAGAATAACAATTAAAGCAAATTGTTGTTGTTTAAATCAAGTCGTGAAAGGTGGCACACGAAATTATGCGAACAATAACGAATTGATTTATAACTAAACACAAATTTATTTTTATCTGCAATCTACGAACTCATATTTTTAACGTTTTTAAAAGGGTAAAAACGTAACATTGTAAAGAAAAACGATAAATTGTAAACAAACTTGTATTTAATTTATTATTATTGTATATAACTATTTAATTAAATTTAATATAAATATTGCTTCAATAAAATTTTGTAATTGAAAATTTTCAAAACACAGAAAGCCTCGCTAAATATTTAATTAAATTAGACTAATTAAATTTATAATAAAATTCATACGTTTCAATTCAATAAATATGTTGGATTACCGCCAATTAATTTAAAAAATAATTATTGCCTCATTAGACATCATTATTTGAGCAGTAGCTACAAAATTTAATTCGCATGATAACTTTTTTATTACGGTTTTGAAAAATTCCTAAGCTGTTACAAAGAAAATTCATAAAAATGTGAATAATTTACCGTTGTTCCATTTTATGTACACATTTATGAGGTCATTACCTTAATGCGTATTCCCCTAAACAATTAAGTTAAATGAAAATTGTATACAATGTCTTGTTTTCAAAAGACGTTTTGTACTTTACTGAGCACATAAATATGCATATATTTGAATATGTTGCAGTTATAATATAATAACATGGACAATGAACAGGAAAAATACACAATATTTTCATATGCAAAGTATGTATTCACACGAATTATTTTAAAACTTAAAAATAATGTTTTGATTTGTGAAATAATTTGTATACACATACATACACGTACACATACGTGCCCAATTGACAAAATATATACACATGGAAAATGATCATTATTACGGTCAAGACTTCACAAAATTATTCAGTGAATTGGATATAAATAAACAAGCACACAAATTAACCTGCAATAGTTTTGTCTGTCTTGTAAAGTAAATGAGAAAATTTTGCGCTGATTAATTAATTCACACGGTCTATTCAATAGTGCCAAATAATACCTGTGTTGAACTGCAATAATTTAATTTGCTTTGCAATCTAAAGGCTAATAGCAATTTCAAGGATTCATATCAATTATTATTAAAGCAATTAAGCTGTTTAGTAGTGGATAATTATTAGCTTTATATAAGACATTAAAAACAATTTTAAATAATAAATCTGTATTATCTCTCTATCTTTTTAATTTGCTGTCAATTTCTGAAAACGTAATTTTTAAAACGTGAACAAAATAACTCTTAACCGAAATATTATCATCTGTAATATCAATGTATTCGCCGTAGTCTAGTAAGTAGTGTGTCGGCTTATTAGACGTAAGAACAGGGTTCAAATCCCAGGTCAGGCATCAAAACGAAAATATGAAAATATATTTCATCGGTGACTTCATCTCAGCAGATTTCTAACAAAAACTCTGAGAGTAAATAAAATTGCCATGAAAAGTTTCTCAAAATAAAATCTGTCGTTCGGAGTCGACTTTAAAACTGTAGGTCCTGCCATTCATGTACAAAATTGACGCACACAAAAAAGTTCTAATGACCAATTATGTATGTATGTATGTAAAACATAGGACGAAACATTCTAATGTTTGTCTGTGACATGAGATAAATATGAGAAGAGCAGTAAGAAAGACTCTACAACATTTTAAGAAGCAGCTGCTACCAATCTGCGGGTAAATTGGTAATATGTTTTCTTTCCAAACTTACAAATGCATACGGTTCGCTGTTCCAATTAGTACCATTTTTGATGATAAACGTCCTATTATCATGTTTATTGCTGCCAATAATTTCATCAGTTCATAAGTTGACCTGCTGTTTTCTGCTTCTTCAGGATCTTCAGCAGAAGAATATTAAATACATACATATGTACATAATCGGTCATACCAACCTTTCGCTGTAAATTGGAAATGTCTGACCTGAGGTTGGAAACGTGGTCTGACGATTAATAAACTAACACACAATCAATATCAACCTATTCACTTTTATCCAACACTTAACTATCAATTCCTTCTCAAATACCATAAATAATATATTATTTACGATAAAACTTCACAAAATTTCTGAAAACTTAAAAAAAATACATATACAAGACTAAAGAATCCCTAGGAAAGTCGCGTGTATCAAACACGATACATAAGTCAGAATTATGAAGTTTTTGAATTTTTTAACTCCTGTTTGAAATTTTATTTTTTTCTTTGGTTGAAAATAATGGCGATAACAATACTAACGAATTAAAAAAATATCAGGCATCTAACTTGTTCTGAATTAAAATTATATTGTCTTAAAAATTGAATTGTTTCATTTTTGATACAATGCTCAATCTGCGGTTAATACTTTTTTATATACTTCCAATAATAAAGTTTGAAAAAATCTCCCAGAAGAAAAATTCTTTTCTTTCGTCGATTGTCAACAAAATAAAAATAAATCGGCGTTTAGTTTCAATTAAATTCTTTATTGTTCGCACTATCTTTGTGTGTCACTGTTGACACTCTACGAATACAACAATAATTGCTTGTTCGCAATTCTTGTTTGCTTACAATGCAGATCTTTTTAATGGCGATCTTCAAACCACGACGGGTCTCTTCACACGCAACGCGTCTTCACGCAAGACTGGCTAAATTCTTACTACTCGTAGTCTGCTTTGTCTTGCCTTTTTAGATGTCCACGCAAACAGTCTGATAAAGGTTCTTGAAATCGAATATTCGTGTGTTCGCCTTCTCGAGAACTCTATCGTGACTTCATTGTTGTTTGTTCTTATTGTTTGTCGCTGCGTTCGCTTACTTGTCTATCCCTTTCCTTTCATACTGATGTTGTTGGTTTATTTGTAACAAATTCGTTGTATGTGTTTTGTGTGGCTTTTGTTTATGGTTTTAATGCTTGTTAAACGATGGTACACCGTTTCCATTTTTGTAACAATAGTTATAGTTTAACAGTTTACAATTATCATGAATTGTCAGCCGCATGAGTTTTAATTAATTAATCCTATGTGTTAAAAGCAAAATCACACAGAAATAATTAATTATATTCAATTTAATAATTTAATTAATTTAAGTTTTATATTGAAAAAATTATTGAAAATTAAAAATTGTTTGCTCTTTTTCATCAGGTTAACCACGTTATCGGGAGTCACCTGGGATCCGATCGTCCTCTCCAGGAAATTTTGTCGGAATTCGTAGCGCGGGCAAGTGAAGAATATATGCTCCGCTGTTTCACTTGTACCCAGACGCTTCATCCACGTCATGCCCATAGTTGTAGAGGTATGTCCTATAGCATCCGTGGCCCGTTAGGAACTGTGTAAGGTAAAAATTCACCTGGTCGTGCTTCCTTCCAGTCCATTCTTCTATATTCGGTATTAATCTGTAGGTCCATCTTCCCTTTGTGGAAGAAGTCCACTCGTGCTGCCACCTATTCATTGCATTATCATTCACCTGGTCAGGGTGCACTAGCCCCGTTCTCCTACTTATTAAACGTTTTCTCCTCTCTATGTCTACCAACATTCGTAGCGGCATCATTCCCGCTATCACCAAGGCTGCATCCGTAGATACTGTGCGAAAGGCAGAAATTACTCGGAGGGCAGATCTACTGTAGACCCCATCAACTCCTATTCTATATGTCTTCTTATCCATGGCCTCGGCCCATATAGGGGCTGCATATAGAGCAATCGATCTAACCACTCTCATCAGCAATTGCCTATTCTCCTGTCTCGGACCTCCCTACTAATATACGTCAGGTGCTCCTTGAATGTGAGGCTGTTGTCAATCATAACTCCCAAGTACTTGATAGACTGCTTCGATGTTATCCTTTGTTCGCCGACAGTTATGGTGATGTATTCCATTTTGTTCCTACTGGTTACTAATACAAGTTTCAGACCTATACTCCCGATCCAGCTTCTAACTCTGCTAACTGCCGCATTGGACGTTCGTTCGAATTCATCAAGGTGTTTAAACCGCACCACGAGGGCTTTATCGTCCGCAAATCCAAATATTTGTGCGCCCGTAGGAAGCCTAAGCCTCAGTACACCATTATACATGGCGTTCCATAATATTGTGCCCAGCACCGAACCCTGTGGTACCCCTGCTTTTATAGCGTATGACTTTCTGCCTTCGTCTGTGTCATACAAAAGTACCCTATCCTTAAACACACACGAACGTGTGAAACAATACGTCTGAAAGAAACTGCACATATATCTTGATTTAATGATATACAATTACGTTAAATTTTATATTATTTTAAACCTATTTATATGAATTGAAGTTCCACACCAACAAAACAAAATAAAAAAATTCGAGCTCAAGAACAATTCAAAAACGCTAATTTTTAAAAATTTAAATCTGAATAAAACAGCATATTCTTCTATTAGTTTGACAACACGGTTTGTCTAACTGTCTTGGCATTTTTTTTTTTTCATTGATATTGACAAGTCATCTCCAACTGATCAAGAATGCTTGCAAAGTATGGACAATGGAGTGCATGGAACACTTCGTTCAGTAAACAAGTAATGTGTGAATACTCTCGACTAAAAGCTATTAATAAAACAAAGAAGGGCGCGTAACGAAGAGAATATTGCTGTTTAGCGCGAACTCTTGAATGAGATTGTGAAATGCCGATTCATTCTATATCCCAACCAAACAACTTCGGCAATTAGACTATGTTGCATATTTTACATATTTTAAGATTTTTGGCCTACGTACTTATCAAATACAGCACATACAAGCTCAATAAGCCTAATTGATCATTGTTTGTGTAACATTTTCGTTGACTGTGGTCATTTGAAACTGGACGAAGAAGAGTATTTTGATCCAAGAATTATGTTAAGTGATGCAATTCATTTGTGGTTTAATGGCTAAACCAAAATTAACCAATTTATTCATAACGATTACATACATAATTGGTTATTATAATACTTTTATCAGGATTACGACCTAGTTTCTCACGTCACTTATATTGTGTATTTGTGGCGGGACCTATAGATTAAATTGGACTCCGAAAGACAGTTTTCATGAATTTTATTAACTCTGAGAGTTTTTGTCAGAAATCCGCTGCGAGGCAGTTGCTGACGAAATATCTTTCATATTTCATTTTGTTGGCGATGTCTGACCTGGGTTTTGAACCATGGCCTCACGTCTAATAAGACAACACACTACCTACTAGAGTACGGCGGCTTCTTTCATTTCATCACGATTACTTGCATTAAAATTGGCTTTTATTGCGATTTACACACTAGCATCATTATCGGTCCATACATCTACTGAAATAAGTACCGTAACCAGACGGCGTAACTTAATATGTGACGTGAAAAATATAATCAAAAATAGGACTATAATTTTTATTTTTCATTTATCGAGCTCTCCTAGATTTTCTTTCTTGAAATTTTTGTATAACAAGTATTGATACGGAAACAATTTATTTCCATTATGGACAATTTCTGTACTAATATGCTCATCATTGATTTCAATGTGTTTTTTATAAAATTTTTCCTTTTGCAACTTGACCTCCCTCTCATACACTCATATCTTTATAAACCTCATTTATGCACCAATTTGCCATACAGTTGTTATTCCGTGTTTAAGTACAACATATTTTATTACAGGCACACTCACCTGCTTCACATATGGGCCAACTTCGTATGATTTGCTGCAATATACTCTTGAGATCACGTTGGTCTTATAAGTGTGTATATGTAGAATATTATTTTCCACAATAGATGTGACAATTCCTATGTAAAGCATCCTTACTTATGGCAGCAGACGAGTGTGTCTGAATTCATGTGTATATATGTATGTGACCCATTCCCATTTTTATACATTTCATTGCTACTGGAATTTTTTAACTTTTCGTTACCATATTTCTCTTTATTATTCAGCATATGTATGCATGACTTTGGGGGTGATAGAATTTCATATGATTATGCCATACTGACAAGTCTCCTAAGGGCTTTTACATTATCAAAGGATTACATTTTTTCATGATTTGAATGACTTTTTGACTCACATTATGCAGAACATTATATTATTTTGATAACCTTATTAAAGGTACAAGAAAAGAGTTTAGCTTAATGTATTTAAAAATAGAAATTAATTAGATTCATTATTATTAAGTTAAATAAATCCAAAACATTCTTTACTATCCACCAGTGTCAACCACCAGACATATTGTCGAAAAAAGTGGCTGCGAAAGTGGCAATGAGACCGTATGCCATTTGAGCATTAAAGTACAAAAGCTATGGTCATGGCAAAATATTGGATATGGTTTGTCTAAATGTACCTATTATATACCCAACGCCTGATCATGGCTTCACAAGGTAGATATCGAATAGATCCATTTATGATAATGGTTTACAGCTCCCAGGAAACGCCATTCAATTTTTAACTGACGTATCCACATCGCATAACAAAGTAAGATGTGGAATCTTTCGAAAAAAACTGCACTACCAGATTATTATTGAACTTTTCAAGCTGGATTAATGGCTATTAAAAAAACCGATATGCGAAATCGGTATCGGAGTGATATACAAATATTTATCGGCCGTTTGGGGGAGTAACCTTAAGGAAACAGTACATTACTAAAGCTACATGGTCGGTAATATAAACAAATTGCATTCACTGTTAGAAAAGTGTTAAAAAAATTTTTTTTTGTTAAAAAAAATCGCTCAAAAAATGAAGTCGAAAAAAAGCGATCTGGCAACACCTTTTTCATATTTACATTCTTCCTCATTCATTTTCTTAATAAGTGGTAGACAAAGGCAGTGTTGTCATTTTAGCACTTTCAGTGCTAGATTTAGCATTATGATTCGTGAAAATGCATTTAAGTTTTTGAAAATTATGCTAAATGCTTTTTAGCATAATTTGCTTGATAAAAAAAATTTTTTTTGCTCCAAAAAATTTTTTTAATCAAGGAAATACATTTAAAGTTTTGTCCATTTTTGTATTGTCATTACTCGTTTTACCATTTTCTAACGCCGAAGTCGAAAAGCTTTTCAGTTTAATGGTTTTAATTAAAAATAAAATTCGAAATCGAATTAAAACTGACTTGTTATGTTCAAAAATACTAATTCGAGAAGGACAAAAATTCAAAAATGCGTGCTGTTACACTTACAAAATACCAAACGAAATTGCTAACAAAATTAGCTCATCTCAAAAATAACAAAATGAAGATAAAAATGATGAGAAATATGAAGATATATCAGAAATATTAGATTCTATTAATCATTTTGTATAATCAGTATTTTAGTAAAATGTATTTCGAATAATTTTTTACAAAATTTTCTTATATTATATTTATTGAAATGAAAATCTTATTTAACAAATTAAATATTTAAATTTTTAAAATAAAAACTATAAAATGTAATATGTACAATATGTATACAGTAATATTCATATACATACATATCGATGGCTTAATATGAAAAAGGCCTAACACGATTTTTGGTTACTTTACAGGAGAAGGAAAAAACTTATTAAAATTCGTATTTTTATTTTTTTTTGTGCATCTGACATTTATCTACCAGAATAAACAAAAAACCTTTTTTTGAAAAAAATTGAGTTAGGCCTTTTTCATATTAAGCCATCGATATGTATAAATATTAAAAAAATATTAAAAAAAAACATCTTTCAAACTAAATTTTTTGAAATAATTTACCTTTTATTTTCCATCAATTTTCAGAAATTTTTATGAATTAATATATACATAAATTGTAATTTATTAAAAAAGAATACTAATTATATGAACATATTGTTAACTCATTGTAATATACTGATGTAAATAAGTTTTATTTTCGGAATATGTATATGCAATAAATAGTTTTGCTACATTTAAAAAATTTAGCATTTTTTTTTATTCCGTAGAACATTTTAGCATTATGTTTTTCATGTTCTAGCATATTTTGAAATTCATTTTCTGGCAACACTGGACACAGGGCATTCCCTTTTTTAATATTTGTGTTATGTTCTACTCAAATAAAAAAATACATTATAGCAGGGTTGGTTAGCAATTTTTTTAATGTACCTTGTAAGAGAGTGACATTTTCTTTGTAGAAAAGAAAATACCATTAGTCTAGCAGAAATGTATAATAAAGAATAACAAATTGATCGATTCCTCTGTAACAGAAAGTTTTGCATGAAAGTTTAAAGTCAATTAATTTAAGTTTTTATATCTCCATTTATATGAGTTCCTCATGAATATTTCGTTACAAAGTATTCCAGTTCCAAAGTATGCTTCCAAGAAGCTTTATTAGAGCTTAATTACTTCATAAACAAATTGCGAATTTTCACCAGTTACATACATACATAAATACATATTACAAACCTTCAGTCAGGATTATGGACCTAGTTGTTCACACCACTTATGTTGTGCGTCTTAATTTTGTACATGAATGGCGGGACGTGCAGTTTTTAAAGTCGACTCGAACGACAGATTTTTTTTTTTGAGGAACTTTTCATGGCAATTTTATTTACTCTCAGAGTTTTTGCCAGAAATCTGCCGGGACGAAAACACCGATGAAATATTTTTTCATATTTTCCTTTTAATGTCTGACCTATGGTTTGAACCTGGCCTTACATTTAATAAGCCAACACTCTACCTACTAGACTACGGCGACGATTTTCACCAATTAGACATTTTATTTAAAGAGCGAATAAAAAACTTATAATCTAAACTTTCACTTTTAAATTTCAGCTGTTCAATTGCTTGCTTAAATCCCCTAAATTATTGAAAAAAGAGATCAAAGTCAATCGTTTGACCAGACCAATTCCGGCAGGTACACAGCATTACCATTCTGGATGTGAAATTCTGCGAACAATTTGTAGTATATATACCTCTCTCTTTCTGTTGCAAAGGTTTCGTTAGTGTTTTTATGGGTATAATTTTTAATTCATTTTAAACTATCAGCAAATTTGTTATCAATTCCTTTGAACATTAGTAATGATTTTATATGGCATGAATAACTAAATTACTTGCAAGCAGAGTATTCTAACCCTTTGCACTCGGCTGTCCCCTCTAAGGGGACAACATAAGTCTAGCATATCACTCGGTTGTCGCCTCTGAGGGGACATGATAGTTTGTTAGCGATTACGGACAATGAAATTATTCGACCGCAATGTTTTAAGATTCACGTGTTCTCCTGTAGTTTTCTGTTAAATTGGCACAAAAAAAATTTATCGAAATGTGATAAAATTATCAAAATGCATGATAAATAAATCGTCCGTTCTAAACGTCGAAAAGGAACGTGAGAAGTGCGTTCACGACGGACTGTAAACTTCTCCGATCCGTTGAGCAAATTGTAGATATAGTGGATTAGGCGTCTAAAGCTACAAGGTTGTGGCTCAATTAAGTGGAAAACTAGAAGAAATATACAAGATCTCAATTCGCACTGAAGCGTCAAATAGAAAAAATGTTGATATTTTTTTTGTAAATATGTGTTCATCAACGTCCACAAATTCATATAAAACAAATTTTATTACAATTCCTTACTTGGTTCTATAATTATACTGTATAATATCACGTTTCCAGGATGTACGTTGCCGTTAAAAAGTGGCGTCGAGTTGCTGGTAGGTAACATCCGAAACTGTGCCGAGTGCAAATGGCTAAATTTATACAGGAATTTCATTGAACAGAAAATGTTTGAGGGTAGGTCGTTGGTAAATTTTTTATCAATTGAACTTAGAAAAACTGTACATTCCCGGCGAAATATTAAAATTACTGACTATATTACTTAACACATCCAATGGTCATTAAGAATAAAGTGCAATTTGCTAACAACAGTACCATACAATGAATTAAAGTGTTATAAAACTTTGTGGATTATGTTCGTTACGACTACTTTGTGTTCTCGAACAAAATAAACCCAGCAGAACGAGAGTTTTTAATTTTATACATGGCTGGTGTCATGTATACAACACAGTTTAAAGTTTACAGTATAAAGTGTGCAGTTTAAAGTCGATTTTATAAGACTGATTTTGAGAAGCTTTTCATGGCAATTTCAATAACTCTCAGAGGTTTTTTGCCAGGAAACTGCTGAGAGGAAATCACCGAAGAAATATTTTTTCATATTTCGTTTTGTTGGATATGTCTGACCTAAGGTTTGAACCATGGCCTCAATACACTACCAACTAGACAACGGCTAACTAAGAAGAATGTGCGAATGATTTTGCTTCTTATCAGGACATTAATCCCAAGCACACTTCGGGTGTGGAAAAGCTTTGGTTGATTCATAATTGCCTCAAACTTATAGAAACCCCTCCACAGAGCCCAGATCTCAACGTAATTGAACATCTTTGGGAAGAATTAGATAGAAGAGTATACCAACAACAATTTAAAACTTAGAATCAGCTTAAGGCGGTTTTACTGGATGCGTGGAGCTCCATAGAACCTTAGGTATGCTACAATTTGGTAAAATCAATTTCAAAACGTTTACAGGTCGTTCTTGAGGACAAAGGATATGCCACAAAGTATTAATTGTTCTCTTTCGTCATTTTTAGCAATGGTGCTCTTCTTTGTCCGATTATGCGTTGAGCGCAAAAAATTGAGTAAATTTTCTTTTTCTTTATAAAATTATCGTTATCATAAAAAATGTTGTTATTTTTCTTATTAATCTGAAAGGCTATAATGTAGAGTGTAAATAAAAACAAAAAAACATATATTTAATATTTTCTTTTTAAGTTTTAAGCACATACATATCAGACTAATGCTTGTCCGATTATGCGATGGAGCCAGTGTATGTATCTGACTGGCCTACTTAAGTTATCTAGAATTAAGTTATTTTATATGTACATAATATATTTAGCTTTTAGTTCAGTTTCTAGAAAGAACTCAATAAAAAAAGACGTTATCTACTACAATTTTCAGAAGTGGGATTTTCCGAAAAAAAATATATAAATTTTATTTAATGAAAAAATATAATTTTTTTTTCTTCCCTCAATTAAACGCAAATGGCCAAAAGCAGAAAAGGGGCCATAAAATTGGATTTATAATTGTTTACAAAATATTGTGCATATTAATTAATTTTATTTGCAACTGGATTGATACTGTTAACAGCTTTGCATAGAAAAAAAACGGAAGCAGATACAATGGAAGAAGTAAATTATAACAGATATACGGCTGCGCAGCTGCGAGGTTGGCTTCAAAATCTTAATTTGCCTACCTCTGGCACAAAAAGTGCTCTTGTGTTGCGACTAAATTCAATTCCACCAAACGATAGAGGTGAGTGTCTAACGAAAGGCATCGCTGCCACTAACATAGTAGAAGAGGCAAACGATAGTATTGGACGTATTGAAGGACAAATGAGTGAACAAAATCTTATGGACGAGAATGAAGTACAAACGATTGAACAAAGCCAAATGACCGAGAACGAAACACAAACGAGAAGGAAAATTCAAACGAACGAAAATGAGCAAATGAGTGTAGAAAGTGAAAGAACACAAATAGAGAGCATACAAAAAACCGGTGAAGTTGTGGCTAATACAATTTGGAATGATATAAATTTTAATCTAATGAAAAGAGAAATTGAACTTTTGAAAAGAGAAAGAGAACTTTTACTGAAGGAAAATGAATTTTATAGAAGGAAAGATGAAGCTGGGAAAAGTCAAATGAGTGCTTCAGTTAGTGATGTTCAAAATAATAGCAGGAATGTGTCCGACAACAACAATAGAAATACTGTTAATGAAGTTCCAAATGAGAATAATCGGAATGTTAGCAATAATATTGTTTCATTGGGCTTACTCAAAGACTTATTGCCCGAATATGATGGTGCGGTTTGCCCAGAGGTTTGGATTCTTCAGTTCTAGAATATTGCCGAAAAGTACGCTGTCGATGAGAGTACTCTAAAAGCCTTGTTGTTGAATAAAGGAAAAGGAAAAATTCAAGTGTGGCTGCATTCGTTGTCAAATTACATTAACGAAGAATTGGACGACTTGCTTGCAGAAATGTTAAACGTGTTCAGTTCAAAAGAAAATAAGTTGGTAATGCGCTGTAATTTTGAGGCATACAAATAGCTTTTTGAACTATTTCAATGAGAAAGTACTATTGGCCAGTAAATTGAATATCGATGAAGACGAGCTAATTGATAATATCATCGAGGGCATACCTGACGAAAATTTAAAATTACATGGCAGACTACAATGCTACGGGAATAAGGCACAGCTGTTGCAGGCATTCTCGTCGATTCAATTACCCGTGCCAGTGAGGATGATTATTTAAGGTATTTTAAGTTCAGTACTAATAAGGATTTCAATACTTATTTTCATTTAGAATGCCTAGTGGATACGGGGAGCCCCGTCAGTTTAGTTAGGAAATCGAATGTTGCCGGGATGATAAATTTACTGAAAAGTTAGAAGTGGACTCATCGTATTATGGAATTAAGAGGAGTAAATTGAAAACTTATGGGAAGTCTTTATTTTATGTTTTGTTTGGGAATAAAAAAGTTGAATTGGAAATGATTATAGTCGATGATGAGTCGATGGTGTATAATTGTATTTTGGGTAGGAATTTTTTAAGGATAGCGAAATTGAAATTAAAACCGGAAGTCTGGGTAAATGATAACGAGGGAATGGATTATGAATTTGTGGATGTAGTGAATACGATGATGTCTATTAATTCCGAAGATGATATAATATAATGGTTGCGACGACGGATGATATTGAGAGAAGTTTTTGGTAGGTTGGTGGAAATTAAATTGGAGCTAAGGCTGTACAAATGTGAATTCTTACAGACAAGTGTTACATATTTAGGATATAAGATTGATGGTCAGGGTATCGGACCGGATGGTCGAGGACTCAAGGCAATAAGGGATTATCCGGTGCCGACGAATGTACATTCGGTACAAAGTTTTTTAGGACTTTGTTCCTACTTTAGAAGATTTGTTAAAGATTTTTCGTTGATAGCCAGACCATTATACGATTTGACCAAAAAGGATAGAAAATTCAGATTTGGCACCGAGGAACTTAGAGCTTTTGAGCTATTGAAGGAAATTTGATGAGTTCGCCTGTGTTGGCTTTGTACGATCCAAAGGATGATACTGAATTACATTGTGATGCAAGCAGCGTAGGTTATGGAGCCGTTTTATTACAGAAAAAGGATAACGGTAAATTGCATCCGGTGTTTTATTTTTCCAAGCGTACAACGGAAGCTGAATCCAAATACCACAGTTTTGAGTTGCAGACACTAGCAATTATTAGTGCTTTGAAAAGATTTCGAATATACTTACAGGGGAAGAGGTTTAAAATTGTCACGGACTGTAATTCACTTACAATGACATTGAATAAAAGAGAACTTAACCCAAGAATTGCCAGGTGGGGTATTGAGCTGCAGAATTATGACTACGTTTTGGAATATAGGGCTGGTTCGCGCATGCAACACGTGGATGCACTTAGTAGGTGTTTGAGCATAATGGTAATAGAGAGTAACACTTTTGAGGAGAATTTGGTCATATGTCAGAATAGGCATTCGAAGTTAAAGAGCCTTAGGGATGAACTTCAGAGGAAGCAACATAAAATGTTTGAGATGAGGAATGGTGTGATTTATAGGAAGTCTAATGATGGCGTCTTACTGTTTTGCGTGCCAAAGGATATGGAGAATCACGTATTGTACAAATATCATGATGAGATTGGCCATGTGGGGGTCGATAAGATGACGGAACTTATTTCGAGGAGCTACTGGTTTCCGAATATTAGGGAAAAGGCGTCGGTACATATACGGAATTGTTTGAGGTGCATAGCATATTCTTAGAAAAAGGGAAAAAAGGAAGGATTTTTGAATAGCATCCCTAAGCCCGGGAAACTGTTTGATATGGTTCATATAGACCATTATGGGCCTGTTGATTATGGTAGAACACTCAAGATTAATTTAGTTGTCATCGATGTTAGTACTAAATTTGTAAGACTTTATCCAACAAAGACGACTAAAACAAGGGAGGTAATTGACCATTTGACGGACTATTTCCGATCCTACAGTCGACCGAGATATATTATAAGCGATAGAGGTACTGCCTTTACGTCGGAGGAGTTCCGAGATTTTATGGAGGGGAACTCTATTCAACATATAAACATTGCCACTGGTTCTCCTCAGGAAAATGGACAAGTGGAGAGAGTGAACAGGAATAATGGTCCGATGATAGCAAAATTGGTACGACCTGAGGAGAATATGTTTTGGCATATGTTATTGGATAAGATTGAACATAGTCTTAATAACACTGTTCATAGAGCGATAGGTGAGCATCCGATTGTGATGTTATTCGGTGTTGGACAAAGGGGTAGTGAGATAGATTCTTTAAGGGACATTTTAATTGAGGATGTACAGGAAGTGGGACAGGTAAATCACAAAGAAGTTAGAGAAAGAGCGTCCGTAAAGCAACAGTGTTTGCAGGACTATAATAAGGGTTATGTCGACAGACGCAGAAAGGCACCTACGAAGTATTTTGTGGATGACTACGTTATGGTGAGGAATTTTGATTCGCACGCTGGTATCTCCCGTAAGCTAATTCCGAAATTCAGGGGACCATTTAGACTATCAAAGGTGTTGCGGAATGATAGATATTTGCTGCAGGATGTGGAGGGTTTCCAACAGTCTCGTATCCCGTACGAGGGTGTATGGGCTGCTGGGAATATCCGCCCGTGGTTCAGGGGTCGTAGGTCACAGGATTAGTAGAACCGAGATCAGGGGATCTCGTTGTCAGGATGGCCGAATTGTAGCAGTATTGCTTATGTCCGGTTGTTTCTTTGAGTGTAGTTATATTTTTAAGAGTGTAACTAATGTCAATTAGTTTTAAGTTTATGTATATATCTGTCACTGTCTTTATTGTTAAGTTTCTGTGTGTATATATGTATCTGACTGGCCTACTTAAGTTATCTGGAATTAAGTTATTTTATATGTACATAATATATTTAGCTTTTAGTTCAGTTTCTAGAAAGAACTCAATAAAGAAATATGTTGTCTACTACAAATGGGTTTACATGCTTTGTACATACAACTTCACTGATTACACAGAATATAACTACATACACAGAAGACATATAAGTTGAAATATATCAAGAATAAATTTTACTTTTATATTGGATATCGTGGATAAACTAGGATATTACTATTTAATTCTATAATAAAAATTAATAATTAAAAATATGTTTAAATGCTTTGTACATACAACTTAACTGATTACACAGAATGTAAATACCTAATCTACATTTCTTGTTCTTAAGCGAAATAAAGTTTTTTAATGTAATAAAGACAGTTTCTCAATATTGTTACGACAATGGAAACATCATTTAATATTAACATGATTAACAAAAGCTACACTAACAAATACGACGAACTTGTTACAAGTAAAAACGTAACAATATCTTATTTTTGTATTATTGAAGCAAAAACATTAAAATGTCTTTATTTTCTGTTTGCAAATGCCAGTGTACATTTTTATTTTAAATATTTACAACAAAGAGACAATGTTTAACATAATTTGATGGCATTATCATTTTAAGGGTTTTAGACAAATAAGTAAATCGTAACACAGGGACGAAAAATATTTTATTTTCACTTTTATTGCTATTTTATGTTAATATTGATTTAAAACAGATGCTTGAAATAGAGACAACAGCGAAATTTCAATCTCCTCCCAAAGCAATAAATTTTATTAAATATTCTCTTGCTGGGTGTATTAGAAAGGGAATAAGAAATTGCTAGTAAATATTTATTAAAATATCATATATTATAAGAAAATGGAAATGGTGTTTTGATTTCTCATCGTTTAAATTGTAAACAAAAGTTACAAAAACAGAAACAATGAATTTGTTTACATGATAAACAAGAAAACAAACTGGCAACAATAACACTGCAAGGAGAAACGTAAACAAAATACACAAACAACAATAACGTATACTACATGTTTACATTTATAGAGATTTCGCGAAGGCATAGTAATTCTTCTTCAAGAGCATTCATCAGACTGTTTACCCTACTATATAAAAGGCAAGACAAAGCAGGCAACGGTGTCAACGCATGTGTTTTAAGAGAGTAATAGTGGCTTGAAGATCTCCGTTATAAAGATCTGTGGAACAATTGTCTAATAATTGTTTACGCAAACGAGTGTGAAACGGAATAACAAACAAAACAATTGTTGTTGTTGACATTAAGTTGTGAACAGTGGCACACAGAATTGTGCAAACAATAAAGAATTTAATTAAAACTATACACAATTTTATTTTTATTTGCAATCTACGAGCTCATATTTAAAACGTTACCAATATATTATATAAAAAGGGTAAAAATAACAAATGTACAACATCTGAAATCAATTTTTGGTTAATTTATCGTTTTGTTCATGCTGAAGTCAGATAAATAAGTTAAAGCTATGACAAAGTTATTTTTGAAATAAAGTCACTCTAAGTAAAGATCAAATATATTTTTTAGACTTTAAACGTTACCTCTGTAAAAATTTTTAAAATAGGGTACTCATTTCAGAATTATTTGCTAGTCATTTTATAACTCGAGATTCCCACGTGCTAATCTTCCAAATAATACTCGTATGTACGTTGAAAAGTTATTAAGTTCCTCTATTGTATTATCTGTTACCATTTGCTCCACTTCCAACTAAATTCTTTACAATTTTTGATTGAATGTCGAATAACTCCCAATAAGACGAAGATATTTGTAATTTTTCCAATTGGGGTAACATATTAAACATTTGTATTTGTAATAAACTGGCAATTGGTAAGACCTGGTCAGGACAATGGGAACGTTCTTTGGAAATAATAAATGTCAATTTTTGTAGATATATGTATTCTGCTATTAATATAGTCGTTATTAATAAAAAGTTTTCTTTTTACCGGATGTAAAAATTCCTTGAACCTTGAAATCTCACTATGTGTTCGAACAATGGAGTTCTCAGTTTGGAATGTAGAACCTCTTTTACAATTGTTGAAGCAACCACATCATCATAAAACTGAAACTAAAGTACGGATATATGATGTAACTGTATGCACAACTACATCATTCTGCGTATTAGCATCAAATGGGCGCTTGAAAAGTTCCTTTGAACCAAAAAGACAGAGGGAGATTAAGTACCGCGATTTTTTGGGTATACAAACGTACACTCTCAAAGCAAAGTGACCAGTGTGAAGAGTAATAATAAAAAGCTTTAACTGAGAATTGGTACAAGCATCTACATATACAGAATCACTAAGAAGCTTACTAGGAGAAATCACCAAGCAACAAGCATAAGACACATGAAAAATGACAAATTAAAGTTAAAAGAAGATTTTATAGTAAACATTGCTAAAAAGTGCCCTGCTAATAGTGATATCTTTCAATAAATATAAAAATGTGTTGTAAATTTCATTTTTATTCTAAACAATGAATGAACAAAAATTGTAATATACGAGTTCATGAAGTAAAAATTTTACCCTAAGGTTGAGGTTTTGAATCTTCAAAAAATATATTTACTAACACTGCACAATGATTGATAGAGGTAAGTAATATAATTTTTTATTTAAGTATCATTTATGATTAAATAAAATGAATTCAAATGTTTTATTATTTTTTTTGCAATCATTTATATTTATCCTCCACATCAACTTAAAAATAACATTAAAATTTATAAAATAATATGAATATTTTTAGGATAAATAAAGAAAATATAAATATTTTACTGTGCAACCCTTTTCCACAACAATAAATAATATACAGATAGCTATTCTGATTATAAATATTTTTGTATATTTAAACTTACATAAGAATATTCTTCTGTATGTATGAGAATAAAATTTTATGGTAAAAATTTAAATAAAAATAACAAAATAACAAAAAAATATGTTTTTGTTGGATTGGGTATTGTTTTTAAATGTTTTGCAATATTGCGTTGAAATTACTCTTATTCTATTTCTTAAATTTTTTTTAATACAAAACAATAGTCTTTCAATAATTTGTGTGTGCATTTTTTACTTATTGAATTAGAAACCCAATAAAGTTGATCGAAATTTTATTTTCCTTTTTTATAATATTTTCAATCGGAGGGAACTTTATAGCTATCATAGGAAACGCTTTGTAACTTCATCAGCATAAGTATTTTTACCATCTCAACAAGCATTTTTCAACTCATCTCTAATTGAAGCCGTTATCGAAACAAGCGAGATGTTGGTTAATTAACACAAATCTTTGTGGAGACAAATAAGTACGTACAGCAAAATACTTCTAGAATGGCAACTGGCAATATAAGAAATTTCTAACATTATCATGACATCCATGTTTCAGCTTGACTGTTACAAATTGTTCAGCTGAAACTTATTGGAAAGCTGCGGAAAGCTCCATTACTGTGTTGGCTTTTGTGAGCACATACTTTATAATATCTGATAATGCGGAGGCATTTCAAACCGTCAAATTGACTGCAAAATTTTTTGCAGGTTAAACAATGTTTTTTGACACTTTCCTGAATATATTGTTTGCAACATTTAGGTTTCTTTTCTATATACTGTGGACAGCAAAAGTCTGGGTACCCCAATATGTGTAAGTAATTTCATGAATTTCAAGCAATAAATTTTAAAAATAAATGATGTTTTTAACATTTCTTTTATTTATTTATTTCTCTTTTATTATAACACAAAAAAAACTGTCCGGTTTTTCACAAAACATAAGAAAAACTTTCTGATAGCACCATATTTTTCCACCGCAAAAATTGAGGTACCCCGAGGAAGGACTCAGAGTACATTTTATATTCAAATGCCCAACATACTAAAACTTTATACGCAATATATATTAGAATATCCCTTAAGGTCAGGCAATCTATTTAGCCCCCTTGGCATTAAATGTACCAGGATTTTCTTGTGCTTTGTGTTAATATTTGCCGCTATGCACTCTTGAGCAAGTTTTTCAGTTGATTATTGTTTTAGGTTAAGGAACTACGTAACCGTTCTTCCGAATTATCTCCTGAATACTCCCTTAGATATGTGACACTAAGCGAATGTCGTTTATGTAGATATCATATAGCAAAATATGATTTTAGATAAATATGCAGGAGGTGACTGCTTTCAATTGAAATATTTTGTACCAAAAAGCTGTGTTAAGTTCTTTTGGTCCATTGCCTTATGTGAACTAACAAAGTCTCTGATTTGAGAATAGATTTTTATTTAAAAATGAATTCAAAACAAAACTGTGTTATCAAATGATTTAATTTTTTTTTTTTAAATTATTAAATTGATACAATATTGGCAGCAGAGATCAGCAATGAATCGTTTTTTCGCTACTCATAAGTACTCTTGAAATTTTGAGTATGAGTGAGTCGGCAGTATTGAAATTCAACATTCGTATTCACTACACCATTGAGTTATAAGTACAGGTTGCAATGAGTATGAGTACAATGTTGACACCAAACTCATAACATTCGAAATATGTTTGATTCATACGCCTATTCATTCAGATTCATAAATTTAGAAAAATACTTATAGTACTCATAAATGATTCGAGTGATTCGAATCATTCATCAAAATTTACAGTCTTAATTGTTGTTGCATTTACAAAAAAAGAAAAAAGAAAAATACAAAGACAGCAAGCAAAGCAGACACACAAACTTCTAGTGAGTATTGTAGTGTTCGTACGCGAATCATACCTATTTTGTAAGTAAAGGAGAGTCGAAGTCGACAACACCATGCGTTTTGTTAAGTATGAGTACGATGAGTAGTTCAAACTTTGAATATGAGTAGTATGAGTATAATATTAAAATAAGTATGAATGCGTATAAACATCAGAAATTATAATTATGATTCGAATCGACTCATCTTTTTGAATACTCATTGCTGATCTCTGATTGGCAGCCATTGAAAGGATTTAATTTTCTCGACAAGTAGGTTAAAGAATAATTTTGAGGATTTGCTGAATTGGTACTAGACAAGAAAAGCTAATTTTTAATTTAATTTTTTTTAATTTCCGAATGAAATAAACTTTTCATATCCAATGGTTAGTTTAATAATAATTTTTGAACAGTGATTTCATACACTGTACATCATTTATATTTTTTTGAACTGAAGAAAAAACGCAATTGTCAAATATTTTACATACATTATTGTTGCATTTGGATTAGTTGTACATTCAGTTACACATATAACAACACGTAGTTTATATGTGTACAAATATATCAAATATATACGATGCAAATCAACATTTATATGTACTCAATGCACGATAGATAATGTTTGATTAAAAAACTGATCCTAAGAGACGCATATTTTTTATTGAAAGTATTTATTTATGCGTTTGGAAAATTTATTTTAAATAAAATTTTTTCAAATAAAATTCTCTTTCTTTAACGGAAAATCTATAACGAATGCTATAATGGAATTTGAAACTAAATGGCAAAAACTATATCGGATTTAATTTTCGTTTCTTTTTTGGCAACCGTATTTGTCAGCAGTTTTCAATGGTAGTTTACAATGAGAAAAACAAATTATGATTTTTATGAATACATGTTAGAAAAGTTAATTAAAAAGTATTTCTTTTTTTATAATTTGCAGTTTTAATATGATTTCAGTGTTCCTCTATACATTTGGATTTATATTTGATTAAAAATACAAATATTTATAACGCTACCATTGAAATTGAAAAATAATTTCTTTTTTTTAACAATGGACGGTTACAGTTCGTCGAATCGACGAAGATCATTTACTCTTTATCATATAACTCTTTTATGTTTGAACAAATTTCGCTCTTTTTTTCAACAACGTTGGTTGATAATGACCATACTGCCATCATGTCAAAAATTTTGGAGTAAATTTCATAAAAGTGATAATAAATAGTTTTATTGAAATGAATTAAATAAAATAAAAATATTTAAATTTTTCGACAAAATCTATCAATATAGCGAAAATTCTATGTTACTACAAGTATGTATCAAAAGTGATACATAAGCTAGAATTATAAAGTTTTTTTAAGACTGGATCTACAGTTAAATAAAATTGAAGTTAAACGTTCGGAGCATTTAATGTGGCATCAATGCAATGCTGTTTAATCGGTCACGCTAAATATTTGGTTTAAAGAGGTTGTACGCATGGAAATAAATAAAGCAAATAAATATTTAAATATCTGTTAATAAAAAAGTCAATGAAAATTTCGTGTGGGATTTAAATTAAAATTTTAAATTAATAATTTAATATAATTAATTAATCGCCTAGTTCGTTTAGATTGAAGTAGAATTTTATTATTTCCATACTCAGAACGAATTGGACAAGGTTTCATAGTCGCGTGCGACGCTGTTATTACATTAGTAAAATTGAGATTATTTAATTTCTTTAATCGAACTTTAATGGCCATGTTAGAAAAATATCGTTTGATAATAGAATCAAAAAGTACATTACTTCCCTTAATTGGAAAACTGAAAGCTATAAAAACTTATCGATTCATTTTCTACTCAAGCAGCACATAATTGATAGGCTTAATTTCAATGGCAAGTATCTGCTTACTGCTAAATCCGTAGAAAAACTGCTCGAAAATATAAGAGGAACCTTTTTTAAGAGAGATTGTCACTATACAAGGGTGTAAGTGATATAATTTCATTATTCATACAGTTATTGAATTCATCACGTTTATGTAAATCAGTTGATACTGTGAAAAACCAAGAAGACGTAATACATTATCCAACTCAATTTTTAAATTCTTTTAATTTTCGCGGAATATCATTGCAGCAAATCAATGAAAATTCATATTTCTAATTATTATAGTAGTTATAGTATGGCAGTATCTGACAATACTAAATTCAAAATGTTTTCTGTTAGTTTGCTGAAACACTCTGTATTCGAATTAATGTTTATACTCACTCTCCAATGATCACTCCAAGCATTTCCTGTAGGAAATTTTAAGGTTTTACAACAAAATAACAGTTGTGTCAAATTTTTTCTATTGCATGGCATTGCTGTATTGCATGTACAAATTTGTTTACAATTTAACTCCGCAACAAAAAAAGATGTATATAATAGAATACCATATAAATTTCACACTTAAACAAGGCTTCAGTCTTACACTCCTACATTTGTATATTCATAGAACTTCGTATATTCCAATAACGTTTACTACAAGCACACTCATATTCTATATATTTCAGTAACATCACTGGGTAACCAGTATATGATTTTCCATACGGTATCGATTTTATAACTGTATTAGAATGTGTTCATATGTCGAACCTTACATTCAAACAGAAATACAATAACTTTTGCTTTAATAATTTTTTTTGCTGCTAACTTTAATGGAACTTTTTTTAATTGTTTGTTGTTCTACTGTTTGTTATACAATAAAAAACCTAACATAAACGGATATGTTTCAAGAGTTAAAATCGAAGTAGACATTAAAATTTACATTGAAACAAACTAAAAAGAGTTGGTTTTCAGAAGACAAATTAAACTATGCTACAAAGTAAAAAAAAAAAAATTAAATACACCCAGCTAATGACATAGTGTAAGTTGGAAGTTTTGTTGAGAAGAACTCAAAATATTTTTTTTTTATATTTCTCGAACCCTCCAAACTTTTTTTATTTGACGAAGAAAGTTTTTTTGGACTTTACGCACAAATTTATTGATTACACAAACACTTCTGAATGGATGTCCAAAATTAAACCTTAATTAAACCTTATTAGAAAGGAGAGGGGTGGGCTTTTAAAACGATATACGTATATGTATATATTATTATATATTATATTTGACTTAATATGTTATGAGGTTTGATAAGGTAAACTTGACAAACGCGAATGTTTTTCATATTTTTTTAAGTTGGTCCTTTCATAGTAGCAAACTTTAATTAAAAAATATGAAACAAGTGATGACATTCTTGTGAAGAGATTGATATTTCGTTTGATCAAATCGTACAAAAAATACCGTAGTTATTACTTAAAGAGTCTAACAGTCGAGTTATATTTTTCATATTTCATCCACATATATATGTGGGATCGCACTTGAAAAGCACATCATTCAGGTCGAATGATTCATCAGGAGGGCCGAATGTGAGATCGCACTTGAAGAGCATATCATTCGGGTCGAATGATGCGTCAGGAGGTTCGAATGTGGGATCGCCCCCGAACGGATTCATGCGATTCCGTAGGGTTAAAGAAAAACTGAACTAAAAAAAAACTGAAAAATAGTTTTTCAATAAAAAAAACAGACAATTAAAATGATTATATATTTGACAGCCGAGCTAAACTGTTCATTTTGTGATTTTAAAAATAAAATAAGAATTGTTGTGTTTTTGATTTAATTTGTTAAAAAACTTAATAAATTTTATTACAAATAAATTTATATCATCACATATAAATAAAACCTATTAAAACCTACATATATTTTTTCAAATGAAGTTTTAGTTAAAAAATTTTCAGAATTTTTGATGGAGACCACCAGAAGTTAGTCAAAGTTTGCGCAAAGAGAAATAATAATATTTGCAAAAAACACAAATATTATCCGACTTCTGGTAGTCGTGCAAACGTGAAATTGATACATTTTGCAATAAACAATCAAGATCCGTCAAAACTTTTTTTGATCCGTCAAAAAAATTTTTGAACTGAAAGTTCATTTGATATGATGACATACATATATAAAAAATATAACACGACTGTTATACTATTTAAATAATAACTACAGTAATTTTTTCCGATTTGGTCAAACGAAGTGTCAATCTCTCCACAAGGTAATGTCAGAATCACTTATTTTATATTTTTTAATTAAATTTTGCAATTAAGAACAGCTGAACTTAAAAAAATGAGAAAAAAATCATATTTTCCAAGTTTACCCGATCAAAACTAATAAGATGGAAGTTTAAACTATATTTTTATGTATACCATTTTAAAAGCTCATCGGTCCCCTTTTGAAAAAACTTTAGATTTTGAAAATAGGTAGAAAAATATTTGGGTAATTAATAATTTTATGTGAAAAAATCAAAAATACCGTTTTTGTCAAATAAAACAAGTTTGGAGGGTTCGAGAAAAATAAAAAAAATATTTTTGAGTTCTACTAAACAAAACTCATAATATATACTATGTCATTAGCTGGGTGTATTTTGACTGTTTGACACCGTGTTATCTTTTATTTAGTTATTTTTTTAACTTTTTTTTGTATTTTAAATCATTCATTAATTGCTTACCGTAATCCGAAGTGTACCTTTAAACCTAAACCAAAAGATGATAAAAACTAAAGCTAGAATTAGAAATAAAATCTCCTTTATGGCCCTAATAAGGACCTTTGATGTTAAATGAAATTATAAAATGTTTGTAGAGAAAAACAGCAGTTTAGAGATGGTGAATTTGACAGCTGTTATTGTTTTGCCAATTCAGAGGACAGCAGTGTACGCCCACAACTTTTATTTGTTTGTTGTAATATGATCCAATTAATATGAACAGTATGGGATAGTTCAGCACTTCTCACATTCGATTATTGCAGTGTACTCCAGACGAAGCGCATGTTCATATTGAAGGCTCCGTAATGCTTATTGGGTGACTGTTTCTTAATAATCGCCAGATTTATTTGGACATTCAAGCCTCAATTAAGTTTCCAATTAACATTATCTCGACGTCCGTCTTCATTCATTAATGATAGAAATCAATCAGGGAAATTTCGGATCACTCAAAAGAAATTCTTTCATGACACAGCGTTATTGTCAAAATTGCATGGCTTATGGCTAAGGCCAAAAAATGCTACCTGGCAAAGGTGCTCCAACTGCTTCAGTTACATTTTATATTGAATCCCAACATATATTTATTCCCATGCCTTTTTTTTTAGTCTTGAGCCGGAGGTGGGAATCTTCGAAAGACACTTTTGTTCCAACAAAAGAGTGCACGATTCACCATCAGTTGTGCCGACGTACTAAACCCACCCCCTACACACTTCAACCACTCTCCCACCGCGGGACTGCCGTAAGGTATTACTTCGCGGAGGGCTGGTTAGCTCGAAAGCTTTATCACATTAAGTCAAATTACTCCTCCGGAGAAAGAAGTTCTAGCATAATTTCAGCCATCCTCTGACTATATTGACTCCATGGAATCCTACGATTCAACAGCTCTTGCATTAGCTCTTGCATAGCTCGTTTCCCCGGGCCATCTGGGACAGCATATTAGAATATGCTCCGCATCTTCCTCCTCATCTACACAGTTTGGGCATATAGGGGAAGTGTCATGACCAAATCTGTGCAGGTACTTCCTGAAGCACCCATGACCAGTTAGGAACTGAGTCACGTAGTAGTTCAGCTCGCAATGTTTTTTATTCATCCAAAGGGTTACATCAGGGATAAGGCGAAATGTACATCATCCCTTTAAACTGCTTTCCCATCGTGACTGCCATTTGTGCATGGAAGTCCTTCGTTCCTCCTTTTATAGCTGCTATTCGTCCCGGGTGCTCGAGACAACGAAGGTATATCCTCCTCATCTCATCCGCCAATATGTCTATTGGTTTTGTCTTCACCAGCACCAATACCTCTTCATCAGACACTGTCCTGAAGCCACTTATCCGTCCAATCGCGCTTAGACGATACACCGAGGACAGTATCCTCCGTGTCGTCCCCACGGAGAGTGCCTCCGACCATATTGGGCAAGCATACAGCATTATCGACGTTACTACCGCCGAAATTATCCTCCTTTTGAATGTACCTGGTCCTCCAATATTTGGCATCATCCTCGCCCGTGCTCCTTGTGTTACAGATGCTTTTTCGCCGATGTATTTCACGTGCTCCTTGAAGTTCAACCTGTCGTCGATAATCACTCCTAGGTATTTTATCGCCCTCTTCGATTCGATCCTTGTGCCTCCAACGGTCACTTCGATCTTCTCCACTATCTTCAGGCCGCTTATCAAGACGGCCTCCGTTTTATGCGCAGCAAGTTTCAAACCTGCTTCATCCAGCCATGCTCCAACCTTTCGAATCGCTGTGTTCGTTTTCTCCTCTATTTCCCTTACCGTCTAAGCTACCGAGACTATGGCTATGTCATCTGCAAAGCCCACAATTGTAGTCCCGTTCGGCAATCGCAATCGAAGTACCCATCGTACATAATGTTCCATAGTAGTGGCCCAAATACAGAGCCCTGCGGGACACCCGCCGTCACTACGTATTCCTGCTCTCCTTCATCCGTTAGGTATATTACCTTCCTGTCCTGAAAGTAATTGTTCAGTATCTCCATTAAGTATGGCGGCGTAGCCATGTTAAAGAGGGCTCTCATAATCCGCCACCAATTCGCTGAGTTGAACGCGTTTCTAACGTCAAGTGTGACAACCGCGCAGTATTCCTTGGTGCCAAATCTCCATCTTTCGCCCTCTATTGCATCTCTTGCAATGTCGACCACTCTTCTTATCGCGTCAATAGTGGACCGTCCTTTCCTAAATCCGTATTGTAGGTCCGAGAGAGCTCCTCCTGCCTCGGCACACGTCAGTAGTCGATTGTATATTATCCTCTCCAGTATTTTTCCCATCGTGTCAAGTAGACAGACGGGCCGATACGACGATGGTTCCCCTGGTGGTTTGCCAGGTTTTGGAATTAGAACCCATTTCTGCTTCTTCCATCTACGCCCTCCTCCCTCGACGAAGCACTTTTGGAACACCTTGGCGAACATATCCGTTCTTAGCCGGATAGCCACCTTAAGTGCCCGATTTGGGATTCCGTCTGGACCCGGTGTTTTCCTATGTCCTATTCCAGTGCATGCTACGAGTACCTATAATACCCCCTATAATAACGGGGGTGCACCTGTGACGCCAGCCTCTCCAGCATATGTTGGAAGTCATCCATTAACCACCTCGGGGGAGCGTCACAGCTGTAGACGAAAACTCCTTTTATCCTGGCCATAACGAAACCAATGTCCCGCGCATAGGTTTGCTGGAAGGGTAATGAACCACAAATCCATATAGCTGCAGTTTTATTCCCATGCTTATAGCTTTACGAGCTAAAGGTTGGGAATCTTCGAAAGACATTGGTAGCCCGGCCTACCAATGTGCACGATTCGCCGCAAGACTTACTCTCGGCTTGCTAAACGCATACGTACTAAACCCAACCTAGTTCGTCACACTTCCATTAAGTCCGTACGTATGTGTGTGTATGTACATACATACGTAATTGGTCATTACAAACCTTCAGTCAGGATTACGGACCTAGTTTCTCACACCACTCATGTTGTGTGCATTAATTTTATACATGAGTGACGGGACCTACAGTTTAAAGTCGATTCCGAACGACAGATTTTTGAGGAAGTTTTTCGAGGCAGTTTTATTTATTCTCAGAGTTTTCGCCAGAAATCTGATGAGAGGAAGTTACCTAAGAAATATTTTTTCATATTTCTTTTCTGATGTCTGACCTGGGGTTTGAACCAAGACCTCATGTCTAATAAGCCAACACATTACCTACTAGACTACAGCAACTTGTGTGCTTTCGTTTGTTTATCAATTGAGAAAGTTGCCAATTACAGTCAGGCAGATTAGCAAAGCTGAAGGCAAACGTGATGAAATTGGTCCTTAAACGGTTTTTGAACGTTACAAGTTTACTTTGAGAAACTCTTAATATTTCGCTGGTGAGTATACGAACATTTTTAAACGCCGCACGAGTACAGCAAAGATTGTACTCACCACCGCTCGTTTGTTCCTTCTCAACTACAGATTTTGCAAAATAAACTTTAAAAGTGCGAAAGAAAGTTGCCAATCGTTTGGTTCTTCAAACTTCAAACAAAAGGCAATAAGTGTCAGTTCGCCGACCATTATAAATCCATTATAACTTTCTTTGTTCGTTGACGTAGAAATTGGTGTTGTTGTGGTTGTTGATTTGAGTTGACATGAAAGCCGAAGGATAAATACATGAAAATAGAGAAACGAAATTCAATTTAGAAACTGTCATTCAAAATTAACTTTAAAATGTAATGAATACATGAGGAAATAAAATAAGGACTGAATGACTGAGTGATGTAACCATAAGAAAATACTAAAGATTTTCTTTAATGAAGAATTTTATAGACACTCACTATTTTTAATTTAAATGAAACAAAGTTTATGTGTTATATCATCGACATTTTTTATTCCTTCAAAAGGCCTACTGAGGCAATTGTTATGGAATATAACATACTTCAAATGCCCACCACGGCTTCTCTGGATGGAGCGCATCCGAAGTGTTCAATTTCCCATGATTCTAGTCGTAAATCAGGCTGAATTTGATCGATGGCATAGATCGAGAAAGGTTTAACGATGGCAAATCGCAAAATTTCAGTTCAATTGTTCGACTAGTTCACATAACCTCTATATCTCCAAACATAACATGGCGTAATTGGCCATTACAACCCTTCAGTCAGGATTACGGCGTAGCTTCCCACGCCACTCATATTGTGTGTGTTAATTTTATACAGTTTAAATTCGACTCCGAGCAACAGATTTTTGAGAAACTTTTCATGGCAATATTTTTACTCTTAGAATTTTTGCCAGAAATCTGCTAGAGGAAGTCGCCGAAGAAATATTTTTAATATTTCGTTTCTGATGTCTGACATAAGCCAATAAGCCAACACACTACCTACTAGACTACGGCAACTTCAAAACACTCGTGGAAATTATCTAATGCAGCATGAGCTGTGTTGCATGTAGCGACGTCCTGCTGAAACTGATAATCATATATCTGTAGAACAAAGGTCTCAAAGTAATATGCACCTGTGGTGCCGTCAGCTCCAAATCCGCAAAAAATAGGCATGCATTGGAGTCTCTTGAATTTCATGTGGATTTGTATCGTCTCAAATTCGAAAATTTTGTTCGTTCACATACCCATTCGCCCAGAAATGGGACTCGTCGCTGAAGACAATTATTAAATGGAAATTAGGAACAATTGCCAACAGCTCCGGAGATTATGCTGTAAAAATATTAAAGAAATTTAATTTTAATTCGAAAATTTCTTTCTTTTTTATTTTTCTGCAATCTATTTACTACGAAGATAGATAGATAGGAGACAGGTTCACACATTGTTTTACAATGAAAATACCGGATAGCTCCTACATCTCTCAAAAAACTTCATCCAGTTGTTCACACATACATATGTACATGTCTAGTGAGATAGTCAGATGAGCAATCTTTGCGATAGTTTAATCCTAATTTGCTCTTGCACAAATCGGGTACTGTCTTCACCCATTTAGGGTGAAATGGTTGAAATAAAGATTATCAACAATATTTCGAATCCAATATCAGAATACATTGAAAGAAAATACATGGAAAAAATGGAAATGCCGATACATCGTTTAACATTAAAATGATAAACAAAAGCTACAAAAGCAAAAACAAAGAACTTGTTTACATGATCACCAAATAAACAAAAATATAGCAACAACATCAATATAAAGAGGGATAAACAAGTAAACAACCTACAACAATAACAATGCAAGGACAAACGCAAACAAAATACACAAACAACAATAACGTAAACAACATGTTTAGATTTATAGGGATTTCGTTTAGGCGAAGTCATTCTCCTGTTTACCCTTCAATATAAAAGGCAATACAAAGCAGGTAACGGAGTCGGAAAGAATTCAGTCAGTTTTGTGTGAAGACGTGTTGCCCGTGAAAAGAATAATATTCAAATTCAATTAAATATAAAGTATACCCTTAATTTGAAATTACAGTAATCCCTCGATTGACGCCGCAGTTGGTTCCAAAAACAGGAGACGTAAATTGAAACGACGTAAATCGAATTTCATATTGCTTATACTACAAAGTAGTATGCTTTTAACAAGGAACTTAAAAAAGTTATAGTCTCCCTCGATTTACGTCGCAGTTGATTCCAAAAAAGGCGACGTAAATCGAATGACGACGCAAATTGAAGTTAGAGGGAACAAAAAATTTGACGACGTAAATCGAAACAACGTTAATCGAGGCGACGTAAATCGAAGGATTACTGTAACAATTATTGTGGAATTTTTAAAATTTAAAATTTTTCGATTGGAATCATATCGGGACTTTGTGGATCAGCATCAAGACTTTTGTACGCAAATCACATTTTTATATTAGCAGCAGTATGACTGGTTTTCCTTATTTTCTTATGGGTTGTGAAAAACATTAAAAATTATTTTCTCTTATTATAAAATAGAAATAAATTTATAAAATCAATATAAAAAACATTAATTATTTTTACAAATTATTACTTAAAATTCATATATATTGGAGTACATGGATCTTCGCTATGCATTGTATAATTATCTCTGTAGCAAAGCTGTTGGCAGTTGAAAATTCTGGCTTTTTGGTCCATAGGTGATTCATAACGGTTTTATGAATGAATTTTAAATGAATTTTAATTAAAATTATAATTTATTACGGTAAGTTGCTTTAAAATCTCTCCATAACTTTATTTGTAATACATTACGTTGTTTATATTTCGATATTTGCTGTAATATTTGCATATATAATCAATTCCTCCATGTGTGTTGCCAACCCTCGCGCTTGAATACTGGATAGGGCTATTATCGAAGTGCCCTTTATTTCCACGATATTGCCATATTTCATTGGGTTACTCATAAATACCTACTTCTATTGGAGTTTTTAGAGTTTTATACCATAGTCCTGTAGATACTTGATGTAGGGGCAGAAGTGGTTGAGTAAAAAACGAAAAGTTATGATTTGAGATGACCACATGTAAATATCTTTACATAAATACAACATAAGAAGTAAAAAGTAAAAAGAAAGGAGGAAGACCGACAATATGAGAGACCAGTTATTCATATACGTTATATGCATATACATATGTATCTATAATAACCCAAAAAACAGCACAAGCCGAAGTGACAACCAATTTTTCGTTCAGTCCCAAGAGAGGTATTTTGAAAGCCATATGCTCCTCAATACTCAAAATGTTTGTAAGTATGTATATATAAGTAATCAGTAAGTAAGTAATAAGAGAAAAAGCCTCCAATTTTTTACACTAAGAAACTCAATTACAACCTACGAATAGGTAAATTGCCTTCACTTTAATGTTGTTAATTTCATTGCAGTAAGTTTTCGGTATTACTTTTCGGCGCAAAAACGCTCTTTTGAGGTTTTTAATACTCCTTAAACCTCACGACTTTCGTAAAGTAAGAGCCAAAAATAGTAATCACCTTCAATTGAGCACCCCAGGAATCATATACTGAATACCATGACGGTCAGTTCGATAATGAACTCTGGGGTCACGGTATAAACAGACCAAAAAAACAGAAAACAACTCCTACAACGACGACGAAAGCTCTATTGAGCTGAAGTCTGTTGCACATTGTAGTGAAGAACAGAATTTTGATTAGACAAGTCTAACACAAAACCCATTAAGTGATTTCTGACCTAATGCATCCACTATCTGACAGCTTCCTCTTTAACTGTCTCATGGATAGAACTTTATGCCTTTGATTCTAAAAGAGATTTAATATCAAAAATTAATGGCGTAATCTGGAAGTCAAATTCTCGGCAAAGACTCTTCTCAAACCACTGCAGAGTATACTTATTCTGAATTCATGACAATAATATTGTTACGAAAATGGAAATGGTGTTACGTCGTTTAAAATGAAAATGATAAACAAAAGCTACAACAACAAAACAATGGACTTATTTACATGATCAATGAATAAACAAAAATATAGGAAGAACATCAGTATAAGAAAAGGATATAAACAAAATAAACAAACAGGCAACAACAACACTGCAAGTACAAACATAAATCAAATACACAAACAGCAGTAACGAAAACAAAATATTTACATTTATAGAGATTTCGCGAAGGCAAAGTCATTCTCCTTCAATAGCATTCATCAGACTATTTACCCAGCGATATGAAAAGCAAGACAAAACAGGCAACGGGATCAGAAAGAATTCAGTCAGTCTTTTGTGAAGACGGGTTGCGTGTGAAGAGAATATTTGTGGTTTGAAGAACTACATGCGTAAAGACAATACTTTTGGTTGGGGTAGCTACCACTAGCTAACTCAAAAATTAAAGTGTTGTGGCAATTTTTATCACAGCTATTCAATCTTTGAAAAGAATACTATTTTTAAAAACATTTTCTTTCTCACAGTCGCAAAATCCCTGCCATTCATCACGAATCACTTCAATAACGGAATCATTTGTTATAAAAGCTGACAAAAACTATTTAAATAATATGGAAAAGCCTCTGTATTTTTCATTTTTTCAGTTCTGCTCAATTGCTTGTTAATCTTTGGCCTCCGAATACTGATGGCTATCAACAAATGAAATTTTGTATGCCTCATCAGAATCACAATTGTTCAATGGCTCCCAGAAAATTGCACTGAATATATGCGTAAAATAAAATATTGAGCATTAAAAGCGAATGTGAAATAAATTTAAATAAAATACTCAGTGCTTTTAACGTGGCATCATTACAGTATTGTTTAAATAGTCAGGTTAAATATTTGGTTTAAAGGATGCGGGCCTGAATGAGTAAATGCAATAAAAGTTTAAATATGAATAACGAAACATTAATGGAGACTTCATTTGTTGGATATAGGTGTGGTCCATTTGGATGTGGTTGAATTTGAATTTTTAATTACTAATCAACAAATTTTCCAAAGTCAAAATAAGAAACAAAGAAGTGGTTAATTATCTAAAGAAATATATTTGTATACATTACACAATAAATGACAAAATATATACACGACTTGTACTTGTAGTATCGCATATATTCATAATATAAAAAGCTTCTACAAATCTTAACACAACCTACACAACCCCAAGAAGTAGAAAAATTAAAAGAAAAATTTATAATCAATTTACAAAACTCTGTTTTGTATGCCAAAGTTGCAGACGCCGGAAAACGTTACGTAAAAAATACATACATAGGTACATATAACATTGGTCATTACAACACTTCAGTCCCGTTTACGACCTAGTTTCTCACATCATTTATGTTGTATGTGTTAATTTTTGCACATGAGTAGCGGGATATACAGTTTAAATTCGATTCCGAATGACAGATTTTTAAGAAACTTTTCATGGTCATTTTTATTTACTCTCAGAGTTTTTTCCAGAAATCTGCAAAGTTGAAGTCGCCGGAGAAATATTTGTTCATATTTTGTTTCGTTGGAGATGTCGAATCTGGAGTTTGAACCGTGTATTCACGTCTAATAAGCCAATACACCACCTACTAGACTACAGCGACTCCGTAAACGATACTTCGTTTACTAAACAAAAGATTCCTTTATATCCGTAAGCACTAGTAAACATTAATTTAAACTAGAGGTTTTAATTAAATCCAGACAAAGAAAATTTATTAAAAGTGGATAAAAATCACATAGGACTGAAAAAAATAAATTTTTGCCTGTCAAAAACGGATTAGCCATTTGCAAGGAAGCACGTAAAATACAGTAAAATAGAGCGCAACCTAATGGAAAACCGTACTATTCTGGGTCAAAGTTTATTTTGAAAAATATCCAATGGTTTTTAACTGATACACTGCCCAAAAAAATGACACCTTAATTCTCGATATACCTGAGGTACGGCAAAACATGAGGAAATATTTAATTTTAAAAAAGTGTTGAAATAGAGGACACCACCCATAGAATTCAAGTCGGCTTATTGAGCGTTCAAAATTAAGAGGTCTAGGAAATGAAAAACAAACAGAAAATTATATTAAAAAACATATTGTTACGAAAATGGAAATGGTGTTACATCGTTTAACATTAAAATGATAAACAAAAGCTACAAAAACGAAAAGAATGGACCTGCTTACATGATCAACAAATAAACAAAAATATGGCAACAACATCAGTGTAAAATGACGGATAAACAAGTAAACAAACAGGCAACGACAACACTGCAAGGACAAACGTAAACAAAATACACAAACAACAATAACGTAAACAAAATGTTTACATTAATAGAGATTTCGCGAAGGCAAAGTCATTCTCTTTCAAGAGCATTCATCAGATTGTTTACCCAGTGATATAATTATGTGAAGATCTCCGTTGTAAAGATCTGACGAACAATTGTTATTGTGTACGCGGAAAAGTGTAAATAAAGCAACCTGTTGTTGTTTAAATCAAGTTGCCAATTGTGGCACACGGAAATGTGCGAACAACAAAGAATTGATTTAAAACAAAACACAAATTTATTTTTATTTAATTTGCAATCTATGGTACTCATATTTTAATCATTTTTAAAAGGGTTAAAACATAACAATATGAAACATTATAACTTGTTAAGAATTGTTTTAAATTTTATGTAAAAAGAATAGATATATTTTTACAACACCTTTTATTCCATTTAAATTATTGCCACCCTTTCATATTCAAAACATCATGGCACACAGTTCCCCCAGAGTCTGTCATTTGTTTTTACTACTGTTTGTAGCTCATGGTTTTTGCTTGTTTTTACGATTTAAAAATCCTTAACAAAATGACAATGAAGGATACCACAGACTCATCGCCTTTTCAGCATGAGATAGTAGAAATTGAAATGAAACAGTTTTTTTATTATGACACGTACTACATTGACATGCAACTTTTGCGCTATTCTGTACGATTTTTATATTTTGCTTTCTGCCGTTTACAAAACAAAATAAAACAATATGACGAAAAAATAAATCTAAAAACGTAAAGATAAACGTAATCATAGTAGTTAACATAGGGAATTATTGTAAAACTGAAAAAATAACCAAGGATTCTGAGAAAGGGAGAGAATTTAAGTACAAAGGAATACTAGAATTTTTATGAAAAATGCATCTAAAATAGAGGTGCAGAAAGTTAAAAGCTACCCAACGTCTACTGAAGTACTGAAAGAACCACACAATTAGGCTAATGAAATTTCGTATCCTTGTCTGCTTCTGTCATTTAACCTAGAGACTATGTTGCTGCTTTCTGTTTACCTTTCAAATTGAATACGTAGATATATTAAACATAATTTAAATATGCTTTTAAATGGTTATTGGTATAAAATTTACTTATAAAAAAAGCAATTAAACCTCTTTCTTTATACGGTGTTCAGATATGCACCTCTATTGCGTAAATCGCAATAAACGCCATTATTGAGCTCAACATTTCATATAAAGTTTCAATTAATTATTGCGCAATAAATACGCAAATTGTTATAATATTGAGTAAAACTTAAAATGCAGCACTGTCATAAGTGTGTTTAGTGAGCATATTACAATTAATAGAGAACACTTTCTGTTGATATTTGACAACTCAAATGTCAACAACGACACAAAAAAAAACAACAAAATAAAAACAATGTTGTTGAAACAACCAGCTGTTTTGTTTACCAGCTGTCAAATGAATATTGAATAAGCAGCTGACCTGCTTATATTATTATGCCGGAAAGCTTAAAATATTGTACTCAATAAACCGAATACTGACTCAATAAAAGTGCATATTTAAACATAGTATTACAGAGATTGAAATGAATTCATTGCTTCATCCATTAGTCCGCAGAAGATATTAGATTGTGCTTAGGTTAGGTTGCCAAGGCAGGTAAGAAGTACGCTGAGATCAGAAAGTTCCATTGTAGCTACCTTCAGTATCACATGATAAACAACAAGACAAAAGGAAAAATTGGGGAAGAAAAAGTAGAAACGCGTTTTAAAAAAAAATAAGAATAGATAAGTGACAAAAATTGAAAAAGAAAACTAAGTGTGTCTCAGTAGGAACGCTGTTTTTCATCAGTAAAATAGAAACATTAATTTTTTAGAGAAATTTTTTTATTTTTTATTGGAAGGCATGTTGCGATTAAGTATGGCTCTCATGGCAGGCCATTACATTTTTCGTGAAAATTTCTATGACTTTTTCACAGATATTTGGTTTACACCGACTACACCGACGACGTTATGGACATCGCATGACGTTAAATCGCATAAATTTGGAGGCTAGTTGCTAATTTGTTCTTGAAAAAATTGCTGTTACAAATCGATTGACAGATCTGTTCTCAGTGATCCTGTTCACAGTGATTGCAATTTTGACCCAATCTTCAAAAAAGTAATTCTTAGCCTCGTCGTCTTTAATACAGTTCCTGTTGTAGTCGCCGTGGTCTAGTAGGTAGTGTGTTGGCTTATTAGACGAAAAGCCAGGGTTCGAGCGCCAGGCCAGACATCAAAATAAAATACAAAAAGTATTTTATCGGCGACTTCCTCTCAGCAGATTTCTGGCAAAAACTCTGAGAGTAAATAAAACTTGCCATGAAAAGTTTCTCAAAAATCTGTCGTTCGGAGTCGACTTTAAACTGTAGGTCCCGCCACTCATGTATAAAATTAACACACACAACATAAGTGGTGTGAGAAACTACGTCGTAATTCAGACTGAAGGGTTGTAATGACCAATTATGTATATATGTAGCCTCGTCGTCTGACCAAAATCAGCACCAGATATTGGATGAGGATTTTCTGGGCCCCTATTTCGACAGTTCTATGTTTTTAGAAAACTTTCAAATGGAAATGCGCTTTATACGAGAAGATGTGTTCTATCCAAAACTTTGCATTGCTCAAGTTTCTAATGTTCTGCTATTTGAGCTCCTGAGTAAGGTGAATTTTGTGAGCATGAAGGCTGAGACCTTCGGTTAAAATTTGATGAGCAGTGATTTGAGAAATTTTAAGTTCGTCAGTACGATGCCAAGGATTAAGGATTTTACGCACTCTGATTTACAACAATGTGTTCAGCGTGTGTGAAGTCACCGTAACCTAGTAGGTAGTGTATCGGCTTATTAGACGTAAGGCCACGGTTCAAACCCCAGGTCAGACATCAAAACGAAATATGAAAAAATATTTCTTCAGCGATTTCCTCTCAGCACATTTCTGGCAAAAACTCTAAGAGTAAATAAAATTGCCATGAAAAGTTTCTCAAAAATCTGTCGTTCGGAGTCGACTTTAAACTGTAGGTCCCACCACTCATGTATAAAATTCACACACACAACATGAGTGGTGTGAGAAGCTAGGCCATATTACTGTATGTTCTAAAAGTGGGATAACATTGAAGATTTTTGACATATTTCCTATTTCCCTTGTTTTATTCATCCTGAGATTCCTTAATTCTTATCGAATCTCTATTGAGATAAAAAAATATTTTATTTATAATTTTAAATAAATTTGTTCTTTAGAATGTATAAATGCATTGTACTACCACCATCATGCTTAACAGATTCTTGAGATCGAACTCGTCATCGTACGCATAAAAAATATTTATTTTGACTCGACGGAAAAAAACACATTATTCCAAAACTCATTTGCCATGGTTTATCTAACCATAGCCTTGGTAGTACAATGCTGTGGGGATGTGTATCTGATGTATGGGTTGCATACCAGAGAGTAAATACACTTCTTATTTACACTCGTCGTTGTATGTGAATAAAAAACATACGTTTGTTCACGTATGTGTGCTTATATATATCCACAAATGTTCATGAATTTCTACAAATATTTATATTATGAATGAATGCGTGAAAGACGATTGTGTGTATGTACGAATATATGAAGGAATAGTTTCCGTAAACTCTTGGAAACGTATTTTCGGTGTCAATGAATTTTTCTCTTAAAACCAAAGTATTCTTTATACACAAGATATCCTGAATACACACATGCATGTTGAGTGTTCAACAGCAACCCATAAAAGATAGACTAGGTCAGGGTCACATATAGCAAACGGCGGCAAAAACTTTATATGATTTCTGTTCCATTATGTTGCCTTTTACAACAATTGTATTTATATATATATTATTATTTATATATATATTATAGCACTGCTTTTCATAAGATACTGACACAATTGTGACGAATTCTCAACGAAAATTTCATTCATCGTCCATTAATTGCTATTGTTCGCCACTTCAAAAATGGGAAAGAAAGCGGGTTCACAATTGAAGTTGCACAATAAATTTGTTTTTCTACAAAAAATCGATTGGGCTTAATACGTATTGTTACGAAATTGAAAACGGTGTACCACCGTTTAACATTAAAACGATAAACAAAAAGCTACACAAACAAATACAACGAACTTGCGAGCAGCAACAAGCAATTTGAACAAAATACACAAACAACAATGAAGTCGCTATAGAGTTCTCAAGAAAGCGAAACCCCAAACATTCGACTTCAAAAACCTTCATCACACTGATTACGTGGGCATATAAAAAGGCAAGACAAACCAGGCAACGAGTAGTCTTGAATTCAGTCTTGTGTGAAGACGCGTTGCGTGTGAAAAGAACAGTAGTGGTTTGAAGATCGCCGTTGAAAAGATCTGTGTTGTAAGTAACGTTGCCGGTAACTTTTTTAAAAAACTTTTTTTTCTGGGAAAAAAAAACTTGTTTTACACAAAAAAAAAACTTGTTTTCTACAAAAGTATCAACATTTTTAAAGGAAACACTTTAGACCCGTGCCCTCTATTGGTGTTTCTTTGCTACTTTTGCCCGGGAATAATAAAACACACAATATTTCGTGTTATCGTTGAATTTATTGAAATTTTGAATTTTTCGAAAAAATTTGTTTTGTAAGAAAACAACTTTAATGAAAACTTTTTCGCATCTCAGAAAACTTGGAAAAAAGAGAGAAACCATCAAATGGCAATGCTGGTTGTAAGCAAAGAAGAATAAAGCAATTACTTTTTATTACAATTACGAACAAGCAATTATTGTTATATTCGTCAAGTTGTAAACGGTGGCACACAAAAGTAGTGCGAACAATAAAGAGTTTAATTGAAATTAAACACAAATTTACTTTTATTTTGTTTGCAATCAACGAATTCACATTTTAAACGTTTTTAAAAAGGTAAAAACATAACAATATGTTAGATTAGGCTGGGTTGGAAGTGGTAATGCTTCACTGTATTAACAGGACCACGCCTTTACCCAGAGATTCATTGGTCCATTGTGATCCTTTAAATAGCAAAAAACGAAAGAGGAACAGAAGGTACAGAAGAGAAAGGAAACGAAAATAAATATTTTGTACTCCACTGTTTAGATCGCCACAGATTTTTGTGTCTTTTCAAGCACAAGTCTTTATGGCAGGTGGCTGTATTAACTCCTGTTCTTTTTTTAACGTTTTTGTTTCCATTTTTCTTCTGAGTATAATGCTCAGTGTAGAGTTTAACACACGCAACTCTTTATTATTAGCTGAACGAAGAAAATAGAAAAATATAAATACGTGCAGAGTGTAAAAGAAAATTGTTCACACATTACTCTACACAACAGTTGGTAAGTGAGTGTGTTCCAGTTAAGCAAAATTTATTTCAATTTATTTTATTTTGTTTTGTGTATGCGAAAAATAAAATATAACGAGCAATAACAGAAACTGTATTAAAGAAAGTATAAGATTTGTGCAATACAGTTTATCTTTTTATATGTAATTGACTGTACCTAAACACGGTATGTACACTGAGCGCCAAAAGTGAGTAAACACCACTAAAATAATTCATTTTCTTAGGATAGCGAGAAAAGTAAATGAGAATAGTTGAATAAATTTCCAAAAATAAAAACGTTTATTTTTACTTAAAAAATGTTAAATCAAAAACAACAATTCGTGATAAAGGAACTTTTTTATACTTAGGAACAAAACTGTTTTATACTTAAGGACAAAAGTGTTGACTCACTTATGGCGCTCACTGTATATGCTTTTGGTTTTTCCCGAAAGTATTTTATTATTGGCCAGATATTCAACAGCAATCGCTATAAAATTTCGAAGTATGGAGTCTGGCGCCAACCATGCTTTATGGTGTACATGTTTGGCGAACAGTGTGCTAACACTAATATCACTGCCGACCTTTAGGGCGCAGACAGTCAGCTGTACTGACCATTGCAGTGTTGATTTACTTGGACATCCCTAATGAAAGTACTTACACCGTCCGGTCCTTGTCTATATAACTGAGGATTTCTCAGACAAATTTCGGATTATTCAAACTAAGTGTTGAATGGGTCCCAGGATATAGGAATATGGCCAAAACCGGTATGGAGCTCGCAATCTCCAACATGTTACAGATCATACCGTAGATATTCAGATTGTATTAGTTAATTTGGATTTTATCCACATTTATTTTCGTGTAATTTGGTAACAGAAGGGTGGTTGTATTATTGGACTCTATTGGATTCGATTCATTCCTATCCTTTAATCGCATCGCCATCTATCGCACAATAGCAGAGCAGAGCGAAAGTATCGGCATTCCAGTCAGAGGAGGAAGAAGAACTGTCTTTCACCTCATGTGTCAGTGCCACGCTGTTTTTATAAAGGTGCTGACGTCCTTGACCTCACATTTTCTAATATCTTTGACCGAGTTCTATAATATTGTTACGAAAATGGAACGGTGTACATCGCTTAAGCTACACAAACAAATACAACGAATTTGTTACAAGTAAACCAACAACATCAGTATGAAAGAAAAGGGGATAGACAAGTAAGCGAGAACGCAACAACAAGCAATGTGAACAAAATACACAAACAACAATGAAGTCGCGATAGAGTTCTCGCGAAACCCAGAACGTTCGATTTCAAAAACCCTCATCGGACTTATTACGTGAGCATATAAAAAGGCAAGACAAAGCAGGCAACGAGTAGTAAGAATTCAGTGAGTCTTGTGTGAAGACACTTTGGGTGTGAAGAGAACAGTCGTTGTTTAAAGATCGCCGTTGAAAAGATCTGCGTTGTAAGCAAAGAAGAATAGCGAACAAGCAATTATTGTTTTTGTAGCACCAAGTTGTAAACGGTGGCACACAAAAGTAGTGCGAACAGTAAAGAATTTATCTAAAATAAACACAAATTTATTTTTATTTTCTTTGCAATCAACGAAATCATATTGTAAACGTGCTGCGATAGTAAGATTTATTTTGCAGTCGGGTTGGCTTTAATAATGGAAATGATTCTGCTCTCACAATGAGTCTAAATGTTGAAATAATTAGGCCTTTTTCTCCAAGAAGGGAGTTTATTACACCATTTATGATGTGTGCGTTAATTTTATACATGAATGGCGTGACCTACAATTTAAAGTCGACTCCGAACGACAGATTTTTCAGAAACTTTTCATGGCAATTTTATTTGCTCCCAGAATTTTTGCCAGAAATCTGCTGAGAGGAAGTCGCCGAAGAAATATTTAATTCATATTTCCGTTTGATGTCTGGCTTGGGTTTGAACCGCGGCCTGCGTCTAATAAGCCAACACACTACCTACTAGCGACCTTAAACCTATATTACAAAGTCAAAATTAAAGCAATCAGAATTAAGAAAGGGTTAAACTATAACCGTCGTTAAGGAAAAACATTTTTCATGATTTTGATTTTTTTAACAAAGCTATTCAACTAAGCACGTAACTGTTCTACTGTTGCAGGGTGTCTACTAGTAAAGGGTGTTTTTTATAGAGGTATAGAACTTTAAGTTGTCATTACTTTTCAAGATGGCGACCGATTTAACAGCTGTCAAGTGATTTATTCTTAGTTTGGTTTGGCAATTCATCATGAATAGACTCACGCCTGAACAACGCTTGCAAATAGTGCAATTTTATTTCGAAAATAATGGTTCTGTGCGGAAAACGTATCGCGCACTGCGTCCATTTTATCGTCGACAAAATCGTCCATCAGAGCAGTTAATGCGATTAACCATGGAACGTTTTCGCACCATGTTTACTCTTATTGATAACTCGCATCCCCAGAGACGCTGTACGATGCGTACAGGAGAAGCTATTGCTGCTGTAGAGCGTAGCATTGAGGAAGACCCGAATGAGTCCATCCGCCATCGAGCACAGGAATTGAATCTGTGTCGATCCACTTTATGGAAGATTTTGCGGAAGGATCTTGGTTTGCGTGCTTACAAAATCCAACTCGTGCAATATTTGAAGCCAAGCGATCATCAAGTAAGGCGTAGATTCGTCGAATGGGCCCAAAACGAGATTACCGTTGTTCCCGATTTTCATAAGCGAATTTTGTTTAGCGATGAAGCGCACTTCTGGTTGAATGGCTACGTCAACAAACAAAACTGCCGCATTTGGAGTGAAGGTAATCCTCAAGTGTATGTGGAAACACCGTTACATCCAGAAAAACTGACTGTTTGATGCGCTTTATGGGCTGGTGGAATCACTGGTCCGTACTTTTTCAAAAACGATGGTGGCCAGAACGTTACAGTCAATGTTGATCGGTATAGAGCCAGGAGATGTGGTTTCAACAAGACGGCGCAACATGTCACACAGCTCGTGCCACAATAGATTTATTGAAAGACACGTTTGGTGACCGCCTAATTTCACGTTTTGGACCTGTGAATTGACCTCCAAGATCATGTGATTTAGCACCGCTAGATTAATTTCTGTGGGGCTATGTAAAGTCATTGGTATATGCGGTAAAGCCACAAACGCTTGACCATTTGGAAGAAAACATTCGCCGTATTATTGCCGATATACGGCCATAAATGTTGGAAAAAGTCATCGAAAATTGGACGTCCAGATTGGACTACATCCGCGCCAGCCGTGGAGGTCATATGCCAGAAATCATATTTAAAATGTAATGCCACAAGATTATTTTTCGGATAAATAAAATTCATGTCAATCGAATAATCCATCGTTGTTTTATTGCAACTTAAAGTTCTATACCTCAATAAAAAACACCCTTTATTTGTAGTTAAGTTATTGTATAACGTGCAGTGATACGTATAAGTGCAGCACAGAGTTCCGGCGTAAAATAGAAAACAAAATACAGAAACAAGTTGTACGTATACTCATTGCCTATAATGCTAAAAGGAATAGACTATAGCTGTTGGATGAAGGGATGTTAGGCTATATCAGAATTTAGTGGCGCTATCCGAAGTCGCCGTAGTCTAGTAGGCTTATTCTAAAGGAGTGTGTGGTTCAATAAAACGAAATAACAATTCTTAAGTGATTTCCCCTCAGTAGCATTGTGTCTAAATCTCTGAGAATAAATAAAAATTATCATGAAAACTTTTTAAATCTGTCGTTTGGAGTCCACGTTAAACTGTAGTACCCGCCTCATGCATACATACATAATTGGCCATTACAACACTTTATTTAGGATTAAGGCCTTGCTTCTCACACCACTTATGTTATGTGTATTAATTTTAAACGGGACCTACAGTTTAAAGTCGACTCCGAACGACAGATTTTTGAGAAACTTTTCATGGCAATTTTATTTACTCTTAGAGTTTTTGCTAGAAAATCTACGAAGAATTCGCCGGGAGAAATATTTTTTTATATTTTCGTTTTGATGTCTGACCTGTGGTTTGAACCTTAGCCTTATGTCTACTAAGCCAACATACTAGAGTACCCGCCACTCACAACATGGGTGATGCGAGCAGTAAGATCGTAACACTGTCTAAAGGATTGTAATAGTCAATTAAATGTCCAAATAAGAGTACGCCCGTTTTCAAAACTCGATGTTATAATAACAGCCAACATATGCTGGATTTGTTTCTTTCTACACTACATAATAGTCTTAGCTTGACTATTTTACAGCTGTTTTACGGAAACTAAACCCTATGCACGTGATTATTTTCTCTATTCGAAGAAAACTTAAAACGATGAGTAAATATGCATTTGTAAACAGAATAGTTTTTCATTTAAAAGCTAAAGGAGGCGATTTTGTAAGAAATTGCTAAAATTTTTGTTTACTTTATAGGACAACTCTGCTATCCACTATTATTTTTTATACTCCTCTATATTTTTAATTTCTTTATGCACTTTAAGTCTACTCCACTGTTGACTGTTACAAGCAGCTGAAGATGCTGTTTCTGTACGTAACGTGTATTGGATTTAAAATTTTATTTGTTGCAGTAATTCGGTAACAAATTCTAATGGTTATGACTTGTTAACGTTGCCAATAATAATAACTGCTAAGGTAATTCAAATACTTACATACAGTTGAAAGAACTTAAAGATGTTGTTGTTCATATTGATGTTTGTACATTTGAGGTCATAACATTACGTTTTTGTACGTGTTCTAACACATATTTAGATTGAACTAAACATATGCATTCGTTTACTGTTTATTTGAATGGAGATGTTATTTGATTTTTATTTTTGAGTTTACGCTGAGTATTAGAGGATATGAAATTTTTGATATACATGTGACATATATATATATATATATATGTATATTTTTTATACACTTTCTTTTACATTTGTTGTATACGTACATATTAATTCGCTTTAATTTATTTTTTATACTGATAGCCTATAATTCTTATTTATTTCTTAGCACTGTTTTAACTGCTCTTAATTGCATATCCCATCTACATTTTTGAAGTCGCCGTAGTCTAGTAGGTAGTGTGTTGGCTTATTAGACGAAAGGCAACGGTCCAAAGCCCAGATCAGACATATAAACGAAATATGAAAAAAAATATATTTCTTCGGCGACTTCCTCTCAGCAGATTTTATAACCGTAGATCGAGCTTTATATCAAAAATGATATATTTCAATTTTTCACATTATAAAGCTTTAATTCGGAAAAAGTTAGATGCTTAATATTTTTTTAATTTGTTAGTATTCTTATCGCCATTATTTTAAACCAAATAAAAAAAGAATATTTCATACAGGACTTAAAAAATTCAAAAACTTCATAATTCTAGCTTATGTATCATTTTTTATACATACGAATTTCCTAGGAATTCTTTGACGTTGTGCATGTAATTTTTTTAAAGTTTTCAAAGATTTTGTGAAGTTTTATCGTAAATAATACATTATTTATGGTATTTGAGAAGGTATTGATAGTTAAGTGTTGGATGAAAGTGAAAAGGTTGAATTTTCTGTTCTTGATATTGATTGAAGTAGACGTAGTCTAGTATGGAGCGTGTTAAATTATTATACGTCAGACCAAGGTTCAAACCTCAGGCCAGACACTTCAAATTTACAACTAAAGGTTGTAATGTTCGATTATGCATGTGTGTACGTAATATTCCTGCTGCTGAACACTCCGAAAAAAGAAGAAAAGCTCGTCATATGAACTCACGAAAGTACTGGCAGCAGCAAACATGACAATAGGATTTTTATCGCCAAAGATAGTGTTATTTGAACAGAAAACCGTATGCCCTTAGTAGTTTTGGAACAGAAAATATTACTAATTTTAATGCAGTTTGCTAGCAGCTGTTTCTTGAAATGTTGTAGAGTATTTCTTACTGCACTTCTCATATTTATATCACGTGACAGACACACATTAGAAAAAAAGTGATTCGTCTTATGTTTTACTTCATAGATGTTACAGATGATAATATTTCGGTCAACTACGTACGTATGAGATGACAAATCATTCGCTTTGATCATGTGCTAATCGGAGATGATGATAAATTTACATTGATTAGGCCTTTTCGCAAAATGAGTTGAAATTATTGAAATTCCCAATAATTTTGACAAGGTATATGAGTAACTAATTGAATTTTATGGTCGTTATAAATTTCATGGTCCACCGAAATCGAATTGGCAGTTTTAGATTCAAGGACATGCTACGTGAGCAGCAATTATTTACAGCCCTATTTGGGGAACGGGAAACGAGCGAGAAATCAAAGAGAGAGCATTGTTATTGACATAATCAATATTTATTGCAATGGGAAACTTTTTACCTCACATGACGTTGACAACAAATTTTTCTAACGAAATATAACAATCGTTTGTACCATCAGGTCTCAGCCAGCCCTCAATTGAGAGCGTTACTGATGCGAGTGACAAGAAGGTGTCCCATCTAGACAATTGGAAACTTATAAATCGCCGCAAAGCAAGGGTGCTAAATGTCAAATTGATACCATTTGGAAACAAATAAAACCAAGCTGACATGAAGTGTTTGATTTTTACACAAAAAACATATAATTGATAATAAAATGTAATAATATAAAATAGTTTTATTAAATTGAATTAAAATAAATAAAAATATTTAAACTTTTTAATAAAATCTATCAATAATTGCGAAAATTCTATGAAATACAAGTATGTATCAAAACTGACACATAAGCTAGAATTATGAAGTTTTTAAGGGTCGATCTACGGTTAAATACAAAAGAAATGTATTCATGCCCCATTAACATTCCATTTTATTGCCGTTTTATGCAAAACTTCAAGTTTTCTTTTCTTCTCTGTTACTTTTTTATCGTTACATTAAAAAATCACTTTTTTCATTCCCTTACTGACACGGAATCACTTGAAGTTTAGTTGTAGATTTTCTATGTTAAATTATTACTTTTAGTAGAAATCTTTTGAAATGCATTTTTAATATTAAAAAATTTTATTTTATTTTTTTTGTAATTTTTAAAATTGATTTTTACATTGCATTTCAATAATTTGAAGTTGCCATTTAGATGTTAACATTCAATTTAAATGTTTTATTTTTATTATAAATGTTGTTTTTGTATATCTGTATAGAAATACTGAGCAGTTGTAGGCGGATAACAAATAAACGGGTGACTTTACACAACCGCCTCTTTGAACATTAAAAATTGTACTACTGATGCTGCAACTTTCACGGCTGTCAATGAGATAAATTTACTAGAAAAAAGGAAAAAATAAACATTGTCTGCACACACTCGTATATTGTGTATTGTTCTTTTGTGTTGTTTTTTTTATTTGTTGTAAATATAGTGGCACACACACGGAGATTGAATTTTTGCTTTTGTAGTATTTGTAAAACAGCTCCATACTTGCTCTACAAACTACATATACGCACTTCCTATTGTATACAAAAACCCGGCTAGAGATTTTGAAACTGTAAAACGCAAAAGACATTTAAAGAGCAAAATTCTCTTTTCAATTTCAAATAAAATAGCATGGCTCTGAATGGATAACATTGCAAGAGAAAATTGCCCAAAACAGCATAACATTGTAGAGTATGAAAACAACGCACAGAGAAAGTAATTTCTGCTACTACAGCAATTACTCTATTAATACACCTCTTACCGTATTACCACAGCTACTCTGTTTTCTTTGGTAGGTTATTTCAATACTATTGTGGGCTTATTTATAATTTAATTAAGTTTTTCTTTTCTTAACGTTCATTACAATACCGCATTTAAGATTTTTATTATTCTTTCTTTAATTGTTTGTGATTAAAAAATCTTTGAAAAATAACTTTAATTAAAAGAGAACTAAATACGTGCGCTGTTGATGTACTAAACCTTTGGCGTATACTTTATTTGTAATTGAAATATTCATTAAGTATACGCAGTAGAGATGAGCGATCCAGTGATTTTTGAAGAACGTTGTTCTCAGTGAACGTGATTTGTTAATCACTGTTCTTTAAAACAGTGATTGTGATCACAGGATTCCAAAAGAAAACAATAATGACAATAACGTATTTTATTAAGTCGTAAGAAAGAGACAACTAGATACATACTACAAAAAGACTACTAAACAAAATCAAAGTGGTGTCATCAATGTTATTATTTTTAATGTAATTTTTTTATATGAAGTTTGACAATTAAGTGTCACAGAAAGTTTATGTATAAAAGACAAAAGTAAATAATCAGCATCATCTAGTAGTTATTCTGCCTCGCTCAAAATAAAATGAAATAAATTTGTGTATGTAACAATTTTGAAAGAACGACATTATTAGTAACTGTTATTTGGCAATTTCAATCACTGTAGTTACCAGTGAATTATCAATCACCGTGATTAAATCTCAGTTTTGAAAATATCGCTCATCTCTAATACGCAGCCTCATAAAGTGAATTTAAAATATGAGTGTAATTTAATTTAATAGCATGGAATCATTTTACTATTCCAGTGATGGTTGTTATTGCTCCAATTGAAGCAGTTAGAGGTCATGGTCTATAATCCACTAAATGAAATGGATGGTTTGAGTGAGTTGACATTAATTTATTTCTCTGGAATAAAGGGAAAGAAAGAATAGTAAATTCTTATATAGCAACTGCTGACTCTAAAACTAATACAGCAATTTGAGTAATAATTAGTACTCTTAGGAGAATAATCAAAAGTTAGTCGTACTGCTAGAGTTCCAGGTTACTAGTTGTTTCAATGCAGACTATAAACGGCATTAATACAGCGGGTGTTCCTTGACGGACTAATAGAGCGAATATAAAATAATATTAAACTTAAAAGTGTTAATGTTAAAGTTAAATGACTAGTCCTTGTAAAAACGTAAGGGATTTTGATTGCGTACCGCAAAATAAGTTAATTTCACATTTGGACGACTACCAGATCGTCTAATATTTGTGTTTTTTGAAAATATTATTATTTTGCTTTCCGCCAATATTGGCCAATTGGTCGCTCAAACGTGAAATTGACACATTTTCTGAGAAACATTCAAAATCCATTAAAAATTCTAAAAATTTTTGAACTGAAAATTCATTTGAAAAAATATATACGTACATGAAAAATATAACTCGACTGTTAGACTCTTTAAAGGATAACTATATTAATTTTTGTCCGATTTGATCAAACGAAGTGTCAATCTCTTCACAAGAGCTTGCACTTTAAGAATATTATAATTTTTATTATATATTATAATATTATATATTTATATTATAATTTATAATTAAAGTTTACTACTATGAATGAACAAACTTAAAAAAATATGAAAAAAATTACATTTGCCTCATCAAACTTTATAGAATATAAAGTTGAATAAGAGGTATATGTATATTGTTTTAAAAGTCCATCCCCCTTCTTTCTAAGAAAGTTAAAATTTTAGAAATCGGGTAAGAAAAATTTGTGTAATCAATAAATTTGTCTAATAAAGTCCAAAAAAAAACAGTTTTTGTCGAATAAAACGAGTTTGAAGGTGTCATGAAATATAAAAAAAAATATTTTTGACTTCTACTCAACTGACTTCTATTCACAACCTACACTATTATTTTGTCGCATAGTGTTATTTTCTTTTCATCAGTTTACCAGTGCTAAAGGAATAAATGAAATTGGAAGAAAGTAGAAAGGCATCTTATTTACCTTTTTAATAGAGTACAAGATTGAGAAACTTTTTTAAACTTTTAATGGCAGTTTTTTTATTTATTTTTTTTTTTTTTTTTGTTTAAATACAATTTTGGCCTTCAATGCTTTATCAAGAACTGTGTAAATTTACAAAGAATTTTTAAGAATCTTTTTATCACACTTACTTTTTATCCTTTCTCTGGTTATCATTATTTATGGTTTGTAAGATGTGGAAAGCATTATTAAATAGTTCTCTCCACACTTATTTAAAGTTTATTTTTAACTTTAATTTCAAGGTTGTTTTGTTATTTGGATATAGTACGTGCAGTACAGTATAGTTGTAGCACTATACTATAAATGGTGTCCTTAACATTGGGTTCGTTAAGATGCTGGCAACAGATATACAACAGTAATATATACCAATTCACTTAAGTCCACGAAAATGTTAGGAATGTAATATTTTCTTATTTTCCTTATTCCATTTTCCATAAGAATTTATTGATTAAAGAGTGAAACATCTCTTACAACGACTTAAGGGGCTGATGGATTTGAATGGTTCTTTCGGCACCATTGAATTTTTATGTAAAAGGTTTCAAAGCTTTCAACACACGCATAATATATGCACCATAATTCTAAATGATTTAATATTAATGGCCCACTTATTAATCACCCCTTTAAATCGGTCCTATTTGCAGTACCCTATATGTCTGATGCAAGACTCTAAAGAACGTAGTCTACGTTCAAAGGACATCCGACACATTCTGTCAGACAAGATCAGAGATTAGATTTTGAAGAGAGAGGATCGTTAAGTAAAATAAGAAATTGTGTTGGAAATAAAAGAAAACATTACGACATGCGTGAATTTAGTTGGGCAATTTACACAAGCCCTTGTTGTATCGTTGTATTAAGTGTATTGCTGGACGTATATGCAATAGTGTATGCATGTTATTGATAATTTCCATAAAAAAGTCCGATACACTTATACACATTTTTATCATATGTTTTTAAACGTTGTATCGGTTTCGTGCTATCAGTTTATGTAAATGCCAGTAATCAAGAAGAAATATAAAAATAAAAAATATTTGCTTTGTAACTAGATTTAATAATTAACATTTTAAAATTATAATTGTTAGCACAGATAATTAATTAATTTACTTTTTTCCATAATATTTTTCATTTTGTTGCTTGAAACTCAAATTATGAATATTGGTATTCTTCGTCATGTCGCTTTTGTTCATTTTGAATACGAAATACACAATACAGCATAACACTGAGCGTTCACGAACAAAAAGTGTTTCAATACAACATACACGACACAAAGTCGTGTGAATTGGCCAAGTCTGAACTCAACTGATTAAATTTCACCTGTAACAATCCATGTAGTGTAATTGTTAAAAAACTTTGATAGAAATCGAGAAAAGTGTTGTCACCAAAAACAATAAAATTCGATTAATCTGTTTTCAACTGCACTCTTTTTGCTTATAATGGTTTAAGGTAATCTGTAGCCAAATAATAAATACCATGAATGAATAAAGAGAGAATTTGCATAAATTCATTCGACTCAAATCGAATTTATGCTATAAACACAATAAACGCAACGCATCAAACACAACGATTTCTCAAAAATAGAATACATGAGTGTATATGGAAGTGATGATTTTAAAAACGGCGCGACAGCAAGCAACGATTCTGCTGCTTTGCTCTTAGGCTAATTTCTATTTTTAATTGCAGCAATGCTAACACTGAGAGAACTTATGATGACAATGAGACAATTAGTCCTTTTAATGTATTAGCATACATGAAATAGAGCTTTTAGGTGTCACCATTGATAAAGAATTAATGACCTGTTTGTTTATTTGTTTGCTTATGTGTTGCGTCTATTGTGTTTATAGCATTAAGTAAATTAAGTTTAAGTTTTTTATGTTTAACTCTAAACTAAATATCTATGATAACACACTATATTTCTATATTGTAGAATAAGATATTTTCAAATCAGGCATTATAATTCTTATTGTGAACTTTTAGACACCAGATAAGATTGTAATTTTAATAAAACCCGGTACGAAAATAAGGAAAAGAGGAATAAAGTTTATGTAAAAATTTCAAATGTGTATGTGGTCTTAAAAAAACAAAACTTAAATAAAAATAAAATAAAAATAAAAACAAAAAACGCATTCAATAAATTATAAAAAAAATTTAAAAATATTTTTCACTATGCAATTTGTAATGAGAGAGAATTCATAATGAGAGAGAATTGATACATATTGCTTATGCTATTTTATTTAGTTATCGATAAGACTGCGACAGGCACACATATTAGCGAATGCTATATTCTGTTTGACGTTTACACACAAAAAATTGTTTGTGTTAAAAAATCCTTCTTTTAAAGTTCAAAATCTTATATGTTCATAAAATACATTTTGATTGTTTTAATAGTCAAGTAAAGAGAAACAATTTTTTATAGATATAGAGCAATATTATGGAAAAATTAAAAAGTTGGTTATTAATAGGAGAGGAAATTTATGAACCAAAATTAGATCCCAGCAAATATCTAAAAAACATTCCCTAATTATTAAGTCAAATTGTATAACTTTGTGAAATGAATGAATGAAATCAAAATAGGGTATATTACTAAAACTTTTCTATGACTGTAGACTCGCAATTTAACAACCAAAACATTTTTGCTAATCCCTGTGCTAGACTATAAACCTGAAAAATAAAAAGAAACAAAATAAAACAACAAAATATACACACAGACAATAAATTAAAAATTTTCCAAAAAAAAGTACCAACAAGAAAGTACGAGTACTTATACTATATTTACTGGTTTTAACATGTAAATATTAAAAAACATAGTATATGTTAGAGCAAGCATAGCGATGTCATATACATAGTACAATACTCACACACACTTGCTTAGGAGTACTAAATAAAAATTCCATACAAATAAAAAAATCGTCCACTTTGTTTCTTCCATATTTTCCCTAACTGGGGTGTGAACATTTGAAAATTAAATGCAAGTGTATGAGCCCATATCCACTTGATACACTTTGTTGTACATTTTTAGGAGATCACGTTATTTTTGTACGGAACTAGAAGTGTTGAATGAGAACACTTAATATCCACAGGATTTTTAGGAATTATTTCGAAAAATGATTTCCTACCATAAAACAAAAGAGGTTAAGATATTAAAAGAGATTAACTATCATATAAGAATAAAACATGTGTAAATGTTTAGAAGACAAAATATCAGGCAATGTTTTTAGCGTATTGAATGGCACTATACGCTTAAAAACAAAAATTAATTATACTGGAGAACTCAAAAATATTTTTTATATTTTTTGAATCAAATGTATGTGAATTAATTTAAGGATGTTGTTGTTAATATTTCTTGTATACTCCAAACTTGTTTTTTTTAAAAAAATCCGTTTTTTCGAACTTCATGTGCAAATGTATTGATAAATAAGACATTTTTGAACCGATTATCCAAGGGGAGGGAAAGACCCTTAAAACCGATATTCAGTGGACAGCAAAAGTCTTGGTAACCCAATATAGTTTAGTAATTTTCATGAATTCTAATCAATAATATGATGTTTTTATAGCATTTTTTTTTAATTTATTACTATGTTGTTATCAAAAAAATAAATGTTTTTCACATACCAAAAGAAAAAAAAGGAATCTCTCTGGTGACTCCAAATTTTTACCCCAAGAAGAACTCAGAATAAATTTAAAATATTATGTCTTATATTTAGTAGAATATCGCTTAAGGTCAAGCACTCCCTTTAACCCATTTGGCATTGAATGTGCTAGTTTTTCTTTTGTTTTCTGTTGATTTGTACCGCCATTCATTCATAAGTAATTATTTTTGTTAATTTTTGTTTGAGGTTTAAGGATTATGTAATCGTTCTTACAAATGATCCCCTAAATACTCTCTTGGATTCGTATCGAAACTTTGTTCAAAAGTAATAAGCCTGTCTGGTCTTTAGTAGGCAAATCACATCTTCACATTAACAGCAGCATTTCATTGACTTTTTGTAAGTAATGATCATTAAGAATTTAGAATTATTCCTCGAAACATTCCCTCTTATTCATTATTTCTTCAATAAATTCCTAACTGCCCACACCTGATGCCAACGCACATTGCACAACACTATACTACCGAGGCTATGCTTAACTATTTCACGCAAGTTCTTTGGATTCAGCTCCTTATTTCTCTTCCTCAAATGAGTTTTGGAATAATTTGTTTACTTCAGATGAGTCAAAATAAATGATTTTTTCATGTCCAATTTGACTGCGTTGTCATACTTAAATCAATAAAGAATTTATAATTTCTTATAAAATAAATAGATTTATCGGAAAGCATTCTTGAAGAACACAAGGCAGTTCTTTTTTGAAATATTAGGAGGGACATGTTAAATATTTTTTGAGAAATAATTTTTAATTTTAATTTTTGAGTCTAAGTGCTATTGGCTGCTACTTTCCATGGGAATATGCAGCAAACTATGCGTTTAGTAATCAGACGTATAATAAATGCTTGAAATTTGACCTTTCTTTCGAAATAAATTGTCTCTTACGTGAACAGAAAGGCTACAAAAACACGAAAACTACAACTAAGACAGAAGGATGAAAACTGAATAAAAAATGTAACAAAGACTGTATGAATGTGTGTGCCTTCTAAATTTATATGCTCAGTACTGCTAAACAATAACATCATCAACTCAAGTCGCCATAAAATATTCATACGACTACTGAAAGTGTAATAAATTGATTTGACTGCTGAACCTAACCGAACTGCGATGAACTTTTGTGGCTGTGACTATATCTAGAATTAAAAGTAATGGATTGTGTGCCACAATTAATCTAGGGATCTGTCGCGAATGCCTTTTGAGTAATCCTAGCAGCAGTGCAGAGTATCATATTATTTTTGTTTTTGTTTCACATCACCTTTAGTCTTTGGATTTGTGCAAAATGTTTGTCAAAATGTTTCCGACAGATGTAAGTTTTTTATTTGAGAGAAAAGAAATTTCAAAAGGCTCGAACAAATGCTTTAGTCTTCCTACGAATGTTGGGAAAAACTGTGTATTTGAAAGCCAAAAATAATGTAAGTTTAAAATATCAAAAATATTATAAGTATTGTCAGCAATTAAGGGAATATAATTTTACAGGATTGAATTGTTTCCTTTATATCAAAATTTTCTTCACCAATTAAATTTTTATTATATGTAAATTTAAAATTTTATTATATCATGTATAATACAACAAATTCAGTATCACACATAATAAACTAAAGTCGACGTAGTCTAGTAGGCCGTGTCTTGGCTTATTAGACATGAGGCAATGTTTCAAACCCCAGGTCACACTTCTCGAACAAAACGAAATATGAAAATATATTTCTTCCGCGAATGCCTTTCAGCAGATTTCTGGCAAAAATCCTGAGAGTAAATACAATTGCCATGAAAAATTCCTCTAAAATCTTCGTCAAAATTTACAGGCTTAGTTGTTGTTGTATTTACAAAAAAAACAAAAAAAGACAGCAAGCAAAGCAAATTTTTATTTACTCTCAGAGTTTTTGCCAGATCTCTGCTGAAAGGAAGTCGCCGAACCGTGGCCACATGTTTAATAAGCCAACACACTACCTTCTAGACTACGACGATTTCTAACGTGGTATACGCTTTATGAATAACAAATAGAAATGAATAACAAAAGCCATCATTTAGAACATAACAGTTCTCTAGGATAACCTAAATGAAAAGGTTTTTACGAAACAGTGAAAAATGTAGTGTCAAAATGACCATGGCTTAAAGATTTCCGAATGCCTATGAGTCCGGGATCAGCAAGATCCTAACGTTTGAAAATGTAGTGCAAGTGATGCTTCTGTTTCAACAGGTATTATAGTGTTACGAAAATGTAAACTGTGTAAATTATTTACCATTAAAATAAGCAAAATTAGTTCTCGAGAAGGCGAAACACCAAACGTTCGACTTCAAGAACCTTCATCAGACTGATTACGTGTTCATATAAAAAGGCAAGACAAAGCTGACAACGAGCAGTAAGAATTCAGTCAGTATTGTGTAAAGACGCGTTGGGTGTGAAGAAAATAGTCGTGGTTTGAAGATCGTCGTTGTAAAGACCTACCAAACATTTGTAAGTGTGTACGCGAACAGAAGTGTAACGAAGAATAATGAATAAAGCAAATTATTGTTGCATTCATTAAGGTGTAAACGGTGGCACACAAAAGTAGTGCGAACAATAAAGAATTTAATTGAAACTAAACACATATTTGTTTGCAATCAACGAACTCATATTTTAAACGTTTTTAAAAAGGTAAAACCGTGACAATAGGATTCAACGAAAGAACAGTTGACAGTCTATTTGCCTCTGCAATTTCTAGCTTATTTTAAACTACTTCCATTGAAGTGCGAAAAGTTTTTATATAAGTAATCTCAACATTTCCTTTTTATTAAGATAACGGCGGTAAAAATATCCTTTAAACATAAAACATTTATCTGCTGCGACAGTGTTTATGTGTGATGTCTAGTGGTCATCCTCGAAACACTTAAAAGGTGTTTAATATTTCGAAAGATTATTGACTGTTGTATTGATAGCTAGATTTATTTATGTTATATACATACTGGTGATTATGGGTTGGGTGTTATACTACAACGACAAAATTTATATTACTTAGGTATACAAATACAAAGAAAAGCAAAAGAATAGAGAAAACATCTTAAGAATCAACAGAATCCTACATAGCTCTTTTACTTTACACAAATCCATTTAAGCCAAAAAGGTAAATTGCTGTGTATAAGTTAACAATAAAGTTAACAACAAAATATTTTCTTTATTTCTCTTATTCTTTTTATTGTCTTTTTTTGCAAGTGCAACAAATTATGGGTTGTTGAACTTAGTTGAACAACAAAACTGCTTATCAATCTCTTTTACTTTTATTTAATGTCAATAAACTACTTACTTTAACATAATTCTATTTAAAAACACTTTTTGCTTACTAAACATTTTTTTATTAATTCTTTTGTATTTTTAACTATAAGCACTTTTGTAAATTAATTTAAGTTATAAATATTACATTTTTTGAAAATAAAGTTCAGTTATAATAAAACTCAAAAACAAGAATAATATTTTTATTCTTAATTGGCGCCCAACGCAAAATTTCGTTAAAATATCCTCATAGAGGATTAGTAAAAACGAAAAATATCGTTAAAATGTCCTCATAGAGGACTAGTAAAAACGAAAAATATCGTTAAAATATCCTCATAGAGGATTAGTAAAAACGAAAAATATCGTTAAAATATCCTCATAGAGGATCAGTAAAAACGAAAAATATCGTTAAAATATCCTCATAGAGGACTAGTAAAAACGAAAAATTTCTTTAAAATATCCTCATAGAGGATTAGTAAAAACAAAAAAATAAAAACAGTGAAAAAAAATATCCTTGTAAAAGGATTAATAAAAAACTAATAGTGAAAATATATCCTTGTAAAAGGATTAATAAAAAACTAATAGTGGAAAAAATATCCTTGTAAAAGGATTAATAAAAAACTAATAGTGGAAAAAATATCCTTGTAAAAGGATTAATAAAAAACTAATAGTGGAAAAAATATCCTGATAAAAGGATTAACAAAAAAACTAATAATAGTGGGAAAAATCCTGGTAAAAGGATTAACAAAAAAACATACAAAAAACAAAACAAAAAAGAACAAAAAAAAATTAATAATAACCATGAATATTTTTGAAATTTAGAATAACGTTTTAAAAAAAGATTAATAAAAAAATATTGCTTAAATGTTAAATAATTGTAATAGTACTACTAAAAAATTAATTGAATAAAAAACCTACACAGCATAAGCTTTTTTTAGACAAAAACAAAAAATAAAAAACGTGAGAAAAAGAAAAAACACTAGATGAAGCAAATAAAACAAAAAAATTCATTTTAATTGAGAAAAAAATTACAAGGAGTAGATCTTCTTAAATAATAATAAAACAAAACCCAAATATTTTATGCACTTTAATGATAAAACATATTTTCTCAACCACAAACTAAAAAAAAAAAAAAAACAAGAACGAATTGCCGAAAAAATTTAGAAGAAAAATACATTGCAACAATTACAACCACCTCTTTGTCTTCAACAACAACAGCCAACAACAGCAACATCTATTGTCCTCTAACATCATCATCATCAGATAGTCATCAAAAATCCAAATATGATCATCATTCTAACGTAAGCGAATAATTTATGAATATTTTTTTTTATATAATAGAATGTCGTAGAAATACAAATAAATATTTGTATTAAATTGGAATTTAAAAATTAAACAAAACCTAAAGAATTTAATGTAATATAAAAACGGAAAAAGTAACCTAAAATACCTAAGATAATTTTTCTAAATAAGTTTTAAGTAATTTTTATTATATTAATTTAATTAATTTAATTAATTTTGAAGTAATTTTTAATAAATCTATTTGAACGTTATATTTCTGTCCATTCATTATATAAATTTTTGTAAAGAGAAAAGGAAAGATTAACAAAAATGTCAAACCCCAATAATCTCATACGACCGGCAGTTTTAAGCCAACAAAATCCTTCAGTAGGTAACCCAACTGTCCCGACAGGATTAAACCAGGACCAGTTTAACCAACTGCAGTTAACCTTGTTAGATTCTCTAAAACAATTATTTTTGACTGAGGGCAAGACTTTAGTTAACAATATCATTAATCCTTCGCAAGAATTTGCAAACCTTCCTGACCAAACAATAGACGTACGATACAGCAATAATTTAGAAGATTTAGAGAAAGTACCCGATGTAGTGAAGAGCTTGAGAGAGTTCTCAGGTAAACACGCTGAATTTAGTTCATGGAAAAAAAGCATAGAGAGAGTACTAAACCTCTATGACAAGTCCCAAGGAACACCTAAATACTACGCCATCATACTTACAATTAGAAATAAGATAGTCGGCGAAGCCGATGCGGCTTTAGAAGCATATAATACACCACTTGAATGGAAAGCTATTGCGGCGTGTTTAAATCATCATTATGGCGACCAGAGAGACCTAAAAACTTTAGAATACCAATTGCTTTCACTGGCCCAAGGCAATTTGTCAATCAATGACTTTTATCAATCAGTTTACTCTCATTTAACCCTTATTCTTAATAAAATCTCATGCATGGAAGCAAGTAATGAGTCAATTAAATTACTGACTCAAACCTATAGAGAGAAGGCTTTGGACACATTTGTTAGGGGTCTTAAAGGCGATCTCCCTAGATTACTTGGCGTTCGTGAACCCAAAGACCTGCCTCACGCATTGTATCTCTGTCAAAAACTGGATAACCAAACGAATCGAAATGTTTTATCAGGGCATCACGCAAAAAACTCAGCACCATTAGTAATATCTCCTAAAAGACATATAATGCACCAATCCCCAAGACCATTTGCACCTCATTTGACATATTCCCCACAATACCCACAAAAGCCACAATTTGTACCCAATTTCATGCAACGACAACAACCGAACTTTAACCAGAGACACTTTCAGCAAAATGGCAATGTTTTGCCTCCACGGCCACCCAAGCCTATGTCACGCCCGGAACCAATGGAAATAGATGCGAGCCTAAGGACAAAACAGGTGAATTATATGAATCGCCCAACCGAAGATAGGAAATGGAAAATGCCCCCAACAAATCAACTCGGACCTCCGAACAAAATACAACGTAATTACCATATCCAAACACAACCCACGGATCACTCACTGCAACAAACTTCGATTAATCACGAATCAGGAACAGATCTATGGGAAGAAGAAAATCAACAATATCAGGAAGATCAGGTCGACTCCACCACGGTAGATTTTGAAGACGATATAATAACGAGTCTAAGTGATATTCATTTTTTAGAATGAGGAGTTCCTCATTGCCTTATTTAGAATGTAAAATGAGGAACGGAAAAATATTAAAAATACTTATAGATACCGGCTCTAATAAAAACTACATAAGATCAGGAATAATATTAAAACCAATAAAAAATGAATTTCCATTCACTGCAAACTCGGTAGCAGGTAACATCAAAATTACCCATCACACTAAGGCTAATCTTTTTGGTCTTAATAATACCATCAAATTTTTCATTCTTCCATCACTCTCGTTTTTTGACGCCATTTTGGGCAATGATACGCTCAAAGAATTATCCGCCGTAATTGACACTAAAAATAGTATTTTGCGAATCAAAAATTCCAAATTTCAACTGAAGCAATTTCACTCCCAGAGTATCAACAAAATTAATGTTCAAATGCAACATCTTGACACTCAAACGGTAAATGAACTTTCAAACGTGTTAGGACAATTTTCAGATCTCTTTTCCGAACCTGACGAAAAACTAACATACACCTCAAAGGTAATGGGAGAAATCCGTACAACCTCCGATACACCAGTTTACAGCAAGTCATATCCTTATCCAATGCACTTAAAGGATGAAATTAACTCACAGGTGGGAAAATTACTTAACGATGGCATAATAAGGCCTTCGCGATCACCGTACAACTCCCCTGTATGGATTGTCCCGAAGAAACTAGATCAATCCAACGAAAAAAAATTCAGAATGGTAATAGACTATCGTAAGCTTAATTCTGTAACCATTGTGGATAGGTATCCAATATCGGAAATAAACGAGGTGTTGTCACAGTTAGGAAGGAATAAATTCTTCTCAGTCATAGACTTGAAAAGTGGTTTTCACCAGATTCCCTTGAAGGAATCTGATATTGAGAAGACCGCGTTTTCAATAAACAATGGTAAATACGAGTTTACTCGTCTACCATTCGGTCTAAAAAACGCACCTTCCATTTTCCAACGAACGTTGGATGATATTTTAAGGGAACATATCGGAAAACGATGCTTCGTCTATATAGACGACATAATCATATTTAGTAAAGACAAAGAAAGTCATTTACAGGATATAGAAATTATCTTCAAAACACTTCGCGAAGCAAATATGAAAGTTCAAGTTGACAAATGTGAATTTTTAAAAAATAACGTCGAATTTCTTGGTTTTATCGTGTCAGAAAATGGCATTAAATCAAATCCGGCAAAAATAGAAGCCATCACCAACTTCTCTGTACCAAAGACGTTGAAAGATTTAAGATCTTTTCTTGGCCTTTCCGGCTATTATAGACGTTTTGTCAAGGATTACGCTAAATTAGCGAAACCCTTAACAACCCTCTTAAGGGGGGAGGGAGGACAAGCGTCCAAAACTACTTCGAAAAGAACACCGGTAAAACTAAATAAAGACGCGTTAGAAGCATTTGACAAAATAAAAGCAGCGCTTACAGAAGAGGTATTGCTCCACTACCCAGACTTCACCAAAGAATTTCAATTGACAACAGATGCATCAGAATATGCTATAGGAGCTGTCTTGTCTCAAAACGACCGACCAATAACGTTTATCTCCAGAACCCTCAGTAAGGCTGAAGAGCACTACGCCACTAATGAGAGAGAAATGTTGGCGATTATTTGGGCTCTTAATTCATTAAGGAATTACTTATATGGTTCAGCCAAAATAAAGATATTCACAGACCACCAGCCACTAACATACGCGTTAAGCAGCAAAAGTAACAATAATAAGATGAAGCGATGGAAGTCCATTCTTGAGGAACACAACTACGAATTACATTATAAACCTGGTCGAACAAATGTTGTCGCTGATGCCCTATCACGACCTCCTCAGATAAACTCAATGACTGCCACAGTTCATAGTGATAATACTTCATCTCACCATCTTATTCCAATAGCTAATGAACCAATAAACGTATTTAAAAATCAAATTTTTCTAAAATTAGGCCCATGCTCTTCATATGAATTTCAAATAGTATTCCCTACTTTCCACCGGCATATCATTTATGAAACCAACTACACGGAAGAAAAATTAATAGCAATTTTAAAAAAATATCTAAATCCTTCAGTCATAAATGGATTAAATACTACTGAATTTGTCCTAGGGAAGATACAGGAAATTTACCCTGCAAATTTCTCTAATTACCGCACTAGATTTGCTCGGCAAACTGTCACTGATTTGATAGACGAAGGAGATCAAGAGAGGGAAATATTAAATGAACACCAACGCGCACACCGCAATGCTGCTGAAAACAAAATCAACTGATTGAAAGAGTTTATTTCCCGGGAATGAATGCCAAAATAAAAAGGATAGTCAAACAATGCAAAATTTGTAAAGAACAGAAGTACGAACGGCATCCAATCAAACCACTACTCAATGAAACGCCAATTCCCGAATATCCTGGACAAATAGTTCACCTCGATATCTACCTTACTAACCAAAATGTTGTGTTAACAGCAATAGACAAATTCTCAAAGTATGCATCAGCTAAAATCATCAAATCTCGATCAACGCAGGACATCAAAGAACCTTTACGCGAAATATTGGTGAGCCTCGGACCACCCGAGAGGATGGTCATAGATAATGAAAAGTCGTTAGGATCCGCACCGATAAAACATATGTTAGAGAATCAATTCGGAATAATGATATTTAAAGCTCCACCGTACATGAGCAGTGTTAATGGACAAATCGAAAGATTTCATTCAACACTTTCGGAGATAATGCGTTGTGTAAAAGCCGAAAAAATCCATGATTCATTCAAAGAATTGCTAGACATATCTATTAGCAGGTATAATTACTCCATACATTCTATCACGGGGAAAAGACCAGTGGATGCATTTTTTGGAAGAGTAAAGCCAGAAAATGTTATGGAAGAAAGGAAGAAGCATATGAAAAGATTGAAAGAAAAACAAATAGAAGAATTAGCTTTCCATAATAAGAATCGAACACAGCCCAAACAATATTCCATTGGGGATACAGTTTATGTAAAAACAAATAAAAGGATAGGAACTAAGTTGTCACCTAGATATAAAGAGGAAAAGGTTGCAGAAAATCCCAATAATACTATAAAAACAGTTTCGGGTCGAATAGTTCATAAAAGTTTAATAAGGACATAAATTTTTCTCTTCTCATCTACTGATTATTCATACAAGTCGTTTGTGCTGAAATACAAATTTTGGACTACTCAAATTCCGAGATCGTGACATTTCAGACAGGACAAGCACTCATACAAAATGGAACCTTTAACTTAATTCACATTATTGACATTGAGACCTATGAACGGGAACTGAGACTTATCAACGAACACATCAATTATGAAATAGAGAAATCCAATCCTCTAATGCCGTTTCTACAGCATGAAATATTAGAACTAGTGAAACTTATGGATCGAATTAGACCCTTCGGAAGGACTAAGAGATCTATAAACGAAATAGGCACCGTATGGAAATGGATCGCGGGTTCACCTGACCGGACAGACTTAGAGATTTTGACGGACAAAATAAATGATAACTTACGACAGACAGAAAACCAGATTGTAATAAATAGGCTTTTCGAACGGAAATTAAATGAACTGACGAATTTAACAAACGATATAACTAATTACTTACAAAAAACTTACAGAAAACTCTGCGGCACTAGGGTTTAAATTCGAAATACTTAAAGAAGAAGTGTCTAACATAGAACAAGCACTGTTATGGTCAAAAGCAGGTATAATAAATTCTTTCCTCTTCTCTCATGAAGAAATGGAAATGCTGGACGAATTAATTTTAGAACAAAATTTTCCTTTTAATAATCTAGAACAATGTCTAAAATTCGCCAACGTCAAAGTTGCTTCGAATAACTCTATTCTTTTATATGTTATAAATCTACCTATAGTTGATAAAGTTGATTGTGAGACTATGATTGTAAAACCAATAAAGATAAATAGTGAAATTCTTATACTAGATTATGAAACCATAATGACTTGCAAAAACAGAATATTTGGAATAGGAAAACAATGCGAGAACTATGATGAAATAAATTTGTGTAAGGAAAATAATATCCAAGATATAACCAATTCAAGTTGCATACCGAATCTCCTCAAGAGTATCCCTTCCACTTGTAGGAAAAGCAACAATTTAGATATCCCCTCCTTAGAGCTAATTCAAGATGGTCTGTTATTATTTAACAAATATAATGGATCGATTCTTATAAACGGCAATCATATTAATATAAATGGCACCTTTGTAGTGCAATATAATAATGCCACGATAATCGTTGGTAATCTTACATTTTCGCACTATGGAAAACAGTCAAGCAAACCATTGCCCGCTATTCTGAGCTCGTTGCAGTCCAATCATTATTTCGAAGAATCCTTATCTCTTCAACTTGTTAAAAAGCTCCATTTAAATAACAGTAAAACTATCCAATTGATTAAGAAAGAAAATAATGTAAATTTATGGGAGAGCACAGTAGCCATAATCATATGCGTGATTATTATAATCAAAATAGCTCTCAAATTTGCTACAAAAATGAAATACAAAATTAATTCCAAGAAAAATAATACTTTACCGATCTATTCTGAAATTAAGAAACCGGAGATAGTAGAATTCAATGGATCGGAAGATTGCCAAACAAGTTTTACTGCAAACGGGGACGTTTGCATTTAAAGGGGGAAGAGTTAACAATAAAGTTAACAACAAAATATTTTCTTTATTTCTTTTATTCTTTTTATTGTCTTTTTTTGCAAGTGCAACAAATTATGGGTTGTTGAACTTAGTTGAACAACAAAACTGCTTATCAATCTCTTTTACTTTTATTTAATGTCAATAAACTACTTACTTTAACATAATTCTATTTAAAAACACTTTTTGCTTACTAAACATTTTTTTATTAATTCTTTTGTATTTTTAACTATAAGCACTTTTGTAAATTAATTTAAGTTATAAATATTACATTTTTTGAAAATAAAGTTCAGTTATAATAAAACTCAAAAACAAGAATAATATTTTTATTCTTAATTTATATAAATTTATCTCCTCTCAATATTTGTTTATACTATGTAATGTTGTACACACATTCAAGACGAGGAACATTATAAAAGAATTACGTTTTAGTACAAGGTTTTTTTGTCCTTTTTTATTGCTGTTTAGTCTTTAATATGAAATCAATTTGTCAAATTTAGGCAAAAATAAAGGTTTAAAGATGTATTCAAAATGTAATAAATAAATGACTGTATAAGTTAGATTGGTTACGTAGGTACATAGGTGAAAAATACACTTATACATTTTTGTCCGATTTGATCAAACGAAGTGTCAATCTCTTCACAACATAATGCAGTTTGAGAATGTCATCACTTCTTTTATATTTTTTAATTAAATTTTGCAATTAAGAATAGCTAAACTTAAAAAAAATAAACAAAAAATAATTTCCAAATTTACCCCATCAGAACTTATAACATAATGTGAAAAATGAAAAAATAAAGCAGAAAAATAATACTGTTGTCAATAGCTTCATTATATATTATTCTCTGAAATAAAGAAAATAATTCTTTGTATAAATTGAATTATTTTCTTTATTTCAGAGAATTATAATAAAGCTATTGACAACATTATTATTTTTCTGCTTTATTCTTTCAATACAACTTTTTTAAATGATTCAAAAGAGAATTCAGTTATTAGTCTGTATACTAGTCTACAGACCAGACTATTTACTAGTCTTCAGAACAGTCTATTTACTACTCTACAGACCAGTCTAAAATCGCTAACAAATTATAACACTTTTAATTTATTTTTTGTTATAAATCGTTGACAATTTAAAAATCGCTAGTTTTTCCAAGAAAGTGTACAAGAATACGTTAATTTAAAATTTCCCGTATTTCCCGGGAATATTTAAAAAAAAATTCCCGGGAAATACCGGGAATTTCCGAACCCCAAACTCTACTTGTGACGGAAAATTTTCTCCTGTTAGTTCGTGGTTGTTGATATCCATCGGTTCAGGAGGTGGTTGTGTTTGGTAACTATAGTTTTGAGGTCCATGTTGCATTGGGTATTGTCGTGAGTAGTTTCCTGTGCGTTGTGGAGAACTTTGTTGGTTTGAAAAGTTTTGGAAACGTTGTGGTAGAGGTCGTAAGTCATGTGATAAATGTTGTGAGTTGGGCTGATTTTGTTAGCTTTGGAGACGTTGTGAAGAGTAACGTGAATTTTGTGAAAAGTTTTGTGAAAGTTGTTGGGGATAACGTGTCTTCTGTCTTTGTATGTTTGTTTTGTTCTGTTTTCGCGCCTCAAGTTTGTTTCTATTGAACGGTTGAATATTGTCTATGTTTAAATGTGCGTATCCTGCTTAAAATAATATATTCATTGCTTCCTCTAAAGAATCAGGGTTACGACATGCCAAAATTGTCTTCATAGGTTCTGGAAATTTGGCTTTAAAAATGTTAAGGGCTGACCTGGAATTATTGCGTGCAGCTAAATTTATAGCGTTTTGTTCTTGACCAAGTAAAAAGGCTGTTTTGTTATTGGCTGTTGTTTTAAATGGCTGTTTGTTTTAAATGTTGTGGCCCTATGTAAATCAAACAGTTCTTTACAACTGAACCTATCTCCAAAGTTGTTTTGGAGCACCGTTTTAATATCTGTCATGAAGTAGCCTGGAAGTTAATCTCTATTACCTCCCTAGCTTTGTTCTTTAACTTGCTTTTTATGAGGTCCGATAAGAGCGCTTGAGAGAGTGCGTCATATATTTGTAGAATCGGATGTACTCTATTTATTAAACTAATAAATGTATTAAGGTCTTTTCTGTCTCCACTATATTCAGGGATTGTGTTTAAGTATGTTAATGGTTCAAAAGTTATTTGGGCCATATTTAAATGAGGGGAAAAAATTTATAAAATTTTGGCCTGAGTACAATATACGTATAATTTATTTATTAGCACTTTTTTCTTAAACAAAAGAAAATTTATTCTTCTTAAAGCTAAAGGAATAAGTTTAATTTTTAAGGATACCTTAAAAGAATGGTGATTGGTGACTGATGGCTAAAGATGTTTTGATTTGTTGATTTTCCTTTTTTGTTGACAAACAATTTCTTTTTTTTTTTCTTGGAAAAATGGTGACTGATGATTGATGGCTAAAGATGTTTTTTTTGATATTTCCAAATTCCTTAAACACACAGTCTTCTTTCAAAGAATCATTATTTATTAAGCACTTGCTCGCACAAAGGATTAATATACCGTTAAGAAAAATCTTATTTCTTTTTACACTTAATCTTATGTAGCAGTTTTTTTATTATACAGCACAAGATTTAATATACTATTAAGAAAAATCCTTTTTTCTTTTTTACACTTATGCTGATACAGTCTTATTTATCAGTTTTTCTCTATACCGCACAAAGGATTAATAAAAAAATCCTTTTTTTCTTTTTTGTGTTGGATAGGACTTGCGGTATTCTAACGACTAATAAAAAAAAACAAAGCTTTTTAAATCTTTTTATAAGCTTTTATTCTTGAATCAATCTTATAACTAACTTAAAATTAAATTTTACATTATTACTTATAACTACAAAATGCTAACATTGCACATCCATATTGAAAAAAAAATAAAATACGTTGAACTAAATATTTAATTAGTTCAGACGGAATTCCTGGAATTGGAGGTTATGTTTTTTATGGGACAAAACAAATAAAAAAATTGTTAAAAACTCGTGTAAGCATTTTTACTTTATTATATTAAGGTGACTACAATATTTATATTATATTAAGGGGTTTTGCTATAACAATGTAGCTCCTACAACTGTTAAAGATTGAAAGTCCCTGTTTGAAAATTCAATACATACATAACATACATAATTGGTCACTACAACCCTTCAGACAGGTTTATTGACCTAGTTTCTCACACCACTTATGTTCTGTGTGTTAATTTTATACATACATAAGTGACGGGACCTACAGTTTAAAGTCGACTCCGAACGACAGATTTTTTGAGAAAGTTTTCATGGCAATTTTATTTACTCACACGGTTTTTGCCAGAAATATACTGAGAGGAAGTCGCCGAATAAATATTTTTTTTCATATTTTCGTTTTGATGTCTGAACTGGAGTTTGAATCGTGGCCTTACGTTTAATAAGCCAACACACTACCTACTAGACTACGGCGACTTCATTCTTAATTAATGCTGAATAAATCAGTTTTTAATTAACTTTCTCTTTATCAGAAATTTAAGTACGTTGAATTGTTATTAAAGGGACAATGAAAGACGATAACGACTTTAAGCACTTACAATGGTTTTAATCTTTTTATATTTGATTTTTAAATAATTATTATTCCATCGTTAAATAACGCGTGTAATTATTCCTGCTCGTTTAACTGAAATTAAAACGAATGCAAATAAAAACTTATATATTGGAATTTATATATGTATGTACATATGTACATGCATTTTTCCACACACACTATCGAACAAATGCTTTAATTACTTATGAAGGAGCATTAATATTTTTTATAACTTAGTAAACAGGCAACCAACAATCCTGTCTTCGTGTGCTGTACAGAGAAAAAAATAATTATTTAAAGCCATGTATGAATACAAATGTTAACATATTTGTATAACTATAATAAGCACTTATACTTATAGCTCCTATCGTATTTACTTGTTATTCCTTATGTTTAATGTTTGGATCGTAATCCAAAAAAAGCTGAAAAACTAACAGTGTTTTGAGAACGCCTTAAATATGCTTTAAATAAAATAGTAGTATTTGGAAAATTATTATCGGAGGCATAATTCGATTGTTTGTGCTAAAGTTTAATGGTTCTTAAAAATAATAATTTAAAAAACTATGCCAAGTAATACGAATGACTGTTTACTCAAAAGTAGCAGAAAATAAATCAAACGTAGTCACGTAGTAACGCCGCAACTGTAACAATACAAACGCATTAACGTTATGATGTCCTAACGTATTAACATAATCCCAGAGACTTAAAATAGAAGCATAAGAAATATAAAAAATACGTTGACCTTAATGAACATAACATATCAATATTCGCATACAACACATTCATATACAACTTATTTGCTCTTTGGTTATAGAACCCATACATGTAAATGGAAATCTGAACTATACATACATAAATACTATAAAAAATGTACTATTATGTTAATGAAGCAACCTTATTGAATGAATAATACAGGGTGTAAAAAAACTTGTACTCTTACCACCTCAAAATAAATTCTTTATCAAAAAATTATTCTATGAAATTAAAATAAAATTCTAAATATTAAAACAAAAGTTGTAATCTTTATTTCTATTATAGGTCTTTTAGAGCCATGTTTATTTAATAAAGACTGAATACAAAAAAAATGTTTATTTAACAAAAATGTGTTATTTAACAAAATGCGGCAATGGATATAAAATATTTAATAGTAGCGACGACCTATAAACGGTCATAGGTAAATTATATGTAAAATTATTTATATTAAATTCTAGCATTCAATAAGAAAACCGGGAATCCGTCACGTGTTTATCACATTTACCCTGAAAATGATTTCAGAATTAAGGTCAACTCCACATAAACGAACAATTCACACTTTGCTTAAAAATGAGAAGAAAAGTTTTTTAATTAGCCCTACAACAAATACATTATGTTCGTGTTTTTGGTTATCATTAAAACATGGAATTCATTCTTCTTTCAAAAAAAAAAAAAACAGGCTGTAACATTTTTTAATGTAATTCTCTGTCATAATTTTTATATGTCATATTACTTAACAAATTCGTATGTCATGTAGTGTCCACAAACATATTAAATTAGGGTATTTATGCTTTATGGCATTATATTACACTTGTACTTGTTTATTCTGGTTGTGACCTTTGCCTAGAGTACATAATTTATGTATGTAAATATGTGTACATTAATTAAAAAGAAGAGGCTGAATAAAATTGTGCGAATGCTATTGCAACAATACCTAATACAAAATGGTTATAAGTTAAAATAAATTCAATATTTACGCATATCGTGAGTCTTACACTATGTTCAGGTATGAATTTTATTTGAGTCAATATTCGTTTAATTGACAAAATTATTTTAAATGTTCAGGCATACGCAAATCATCTTATTCAATAAGCATTTGGCAGCTGGAAAACAAAAACATTTTTTTTATTTTTTTTTTTGTAACAATTTATAAATTTAACACTAAGCCTACCGTGACGTTAAAAATAACTCATTTAAGATTTTTTATCAGAATTTCTTGAATATAACATTATAACACCGCTATTTGTCTTTACGACTTCTATTTAAAAATACATAGAATATATTTTTGAAGTTTTACTCTAATCTTGTATTTTTTTTTACTGAATGGATGAGGAATGCATGTAATCTGCCCTAACTACTGCGGGAAGTTATTTGATCTGGGCAAGGGTTCTGTGTTTTCATTTGCATATTTTGTGATATAAAACCACTGTTTTGGACATTTTTGGCATTGCTTGGTATGATTCGGTATATTGATGTATATTGTTTGTTTTCTGTCAGATGGATGGATATTCACTCCACTCTAATCTAGTAGTATGGTAAAAATTTCTAGTGCTATTTTGTTAATAAAAATTCTCATTTCATTGTTTTGTTATAGTCCTTATCCCCAAAATTTCGAAACCTTCAAAATATTTGAAATCATTAAAAATTTTAAATAATATAGCATATAGTAAAAAGCGAATGGAATATGAATAGAAATACAAGAAGTATATGTAGATAAATTTAGTTTTAATAATAAATAAACTTACCTTCCACCTCATTCGCCATTTTTATTTGACGTTTTTCATGTTTGTATTTTCAAATATTAACGAAATTTGTTCGCATAAGTTGTAACGTTCTCACTGAACATACTTATAACAGTGCTGCATTTTAAGTTTTACTAAATATTCTAATGATTTTCGTATTTATTGCGCAATTATTAGTTGAAACTTTATATGAAATATTGAACTCAAGCAATAATGGCGTTTATTGCGATTTACGCAATAAAGGTACATATCTGAACACCGTATTAAGCTTATCAAGAATATTTTATAAATGCATGGCAATGGCAAAACTAATTGTGTATGACTGCTATGATTTATACGCAACATTCTATCATGAATAAAGCCACTAATTTTTGATAAAGAGTTGCAGATAACCACTTATTACTAAAATTATTCACAAGTACGTGCTAACCATTTACGAATAGTAATAATTTCCATTCTATAATACATATTAGGTTACCGTCTGAGCTTTAATAAATTAAAGGAAATCGAAAATAACGCTTTAAATTTGGTAAAACATACCAGTTTGCTAACAAAAATATATACATATTAAAACTATAAATATTGTTCTCTCACTTCAACCTGTGCTTCTTTCGAAAAGATCATATGTATCTCAAATCAACAAACCATTTGTAATGATTATATTTTAAGCAGTTTAACAGATATGATCATTATTAATACATTAAAAATACATTTTCCTTCACTTTGGTGCATAAATCAGCATATTATATGACTTATATGACTTAAGAAAGTTACATAGAGAAGACGAACGCGTTCAAAATCACCTCCAATTGAGATTACTGTGCAGTCAACACGTTCATGTGGGCAAAAAGCAGTTGGTCATTATCGACGTATGGCGCTCTATGTTGATAGTAATGGTCTAGACTATGTCGATTCCAAAGCAATATGGACCAATGACCCTGCCAGCCCAAAATCGACAACAAACTATGATTATTTGACAGATGTTGATGTGGCAGTTGACCGTTATCAACTCTCAAAGTTTCGAAGTACATGTTTGAAGACCCGATATATGACATTACTTATTGAAAAATTACATTACATTACTAATAAAATAAATACGGCCAATTCACAGGACTATATATCGTATATGTTGTATTGAATACACCTTTTGTTTGTGAACCCTCAATGAAATGCTGTATTGTGTATTTCGTATTCCAAACGCCAAAAAGCGATAAGAAGAATACCACTACTTATAATCGGATTTTGAAGTAAGAAAATGAAAAATAATACAGTAAAAAGTAAATTAATTAATTACACGGTGCGACAGTGAAAATACACCCGAGTATCTACATAATCTAAGTTATTCACTAGGTTGAGTAGAACTCAAAAATACTTTTTTTTTCTCGAACCCTCCAAAATTGTTTTACTTGACAAAAACCGTTTTTTGATCTTTTTACACAAAATTATTGATTACACAAATATGTTTGAACCTATTTTAAAAATTCAAAGTTTTTTCGAAAGGGGAGACATAGCTGTTCGAACTTAATGTTATGAGTTATGATGAAGTAAACTTGGAAAATGTTATTTTTTTATTATTTTTTCAAGCTTGACCATTCTTAAATGCAAAATTTAATCAAAAAATATGAAATAAGTGGTACATTCTTAAAGTGCATTCTCTTGTAAAGAGAATGTCACTCCGTTTAATAAAATTGGACAATAATTACAGAAGTTATTATTTAACACTAGATTTACGGATGTTGATTATCTACCCATTTTACAGAAGTGAACCAATTTGACTCATATAAGAAAATTGATGTTTTTCCGAAGAAAATAGTTCCAAATCAATTTAAATGAAATGTTTATTATCAAAAAAATCATGGAAAGCATTTTATACATATAGACTCTCTTTTTGAAACACATTTTCCGCAAACATTTCTATTACATTTAGTACAATAGTTTGAAGATCTGTTTCTTTTAAATAGTTGTTGAACTTGACAATTCTTCCGTGTGTCAGTAGCATGGATTTTTGTCATTGGAATGGAAGTGTCCTCGACTTCTCTATATTTACATCTTAGCTCTTCAGCCAAATAGAAAATAAAATCTTTTCGTGAAATATTTACTTGAGTCGTTTCTTTATACAGAATACAAGCATGGATAGCTGCTAAAAATAAAATGTTGTGGAAAACTTGTAGAGGCCATCTGCGTGAACTTGCTTTGATGCTATATTTTCGGGCCATTTTACATGGTTACAATGATATATGCCATTATACCTTCGTCAATTATAAAATTGCATACGCTACTTGACGAACCAAGCATAATATAACTTTTAGCATAGGCAGTTGGACCAGAAACATCTTTGTATATGGTATAAATCGGTGATCTGCCTACGTTTCTGCCTTCGTTAAATGTTTTCCATAATGTTTCCCATTTTTTTCGGCTAAAATTTCTTTATCAGAAGATATATCGATAGCGTCTAAATCATTTTCGGTTTCAGAATCAGAAAAAACCCTGGCTCCTTTTTTGTTAGAAGCTATATAACAAAGATCTTCATCATCACTGCTTGAAGATTCAATATTATTGACTTCCTCTTCTAATTCAATTTCGTTATGCCGTTGGTCTACAACAGTAGTATCCAATTCATTATCTGAGTGCTCTGTCTTTATTTTTAGTTTTTTCAACAGAAGACAATTTTTCTGATTTTTTCCCATAAATGAACAGCTCACACGCAATGAATAAATCGAAATGATGACAGAAGTGGGTAATAATGTGTCGAAAACAAGTAACAATCAGAGAAACAAAATCACAGGCTTCTTGACTGTTGCCCAGGCTGTTAAACTGTTAAACCATTCTATGAGTCAAATTGTCTCAGCCGTGAAAATAGGTATACCACATTCGGTAATACGAAATGAAGGGGTATGTGGGGAAGAGGAATGAACGTTTACACATTAACTTAACTAAAAACCAACGTATGATTTTAAAAAGTAGTATTAAAATTTTCTATATATATAATGATCAAATTTTTAATGAGTCAAATTGGCTCGGTCCGTAAATCTAGTGTTAAATAGCATAGCAGTCATGACCCTTGGTAAAAGTAATGCAAAAAAAAAGCAATACGATAGGAAAACTGTAATTCTTGAAGACCAAAATTCTATATTTAGGAATAGTTGAGATAATATTGTTGCTTCAAATACTTTGAATAACATACTATGTCAGCATTATTCTTCACAGTATTATCACAAATGGTGTGCTCAATCTGTCAACTATTTTAGACTGAATGCAGAAAGTCAAATCATTGGTATTCTTATATTTTATTGCACTATAGGTCAAAAACTGGTACAATTTGAATTAAAGGGGTTACAGACAGCAAAATTTATAATTTTTTAGGCAATAAGATATTTATAGTTGTCAACTGCCAATGCACCAGAAGTTCGGTTGCCGTCTAAAATCAACTCCTTAAAGCTTTAAACATATTTTTTTTCAACTGATGCTGATTTTGATTTAAAATGTTCTATTCAGTATTCTGTCAAAAACTCTGATAATAAAATAAAATTGCCATTGAAAAATTTGTCGTTCGGAGTCGACATTAAATGTCGACTTTCATTATTATTCATGCTATCACTCAGGAATAAAATTATAATACGCAACATGGTTGGTGTGAGAAATTAAATTGTAATCCTGGGTAAAGGTTTGTAATGACCAATTAGGTAAGCAACGTCAGTAATCAAATTGTAGTAATCAAGGTAGGTAATCAAATTATTTTCAATAATTATTTTTGATTATATTCAAAATTAATTGAAAGTAATTATTGAAAAGAATTTGATTACTTTTGGATTACTATTGATTCTTTTTGATTATTAGACTAATCGCTAGTAATCCTTATTATTTTTTGATTATTTTGTAATCGTAATCAATTATTGACTATTTTAACCAAAAATAATCGTAATTGTGATCATTATTTCACCATTCAAAAAAAGTAATCAAATTACTAATCATTACTTAACAGGTATGATTTATTTTTTCTGACGATTTTGACGATTTTTTCTAATATTTGACGATTTTAATTTTAATTTTGAAATTTTAAATAATAATCAGAATTTTATTTATTTTATTTATTTATTTATTTATTTGATTATAATGATCTACATAGCACAACAAGATACTAAATCTTATAAGTGACAGTGCTATGTTTACAATCATCGATTTGATGCCTTATTTATCTGGCAGCTGTGTTTACATCCCATCTAATGGTGCGGTTCTTTCATAAGCGTATACTTTATTTTAATTGCAATGTTCATTAAGTATACGCCTGATGTACCGTATTCAGTTTTTGGCTTTCTAATACAGTGAGATAGTTAGTCTAGAAGAAATTTATAATAAAGAAGAACAAATTGATTGATTGCTCTGTAACATAAACTTTTGCATGAAAGTTTAAAATCAATTAATATAAGTCTCAATATCTCCATTTATATGAGTTCCTCATGAATATTCGCTTACAAAGAATTCCAGTTCCAAAGTATGCTTCCAAGAAGCTTTATTAGAGCTTAATTACTTCATAAACAAATTGCAACATTTCCACCAATTACATACATACATAATTGGTCATTACAACCCTTCAAACAGTATTATGGTGTGTTAATTTTATACATGAGTGGCGGGACCTACAGGTTAAAGTCGATTGCGAACGACAGATTTTTTTTGAGAAACTTTTCGTGGCAATTTTATTTACTCTCAGAGTTTTTGCCAGAAATCTGCTGAGAGGCAGTCACCGAAGAAATATTTTTTTCATATTTACGTTTTAATGTCTGACCTGGGCTTTGAAACGTGGACTTACGTCTAATAAACCAACACACTACCTACTAGACTACGGCGACGATATATTAATAACAATACCTACATTAATTATTAAAATTATATTTTTGTAAAGATAAAAAACATTTCGGGACACATCATTAGCACACCATGCATTTAGCCATTGTTTTCTCTGTGAGATGAAAAAAATGGACTAGTTCGCATGATTTTATATTAATCCCATTATATTTACGTGTTTTCTAAGAAAACATATCTTAAATTGCGGATATTAGTGGCAGACATCTAAAAATTGTGCAATAACTGCTGCCATTAGAAGAAAGCCTCGGCCAAGAAACATTACTAGTACCGTATACCTTCATAATGACATAGTGTAGGTTGTGAGTTTTGTTGGGTAGAATAAAAACATATCTTTTTTATATTTCTCGAAGCCTCCTAACTAGTTTTATTTGACAAAAAAGTATTTTGGATCTTTTCACACACAATTATTTATTACCCAAATATTTTTTTACCTATTTTTAAAATTCAAAGTTTTTTGAAAAGGGGACAGATGAGCCTTATAATTGTATACATGAAGATATGGCTCAAACTTACATGTTATAAACTTTATGAAATAAGTGATGACATTCTGAAAGTGCATAATTTTGTGAAGAGATTGACGTATTGCTTGATCAAATCGGACAAAAATTACCGTAGTTATTATTTAAATAATATAACAGTCGTGTTATAATAACATCACTTATTTCATATTTTTAATTGAAGTTTGCTACTATGAACGGACAAACTTAAAAAAAAATATGAAAAAATACGCATTTGTCCAGTTTATTGCATCAAACCTCATAGCATATTAAATTAAATAATGTATATATGTATGTGTATATCGTTTTAAAGGCTCATATATCCCCTTTCTAATAAAGTTTAAATTTTGGACATTGGGTCAGAAATGTTTGTGTAATAAATAAGATTGTTCATAAAGTCCAAAAATACCGTTTTTGTCAAATAAAACAAGTTTGGAGGATTCAAGATATATAAAAAAAATATTTTTGAGTTCTACTCAATAAAACTCACAACCTACACTACGTCATTAGCTGGGAGTATTTAATTTTTTTTATTTTGTCGCGTAGTATTACTCATGCGAAGAAGAATCTTTTCATATGTCAACATGATATCGAAAAGTATAAAGAAATAAACTTGTTTCAGGAAAAACGTTCTTAGGAGTGGTTAATCTAAATTCAATTGATTTGACTTCAATTGAAGGAACGATGTGTGGCATTCACCGAAGTAGAATTGAAATCTTCGCTACACTTTGAAGTCAACTAACCATAAAAGAAATTAAATATTAAATGTAATTTATTGTTGAATTCTTTCCCCTAAGCATACACTAGAAATATTGTGACACAAATGGAAATGGTGTTACATCATTTAACATTAAAATGATATACAAAAGCTACAAACACAAAAACAATGGGCTTGTTTACATGATCAACAAATAAACAAAAATATAGCAACAACATCAGAATAAAAAAAGGATAAAGAAGTAAACAAACAACAGCAACACTGCAAGGACAAATGTAAATAAAATACACACACAACAATAACGTTAACAACATTTATAGAGATTTCGCGAAGGCAAAGTCATTCCCCTTCAAGGGGATTCATCAGACTATTTACCCTGCGATGTAAAAGGCAAGACAAAGCAGGCAACAGGATCAGTAAAAATTCAGTCAGTCTTGTGTAAAGACGCGTTGCGTGTGAAGAGAATAATCGTGGTTTGAAGATCGCCGTTGTAAAGATCTTACGAACAGTTGTTAGTGTTTACGCACAAGAGTGTAAAGAAGGATAACAAAACAAATTGTTGTTATTTAAATAAAGTTGCGAACAGTGGCACACGGAATTGAACAATAAAGAATTTAATTAAAACTAAACACAAATTTATTTTTATTTTTTATTGCAATCTACGAACCATATTTTAAAAGTTTTTAGAACGGTAAAAACTTAACAATATTTTACTGTCCTTAAACAAATTTTGAAAAAATATTTCATCCTTGTTTGTTACTAGAAAAAGGTCTTATAGATGGATATGCTAATTATAAGACCACCACTATATAGCACAAATCAAAGTTGAATCTTGAACACAAGAAATGAGACTAAATTTTAGAACTTTATTCTTAATCAGGCACCCTTTGAAAATTAAGTAAATACAAGTTTTATATGTTAGATAGGAATAATATAATACTTGCTATTATTTTAATCTTTACTGCAGGAGAAAGACAACGAATAATTATATCGTTGTAAAATTAAGTTAAAGCACCTTTTTTTAATTATAAATAAATTGGTTTTTGGGGCACTTATTATTTTTGCTAAAGATAAACGCAGTTTTCTTTTATGTAGTAAAGTAAGACGAAAGGAGACTGAAACAATTAAGAATATTGATTTTTATTGCCCTTAAACATGTTAAAGTAATTTGAAGCGCAAAGGGTGACAGGCGATTGCATGTATGTATTGTGGTATATTTTAATGCGTTTGTTTATGGGTTCTTGATTCTATAAATGATTTAAAAGCTTTTAATATAGTGTCGCTCAGTCTCTGTGGTTTTTATGTCGCCATTAAAATAATGTGTAATTTATATGGAGAGTGAATAACAGTGATTACTTTTGGTGTTTTGAGAAATTAATAAAATTGCTTTTTATTTATTTACGTATTACAATGCAATTATACAATATAATATATAATAATTTTATACAACAGTTATTAGGAGGTAAGTAACTAAGACCGTATGCTGTGTGTTGTGTAACAGAGCGAATCTTTGGTGGGCATCGAACTCACTAACCTCAAAGCAAAAATCTATAAAAAATGAGATAAAAATAATTGTAAGCATATACTACTAAAGTAAATGAAACAAAAAAAAAATTCAAAAACTAAGCTCAAGCAATTGTCTATGTATACAGCTTTTACAACCCTTCTAAAATAACGATTTTTTGTAATTTGGATCGGCTGAAAAGCAACCGTGGAATATGGTAGTTAACTGCTTTAGTTTAAAGAAGTAAAAGAAGATTTGGCCTTACAATACTATTGCCTTCGATCCCTTCCTTCCAAACGACGCACAATGGCATAAAATGCATGAGGCCTAACAACCAAAAAATTCAAAATTGAGATTTTAATTGATTCTGAAGTACTGCATCAAAATATATGTTCTGACAAAATTTTACAATCCTACTCTCAAAGATTATCTACCAACCAGATAAAATTAGAATTGAACATAGAAATGTTAATACAAATGAGAATAAATCATTTTGAGTGTCAAACAAGTTTTCATTTCATTTTGAAGCCTTTGTTTCGGGCTTCTTGCGCTTCCTCAGTTAACTGCCCTATTGGTATTAAAGAGTAGTTTATTACTTCTGGTCCGCGCCAGAAAAGATGAGGCATTTTCTTTCCTTTGCTCTTTTGTCGCTTGGTTTTTGCTTCTACCACTGCAATCCTCGAAATCAACTTTCGATCTACCAGATTGGCGCGGGAAACCTATTGACGAATCTAACCAGTACTTGTTGTTTTGAAGAAAACGCTCAGAAATTCTATAAAATGCATTCCAGCGATTCTTCAATTGGGAAATAAAATTTTTCCATGTATCGTTAAAAACTTTAATATTTTTTTGTTGCTTGGCAATCAACTTGTAAGAAATGCAATTTTTTCAGTAAAGGTTTCAAGTCCAGAATTTGCAATTATTTCATAAAGTTCTCTTCGAGAAATAAAAATTGTATTCACGTTTGTACCTATGATTGAATAAATATAGTCTTATAATTTTATATAAAAAATTTAATAGATAAAAATTATATAGATGCAAAAATATATTTTCATTTTTTTTAATCAGGTGCAAGAAAGTGCAAAAAAAATTTGTTCTATTATTTCACAAGGTGTCTTTGGTTTAAGAGAAGAAAAATTTTTTTGCTTTACTTTGCTTAACTCAGAACTATTTTTCCATATACATATGCTACAAAATTTGCAAAATTTATAGACCTTCACAAAAAAAAATTTTAAAAATAGCAAAACTATATAAACTTATAAAACAACGAAGCAAATATAATCTCAATCGTCTGTTGTTGAAGGCTCTATATTTTTTTTAATAATTTTACTTAAAAACTTGCCGAGAACTAATTTTGAAAACACTGAAAATTTAGTTTTTTCTCGAAAGATAAAAAATATCAAAAAACACCCACTTCAAAGAGACGTAGTAATGTAACGGTACTTGCTAGAGACACATTTTTTAAGAAAGTGGCGCAGAATTTTGTGCACTTTTAGCTCATGTAAAAAAATATTTGGTACTCAAGAATTTCATTTTCCAATTATTTCCCATTTTAGGCATCAAAAACCCCAATGTGCGACGGATTTCTGAGAAAATTTTTAATAGTTGAGAATAAGTCACAAAACCTAACGAACAAGCAATATTGTTTTGCAATCAACGAATTCATATTTTAAACATTTTTAAAAAGGTAAGGGTGCCCTGGTAGTCCAGTGCGTAGTATGCTAGAATATTAGCGTGAGGGTCGTTGGTTCGATTCCCACCAGAGGCTCTGGTCTGTGACACTACACCGAGCATATGGTCAAAGTTACTCAGCTCGTATATAATTAGAATAAAATTTGTAATTGTATTTTAGTTAATAAATAAATAAATAATTAAATAAATAAATAAAAAGGTAAAAACGTAACAATATATTTAAGTACAGTGGTGTGATGTGAATCACTGTTGTTTTGTGAGGCCAAATTTGATAGTCTCATGGGAATAGAAGCAATTTATTCCTTATAAACTTCTACAACCTGTTCATAGGGTCGGTTCTGAATCCTACTATCAACAAAAAGAGCAATTAAAGGAAAAAAGTTAATTAAAGGGAAAATTGATCATGAAAATGCTAAAACTTGACTGCAAAGTTTTGCTGCACACTCAGACTACTATTTATTTTGGTATTTGCCGAGCACTCCTTATGATGATCAATTTTTCGCTTATTAAAACCGGAAGTGCTACATTATTAACCAAGCGCTTAAGCTCGATCTGTTATCGATTGAAATATGTTTGGTCTGATAAATGTGTTTAAATTTTTTAAAAATTTTTAACCGAACACTCAATAATCATATTCGAATTGTAAATGTAAGTTTGAAAATTTTACACAATGTTTTGGTTACCCTTTTTCATTCAATTTAATTAATTTCAGACCAATTAACTCAACATTTGTAGAAGTCACATTTGAAATTAAAATTTACTTTATGAGACACATAAATAAGTAGCCAATGATGTTACAAACATGAAATAGAATGTTAAGATACTAACAGTATGCTTAATGAATGTTTCAATTACAAATAAAGTATACGCATGAAGGCCAGTTGCAGTTGCCAGAGAGCAGAACATAATCTTATATATAAAAATGAATGTGTATTTATTTGTTTGTTTGTTTGCAGTCTATAGACGGCTAAACGGCTGGACCGATTTTCTTGAAATTTTAACAGTACCTTCTGTATGTCTGGAAGGAGTTATAGGCTATTTTTTTATTTTAAAATTTCAAGTAGGCGAGGTGCCACGCCCACATACCCAATAATATATTTAATGTCGCATACCTCATAAACTGCAATTGCTAGAGTCCTAAAATTTTGTATGGACGACTTTGACGTATATATGAACAAAATGGGAGGATTGGCTACAGTAGACGTGTCACCTCCCATAATCTATATATATAAAAATGAATGTTTCTTTGTATGTACCTTATAGTTGTTGCGCATTAGCCGACAAAGGTTTCTAAATAAGTATGACCAATTTCCGACAGGTGGCGCCACTGAAAATTACTTAAAATGAATTAAATCGTAAACTGTGCATTCTTTAACAAAGTTATTGCGCATGAGTCGACGGAGGTTGGTGCGATTAATTTCCGATGGATAGCGTCACTGAAAATTATTCAAAATAAGTGACAAGCAATTGGTCGACCTGCACCTCAAGCACGGAAGAAAAGAGCATTATGGGCCTCAGAATCAGACGAGCAACGAGCATTGAGACTGGAAAGTCTTCGATTATATGCCGCTGAGACCCGTTCGCTTGAACCACTTGAACATCGAGAAGTGAGATTAGAAATTGATCGAATGCGTACTACTCAGGCCCGTTCATCAGAATCATGGAACAACATCAATAAACAAAATCAATAAAATGATTCAAAATTAATTGAATATTTGTATAATGTCTTTCCTTCAAATTTATTTTAGTTGGTGACGCAGCAACACGCGCAGGGTACAGCTAGTAAGAAATAAAAAAACCAAATAAATTCTATTTAAAATTAAACTAGAATGATTGAAAAGTAATCTCCGAATCTCTATTTAAAAAATTGTTTTTATTTAAATTATACGAGTATATAAACCCACTGTCATTCAAGAAACTAATAAACGATAAACAATTTCTTATGCGAAAAGGTAAAAAAACAGTTTAGAGGGTTCGAGAAATATAAAAAAATACTTTTGAGTTCTACTCAACTAAATTAGACTATGTAGTTAGCCAGGTGTGTATGTCTTGGAAGCCTTCTGGTAGCCTCACATTTGAAAGTAGACGTTGGCGATACTAGAAGCCAGACACTTTTGAATTTAAAACAGCAATTGAATGTAAAATGATTTATTCAAGGACAACTTCTCCTCAAGGTAATCATCCTCGATCAATTGAAGATGATTATTTCTCTAAATATTCCCCGCCTACTCTTATGATGATAAGATAAATGACAGAAACGAGATGTGTTAGCAATTCTACGCTCAAGTCGAAACGTCCTGACAGTGGCCTGACCGCTTTATTATCACGTAATAAGAGAGGATAAGCACAGCGCCGGGAATGACAATCGATGAGTTTAGTGTCTGATAATGAAAAAAAATTGAGTGCTTCAACCCTAAAGAAAAACTAAATGAGTATGTAGCACTACATAATATAAGATCACAACGCAATGTGCAACTAGATATCAATTCTCACCGGACATAATTTATCAGAACAAATTCACGGAAAATTTCATTTCATCTGAAGTGCTGTCAACAGCCTTATAAACAACAAAATTATAAAATTGTAAAATATAACGATTGTAAACGACTTTAGTATCGCATGTTATATTTGAGAAGGGTCAAATATTAAAGAGTCCAAATAAAAGAGGACCTTGCTGAATTCATTGACTTGAGAAAAAAAAGGCTGATTATAAATGTACTGAAAAAGCAACTGTCAGGTACTTGCGCTATCTCTTTCACAATGAAATTCATCACATCATTATAAACATGAAACAGACAGATGGTTAGCGATCTTTCTTATACCTCTATATAGCATTCATTAAGAAGGTGTTCTATATTCTTAACGACCCTGTTATAAAATGCATATCGCGTTTGTACAGGCGGGGAATTGGATTCGAGATGGCAATCGATCGCATATTTCAAAGACAATTAAAAGCAATAAAAGCTAAAGAGAAAAATGGCTAAAAATATAATCACACACAAAGATAAATTAAGACTTCAGTTATCTGTGGAATTCTTGTATTGAAGTGCTTTAAGCTGTAGAATCATGCAGCTATAGCGACAAAAGATGCCTCAACAAACTGCATTCTTTGAAATTTTCTCAGAAGTAATAAATAAATATTGTTGTTATAAGTACAGATTTTTAGTAATGAAACAGAATACTTCTACACATTCAAGCAAAAACGGTGTCGAACAAAGATGGTCCATAATGAAGTCGACAGCCGTAACGAAAGTGTATTATACACGATACAAATTCCATTATTTTATATCTATTTTAAAAACAACATGAGGTGTCCTTATATTGTTTCAATTAATTTAATTAATATTTCAAAATGAAAATAATAAATTAATAGAATCGAAATGAAATTTGTTTTTGTGATATATGTTGGCGAACAAAAATGGATACATAATATTAACAAAAAATATTTTAAATCCAATATTTTTTGTATTTATTGCTGTAAATAAGAAATTATAAATAAAAGATTTCAGAAGTTTTATTGGCCAGCGCAAAATCTGGATTTAAATCCGATCGAGAATTTCTAGGAAATTGTAAAACGAAAATTGGCACAGTATGAAAACCCTCCAAATAACCTTAACGAATTGTGGGTAAGAATTGAGGCAGAGTGGCAAAGTATAAACAGCGAAACCATCAAAAAACTGGTAGAAAGCTTACCAAAATGCATTAAATCAGTAATAAAGAATAAGGGATTAAGGACAAAATACTGAATTTTTCATTTTAAACGAAACGAGCAAAATTGGATAAATGCTACTAAATAATATTTAAGCTGTATTTTATATTTAAAAGTAAATAATATTACTGAAAAGTTTTTATTTAAATTAGAGGATAGTCTAAATAAATGTTTAACATATGGATTGTTTTTTTTTATTTTAATAAATAAAGTACAAATATAAAGTTTATATTTTTTTTAATTTTATGTACCCATTTTTGCTCGCCAGTGTATAAGCTGACAAAATTTTCTACTGCATCTGCCAGACTTATACATTCGTATCTTTCCCAACGCGCACAATCTGTTTTTTTTGAATGGAAAATGGTCTGATGCTCTACCTTTGAACAAAGGTACACCTCAGGGCTCTATCCTTGGACCACTTTTTTTCTCCCTGTATGTCAATTATTTATCTAGATATCTTTTGAATTGCAAAATCCACTTGTATGCAGATGACGTGCAACTTTGCTTAAGTAGCCCGGTGGACGATATTTCACGCGCCGTTGATTGTTTGAATGGGGAACTTGCACGGATATTCTTATGCAAATGGTCTCTGTTTGAACCCCGGGAAATCTAAGTGTATTTTATTGCATAGAAAAAGTGTTGTACCCACAAATTCTAGGGATGTTGTGATGAATGGTGAGAAAATTGAGATAGTTCATGCGACGAGGAATTTAGGAATAGTTTTTAACTCCAATTTGACGTGGAATGATCACATCAATTTACTGGTAGGGCAGACGTATATTAAGTTACACGCACTTTGGTCCACGCAACTTTATATGCCTTTGAAAACAAGGATTTTAATTGCGAAAACTTATTTGATTCCCTGCTTACTGTATGGATGCGAGCTGTTTGGTAATTGCGATTCTGGCAGCAAACGTAAGCTGAACGTTCTGTTCAATAATATTGCTAGATATGTCTATAAGTTGAGAAGATATGATCATATCTCTGTGGCAGCTAAGAGTCTTTACGGTGTGACCTTTTATAATCTTCTTAATATTCGTGTACTTTTACTTTTGCATCTAATTGTGAACAGGCGGATACCGAGTTATTTATTTGACAAGCTACGTTTTGTCCAGTCACCCCGTAGTAGGAATATTATAGTTCCTCGGCATCGCTACTTATTTTCCGAATGGCACACTCAGACTACTATTTATTTTGGTATTTGCCGAGCACTCCTTATGATGATCAATTTTTCGCTTATTAAAACCGGAAGTGCTACATTATTAACCAAGCGCTTAAGCTCGATCTGTTATCGATTGAAATATGTTTGGTCTGATAAATGTGTTTACATTTTTTAAAAATTTTTAACCGAACACTCAATAATCATATTCGAATTGTAAATGTAAGTTTGAAAATTTTACACAATGTTTTGGTTACCCTTTTTCATTCAATTTAATTAATTTCAGACCAATTAACTCAACATTTGTAGAAGTCACATTTGAAATTAAAATTTACTTTATGAGACACATAAATAAGTAGCCAATGATGTTACAAACATGAAATAGAATGTTAAGATACTAACAGTATGCTTAATGAATGTTTCAATTACAAATAAAGTATACGCATGAAGGCCAGTTGCAGTTGCCAGAGAGCAGAACATAATCTTATATATAAAAATGAATGTGTATTTATTTGTTTGTTTGTTTGCAGTCTATAGACGGCTAAACGGCTGGACCGATTTTCTTGAAATTTTAACAGTACCTTCTGTATGTCTGGAAGGAGTTATAGGCTATTTTTTTATTTTAAAATTTCAAGTAGGCGAGGTGCCACGCCCACATACCCAATAATATATTTAATGTCGCATACCTCATAAACTGCAATTGCTAGAGTCCTAAAATTTTGTATGGACGACTTTGACGTATATATGAACAAAATGGGAGGATTGGCTACAGTAGACGTGTCACCTCCCATAATCTATATATATAAAAATGAATGTTTCTTTGTATGTACCTTATAGTTGTTGCGCATTAGCCGACAAAGGTTTCTAAATAAGTATGACCAATTTCCGACAGGTGGCGCCACTGAAAATTACTTAAAATGAATTAAATCGTAAACTGTGCATTCTTTAACAAAGTTATTGCGCATGAGTCGACGGAGGTTGGTGCGATTAATTTCCGATGGATAGCGTCACTGAAAATTATTCAAAATAAGTGACAAGCAATTGGTCGACCTGCACCTCAAGCACGGAAGAAAAGAGCATTATGGGCCTCAGAATCAGACGAGCAACGAGCATTGAGACTGGAAAGTCTTCGATTATATGCCGCTGAGACCCGTTCGCTTGAACCACTTGAACATCGAGAAGTGAGATTAGAAATTGATCGAATGCGTACTACTCAGGCCCGTTCATCAGAATCATGGAACAACATCAATAAACAAAATCAATAAAATGATTCAAAATTAATTGAATATTTGTATAATGTCTTTCCTTCAAATTTATTTTAGTTGGTGACGCAGCAACACGCGCAGGGTACAGCTAGTAAGAAATAAAAAAACCAAATAAATTCTATTTAAAATTAAACTAGAATGATTGAAAAGTAATCTCCGAATCTCTATTTAAAAAATTGTTTTTATTTAAATTATACGAGTATATAAACCCACTGTCATTCAAGAAACTAATAAACGATAAACAATTTCTTATGCGAAAAGGTAAAAAAACAGTTTAGAGGGTTCGAGAAATATAAAAAAATACTTTTGAGTTCTACTCAACTAAATTAGACTATGTAGTTAGCCAGGTGTGTATGTCTTGGAAGCCTTCTGGTAGCCTCACATTTGAAAGTAGACGTTGGCGATACTAGAAGCCAGACACTTTTGAATTTAAAACAGCAATTGAATGTAAAATGATTTATTCAAGGACAACTTCTCCTCAAGGTAATCATCCTCGATCAATTGAAGATGATTATTTCTCTAAATATTCCCCGCCTACTCTTATGATGATAAGATAAATGACAGAAACGAGATGTGTTAGCAATTCTACGCTCAAGTCGAAACGTCCTGACAGTGGCCTGACCGCTTTATTGTCACGTAATAAGAGAGGATAAGCACAGCGCCGGGAATGACAATCGATGAGTTTAGTGTCTGATAATGAAAAAAAATTGAGTGCTTCAACCCTAAAGAAAAACTAAATGAGTATGTAGCACTACATAATATAAGATCACAACGCAATGTGCAACTAGATATCAATTCTCACCGAACATAATTTATCAGAACAAATTCACGGAAAATTTCATTTCATCTGAAGTGCTGTCAACAGCCTTATAAACAACAAAATTATAAAATTGTAAAATATAACGATTGTAAACGACTTTAGTATCGCATGTTATATTTGAGAAGGGTCAAATATTAAAGAGTCCAAATAAAAGAGGACCTTGCTGAATTCATTGACTTGAGAAAAAAAAGGCTGATTATAAATGTACTGAAAAAGCAACTGTCAGGTACTTGCGCTATCTCTTTCACAATGAAATTCATCACATCATTATAAACATGAAACAGACAGATGGTTAGCGATCTTTCTTATACCTCTATATAGCATTCATTAAGAAGGTGTTCTATATTCTTAACGACCCTGTTATAAAATGCATATCGCGTTTGTACAGGCGGGCAATTGGATTCGAGATGGCAATCGATCGCATATTTCAAAGACAATTAAAAGCAATAAAAGCTAAAGAGAAAAATGGCTAAAAATATAATCACACACAAAGATAAATTAAGACTTCAGTTATCTGTGGAATTCTTGTATTGAAGTGCTTTAAGCTGTAGAATCATGCAGCTATAGCGACAAAAGATGCCTCAACAAACTGCATTCTTTGAAATTTTCTCAGAAGTAATAAATAAATATTGTTGTTATAAGTACAGATTTTTAGTAATGAAACAGAATACTTCTACACATTCAAGCAAAAACGGTGTCGAACAAAGATGGTCCATAATGAAGTCGACAGCCGTAACGAAAGTGTATTATACACGATACAAATTCCATTATTTTATATCTATTTTAAAAACAACATGAGGTGTCCTTATATTGTTTCAATTAATTTAATTAATATTTCAAAATGAAAATAATAAATTAATAGAATCGAAATGAAATTTGTTTTTGTGATATATGTTGGCGAACAAAAATGGATACATAATATTAACAAAAAATATTTTAAATCCAATATTTTTTGTATTTATTGCTGTAAATAAGAAATTATAAATAAAAGATTTCAGAAGTTTTATTGGCCAGCGCAAAATCTGGATTTAAATCCGATCGAGAATTTGTAGGAAATTGTAAAACGAAAATTGGCACAGTATGAAAACCCTCCAAATAACCTTAACGAATTGTGGGTAAGAATTGAGGCAGAGTGGCAAAGTATAAACAGCGAAACCATCAAAAAACTGGTAGAAAGCTTACCAAAATGCATTAAATCAGTAATAAAGAATAAGGGATTAAGGACAAAATACTGAATTTTTCATTTTAAACGAAACGAGCAAAATTGGATAAATGCTACTAAATAATATTTAAGCTGTATTTTATATTTAAAAGTAAATAATATTACTGAAAAGTTTTTATTTAAATTAGAGGATAGTCTAAATAAATGTTTAACATATGGATTGTTTTTTTTTATTTTAATAAATAAAGTACAAATATAAAGTTTATATTTTTTTTAATTTTATGTACCCATTTTTGCTCGCCAGTGTATAAGCTGACAAAATTTTCTACTGCATCTGCCAGACTTATACATTCGTATCTTTCCCAACGCGCACAATCTGTTTTTTTTGAATGGAAAATGGTCTGATGCTCTACCTTTGAACAAAGGTACACCTCAGGGCTCTATCCTTGGACCACTTTTTTTCTCCCTGTATGTCAATTATTTATCTAGATATCTTTTGAATTGCAAAATCCACTTGTATGCAGATGACGTGCAACTTTGCTTAAGTAGCCCGGTGGACGATATTTCACGCGCCGTTGATTGTTTGAATGGGGAACTTGCACGGATATTCTTATGCAAATGGTCTCTGTTTGAACCCCGGGAAATCTAAGTGTATTTTATTGCATAGAAAAAGTGTTGTACCCACAAATTCTAGGGATGTTGTGATGAATGGTGAGAAAATTGAGATGGTTCATGCGACGAGGAATTTAGGAATAGTTTTTAACTCCAATTTGACGTGGAATGATCACATCAATTTACTGGTAGGGCAGACGTATATTAAGTTACACGCACTTTGGTCCACGCAACTTTATATGCCTTTGAAAACAAGGATTTTAATTGCGAAAACTTATTTGATTCCCTGCTTACTGTATGGATGCGAGCTGTTTGGTAATTGCGATTCTGGCAGCAAACGTAAGCTGAACGTTCTGTTCAATAATATTGCTAGATATGTCTATAAGTTGAGAAGATATGATCATATCTCTGTGGCAGCTAAGAGTCTTTACGGTGTGACCTTTTATAATCTTCTTAATATTCGTGTACTTTTACTTTTGCATCTAATTGTGAACAGGCGGATACCGAGTTATTTATTTGACAAGCTACGTTTTGTCCAGTCACCCCGTAGTAGGAATATTATAGTTCCTCGGCATCGCTACTTATTTTCCGAATGGCAGTTTTATTTGCATGCTATTCGACTTTGGAACATTCTTCCACAACAACAGCATTGCATCACCAACGCTAATAGCTTCAGGATATTTCTGTTTCAATATTTTCGTTAATTTTTTTATTTTAAATGTATATATTAGCAAATTTGTTTTTTGTTTCTCTTTTTTTTCCTTTTCTATTGTGTTTTTATTCCCCTTATTGCATCTATCTACGTATACATTACTTGTTATTATTAAGTCAGTTATTCACTTACTAAATTTAGTTAATTATTATGTACATATTACGTTCCTGTACTTTTAATATAAGATTATCATCTTGTCGTACAGGACTTGGATTTTATTAATAAATAAATAAATGCAATTACTTATCAACAATGGTGATCACCACTCATGTATAAAAATTAACGCACACAACATAAGTGGTGTGAGAAACTAGCTCCTAATCCTTTCTAAAGGGTTGTAATGACCAATTATGTATGTATGTAATCTTAAACATGAAGTCGCCGTAGTCTACTAGGAAGTGTGTTGGCTTATTAGGCGTAAAGCCCGGGTTCGTATCCCAGGTCAGACATCAAAACGAAATATGAAAAAAAAATATTTCTTCGGCGACTTCCTCTCAGCAGATTTCTGGTAAAAACTCTGAGAGTACATAAACCTGCCATGAAAAAGTTTCTCAAAATCTGTCGTTCGGAGTCGGCGTTAAACTGTAAGTCCCGACACTCATGTATAAAAATTAACACACACAACTTTAGTGGTGTGAGAAGCTAGGCCGTAATCGTGACTGAAGGGTTGTAATGGCCAATTATGTATGTATGCATGTATGTAGTCTTAAACAACTACACACAAAAATAAGATTTAATTATTGTCCCTAGTCTAGTCGGTATTATGCTGGCTTATTATATATGAGGCCACTGTTTAAACCCAATATCAGACATCTCGACCAAATATAAAAAAAATATTTCTTCGGCGACTTCCTTTCATCAAATTTCTGACAAAAACTGAGATTAAACAAAATTGCTATCAAATCTGTCATTCGGAATCGATGATCGAATTGTAGGTGCCACCATTTATGTGTAAAAATTAACACACACAACATAAGTGGTGCGAGAAGTTAGGTCTTAATCATGACTGAAAGCTTGTAATGATCTGTTATATATGTATGTATGTATAGTTCCTATCAGTTTTAACCTTTATTTATGGGGACTACAAAAGAGCCTATTGGACTTTGACAGGTTATAACGGTCATCTTGTTGAAGCTATACCTGTATAATTTGTTTTCCATTATTCCAATCACCATTGACAATATAACGGCACATTTCTGAATGAATGGATACTTCAACAAACAAAATTGTCGAATTTGGGACGATACCAACCATCCACAACAGATTCAAGAGAATCCAATGTATCCAACGACATCTGGATGCAACGTGCAACATAGGTCATGCTATATTGAATATACTGTGCGAGCGATTTAATATCATTTCCATTTCACGTGGAGTTATCATGCGATTTCACTCTGTTAGAACTTTTCTTGTGGTGTTTTCTTTAGTCACAGGTGTATGCGAATAAGTCACAATCCACTGTGGTCTTCAAAACAAACGTGATTCAAGCCATCCGTCAAATTTGGTATGACTTTTGCACCAAACTTATGGAAAACTGAACATTTCTGATGCCCGAAGTAGCCATGACGGATATTCGAGCGTTGCTATATTCGACATATAAATGAATCAATTAGTCTTTAAAACGAATAAAAAATTGTGATATCTCACAAAAACTTTGTTTTAATTAAATTCAAACATAGTATTTGCTGAAAAGTACATACTTTTTTCATTATTTATTGAATACAATAAATCTTTTTTAAATTTGTGACCAGATGAGACATAAATGTATATTCGAAAAAAAACGGACAGTATCAGGCAGGGGCTGCATCTTTTACGGTAAACCACATTTTCGTTTTTAAACTTGTAAACTTCGTTCTCATGTTTTGATACCCTCAGCAAACATCAACCCCACACAACGCACAAGCAAGTGTTTGATTCAGGGTATAGCGGAAAAGCGTACAAAAACTGTGACTTCACTTTTGTTGTCTTTTACACTCATTTATTCATGAGATTTTTTATTTTTGATAACCATGAGAAGGAGACTTCGGGGGACCATGGGTAGTGAGTGACATTGTGTAAAAATCTAAACAGTGTTGAAAGAAAACTTTCCAGCAACTTTTCTATTTCTCCACAGCATTGCAGGCCCTCAAAACCCAAACGAATAAGTTAATCTGCATGTGTGTGTACAACATAAGCGTATACATCACATGTACACAAAATTAAAAAAGTTTTAATTTATTTTCGGTTACTCCGGTTTTTTTTATAATTGTTGCTACAAGCTGTTGTTTTTCTATTTGATGTTGTGAAATACAACAAATAACGAGTTCTATGATTGGAAGATGTGGTACACAAAGGATATTATTTGGGAAAGTAGGATAAAAGTGGACGCCCTAGTCTAGTAGGTAGTTCAAACTCAAGGTCAGACATCTCCAACGAAAATTAAATGTCTTCGACTTCCTCTCAGCAGATTTCTGGCAGAAACTCTGAGATTAAATAAAATTGCCATGAACAGTTTCTCAAAAATCTTTAAACTGTAGGTCCACTAATGTATAAAATTAACTCATACAACATAAATGGTGTTAAAAAAGTAGGTCGCAAACCTAACTGAAGGGTTGTAATGACCAATTATGTGTGTATGTAGGCTAGAAGAAATGGACAACACTATGTTTGCAACAAAACTAAAATTTGAAAGTGTGAAAATCCATAACTTCAATCCCTGGGAAATTAGCAAGGATTAACAAAGGGGACAGGGCATATACTATACAGAAATAGATGGCGCGATTTAATTAGTTTTTAACTTATTTGGTATTTAAGACAAACAGCCAGAATATGTTTGAAGACAATAAATTGGAAACATTACTCGTTCCATATTCGTGTATTTTACACTATCAGTAATCGTGCTTCAAGCAGTTTACAAAATAAAAGAAATTGGTTGCCACTTGAACTAAAACCGAGAGATGTTACGAAGTGATTTTGCAAGTCTGGAAAGCTGGAATCTGTAATTGCTTTAAAAACCAATCATTGACTTTTATTGAATATCACTGGGGACAGCAAGGGGATTCATTGCGTCCACCCCGAAGCTAAAGAAATCATAGCTGAAGCGCTGACTACAGCCAAGCAGAATATTAACATTGCATTAAGGTAATATTCTGTATTTTGTGGGATTTGACCCATTATTGGCCGCTAAAAATTGGCCACACTATTACTCTCGAACTACACAGGCAATAATTAAGTAATTTGAAAAGAAAAATGACCTAAAAATTTCTTGAATATGTAACTAGCAAAAGGGAGTATTTTTTCACGATGACTACGCTGGTTTTTTTTTTTTTAATTTTATGGCGCCCATGGTTTAGTTAGTCACTCAATACATAATTGGCCATTAGAACCCTTCAAACAGGATTACGGCCTAGCTTCTCAACCACTCATGTTGTGTGTGTTAATTTTATACATGAGTGGCAGGACCTACAGTTTAAAGTCGACTCCGAACGACAGATTTTTGAGTCACTCAATACAATATTGTTATTGCCTTTCCTTTTTAAAAACGTTTAAAATATGAGCTCGTAGTTTGCAAATAAAAATAAAAATTAATTTGTATTAAGTTTTAATTAAATTCCTTATTGATCGCTGAATTCTGTGTGACATTGTTCACAATTTTATGTGTACAACAACAATTGCTTTGTTTGTTATTCCTCTATTTACACCCTTTGCATAAGCAATAACAATTACTAGACAATTGTTCGACTGATCTTTGTAACAGAGATCTTCAAACACACCGCGTCTTTACAAAAGGGTGACTGAACTTTAATTAACTTCGTGGCCTGCTTTGCCTTGCCTTTTATATATAAAGAAGCAGTCTGATGAATGTTCTTGAAGACGAATGTTCGTAGCTTCGCCTTCTCGAGATCTCTATAAATGTAAATCGTTGTTTCATTATTGTTGTTTGTGTATTTTGTTTACATTTATTCTTGTAGTGTTTGTTGTTGCATTTTTGTTTATTTGTTTATTTTTTATGGTGGTGTTTTTTGGTATATTTTTGTTTATTTGTTTATCACTTTTTATGCTGTTATTTGTTGTTATATTAAGCAGGCCATAATTCGTAAACAAGTTCATTGTTTTTGTTTTTGTATCTTTTGTTTATAATTTTAATGTTAAACAAGGTAAATGCAAATAAAAAAAAAAATATTTTAACGCAAGTTCTTATTGAATCACAATAAACTATTAATTTGTGATCATCTAAAAAAAAACCAATTTGAAATTATAAAAGTGGAATAAACAACTTACTGTCGGTTATTATTAAATTATTTAGCTTAATGAAAAAAGCCATGAATTGAAAACATTTGTTTTTTTTTTTGTATTTGTATGGAAATATGACATCGGAAGCTTTGAACGGACGTACATTGTTTTTTATTTGTTAACAATTCCAGCGTTTTTGCATGTCTTTCTTCTTTGTATTTCCTTTCTTTGCGCAACCGGAAAAAAATATTTATTTTTGGAAACATAACGATTTGTAAAGTTTTTGTAGTTAAAGAGCTTTTTTTCGATTTCTTTATGTTTTTCGACGAAAACTTGTGGACTAAAAACAAGAATATGTTGGCTGCAGCACATTGTACATTTATTGTGTAGAATTTAAAAGCACCAATTATGATTCTTTAAATAGAACTTTAGCTTGGATTGTTTTCAAGATAAATGGTGTTTGGTTTCAAAAACGTATCGCGTTGATGCATCAAACTTATTAATTCTTCCTTCTTCTAGTTATTATACCAAACCTGTAAGCAGAAACACTAATCAACACATTAATCAATAAACTACGGCGATTAGTTATTAATCTCAAAATAGTAATATGCGAACGAAATTTGATATTTGATTGAACCTAGAAAGGCCGCAAACATAGCTTAGTCTGTTGTTAAGTTTTTGTGTGCCAACGGCCTTATAATTTATTTTATTTATTTATTTATTATAATTAACATAACACAACAAGATATTCATCTTATTATTTTCTCTTAAACTCTCTTTATTCTTTACACTACTTTTGTGTGCCACCGTATACAACTTAACGATACAACTATAATTTGCTTGTATACTATTCTATTTCACACTTCTGTCCGCGTTAACACTAACAACTGTTCGTTAGATCTTCTCTGCTTACAACCTTTTGGAAAGCAATACCACTTGTACGTTCAAACCGCAACGCTGACTGAATTATAACTGACTGCTGCCTGCTTTGTCCAGCCGTTTTATAGTCCGACACAACTAGTCTATCGAACATTCTTGAAGTGTAAGGTTCGTGTTCTCGCTTTCTCGAGAGTTCGGTTGTTAGTACATTATTGCTTGTGTACTTTGCTTATGTTGTCTCTCACATATTTGTCGTAGCTGGTTTATTTTCATTTCGTGTTGTTGTTGGTACCAGGTGCAACCAGGTTCGTTGTACATATGTGTGTGTGCAGCTTTAGATAATCAACATGTTCATTAGTGTGTATTTGTGTCGTGTGTATTGTGTTGGTATAGTTGGAGGCTTTTGTTTATCGTTTTTGTTGTTAAACGATATTAGGTCGTTTCGATTAATGTAACAATATATTAAATTTAAATAAAAATAAAAATATAATAAGAAGCAATTTAAAAAACTGGCAATACTACAGAAATAAATGAAAAAGTTAAAAGATAAAGAATTATAAAATAAAGAATTATAAAAAAAAATATTTATAAAAATCGCCATAAAAATTTAAGAATAAATATCTAACCGATATAACCGAGCTAGGTTAGATTAGTTTCGAGGACGTGTACTTGTCAATTAAGACAAGTGCAGTACCCGAAGGTCGAATTGACCCGTTGTAGGACGTCCTAGTTTGTCACACCACTTATATTGTGTGTGTTAATTTTATACATGAGTGGTGGGACCTACAATTTATTAAATAGGAGGAAATGCCAAAAAAAACCTGCACTCTTTCTTGGATAAGGATAAAAATGAAGAATTAATTTGAAATGAATACAAATGAAATATTATTGAAACGATTAGAAATCCTAGGAATACAAATTAAGTTTTTCACCATAGCATACATAATTGGCTATTAAAACCCTTCAGTCAGGATCTACAGTTTAAAGTCGACTCCGAACGAAAGATTTTTGAGAAACTTTTTTATGGCAATTTTATTTACTCTCAGAGTTTTTGCCACAATTCTGCTGAGAGGAAGTCGCCGAGGAAATAATGTTTGTATTTTGTTTTGATGTCTGGCCTGGGGCTCGAACCCTGGCTTTACGTCTACCTACTAGACTACGGCGACTTCATAACTGAGCTAATAACGTAAAAAACTTTTCATTAAGGGAACGATTTAAATAACTCCTCTTAGTACGCATTTGGATTACCTAACATTTGGATGTAATTTGGTAGGGAATTCCAGAGACTAATGGTGTGTATAAAGAACTGTCGCTGTGACAGAAGAGTCCTATAATGTTGTTGAATAATCTTCATGCCCTGGCATGACCTAGCAAACTTAATTCGGCCTACTAAATATTCCGGCTGTTCCGTATTAATAATTTTATGGAATAGAATGAGGCATTTAATTTTCAAAAGATTATCAAATCTCGCACTAAATATCTGGTACGCTAAATGAGAAATGTGATCCCGGCGACCTTTAAGAAAGACATATCTTGCTATATTGTTGTATTCGAAGTTGTGTTTCCAGTTTGTGAAAATTTCACACCCATACAAAAGCACAGGAATTTAATACATTTTAGCAAGTGGCATACGAATTGCAAAAGGAGTTGAATCTAGGACAGCCCATAAATTTCGAAGTATACTGTAAATTCTGCTAACAGCAACACTTTTTGCTAGACCATGATAATCTGTCATTAAAAACCATGCCCAGATTGGTCATTGATTGGACGAAGTCAATTCTATTTTCCTTGATACTCAATTTAGGTATGACAAACGACCCAATGGTTTTCGAAAGCATAATACATTTGGACTTCGAGGGATTGATACATAGTCCATTTGCCGAGGTCCAACTGACAATTCCCTCACTGTCAATTTTTTTCCATATCACGGTTAATAGAGTGTAAACAATAATCAATATTCTCCTTACGAGTACTGGTATAAGGCTCCACAGTATCAGCATACATATGAATATTACAGTCAACCAAAACATGTGGTATTTACATATAAAACATCAGAGACCCCAGTATTGACCCCTGGGGAATACCTCTACTAATATTAAGCGATTTAAATGAACTTTTTGAAATCTATTTATTAAATAAGCATAAATTAGACCACTGGCAGAATTAGAAAAATTAAACAGTTTCCGTAGTTTATTCAATGAAACTTTGGGATCGATCGTATCGAAAGCCTTGGTGTGATTAAGTAGAACTAAAAACGCTACATTATTCTCATCTAGACCCAACCTAAGATCAGCAATAGTTTACACCAATTAAGCATAACCAGGAATGTGTACAGTGATGGGAAAAATAATAAGAAAATCAATGTAACATTTATAGATTTAATAAAAAATTAAGTAAAATGAGATAATTGCTGATAGGTAGCTGCACTTACACGCAAGAATTGCTTGGATCTGTCATGGCAATGGGAGACTGATTTACTTTGATTTGTTTTATTTTTTATATTCTTTAAGGATCAACAAAAAATTGTAGCTAGGCGCACGAGCCCTTAAACGAACTCTGACAACAGTGGCCAAATAGAAGAATATTTAAAAAAGAAGTCAATAGTTTCTATATATTTTTCTATTTAGTTTTTATTATTGTGTTCATTAAATGTGCAAACGGACGTTTACACTTTTCTTACCAAAGTTACACATATTTCATCTGTTTTAACATTTTCTGAACCAAACAATTTCTCCACGTATTTATTTTGGTTCTGTTTATTTTTGTTGTTCAGTAAATCAATACGATAATAAAGTAATTTTTATTTAGATTGAGAAAGAAAAGATCAAAGCAGAGCCTTGAAATAGAGCCACTTATTTAGTTGACGGCATATTCAATAACAGAAAAGATTTATTAAAAAAACTAAAACGATAAAATAAAAAATATAAAATTTTTTATTATTTCGTTAAATTTCGAACAATTTAATAACTATAAATGTTCTGTTCGATTTTACTCACACTCTTCGCATGTATACTCAATCAATTGAATTTAACCTCTGGTTGGTTCTCACTGGTTGGCGTTTACTAAAGCAATGAATGTAATTGCCTGTCAATACTTATCCTTATAAAGAACCAAATGTAAACTTTTCACCTTTTCTGTGGTGTTTTAAGTACCATTAATTTAATCGTAATTAATTGCAGTTTGTCATAGACGTTGTCATTACTTCGGTTGTCATGCTCAGTAAAACCAAAAAGAATGCTGCGTTTTTATGTGTACATTAAATTTCTGCAAATGCCTTAAATTAAGATTTCCTTTTTTCCTGAATTTGATGTTAGATAAACTTAATGATGCGTTTAAACTGTAGGAGTGTAGGAAAGTATTTTTTTTTTTCAATAAAATCATACAATGCAATAGTCATTGGCTATTAATTTAATAAAATTTTAACTTAAGTTCAATTTGCAGCCATTTCAATGGACATAACTTGTTTGTCCCGTTGTAACACCTATATTTCAAATGCCATTATATAATTAAAACTCTTTGATGACATCTCTCAGTCATCGCAAGAGCTTTATAAAAGTTTGCATTTTATTAAAATCGGACACGTACTTTAAACAAATTCTAAGTGCTCAAGAATTCTTTTTCTGAGGTTCCCAAGCGCCGGACACAGAACACAAGCACAGAGCAGATGATCTGTGGTCTCCTCTTCTCCATCGTCCTTATAGATTCTGCAAAATCTATCTCTGTCTCCTGGTATGTTCTCTCTAAGGTCGGTGTCCCGTTGTAACTGCTAAGGGGTTCCTAACGTATAATACATACATACATACATAATTGGCCATTACAACCCTTCAGTCAGGGTTACGACCTAGTTTCTCACACCACGTATGTTGTGTGTGTTAATTTTATACATGAGTGGCCGGACCTACAGTTTAAAGTCGACTCCGAACGACAGATTTTTGAGAAACTTTTCATGGCAATTTTATTTACTCTCCGAATTTTTGCCAGAAATCTGCTGAGAGGAAGTCGCCGAAGAAATATTTTTTTCATATTTTCGTTTTGATGTCTGGCCTGGGGCTCGAACCCCGGCTTTTCGTCTAATAAGCCAACATACTACCTACTAGACCACGACAACTTCAACAACATATAATATGGTCAGATTTAACTTAAATTTTGTTCTGTACATGTATATCCACATCGGATCAGATCTGTCTTATCCCTTTTTTGTGCGAATAAATGAAGATTGACAGATGAAGTCGCCGTAGTCGAGTAGGTAGTGTGTTGGCTTACTAGACGTAAGGTCACGGCTCAAACCCCAGGTCAGACATCAAAACGAAAATATGAAAAAATATTTCATCTTATGTATGTATTTAAAGATAAACAAATTATTTTAATACACATGTTGCTATACTCATAAAGAGGAGCTAGAGTGCTCAGAATGGCCTCAATTTATCAATGTATCTCTATAATGTCTGAGCCAAGCCTATTGCCATGGCAAACTTCAGAATGCTGCAAGTTATCAGTAAAGAGATAGTTGAGCAAAGGCCCGGCAACTGCAATGCACCCAGATATGTATTTTAATGATGCGCTGTTGTAAAAAGGAATGTAACAAAATTTTTTATTTATTTTTATCAAGTGCACTCTGAAGCGCACAGTTTGGCTAGAGTTTATTAATTAAATTTTTTTAGGGGAAATGTCCTGACAATTCCAAATCAACCCCTTACTTATACTATAATTACAATTACCATACAATTGGATATTCTTTTGTTTATGCACATGAAATGTTGTGTTGGTATTGACAACTGTAAAATCATGCTAAGTCTACTTTGAGGGATCTACAGTGCCCTATACAAAGATTAGTCACTAACCTCAGCAAACATGCCTTTTTCAGTTTCATTGAGTTCATGTGAAACATTTGAACATTGTTAAAGAAAAAGAAAGAGATTCAGACTAAAGCTTAAAAAAATTTGAAATACTTATAAAAGATGCTTTATTAGAAATAGAAAGTGAAACTTTGGACTCGTAAGGTGCTTGAAATCGACCAGTGTATGAATCCTCGCTACTTTCTAAAAATCTGTTTCCTAACATCGTCGACTTGCGACATAGCATTTCAATTACACATGGACAAAACATAACATTTAGTTTATAGTCAATAAACTGCCATGTTTTTTCATTACACGTGTTCCGTCATTCATACATATATGTTTACTGTAAACTTTTGCTCAAACAGCTCAATGCATTTATCTGTAGGTCTCCTAACCATTTACGTAGCCTATATCGAAATAAGACTTTTGTGCACAGAAATTAATATTGAAGTTTCGATCGTAGTGATGTCCATTCATCAAAAGATCAGGAATATATTTCTTCCATAAAATCTGCCCGTTTCTTTGAGAAATCGTTTAAAAGAAATTTCATCCGCCAACTCGTTATCAGAATATATTTCAAATCAATTAATTTAAATCTTCATTACTGTACGGATAGTTATCATTTTGACCTTTTATATTTTTTATATAAAAAAATTAATTTTTTTATCATTTTCTATATCGAATACAACAAAATATAACACAACAAAGTATAACACTTTAAATTCCTTCATAGGATTAAAGAGTGGCATACAGTGTTCAACATTTTTGCTGTGTGTGTTTAGTTAAATAAGAAATATATACCTGAACAAACAAAAGAGAATTTGTTTAATACAATTAAAAACTCCATGTGAAAAAATATGTTGTTATTGTACGTCAGAAGAACATTTTAATCAGAATAAGAGATGAATAATTGAGCAGATATTCGAAAATTTAGAAGCAATTTTTAATTTCGTAATGGAATTCCTGGCGATAATTTTCAAAATGACATCGTGAATTGTCGACTTGAAAACTTTTTCCCTAAAGTTCTTCAATTTAACCCATAGACACAATATATCGAAACTTCCCAGATCTTCAATGCATGCGTTAGAATACAAATCGTCTGTAACAATGATAATAATAAGCTTAGGGAAACGCTTAATTGATGTGTAGTATTATGTGCCATTATTACTGCCTATAATAATAAAATGAACATCGACTATATCCCTGCTCAATAGAAGCAGTAGGACGACTGGAGTCATAATACGGTTGTCCCCCCGGAAGTCCTGGATATATATACCGACGGCTCTAAGCTCTATAATGGGGTTAGAAGCGGTGTCTACTCTACGAAACTGGACCTAAACATTTCTCTCCGTCTGCCGGACTACTGCAGCGTGTGTCAGGCGGAGGTGACGGTAATTTACCGGGCCGCTCAATGGATCCTCGTCAAAGGTGCTCCTTTCACTCGCGTATCGGTCTTTTCTGATAGTCAGGCCTCGATAAGATCTCTATCGTGTTTCGTGAATAACTCTAGGATCGTTAGCGAATGTCGCCGCTGTTTCTAGCTTATTTCTGGGCGCTTCACCAGTGTCTCACTGGTGTGGGTCCCCGGGCACAGTAACATTCCGGGAAACTGTAGGGGCTCGCCAGAGCTGGTGCGCTCCTTCCGGAATCCTCTTCAATTGAACTGGGTATGCCACTTGCCTCGGTCAAGTTCGACATTGCGCGGAAATTCTCTCGGGATGCCAACCTATCCTGGGTCAATGAGAAGTCCTGCTCCACCGCTGGACTCACCTGGCCCTTGATGGATAGAAGGCGTACCTACCAATTACTTGGTCTTGGTCGTGACATCATCTCAACCACAGTGGCCGTGCTCACAGGTCATTGTGTTATGGGTAGACACGCGGAAAGAATGAATCTCCCATTTAACGACTTCTGCCGTGGATGCAGATCCGTTGAGGAAGAGGAGACTGTTATCCACTTTCTTTGTCAGTGCTCATTTCTTGCTAGGTGTAGATATAGGCTATTTGGCTCTCCATTCTTGTCAGCTTGACGGAGCTATCATCTATTGATATCAAGGATATATGTAGCTTCATTCATCAAACTTTCTGGCTGGTTTTCCAGTATAGGGTAGTTGTGCTTTTGATGTGCAGCCCTTGCGCTGACCAACTTCTTCCTCTTCCCTGATTTTGGTGGAACTTGGTCAATACAGGGACTGCGTTCACCCGTGGCATCACAACGGGTCGCTATGCGTGCTCAAGTGAGCTTTGTGAAATCAGAGCTACCACTCAGACCTAACCTAACTTATTAGTCTTACTATCGGCAACGATGACAATGTACTTAAATTTCAAATTGAATTCTGGACTACAAACTCTACGATTAAGACACAAATGAATGTCATTACGAACTTATATTAAAAAAACCTCTTCTTAAGTATTTCTAGCATTTGAAAAGGTTTGCGATATTGGTGAGCTTGTTATTTTCGAATTCTACTAAATTCTTAATTAAAAAGTCGGTACTTAGAGGACGTGTACTTGACAAGTACAGTACTCTGAGGTCAAGTTGACCCATTGTACTTCGGTTAGGTTACACGGCACTTACATGTTAAACAATAAAGTACAACCCAAATTTGAAAGAAATTTTATTAAATATGAAATATTATTGAGACGATTAGAAATCCTAGGAATACAAGTTAAGATTTTAATCATAGTCTATGCAATTATTACAACTGGCATACATACATACATAATTGGTCATTACAACCCTCTAGTCAGGATTACAACTAGGGTTGTCAGCCTGGCTGGACTTGGCTGGATTGTCCAGCTTTTTTGATGCTTGTCCAGTATCAAGCTAAAATTTCATTTGTCCAGCTAAATAGAAATTTTTTAGTACACTGCAATAACTTGGGCAATAGTTTTCATATTATCTTTGTCAAGCTTATTACAAATTTTTTTTACCAAAGTACAAACTAGTATAAACAAAATCAAACTAGACTGAATTGTTATTTTTTATTGTTTTGTTTTTAGTATTTAAATTTAATTCTTACATACATACATATGCATATGCAAATATGTATGTGACGGACTGAACCGAAAAAATGTAAGTTTAGTTAAATAAATTTTAAAGAATCCAATGAATTTATTCAATTGTAATATTTTTAAATAATAATACATATGTATGTATATATGTTGATAACAATGGATATTTTAATAAAATATATTTACACAAAAAAATATAACACGACTGTTATACTATTTAAATAATAACAACGGTAATTTTTGTCCGATTTGATCAAACAAAGTGTCAACCTCTTTACAAGATAATGTACTTTCTGAATGTCATAACTTATTTCATATTTTTTTAATAAATTTTGCAATTAAGAATAGCTAAACTGGAAAAAAATTAGAAAAAAATCATATTTTCCAAGTTTACTTGATCAAAACACATAACATGTAAGTTTGAACCATACGTTTATCTATATCATTTTAAAGGCTCTTCTATCGCCTTGTCAAAAAACTTTAGATTTTGTTAATAGGTTGAAAAATGTTTGCGTAATCAATAATTTTATGTGAAAAAATCTAAAATATCGTCTTTGTCAAATAAAACAATTTCGGGTTTCGAGAAATATAAAAAAAAATATTTTTGAGTTCTACTCAACAAAACTCACAATCTACACTACGTCATTAGCTGGGGGTTATTTTATTGTCGCACCGTGTTGTCATATAAAATACAGAATTTAGTAGCACTTCGAAACAGTCGGAAATATTAAGTGGAATTGTATTGTAGTTTCGTTATATAAAAAAACAAAATCTGTAATAAATTTATTTGCACTGTTCTTGAGAAACGAGAACAATGCAAACAAAACATACATATTTATACACATACTTGTATATGAGAATTTATTGGAAAATCAAAACGTTAATGTTTCCCATAACCTCTGCATATCCAAGCATCATCATGTATTCAAAAGTGGATAAAAAGCGTAAAATAAACAACAATTTTTTCCCACAGTTTAAAATCGAAATTAAAAAGTAGCCAAATGACTAAATCATCAGATATATGACATCAGCATAGAGATGTCATCATACTTAATGTTTGTATATGAAATGACATTATCATGATCTTAGCAGAAAAATTAAAATAAATTTAACAGTAGATCGAGCTTTGTATTGAAAATTATACGTTTCAATTTTTAAGACTATATAACTTTAATTTAGAAAAAGCTAAATGCCTGATATTTTTTTAATTCGTTAGTATTGTTATCGTCATTATTTTCAACCAAGTAAAAAAAGAAAAATATAAACAAGACTTAAAAAATTCAAAAACTTTATAATTTGAGAAGGAATTGGTAGTTAAGTGTTATATGAAAGTGAAAAGTTTGAATTTTCTTTTTTTGATATCTTCTTGATATTGATTGAAGTAGTCATAGTCTAGTGTGAAGCGTGTTAAATTATTAGACGTCAGACCAAAGTTCAAACCTCAGATCAGACATATCCACGAAGTTTGCCGTGGTGTAGTAGGTAGTGTGTTGGCTTGAAGCCTCGGTTAAAACCCCAGGTCAGACATAAAAAAGGAAAATGTGAAAAAATATTTCTTCAGCGACTTCCTTTCAGCAGATTTTTTGAGAAACTTTTCATGGCAATTTTATTTACTCTCAGAGTTTTTGCCAGAAATCTGCTGAGAGGAAGTCGCCGAAGAAATATTTTTTCATATTTCGTTTTGATGTCTGACCTGGGATTTGAACCGTGGTCTTGCGTCTAATAAGCTAACACACTACCTACTACACTACGGCGACTCTAATATATAGATGCAAATTTGTGAATTTTAAGTAATAATTTGTAAGAATAGTTAATGGTTTTTATATATATTTTATTAATTTATTTCCATTTTATAATAAAATATAATAACTTCTTTCACAAAACCATAAGAAAATAAAGAAAACTTTCTGGTGACTCCATATTTTGCACCACAAGACGTCAATACACATAATCACACTGCTATTAATCTAAATATGTGATTTGCCTACAAAAGGTTACACAGGCTTGATGCTGTTTTCTAAAGTCCAGATATGATTCCATTCGAAAAATTTTAAATTTTAAAAATTAACGGTATACTATATATTGAACTGAATTTGAAATATATTACTTATACGCATCATAATGAAATGAAATGTATGCAATACAAAAAATTTGATTACGTCGTGTATAAAATAAATGGAATTATATATCACTCATACGTCATCTACTTGTAATTATGAATTTTACATATTAATTGTGAGCATAATGTGAGTGAATACTTACCATAATTTTATTAAAAATCTTGGTACTTTTTCTTTATGTTTATGTTACTCATTGAATGGTTTTAAATCGTGGAACACATTTAAATTGGCTTATAATGGCCTTTGCTTTAACCAAAAACTACATAAGTTCCATCGAAGACCTCGGTATAAATTCACTCTAAACTTAATAATGCAATTGAAGGAAGATATAAGATGTGATTGGAATAACATATCTTCAGACTTTTGTTTTCTAGTTGTCAGAACTCTGCAGCATTAAAAGCTAAAGACTTAGTTTGCAAGATCTCAAACTGTATCTTATATTTGACTACCTAAATTTCTGTTTAGGAGATCGTTTGGAAGAACAGTTGCGTTGTCGCTAATCCTCAAGCAAAAGTCAGTAGGAAAACTTGGTCATAACGTACCCGTTTTTTGCTATTTTAAGAAATGATTTTGAAACCAATTTGTATTGTTACGTTTTCACATTTTAGAAACGTTTGAAATATGAGTTCGTAGATTGTAAATAAAAAATAAAAATAAATTTGTGTTTAGTTTTAAATAAATCCTTTATTGTTCGTACATTTCTGTGTGCCACTGTTCACAACTTGATGTAAACAACAACAATTGCTTTATTCGTCATTCTTCTTTTCACTCTTTTGCGAAAAAAGTAACAATTGTTCGTTAGATCTTTACAACGTAGATCTACCAGCCACGATTATTCTCTTCATACGCAACACGTCTTCACACAAGACTGGCTGAATTCTTACTATTCGTTGACTGCTTTGCCTTTTTATATGCCCACGTAATCAGTCTGATGAAGGTTCTTGAAGTCGAACGTTTGTGTCTTCGGTTTCTCGACAACTCTATCGTGACCGTTTTAGTTTTATTATATTTTTAAATTTAAATTTTTAAATGGCCCGCACTTTAGAAGACATGCTTCTCCAATCATATAAAAGAGGGAATGACAAAAATTTTAAAACAATTCTTGTTCAGTAAGTACAATGGGTCAATTCGACCTCCGGGTACTGTACTCGTCTTAATTGACGAGTATACGTCCTCTAACCTAAGCGCAAATGGCATGCACTTATATGTATCCACAAATAGTTACTCTGTTTAAATTAACATCTTGCAAAAGGACATCGTGCGGTAGTACACAAGAAATAGATTCAAATAATGAAAGCCATGAACTGCGATATTTCGGATTTTAAACAAAGTTTTTCGGCTTTTTGTGAATTTTACACATATATATTGTTAGGTTTTTACCTTTTTAAAAACGTTTAAAATATGAGTTCGTTGATTGCAAACAAAATAAAAATAAATTGGTGTTTAGTATCAATTAAAATCTTTATTGTTCGCACTACTTTTGTGTGCCACTGTTTATAACTTAATGAATCCAACAATAATTTGTTTTATTAGTTACTCTCGTTTACACTTCTGTTCATGTACACACTAACAAATGTTCGGTAGATCTTTGCAATGACAATCTTAAAACCACGACTGTTTTCTTCACTCGCAACGCTTCTTTACACAATACTGACTGAATTCTTACTGCTCTTTGCCTCCTTTGTCTTGCCTTTTTATATGCCCACGTAAACAGTCGGATGAATGTTCTTGAAGTAGAACGTTCGGGGTTTCGCCTTCTCGCGAACTTTATCGCGACTTCATTTTTGTTTGTGTATATTGTTCACATCGCTTGTTGTTGCGTTCTCGCTTACTTGTCTATCCCCTTTTCTTTTATACAGATGTTGTTGGTATACTTGTAACAAGTTCGTTGTACTTGTTTGAGTAGCTTTTGTTCATTTTAATGTTAACGATATTACACCGTTTCCATTTTCGTAACAATATTTTTATTCGGAAATTTAACACCAATTTTTATAATGAAATTATTTTCTACGTTATTTGTGTTCTCATTTACATTTAAATTTAAGTTTACATTTAAATGCAGCTTAAATAGAATATTCTATTATGTTTTAATTTTTTATTTTATTATTTTTAAATCAATTAAATTGAAAAGCAAAAGTAAATAAATTAAAATCTCAATTATTTAAAAACAATTCAAAGAAATTTAATTTTTGTGTTCAATGTAATAGTAGATGCAAACAAAACTTAATTAAATTACGTATTTAGCAAATACTTAACAAAGGGCATAATAGCGAGGTTAAATACACAAAGCATGTAATTCAATCAATTTTAATGCAAAATGTTAGAAAAAACAATTACGGACACAAATAGTGAACAAATATTAAAAATAAATTAAAGAATTTCTCAATGAAGACAATAATTTTTTTTTTTTTTTACAAATTTAGAAACTACTTGAAATCATGGCAAAATAATTTAATTTAAATTCAAATGATTACACTATGCGACAAAAATTAAAAATTATATACAACCGAGTAACTACATTGTACATTGTGGTGAGTAGAATTTAAAAATACTTTATTTATATTTCACGGATCGTCCAAAATTGTTGTATTAAAAAAAAAAATTCAAGCGGGAAGATTTTTACATTCATATTCTGCAATTATTCTCGACATATCAGTCAGCACGTTGAAATATAAAGAACACCTGCTAAGTTTGTCTCCGGAAACGACCTTAGGTTGCTTGGAGATTTCGAATTTGAAGTCGAACCTGCACCAGCAAATGATGACAGGCCTAATTATGTCAAAACAAAGACTGGTTGTAATCTTTCTGCCTAGTCTCACTACGTTGTCACTCTGTGCTTACTCGTGCCACCAATATCTCTGAGGTTATCAGTGACGAAAAGAAATATTTGTACTCGAATTTATGAAGCTTCTATGAAAAGTTTATTTAAAATAGTCGTTGTGTCTAGAGGACTTGTATTGAATCATGGATCAATGGGGATAGCATCCCATTTCCATGACGCCTTTGAAGCGATGAAATTTATTTATGGCTGGTCATTGCTTCCTCAAATATTAAAAAACAAAAAGTGCGAGGCTATGTGGTTTCTGTCTCCAATATCCCGCAGGAATCCGTTACTTGAAGGCGCAGCAAAGGCAGGGACTTTAACTTCGCAATAGACAGCAGATCTGGTCTATCAAAATGGAGCCATGAAGGATGAGCCAGTGGAGATCAATTAACGTTATGGCTTTTTAAGTCAAGTTTTTGAAACTATTTACCTCGTAATTATTGCCACAGCAATAACACTCTGCTACAAAAAACAAAAAAATTAAATACACCCCAGTAACAACATAGTCTACGTTGTACATTTAGTTGAGTAAAACTCAATAATACTTTTGTTATATTGTTTATCGGAAAATGTGCCGTTTTCACGTTTGAGTGACTACCAGATGTCAGCTAATATTTCCGTTTTTTGTACAAATTATTATTTCGTTTTGCGCATATATTAGCCGACATTTAGTAGCCGCTCAAAGGTGAAAGTTCATTTGAAAAAAAATATATATATGTATTGTTGCGAAAATGGATACATCGTTTAACATTAACATGATTAACAAAAGCTACACTAACAAATGCAACGAATTTGTTACAAGTAAACCAACAACATCAGTATGAAAGAAAATGGTATAAACAAGTAAGCGAGAATAAAATACACAAACAACAATGAAGTCGCTATAGAGTTCTCGAGAAAGCGAAGACACGAAAAAGGCAAGATAAAGCAGTAAGAATTCATTCAGTCTTGTGTGAAGACGCGTTGCTTGTGAAGAGAACAGTCGTGGTTTGAAGATCTCCGCTATACAGATCTAACGTACAAGAGTTGTTGCTTACGCAAAGGGTGTGAGCAGAAAAGAATAACGAACAAGAAAATTATTGTTATATTACTGTATCCGACAGGTTATAAACAGTAGCACACAAAAGTAGTGCGAACAATAAAGAGTTTATCTGAAACTAAACACAAATTTATTTTTATTTTGTTTGCAACCAACGAACTCATATTTATAACATCTTTAAAAAGGTGAAAACGTAACAGTATATACATGAAATATGATTTGACTGTTGTACTCTTTTAATAATAACTACAGCAATTTTTGTCCAAACGAAGCAAGTGAAGTGTCGATTTGTTCACAAGAGAATGAACTTTATGAATGTTAGCATTTACATATTTTATATTTTTTAATTAAATTTTGCAATCAACAATACTCAAACTCGAAAAAAAGGAAAAAATCATCATGTATGTATATCGTTTTAAAGGTTCATCTCTCCCCCCTTAAATTAAAATTAAATTAAATTTTGCAATAAAGAATGGCTAAACTTGAAAAAATAAGAAAAAAAATAATATTTTCCAAGTTTACCCCATCAAAACTCAAAACATATAAGTTTGAACAAAATGTTTATGTATACCGTTTTAAAGACTAATCTCTCCCCTTTCTAAAAAACTGTGGATTTTTAAAATAGATTCAAACATATTTGGGTAATCAATAATTTTGTGTGAAAAGACAAATAAAACAAGTTTGGAGGGTTCGAGAAAAATAAAAAAATGTATTTATGAGTTCTGCTCAACCTAGTGAATAACTTGGACTATGTAGTTACTCGGTTATATTGTCACTGTCGCACCGTGTTATCTCTGCGAACAATTATAATTTTGAAATGTTAATTATTAACTCAAGTTACATAGAAAATATTTTGTATTTTTATTCTTCTTCTTGATTACTGGCATTTACATGAACTGATAGCACGAAACCAATACAACTTTCAAAAATGTATGAAAAAATGTGTATAAGTGTATCGGATTTTTATATGAAAATTATTAACAACAAGCATACACTGTTGTATATTCGTCCAACAACGCAATGAATACAACGATACAAGAGGTTATGTGAATTGTCCATCTGTTTCTGATTGTCTGATTATTTGTATAATATTATATACACTCAGCCACAAAAGTATATATACGGTTAACAAATTTCAGAAATTTTTTAATCAATCCGTTTTCGTTGAAAATCTCTGACAACTTTCCTCGATTTTAAGACAGTTTTTGCATTGGCTCAGAAATTTGTGAAATTTGTTAATCGTATGTATACTTTTGTGGCCCTGTGTATGACTAACAACTACTATAGAAAAAAGAAAGTGAGAATTATAACAAAGTTATTCTCGATAAAAGTAAATGTGACGAAGGTATATACTACATTGGTCATTACAAAAAGAAAAAAATAATCGTACATTAACCCTTTTTCCTTTCTCCAATTATTATATTTCCTGCATTCTAACACAATGTACAGAATTTATAGGGGGGCTCATCTCCTGAGTGTTTGCTTTAAAAAAAAGTAAAGAATAAAAATTGCATATAAGGTATTAAGTAGAACTTTTTTTCTTATAATTATTGATGAAATAAAGAAATATTGTACATACATACATAAGTATGTAGTACTAAAATAGATACTATACTGCAAAAATATCTCTGACAGCCGTTGTGTAAGATTGTAATGCTTTTGCGATTTTATGGTTTCAAACAACCAATATTAATTACGTCTAGAGTTGATGATGCTTTACAGCATGCTATAGTTAGGCTATATGGCCAGCAGTAAATTTATTTCTTTATTAAATTTTATTTATTGCCAAACATTTTTTACCATTTCTCACTTAAAGTAGCCAACAGAATATTTTTTGTCAATTTCGTTATTTTAGTTTCAGTCAGTTGCCGCCTCAGGAGACAACCTTGAAGTTCCTCTCATCCTGTTGAAAGCTAAATAATGCTAAATAATGCTTGATAATCTTTGTCGTTTTATCTTTTTTATGCTTTGCCAAAACAGTATATTTTTAGCCGGCTTTAACGTAAAAAGTATGCCTGTCAACAACTGGTGAGTGAACTTGACCTAGAAAATAATTTTTCTTCACACCATTTTTCTTTTTCTTTTTGGTTGCAATAATGTCTTGCGATAGAAAATTATGACATAATAAACAACTAATAATGAAAAAACTCAGTGTGCTAGAGTCTCGCCACGGGTTGTGTTGATTAAAGATTAAATAAATTTTAATAAAAAATATATATTTTTTAATTTCTAATTTGGGAAGCTTTTGACTTGAGCGAGTAAAAAATTATACCATGAAACACTGATACAATATTTTCAATTAATGTGGGACATCCGATTTAATTATTAATATTGTTACGTTTTTACATTTTTAAAAACGTTTAAATATGAGTTCGTTAATTGCAAACAAAGTAAAAACAATGTGTTTAATTTAAGTTAAACTCCCTTTAGTCTTTACACTACTTGTGTGTGCCACTGTATACAATTAAACGATACAATAATAATCTGTTTATTCACTTTACTAGTTCACACAAGTGAATACTTTACAACCACGACTTATTTTATCCACACGTAACTTCACACAAGGCTGACTGAATTCTTACTGACTCCTGCCTGCTTTGTCTTGCCCTTTTATAGTCCGACACAACCAGTCTAACGAACATTCTTGAATTGGAAGGTTCGTGTTCTCGCCTTCTCGAAAGCTCTATTGCTAGAACATTATTGTTTGTGTACTTTGCTTATGTTGTCTATCCCTTTTTCTCCTATATTTGTCGTAACTGGTTTTCATTTCATGTTGCTGTTGGTATCAGGTCCAACCATGTTCGTTGTATATATGTGTGTGCAGCTTTAGATAATCAACATATTGTGTTGGTGTAGCTGGTGGCTTTTGTTTATCGTTTTTATTGTTAAACGATATTAAGTCGTTTCGACTTATGTAACAATATTAATTTTTTAGGCTTCTACGAAATATAAACTTATACCATTAAGCTCTACAGAGTTTGAAGCACATGATACTTTGAAAGCCGAAGCACAGGGAATGTTGCGGACGAATAAAAACTTTCCACTCAGCTTCTCTCAATTACTGATGATCCTGGTGCCGTTTTTTGCATCCAACTTTGTTAAAATATTTGATATCTGTTTGATCATGCATGCATAGCAACATCCATGTTACTTGTACGCCAATATTTTTTAATATTTTTTTTTCCTAATTTCATAAGATTGTTTAGTAATTGGTTGACCACAGGGAGGACCATATTTAACATAAAAATTATCAAATCAACAACAAGAAAACCGTTTTACAGATGATGTTTAAGTGAAAATTCCTCTTTCAGCAGTCTACGCACATTCTTAGCTAATTTTGCAATTAAAATAAAATATCTCGATAGTGCTACCAATTTGGACTCATTTTTAAAGGAAGACAACTGTATTCTAACAAAATAACACCTTAAATCTTATTTCCTTTAGCAGGCTATATTGTTGCCTGGTGCAATGATTACATTTTAGAGCAATTTACCAACAATTTGTAACCAAACATCGAATATAAAAACATGAAAACATTTGCTGTTAGTAATATTATTCGATTACCTATATACAATAAGTGTATGTACTTGTTATTACACCACTTGTTACTACATTGTTGGATAAAACTTAGTATGCTTTTATGAACTTGTATAATAGAAAAATTTATAATAGAAAATTACTTCTCAATAAAACTTCATTTGGACAGGTTATGGGCCCAGACTCGCGTGTTTTATTAAAATCGTTCTTTTTATTTCTGGAAATTTAAAAAAAAAAATTTTTTTAAGAGAAAAAGGAAAAATGAATACAGCAATTGCACAGTTTCCCAAATTGACGAACAGCAATTATCATGTGTGGAAATTTAACATGGAGTTGTTTTTGCTGGAAAGGGAGTTGTGGGATGTTGTTGCTGGTGTGGTTCCTGAAGAACGTGATGCAAAATGGTTGGCGCAAGACGGAAAGGCCAGAGCTGCTATAGGTCTTGCTGTTGAGGAGTCGCAGAAAATTTTGATAAAACATTTGAAAACAGCAAAAGAATATTGGGATACTTTAAAGAAATATCATGAGAAAGCAAATATAACGAATAAGGTGAGTCTTCTTAGATTAATGTCATCGAAAAGGTTGGTTGTTGGCCAGAATATGGAAAATCACATATCGGAATTCTTATCAATTGTTGACCGTTTGCGTGATTTGGGTGAAAATCTGGAAGAACACAAAACTGTTGCATTTTTACTTGGCACATTGCCTGATGACTATAATAACTTGATTTCTTCGTTGGAAATGCGTCCGGAAGCTGATCTCACTATAGATTTTGTGAAAGAGAAGTTTGTGCAGGAGTATAAAAGAAAATCTGGGCAAGAACAGAATAGTGATTCTGCGTTCAAGACACAATAGAAAAGGAAATTTATACCAAAATGTTATTCATGTGGCAAGCCGGGACATTTGAAAGAGGACTGCAGAAATAGAGAAAGGAACAACAATCGTGTGAACATCATAAGAGATGAAAATAATATCTGTTTTGGCGTAATGCAACAAAGGCCAAAATGTGAATGGTATGTAGACTCAGCAGCAACAAATCATATGTGTTGTGAAGAAAAGTGCTTTACTAATTTAAACAAAATGACGGACACTGTATAATGGTAATGGCTCTGAGGTTAAAGTAATCGGAGTGGGAGATTGCAAATTATTTTGTGAAAATAAAGAGATTTCAGTCCGCAACGTACTTTTCATTCCTGAATTAGACGGGAGTTTAATATCTGTTCGGAGATTAACTGATATTGGTTTTGAGGTAAGATTTGATAATGATGGTTGCAAAATTTCTAAAAATAGAAAAATTTATTCCACTGGTTACCTGAAGAACAATTTATTTGTATTAAACCATAAAGATAAAGCCTTGAATATATCTGAATATCAAAATGATTGTGTTCACGTTTGGCATCGTAGACTTGGTCACAAAAATATACAAGCCATAAATATGTCTGTTTCGAAGAATTTAGTGCAAGGTATAAAAATAAGGAAATGCAAATGCTCTTCTGAATGTGAGATTTGTTTAAGAGAAAAGCTCACACGAAATAAATTTCCAAAGTCGTCATCGTCGAGATCTAAAGAAATTTTAGATTTGGTGCACTGTGATTTATGTGGTCCAATGCAAAACACAACACCTAGTGGTAACAGATATTTTTTGACGCTCATTGACGATTATAGTCGTTATTGCACTGTTTTCTTTCTTGCATCGAAGGATATGGCATTTGAAAAAATTAAACAATTTATTGAACTATCGGAGAATCAACTTGGAAAACGTATTAAGATACTCAGAACTGATAGAGGTGGAGAATTTGTAAATAAACAAATGCAACAATACTTCAAGGATAAGGGTATCATTCACCAGTTGACCGCTCCCTATACTCCTGAGCAAAATGGAGTGGCAGAACGGAAAAATAGAAGCTTAATGGAGATGGCGAGATGTATGCTATACGGGGGGAACATGAATTTAAAATTTTGGGCTGAAGCTGTTAACAACGCCAATAATATTCAAAATCGTCTTTTGTCTGCTGCTGTAAATGTTACACCATTTGAGTTATGGTATGGAAAACCACCGAATCTGAAACACATTCGTACGTTTGGCTCTGTAGCATATGCTCAAATTAATAAACAAAATCGTAGAAAGTTGGACGAAGTAGCCGTTAAATGCAAATTGGTCGGCTATGCAGAAGAATCCAAAGCTTTTCGCTTATTGAATACCGAAACGGGGAAAATAGTCATAAGTCGAGATGTAAAATTTTTGGAACCTGAAAATAATATGAACATAACTAATTTATCTAATTGTGAAAGTGGCGTTTTAAACAATGGTGATGTTGATGACAAAGGTAATTGTAGTCTAGTTAATGTTCTACTAACGAATAAATCTTCTATTGATGGTGCTGTTGATGATCGTGATGTGAATTCTACCCCAAGAAACGTATGTACTGATATTGTATCTTTTGAGTCACCAAACGAAAGTGACGTTGATGTAATGAGTACCTATAACTTTTGTGTTTTTGAATCATCTTCCGAGTCAGAAACAACACAACATGTTACTCCCAGAATGTCTTCGAGAAGCAACAAAGGCGAACCTCCTAAAAAATATGGTTACAAAATTTGCGGTGAAGTAGATCCAGTAAGTTTTGAAGATGCTTTGTCTGGATCGGACAGTAAATATTGGTTGGAAGCTATGAAAGAAGAAATAAGAGCACTAGAAGAAAACAATACATGGGATTTGGTGGAGGTTCCCAAAAATTGTAAACTAATAGACTGCAAATGGGTATACAAAATTAAACATCTGATCAACGGTGAAAAGAAATATAGAGCTAGACTGGTTGCGAAGGGATTTTCTCAGAAATATGGTGAGAATTATGATGAAATATTTGCACCAGTTGTAAAACCAGCTACCTTCCGAAGTTTACTGGCCATTGCGAGCTACAAAAATATGAAAGTACGTCACGTAGATATTAAAACAGCATTTCTTTATGGCGATATAGATGCGGAAATATATATGAAACAGCCAAAGGGATATACAATACCCGGAAAAGAGCAATTTGTCTGTAAATTGAATCATAGCTTGTACGGTCTAAAACAGTCTGCTCGTTGTTGGAATCTCCGTATTAATAAGACACTAATTGATTCGGGATTCAGAAGGGGAGAAGCAGAACCTTGTTTGTATGTGAGAGGCAGTGGCGATTCAATTACTTACGTTCTTATCTACGTTGATGATATTGTCATCGCATCGAAGAATGATGTGGAAATCAATGATATTATAAAAATTTTAAAGTCCCAATTTGAAATCACTGATCTAGGTGATTTGAGGCTTTATTTGGGAATCGAAGTCACACGAGAAAATGGAATGTTTTATTTATCACAAAGAATGAATGGATGACTACAATCTTAAAGATGCAAAGATTTCAACTATACCGATGGATCCTGGTTATTTGAAGGTAAATTCTGAAAATATTCTGAATAACAATTTATATCGCAAGGCTATTGGCTCGATGTTATATGTTTCAAATAACACACGTCCGGATATCGCTGTGGCCGTATCAATCCTATCTCGAAAAATAAGTAATCCAAACGATAATGATTGGGCAGAATTGAAGCGAGTAATGAAATACCTGAAGGGTACAAAGGACCTAAAGTTGTGCGTGGGTTCTAAATCAGATTTGCAATTAAAAGGGTATGCTGATGCTGACTGGACAGGTGATATAAAGGACCGAAAATCAACAAGTGGTTTTATTTTTAAGCTTGGTGATGCCGTGATAAGTTATGCCAGCAGAAAACAACAGAACGTAACTTTATCATCAACTGAGGCTGAATTTGTTTCTCTTGCGGAAGCGTCTCAAGAATTCCTGTGGCTTATCCAGTTGCTGAAAGAATTTCAAATTAACATCTGTAATCCCATAATTTTTGAAGACAACCAGAGCTGTTTAAAGATGCTACAAGAGGAGAAAATAACACCAAGAAGCAAGCATATAGACGTAAAATATTATTTCGTGAGAAATTTAAGAAAGACTGGAAAGGTGCTTTATGAATATTGTCCTACTGATTCCATGTTGGCTGACATTCTAACTAAACCCTTACAGAGGATAAGGATATGTAAAATAAGAGAGTTAATTGGTTTATATTAATAATTATTTTTATTGTATTATTTTTAATATTCTAACTTGTATTGTATTGTATATACCTGAAGCAATATTTATAATATTGAGAAGGGGTGTTAGTAATATTATTCGATTACCTATATACAATAAGTGTATGTACTTGTTATTACACCACTTGTTACTATATATAAAATTATAAAACTTAGTATGCTTTTATGAACTTGTATAATAGAAAAATTTATAATAGAAAATTACTTCTCAATAAAACTTCATTTGAACATTTGCTACCTTTTTTTTGTTTTTATTTAACACGCGAAAGTGTGTCCAATTCGTTATCACCCAAGAAACTCTAAGTTATCAATAATCTAGCTGAAAGTTTCAAATTTTAGACTCTATAACATTAACATTACTAATTTGTAAAGGTAGGGTTTACACATCCTCTTTATTCGGCCGCGGTAGCACAATATTGTGAGCAAGTTTGTCGGCATCAGATGTAGGCAGTTTGGAATTTATCGAGGAAATAATAAATCAAGGACAGCATTTAAACATTATAAATAACAAATTCTCCAAAATTTCGTAAAGATTAAGAAGTCGTATTACTTCCAACCACACAAACTGCTGCTAATATGAAAATGTGATTTGCCTTCCAAAGTCTCTACAGAATTAATACTCCTCCACAAAGGCTTGATATGACTCCAAGAAAGTATTTAGGGGATCATTTGTAAGAATGAGTCGTCGTTAAATCTGAAACAATAAACTGCTGAAAAACTTGCTCATGAGTCCAAGAAAATATCAAATATTAAAAAAAAAAACTTGTACATTCAATGCCAAATGGAGTGTCAAATGGAATGCTTGCCGTTAAGGGATATCCTACAAAATATTGGGCATAACATTTTAATATATTGGGTCTTTGAATTTTATATTTACTCTGAGTTTTTCTTGGGAGTACCTACACTTTTGCGGTGCAAAAATATAGAGTCACCATAAAGTTTCACATATTTTTCTCTTGGTTTATGAAAAACATTAAAATTTTTTTTGTTTTATAACAAAAGAGAAATAAAAAATAAAATAAATATAAAATATTGATATGAAAATGGAAACATCGTTTAACATTAACATGATTAACAAAAGCTACACTAACAAATACAACGAACTTGTTCCAAGTAAACCAGCAACATCAATATGATAGAAAAGGGGATTGAGCAAGAACGCAACAACAAGCAATGTGAATAAAATACACAAACAACAATGAAGTCGCGATTGAATTCTCGAGAAAGCGAAGACACGAACATTCTGCTTCAAGAACGTTCATCAGACTGTTTACGTGTGCATATAGAAAGTGAAGACAAAGCAGGCAACGAGTAGTAAGACTTTAGTCAGTCTTGTGTGAAGACGAGTTGCGTGTGAAAAACAGTCGTGGTTTGAAGATCGCCGTTGAAAAGATCTGCGTTGTAAGCAAAGAAGAATAGCGAACAAGTTTTCGTTCGTTGTTGTATTCGTCAAGTTGTAAACGGTGGCACACAAAAGTAGTGCGAGTAATAAAGAGTTTAATTGGAACTAAACAGATATTTGTTTTTATTTTGTTTGCAATCAACGAACTCATATTTTATACATTTTTAAAAAGGTGAAAACGTAACAATATATATGTACATGTTTACCTTCAGTAACATGTAACCCTTCAGTCAGGATTACAACCTAGTTTCTCACACCACTTATGTTGTGTATGTTAATTTTATACATGAGTGGCGGGGCCTACAGTTTAAAGCCGACTCCGAACGACAGATTTTTGAGAAACTTTTCATGGCAATTTTATTTACTCAGAGTTTTTGCCAAAAATCTGCTGAGAGGAAGTCGCCGAAGAAATACCTTTTTTTGTATTTTTATTTTAATGTTTGGCCTAGGGCTCGAACCCTGGTTTTTCGTCTAATAAGCCAACACACTACCTACTAGACCACGCATTGAACGCTCAATGTTATGTTGTATTGTGTATTTTGTATTCCAAATGTCAAAAAGCGATAAGAAGAAGAATACAATTATTCACAATTTAATTTTCGAGCAACAAAATGAAAAATATTATGGAGAAAAGTAAATTAATTATTAAACGTTGCGAAAAATATAATTTTAAAATGTTAATTGTTGACTCAAGTTAATTAGAAAATATTTTGTATTTTTATTCTTGTTCTTGATTACTGGCATTTACATAAACTGATAGCACGAAACCAATACAACTTTTAAAAAGTGTATTTTTAAAAGTGTATCGAATTTTTATATGAAAATTATTAACAACAAGCATACATTGTTGTATATTCGTCCAACAATATACGCCATACAACGATTCAAGGGCTTGTGTGATTTTCCCAGGTGTATATGTTAATTTCCTTAAAGCCTTATTTTTTCAGACGATTTTATTCATTTAGTTTAACGTACACACACGTGCAGGAGTAAGCTTGTGTAAGTATGTGACCAGGCAAGTGATTATCTGAAAAGTAAATTAGATATTGCTATAAAGTTAATAATGGTTTGTAGTAAATTCTCATTAATCTCTCTCGTTTTAAAATTTTCCTGCATATAAGCAAAGAATAAAGCCGCGGTTATCAAAACGTCCATGGAATGCATAGGAAAAGTAATGTAGATGCCGAAATTACATCGCTCAAATCCCGAATCCCGGGATTTTTTAAAACTTGTCCCGGGAATTTTCGGTATTGTAAGTACATACATATAAACTTTATAAGTTAAAAAAAAATTAAGTCTACGGCATTGTTTTTTTTATTTAATATTACATTAAATAACACTCATGTAGTTTTTCAAGTGTATCATGCAACAATTAAGTGAATATTCTATATCACTCGACATCGAACTGAATAAGAACCCGACTTCCATTGTTAAGAAGTTTCCCTCAAAGTCCAATAAAATCTGTTAATACAGCTGATGGTTTAGACAATCAACTTTCTAAAGAAATAGATTTGATTGAATTACGAGCTGTTAGAGGTGAATAGTTATATCCTGCATATAGCTATCTTGAAAACATTTTGCCCACAAGTGTAGATTGCGAAAAATTACTTAAAACAATTAATATAATTAATATATATTTTGGACACTAAATGTGTTCTTAAAGGGTTAGGTATTTATTCTTCACTAATGTGTCTATGTGTGTATGTATGGAGACATAGATGAATTATTTTTATTTTTGTTACTTTTTATTCTGTTTTTTTAATTTATAACATGTGTATTGTGATAAAGATGAAAAATTAATTAAATTTTTTTAATAAAACAATTGTTTTTAGTTCTTTTTATTAATAGAAAATCCCAAAATCCTGGTATATTTCGGGAAATCCCGGGATATTTCGGGATTTTTCGATCCCGAATTGTCCCCAAAAATCGATCCCGTTTGGCATCCCTAATACCACTGTATGTTGCTAAGCTACGAAAGTTTATTAGAAAAAATCTGTACATTGCTGCGGTAAAACCTGTGTGGTTGATTAGTGGTATTTCATAGCCCACTAGCTCATGAAATAAAAAGTGTTAAATTGTTTTCCTATCTGTTTCACATTTTTTTAGAATTTCTTATGGACCGTAATTGGTAGAAGAATATAAAAAAATATATTGGCAACTACGTTTACGTTATAAACGCTCAGTTTTGCTGGAGAGTAGTAAGCAGGAGAATTTTTTAAGTTGGGAATTCTTTAGTTGAGGTCATTACAAAACAATGTTGAATACAGGATGCTATAAAATTCTTCAAACATTTATACGGAATAGTACAGATTACCACTCAGCTTGAATTATAAGCAAATAATTCTTGGTTTATTTGGAGTTATAATTATTTGACATAATGTAATTTTAAAAAGCATTTTATATTTTTGGTGTTTTTTATGCATTCCCGAGAAAGTCTGCACAAGAGTTGGATTCGCTGCTTTTGAGGGCAACGAAAGCGAACCGAATTTTTTGGTGTTTTTTATGCATTCCCGAGAAAGTCTGCACAAGAGTTGGATTCGCTGCTTTTGAGGGCAACGAAAGCGAACCGAATTTATTGGTGTTTTTTATGCATTCCCGTGTAGTAGGTAGTGTGTTGGCTTACTATTCGTAAAGCCCGGGTTCGTATCCCAGGTCAGACATCAAAAATGAAAATATGAAAAAAAAATATTTCTTCGGCGACTTCCTCTCAGCAGATTTCTGGCAAAAACTCTGAGAGTAAATAAAATTGCCATGAAAAGTTTCTCAAAAATCTGTCGTTCGGAGTCGACGTTAAACTGTAGGTCCCGCCACTCACGTATAAAATTAACGCACACAACATGAGTGGTGTGAGAAGCTAGGCCGTAATCCTGACTGAAGGGTTGTAATGGCCAATTATGTATGTATGTATGTATTTTATATTTTATTTATGTTTTTGATTTCAAAATAGAATTTAAGGATTCATAAAATTAATTTTAAACGTGAATTTAAGAAATTTTGGTTTGTTCTAAGTTAATAAGATAACATGGGAAGTAGTCACAGCTTTTCTGAAATAAAAGTTCATTTCGCTACAAATAGCAGCCGATTGCGATACAACATAACGCTATGGCCAGAGACTAAATTACAAGTCCTGATTGTCCAGTCAGAATATTCATACATATATAATTGGTCACAACAACCCTTCAGTCAGGATTACGACCAATTATGTATGTATGTATGTATGTATGTATAATACATCATTGGGATCAAGTTGAAAATCAGTTTAAAAGTGTAATTAATTTAGTAATCAATTTGGTATCAAGTATTGTCATCTAAAGAGCTGCCTTACTGCTACATTCATACTAGAAATTACAATTGGGAAATTCTGAATCCTGATATTCCGAGATTTTCATGATTTTGCAAATGGCAAATATCGAGACGTTTTGAAATTTATCCCGGAATTTTCGTGATTATAAATTCATATGTAATTTATAAAGTTAAAAATAAAGTCTACGGCATTGTTTTTTATTTAGTACCACCTTAAAAAACATCCATGCAGTTTTGCAAGGGTATCTTGAAATATTTAAATGAGTATTCTATGAATAAAATTATTAAAACTTGGATAAGATGCCTGCAATAGAAGTTAAGAATATGGGATGTATAGTTCAACATGATTAATTATACACGATATTGCATATAACACATGTTTAAGCACGTCTTCATAACGTACGAAATGCGTATTTTAGCGTACACGTATGGCTTGTTTTGCAATAAAACGAAATATTTATTTTCGTACCGTTTACCAGTAATAACAGGCTATAAATGTTTGAAATTAATCATAATGTTTGTTATTTTATAATCAGCATTTAATGAGCAATCTAAGGATCAGTTCAGGTCTGTTTAATTCAGGGCCATATCGGTAGTCGCCGTATTCTAGAGTAGTAGATAGCAGAGATCAGCAATGAGTCTTCAAAGAGGTGAGTAGAATCGAATCATACTCATAATTTCTGATACTTATACGCATTCATACTTATTTTAATATTATTCTCATACTACTCATATTCAAAGTTTGAAGTACTCTTCATACTCATACTTAACAACACGTTGATAGATTGTTGTTGATTTCGACTCTCCATTACTGAACATTTACAAGAATCACAAAATAAATATGATTAGCGTACGAACACTACAGTACTCACTAGAAGGTTGTGTATTTGCTTTGCTTGCTGTCTTTGTCTTTTCTTTTTTTTTTTTTTCTTTTGTAAATGCAACAACAACTAAGACTGTAAATTTTGATTAATGATTCGAATCACTCAATTCATTTATGAGTATTTATAAGTATTTTTCTAAATTTATGAATCTGAATGACTAGGCTTAAGAATCAAACACATTTCGAATGATATGAGTTTAATGTCAGCGTTGTTCTGATACTAATTTTACTCATACTCATTGTACTCATACTAATAAATCAACGTTGTAGTGAGTACGAATGAATCAGAGTAGTTAAATAGCAATATTGTTGACTCACTTATATTCAAAATTTCATGATTGCTTTTGAGTAGCCGATCTCTGGCAGATAGTGTGTTCAACAAAACAAAATATGATAACATATTTCTTCGGCGACTTATTTTCAGAGTTTTTTCCAAAAGAATTATTTACTCTGAGAGTAAAACAAAATTGTCATGAAAAGATTCTAAAAAATCTGTCGTTCGGAGTCGAATTTAAACTGTAGGTCCCGCCACTCATATATAAAACACACACAACATGATTGGTGTTAGAAGCTAGGCCGTAATCCTGACTTTCAGAGAAATGTTCTGGCTCCAACAGTGGGCATGTGGAAGCCGTCCTGCTCGCATGTTTATCTATCTGCTTAAGCCGCGAATTCATATATTCCAGGGACCTGTTTTTCTATCCAGTTGAATCAGCTCTTATTAGCAAGAACCAGCATGCTGTCAGAGGAGGACAATTTTCAAGTGTTTCTTTTTCTCTTGCACCCCTTGACATAAACCCACCTCATACATTAAGGGTGCATGCAATCAATTTGGCTTTGGGCTCATTTTAAAGAGCAAAGATTGATTGTCAATTTCTGACAATAGCGTTCTGCACGTCAGTGTTTAGCTATACAATTTTTCAAAAATAGCTAAAAACGCTATTTTTAGTGGTTTAAACCCCTTTTTTCTCGAAAACCTGCAAAACCCATGCATGACTGTGTAATCTTTATCGCATTGGATCTCCCCACTTCATAAAGGGATTTTACGCAGAAATTTTGATTGAGGGCAATTCGCTAGAATACCATACCAAAGGATCGACCAAGCCATTATTGCGTGTTCCTTATTAACTTTCATCCAAAACACTTCAGCAATGAGGTACATTTCTGGACGAATGAATATTTGAACCAAAAAAAAGAGAGAATACCAATCAGTATGAAATCTAAGAGCGTCCATTGTATTCCGAAAATGTCACTGTTTGGTATGGATTTTGGGCTGGCACAATAATTGGTCCATATTTTTACTGATATTGACGTTGGATAGACCATAAAAGTCGACAAATATCTTTGGCCTGAATTGTATGATTTATACAACAACAACATATTATTTCAACAGGACGGCACTACGTACCGTACGTAGCCATCTAAAGAGGAATTAATGTTAACTGTTTTATTTAGATTTGTTTTGCTTTAGCACGGACGCATCTAAATCATCGTAACTGTTTCCATAAATTTGATTGTTACGTACAGGCATTAAGGCAGGAGACCTACATGTACGCTTGATTGCAAAAGATATAACACGTCATTAAACATTTTTACAGCATACCTTCACTGTCTCTGTTATCGTTTTAATTGTTTTTTAATTTCGACACATGCAGTTGACAGATTCTTGTTTTCGGTTTTGCTTTTTTTTATACAATCGCCGTCAGTAATTGTTTTTTGCAATGTTAACTTCAGTGAGTTGGCTAAATTAGAATTTTGCTTGGAGTTGTTGCCTTTTTCGGTTCCTTTTAAACTTTGTAAAAGAAGAAAAAGACTGGAAATTCATTCACAGCCATATTATGTAAGCATGATGGTGTAAAAATCCAAAAGAATTATTTTCTGGTTATTTAATTAAATTTGTTTTTAAAGTTTTGAAGAATTTTAATTTTAGTCCTTTTTACTAATGTAGTTTTATTTATTATATTATTTTGCCTACGAAATACTTATTGGCTGTTACAGTAACACTTCTGAATAAATAATATAACACGGCAGCACGAAACCAATTCTCCATTAATATTTTCGATTAATATCTTACATGTATGGTATGTGTACTAGCTCATATAGTACATAAATACGCCTACTGGAATACAGGTATAAATATTCAGATTGAATTTTTCTTATAACATAAAATTGAAAAATAAAAAAATATCAATTTTACCTTTCAGATAATTTTTCAATCTTACTTGGCATTTTTCCTTTTTCTTTTTTATTTCAATATAATTCGTTGCCTTATACGGTGATCAGATATTCACTTTAATTGCGTAAATCGCAATGAACGCCATTATTGAGCTCAATATTTCATATAAAGTTTCAATTAATAATTGCGCAATAAATACGCAAATTGTTATAATATTGAGTAAAACTTGAAATGCAGCACTGTCATAAGTGTGTTTAATGAGAATATTACAATTAATCGAACAAATTTTGTTGATATTTGACAACTCAACAAAACAAAGAAACAAAATAAAAACAGTATTGTTAAAACAACCAGCTGTTTGTTGCTGAACTGCGTATATTATGCCTGAACACTTAAAATATTATACTCAATTAAACGAATGTTGACTCAATAAAACTGCATATCTGAACATAGTATTAAAATTCAAACTCCATTCCATTAATCTCCATGAGAAATTCTTAAATTGTTATCTACCACCTGTAAACTTACTGTCTCTACGTATTTATTTTGTATCAGTTATAGAGAAATCGAAATGTTTTCATTAACTTTTCCATGGCATCATCTCTCATCACCTTTTTTATTTCTTAAATGTTGTTAAATACGCACTGGAATACCAAAAAACTAATTTCATGATTGATTTTTTACATACATACAAATGTATTTTATACTTACTGCATGTTAATGTTCTTTAGCTTCTTATAGAAATGAAAAGAAAAAATAAAAATGTCACAGCCACGTTGATTGAACAGATTTAGATTTTATTTTGTTTTTATCAACATCAAACACTTAAAATATATTTGTTTGCAAGGGACAACCAATCTACAATCACTCAATATCAGTATCAGAGTGCCCCTACTATTTGCAAATTAATTTATTGTAGACTTTGTTTGTTTTAAAAATGACGCCTGTTTTCAGTATCGTCCGTAAATAATCAGGAAAACTTTTGAGATGTAACACGTAAAAACATCACTCAAGAAACGAAATTGGCTTTATTGATTTGATCGATTGGAGCTAAAGCTGTGTATTAAAGTAAAGTAAACTAAATTTTAATATGTATGAGTAGCCATGGCAATGTCATGTTTAAAGTAATGTTACAGAGCAAACAACTTGATTATTTGTAGATTTGATACTACGCTCGAATAAAATGTCTGTAGTAAAATGAAAAAGAAATCGGCCAACAAGAAATTTTATGGAAATGAAATAATATAAAATTTTTAAAAACTGAAATAAATTTGCAAACGGGAAAGAAATGCATATTGTTACGTTTTTACCTTAAAAAAAAAAAACGTTTAAAATATGAGTTCTTTATTGCAAACAAAATAAAAATGTTCACAACTTCATTTTACAACAACAATTTTGCTTAGTTCGTTGTTTTATTTACAATTCTGTTTGCGTAAGCACTAACAACTGTTCGGTAGAACTTTACAACGGCGATCTTCAAACCACGACTTTTCTTTTCACAAGCAACGCCTCTTCACACAATACTGACTGAATTCTTACTGACTGGTTGCCTGCTTGTTCTTGCTTTTTTATATGCCCACGTAATCAGTCTGATGAATGTTCTTGAATACGAACGTTCGGGGTCTCGCCTTCTCGAGAACTTTATCGCGACTTCATTGTTGTTTGCGTATTTTGTTCACATTGCTTGTTGTTGCGTTCTCGTTTACTTGTCTATCCCCTTTTCTTTCATACTGTTGTTGTTGGTTTACTTGTAACAAGTTCGTTGTATTTGTGCACCGTTTCTATTTTCGTAACAATATTTACAAGATAAATAAATGGCTGTCATTTACTATTTAAAGACTTTTTCATGTAAATGTAGCTCACGACGGTGTTAAAAGTGCTTCGTCCGTGAGATTCAGTTTTAGCATACAATATTTTGACCAGATCTAGAATTGTGGCTAGCTTGTCTCCTTACACGATTCACTTCACATGTCTTCATATGAAAATAGTCTAGTGGTATGAAATGAAAGAACCTTGTAGCAAATTTTTGAGATTTATTGCTTGTCTCTTAACAGGTACGCAGTTTTAGATTAGACATCGACTAAGTCCAAATCGTCCAGCACAATAAACACAACGCAACAATCTTTTAAAAATAGAATACATGGGAAGAATACATGGAAGTGATGATTTCAAAGGCAACGCAGCAACGAGCAAAAGTTCTCCAGCGTAGCATTTAGGCTAAGTTTTATTTTTGTTAGCAACAATGTGTTACCCTTAAAAAATAGGAATATGACTACTAGCCTATTCAACTGATCTTATTATTATCTATGGATGAAGACAATTAAATTTGAAATTAATCGGGAATTTCAAAATAGGAATTAAAAACAAATTTGCTTTTTTTCCTCAATGAGTCATAAAAATTTACAAGGAATTATGAATAACGGAACATAGGAAGAAGGTTATTGTTACGTTTTTACCTTTTAAAAACGTTTAAAATATGAGCTCGTAGTTTACAAATAAAATAAAAATAAGTTTGTGTATAGTTTTAATTAAAATTCTTTATTATTCGGACAATTCTGTGTGCTACTGTCCACAACTTGATGTAGCAACAACAATTGCTTTGTTTGTTATTCCACTGTTTACACCCTTTGCATAAACAATAACAATTATTAGACAGTATTGTTTGACAGATCTTTTTCAAAGCACGATTAATCTCTTCAAACGCACTGCGTCTTCACACAAGACTGGCTGAACTATTAGTCATTCAGTTGCCTGCTTTGCCTTGCCTTTTATATGGCAGGGTAAACAGTGTGATGAATGTTTTTGAAAGCGAATGTTCGTGGCTTCGCCTTCTCGAGATCTCTATAAATGTTAACATTGTTTAACATTATTGTTATTTGTGTATTTTGTTTACATTTATTCTTGTATTGTTTGTTGTTGTATTTTTCTTTACTTGATTACCATTTTTATGCTGGTGTTTGTTGTTATATTACGCAGTGTAATAAGTTGTAAACGAATTCGTTGTAGTTTTTGTAGCTTTTGTTTATAATTTTAATGTTAAAAGAGCAAAATAACAGTATCTAGATTTTCCATTATCATAACATTATGTTTATAGCTTAAGAAACTAGCAGTGAATCTAGCGCCATATATATTAATTACGTAAACGGAAAGAGAAAACAATACATTCTTACTTCCATTCTTTCGTTCCTTTCCATCCTTTAATTGAAACAAATAAAATATAAAAAAGGTTAAACACAGAAAATAAAAAAGAACTAAACCCAGTGAACATAACCGACTGTTAATCCTAATATTAACGTGAAGGACTTAAAGTGCGTTTTTAAGAGCAAATGTCTGTAGAAACACCAAAACTAGAAAGCAAAGGGAAATAAAAGAAACCGCGTGACACTAAGGGAACTGGCAGTTTCATCCGGATCTCGGGATGGTTTAAACTCACCATGAACGGATCATGACATGGGGGCTTACCTGACACTGTGTAACACAGTGGGCCATAAGTGCCTCCCGGTAAACTTGTCTGTGAACGGCAAGCTACCCACTAACCTAACCTTAACAGCTCTCTTCTTAAGAGAGAGAAAAACTTTTTTCAAACAAATTTCAGCTCGATTTGGTTAATTTCATATTTTGTCAGGACAAAGTTAAACAGATCAGCCAATAGGTTATATTTTTCATACAAACTAGAGCAATCATATAAAATTTGAATTTGCTTTGATTTTTCGGACAAATTTATCGAAATGAGTGAATCAAGCTGCAGAAAACTCTCAAAAAAAAAATGAAATTGGTTGGAAAAATTTTTTTTTGCACAACACGGGTAAATCAAGCTTTAAATTATTTATTTAATGTATTTAACAAATGGCTTCAACGCTTAATATATGCAATAATAAAATTATAATTTCAACCACTTTACAGACTCACATCGATACTGTTTTAGTTGACACTCATGGTGGATAATTTTATGCAACATTTAAAATATTCGAAATGCATTCAGCGAAAATTGCAACACTTATTCAGTTTTAGTTCGATACAGATTTAAATGATTTGGTTGCATAAACATGAAATAAGTGTCTAAAAAACAACAACAACAACAAAAATTTACAATACAAATATTGCACATTTGGTTGCAAATGTTTCGCATTGATTGGGAGGGGGGGTAGTGGTGTTATAAAATGTAATGAAATATTCAACAATTTTCAACAGTTTCTAAGCATGTCTAAGCAACTGTTTGGATAAAAATCTAGAATTATATTAAAGAATAGTACTATTTGCCATATACATACACATATATACATACGTATATATATTTGTAAATACCATTTAGAACATGTACTATAAAAGTCCCAGTGATATCACTGCCAAGTATACATGAATAATTTCCAGTATCATGACGATTCGCATTGGCTATATAAAGACGACTGAATGCACGTCCTGGTAGCATATCGGTTTTTACACTATTAACAAAAGTAGAACAAAGAGAGGAAGAGAGAGAGATAAAAGAAAAACAATAGAAAAATATTTTATAAAAATTGTTAAATAAAAGAGTTTTCATTATTCTAACAAGAAGTGCAGAAATGCTAGTATCAATATACAAATGGAATGATATTCCGAGATTTGTATTAAAAAAATAGAAAAGCATTAGAAAAAAAAATTTGAATATTTTGATAAAATTTAATAAAACTAGAAACAGAATGAAAAATGCTGTTTCGTTTAGCGCTAGAACTTATCGAAACGTATCCCCCGCGTTAAGGGGGGTCTTACTGTATATAATTTTACAAATTACATACCATATGATGTAGCCAACCTATAATTTTGTGAGAAACATTACAGGGAAACCCTTCATGGGTTTAGGATAGATAATTCAGTCGTTTGATCGCAGTACTTTAATACCTTAGCATGACAAATATAATAACAATAATAAGTCAAGTAATAAAATAAAATTTGGACAATATAAGGTTTTCTTATTCTTCGCTCAGATAAATTCAATCTTAATCTAACTCTGGCTGGGCATTTCAATGCGCTATACATATTTGCCTCCTGTTCCCAATGCTAACTCATACACCAGCCTCCTCTAGATATTTGCAGGCTTACTTCAACAAACGATTTCCTGAGTGCATATCCAATAAACTTCCATTTACCCCGTTGAATTGATAAAATCAATTAATTCCTGTTCTATCATAGACGATCATATTTGAGGTCGTATAATTACAGAATACTCGGATTATTTTTCTTATAACAGTTAACAAAAACTTAAAGAGAAGGCTAATGGACTTCACACAAATTTTTGATATTTATATTTTGATTGATGTTGTGACATGATCTCCATACCTTATGATCATTGGAAATGCAGCACAACCTTTATTTATATACAAACTTCGATGACATTGGAGTTAGTTCGCAAATGGTGATCATATGCGTGCGGATGGTGCTTAACTACAGTACATAAATTTTCGCAGTGTTTATACAAATCAAAATCAGAGTGTCTCATCATTCGACTTTAATTGAACATTTGAATGATTGGCTGTAAGTAGACAGATATAGTCTGTGTCATTAAGAAAGCCTAGATTACTGCATAGTTCCTAAATAAATCTTGTGCTTAGATGCGACACTCGTCGAAAGAACAAAGTCTTGGTGAGCACCGTATTCCTTTGGTTTTTTTTCCGCTTATTTAGCCCTTATGACGAACGTGACAAGAAGTAGCATGATATAACTACAATCAGTCTTATCATTATCTTTCCTGTCACGCTTTTGCAATCTAATGGGATGTCAAAAGCTTTTTCGAAATTAATAAAAATAAGTACCATGTTATTCGACCGATTGGTTTACAATTTTTTTTCATTACCCCTCTTGGAAGGATATGGCTTCTACAAAGCATTTTCCATCTTATCCAGTTGGTTGCTGTTGTTGCCATAAGTTCCGGTTCGTTGTTATTTTGCCATTTCGGTAATCTATAGTTGTTCCAGCTAATTAGGTTATTGGTCAGCTGTAGCGGTCCTAAGATAATGGTGCTACTTAGAAACAACGCACTCCGAGTATGTGTTGTAGTGGTGGGGAACCTTGCTAACCGTTGATTCCTACTTTTGCTCCGCTACATGGCAGTACTGCCTGACTGGGCGTATTAGATGGATTGTATTGGAGGGGGTATAGTCATTTAATTTGATGTTCGAAAACCATGATGTTCGATTTTTTTCTTAACTCCCTTGGAACCGGGTTTTTTTTAACTCTATTGTAATTCGAAACTGGGGTTTTTGTTCAACTCCATTGGGATTCAAACTCGGGCTTCTATACAAGCTGCGAACGAAACACACCCGTTTTCCTCTCTTGGCATGGAAGTCAGTATCTCAGAAAGCCCTTTATTGATAATGTTCAAGCTTGCTTTAGCCACCATACACCGCAGCTCAGTTCCTCTCCAATTGCCAGCAGTGAGATTGCCTTTTTTGGTTACGAATACTATAAAATCTTTTTTTCTCCCTTAGGTTAGGTTAGGTTAGAGGACGTGTACTTGTCAATTAAGACAAGTACAGTACCCGGAGGTCGAATTGACCCAATGTACAACGTCCTAGTTAATCACACCACTTATGTTTCTCCCTTTAAGCCTTTGAAATAGTTGGAATTTTTTTAGTTTTAAAAAAATTAATTGAAATGCTGCGATTGTTAAAATAATACAATTATTCAATTTTATGCCGATGACGTCCAACTCTACGTTAGCTGTTTTAGAACTGACATCGACAATTGTATATTGAGACTGAACCAGGACCTTGACAGTATATATAAATGGGCCACTGCGAATGGTCTTTGCTAGAACGCTAATAAGTCTAAAGCTATCATAATTGGGAAAATTGGCGTTTTGCCGAACTTACTGCCACCATTAGTCGTTGGGGACTCGCCCATAGAATTGGTACAATATGCCAAAAACTTGGGTATTATTTTTAATAGTCAACTCTCCTGGACTGACCACGTTAATATGATTTGTGGGAAGACATATGCTATGCTCAGGAATCTTTGCAGAACTCAGTCCTTTACGCCTGTTAATATACGTATGCTCTTGGCGAAGACATACCTGATTCCAACCCTCTTGTATGGATGTGAGCTTTTTGCGGGTTTGGCCTCTGTCAGCAGAAATAAACTTAACGTGACGTATAATAACATTGCAAGATATATTTTTGGACGCACTAGATATAGTAGTATATCGTTTTTTGCCTATAAAATCTACGACATGACACTGGAAAACATCTTACAATATCGCATGCTAATTTTTGTACACAAAATTGTTTATTCAGGGGAACCAAATTATCTATTTACTAGACTAAAATTTTCCAGAACTAACAGGGGCTATAGGATAAACGCTGTAAGGTTCCAGAAACAGGTGTCTGAAAAGCACTTTTATGTTAATGCAATTCGTTCATGGAACCAACTTCCGCCAGAAATTCAATTGAAAAGCAATGTAATGCAATTTAAAACTGCAATTTTAACACACTTTTCTTGACTTTAAGATTTACCATTTAATTCAATCCAATTTAAGGCTAACTTAAATTTAATTAATATAATTTTGCTTTTTTTTTGTGAAATTTACCTACATATATATATAACTATTACTTTAATTATAACAATATATAAACAGTACTATTAACTAAGATTAAATGCTTGTTGTACTGAAGTTGATCAATAAATAAATAAATAAATAAATAAAATAAATAAATACATCTTCAATATAAAATCCTTTATGGAATCTCAATATGTATTGATATTTCCAAATAGAAATTCAATACATTACAATACATTCCTTCTTCCTTTTTATGATTGTTTCTAAAAAAATACTCGTATATCTACAGTGATTGCTATATTGCAATTATGATGAATTTTGTTAAGAAAAACAAAAAGAAAAAGCTTATTTAATTAAATTGAAAATCACTTATGACTTTAGTATACCCTAAAATAAAATCTAATAATAATTTCCAAGGAAAGTTTTTACGTTCCATTAGCATCAAATCATATATTAATATGACACTTTCTATAATACAACATGGTATAGTGGAATAAGACACTAAAATAAATTTTGTTTTTATTAATGCAAATAAAAAAAGAAAAAATAGAAATTTAATTATAAAGAATTTGTTTAGAACATATAGCAAGCAGTTCAAAAAGTTTACAATATTTGAAATTTATGATTGACAAAAAAACATATAATATAATAGATACGCACATATTTTTATTAAAAAAATAAAATAATTGTTTCAAACCCCAGGTCGGACATCCCAAAATCTCTGAGAATAAATAAAATTGTCATTAAAAAGTTTCTCAAAAACCTGTCGTATGTATAAAATTAACATACATGACATAAGCGGTCGTAATCCTAACTGAAGGGTTGTAATGACCAATTATGTATGCTTGTAGGGAGGTAGGTAGGTAGGTTGTGGTGGCAGCCCATCCATAAGAATTAGGCCGCATAGGGCTCTCTTAGTATCGAAACCACTCGAAGCTCCTGATTTAAGCGATTTAAGTTGCCAATGTCAATCCTTGACAGTTCCTCCAGATGTTTGCATGTATGTATGTCGTCAATACAAGACAATGCCATTTTTTGTATTGTGTCTAGTTGTCAATTTTGTCACTTGTCGATGACTGTCGATATACATATGTTTCTTATTCTGTAAGAATAATTGACGTTAATTTTGTTGTCAGTGTACTTGGTATTGTGTCGTCTTATTGTGTTGCTATATTGGACTAGAACTCGTGGTTTAAATTCAGTGGCACTGTTCGCAATATTTTTTATAAGGAACAGTGGGAAGGTATTGTTACTATTCTGATTTCTATTAGCCCACCAATTAGAACTGCTTACGAACGCCAAAAGGTAAACTGCTGTCCAACGAAATTCTTTTTATAGGAAAATAGTCATAAACACAACAGATTGCAAAACAAATAGAGGTGTAGTATTAAGGCAAGTAATTCTGATGCCTTTCTGAGAGCGTGAAATTGTAAATAAATGAAGATAGTGTTGATTTTTGCTTATTGAAATCACTTGATTTTGGTAAATGACATCCATTTTCTGAATTTCTATTGATATTTCACTATTAATCAATGCCATTATCAACAACAACTACCCATTCTCTCACTAACATTTATCTCTAGTCATATTATTTTTGAAATGAGTCTATTTCATAGGGTAACACTTATATATACAGCAGAGTTGTTACAACAACACAACACATTCCTTAAGCCTGTAAAAAGAAAATTTATCTCAGCGCCAAAAAAAAATATTCCGTTAAACACACAGAATTACTTAAAAAGCTACCAGTCTAGAATATTGAAAGAAATATCGGCTCCGCCATCTAACGTTTTTTTCAACTAGTGCTTATTTCGTGAATGGTAACACTTAGCTCATGTCTGATTTGACAGATAATTGGTTTTATCCTTCCGCTGAACGAATATGGTTGTGTATACGCTTGAACAACGCTGGGAAATATTGCGATATTACTTTGAAAATCATGATAATGTTGCAGAATGCGTGCGAAAATTTCGTACGGATTTTGGAAGATGAGAAGCACCGTCAGCTCTGTATGTTCGTTATCTTGGGAAAAAGTGAAAGAAACTGGCCGACGCACCCAAAACGAGTCACTGTTTGGTGCGGATTTTGGTCCAGAGGCATAATTGGGCCATTTTTCTTCGAAAATGAGCAAGGAGTGGCCATTACAGTTAATGGTGATCGTTATCGGCCATGTTGAACGAATTTTTGTTCACAAAAATTGAAAAGGAGGATATTGGCAACATTTGGTTTCAACAGAACGGCGCTACGTGCCACACAGCCGAAGTTACACTCGATGTTTTGCGCCCTGTTTTTGACGATCGCATTATCAGCCGCAGAGCTGATTTCGTTTGGCCACCACGAAGCTGCGATTTGACACCGTTGGACTATTATTTGTGGGGTGCCGTCAAAGATAATTGTTACGCCGACAAGCCAGAAGCAATTGACGCTTTAAAGGACAATATTCGTGAAGCCATTGGTGAAATACAACTGCACATAATCGATAATGTGCTTTAAAATTGGACCGATCTTGTAGGCTACTGCATGGCCAGCCGAGGCAGCCATTTGAATGAAATTATTTTTCATTATTAACCGGAAGGATTGCACTTTCAAATAAAAAGCATTTTTAAAAAAAAAGTTATTTGGCGGACCCTTTATTAAGTTCTAGTACGAATCATGCATACAAAATATTTAGATAATTATTGTATTTATTATTATTTTTATTGTTGTTATATTAAAGTAAATCAGCTGATCAAAAAAATCGAAAAAAAGGTAATGTCACCTCAAATTGTTACAGAATGCCATTTTCGCATTGATATTGTATTAAATTGAATTTGTATTAAATTGCCGATGATGTTGCCGTCGCCAAAATAATAAGTGGGTGTATTTTTATTACAAAATAGCTGTCCACTGCGCCCGTTGCTGAGCCACCAACTAAAATAAATTTGAAGGCAAGACATTACAAAAATATCCAATTAATTTTGAATCATTTTATTGATTTTGTTTCCCGTTGTCCAGATGCCTTAGATGAACGGGCCTGAGTAGTACGCGTTCGATCAGTTTCTAATCTCACTTCTCATTGTTCAAGTGATTCATGCGAACGGGTCTCAGAGGCATGTACTCGAAGATTTTCTAGTCTCAATGCTGGTTGCTCGTCTGATTCTGAGGCTCGTAATGCTTTTTTCTTCCGTGCTTAAAGTGTAAGTTGACCAATTGCTTGTCGCTTTGGAGGCATGATTGCACGGGAACGATGTGAAAAATGTGTTTAACTTTATTAGAATCTCATAATGTACCCAATCCAATTGAATCGCATGTTCAGACATGGATAGAAATGTTAATATTGACAATGATCACCAATTCGTTGAGAAAAAAAATTTTTTTTTGGAATATTTGGCCTTAATTTTATACCGTAAATATTTATAGTATATATTTTTAAAAATTAAATGTCTTTAAATGTCTGAGATGCAAACAACAGCATTTTTAAAAATTTTCCAGAATTAAAAGGTTTCAAATTTGTGATTGACATTTTACGGGAATGAGTTATATTAAATGTTATGAAAATTATAAATGTTGAATCCTAAAAAGTGTGGTATTTGTCCGATCAACACATATCAAATGCATAGTTTACGATTCAATTCATTTTTTTATAATTTTCAGTGGCGCCATCTATCGGAAATTAATCGCACCAACTTAGAAACCTCCGTCGACTCATGTGCAACAACTTTGCTAAAGATCATAGCATGATCAATTGCCTTATTTACGATTTAATTCATTTTGAGTAATTTTCAGTGGCGCCACCTATCGGAAATTGGTCATACCAAATTAGAAACCTTCGTCGGCTCATGCGCAACAACACTGCTAAAGATCATAACATGATCAAATGCATAGTTTACTATTCTATAAAGGACATACAGACATACATTCATTTTAATATATGTATATAGATATATCATATTTTCAGATCTGCGAAACGTTTCACCACAACCAAATATTTTAATAAAATTTTAAAATAAACCACATAATAAATTAATTGTATTTAAGAAAATTAAAAGAAAATAATAAATAAAGTTTGTAATAATACATGTTATTGTATTTAATTTATTAAAACTATAAAAAAATAAAATAAAATTATTTAGTTATTGCCTATTTTTCAAATATTCTGTTTTAATAAAAAAAGTTGTTAAATTTTAAAAATTATCTCCTATATTCATAAAAATTATTTTGGATTTATAAAGAGTTTATGAAATAAATTTTCATACAAACTATGTTCTATAAATCGAAAATTTTTTATGTTGAATATGAGTGTATAAGTTCTCATATTTCATAATTTTAATTAAAAAACTGTATTCAATATACCATAAAAAATTTCTTTCCAAGTTAATGGACGTTTCTGTTTTATTATTTAATAATTTATTTAGAATCACTGTTTATTGAATATGAATATTCTATAAAATTCTCTCAGTTTACCTTTACTTGTTCGCCTGTTTTATCTTACGGATTATATGGCGTATGAGTGATCTGTATGGCAGAAGATGATGATGGCTTTATATTGATTATACGACATTTGGTATATGTATGTCATGTAAATTTTTTATACGTTCTTCTACTAACATATTAATTCATTTTTTTCTGCTTCTTCTCACTTTTTTACTTAAAGTCACGAAAATGTTTTACTTTAACTATGCATATTTCTTTTATTTTCTTTTACCTTGCATACGTTGTGTTGTTTTTTTTATTTCACTTTAAATTGATTGGATTTTGCTTAAACTATATTGCTCTGCTCAATATTTGAAATGTATTTACTCTGATGATTTATTGCATTTCTGATACAAAAAAAAAAGAATTAAGAAGAAGTAAAAGAAGAAAACAATCACATCTATTGAAATAAAAAAAATTCTCTATAAAAATTTAATATGTTTCAGAATTTATAGAGAAATGTACAGCAAGTGTAAAAAATACGTACAAAATCTATGTTGAAAGAGTATTGAATGAATATTATTTACTGTGCCCTCTCAAGAAGCAGTTTTGAATCACTTACCCTAACGTAGGTTCCTGGAACCGAGAACATTGAAGGCAACACCATACCTGAAGCATTTGCAAAAATGAAAGAAATGAAGAAATGATCTTCCATAGATTTTACTCAACTGAAAGAAGACAGTATATCGCAGTTTATTATTATTTAATCCTTAATTTACACGAAAACAATACAATCATTTTACAATAATGACTGTTCATATAAAGGTTAAAATAGAGAATGAGGCGTCATTAAATTCTATCCATGCTTCTATAACTCGAGCAACTAGTTTTATCTCATTCCAATACTTTGCTTTAGTAGTACGTCCACTACATACATAAGAACCCAGATGTTCCATGGTCTTTCATATGTATCTATGTGTTCCAAACGTAAGTCTGGCAATATCTTCCGCGGGCCTTCTGAGAACATAACAAATCAGGTCCACTTTATCCTCCGAATTTCGAAAAATAATGTGCAAAATTTGTTTCAGGCATTTTTTCACCAACGTTTATATCGTCGTACGGATGCTCCGTGTAGTACTCAAAGTACATACATATGTACATTGGTAAATACAACCCTTCAGTTAGTATTACAGTAAGACCCGCATAACGCGAGAGATACGTTCCAATAAGTTCTATCGCTAAGCGAAACAGTGATTGCGACTTCGGAAAATACAGTTGGGATCTTTATTCTCGACAGAATACAGAATAAAAACGATACATTAAATACACCGTCGCCATATAGTGCACCGCTTTTGGTTGGAGCATGGCCGTTTCATTTGCACACATATACAACAAGTATCAATAAATTTAGGGGAATCCCAATACTACCGCGTAATACTGAAACAGCGGGGTCTTACTGTACGACGTAGCTTCTCATACAACTTATGTTGCGCATGTTAATTTTATACATGAGTTAAGGGACTTACAGTTTAAAGTCTACTTCGAACGAGGTATTTTTGAGCAACTTTTTATGGCAATTTCATTTATTCACACAGTTTTAACAGAAATCTGCTGAGAGGAAAACGCCGAGGAAATGGTTTTTCAATTCTTTGATCGAGATATCTGACCTGGAGTTTAAACCTGGCCCACACGTCTAATACTAGACTACGACCGACCTTACACTGCATTGAAAAATATGCAGCGTAAACCTATATTGCGACATGGCAATACTTGATGAAGTGAACAAAAAACTACACAACATTTAGTAATTCTGTCAGTAATGTCCTCTAGAGAGCCACTATCATTACTTATTATGCTAACGAGGTTACGCTAAGGAGTCAAAATCCTCGAAAAATTGATGAACTAGCGTAACTGGTATTGTATTTGGCGCATAACTTAACTTCTCTAATATTGATTTTAAATTTAATTTCAGCGGCATGCGACTTAAGGCATTCTTACTTCCTCTGAATTCCTCCTGGCGATGAGCTTGTATACAGATACACAATTAAAGTTACATGGTGATTTACGCATTTTCTACCGTATGCACGAAATGACGACGTTGGACACAAAAGCGTCACCGTTAATAACAATAAGCCTAACTTTGCACCTGGCGTTGTCGTTTAGCTCACGTATTAGTGTGATTATCTTGACCGCATTGTCGCCCACAGAGCTAATCCCAAAACAATATCGAAACTCGCTCAAAATAATTAAAAAGTGTGCATAACGAGCTGTTATATTGAATGTATTTTTCGAACAAAATGGATACAATGTTAATGCTTTTTCATAGCAATATAGACGTTCCCAATGCCGCCGGTGGCATTAGCCTGTTCGGCCTCGGTATCAATATAGTCGAAATACTGACATCGCTCTCTGTGAACTGATGTTTTAAAACCCACAACTGCAGTTCGATATTCTTTCATTTTATCAGTTTTGTCGTTGTATTTCGTTTTTTGAAGATTATAAATCATGCACAAAGGAATTACAACCATTTTGCTTTTCCGGTTCTTTCAGAAGTTCTTAGTAATATATCGAAAATTTTTCGATCATGTTGGCTTGACGTAGTTGAAAGTTACCAATCTCAGCACTATGACGCGTTTGAGCTTCAAGCCCAGGAATAGTTTCCTGATAATGTAATCGATCTAATTACATATGATTCTATCTGGGGATTCCCACGTATACACGTGAACATAAATTTCATTCCATCCATGGATAAACTACGTCGCGTGCACAAACCAGTTAACCAACCGCCATTATTATTCCTTACATCTCATAGACTTTGCTTGCTCATTACCCGCTCCAAGATGCTGCAATTAGACTGAAGTTCCAATGGTAATCTTTCTGTCTCCAGAGTATATTGGGTACAGCAAATCTTTGAGTTATTTATAAAAGTTGTTCTTAGCTAGTGATGAAATTGGAAATGGAATTGTAAAGATGATTTATTCTTTGGATTAAAACCTCACAAACGGTCCGGTTTTCTTGACGAATACGATTAAAAACAATTCTTTTGGATTGGCATAAATAATAGTTTCTTATCGTATAAGGATGCAGGACAACCTTGAAAATACCTCAGGCAGAGTTGGATTACACACTAAGACTGGCAGGCAATAACCATCTGGCGACCTTAGACACCAGAATTAAAGACACTATGGTTAGGATAATCGAACATGAAATTGTTTATACGTCACTGAGACCTAGAAATTCTACGATTATGAGATGTAAATGAAAGGTCATGAACAATAAAAATGAGTAGAGAAATTTGGGAGTTGCGTACTCTTTCTAAAAAGTGATGTGCGGATGAGCCAACGATTGTAGTGGAACACCAGCGAGTCCGTTCGGACTCAAAATTAAATATTATTACTAATTCAAAGGGATTAAATAACATGCATCAAATTTTGTATAACAAGTAAAATTGAATGATGCTTTAGCACAGACAACATATAAGCATTGTCAAGAAAGTTGACGAAATGCTAAAGTGTAGCAAGTCAATTGCGAAATCCTTAATAGGAAAGTTACTAACGATAACGATTTTTCTAAGGTTTTGAGCAAAAAATATCTGACGGCGTCGTTTTTTCCGAAATTGATTACACAGCCCTGCAAATTTTGAATTTTTTTTTGTGCAAATAAGATTCATTTTCATTTTTCATCAGATTTACTTGAAAATTGTTACTCGGGGGTTTTTGGGGTCGCTGATTACAGATCTTCATTCAGATTTTAAAAATTCAAAATTATAGTTCCCTATTTATCTGCAAAGGCTCGATAGACGGCTATTTTATGACTGAGTTATGAAAATATTTGATAAAATCTTGCTATTTTGATTAAAACAAAATAATTGATAAGGTATCGAGATTTTGCTATTGCATTAACTTTAGTTTAGTTTTCATGTTGTTTTAAATTATGCCTAGAACTTTCGTATGTAGTAACGATCTAAATCGATTCTGTTATATTTGCGGTAAGTACACTACTAATAAAGGTAGACATTATATACCAAAATTTGTCGAAGACGTTTATAAAGAATGCTTTTCGATTGAAATTTCCCATCAAGATAAATCATGGGTTCCACATAAAATCTGTAAAACTTGCTGCAGTGCATTATATCATTGGAAAAATGGAATTCGAAAACATTTGCCTTTCGATTTGGAGTGAACCTCGCGTACATAATGAGGATTGTTACTTCCGAAGATCTGTAATCAGCGACTTCAAAAACCCCCGAATAACAATTTTCAAGTAAATTTGATAAATTTTTATAAACCTCGACCGCCATATTGGATCCGCCATTTTGAATTTTTTAAATCTGAATGAAGATCTGTAATCAGCGACCCCAAAAAACCCCTGAGTAACAATTTTCAAGTAAATCTGATTAATTTTTAAGGACCTCCGTAATGTGTTTATTTTTCTCTTGTAACCCTTGACATAAACCCACCCCCTACTTTAAGGGTGCATGCAAACAGTTTGGCTTTGGGCTCATTTTAAAGAGCAAAGATCAATTGCCAATTCCTGACAAAAGCGATGGTTCTAGCACGTCAGTGTCTACAATGCTTCAAAAATGGCCAAAAATGCTATTTTAGGGGTTTCTAAAACCTGACGTGATGGAAAGTTTTTGAAACCAGATTCGTGTTCAGCGCGCAAAATGCCTTCGGAAACATATGGAGCCATCTTATTTGCAAAACCCATGCACGGCTGTGTTATTATACCAGCAGAACTTTCCTTAAATATTATTCAGAAATACTTTAATAACATGTGATGATCTTGCTTAATTAATGATTATTGTGGTATCATAAGTCGTATCCAATCATGATTGTCTCAATAGTACCGTCTGCATGAACCTCATGGTTTTCTTCAACAACTATGAGCTCACCAAAAATTCAAGCAGTTTTTTCTCCAACAAATTTCTCCAACAGATTGGTTTCCCTCTAAATTTTTATATGACGCAGATTGTTAAGATAGTGGCAGTAATTTCCAATACAGTTAACACCTGGCTCAACCTGGACTATGGACATGCTGTAATATTGAAAACCGAAAGACAAACTTTATAGTAGATTTGGTTTTATGATATCAACACGATACTTTTGTATTCACAATTTGTAGGCTTCTAACAGTGCCCTTTACCGAGGGCTCCACTCGCAGAGTACATTATGGTATACATCAGAGATCAGCAGTGAATCGTTTTTTGACTACTCATAAGCACCCATGAAATTTTGAATATAAGTGAGTCAACAATATTGAAATTTAACTACTCTGATTCATTTGTACTCAGTACAACGTAGATTTATAAGTATGAGTACGAACTCATACCATTCGAAATATGTTTGATTCATATGCCTACTCATTCAGATTCATAAATTTAGAAAAATATTTATAATACTCTTAAATGATTTGAATGATTCGAATCATTAATCAAAGTTTACAGTCGTTGTTGTTGTAGCATTTACAAAAAAGAAAAAGACAAAGACAGCAAGCAAAGCAAACATACAACCTTCTAGTGAGTATTGTAGTGTTCGTACGCGGATCATTCTTGTAAATGTTGAGTCATGGAGAGTCCAAATCAACAACATCCTGTGTATTGTTAAGTACGATGAGTACTTCAATAGTGAATATGAGCAGTATGAGTATAATATTAAAATAAGAATGACTGCGTATAAATTTATTGCCGTACTTTGAATAAGACTAGAATGAGTATAATATTAAAATAAGTATGAATGCGTCTAAGTATCAGAAATTATGAGTATGATTGGATTCTACGGATCTTTTTGAATACTCATTGCTGATCTTTGGTATACATGTATATAAATTCATTACCGTATACGTATATCTCGAGAACATTTTTGTATCATTCAAAGCTAAACTGCTTATCTGTTCCAGGACAAGGAACAATTTCGTTGGAAGCATAAGCGCACGAGCAATGTTACTAGGTTTTGCCGGACTGATCTGCATAGTGTAGTCAATATGTTCCTGTGGCGTCCATGTGTCCAACAAGCATTAGTATGAATTCATATACATGTAACAAATATTGTTTAAGTATTGCATCATCTTTTCTTGATACACATTGTCATTGTTAAACAACAATTATATTTCCTTATTCTCATTTGTACATTCTTTTATATACGCAATGTTAAGCGATATTGTATCATCTGTTTATGTAACATAACCTAAGCTAATACATAAGTACTCTTCCTCTCTCTATGTTAACAAATGTTATGCTTAAATGTTTATCTCTACCCTCCCTTGTAACTGTCAAGCATTCATACGTAACATTAAGCAACTATTGCATCATCTTTTGTTTATGTAACATAATTTAAACTAGCGCATAAGCACTCTCACTCACGCTATGTTAAGTTACGATATCTTCTGTTAGCTTAAGAAAATTTATCTTATGTTCTCTCAACGCATGTGTGTTCTCTTTTATATAACATAATCAGGCCTACCAGATTTGCCGATTTATCGGCATTTTGCCGATTTTATACCTTAAAAATAGCAAAGTGCCGATTTCGCGATGTTTGTTCCAAAAATGCCGATTTTTTACTTAATTCTAAAAACTTAGTTACTTTATACACTGAGCGCCAAAGGGAGTAAACACCACTGAAATAATTCATTTTTTAGGATAGCGAGAAAAGTAAATGAGAAATGAGTTTATTTATTACTTATAAACTGTTAAAACAAAAACAACAATTCATGATAAAGGAACTTTTTTATACTTAAGTACAAAACTGTTTTATACTTAAGAACAAGAGTGTTGACTCAGTTATGGCGCTGACTATATATTTTTGATTAATTTTGGCAACTCTAAATACTTCAACAAAACTATTTGCAAATATATATATGTTATTTTGTTAGAGAGTGAAAATAATAGATATATAATCATTTGGAATTAGAGTTTTTTATATTTACTTTACTACTTTTTTGCTTTAAAAGTATCGAACTATGAAGAATAAAGGTAGCAAAACAATATATATTAAATTATAAATTATATTACATACATATTATATAGAGTATTATATAGAGCTTTTGAATCAAATTTTAAAACGTTTTAGTTTTGAAAATAACAATTTTAAACCTTTAAATATGATTAATCTTAAATTTTTTATGGAAGCATAATGTAACTCATGTATGGAAATTCTAAATGAGTTTCCAAACATTGTAAATCAAACAAATGTTGGACTCTGAATTTAGAGAGCTAAAATTTTTGAATTTTAAGGACATTTTGATGATTTTTAAATTAATTTACCATAGTTTTGGAAAACAGTTTGTGGACAAAAGCGTGGCGATAAAACATCTGCTTTCTCATTGTTAGAAAAATTTATTCAACAAATAATGATACTGTCAAATAATGATTCTTAAAAATTTAAAACCGATTTTCATTTCATCATTATTTTTGCTTAAATATTTAACTGAAAAACTTGAACTTATCTCATATTAATTAAAGTATATATTTCTATATATGTACATACATATGTATAAATAAAAATTAGAAATAATGAAAATTCAGGCATAAAATTTTATCTTTGTATAACATAACATTAATATGTTGATTGCTGAATTGATTTCTTTTGCTATATATTCTTTTAATAAAAATGTTGATTACATACATTTATAACAAGTGCTTTTATAATTGCCGATATTTTGCCGATTTTTAAAATCTAAATGCCGATAAATGCTGATTTTTGTTGACAAAGTTGCCGATTTTCCTTCATAATTATCTGGCACCCCTGAACATAATACTGTATAGCGTATGTATAAAAATTAGGCTAAGCATTTTTTGAAATAAAGAACAGAATTCATTCTGTGTTGTGCTGTTGAAAAATAAAGACCTACAATTTCAGAAGTGGGATAGAAAGTAAAAGAAATATAAAAAAAAAGCAAAATTTTGAATTTAGAGTGAATTGAAGCGAATTTTTTTTTTTTTCTAAGAAATAATTTTAAAATAATATAAATTTAAAGCGGAAAACAAAAGAGTGGAGTATTTTTTTTATATGTGAATATGGACAGAACCGATTTGAATAAATACACAGCCTCACAGCTGCGCAGTTGGTTGCAGCAATTAAATTTGTCCACAGCTGGAACAAAAAGTGCACTGATTTTGCGTCTTAATGATGTCCCTCTGGAAGAAAGAGGTGAGTGTCCAGTTGACGCTAACAACACTGTTGCGAATGATGATGTTGGTAAGGCAAGGCAGACCAATATATGTGAAAGTGAAAATGAGCTCCTGAGAAGAGAGTTGGAGCTATTGAAAAAAGAAAAGGAGTTGTTAGAAAAAGAGAACAAATTCTACAAGGAGAAAGAAAAGTGGGAGAAGGAAAAGGGTACGTGTGGTGTTGTGAATGACGACGGCGGTGAAGATTTAGAAAACGAGTGTGGTGTTGCAGGAAGTGGTGTTGCAGGAAGTGGTGTTGCAGGAAGTGGTGTTGCAGGAAGTGGTGTTGAAAATGAGAGTGAAGCGAATGATAGTAGTGGAAGAGGGGGTGATACAAATGATCGTAATGTAAATGAAAGTGGTGCTACAGGTGGCGGTGCAAACTATCGGCCAGAGAAAGGAAATTTTGAAGCAAGTTGTAGCGGTAAAGTAAGCAGTTCGTTTCCGCTTTTGAAGGAGCTGTTGCCGGAATACGATGGCTCTGTGTCACCTGAAGTGTTCGTGATGCAGTTCCGAAACGCTAGGACACTGTATTCCGTTGATGATGATACCATGAAAGCTCTGCTAATGGCCAAAGTCAAGGGAAGAGTACAAACCTGGCTGCACTCAAAGCCCAATTTTGTGCGCGACAACCTGGACGGCATGTTAGATGAAATGCCTACCCTCTTTGGAGAGAGAGAAAGCCGACTTAACGTCCGTCGAAAATTCGAAGACAGAAAATGGTTGCCAGGAGAGGACTTTTCGTCTTATTTCAATAACAAAGTCCTTTTGGCCGACCGGTTGGGCGTACCCGAGGATGAACTCATCGATTATATAATCGACGGAATCCCAGACGAAAATCTAAGGACGCATGCGAACCTGAGGTGTTTCCAAGAGAGGTCGCAGCTATTGATGGCGTTTTCGAAAATACACTTGAAGGAGACATCAGGCAGAAAGGAAGTGAAGCGAGGGGCTGGCGTTCGTTGCTACAACTGCAACTGTGTTGGGCATTATGCAAATGATTGCCAGAAGCCTAGGAGGGAGATGGGTGCGTGCTACGGCTGTGGCAGTATGGACCATTTAGTCGCTGCTTGTCCGGAACGGAAGGTTGGTAGAAATAAGGCAGATAATGAGTATTTAAAGTATATTAAATGCAGTTTTAATAGTAGTTTTAAAAAATATTTTTATATAGAGTGCTTGATGGATACAGGGAGCCCCGCGAGCTATATAAAAAGGTCTTTTGTACATCGAAACTTTGGTAAAATTAATAAATTTGAACTGTCATTTTTTTCCCTGAATAATAATGAATTTAAAACCATGGGTAAACTCTCATTTTACATTTGTTTCGATGGAAAGTACATTCAAATTGAAATATTAGTTGTTGAGGACTCTGTGATGATGTTCGATTGTGTTCTTGGTAGGAATTTTTTGAGTGAGGCAGGGTTAGTTTTGATAAAGGGCGGAAACTGTGTGGAAGATGGAAATGTTGGTAAGGATTACACTACAGAGGGTGAAAAATTTGAAAGGGCGATTATGTCTATTGAGTGTGAGGATACGTGCACTGTGGATCTAAAGATAGGTGAAGAAGTTAGTCAGGATGTTAGAGGAACTCTAGAGGATTTGTTTTTGAGGACTTACCTGCGTCCGGGGCGACCACTTGGGCCTGAGACGAGGTGTGAAATTAAACTGAACTTAGTGGGGGCGAGGCCGTTCAGTTGCAGACCTAGGAGGTTGTCGTACGATGAAAAGGAGAAATTGCAGGTTATTTTAGACGACTACTTGAGAGAGGGTTATATAAGACCAAGTGAGTCCGAGCATGCGTCACCTATAGTGCTGGTTAAGATGAAGACGGGCGAGCTGCGCATGTGTGTTGACTACAGGACTTTGAACAAAATGACACTGATGGATAACTACCCTTTGCCTCTCATAGATGAACTGTTGGACCGTCTGGCGGGAAACTATATTTTACGAAACTGGACTTGAGGAATGGTTTTTATCATGTGTTTGTGGAGGACGGGTCAATTAAGTATACATCCTTTGTGACGCCGCTGGGGCAATATGAGTTTTTGAGGATGCCATTCGGGTTGAAAAACGCCCCGTCGGTATTTCAGCGTTTTGTCAACAGAGTCTTTGCGGATATGGTAAGGGACGGAAAGCTGATAGTTTACATGGATGACTTAATGATCGCGACCAAGGATATTAAGGAGCATTTGGAAATTTTGGGTAGTGTGTTTGAGCGGCTGGTTAGGAATAAGTTGGAACTGAGACTGGACAAATGTGAATTTTTGAGGACTAACATTAAATACTTAGGTTATGAGATCAATGGAAATGGCATAAAGGCGGATGTCGTGGGGTTTGCGAGCTGTGGAAAATTTCCCTGTCCCGACCAGTGTGCACTCCGTGCGTAGATTTGTTAAGGACTTCTCTCTTATTGCGAAGCCACTGTCGGACTTGACGAAGAAGGACAAAAGTTTTGTTTTTGGGCCTGTGGAGTTGGAGGCGTTTGAGACACTGAAGCAGAGACTTCTTCGGTCTCCGATTTTGGCATTGTACGACCCTAGAGATGAGACGGAACTACACTGTGACGCAAGCAGTGTGGGGTTTGGCGCCATACTGTTGCAGAAGAAGAACGATGGGAAGATGCACCCGGTATTCTACTATTCCAAACGGACCAGTGATGCGGAATCAAAGTACCATAGTTTCGAGTTGGAGACGCTCGCCATACTTTACGCTCTTAGACGTTTCAGACCTTATCTGCAGGGAAAGACTTTCAAGATAGTTACCGACTGTAATTCGTTGACAATGACTCTTAACAGGAAGGATATGAACCCGAGGATAGCAAGGTGGAGCCTGGAGTTCCAGGATTATGATTACATACTGGAACATAGGCCAGGGACGCGGATGGAGCACGTTGACGCTTTGAGTCGAAGTTTACAGGTGATGGTGATTGAGGGCAATAGTTTCGAGGAGAACCTAGTTATTTGTCAGAATAGGGATCCGAAGTTAGTAGAGCTAAGGAATAGTCTTCAAACGGGGCAAAGTAAAATGTTTGAAATGAGGAATGGTGTTCTCTATAGGAAGACGAACAAGGATGATCGAGTGTTGTTCTGCGTACCCGAGGCGATGGAGAGCCATGTGTTTTACAAGTACCACGACGAAATGGGTCGTGTTGGAGTCGATAAAATGATGGACCTTATATCGGGGAGTTACTGGTTTCCACAGATACGTAGAAAAGCCTTGGAACATGTGCAGAACTGTTTGAAGTGCATTGCTTACTCCGACAAACCAGGGAAGGAGGAGGGTTTTTTGAATAATATCCCCAAGTCTACAACTCCGTTTGATGTCGTGCATATCGACCACTATGGGCCAGTCGATAATGGGAGAAATTTGAAGCACATATTGGTTGTAATACATGCTTCTACCAAGTTTGTGAGACTTTACGCTACAAAGACTACGAAGACCAAGGAAGTTGTTGGACATCTGAGGGATTATTTTCGGGCTTACAGCCGTCCGAGGTGTATTGTGAGCGACAGGGGAACTGCATTTACTTCAGCGGAGTTCCAAGATTTTCTTAGGGAACATGGCGTTCGACACGTAAAGGTAGCAACGGGGTCGCCTCAGGCCAATGGACAGGTGGAAAGGGTTAATAGGAGTTTGGGGCCAATGCTGGCGAAATTGGTTCGGCCTGAAGAGGGAGTGTACTGGGATAGGGTTTTGGATAAGGTCGAATATGCATTGAATAATACTGTTCATCGCGCGGTTGGTCAGCACCTTAGTGTGATGTTGTTCGGTTTGGGACAGAGGGGTCCAACGGTGGACTTACTGAGGGAATGTGTGCTCAGCGAAGTGGGTCAAGAGGGACAGCATGACCATTTTGAATTGGGGCAGGGGGCGTCAAAGAGGCAGAAGGCTGTGCAGGATTATAATAAGAAATACTATGATAGGCGGAGGAGGGCAGGTACGGAGTACGAGGTGGGTGATTATGTAATGATTAGGAATTTCGATTCAAGTGCAGGAGTTTCAAGGAAATTGATTCCCAAGTTCAGGGGGCCGTATAGAGTGGCAAAGGTCTTGAGGAATGATAGATATGTATTAGAGGATGTCGAGGGTTTTCAACAATCAAGAAATCCTTATAAAGGTGTGTGGGCCGTCGGTAACATTCGTCCATGGTTTAGAGGACGGAACCGCGTTAAATCGACACGAGATCAGGTGATCTCGTTTGTCAGGATGGCCGAGTTGTAGTCAATATGTTCCTGTGGCGTCCATGTGTCCAACAAGCATTAGTATGAATTCATATACATGTAACAAATATTGTTTAAGTATTGCATCATCTTTTCTTGATACACATTGTCATTGTTAAACAACAGTTATATTTCCTTATTCTCATTTGTACATTCTTTTATATACGCAATGTTAAGCGATATTGTATCATCTGTTTATGTAACATAACCTAAGCTAATACATAAGTACTCTTCCTCTCTCTATGTTAACAAATGTTATACTTAAATGTTTATCTCTACCCTCCCTTGTAACTGTCAAGCATTCATACGTAACATTAAGCAACTATTGCATCATCTTTTGTTTATGTAACATAATTTAAGCTAGCACATAAGCACTCTCACTCACGCTATGTTAAGTTACGATATCTTCTGTTAGCTTAAGAAAATTTATCTTATGTTCTCTCAACGCATGTTTGTTCTCTTTTATATAACATAATACTGTATAGCGTATGTATAAAAATTAGGCTAAGCATTTTTTGAAATAAAGAACAGAATTCATTCTGTGTTGTGCTGTTGAAAAATAAAGACCTACAATAGGAAGGAGACATATTGTCTGGATTTTCTTAAATCGCATGGTAATATCCACGACTGTGGTTGTCATAGATTACTGCCTCATTGGAAAGTATGCTCGAAGACTACGAGCTCCCTGTTTAGGAACTGTGGATCTGAGAAAGAGTTGAATTATCTTTCAGTTTATGTGGCAGTGCTTAGCTCTTGCCAAGAAGAGGCTGATCTTTTTGATTTCTCATTTCTTGTTATCTTCGATTGAATTCTCTAATACAAAGACTACGGTATGGTTTTCTTTGGGGACCTTAAGTTGGCTCTTACCATTATTTAGAGTTCTCATCTAATCTAATCTTACCTACGGTAAAATGGAGTATTACTGCAAGCCGTTTGCGAAAAGTAATACAACTAAAAAATACCAGTTATTTTGTTACAAAAATTCATAGCTTTTACATCATACTTACTCGGAATTCATCACTGAAAAAAAAAAATATTCAACCGTACTTCACTATTTTCTTCAAAATTAAAGAGGACGATTTAGAAACAATGACTGTAAATAACATATTTAAGGTTGAACGTGCATTGTTATGCTACTCAGTCAATGTGATAAATGTTATAATAATAGAACAATAAATTTGCTTTTGTTGTAATTAGAAACAATATGTATGTACATTTATTCCATTTCTTTTTTTTTATAAAAACATTATTTTTTGACGGCGTAATACAGATGTCATGTCATCTGTCAGATGCCTTTAACTGTCTGTAAAATTTTAAATTTTCGCAGGACATTTTCCATAATAACGGCAATTTAGAATGTGTAAAATATTTGTAAAAGTGTTGAGTTTAATGTACATAAACAACTTATGGAGCAGACAGATTCCATTAGAAATTTACTTCAGTATTTATACAAATACAAGTAATTTAAAAATTTAAATTGTGGATTTACAAAATATACGTACATATACATATATATTTAAAATACTGTGGTGGACATATAACTAGAACATAAATATTAAATAATATTGGTTTGATTTTTTATAAGATTTGTTAATATTTATACGGGACTTTTTCGCTAGAAAGATAAGTTTGGTACTTACTACCTTCATTTATATTTCTATTCTATTTAATTTTCTTACAAAATAAATCATTTGGCCAATTCACACGATGTATGTTGTATTGAATACAATTTTTGTTTGTGTACGCTCAATGCTATGCTGTATTGTATATTTCGTATTACAAATTTTCACGCAACAAAATGAAAAATATAAAAAAAAAAATAAATTATCTGTTCGAACAATTATAATTTTGAAATGTTAGTGTTGACTTAAGTTACATAGAAAATATTTTTTATTTTTTCTTCTTCTTGATTACTGGCATTTACATAAACTGATAGCAAGAAATCAATACAACTTTTAAAAACATATGAAAAAAATTGTTGGGTCAGAACAGTGTCAACAAATGTAAAACCATTAATAATTCTTTCATTATATTTTTTGTTTCGCAAATTGAATGAATGCAGCATTTTACAGCTCTCCTTTTATTTTTCCACTCTTTAGTTTACTTACATGCTCACATACGTATTGATATACACACATTTATAACGGGATTGCATTTTTGTATACTGTTCTGACTTCAATAATTTGTTCTTTCTCATTGTGTGTCAGTAGCTGTTGAATAGTCAAGCAATAAAGATCATAACATAAAATTCAAAATAAGTGTTTTCTTTCTATTATAGAAATAAATAATATTTGTTGTAACATTTTTTTTTTGGCGACCGGATACTGCATATGAATAAAATAGTGTCCTAAAAATTCACAATAAAAATAAACTTGAAATTAAATATTGTTTTTGAAATCGAAAGCCACACACGAGACTAAATAAAAAATTAAACACCAATATCATCATTATCGTCTTCGCCTGCCAACACCTCTATCGTTTTTTTCTTCTTCGCTGCACACATCATCATCGTTATCATCGCTTAAGCCTAAAAGACAACACAATCGTCATAATTAACAACTTTATCGTCATCACATATCATTTCAGCAGTGCAGTCATCATTATAAACAACATTATAAATTTCTCACCATCATCATTATCTTCAACTGAATTGCTAGCCACTGAACACTGCCGTTATTTAATCTACATCGACGTCGGCATCACGCAGGCAACAACGCATATACACATATTAATATAGTTGGTTTGTTAACAAATAAGACAGTGGTAAACTGTTTGGTCATCATTTGCTACTTTTTTATTGTGTACTTTTTTAAACTTGTGCCTTATATTTTCAATTACAGTACTAATTTTAAACCTTTTTAGTTTGAAATGAGTACCGATAAAGGGGAAACCGATAATCTTGCTTTATTAAAGGTGCAAAGATCAACAATGAAGCGTAATATTACACAAATGAAAGCAAAAGTGGACAAGGATGGTGCTTCATATGACTACACGATACTGGAATGCCGTTTGCAGATTTTGGAGTCTTACTTCAAACAAACAAGCTACATTCAATCTCAAATTGAGAAACTAGATCCAGCTGATATTCATCGATCGGATCTAGAAGAGCTTTTTATAACAGCTAAAGCAGCTTTGATTTCCCTTATGAACAAGAAGCGAAGTACTACCGATGTTGAACAAAGTTTTTTAAACGTGACAAGTGCACCGTTTTCGCATCAGAATCGTTTGCCAAAACTCAAACTTCCTAAATTTGACGGAAAGTATTCGGAGTTTTCCCGATTTATCAGTTCATTTAATACTTTAGTCAACGAAGATGCTAGCATTCCTACTATTGATAAATTTAACTATTTATTAGATTGCTTATCTGGTCCAACGTTAGCACTTGTCGAGCCGTTCCAGGTAGTTGATTCAAACTACAATTTGGCTTTAAACCGTTTGAAGGAAAGATATGACAACAAACCATTAATTTTCATCGACAACATCAATTCTCTGTTTTCTATCGTTCCTATCTCCGAACCTAATGCCACATCATTGAGATCAATTATTGATAACGTTGCTAGTCTTCGAAGTTCTCTTCTTTCATTGGGAACAGAGCTTGACGTTATGAACGCAATGATAATTCACGTCGTTCTTTCCAAAATGGATGCTGAATCTAAAAAAGTTTACGATGAAAATCAAGAATTTAAATCTTTGCCTTCCTGGGACGATTGTTATACAATTCTCAATAGCCGTTGCCAATTTCTGGAAAGTCGGACTGCTGAAATAGATTCGTTTCAACAGCACCATCAAAAATCTAAACCTATTACTAGACGTCCTAGTTCATCGTTAGTAATTTCATCGGACATTTGTGAATATTGCAAAAATACCCAACATTCTATTGGATCTTGTCCAAATTACTTCGCGTTGCCTGTAGCTCGTCGTTTTGACTTTATTAAAAGCCCAAGTCTTTGTATTAATTGCCTTCGAAAAGGACAAGTAGTGTCAAAATGTCCTTCAAAATTTCGATGCCGTATTTGTCGTATTTCACATCACACGACATTACACAACCCCAGCTCATCACAGGCAACTGATTCTCCTACTTCGTTAATCCATCATAGTTCATCATTACCTCAATCACAATCTCATCGTTCATCACAAAATCAGCATTCATCATCAAATATTTCTCGACAACCTCATATCTCATCAACTCAACAATTTTCGTCATCGTTTCAACGTATTGCACCACAACAACAATTGTCGTCGAACCCACCAACTGGTTCTGTTGCAACTCATTTAACTACACACTCATCGTTCCTTACTCGTAGCAGTCAGATTAATCTTTTACCTACAGCAGTTGTGTTTATCAAAGACTTCCATGGCAATTATCAACCTATTCGTGCTTTATTGGATTCCTGTTCGGAACTTAATTTAATAACTCAAGCTGCTGTAAGTCGCCTTCGATTAAAACAAACCCGATCTCAACAAGAAATCACTGCTATTGAAAATATTCGTTCTCAACTCAATTTTGTTGTTTCTGCCACCATAAAGTCCCGCTTAACCGAATTCCAACGGACTTCTAATTTTTTCGTCACCAAATCTATTTCATCGGTACATCCAGCAGAACGCATCAATACTGCCGATTGGAACGTGCCGGATGACCTTGAAATGGCAGATCCACAGTTTCACACACCTCAGCGAATTGATCTTTTGATAAGTGCTGAAATTTTCTTCGATCTCTTATTAACTGGTAAATTCTCTCTCGACCACAATCGCCCTTGCATCATAAATACATCGCTGGGTTGGATAGTAGGCGGTAAAGTGAACAATCAACAACAGCATCGTTCTTTGAAATGCAATTCAATCACGAAAACTCAGGACGTGGATACTCTGTTAAGGGCATTTTGGTAAATCGAGGAATTTGCAAAGCCTAAGTCGTCCAGAACCAAAGAAGAAAAACTTTGTGAGCAGCATTTCATTAAGAACACCATTTTTACTTTAGCTGGGAGAGTTCAGGTACGTTTGCCTTTCAATTCTAATATTTATCAACTTGGCAGTTCATTTCATATTGCTCGTCGACGTTTTCTATTTCTAGAAAAGCGAATTTTAATGACACATTAAGGAAAATGTATATTGAACTTATCGAAGAATATATTAACCTTGGTCACATGTCACCTGTTTCCTTTGATAAACTCAACTCTTCGCACTATATAATCCCGCACCATTGTGTTCTTCGTCCTCAAAGTTCATCGACAAAACTCAGAGTTGTCTTTGATGCGTCCTGCCGCACATCTACTAACATTTCACGTAACGAAACATTAATGGTTGGCCCTACTATACAACAGGATTTAATCACAACAATTTTTGCATTTCGACTAAATAAATTTGCTTTATCGGCCGACATCTGCAAAATGTATCGTCAATTTTTGGTAGGCGAAAGTGACCGAAAGTACCAGCTCATTTTATGGAGAAGTAACGTAAATGATCCTTTAAGTTTATATCAGTTGAATACGGCAACTTATGGCACTTCTGCAGCACCGTTTCTAGCTATAAGAAGTTTATTTTTTATTGCTGATTTCTATAAAACTACCTTTCTAATTGGCTGTGAAGTTCTCAGGCAAGATTTCTACGTTGATGATCTTCTTACGGGGTCAGATGATATTGTCGAACTCTCTAAGAAAAAATCTGAAATAATACACATTCAGCTGAGTAAGTGAAACTCAAATTGCCCCAACTTTACGCCATCTGTTAGTGAAATTCCTTTAAAAACAGCTGACGACAATATTACCAAAACATTAGGAATGTCTTGGAGGCCAAAGGAAGATGTTTTCTGTTTTCGATTCAGTCTACCAATAGTTGAAGATCCCACAAAAACTCTTTTAATAAAAAACATATCGAAGGCTGGTGTTACGTACGAAGAGCTTCAAACAGTACTTATTGCAGTCGAAGCTATCTTGAATTCTCGACCATTAGCACCTCCCTCTGACGACCCAAACGACGGCGAAGCATTGACGACAGCACATTTACTAATTGTATCCTCTCTACTGGCATTACCAGAGGAAAATATGGACAACTATAAAGAAGTCAATTACCTAAAATGCTGGCAATTAGTTACTTTTCTAAAGCAACAATTTTGGCGATTATGGGTTCGATACTATGTCTTAAATTTGCAACAAAAGGCTAAATGGTTTAAATCCTCAACAAACATCCAAGAAGGTGCATTAGTCTTCGTATACGAAGACAACATCCCACCACAACAATGGGTTCTCGCTCGGATCGTTAATATCATTCCCGGTCGTGATGGCAAAGTTAGAGTTGTTGATTTGAAAACACCAAGGGGAACTTTTCGAAGATCTATTCATAAAATTGCACCTCTACCTATCGATGAAGTTAATTGAAAGTCCCTTTCAATGGGGGCAGGATGTTGGGTCAGAACAGTGTCAACAAATGTAAAACCATTAATAATTCTTTCATTATATTTTTTGTTTCGCAAATTGAATGAATGCAGCGTTTTACAGTTCTCCTTTTATTTTTCCATTTTTAGTTTACTTACATGCTCACATACGTATTGATATACGCACATTTATAACGGGATTGCATTTTTGTATACTGTTCTGACTTCAATAATTTGTTCTTTCGCATTGTGTGTCAATAGCTGTTGAATAGTCAAGCAATAAAGATCATAACATAAAATTCAAAATAAGTGTTTTCTTTCTATTATAGAAATAAATAATATTTGTTGTAACATTTTTTTTTTGGCGACCGGATACTGCATATGAATAAAATAGTGTCCTAAAAATTCACAATAAAAATAAACTTGAAATTAAATATTGTTTTTGAAATCGAAAGCCACACACGAGACTAAATAAAAAATTAAACACCAATATCATCATTATCGTCTTCGCCTGCCAACACCTCTATCGTTTTTTTCTTCTTCGCTGCACACATCATCATCGTTATCATCGCTTAAGCCTAAAAGACAACACAATCGTCATAATTAACAACTTTATCGTCATCACATATCATTTCAGCAGTGCAGTCATCATTATAAACAACATTATAAATTTCTCACCATCATCATTATCTTCAACTGAATTGCTAGCCACTGAACACTGCCGTTATTTAATCTACATCGACGTCGGCATCACGCAGGCAACAACGCATATACACATATTAATATAGTTGGTTTGTTAACAAATAAGACAGTGGTAAACTGTTTGGTCATCATTTGCTACTTTTTTATTGTGTACTTTTTTAAACTTGTGCCTTATATTTTCAATTACAGTACTAATTTTAAACCTTTTTAGTTTGAAATGAGTACCGATAAAGGGGAAACCGATAATCTTGCTTTATTAAAGGTGCAAAGATCAACAATGAAGCGTAATATTACACAAATGAAAGCAAAAGTGGACAAGGATGGTGCTTCATATGACTACACGATACTGGAATGCCGTTTGCAGATTTTGGAGTCTTACTTCAAACAAACAAGCTACATTCAATCTCAAATTGAGAAACTAGATCCAGCTGATATTCATCGATCGGATCTAGAAGAGCTTTTTATAACAGCTAAAGCAGCTTTGATTTCCCTTATGAACAAGAAGCGAAGTACTACCGATGTTGAACAAAGTTTTTTAAACGTGACAAGTGCACCGTTTTCGCATCAGAATCGTTTGCCAAAACTCAAACTTCCTAAATTTGACGGAAAGTATTCGGAGTTTTCCCGATTTATCAGTTCATTTAATACTTTAGTCAACGAAGATGCTAGCATTCCTACTATTGATAAATTTAACTATTTATTAGATTGCTTATCTGGTCCAACGTTAGCACTTGTCGAGCCGTTCCAGGTAGTTGATTCAAACTACAATTTGGCTTTAAACCGTTTGAAGGAAAGATATGACAACAAACCATTAATTTTCATCGACAACATCAATTCTCTGTTTTCTATCGTTCCTATCTCCGAACCTAATGCCACATCATTGAGATCAATTATTGATAACGTTGCTAGTCTTCGAAGTTCTCTTCTTTCATTGGGAACAGAGCTTGACGTTATGAACGCAATGATAATTCACGTCGTTCTTTCCAAAATGGATGCTGAATCTAAAAAAGTTTACGATGAAAATCAAGAATTTAAATCTTTGCCTTCCTGGGACGATTGTTATACAATTCTCAATAGCCGTTGCCAATTTCTGGAAAGTCGGACTGCTGAAATAGATTCGTTTCAACAGCACCATCAAAAATCTAAACCTATTACTAGACGTCCTAGTTCATCGTTAGTAATTTCATCGAACATTTGTGAATATTGCAAAAATACCCAACATTCTATTGGATCTTGTCCAAATTACTTCGCGTTGCCTGTAGCTCGTCGTTTTGACTTTATTAAAAGCCCAAGTCTTTGTATTAATTGCCTTCGAAAAGGACAAGTAGTGTCAAAATGTCCTTCAAAATTTCGATGCCGTATTTGTCGTATTTCACATCACACGACATTACACAACCCCAGCTCATCACAGGCAACTGATTCTCCTACTTCGTTAATCCATCATAGTTCATCATTACCTCAATCACAATCTCATCGTTCATCACAAAATCAGCATTCATCATCAAATATTTCTCGACAACCTCATATCTCATCAACTCAACAATTTTCGTCATCGTTTCAACGTATTGCACCACAACAACAATTGTCGTCGAACCCACCAACTGGTTCTGTTGCAACTCATTTAACTACACACTCATCGTTCCTTACTCGTAGCAGTCAGATTAATCTTTTACCTACAGCAGTTGTGTTTATCAAAGACTTCCATGGCAATTATCAACCTATTCGTGCTTTATTGGATTCCTGTTCGGAACTTAATTTAATAACTCAAGCTGCTGTAAGTCGCCTTCGATTAAAACAAACCCGATCTCAACAAGAAATCACTGCTATTGAAAATATTCGTTCTCAACTCAATTTTGTTGTTTCTGCCACCATAAAGTCCCGCTTAACCGAATTCCAACGGACTTCTAATTTTTTCGTCACCAAATCTATTTCATCGGTACATCCAGCAGAACGCATCAATACTGCCGATTGGAACGTGCCGGATGACCTTGAAATGGCAGATCCACAGTTTCACACACCTCAGCGAATTGATCTTTTGATAAGTGCTGAAATTTTCTTCGATCTCTTATTAACTGGTAAATTCTCTCTCGACCACAATCGCCCTTGCATCATAAATACATCGCTGGGTTGGATAGTAGGCGGTAAAGTGAACAATCAACAACAGCATCGTTCTTTGAAATGCAATTCAATCACGAAAACTCAGGACGTGGATACTCTGTTAAGGGCATTTTGGTAAATCGAGGAATTTGCAAAGCCTAAGTCGTCCAGAACCAAAGAAGAAAAACTTTGTGAGCAGCATTTCATTAAGAACACCATTTTTACTTTAGCTGGGAGAGTTCAGGTACGTTTGCCTTTCAATTCTAATATTTATCAACTTGGCAGTTCATTTCATATTGCTCGTCGACGTTTTCTATTTCTAGAAAAGCGAATTTTAATGACACATTAAGGAAAATGTATATTGAACTTATCGAAGAATATATTAACCTTGGTCACATGTCACCTGTTTCCTTTGATAAACTCAACTCTTCGCACTATATAATCCCGCACCATTGTGTTCTTCGTCCTCAAAGTTCATCGACAAAACTCAGAGTTGTCTTTGATGCGTCCTGCCGCACATCTACTAACATTTCACGTAACGAAACATTAATGGTTGGCCCTACTATACAACAGGATTTAATCACAACAATTTTTGCATTTCGACTAAATAAATTTGCTTTATCGGCCGACATCTGCAAAATGTATCGTCAATTTTTGGTAGGCGAAAGTGACCGAAAGTACCAGCTCATTTTATGGAGAAGTAACGTAAATGATCCTTTAAGTTTATATCAGTTGAATACGGCAACTTATGGCACTTCTGCAGCACCGTTTCTAGCTATAAGAAGTTTATTTTTTATTGCTGATTTCTATAAAACTACCTTTCTAATTGGCTGTGAAGTTCTCAGGCAAGATTTCTACGTTGATGATCTTCTTACGGGGTCAGATGATATTGTCGAACTCTCTAAGAAAAAATCTGAAATAATACACATTCAGCTGAGTAAGTGAAACTCAAATTGCCCCAACTTTACGCCATCTGTTAGTGAAATTCCTTTAAAAACAGCTGACGACAATATTACCAAAACATTAGGAATGTCTTGGAGGCCAAAGGAAGATGTTTTCTGTTTTCGATTCAGTCTACCAATAGTTGAAGATCCCACAAAAACTCTTTTAATAAAAAACATATCGAAGGCTGGTGTTACGTACGAAGAGCTTCAAACAGTACTTATTGCAGTCGAAGCTATCTTGAATTCTCGACCATTAGCACCTCCCTCTGACGACCCAAACGACGGCGAAGCATTGACGACAGCACATTTACTAATTGTATCCTCTCTACTGGCATTACCAGAGGAAAATATGGACAACTATAAAGAAGTCAATTACCTAAAATGCTGGCAATTAGTTACTTTTCTAAAGCAACAATTTTGGCGATTATGGGTTCGATACTATGTCTTAAATTTGCAACAAAAGGCTAAATGGTTTAAATCCTCAACAAACATCCAAGAAGGTGCATTAGTCTTCGTATACGAAGACAACATCCCACCACAACAATGGGTTCTCGCTCGGATCGTTAATATCATTCCCGGTCGTGATGGCAAAGTTAGAGTTGTTGATTTGAAAACACCAAGGGGAACTTTTCGAAGATCTATTCATAAAATTGCACCTCTACCTATCGATGAAGTTAATTGAAAGTCCCTTTCAATGGGGGCAGGATGTTGGGTCAGAACAGTGTCAACAAATGTAAAACCATTAATAATTCTTTCATTATATTTTTTGTTTCGCAAATTGAATGAATGCAGCGTTTTACAGTTCTCCTTTTATTTTTCCATTTTTAGTTTACTTACATGCTCACATACGTATTGATATACGCACATTTATAACGGGATTGCATTTTTGTATACTGTTCTGACTTCAATAATTTGTTCTTTCGCATTGTGTGTCAATAGCTGTTGAATAGTCAAGCAATAAAGATCATAACATAAAATTCAAAATAAGTGTTTTCTTTCTATTATAGAAATAAATAATATTTGTTGTAACATTTTTTTTTTGGCGACCGGATACTGCATATGAATAAAATAGTGTCCTAAAAATTCACAATAAAAATAAACTTGAAATTAAATATTGTTTTTGAAATCGAAAGCCACACACGAGACTAAATAAAAAATTAAACACCAATATCATCATTATCGTCTTCGCCTGCCAACACCTCTATCGTTTTTTTCTTCTTCGCTGCACACATCATCATCGTTATCATCGCTTAAGCCTAAAAGACAACACAATCGTCATAATTAACAACTTTATCGTCATCACATATCATTTCAGCAGTGCAGTCATCATTATAAACAACATTATAAATTTCTCACCATCATCATTATCTTCAACTGAATTGCTAGCCACTGAACACTGCCGTTATTTAATCTACATCGACGTCGGCATCACGCAGGCAACAACGCATATACACATATTAATATAGTTGGTTTGTTAACAAATAAGACAGTGGTAAACTGTTTGGTCATCATTTGCTACTTTTTTATTGTGTACTTTTTTAAACTTGTGCCATATATTTTCAATTACAGTACTAATTTTAAACCTTTTTAGTTTGAAATGAGTACCGATAAAGGGGAAACCGATAATCTTGCTTTATTAAAGGTGCAAAGATCAACAATGAAGCGTAATATTACACAAATGAAAGCAAAAGTGGACAAGGATGGTGCTTCATATGACTACACGATACTGGAATGCCGTTTGCAGATTTTGGAGTCTTACTTCAAACAAACAAGCTACATTCAATCTCAAATTGAGAAACTAGATCCAGCTGATATTCATCGATCGGATCTAGAAGAGCTTTTTATAACAGCTAAAGCAGCTTTGATTTCCCTTATGAACAAGAAGCGAAGTACTACCGATGTTGAACAAAGTTTTTTAAACGTGACAAGTGCACCGTTTTCGCATCAGAATCGTTTGCCAAAACTCAAACTTCCTAAATTTGACGGAAAGTATTCGGAGTTTTCCCGATTTATCAGTTCATTTAATACTTTAGTCAACGAAGATGCTAGCATTCCTAATATTGATAAATTTAACTATTTATTAGATTGCTTATCTGGTCCAACGTTAGCACTTGTCGAGCCGTTCCAGGTAGTTGATTCAAACTACAATTTGGCTTTAAACCGTTTGAAGGAAAGATATGACAACAAACCATTAATTTTCATCGACAACATCAATTCTCTGTTTTCTATCGTTCCTATCTCCGAACCTAATGCCACATCATTGAGATCAATTATTGATAACGTTGCTAGTCTTCGAAGTTCTCTTCTTTCATTGGGAACAGAGCTTGACGTTATGAACGCAATGATAATTCACGTCGTTCTTTCCAAAATGGATGCTGAATCTAAAAAAGTTTACGATGAAAATCAAGAATTTAAATCTTTGCCTTCCTGGGACGATTGTTATACAATTCTCAATAGCCGTTGCCAATTTCTGGAAAGTCGGACTGCTGAAATAGATTCGTTTCAACAGCACCATCAAAAATCTAAACCTATTACTAGACGTCCTAGTTCATCGTTAGTAATTTCATCGAACATTTGTGAATATTGCAAAAATACCCAACATTCTATTGGATCTTGTCCAAATTACTTCGCGTTGCCTGTAGCTCGTCGTTTTGACTTTATTAAAAGCCCAAGTCTTTGTATTAATTGCCTTCGAAAAGGACAAGTAGTGTCAAAATGTCCTTCAAAATTTCGATGCCGTATTTGTCGTATTTCACATCACACGACACGACAACCCCAGCTCATCACAGGCAACTGATTCTCCTACTTCGTTAATCCATCATAGTTCATCATTACCTCAATCACAATCTCATCGTTCATCACAAAATCAGCATTCATCATCAAATATTTCTCGACAACCTCATATCTCATCAACTCAACAATTTTCGTCATCGTTTCAACGTATTGCACCACAACAACAATTGTCGTCGAACCCACCAACTGGTTCTGTTGCAACTCATTTAACTACACACTCATCGTTCCTTACTCGTAGCAGTCAGATTAATCGTTTACCTACAGCAGTTGTGTTTATCAAAGACTTCCATGGCAATTATCAACCTATTCGTGCTTTATTGGATTCCTGTTCGGAACTTAATTTAATAACTCAAGCTGCTGTAAGTCGCCTTCGATTAAAACAAACCCGATCTCAACAAGAAATCACTGCTATTGAAAATATTCGTTCTCAACTCAATTTTGTTGTTTCTGCCACCATAAAGTCCCGCTTAACCGAATTCCAACGGACTTCTAATTTTTTCGTCACCAAATCTATTTCATCGGTACATCCAGCAGAACGCATCAATACTGCCGATTGGAACGTGCCGGATGACCTTGAAATGGCAGATCCACAGTTTCACACACCTCAGCGAATTGATCTTTTGATAAGTGCTGAAATTTTCTTCGATCTCTTATTAACTGGTAAATTCTCTCTCGACCACAATCGCCCTTGCATCATAAATACATCGCTGGGTTGGATAGTAGGCGGTAAAGTGAACAATCAACAACAGCATCGTTCTTTGAAATGCAATTCAATCACGAAAACTCAGGACGTGGATACTCTGTTAAGGGCATTTTGGTAAATCGAGGAATTTGCAAAGCCTAAGTCGTCCAGAACCAAAGAAGAAAAACTTTGTGAGCAGCATTTCATTAAGAACACCATTTTTACTTTAGCTGGGAGAGTTCAGGTACGTTTGCCTTTCAATTCTAATATTTATCAACTTGGCAGTTCATTTCATATTGCTCGTCGACGTTTTCTATTTCTAGAAAAGCGAATTTTAATGACACATTAAGGAAAATGTATATTGAACTTATCGAAGAATATATTAACCTTGGTCACATGTCACCTGTTTCCTTTGATAAACTCAACTCTTCGCACTATATAATCCCGCACCATTGTGTTCTTCGTCCTCAAAGTTCATCGACAAAACTCAGAGTTGTCTTTGATGCGTCCTGCCGCACATCTACTAACATTTCACTTAACGAAACATTAATGGTTGGCCCTACTATACAACAGGATTTAATCACAACAATTTTTGCATTTCGACTAAATAAATTTGCTTTATCGGCCGACATCTGCAAAATGTATCGTCAATTTTTGGTAGACGAAAGTGACCGAAAGTACCAGCTCATTTTATGGAGAAGTAACGTAAATGATCCTTTAAGTTTATATCAGTTGAATACGGCAACTTATGGCACTTCTGCAGCACCGTTTCTAGCTATAAGAAGTTTATTTTTTATTGCTGATTTCTATAAAACTACCTTTCTAATTGGCTGTGAAGTTCTCAGGCAAGATTTCTACGTTGATGATCTTCTTACGGGGTCAGATGATATTGTCGAACTCTCTAAGAAAAAATCTGAAATAATACACATTCAGCTGAGTAAGTGAAACTCAAATTGCCCCAACTTTACGCCATCTGTTAGTGAAATTCCTTTAAAAACAGCTGACGACAATATTACCAAAACATTAGGAATGTCTTGGAGGCCAAAGGAAGATGTTTTCTGTTTTCGATTCAGTCTACCAATAGTTGAAGATCCCACAAAAACTCTTTTAATAAAAAACATATCGAAGGCTGGTGTTACGTACGAAGAGCTTCAAACAGTACTTATTGCAGTCGAAGCTATCTTGAATTCTCGACCATTAGCACCTCCCTCTGACGACCCAAACGACGGCGAAGCATTGACGACAGCACATTTACTAATTGTATCCTCTCTACTGGCATTACCAGAGGAAAATATGGACAACTATAAAGAAGTCAATTACCTAAAATGCTGGCAATTAGTTACTTTTCTAAAGCAACAATTTTGGCGATTATGGGTTCGATACTATGTCTTAAATTTGCAACAAAAGGCTAAATGGTTTAAATCCTCAACAAACATCCAAGAAGGTGCATTAGTCTTCGTATACGAAGACAACATCCCACCACAGCAATGGGTTCTCGCTCGGATCGTTAATATCATTCCCGGTCGTGATGGCAAAGTTAGAGTTGTTGATTTGAAAACACCAAGGGGAACTTTTCGAAGATCTATTCATAAAATTGCACCTCTACCTATCGATGAAGTTAATTGAAAGTCCCTTTCAATGGGGGCAGGATGTTGGGTCAGAACAGTGTCAACAAATGTAAAACCATTAATAATTCTTTCATTATATTTTTTGTTTCGCAAATTGAATGAATGCAGCGTTTTACAGTTCTCCTTTTATTTTTCCATTTTTAGTTTACTTACATGCTCACATACGTATTGATATACGCACATTTATAACGGGATTGCATTTTTGTATACTGTTCTGACTTCAATAATTTGTTCTTTCGCATTGTGTGTCAATAGCTGTTGAATAGTCAAGCAATAAAGATCATAACATAAAATTCAAAATAAGTGTTTTCTTTCTATTATAGAAATAAATAATATTTGTCGTAACAAAAATGTATATAAGTGTATCGGATTTTTATATGAAGTTATCAACAACAAGCATACACTATTCTATATTCATCCAACAATACAATGAATACAACGATACAAGGGCTCGAGTGAATTGCTCATTGTTTTAGTGAAAGTGTATTTTGTAGAAAAAATTGTGTACAAAAATTAACCATATGGTATGGAAAAAAAGCCAAGTTGTTCCAAAGAAGAAAAAATGTAATACTTAATCAAGTAAATAAAACTCCCCAGGTACTTGGTTGCTCTAGAGGAAAAATTTATAATTTAATGAAACATTTTAAAACATTTGGAATTCAAAATAACGTACCCATACATCCAAACTCCGTAAAAACACAGCCACTGAAGCTGCGCTATTATAAGAGCATCTAAAGCTGACCAAATGACGAGTTCTAAGAGGATAAAAGTTGAATTAACATCATCATTGTATTAATATGTAGTCGTCGTAGTCTAGTGTTAGTGTTTTGGATTATTAAATGTCAGGCCACGGTTCAAACTCCAGGTCAGATATAACGAAACGAAATATGAAGAAAATATTTCTTCGGCTACTTCCTCTTTCATGTATAAAATTATCAAACACAACGTAAGTAGTGTGAGAACACTGACCAAGGTTATGTATTTATGTTTGTATGTATAGTGGCTCACCTCACTTCTGTTGTGTGTGTCAAACAATTTGTTTTATAAAATCAAATAATAAAATTATAAAAAATATCGTTTAAAAACAATAAAAATGTATAATAAAACAAGTAAAAAGTTGCTTTGTTATTTTCAATAAATTTTTTTATTGGTGAAAATAAATATAAAATTTACAAAATTATTTATATTATAAATACATATTTTTACATTACATTTTACAATAGTAAAATATTAAAAGAAATTTTTTTTATATATTTTAAAATTAATATTAAAAAATGTTTATTTTGAGTAGAAGTATATTTAAGTTAAAAATTTTTTAATAGCATTTTTGCATTTTAAAAGGAATATTTATATATTTAAATACAATATAAACAAATTGAAAAGTTGCGTTCAGTTATTTAAAATATCGTGTTGCACTGTTAATACTTTTGAATATTTTAAATCATTAAAATGTTCAAATCATAAAAAAAATTTTCTATAAAAATGTAAAAAATCTCTGATTCTTCAGGATATTTCAAATTGAATACAAAAAATATTTTGAATAATATATCTATAGCATTTAAAATTCTTAATATTGGATACTTTATATCATCAATATACATATATCTGTATTTGTTGTATTTTATACATTTCTCCAATAATCATTAATTTTGGCTGAATGTTTCTTCCTTGCAATTTTAGTAGGCTAATTTTAGCCTTCAGTTCTTCTTTACATCCAGCAATCATTACAAAGCCATCTTGGGAGTCAGCAATTGAATAAATTTACAAAAACAAATACATATGTTTTTGTTAATACAGATAGAGTAAAGTACAAGAGAGAAGAGAGGATTTTTAAATAATTTTCTTTTAGAAATATCTTATATTAGGGGATTTCAAATATAAGTTTATAAATACTAAAAACATTTTTTGCAAATTCAAAAACAAAAATTTATCGTATTTTGATTGTTTTTCTGCATGTATGATCATAACTTACGAAATAAATTTATTTAGATTTATTTTTATTGTTCGCAAAAACAATTGAAAATAAAATTGAAAAATATTGCATATAATGAGTATGCGGATATTCGTTACACCCTAAGTTTTAGAAATGAAGTGTTGCTAATTATTTATGATTTGTACACTAAATAAAAAACGCTGTTGATATTTATGATATATGAAGTCGCCGTAGTCTAGTAGGTAGTGTGTTGGCTTATTAGACGAAAAGCCAGTGTTCGAACCCCAGGCCAGACATCGAAATAAAATACAAAAAGTATTTCATCGGCGACTTCCTCTCAGTAGATTTCTGGCAAAAACTCCGAAATTAAATAAAATTGCCATGAAAAGTTTCTCAAAAATCTGTCGTTCGGAGTCGACTTTAAACTGTAGGTCCCGCCTCTCATGTATAAAAATTAACACACACAACATAATTGGTGTGAGAAACTAGGTCGTAATCTTGACTGAAGGGTTGTAATGACCAATTATGTATGTATGTTGATATTTTATGTAAATATTTGTAAAATTCTTAAACTTATAATTCAATTTATACTTATTAACCGTAGGCAACATCGTAGGCAGAATCTCTCTTTAAGTGATTATAGTTGTATGTAAGTAATGGTAGTTTTTAATACTGAATTTAAAGAATTCTTCTAAAACAGGTACATGTGAAGTTGAAAAGAAAACGCTTTTAGAAAATCTTTACGAAATGAAATTGAGAGTGAATATGAGAGAGTTTGGATTGCATAATGATAGACATTACAACGTCAATTACTTCTATTTGTCTTAACCAAAGAAATGTTTTCAGATACGAAAAATCAAAACTTACGACTTATGCTATAAACACAATAAACGCAACGCAGCAAACGCAGTAATCTCTCAAAGATAGAATATACGGGTGCATATGGAAGTGATTATTTTAAAATTAGCACGAAACAAGAAAATATTCTGTTGCTTTGCTTTTAGACTAATTTCTATTTTTATTCACAGCAGTGAGAGCATTAGTGCTCGCAGTGAGGGGATTTGTGCTGGCGATGTATGAAATATAATGCAAAAAAGCGTTTTAGTGGCACCATTGAATATTGAACTGTTGATATTTTATTTGTGTTGTTTATGCTTTGCTGTCGTTGTTCAAAATCGGATTATGTAACAAGTATAACGCCACCCAAAATGCAGAAGGGCGTAACAACACTTTTCAAAATTTTACAGAAGAGGAAAAACCCAAATGAAATGATAATTTGTTTGATACTCAAAATGATTTATTCTAATTTATATTAACATTTCTATGTTCAATTCTAATATTATCTGGTTGGTAGATAATCTTTAAAAGTAGGATTATAAAATTTTGTTGGAACATATATTTTGAAGCAGTACACCAGAATCAATCAAAAACTCAATTTTGAATTATTTGGTTGTTAGGCCCTTATGCATTTCAGGTCACGATTTTTTTTATTATGGATTTATCTTCATTAAGCGAAATAAACTAAAAAAAATTAAAAAGCCACCAGGACAGCTCACACGATTTAATTCCCATTTTAGGCATCGAAAACCCCCTTGTGCGACGTAAATCGTGTATTGTTGTATATAAATATAATAATTTATCCTAAAAGTACATGAAGACGATAAATAAGTCTTCAAAGGGAAACTAATCGATTAAAGCAATATTTTTAGAAATATCAAAAAAAATAAAACTGACGTTTGTCTGTCCGTAATATGCTTTTACTTATAAAATCAATAATAAATTGTTACCTCATAAGATTATCTACAACAAAATCTTGGAATGCTTTTAACTTTTCCCCGAAAACCTACAATGTTCATAAATAATAATAAATGTCGTATTGTTATGTACAATGAATGATTAATAAATCATTGAATACAAAGTAATTTATAGAAATGTGTGTTATGAAATGTTTTTAAGAGATTTCAAAGCATTATTTCAATTTCAATTATAATAGAAAAACCAAATTTCGGCATGTGTACTACTGGTCGTTAGTTCACTGCGACAATATGTGAAAAAAATTATAAATTTAATCACAGTTATCCTCTTTCGCTCTATCAAGATGGGTACAGTAACGAAGGTTTCAAAGGTTTTATAATTTACGATCTACATCCAATCATGTTCCAATAACTTTACTTAACTGATCACTACATACAACTCTTTAGTGACGATTCCGACCTAGTTTCTTACACCACTTATGTCGCGGGTGTCAATTTTGATCCATAAACGGCGGGACCTACATTTTAAAGTCGAATCCGAACAACAGATTTCTGAAAAACTTTTCATGCCAATTTTATTTATTCTCAGAGTCTTTGCCAGAAATCTGTTGGGAGGTAGTCGTCGAAGAAATATATTTTCATATTTCGTTTTGTGGAGATGTCTGACCTGTGCCTTGAACTGCGGCCTTACGTCTAATAAACTAACACACTACCTAATAGACTACAGCGACGGCAAGTTGCACCATTCTGTTGAAATCAAACATCGTTTATATTAATACCATGAAGAGCGGGTATAAAGAAATCGGTTGTCATGGTGCCATAGGTGTTTACATTGACCGTAATGGTGACGCCGTCCTCATTTACAAAGAAATATGAGTCAATGATGCATTAGCTCAACAAGCGGCTCCAAACAGTCACTCGTAATGGGTGCATTGTCTTCTGTAAAATCATGTGTGGGGTTTCTGAGCCCCAAAGACGAAAATGTGCTTCATACGAAAGGATGATTATTTTTGCAAAATCGACATCATCGTGCAGTTTCTCTTTGGCCCATCTATTCCAATAAATCCTAAACGTTGTTCAACCGTAAATCAATTCATTACGATTAGTGGAGATAATATACTGAATTTTGTGACAGAAGAGAATGACATAAGTATTGCCAGGTTTGAAAAACCAATGACTCAAAATAGATGGCCTATCCTATAGAATTCAGCTTGATGGCACGGGACTCTTTCTCTCGGGTGTAGGAGTTTGATATAAGAATTCCACGCTATTAAACACTGTCTTGCAAGCATTTTTGAAAATGTAAATTTCTTTTATTGTCTTGGCAATATTTCAAACTTCTTTTAGAGGTACCGTCACTGAAACTGACATTTTCCGCTAATATTTAATTTTTTAGGATATGGAACGCACTTGCACTTCTTCGTTTTAGTAAAAGATTGTAAACTAGGGGCCATTATTACAACTTGCCGTTAACTAAAGGCAATATTTTAAAGGGCAGATAACTTGATTCTATTTTTATCAGTACACAATAAGATAAAAGTGAGCGTTAAGCTATAGGATAGATCATCCTTTTAAAGTTCACATTATCTTTGAACTTGTCATATTATTTATATTATTTTCAATATAGCAACTTAAAACATGAAAAATAAACGTTAATACGAGTATTTTAATAGTTTTTCAAATCAAAATGGATATTGACGTGTTCATTATATTCATTTTAAAACAAAAAACACAAAAATAAAAAGCTAAAACCTCAACACACAAATTTTATAAATAAATAAATAGGCACTTCGTTGCCACTGCGTTTTTAAAGCACTTGTTCAATTGACAGTGTTATCGACATTGCTTCCATATTTTTTAAATAGTTCACTTTATTTTATCTGTAGGCTGTAATAACGAAAAGAAGTTAAAGGTGACTTTAATGTTCACTTTAGCTAAAGTTGCCTTTAATTAAACCCAACTTTAACGACAAATTGTAATAATAGCCCTAAGTTTGATTACTTTTCAGCCTTATAAGTATAACTACAACAAATCTTAAAAGTTTTTAACTCTCATTAAAAAACTTATCGAATTAAAGCATGTTAAAGGAAAAGAATAAACCTACCTATTATTATGGAAAGAAGAAAACAAAAATAAGCAAGAAAAAGTAAAATGAATCAAATAATCAAAACACCTGCATATGTATGTATACAAAATAAAAATCATGGCAAAACAAACAGTTCAAGGTTGCCAAAAAAAAGGAAAATGATGATAAAAAATATACCATTACGATCTACTTTTATTTCTATTGTTGTTGTGAACGTGTCACACTATATTTGTATTTATGCGTTTTAGATTTGGATTTTCGTTTCATGCCTTCATTTTTTTGTTTTGTATTATATTTCGGTTAATGTCTCATTTTTAAAGAGGGTATAACAAACAGAATACAAAGTCATTGAAAGTCATATAATATTAATGATTTTGAATTTATACACACACTGAAAGAATTTTACCCTAAAGGCGTAAATCTTCGTATTTTTTACGACAATAAAGTCAATACAATACAATGCAACACAATAGTAAGAAAATGTTAAAACAATTCAAAAATTTGGAGAAAGTTAAGTTCTTTTTTGCAATGCGTAATACTACAATTACAATAAAAACAACGCAGCAAACATAACAATTTCTCAAAAATATAATACATGGGTGTACACTGTACATGGAAATGATTATTTTAATGGCAACACGACAACAAGCAAATTGTTGCGAAATTGCTGTGTTTGGTGCGTTGGGTTTATTGTGTTTATAGCATAAAGTGCTGGTATATTTTGCAATAATTTCAAAGTTTAGACAATTTAAATGTAATTTATTGTCATCATTTCCAAATGAGTATATTTTGTGTGCTAGCGAGATTTACTTTAATATCCAACCCACCCTCACTAACTACAGTGCCGTGTTAGAAATTTCTTGAAGCTGTTTTAATTTTTGAAATGAACAAATAATCCCACAATAATTATTTTTTCTTTATATTGATGACATTTACTTTTTTTAAATACATCATATTCTAACAATGTATGAAATTTAATCTGCTGGTTAAATAAAATGAAATTTGGCAGTTTCATTTTAAGACCCATGTACAAATACGTAAGAACACATACAAGGTTTAATCAAAATATAAGTTAACTACGTACATATGTATTTATCTATTTTAAACATAAATAAGTCGTTTTATATATAAATTATATTATAAAAACAATAACAAATCAAAAGTAAGGTACTTGAAGGTTTCAAACAGAAAACGAATAAAGTATAAAAAGAGGCAAAGGTAACATCTGGAAAAGTTGCAGTGAAGATTATAGTGAAGATTGCGACAGATGTTCACTGTTAAGTTGGATCTTTGTTGTAAATATATGGTGTAATAAAATGTACAGGGTGATGAAATCAATTATAAGTGTTGTGAATTTAAATAAAAAAATAAATGCTTAAATAAAGAAATAGCAATAAATAAAAGCAAAAAACAATTTTTTTTATTTCAAAACTACAATCCTTAAATCTACAATCGTGACAAATACTGACTTCAATATTAAAAAAAAATGAAATGCAAAAAAAATAAATCTCATATTGTTATTCAAAATAAATAAATAATGTTTTCGTAGCCTTTAGCAAAAAGTCCTGGCTTTTCCAAATCAATAAATTCATCACAATTGTTATGATTTCTTTTGTTAGTTATTCAAAGTCATCACCTAACCTAACCTATTTCAAGTCGTCATATATCCCTACTGGGGCATCTGTTATGTTTCTTAAATTACAAAGAAAGGTACACAAGAAAAAAACTTTGTAATTCAAAACTTTTAACTGAAAATCTGCAAGCAAAAGTTTTGGTTTTACTCGTTAGTTTCCGTATTTTTTCTCCTTTCTAATTTTTTGTTTTTAACAGGATTTCAAAACCAAAAGTTAAGCATAGTCTTATAAGATGATATTCCATTTGGTTTTTTTGTTAGGAGGAGGTATTGTTTACTCGTTCAAACACTATAAATTGCACAATTAAATTTTACCATCGAAAGGTTTACGTTTACCAAGAAGACGATAGATATTAACGAGTACGAGAAGATATGTTACTTTTGCAAATGCACACCCACAAATTAGTAAGTTGTCACACAAGTTTAAACTCCATTTCAACGTCGAAGTACAACTTCCCTGAGTTCTGCTTGGAGTTTTGTTTATTGTGTTCGCACAAGTTGCGGCATACAGTGGGCAACGTTTTGCTAAAAAGTAATTGCACGTGGCGACACTATTTACAAGGAGATGTAATAGCAGCAAAAAATAGATATTAAAATCACTAACTAAGGATTATATAGTATTTAGGAGGTCAGTAAACAGGACTGACCAATATAGAATGATAATGCTAAATGGAGTGCAGGTACAAATAACGCGTTATTTTTTAACCGTATGGGTTTTGAAAATTGAGGGAAAATACGCATAAAATTTTTGTGAAATATTAATTTGAAGCAATAAATGAATGACTGTCATATACTTTTCAAAGATCATTTCATTTATGTGTTGCCTGCTGCAACGACTTCGGTGGTCCATCCAGCAGTTGTAATTCGATATTTCGTGCGGTATTTTAACAATGGCAGCTGAAATATTGTTTACCAGGGAGAGGTTTGTCCCTGTAAACGATAAACTTCACTCAAGCCCACACAATTAGTCGAATGGAGTCATATCGTATGAACTTGGTAGTTCACCAATCTAGCCTGTCAAAGGTTGCATGGTGACCCATGTAGTGTGGTCTGTATCTAATCTTTTCATTTTTGAAAGCAAATGTCGGAATTCATCACATCTCTACAGACTCTATGTAACGTTATGACTTTCATCGTTTATGAAAAAATACGTTCCAATTATGTCGTCGGCCCACTAAATGACCTTGCGTCTTTCAGATGTTTTGGAGTTCATTACACGGTACCTAACGACTGTAACACTTTGATTTGTGTTGTTCTTGATGAAGTCCAAATGACGGTCCAAAGATGCTTTCGGTCCTTTAACCAGAGTAAATAGTGACTAGTTCAGCGTGGCTGCATTAAGACAATCATTTGCTTTTGTTTTTACGTTACAATTTTAGATTTTTTTTCCTAGATGTAAAACATTCAACTTTTCTCCAACTAAGGGCGATTTCAAACATTTTTAACTGTAGTTGATGCTTCTAGGTGTTTCCAGCTCTATGCGAGTTACACTAATAATTTCCTTTCGATTTTTTAATGCACGGGGTTTGGCGCTGCCATGTCTGCTCATATAGTTGTACATTGGAAATGCTCTGTGGCCAAAATGTTTTCAGTATTGCACAGATACAGCTATTGGAAATACCAGGAACGAGTTAATCTCATGTAGTACTGGAACATACTCCTAAATTTAGAGGGCTGAAAACAAATACTATGGCTTGCAGTCTAATTTGTTTGCCGTACCCTAACAAAACAGAAGTAAAGAATGAGATGTCCCAGTAGTTGGTTTTTGTTTAACTGGTCTCAAATAACTAGTTTACAAATGGAAATTATCATTTACGGTTTTCATCATAAGTATGTGTTTATGGTATAGCACTTATTTATATACATTTGCCTACCAGTACATATGTAAATAAGATTCATGGTATGTTACTGTATTAGCTTAGTACTTGTGTAATCCGTACATCACTCTGTACTATGACAGGGATTTTGCTTTTTCTTTAGCATCTAATAAGTATAGCTATACCGTTAAATAGGGCTGAACCAAATGGAATATCTGTTCGTCCATTAAACCTTGAAAACTTAATTCACCATTTTGACAGTTTAGTTACATACGCAGTTTTTCCCTCTGTGCTAAGTGTCTCTTTGAATGTCTTCATTTGTATTTTCATAGCGTACCTCGTTTGCAATCATCTAATTTTTGTTTTTGACAAGATTTGTTTTTCTTTTTTGACAAACTGTGAAAGGACATATAAACTGATCTACAACTGTGTGTGTATCATACGCGTGGTAAGGGTAGTGCTATGCATGTATTAGATAACCTGCGGGTTTTGCTTTGCAGGTATTTGTAAAACTATGGATACGTCTAACTGCGGTTGTATATACATATGAAGGATTATTCACATTTGTACTCACCTAATGCCACCGCAACTGGTGTCATAGTTTAGTAAAGTATTGTGTCGCCAAGTTATATACGATGTTGGTTGAAGAATTTTCGATATGACACATTGCAGTTCAATAGTAATGCCAGCTTTTTAATACTTCTCTGGTGTAGTTGAACCACTTCGTCAAGTATCTCCATATGAGAAACTGTAAATACAAGTAAAACATATACACGTACATGTAATATAAAAGAATTGCCATTCTATGTACGTATGTAAGTGAAGTCTGTGATTGTGTTAAATTTACGTCAAATAATTGTTAACGATGTAAAAAAAGGAATTTCATGTACGAGTAAGTATGTGTTGAATGATGAGAAACATGTATGTTGTATTTACTCCATTATGATGATAGTATACTGAGGCGTCTTTGAGCATGTCATGTAAGGGATACCACGAGTATTTGTTGGATTCATTTTTAAAAACCTGAGTCATTGGATTGAATTGGAAAAATATTGTATAAAAGAAAGCATAAAGTCCACATTAGTGACTCAACAAAGAACAGCAAAGTCATTATAAAGGAAGTCAATCTCCGAACATGTGCCCTCAAATGTTATGAATATTTTCTTAGAAGGATGGTTGAATTAAATCGAAAATGGATTTAATAGCAAAAAATTCTGTAACATATTGAAATTATTTTGTTTAATAACAGCCAAATGTGTTAATACATACATACATATATATAATTGGCCATTACAACCCTTCAGTCAGGATTACGGCCTAGCTTCTCACACCACTCATGTTGTGTGCGTTAATTTTATACGTGAGTGGCGGGACCTACAGTTTAACGTCGACTACGAATGACAGATTTTTAGAAACTTTTTCATGGCAGATTTATTTACTCAGAGTTTTTGTCAAAAATCAGCTGAGAGAAAGTGGCCGAAGAAATATTTTTTCCCATATTTCGTTTTGTTGTCTGACCTGGGATACGAACCCGGGCTTTACGTCTAATAAGCCAACACACTACCTTCCACTTCCAAATGTGTTAATAATTGTTCCAAATGTCAATTGGGGCCTTTCTTCTCTACCTAATTCATCATGTTCAAAGAAAGACTTCTGATAAACATTTTTTAAGTATGTGGCATCAGGGATGTGATTGATAAATAGTTTTTATGAGGCATTTATAGCTAACCCTGAGCAGTAAAAACAAAGATTAATTACCTCCATAAAATCCGTTTAACACCAGTAAGATACTGTTTCGACTCCCTATTATTTACTTCTTCTACCTAAAATTTCCATATATTTTTTATCGGGTCAGGCTTACCGTCTGACACTTTCCATATTTGTTAAAATAGTTTGAAACTTCCAGATAGTATAAATAATATTAATAATAACGCCTGATATTTCATATGAAGACTATGTATGTCGAATAAATGATACCAATATTAAATGTAAAAAACTCAACATTAATGTATAGGTTAACAGTTTAAAAGCATCAACCATGTATTTAGGGACGTCTGATATTACAACAGGCAGAAGAAAGAGACCATTTGTTAAGAAATATACACAGGTCTTGAGAGTCCAAAAGGATAATCGGTCGGTGTATTAACTAATCTGAATGGTGACAAATTACAACGAAGTCAATTAGATATGAAATTTCTTATGAATAGAATACAACAAGAAATTCGCCCATGTGGGAAGCTGTCTACTCTTTCAAAAAATTGATGTTTCGGCTGATGGCATAAAGATGATATTATTATGAAAGACCACACACACCGATGCAAATAAAAACTAAAAAAAATAAATTGAGAAGGCATGCTGTTAGTATTGTTGCGAAGACTGAAGGGATACAAAGTACCTAGTTCGAAAAAGAAAACTTAACAACAACAACAATGAATTACAATAATAAAGAAACAATAACAATATGAACATAACAAAAAATCTAAAGAAAATAATTACAATAACAAAACAAGAGCAAAATTCTGGAAGTAGCCATACCAAAAGTAAATAAAATATCAATAGGCAATTGTGTAGCAGAGACCTCTCTCGTACGATAAAAATAATACTCTACAAGACGCTCATCCTACCCGTGCTTCTTTATGGTGCAGAGGCATGGACTCTATTAAGTACTGACTAGACTAGAGGACTGACGGACTAGGTAAAAGTCCTACGTAAGATCTTCGGTCCAGTGCGAGTTGAGGATGATTACCGCATCCGATCCAACAGTGAGCTGTATGAGCTCCTCAACAACATAGAGGGTGTGCAGCGCATTAGCATCCAGGACCTGCGCTGGCTCGGCCATGTCGTTCAAATGGAGGAAGATGCTCCGGCGAGACGGGTATTTGATGCGGGATCTGCGGAAGTCAGCGAAGAGGACGACCTTTTATCCGTTGGAAGGACCAAATCGAGGAAGCCCTGTCATCGATTGGTGTGACGAACTGGTATAGCTAGGTCTGGGAGAAGCTAGGTCGTAATCCTGGTGAAGGTAATGATAATGACTAATTATGTGTGTATGTATGTATGTATGCTACATTAGAATAGGTCGTTCACATTAATTGTTCATTATATGGTAAGACCTTAATCATTGAAATTTCGCTTTCTTTAGGTAAAATATCACTTCGTACAATTTCCAAACTTTTAAATCTTTTATGCAATAATGATTATTAAAAATGTCTAGAAAACCACGTGTACACTCATTCTCAAATGGAACTCACAACTTTTTTTTAATTATAAATTGAAAAATTCATTTAAAATATATTTAATTTTATTCGTTACATCCTCTACACATGTACACATGTATTCAGTCTCCATCATCATCATCCTACAAGATCTTCATTTACAGTTCAAATAAAGAAATAAAATGAAATGAAAGGAAATTAAAAAAGATACATGATTTCCGGTTTAGAAGTTATAATACCAGATAGATGTTGAAATGTGAGTACATTGAGATTTTTTGACATTCAAAGACTTGGTCACATTTTTATTATTGTTGTTATTGTTATTTAGCTGGGAGTTTTAAATAAAAATCCAAATTTTTACCTCAGGGTACATTCCTTACTCGTATGAGGGCAAGTAAGTGTACTCGTACATCGTTGTAAGAAATATATTGTATACGTACATAAAAAATAAACACATGTATGCAGACGTACACATATGTACATTAGAACGAATCAAGTTGAATGGAAGCGAAATTCGTGCAAGATGTAGCCCCTCAGAATGAACCTTGGACTTTTTAAGGTGACATTTAAAATATTTCGGCTCCAGCTTTGACCTCTCGTGAGCTGGACCATTTTGTTTTTTCTATTGGAGAATCTATTTCCTTACCAACGTATACAATATGAGTATCATAAGAATGGTTTTTTGAAGACGCGTCCAACTGTATAAAAAATTTGTTTAAGGATAATCATCCATGTCTCTTTTTCAAGGATTTTCTGTAAAAAAGAACGGTTTTTGGATTTTTTGTTCGGGGTTGTTTGTGATAAATATGCCAAATTAACATATTTGAATCTTTAGTCGATTTAATTAAATACGGGTCTCAGCTTTTTTTGAAATTCGCACTAGTTCGAGTTTTGACACAAATTCAATGAGTTACCATAAAATTACATTTATATATATTCCAGAGCACCGTGTAAAATGCATATATTTGCAAAAATCTAAATTATTTACATACAAATATGACGTACTTGGCAAAAGAAAAAAATTAATACCCATATTGCCCTATTTAAAAGGAAGGGTTACTTCCCCATTGCATTTTAGTCAAATCCTGAACTAGCGCGAATTTTAAATCTTTCGTAGGACTTTTCTCTCGAATACTCTCAAGGCTGCTGCATCAGTGCTTAATAGGGTCCATGCTTCTGCGCCATAAAGAAGCACGGGTAGGATGGGCGTCTTGTAGCTCATAGCTTCAAAAAAGGGAAGGATGCATGCATGCAAACAAGGTAAAGATTCTGAGTGTGGTCAACGTGGCGACCACCAGGACGACCCTTGACTTGCTGTATTCAAGTTGACACGCAGCCTCCTGTGGCCCTCCTAGATGGCATTCTAGCACCCGCTGTTAACTAATGCGTTCAGCAAAGTCCAATCCCCTGGACGTTAAATTTGGGTTCTGCGTAGAGCTTGGAACTCACCACGGAAAAATCTGATCCAATGAAAACCACAACAATAGCCTTGAAAAAGATCCCCTCAAAATGTAAACTCATTATTTTTATATTGTATTTTAAATGACCTTTAACACACCTTAAATGTGCAATTTAGTTGGATTATTATTATTATTATCCCGCAGAGGTGCTTTAGTATCCGTATATATAGTATCCGTATGAAGTCTCTTCCAAGCCTATTACATAAATAATTGATCATTACAGTCCTTCAGTTAAGATTACGACCTAATTTCTCACACCACTTATGTTGTGTGTGTTAATTTTATACATGAGTGGCGGGACCTACAGTTTAAACTCAACAGATTCTTGGGAAACTTTTTCATGGCAATTTCGTTTACTTTCAGAGTTTTTTGAGTTCAGAGTTGAAATGAACACATCTTTTGATGGCATGAACTTTCGCTTGGAAGATAGCTGCGAGTTTCGCCATGTGCTTGGAATCAAAAACTCCTGCTCCTGTCCCAAGATACGTTCTTGGCCCATTCCATTCGGTGTGGATCAGAGATCTACAATGATTATTCAAAAAGATGAGTAGAATCAAATCGTACTCATAATTTCTGATACTTATACGCATTCATACTTATTTTAATATTATACTCATACTACTCAATTCAAAGTTTGAAGTACTCTCCATGACTCAACCTTTACGAGAATCACAAAATAAGTGTGATTCGCGTACAGTACTCACTAGAAGGTCGTTTGTTTGCTTTTCTTGTGTCTCTGTCTTTTTTCTTTTTTGTAAATGCAACAACAACTAAGACTGTATATTTTTATGAATTATTCGAGTCACTCGAGTCATTCGAATCATTTAGGAGTATTTTTCTAAAATTATGAATCTGAATGAGTAGGCATATGAATAAAACATATTTAGAATGGTATGAGTTTGATGTCAACGTTGTACTCATACTCATTGCACTCATACTCATTGTACTCATACTCATACTTATAAACGTTGTACTGAGTAGGAATGAATCAAAGTAGTTGAATTTCAATATTGTTGACTCACTCATACTCAAAATTTCATAAGTACTCATGAGTAGCAAAAAAAACGATTCATTGCTGATCTCTGGTGGCGGTGTTTACTGACACGTGTATTAAGTTCATATTCCTATAAGGTTGTGTAACCTTGTGCCTATCTAAAGCAACACATGGCGGCTTCTAATATTTAGCAACTTTTACTGCTGATTGAGCACAACAAGTCGTGTAGTAAATGCGTTGTAAACATTTTTGCAATTGTTCTTTCAAATTTCTTCAAGTGTAATACATATCATTACATTGCTTGTACTACTTTTCTATGGTATGTACCATATATGTACATATGACTACAAAAGTACGTACTGAAAACAATTTGCAATGAATGCCATTTTTTCGAAAGATAGAAATTCTCTATCAAACCAACAGATAAATTGAAATTGTTAAGCATGTGAACTATGAGCAGTTAAGAATCGAAACACTTTTGTGGCTTTAAGGGGATGTTGTACGAAAAGTCTTAAATTTGTATGTTTTTTTCTATTCGCTCTAATTTATTTCAACACATAAATGTGTTGAAGATAAAAAACATGTTCATGTTCTACGTACATACATACATACAGTAAAGAAGTAGTAGTAGAAGAAGAAAGAGAAATAAAAAGAAAGAAAAAAAATCGTTTTGCTTATATGAAGTTTGTCTAATTTTTGACCAAATTTCAGAATGCAGGCCAAAGCAATCACCATCAAAATCAACGTTATCAACACCAACATGGCTGCTTAAATGAAAAGGCAACGATGTTATGCCCTCTAAAAGTTAAGAGCATACACGAGACTCTTACAAAGAACTGAAGAACTCTAGACATTTTGCCACTTTGAACGAAAAGGCCTAGACGGACTCTGTATTTCTTACTTGAATTTCTTTTTATGTGATTGTTATTAGTTCGGATTCATTCGTTCATTCGTTCATTTTCAAAGGAATATTACTAAAAAAAATATTTATGTATTTTAAACTCTTTTTTCATTTCCGCTTCCTCTTCGTTTAGGTTTTTTTTCAAATTTGCTCTTTCATCAAAGGCTGGTACATCACGTCTCTCCGAGCAGAGGATGATAAAACAGAAATAAAACTGATGGGAAAAAAGGGTTATTGGCATACATTTAAAGAGCCAAGGAAAGCAAAACAAATAAACAAAAAGTTATTGTTGTTGATGGTTTTTCGAAACGGAGAGGATTAAATTCCATAGAAGCAATTCTCAATGAAAAATCTTTAAAAAATAATTTTTGCTATAATATTTAAATATTAAAAGGAAATATCACGCTCTACAACGATCCTGGAAGGTCTGTTGGCACATGTTAGTAAAGACCAAAGGTTGATGCCAAACAAGTCGAATATGAAATTCATTAGAAAATTTCGTGACTAAAACACTAGAATGGGTAGAACCAGTAGATTTTTTGTCATTTTGAGAGGAAATGTTACCAATAAAACTGAATGGATTAATATGAAATTTATGCTTCCTCTTAATATCTTAATATCCAATCAGCACCCTCCTTATCTGTAGCCTGGACAGAAGCCTTATAACTTAAGGGGATACTTCGCAATAACACTTACTAACAAAAATAAATGGAGTAATCTGGAAACTGCAGACATACATACATACATATATACACACAGTTACTGAAGTATATATACGGTTAACAATTTTCAGAAATTTTTTAACTAATCCGTTTTCGTTGAAAATCTTTATACTTTCCTTGATTTTAAGACGGTCTTTTGCATTGGTTAAAAAATTCTGAAATTGAACTGAATTGTGGCCCTGCACAGGCCCACAAAGGTATGCATCCGATTTACAAATTTCACAAATTTCTGAACCTAAGTAAAAGACCGTCTTAAAATCGAGGAAAGTTGTCAGACAATTACAAAGATTGTCAACGAAAACGGATTAGTTAAAAAAATTTCTGAAATTTGTTATCTGTATGTATACAGAATGGGAATTGAGAATGATCCATTGGAACCCATTCATGGATCCTGTAAAGCGTTTAAACATCCTGGAAGGAAACACCTGGATACTGGACAGGGAATAGGCATTGTTGACATCGAGCAGCACCTTGAGGTTTGTTAGGGCAATAGGCATGGAGAGCCTTTATAGGTATGCCCAAGAAAGAATGAGGGCATTACGACAGGTCGTGTGTTCGCAATACTTAGGCACCTTTTTACCACAATAGTAATGATAATAGTGTAACGAAAGTAGAAACGGCGTAATATCGTTTAACATTAAAATGAGCAAAAGCTACACAAACAAATACAACGAACTTGTTACAAGTAAACCAACAACATCGGTATGAAAGAAAAGGGGATAGACAAGTAACAAGAGAACGCAACAACAAGCAACGTGAACAAAATACACAAACAACAATGGAGTCGTGATAGAGCTCTCGAGAATGCGAACACATGAACATTCGATTTCGAGAACATTCATCAGACTGATTACGTGGGCATATAAAAAGGCAAGACAAAACAGGCAACGAGCAGTAAGAATTCAGTCAGTCTTGTGTGAAGACGCGTTGCGTGTGAAGAGAACAGTCGTGGTTTGAAGAACGCCGTTGAAGAGATCTGCGTTGTAAGCAAAGAAGAATAGCGAACAGGCAATTATTGTTGTATACGTCAAGTTGTAAACCATGGCACAATTGAAACTAAACACCAATTTATTTTTATTTTGTTTGCAATCAACGAACTCATATTCTAAACGTTTTTAAAAAGGTAAAATCGTAACAATATTCTTACCCTCAATATGTGTCCAGCAACAGTTTCCTGTTACACTTTCTAATAATAAACAGCCCTTTGTCCGTTATTAAATTGCAAACCGATTCAATCAACTTTAAGTGTAGGCTAGGTCAACCGACTATATTTTTCTCATCAATATAATCCTTTCAACGAATAAAAAAAATTAAGTTCTTGTATATGGGAGATTAAAGGAATCCTTTCTTTACAAATACATTCGTAATTCAATGTTCTAACACAGAATAGGAGAAGGTGATCTACGAAATCTAGATATTTCTGGGACGAGTAATGGATATTGTTCAACGTAACTGGATAATACCAAAAAATTTATAGGCATGCATATATCAATCAACAGAATACTGATCGCTGAAACCATACGCCTTTTATTTATCTTCCTTTAGGATCATCTATATATGAGCCAAATATCGGAGTAGCCTTCATTGTTGTACGTACTGAAGAGAGATTAGTGCTGAAATAGAGACATACTGTAAGCATTTCAGAATATCTTCAAGTATATTCATAAAAGTTTTTTACCACAAAACTGGATACGCATAAATTTACGAGCAATGCACTGGTAGCACTCAATCCAGATGCGAGAAGTATCTTGTTAAAGTGTATCTAACTAAACCATCTTTTTGTCGACTATAAGGCAGTCTTCGATATACCTATAAAGAATCGTGTTTTTGCCACAATGTCTGAGCATGGTAAATCTAGGCAGAATCACGTTGAACAACTTCTGCAGCTCGTTCAAGGTGGGAATCAATCTCTGCGGACCACTTAATACCGCGTGGGCTTTCATACAAGGCGATCCTTTACCATGTGACCCTTCAACTTTGTCGTGGAGAGTGTTCTGCGGATAATACGATTGCAATGATACGATTTTTTTCACAAAAATGCCGAGTTACTTGTGTACCCTGAGTACATTGACATCATAAAGCTTATCAAGCAAGCCTTCAACGGTAATGAACAGGAGTCTACCAAGATGGGCCTGAGATTTAATGAGGGCAAAACGAAGTATATGTTGTCGAAAGGTAGGAATAAGCGGTGTATTTTACCAGATTATGGCCGATAACTACAATTTTGTTGTTACTTTGTTTATCTTGGCTGCTATATTACCAGCAAAAGTGATGTCTGTGTGGAGATTAAACGTGAGATTACTTTTGTCAAAAGGTGCTACTATGGTCTCAATAGGCATTTGAGTAATAGATGCGTACGATGAAACTTATATTCTACAGTCACTGGGTATATTCAAAAGAAATGTCCTACGTAAGATCTTCGGTACAGTACGAGTTGGCGATGATTTTCGCATCCGATGAGTTGTATGAGCACTTCAACGACATGAATGCTGTCTAGCATATTAACATTCAACGGCTGCGCTGACTAGGCCATGACGTTCGAATTGAAGCGGACGTTCTGATGTGATGATTATTATATGAGAGGATTAGTAGAAGTCGGCGTAGATGACGATCTTGTTGTGTTGGAAGGACCAAATCGAGGAAGCTCTGCTATCGATTGCTTTGACCACTGAATTTGGTTGAAAAATTCAAAATATTTCTTAAATGAAACAAGTTTGGAGAGTTCGCGAAAATTAAGAAAAAGTACTTTGGAATTCTATTCAACTCAACTTACAACCTACACCATGAAGTTACTCGGGGGCATTTATTTTTTGATTTTTTTTCGGTATTGATAAGCCTACTTTAATGATATCGAATACCATCAGGTAAACTACACCAGACAGTTTTCGAAACAAGCAAAAAATTATTGAATTAGTGCCATGGGATAATACATATGGTAGAAGAAGGAAACTACGAATAATAAAGATTTGTTAAGAAATCATGAGCACTATTTACTTCAACACTAAATATTTTTTCCACAATCATTCTGCTTAACTGGGGAAATTTATCAAAAATTTTTTCTTTTTCAAAAAAAATTCCATCCAAAAGTTATAATTTAATAGGAAATCAAAACCAACAACAACAAACACTTCAGTTTAAGTTTCAGATAATTGGTAGCAAAAGTGGAATTTTTACAATACATTTCGTTTTTTTGCCTGTTACCAGCAATGATTTAATGAATGTATCTGATCACATACATACATAACGTACTAGCATTCGATTTCAATAGTCATTCATTCAACCATTACACGCACGTCAAAAATGTTTGAAGCGTAAGCAGACAGATAGAATACTGCAACGGAGTACAAAAAAAAATAGGCTGTTCAAAAGGTTAGTCAGTCCATCAGTAATGAAGTAAACGTACCACATAATCTTCAAGTGAAATCACAACAAAAGAAAACTGATTTTATATCCCGACTTTCACGATGATGAAAATAATGATTAACACATGAGTAAGAAGCCTATAGGATACGTTAAGAATGTACGATGTGTAGCTAGCTGTGTAAGTTTAAGACTGCTATGGTACAACATGATTGATTGTACACGATATTACATGTAACACACATACAAGCACACATGCATAACACAATATGTGCATACTTCAGTTTACACGTATGGGTTGTTCCACGATGAAGCGAATTTTTATTCTCTATTTCCAATGAATATAATCTTTTTCAGAATGGAACTTTTGTTAACCTTTTATTAGCACTACTATGCAGTTTAGGTTAGATTAGCGGATAGAACAGGCAATTTCACTCGGTGAGGTAAGCCCCCTTGTCATGATCCCTTATTGGTGGGTTTGACGCACCCCTAGCTCCGGATTCATACGGCCAGTTCGCCTAGTAGTTCGTTTGCCACCATACCCACATCTTCAAAGTTTCTGTCACCCAAAAACCGATAACGTCCGTCCCGAAGTGCAGGGCACTCGCATAAAATGTGTGGCACCGATTCCGTTTCCTCCACATCATGGCAACTTTGCAGTATCTTGGTGGGGCAGACCGAGCTTGTCAGCTGTTCTACAGCTGGAAGCTTTTTTAGATTTAAGTATGCTGTACATGGTAGTGAAGACCAAAGCTTTGGATGCTAGGGTAAGGCTTATGGGAGACAAGTATAACAAGAAATTCATTAGGGTATCGGTTGGCTGACAGCACCCTCTTTAAATGCCCCTGGACAGAATCAGTGTAATCTGTGGTTTAAAGGAAGTGCTTTGCAACGAGTAATAAAATTAATGAAGTATTCTGAACGCTGCACACTCTTTTCAATTAAAATTTTGTTGTATATATATGAATCCAACACGGATCTGGAGGTATTGATCTCAGAATGAAATATTTCGAACTCATGGGAAAATTCGCGGATATCTTCTCTTTGATTGTAATGTAAAAAGATGTACGAGTATTTCGTGTGCTTATATGTATATACGTCGAACATAAACGTCCATTGGTCGGTACTACAAATTGGGTGTGTACTTCTATTGTAAGATATTGTAATAACAAACACTTTCAAGAGGAAGAATGAATTGAATCAAGTGAGAAGATGATATATGAGTTAGCAAGTAGGTATGTGGGTATGTGAATGCTTTTGTGTTTATCAATAGAGAAACTTATCAGTTACAGTTAAGTAGACTAACAACACTAAAGGCGGATGCGATGAAACGTGGCACTCATAAGGACCCTAGTCACGTTCGTTAGCGTATTGGATTAAAGGTTTCCAAACGTTTGGTTCTTCAAACTCTAACTAGTATCTTGAATCACCGCTATATGTGTGACGACCAAATGTAATAAGTGCCAGTACGTCGCCTTTTCGACGCATGCATGATACCCCTTTTTTCGTGTGTGTTATTATTGTTGTAGAAATTGTTATCGCAGTTGTTGATTTACGTTGAAGGGAAAACACATGAAAATAAAGAAAATAAAATTCAAGTCAGTAATTTCAACACCGAATCGTTTCTTAAGAATAATAAATAAATCAGCAAATGGCATAAAGAGTGAATGACTAAATGAGTGATGAATGTTTGAATAAATTGAAGAAAATTGAGCACATGATGTAATCATAAAAAAGCAACGTTAAATTTCTTAAATGAACAATATAACGTATATCTGATTGAGTGTGTGCCTGTAATTGATAACTAAAGGTGGTTAAATGGTGTCAATATAAAAAAAATGAGTCACGTTTTCAAATGTAATTGTTTATTATTTTTTCTGTAGAGCTTTTATCCTTTTTTTGTGCTTTCTTTACTACTGTTTTTATAATACACTGGGTTTCTTATTAACTTTAGAGGTGATACTGTGTGTTCGATGTTATTAAGGTGACTAGCTTTTAATAAATATTAAAGAAATATAATTTTAAAATTAATTTAGAATTAAAGACTAAACAATATTGAGATCGTAAATTGGTCATTGCATAGAAGAAGTATCGAGACGGATGGGAGAGGTACTATACAATCGATACATAGATTGGCAATGAGACACCAGAGATTAGCAAGGAGTATTCAAAAAGATGAGTAGAATCGAATCATACTCATAATTTCTGATGCTTATTCGCATTCATACATACATAACATACATACATACGTAATTGGCCATTACAACCCTTCAGTCAGGATTACGGCTTAGCTTCTCACACCACTCATGATGTGTGCGTTAATTTTATACATAAGTGGCTGGACCTACAGTTTAAAGTCGACTCCGAACGACAGATTTTTAAGAAATTGTTCATGAGAATTTTATTTAGTCTCAGAGGTTTTGCCAGAAATCTGCTGACAGGAAGTCGCCGAAGAAATAGTTTTTAGTATTTCGCTTTTGTTGGAGATTTCTGACCTGGGGTTTGAACCGTGGCCATACTTCTAATAAGTCAACACACTAGTACTATACTACGACGGCTTTAAAAGTTTTCAAATCATTGAAATTTATTATCAAAATTCGTGACGTGTGAGGAACGTGTTTTCATTAAAAATGTACTATCAGAAATGAGTCACTTTTTTTGGGTCAATGAGTTCGTTAACAAATAGAAACGTAGTAATTTGGTAAGACTAATATGAAAAATTGTTTATGAATGCTTACTTGATAAGAGTATTATCGCAAATGCCCAACTGTATTAAGGTTATGTTTCGTATGCTTGTTTTTTAAAGCAAAACATTGCCTTTCGTTGCTGCATGGTACCACTATAAGAAGGACTATCACTTAGGTTATGAATAACCGACGGAGATGTGTATGTCTACGCATCCTTAGAGGTAGAGATATTGCTGGCGGAATAGCAACAGAATACATAAAAATTTAGGTAACACACATTTAAATATTAAAATTAATAAAGCGCTGCACCTAAACATTTTCTAATTCTTTAAGTTTTGATGAATGGATACAAAAAAAATGTTCCATGTACTAAGAATGAGACACAATAAAAGCATCAACAATAAATTGGTTTGTTCTAATTGAAATAAACCAAAGAAACAAAATGAGAAACGTTTGAAAAGAAAGAAAAAAGAAAAAAAAATTTTTGATAGACAATCTGAAGCAATATAAAGAGGTAACCTTTACAAAAGCAGAATTTAGAAAGAGACGTTCAAGTGCCGAAAACAAAAGCTAAAAATAAAGGTCAAACAAACAGCCGAGAACAGCCATTTATTAACATCAAGTACTGATGACAACTGTCTGGTTTATTGTAGGGGAACAAAGACGAAATTAAATAATAAAAGAAAGATAAAAAGGCCAGGAAGGAAATTTACGTAAACGTAGCCTCTTGGTTAAAAAGAACGGACGTTTTTCTATATCGTATTACGTTCAACTGTATGAAAATGAAAATAGTGGGTTAAAATGGTGTACACATGAAAAATACACTTGGAATGTCTCTTCTTATGTTAGATGTCACTTAGTCTGTTCAATACACACTGTAAGATAGTTAGTATTACTTTAAGTGAGAATAGGAAGCAGTTTCTTACTTGCAATATAATGTTTAAAACTGAATTCGATTAAATCCGTTAAAGTCTATTCAGAAAAGTTGCGTTAAGATAAAACCGATCTAACAAATGTGCGCCACAATTATAGAAAAAGATGTGTGATATGTGCCAAAAATGCTTCTTTTATTAATTCACCATACATAAACAAACAAACGATGAAGCTATCTCTGCCTCATTGGCTTAATTGCTAAATTTGTTTGAAAGAACACCAGAAGGTCTAGTAGGTAGTGTGTTGGCTTATTAGAAGTAAGGCCTCAGTTCAAACCCCAGGTGAGATATCTCGATCGAAATGAAATATGAGAAAAGTATTTCTTCGGCGATTTTCTCTCAGCAGATTTCTTGCAAAAACTCTGAGAGTAAATAGAAAATGCCATGAAAAAGTTTCTCAAAAATCTGCCCTTCGGAGTCGACTTTAAAGTGTTGGTCCCACCACTCATGTATAAAAATTAACTCACACAACATGGGTGGTGTAAGAAGCTAGGCCGTAATCCTGGCTGAAGGGTTGTAATGGCCTATTATGTATGTAAAAATTATGTATGTAATACGCATCCAGCTTACCTTAGGCTACAATTGCAAAATTGTTGTGCTTTCTGCTTTCCGTTTATTATGTTTATAACATAAGGCATCATAAGGTGTTTTGTATGTAATATTTTTTTTTTCATTTAAAAACATAAAGCTTTCTTCTCCCGGACCTGCTGCATTATTTCTTGCCTTTGATTCATTTTCATTAACAAATTATTGCCCGGTACCTGAAAACGTTGAGCGATGCTAACGAAATTTTTTGTGTATTAGTTTTTAGGTCTAACTAAGATATATTTAAAGTTTAAAGAAAATGGAACGATTGGTTTTCGAGATATGTGGTGGTAAGTTTACTTACCAGTGGGCAGATGTGTTAACTTTTTTATGAATAACACACAAATATTAAATTTTTTTTTTATTAAACGTTTGTAGTTTTTTTGTCCATATTGGTGTTTTTACTGTTGTTGAAAGTTTCTTTCGTTTAGGGGAAAGCTCTTCAATTGTATCATCACCAAATTCGTCTCCTGGTCAATACTGAAATTCAACTGTACCAGCAACATCGAGTGGAGCATTTTCATCCATAATGTTGTCATCAATATGCTCTTCATCAGAAACATCATCTGGGTCAGGTGGAATGTATGCAACGTTAACATTTGACAAAGATGCAATTTCATTCTCACCTTCATTTTCTAAAATCGCAACTACTTCTTCTAGTTTTAAAAGCTTTCTTGATTTCATTTTAAAAAATATTTTAACTTTTTAATAATTATTTTCACTTTTAATACGAGCCACAAGGGGATTTCCCCGTTTTTTCAAGTAGAATCCAACAAGAATAAGACAACTATGTAAAGAAAACACCGGTGTTGAGCATAGAGTGGTTATGTTGTTTCTTCTAGTGCTTTTATGAAATATTGCCTGATTTGCTATACGTTTCTGCGTTAGAAACAGATAATTGTTAACCAATTTCATTTTTGTGAAAACGGTAGCCAAAGGCTCATGAATAACAATATATAAAAATCTTTCAATTTGTTTTCTTAAAAGACTCTAAATTATGGCATAGCTTAACAAAAAATTTAATTTTTTACATATTTTTAGCTTTACAGCTGTTTAAAGAACTGGTAAGTGAAATTACCGGTTGGGCAATAATGGGTTAACCAAGTTTTTTTTTTTCAGTAAGCAAGCGATTCGCTTAATGTTACCTCTCCACTACATTCCTATTAATATAGTTTCTTTCTTCGCTAAGAGATGATCTGATCTGCTGATTATGTTTGTTGCTGATGTAATACTCTTTAGGGGAACAGGAGGCAAGACACTTCCTAGATGGATTAATTTGAGGGGATGAGATTAGATCTTGATTACTGAAATATTAAAACAATGATTAACACTTTCCCGACCTCTCTTACTTTGAAACTGGTTGCTAGGTTTTGTAGTCAAGTACATCTTCTTCCTTTTCGGTTTTACTAAATATGACTTGTAGTTGACACATCATTTCTTTGAAATCTCTCAATAGCTAGGCTTAGAATTAGAAGATTATAATTGTCAACGGGAAAAGAAGGAACATGGTTGTTAAATGGCTTACAAAATGTTATAGGTTACCCGACACATCCGATTAAATGTCAATAACGGATTTTGCTGGGAATCCACATTGAAAAATTGTAGAGAATTTAAATTATTTTTCAGTCAGAAGGCGCATATTTTATTACACAAGAAGAGAAAAGAATAATTTTTAATTAGATTTTGTGTATATATGTGTATGTCTATTAAAATATTTTATTTATTTGTTGCAAATATCTACGCATAATGTACATATATGCACATATTTGGTATGTATACATTCTTCACATGTATACATTATAAGAATTGAAAACTATTCCAGAATCCATATATGTGTATAAATATATGGTATTTGTATTTCCATTGGCATAAGTTTGTATATTTATTTATACAACGACCAAAAACCATGTAAACAAAACTTTTCACATCAACTCCAACTTATCAAGTGATGCGTGACAAAGTGTGGCAAACTGCAAAAACAGATTAACTGTTACCTATACATACATATATATGTACACACAATATTGTACATCTAACCATATATTTAAGTAAGATTTTAAGGGATTTTACAATGGAATCAAATTAAAACTTTTAAATGTTTTTGACGCCGAGTTATGTCAGAAGAAACATCACTGAGAAATACAGTTTGCTTAACGATGCCCAAATTATTTATTCTCTTGGTTTACAAATTACTCAATAAATTTAGATATTCATTCGATTTTTGTTTAAATATATCGTATAACTCTACCAAAAATATAGACAAACATTTTTTATGCTTTAAAACTAGCATAATCAAAGGAATTCATCTATTTACATAAATACACCTCCTCCTGGTTAGATATTCCAATATTAATATTGACGTCATATAACGTTTAGTAAAAAGAAATACTTTATTTCCCATGCAACTAAAAACCGTGAAATAAAACATATAAAATGACATCATGCCCATCCAATGTCCATCATTTTGATTGGTAACCTGTTGTCATTTTATAGACCATCCACCCATGCAAATAATTCGAACCTGCCCGAATGGAACTCGAAAGGGTATCAGTAACTAAGTCAGATTTATTTCGTTTTGATGTTTGAACCGTGGCCTTACGTATAATAAGCCAACACACTACGGCAGCAAAGCATAAGCAAAACAAATAAAAAATAAACGTTTTTGCGCGTTATATTTCATACATCGCGTTTTTAAAACCTCTACTTCATGGATGTTATTATATTGATAGAATTAATTTTCGTATTGCCGGCACAAATCCTCTCACTAGTTCTGCAAATAAAAATAGAAATTAGCCTAAAAGCAATGCACCAGAATCTTTGTCTTTTATCGTGCTGCACTTAAAATACTCACTTTCATATACGTCCATATTTTTTGAGAGATTGTAGCGTTTGCTGCGTTGCGTTTATTGAGTAAATTTAAAAATCAAAGGCTAAATATATTAAAATGTTGCAACCAATATTTAGTAGGATATCCCAGTCAAGCACTTCATTTAATCCATTTGACATCGAATGCTGCAGTTTTGTTTAGCGTTTTCCGTTGTTATTCGTCGCCATTCACTCATGAGCAAGTTTTTCAGTTGACTTTTATTTGAGGTTTAGCGGCTACGTAACCATTCATCTAAATAAGCTCCTAAATACCCTCTTGGAGTCTTATCAGGACGAGTATTAAGCCTGTGGGAAGTTTGATAGACGACTCGCAGCTTCACACTATCAGCAGTATGATTTGCTTCGTCGACTTGTTGGGAATAACAACCATTACGCATTCTTAATTCTTTCGAAATTTTGATGAATTTGTTCTTTAAAATGTTTAAACTATTATTTATTATTGCCTCAAGAAACTTCAAACTGCCCACATCTGGTGACTTCATACATCCCTACAACATTCCACTATCGAGGCCATGCTATTTCGTGCAAGTTCTTTGGATTTCAAATTAGTTTTGCAATAATGTGTCTTCATCAGACGAGTCAAAATGTACCATTTTTACACGTTCGAATGTACTTTAGTATGGTGGGAAAAAGAAGTGAAGAACTTGATCTCAAGAAAGTATTCCTTAACTTTTGCTGTTCACTGTATGTATATGTAGTATATAATGAAGATTTAAGATTGTGAAGTCTCATTTTTGTGATAATAGAATCGTGTAAATGAAATATGTTGATAAGGGCTTGATAAGGGCTTCAAATATATTTAGAAATTTCTGTATCTACTGCAATGGCCAGGCAATTCCCGATTTATTTTAAAGGAGTTTTAGTCGAATGTAAATAAACCAACATATTTTCTACAATAACTCAAAAATTGCGTGGGTAGGGATTATAATTCGGTATGATGTTGTTCAATTGATTGAAATGCGATGAAAAAAACTCTCGGAATGCTATTCGCTGAGGACTAGCTAGAAAAAAATCCTTTAGGAAACAATCTGAAATCTTATTACGTTAAATTTTTCTATAAATGACTTATTCTCTGAAAATGTAACAATTATTAATAACGAGCAGGTTACAAAAATGTTTAGTAAAATTTAATTGATTTAAAACTTTCTCAATATTGTTACGAAAGTGGTACACCGTTTCCGTTTCTACCTTTTTAAAAAACGTTTAGAATATCAGTTCGTTGATTGCAAACAAAATAAAAATAAATTGGTGTTTAGTTTCAATTAAATTCTTTATTGTTCTCACTACTTTTGTGTGCCAATATTTACTACTTGACGAATACAACACAATACAATAATTGCTTGATCGCTATTATTCTTTGCTTACAACGAAGATCTTTTCTACGGAGATCTTCAAACCACGACCGTTTTCTTCGCACGAAATGCATCTTCACACAAGACTGACTGAATTCTTACTACTCGTTACCTGCTTTGTCTTGCCTTTTTATATGCCCACGTAATCAGTCTGACGAATATTCTTGATATCGAACAATTGTGTTCGCCTTCTCGAAAGCTTTATCGCGACTTCATTGTTGTTTGTGTATTTTGTTCATGTTGCTTGTTGTGTTCTCGCTTACTTGTCTATTCCATTTTCTTTCATACCGATGTTGTTGGTTTACTTGTAACAAGTTCGTTGTATTTGTTTGTGTAGCTTTTGCTCATTAAAAATGTTATATTACGATATTACATCGTTTTCATTTTCGTAACAATACCATACATAGGGGACATTTTATGCTGTAATATGTTGTTTGTCTAAATGATAAAAACTCATGCAATTTTATCTTTATAAACTCAGACAACGCAGTTGTTGAGTGAATATGACGGTATGTGTTGTTTTTAAGTTATATTAGTTACCGAAAGCGAAAGAGTTATTGTCTTCACCTGTTCACCAAAAGCAAAGAAAGAAACGAACATATTTAACGGGTGATTTTTAAACGTTTGCGTGGTGAAATTGATCAAAAAAGAAACATAGAAAATTTTCAAAAGTAATTAAAATATTTATGTGGCGTGACATGAATAAATGCCCGCCATTAACTTATGAAAGATTATTTCATGGAAATGATGTCCGCAGTTACAGTGTAAATCTCCAATTTGGATATACTTTTTCCATCAATTGCCATGAATGGCAGCTGTAGTGTGCCATTTCGTTATTTGAATCTGCATGTCAAGCAAATTCAATATAATTTGGGAAAAAGAAAACAGGTAATTGTCGAACTGTTCCAAGTTAAATACTTTCAATTTGAACAAAAAGACACTATATCTTGTTTCAAGGATTGTAATTTTGTGATTTACATTCCTACTAGTGTTGGGAATCCCGGGATCACGCAGTTTTTAACAATTCCAAGTGCTCAATCCCGGGATTTGACTTCTTAAGGCGTAATGAAAAAATCTTATATTAGAATTTCCAGAATTAGAATCTGTTTTTTCAATGCATTAACCGCTCTGAAATTAGAAACAAAACTTCAAATTGCGATTTTCTTTGTTTGAGATGTAAACACTTAAATTTTTCACAGTTGAAAATAAAAACAAAAAGGGGATTCACCAAGAATAGGATGTTGTTTATAGTTTGTTGTTGTTGATTAATGTCAGTAGCACATATTAATGCTATATTTTTGCTTATTTCAAAAATACTACTAAAATTACTGAAAATTTCCTCAAAAATATAATGGCTTCTTACGTGGACTATGAAAAAAAAGTAATTCTACTGTTTGGAAACATTCTTACGAGAAGAAAAAGGCTAGACAGCGATGTGTAACTATGCCGACTGCAAAAAGATTTTAAAAATTGGAGGTGGCTCAACGAAAGGTCTCCATACGCTTCTACTTTCGGCCCATAAAATTAACCTCACAACAATAATTCGGCAAAATCACCAGAAGCAGATGAACCACCAACAAAAAAACTAAACCATTAACCATGTATTTTCCTATGCTGGAGCTAGAAGACAAATCACTTTCTGCCACACTTGCACGACTAACAGCCCTTGATGGGATTTCATTTAACGTTATATGCCTCTCTAGTGACTTACGTGCAGGTCTTACAGCAACGGGATTTAAAAGTTTACCTACGACTGTCAACACAGTCCGCCAAATGGTTGTAGATTACAGCAACAAAATAAGATATTCTATAATCACTGAAATAACTCACAAAAAAAAAACCCTGAATTCGGTGTGGGAGAAAGCTATTCCTTATCTTTTGATGAATGGACATCACTACGTAATCGTCGATATTTGAATATTAATTTACATGCACAGAACTGTCAGTTCTGGAGTTTAGGCTTAGTTCGAGTAAAAGGATCAATCCCTGCAGACAAATGTATTGGGCTACTAGAACATAAGCTTGCAGTATATGGACTTAACTTGAGAAAAGATATAGTTGGTATTATGACAGACGGTGCAAGTGTCATGAAAAAAAGTTGGCAGATTATTACCTGGAAATCAGTTATGCTTTGCTCATGGTGTCCAACTGGCGTAATTGGCGTTCTATATGAAAAGCATGAATTAAAAAGAGAAACAGATGAGCAATACCACGAGGGTGAAGAATCAGAAAAGGAAAACGATTTTTCAGAGAGTAACGAGGATGAGAATTTTTCTCGCAACGATGAATTGGTTGATCTGTATTATGGCCATAGACATAGGAGGATACCAATGTGATATTACTGAGGTCAATTGCGGTGCAGTGATCAAGAAGGTGCGAAAATTAATAGTGATGTTTAAACGATTGCCAACAAAAAACGATGTCTTGCAAAAGTATGTTACGGCTGAATTTGGAAAGCAACTAATTCTAATAAAAGACTGTAAAACTAGGTGGAGCAGCCTTATGTTAATGCTGAAACGTCTTTATTTATTAAGAAATTGTATACAAAATGCACTAATGGACATAGGTACATCTGAAAGTGAATATTTTGCTTTATCCAAAGATGAGATTAATGAACAAATGTTCAGTCCGAATCCGAAACAGAGTTCGTAATGGTTCCTTCTTCCATAAAATGTCGCAAATTAATAGTTGAGTTACTCGAAAGACTAAATGCTTCAAGTCCAGCTACATCACCTTTTGAAATTATTTCACATTCTTCTGAGCTTCCATCTGAATCTCATTCTTGTTCTCTTGAAGAACCTTTAAATATTTCAGACGACCTCAATGAAGCTATAAAAAAAACACATTTACCGAGGATAGCAATTCGATGTGAGACGTTGTCTGTAAAAATTCAGAAACAAATGCTCTTGTTTGAAAATGGAGGAACACGTGGTGACTTTTTGCAAAGAGCATACGATTTTTTAATGACTATTAAGCCAGCTAGTGTAGAGTTTGAACGTGCTTTTTCTGCAGCTGAATTTTTCGTAACTAAAATAAGAAGTCGTTTGAGCGATGAAACTTTGGATGTGCTGTGCTTCCTCAAAACGTATATTAAAAATAATAAAAAATAATAACATATCGCACTTGATCAACAAAAGAGTATATATCTATAAAAACAATTAACTCTTTATAGTTAATTTAAAAATGTGTAAAATTAAAAATAAAATTAATTTTCTTATAATTTAATAAATTCTTCCTTATAAACCTATTTTTGGATGTGTCATGTTATTAATTTCATTGAAATAATATGTTAATATTTTTCAAGAACAAATTTTTTAAAATCCTGGGATAAAACCCCGGGATCCCGGGACTAGGTAAATGAAATCCCAGGGTTGAAAATATAGAGCGTGATTGCCAACCCTAATTCCTACATCTCTCTGAGTGTATTGACAGCTCTTCAACTACCTTGGGATGCTCCAATGCAAAGTCGCTGTAGTCTGTAGTATGTTGTGTTGGCTTATTAGACGTGAGGCCACGGTTCAGACCCCAGTTCAGTCAGTTCGAACACAACGAAACACAAAAAAAAATATTTCTTCGGCGAGTTCACCTCAGCAGATTTCTGGGTAAACACTGAGAGCAAATAAAATTATCATAAAAAATTTTCAAAAAAAAAAATAAAATGTGTACATCCCGCCACTTATGGATAAAATTAACACACACAACCAGGGACCGAAAATAACTGTTATTTTTGAATTTTTGATTAAAAAAAGCAACCGCAAGGAAATGCCGGAGAACAAAACCAAGTATACCATTTTGATTGTCTTGGACCAAGCGAAGCTTTTTAAAAACATGATTTTTATTTTTTAGAAAAAAATAATAGTTATTTTTAGATTTTTATTTTTTCTAGCAAAAGTAACAATTATTTTTGACTTTTATTTGTTCGAGCAGAAATAAAAGTTATTTTTGACTTTTAAGAACAGAAATAGAAGTTATTTTTTGACTTTTATTATTTTTTTTTTGCAAAAATAACAGTTATTTTTGACTTTTATTTTTTCGAGTAGAAATAACAGTTATTTTTTGACTTTTATTTTTAAGAGCAGAAATAAAAGTTATTTTTTGACTTTTATTTTTTCGAGCAGAAATAAAAGTTATTTCGGTTTTTTCAAACCCTATTACACAAAGATTAGTGTTTAATATACCCAAAACTTAATTCTAATAATTTCTAATTTCTAATTTTTTTTTGATAAATGAAAGTTTAGAATAAATATAATGAATGAAAATAATAAGTATGTTGACTCATAAAAATTAAATAAATATCAGTAGTAAGAAAACTATATACATACATACAATTTTACATTGTATACATATGTATGTACATGTAAATAAATATTGTATATACCACTTAAACTACAATATAATTATAACTTCCTGCTATAAGTGTGTACAAATGTTGTGCTATAAGTGTGCTTGCGTTTTCAGTATGCATGGCAGGAATTATTATTTGTGGGAATTGAAAGAATTAAAAAAGGTAAATAAATAAATATAAAACATTAAGATTTGGTAATAATTTTAATTTAAATATTTAAAAACTTTTCGTATTGCCACTAAGGGACTCTACATAAAACAAGCAGTATGAACTAAGGATTTCAGTTATTTCCTATGTTTTAAAAGCATGTCAAATGCTAGACATTTTTCAAATTTTTTATGTTAATAATTTCCTTTTTATATTGTAATAATATTTGACAAGAATAAACAATAATTGCTAAAGGTAATTTATGATATTTTTAAGCGATTTAATTCGCAATGAGAATTACCAAGTGTACCGGTATGAAGAGAGCGTTAAGACATAAATGTCTCCATACATTTTTAGCTTGTTAAAAACGTTTAAAATATGAGTTCGTTGATTGCAAACAAAATAAAAATATATTGGTGTTTAGTTTCAATTAAACTCTTTATTGTTCGTACTATTTTTGTGTGCCACTACTTGCAACTTGACGAATACAACAATAATTGACTGTTCGTTATTATGCTTTGCTTACAAGGCAGATCTTTTCAACGGATGTCTTCAAACCACGACTGTTCATTCACACGCAACGCGTCTTCAAACAAGGCTGACTAAATTCTTACTACTCGTTGCCTACTTTGTCTTGCCTTTTTATATGCTACGTAATCAGTCTCATGAAGGTTCCTGAAATCGAGTGTTCGTGTGTTCGTCTTCTCGAAAGCTCTATCGCGACGTAATTGTTGTTTGCGTATTTTGTTCACGTTGCTTGTTGCTGCGTTCTCGATTACTCTCTATCCCCTTTTCTTTTATACCAATCTTGTTGGTTTACATGTAACAAGTTCGTTGTATTTGTTTGTGCAGATTTTGCTCATTTTATATTAAACGATATAAAACCGTTTCCATTTTCGTAACAATATTCTTTCACAGTGTTAAAGAAGGCGAATTTAGTACTCGAATCTTTCATTTTTTGCTTTCATTTGAAGAAAAGTGTTTGAGAGTCGCATCAAATGCTTGTCGAGCCATAAGGAGATCATGCTCTATCAGATGTAACATGCCTAAGAAGGTTTTAACAATTCAGAGATAACGATTTTTATGGGAGAAATGACAAACGTAGGTAACTACCAAGAAAGTGAGAAGACAACGTACTGTAAACAGTATTGGAGGCAGACGACGTTTTAAGTCCTAAAAAATTGGCAGAAATATTAAATGTTGCACAGAAAACAATTTTGAAAAAACTGTTTGTTTCGGCGACTTCTTCTCAGTAGTCTTCTTGCAATACATACTTAACATAATTGGTCCTTCAGTCAGGATTACGACCTAGTTTCTCACATCACTTATGTTGTGTATGTTAATTGTATACATAAGTGGCGGGAAATACAGTCTAAAGACGACTCCGATTTTTGAGAAACTTTTCATGGCAATTTTTTTTACTCTCAGAGTTTTTGCCAGAAATCTGCTGAGAGGAAGTCGCTGAAGAAATAATATTCAATTTCCATTTTGATGTCCGACTAGGGGTTTGAACCAAGGCCTCACGTCTATTAACCGTAGATCGAGCCTTAAAAACCTTCATAATTCTAGCTTTTGTACCACTTTTGATACATACTTGTAGTACATAGAATCGTCACGATTATTGACAGACTTTGTTAAAAAATTTTAATATTTTAATTCATTTTAATAAAACTATTTATTTATATTTACTATTATTACATTTTATTATCACTTTTATGAATTTTGCGCCAAAATTTTTGATATGATGTACATTGGCTTGTTTTTTACACTTCATGTCAGCTAGGTTTTATTTCTTTCTAAATGGTAATAATTTGACATCTAGCAACCTGCTTTGTGGCGATTTATAAGTCTCCAATTGCTTAGATAGGACAGCTTATTGTCACTCTTATCAGTAATACTTTCAGTTGAGGGCTGGCTGAAACCTGATGGTAAAAACCATTCTTGTGATATGTTAGAAATATTTGTTGTCAACGTCATGCGAGGTAAAAAAATTTCCTGTTGCAATAGAACATCGATTATGTCAATAAAAATTTTCTCTCTTTGATTCCTCTCTGGTTTCAAGAATACGGGTTTCCCCAAATACTGATGTAAGTAGTTGCTACGCACGTAGCATGTACTTGAATATAAAACTGCCAATTCGACTTCAGTGGACCACGAAATTTATAACGACCCTCAAATTCAATTAGTTACTCATCTACAGCGACAAAATTAAATATGAGTTGAAAAGGTAATAAAGCAAAACAAAAGGAAAGAAAACATAAATCAATACCAAGCATTACTCCGTGAATCTCTTTATGAAGCTTGATTTATACAAATATCCTTAAATTAATTTCCCTAACAATCACTGTAAGTATTCCATCATTAAGTATCAAATTTCAATTAAAATCACCGGAGGTAATTTTCATTTTCCACAATAAACCTAAAAAGTTTTTGAATTCTGTTGCTAAAAAACTTTAATTTGAGATTAAAATATACCAAAAAGGAACATAAAAACATAAATATATTTTCTTTAATTTACTTAGCTTTTAGGCGAACAAAAAATTAAATTTTTAAAAATCTTAAAAAAGGGATATATGGGCTTCTTTGAAAGTATGATAGCTAATCCCAAACTATTTATACAGTATTATTTCTTACATAAAACTACAAGTTGTGTAATAAAAGTTTTATGAAAATGGTTAAAATTTTCTAACAAAAAATTAAGATAAATATATTTTTTTAGAAAAAAATCCTATTCATTCGAGTTTCAAAAACAGGCTTTAACATAATTATTAAAGACTGCAAGATTTTCAGCTTATTTCTCGAAAAGGCGTAATAGGTGTAAATATATCATTATCAAAGCGAATGATTCTGTTATCTCATACGTACGTAATTGACCGAAATATTATCATCTGTAATAAAACATGGGACGAAACACATTTTGCTAATGTTTGTATGTCACGTGAGATAAATATGAGAAGAGTAGTAGGAAACTACTAGATTTTTTCATCCCAAACTACTAAAGGCAGTTTGTTCTGTTCCAAGTAGTACCATCTTTGGCGATAAACATCCTGTTGTCATGTTTGTTACTGTCAATACTTTCTCCAGTTCATAAGACGATATTCTATTTTCTTCTTCAAAGTCTTTAGCAGCAGGAATATTATATATGTAATTAATATATAATCGATCATTACAACCTTTCGTTATAAATTGGAAATGTCTGACCTGGGGTTTGAACCTTGGTCTGATGTCTAATAAGGTAACACGCTACATACTAGACTACGACTACTTCAATCAATATCAAGAACATATCAAGAATATAAAATTCAATCTTTTCACTTTCATCCCATACTTAACTTTCAATTCTTTTTCAAAAATCGTAAATAATGTACTATTTACGATAAAACTTCACAAATTTTTTAAATTTTAAAAAAATTACTTACACGACACCAAAAAAATTTTAGGAAAGTAGTATGTATCAAAAATGCTACATAAGCCAGAATTATAAAGTTTTTGCATTTTATAACCCCTGTTTGAAATTTATTATTTTGTTTAAACTAATGGCGATAACAATACTAAAGAATTATAAAAATATCAGGCATATAACTTTTTCTGAATTAAAGTTATGTAGTCTAAAAAATTTAAATGTATCATTATTGATACAAAGCTCGTTTTGCGGTTAAGCCAACACACTACCTGCTAGACTACGGCGACTTAAATAAGTAAATAAAATTACCATTAAAAGTTTTCCAAAATCTGTTGTTCGCAGTCGACATTAAACTGTTGGTCTTGCCGCTTATGGAAAAAGTTAAGAAGATAGCTTGTAATTTTGATTAAAGAGTTATAATGACCAATTATGTAAGTGTATGAAATAAGTAATGCTTGGTAGCTTTAGCAATTAAACAAATGAGATGAAATTGGCTTAAGTAGAAGTTCTATTCCGCTTTTACATATTTTATTAGCCTTAAAACCCTGTAGCCAGGATTATGGTCAACCTTTAAACATCGACATTTTATCAAATCATTCCCAAACTTGCGACAACCGTTTTAAGTCCTAAAAAATTGGCAGAAATATTAAATGTTGCACAGAAAACAATTTTGAAAAAACTGTTTGTTTCGGCGACTTCTTCTCAGTAGTCTTCTTGCAATACATACTTAACATAATTGGTCCTTCAGTCAGGTTTGCGACCTAGTTTCTCACATCACTTATGTTGTGCATGTTAATTGTATACATAAGTGGCGGGAAATACAGTCTAAAGACGACTCCTCAGAAAAGTTGCGTTAAGATAAAACCGATCTAACAAATGTGCGCCACAATTATAGAAAAAGATGTGTGATATGTGCCAAAAATGCTTCTTTTATTAATTCACCATACATAAACAAACAAACGATGAAGCTATCTCTGCCTCATTGGCTTAATTGCTAAATTTGTTTGAAAGAACACCAGAAGGTCTAGTAGGTAGTATGTTGGCTTATTAGACGTAAGGCCTCAGTTCAAACCCCAGGTGAGATATCTCGATCGAAATGAAATATGAGAAAAGTATTTCTTCGGCGATTTTCTCTCAGCAGATTTCTTGCAAAAACTCTGAGAGTAAATAGAAAATGCCATGAAAAAGTTTCTCAAAAATCTGCCCTTCGGAGTCGACTTCAAAGTGTTCGTCCCACCACTCATGTATAAAAATTAACACACACAACATGGGTGGTGTAAGAAGCTAGGCCGTAATCCTGGCTGAAGGGTTGTAATGGCCTATTATGTATGTAAAAATTATGTATGTAATACGCATCCAGCTTACCTTAGGCTACAATTGCAAAATTGTTGTGCTTGCTGCTTTCCGTTTATTATGTTTATAACATAAGGCATCATAAGGTGTTTTGTATGTAATATATTTTTTTTTCATTTAAAAACATAAAGCTTTCTTCTCCCGGACCTGCTGCATTATTTCTTGCCTTTGATTCATTTTCATTAACAAATTATTGCCCGGTACCTGAAAACGTTGAGCGATGCTAACGAAATTTTTTGTGTATTAGTTTTTAGGTCTAACTAAGATATATTTAAAGTTTAAAGAAAATGGAACGATTGGTTTTCGAGATATGTGGTGGTAAGTTTACTTACCAGTGGGCAGATGTGTTAACTTTTTTATGAATAACACACAAATATTAAATTTTTTTTTTATTAAACGTTTGTAGTTTTTTTGTCCATATTGGTGTTTTTACTGTTGTTGAAAGTTTCTTTCGTTTAGGGGAAAGCTCTTCAATTGTATCATCACCAAATTCGTCTCCTGGTCAATACTGAAATTCAACTGTACCAGCAACATCGAGTGGAGCATTTTCATCCATAATGTTGTCATCAATATGCTCTTCATCAGAAACATCATCTGGGTCAGGTGGAATGTATGCAACGTTAACATTTGACGAAGATGCAATTTCATTCTCACCTTCATTTTCTAAAATCGCAACTACTTCTTCTAGTTTTAAAAGCTTTCTTGATTTCATTTTAAAAAATATTTTAACTTTTTAATAATTATTTTCACTTTTAATACGAGCCACAAGGGGATTTCCCCGTTTTTTCAAGAATAATCCAACAAGAATAAGACAACTATGTAAAGAAAACACCGGTGTTGAGCATAGAGTGGTTATGTTGTTTCTTCTAGTGCTTTTATGAAATATTGCCTGATTTGCTATACGTTTCTGCGTTAGAAACAGATAATTGTTAACCAATTTCATTTTTGTGAAAACGGTAGCCAAAGGCTCATGAATAACAATATATAAAAATCTTTCAATTTGTTTTCTTAAAAGACTCTAAATTATGGCATAGCTTAACAAAAAATTTAATTTTTTACATATTTTTAGCTTTACAGCTGTTTAAAGAACTGGTAAGTGAAATTACCGGTTGGGCAATAATGGGTTAACCAAGTTTTTTTTTTTCAGTAAGCAAGCGATTCGCTTAATGTTACCTCTCCACTACATTCCTATTAATATAGTTTCTTTCTTCGCTAAGAGATGATCTGATCTGCTGATTATGTTTGTTGCTGATGTAATACTCTTTAGGGGAACAGGAGGCAAGACACTTCCTAGATGGATTAATTTGAGGGGATGAGATTAGATCTTGATTACTGAAATATTAAAACAATGATTAACACTTTCCCGACCTCTCTTACTTTGAAACTGGTTGCTAGGTTTTGTAGTCAAGTACATCTTCTTCCTTTTCGGTTTTACTAAATATGACTTGTAGTTGACACATCATTTCTTTGAAATCTCTCAATAGCTAGGCTTAGAATTAGAAGATTATAATTGTCAACGGGAAAAGAAGGAACATGGTTGTTAAATGGCTTACAAAATGTTATAGGTTACCCGACACATCCGATTAAATGTCAATAACGGATTTTGCTGGGAATCCACATTGAAAAATTGTAGAGAATTTAAATTATTTTTCAGTCAGACCGCGCATATTTTATTACACAAGAAGAGAAAAGAATAATTTTTAATTAGATTTTGTGTATATATGTGTATGTCTATTAAAATATTTTATTTATTTGTTGCAAATATCTACGCATAATGTACATATATGCACATATTTGGTATGTATACATTCTTCACATGTATACATTATAAGAATTGAAAACTATTCCAGAATACATATATGTGTATAAATATATGGTATTTGTATTTCCATTGGCATAAGTTTGTATATTTATTTATACAACGACCAAAAACCATGTAAACAAAACTTTTCACATCAACTCCAACTTATCAAGTGATGCGTGACAAAGTGTGGCAAACTGCAAAAACAGATTAACTGTTACCTATACATACATATATATGTACACACAATATTGTACATCTAACCATATATTTAAGTAAGATTTTAAGGGATTTTACAATGGAATCAAATTAAAACTTTTAAATGTTTTTGACGCCGAGTTATGTCAGAAGAAACATCGCTGAGAAATACAGTTTGCTTAACGATGCCCAAATTATTTATTCTCTTGGTTTACAAATTACTCAATAAATTTAGATATTCATTCGATTTTTGTTTAAATATATCGTATAACTCTACCAAAAATATAGACAAACATTTTTTATGCTTTAAAACTAGCATAATCAAAGGAATTCATCTATTTACATAAATACACCTCCTCCTGGTTAGATATTCCAATATTAATATTGACGTCATATAACGTTTAGTAAAAAGAAATACTTTATTTCCCATGCAACTAAAAACCGTGAAATAAAACATATAAAATGACATCATGCCCATCCAATGTCCATCATTTTGATTGGTAACCTGTTGTCATTTTATAGACCATCCACCCATGCAAATAATTCGAACCTGCCCGAATGGAACTCGAAAGGGTATCAGTAACTAAGTCAGATTTATTTCGTTTTGATGTTTGAACCGTGGCCTTACGTATAATAAGCCAACACACTACGGCAGCAAAGCATAAGCAAAACAAATAAAAAATAAACGTTTTTGCGCGTTATATTTCATACATCGCGTTTTTAAAACCTCTACTTCATGGATGTTATTATATTGATAGAATTAATTTTCGTATTGCCGGCACAAATCCTCTCACTAGTTCTGCAAATAAAAATAGAAATTAGCCTAAAAGCAATGCACCAGAATCTTTGTCTTTTATCGTGCTGCACTTAAAATACTCACTTTCATATACGTCCATATTTTTTGAGAGATTGTAGCGTTTGCTGCGTTGCGTTTATTGAGTAAATTTAAAAATCAAAGGCTAAATATATTAAAATGTTGCAACCAATATTTAGTAGGATATCCCAGTCAAGCACTTCATTTAATCCATTTGACATCGAATGCTGCAGTTTTGTTTAGCGTTTTCCGTTGTTATTCGTCGCCATTCACTCATGAGCAAGTTTTTCAGTTGACTTTTATTTGAGGTTTAGCGGCTACGTAACCATTCATCTAAATAAGCTCCTAAATACCCTCTTGGAGTCTTATCAGGACGAGTATTAAGCCTGTGGGAAGTTTGATAGACGACTCGCAGCTTCACACTATCAGCAGTATGATTTGCTTCGTCGACTTGTTGGGAATAACAACCATTACGCATTCTTAATTCTTTCGAAATTTTGATGAATTTGTTCTTTAAAATGTTTAAACTATTATTTATTATTGCCTCAAGAAACTTCAAACTGCCCACATCTGGTGACTTCATACATCCCTACAACATTCCACTATCGAGGCCATGCTATTTCGTGCAAGTTCTTTGGATTTCAAATTAGTTTTGCAATAATGTGTCTTCATCAGACGAGTCAAAATGTACCATTTTTACACGTTCGAATGTACTTTAGTATGGTGGGAAAAAGAAGTGAAGAACTTGATCTCAAGAAAGTATTCCTTAACTTTTGCTGTTCACTGTATGTATATGTAGTATATAATGAAGATTTAAGATTGTGAAGTCTCATTTTTGTGATAATAGAATCGTGTAAATGAAATATGTTGATAAGGGCTTGATAAGGGCTTCAAATATATTTAGAAATTTCTGTATCTACTGCAATGGCCAGGCAATTCCCGATTTATTTTAAAGGAGTTTTAGTCGAATGTAAATAAACCAACATATTTTCTACAATAACTCAAAAATTGCGTGGGTAGGGATTATAATTCGGTATGATGTTGTTCAATTGATTGAAATGCGATGAAAAAAACTCTCGGAATGCTATTCGCTGAGGACTAGCTAGAAAAAAATCCTTTAGGAAACAATCTGAAATCTTATTACGTTAAATTTTTCTATAAATGACTTATTCTCTGAAAATGTAACAATTATTAATAACGAGCAGGTTACAAAAATGTTTAGTAAAATTTAATTGATTTAAAACTTTCTCAATATTGTTACGAAAGTGGTACACCGTTTCCGTTTCTACCTTTTTAAAAAACGTTTAGAATATCAGTTCGTTGATTGCAAACAAAATAAAAATAAATTGGTGTTTAGTTTCAATTAAATTCTTTATTGTTCTCACTACTTTTGTGTGCCACTATTTACTACTTGACGAATACAACACAATACAATAATTGCTTGATCGCTATTATTCTTTGCTTACAACGAAGATCTTTTCTACGGAGATCTTCAAACCACGACCGTTTTCTTCGCACGAAATGCATCTTCACACAAGACTGACTGAATTCTTACTACTCGTTACCTGCTTTGTCTTGCCTTTTTATATGCCCACGTAATCAGTCTGACGAATATTCTTGATATCGAACAATTGTGTTCGCCTTCTCGAAAGCTTTATCGCGACTTCATTGTTGTTTGTGTATTTTGTTCATGTTGCTTGTTGTGTTCTCGCTTACTTGTCTATTCCATTTTCTTTCATACCGATGTTGTTGGTTTACTTGTAACAAGTTCGTTGTATTTGTTTGTGTAGCTTTTGCTCATTAAAAATGTTATATTACGATATTACATCGTTTTCATTTTCGTAACAATACCATACATAGGGGACATTTTATGCTGTAATATGTTGTTTGTATAAATGATAAAAACTCATGCAATTTTATCTTTATAAACTCAGACAACGCAGTTGTTGAGTGAATATGACGGTATGTGTTGTTTTTAAGTTATATTAGTTACCGAAAGCGAAAGAGTTATTGTCTTCACCTGTTCACCAAAAGCAAAGAAAGAAACGAACATATTTAACGGGTGATTTTTAAACGTTTGCGTGGTGAAATTGATCAAAAAAGAAACATAGAAAATTTTCAAAAGTAATTAAAATATTTATGTGGCGTGACATGAATAAATGCCCGCCATTAACTTATGAAAGATTATTTCATGGAAATGATGTCCGCAGTTACAGTGTAAATCTCCAATTTGGATATACTTTTTCCATCAATTGCCATGAATGGCAGCTGTAGTGTGCCATTTCGTTATTTGAATCTGCATGTCAAGCAAATTCAATATAATTTGGGAAAAAGAAAACAGGTAATTGTCGAACTGTTCCAAGTTAAATACTTTCAATTTGAACAAAAAGACACTATATCTTGTTTCAAGGATTGTAATTTTGTGATTTACATTCCTACTAGTGTTGGGAATCCCGGGATCACGCAGTTTTTAACAATTCCAAGTGCTCAATCCCGGGATTTGACTTCTTAAGGCGTAATGAAAAAATCTTATATTAGAATTTCCAGAATTAGAATCTGTTTTTTCAATGCATAACCGCTCTGAAATTAGAAACAAAACTTCAAATTGCGATTTTCTTTGTTTGAGATGTAAACACTTAAATTTTTCACAGTTGAAAATAAAAACAAAAAGGGGATTCACCAAGAATAGGATGTTGTTTATAGTTTGTTGTTGTTGATTAATGTCAGTAGCACATATTAATGCTATATTTTTGCTTATTTCAAAAATACTACTAAAATTACTGATAATTTCCTCAAAAATATAATGGCTTCTTACGTGGACTATGAAAAAAAAGTAATTCTACTGTTTGGAAACATTCTTACGAGAAGAAAAAGGCTAGACAGCGATGTGTAACTATGCCGACTGCAAAAAGATTTTAAAAATTGGAGGTGGCTCAACGAAAGGTCTCCATACGCTTCTACTTTCGGCCCATAAAATTAACCTCACAACAATAATTCGGCAAAATCACCAGAAGCAGATGAACCACCAACAAAAAAACTAAACCATTAACCATGTATTTTCCTATGCTGGAGCTAGAAGACAAATCACTTTCTGCCACACTTGCACGACTAACAGCACTTGATGGGATTTCATTTAACGTTATATGCCGCTCTAGTGACTTACGTGCAGGTCTTACAGCAACGGGATTTAAAAGTTTACCTACGACTGTCAACACAGTCCGCCAAATGGTTGTAGATTACAGCAACAAAATAAGATATTCTATAATCACTGAAATAACTCACAAAAAAAAACCCTGAATTCGGTGTGGGAGAAAGCTATTCCTTATCTTTTGATGAATGGACATCACTACGTAATCGTCGATATTTGAATATTAATTTACATGCACAGAACTGTCAGTTCTGGAGTTTAGGCTTAGTTCGAGTAAAAGGATCAATCCCTGCAGACAAATGTATTGGGCTACTAGAACATAAGCTTGCAGTATATGGACTTAACTTGAGAAAAGATATAGTTGGTATTATGACAGACGGTGCAAGTGTCATGAAAAAAAGTTGGCAGATTATTACCTGGAAATCAGTTATGCTTTGCTCATGGTGTCCAACTGGCGTAATTGGCGTTCTATATGAAAAGCATGATTTAAAAAGAGAAACAGATGAGCAATACCACGAGGGTGAAGAATCAGAAAAGGAAAACGATTTTTCAGAGAGTAACGAGGATGAGAATTTTTCTCGCAACGATGAATTGGTTGATCTGTATTATGGCCATAGACATAGGAGGATACCAATGTGATATTACTGAGGTCAATTGCGGTGCAGTGATCAAGAAGGTGCGAAAATTAATAGTGATGTTTAAACGATTGCCAACAAAAAACGATGTCTTGCAAAAGTATGTTACGGCTGAATTTGGAAAGCAACTAATTCTAATAAAAGACTGTAAAACTAGGTGGAGCAGCCTTATGTTAATGCTGAAACGTCTTTATTTATTAAGAAATTGTATACAAAATGCACTAATGGACATAGGTACATCTGAAAGTGAATATTTTGCTTTATCCAAAGATGAGATTAATGAACAAATGTTCAGTCCGAATCCGAAACAGAGTTCGTAATGGTTCCTTCTTCCATAAAATGTCGCAAATTAATAGTTGAGTTACTCGAAAGACTAAATGCTTCAAGTCCAGCTACATCACTTCTAATAGCTTCTGAGTCAGAAGTTCCACCTTTTGAAATTATTTCACATTCTTCTGAGCTTCCATCTGAATCTCATTCTTGTTCTCTTGAAGAACCTTTAAATATTTCAGACGACCTCAATGAAGCTATAAAAAAACACATTTACCGAGGATAGCAATTCGATGTGAGACGTTGTCTGTAAAAATTCAGAAACAAATGCTCTTGTTTGAAAATGGAGGAACACGTGGTGACTTTTTGCAAAGAGCATACGATTTTTTAGTGACTATTAAGCCAGCTAGTGTAGAGTTTGAACGTGCTTTGTCTGCAGCTGAATTTTTCGTAACTAAAATAAGAAGTCGTTTGAGCGATGAAACTTTGGATGTGCTGTGCTTCCTCAAAACGTATATTAAAAATAATAAAAAATAATAACATATCGCACTTGATCAACAAAAGAGTATATATCTATAAAAACAATTAACTCTTTATAGTTAATTTAAAAATGTGTAAAATTAAAAATAAAATTAATTTTCTTATAATTTAATAAATTCTTCCTTATAAACCTATTTTTGGATGTGTCATGTTATTAATTTCATTGAAATAATATGTTAATATCTTTCAAGAACAAATTTTTTAAAATCCTGGGATAAAACCCCGGGATCCCGGGACTAGGTAAATGAAATCCCAGGGTTGAAAATATAGAGCGTGATTGCCAACCCTAATTCCTACATCTCTCTGAGTGTATTGACAGCTCTTCAACTACCTTGGGATGCTCCAATGCAAAGTCGCTGTAGTCTGTAGTATGTTGTGTTGGCTTATTAGACGTGAGGCCACGGTTCAGACCCCAGTTCAGTCAGTTCGAACACAACGAAACACAAAAAAAAATATTTCTTCGGCGAGTTCACCTCAGCAGATTTCTGGGTAAACACTGAGAGCAAATAAAATTATCATAAAAAATTTTCAAAAAAGAAAAATAAAATGTGTACATCCCGCCACTTATGGATAAAATTAACACACACAACCAGGGACCGAAAATAACTGTTATTTTTGAATTTTTGATTAAAAAAAGCAACCGCAAGGAAATGCCGGAGAACAAAACCAAGTATACCATTTTGATTGTCTTGGACCAAGCGAAGCTTTTTAAAAACATGATTTTTATTTTTTAGAAAAAAATAATAGTTATTTTTAGATTTTTATTTTTTCTAGCAAAAGTAACAATTATTTTTGACTTTTATTTGTTCGAGCAGAAATAAAAGTTATTTTTGACTTTTAAGAACAGAAATAGAAGTTATTTTTTGACTTTTATTATTTTTTTTTGCAAAAATAACAGTTATTTTTGACTTTTATTTTTTCGAGTAGAAATAACAGTTATTTTTTGACTTTTATTTTTAAGAGCAGAAATAAAAGTTATTTTTTGACTTTTATTTTTTCGAGCAGAAATAAAAGTTATTTCGGTTTTTTCAAACCCTATTACACAAAGATTAGTGTTTAATATACCCAAAACTTAATTCTAATAATTTCTAATTTCTAATTTTTTTTTTTGATAAATGAAAGTTTAGAATAAATATAATGAATGAAAATAATAAGTATGTTGACTCATAAAAATTAAATAAATATCAGTAGTAAGAAAACTATATACATACATACAATTTTACATTGTATACATATGTATGTACATGTAAATAAATATTGTATATACCACTTAAACTACAATATAATTATAACTTCCTGCTATAAGTGTGTACAAATGTTGTGCTATAAGTGTGCTTGCGTTTTCAGTATGCATGGCAGGAATTATTATTTGTGGGAATTGAAAGAATTAAAAAAGGTAAATAAATAAATATAAAACATTAAGATTTGGTAATAATTTTAATTTAAATATTTAAAAACTTTTCGTATTGCCACTAAGGGACTCTACATAAAACAAGCAGTATGAACTAAGGATTTCAGTTATTTCCTATGTTTTAAAAGCATGTCAAATGCTAGACATTTTTCAAATTTTTTATGTTAATAATTTCCTTTTTATATTGTAATAATATTTGACAAGAATAAACAATAATTGCTAAAGGTAATTTATGATATTTTTAAGCGATTTAATTCGCAATGAGAATTACCAAGTGTACCGGTATGAAGAGAGCGTTAAGACATAAATGTCTCCATACATTTTTAGCTTGTTAAAAACGTTTAAAATATGAGTTCGTTGATTGCAAACAAAATAAAAATATATTGGTGTTTAGTTTCAATTAAACTCTTTATTGTTCGTACTATTTTTGTGTGCCACTACTTGCAACTTGACGAATACAACAATAATTGACTGTTCGTTATTATGCTTTGCTTACAAGGCAGATCTTTTCAACGGATGTCTTCAAACCACGACTGTTCATTCACACGCAACGCGTCTTCAAACAAGGCTGACTAAATTCTTACTACTCGTTGCCTACTTTGTCTTGCCTTTTTATATGCTACGTAATCAGTCTCATGAAGGTTCCTGAAATCGAGTGTTCGTGTGTTCGTCTTCTCGAAAGCTCTATCGCGACGTAATTGTTGTTTGCGTATTTTGTTCACGTTGCTTGTTGCTGCGTTCTCGATTACTCTCTATCCCCTTTTCTTTTATACCAATCTTGTTGGTTTACATGTAACAAGTTCGTTGTATTTGTTTGTGCAGATTTTGCTCATTTTATATTAAACGATATAAAACCGTTTCCATTTTCGTAACAATATTCTTTCACAGTGTTAAAGAAGGCGAATTTAGTACTCGAATCTTTCATTTTTTGCTTTCATTTGAAGAAAAGTGTTTGAGAGTCGCATCAAATGCTTGTCGAGCCATAAGGAGATCATGCTCTATCAGATGTAACATGCCTAAGAAGGTTTTAACAATTCAGAGATAACGATTTTTATGGGAGAAATGACAAACGTAGGTAACTACCAAGAAAGTGAGAAGACAACGTACTGTAAACAGTATTGGAGGCAGACGACGTTTTAAGTCCTAAAAAATTGGCAGAAATATTAAATGTTGCACAGAAAACAATTTTGAAAAAACTGTTTGTTTCGGCGACTTCTTCTCAGTAGTCTTCTTGCAATACATACTTAACATAATTGGTCCTTCAGTCAGGATTACGACCTAGTTTCTCACATCACTTATGTTGTGTATGTTAATTGTATACATAAGTGGCGGGAAATACAGTCTAAAGACGACTCCGATTTTTGAGAAACTTTTCATGGCAATTTTTTTTACTCTCAGAGTTTTTGCCAGAAATCTGCTGAGAGGAAGTCGCTGAAGAAATAATATTCAATTTCCATTTTGATGTCCGACTAGGGGTTTGGACCAAGGCCTCACGTCTATTAACCGTAGATCGAGCCTTAAAAACCTTCATAATTCTAGCTTTTGTACCACTTTTGATACATACTTGTAGTACATAGAATCGTCACGATTATTGACAGACTTTGTTAAAAAAATTTAATATTTTAATTCATTTTAATAAAACTATTTATTTATATTTACTATTATTACATTTTATTATCACTTTTATGAATTTTGCGCCAAAATTTTTGATATGATGTACATTGGCATTGTTTTTTACACTTCATGTCAGCTAGGTTTTATTTCTTTCTAAATGGTAATAATTTGACATCTAGCAACCTGCTTTGTGGCGATTTATAAGTCTCCAATTGCTTAGATAGGACAGCTTATTGTCACTCTCATCAGTAATACTTTCAGTTGAGGGCTGGCTGAAACCTGATGGTAAAAACCATTCTTGTGATATGTTAGAAATATTTGTTGTCAACGTCATGCGAGGTAAAAAAATTTCCTGTTGCAATAGAACATCGATTATGTCAATAAAAATTTTCTCTCTTTGATTCCTCTCTGGTTTCAAGAATACGGGTTTCCCCAAATACTGATGTAAGTAGTTGCTACGCACGTAGCATGTACTTGAATCTAAAACTGCCAATTCGACTTCAGTGGACCACGAAATTTATAACGACCCTCAAATTCAATTAGTTACTCATCTACAGCGACAAAATTAAATATGAGTTGAAAAGGTAATAAAGCAAAACAAAAGGAAAGAAAACATAAATCAATACCAAGCATTACTCCGTGAATCTCTTTATGAAGCTTGATTTATACAAATATCCTTAAATTAATTTCCCTAACAATCACTGTAAGTATTCCATCATTAAGTATCAAATTTCAATTAAAATCACCGGAGGTAATTTTCATTTTCCACAATAAACCTAAAAAGTTTTTGAATTCTGTTGCTAAAAAACTTTAATTTGAGATTAAAATATACCAAAAAGGAACATAAAAACATAAATATATTTTCTTTAATTTACTTAGCTTTTAGGCGAACAAAAAATTAAATTTTTAAAAATCTTAAAAAAGGGATATATGGGCTTCTTTGAAAGTATGATAGCTAATCCCAAACTATTTATACAGTATTATTTCTTACATAAAACTACAAGTTGTGTAATAAAAGTTTTATGAAAATGGTTAAAATTTTCTAACAAAAAATTAAGATAAATATATTTTTTTAGAAAAAAATCCTATTCATTCGAGTTTCAAAAACAGGCTTTAACATAATTATTAAAGACTGCAAGATTTTCAGCTTATTTCTCGAAAAGGCGTAATAGGTGTAAATATATCATTATCAAAGCGAATGATTCTGTTATCTCATACGTACGTAATTGACCGAAATATTATCATCTGTAATAAAACATGGGACGAAACACATTTTGCTAATGTTTGTATGTCACGTGAGATAAATATGAGAAGAGTAGTAGGAAACTACTAGATTTTTTCATCCCAAACTACTAAAGGCAGTTTGTTCTGTTCCAAGTAGTACCATCTTTGGCGATAAACATCCTGTTGTCATGTTTGTTACTGTCAATACTTTCTCCAGTTCATAAGACGATATTCTATTTTCTTCTTCAAAGTCTTTAGCAGCAGGAATATTATATATGTAATTAATATATAATCGATCATTACAACCTTTCGTTATAAATTGGAAATGTCTGACCTGGGGTTTGAACCTTGGTCTGATGTCTAATAAGGTAACACGCTACATACTAGACTACGACTACTTCAATCAATATCAAGAACATATCAAGAATATAAAATTCAATCTTTTCACTTTCATCCCATACTTAACTTTCAATTCTTTTTCAAAAATCGTAAATAATGTACTATTTACGATAAAACTTCACAAATTTTTTAAATTTTAAAAAAATTACTTACACGACACCAAAAAAATTTTAGGAAAGTAGTATGTATCAAAAATGCTACATAAGCCAGAATTATAAAGTTTTTGCATTTTATAACCCCTGTTTGAAATTTATTATTTTGTTTAAACTAATGGCGATAACAATACTAAAGAATTATAAAAATAGCAGGCATATAACTTTTTCTGAATTAAAGTTATGTAGTCTAAAAAATTTAAATGTATCATTATTGATACAAAGCTCGTTTTGCGGTTAAGCCAACACCCTACCTGCTAGACTACGGCGACTTAAATAAGTAAATAAAATTACCATTAAAAGTTTTCCAAAATCTGTTGTTCGCAGTCGACATTAAACTGTTGGTCTTGCCGCTTATGGAAAAAGTTAAGAAGATAGCTTGTAATTTTGATTAAAGAGTTATAATGACCAATTATGTAAGTGTATGAAATAAGTAATGCTTGGTAGCTTTAGCAATTAAACAAATGAGATGAAATTCGCTTAAGTAGAAGTTCTATTCCGCTTTTACATATTTTATTAGCCTTAAAACCCTGTAGCCAGGATTATGGTCAACCTTTAAACATCGACATTTTATCAAATCATTCCCAAACTTGCGACAACCGGTAGGACCAATATGTGCAACTTACTTTGCTAAATAATTTTAACTTACTGGGCATAAATAGAGGCGATTACTTTAGTTTAGCATTAAAAAGTGTCTGTAACATAATGAACATAATTCTACAGCACTTCCATAAGGAGAGTTTAGAGAATACAATTTGCGTCAGGATTTTGGTTAGCGATCTACGGTTGATCGCCAATAAAGGGTTTATGTTAAGCTTTAAGTTGATCCTTGGACCGTAAAGTGGTTTATGGATGGATGTAATATTGGTCTAAATATACCATGCTCTACACTAATGGACCAATTTTCTTTTGATCTAAAATTGCGATATTTTCATATTTTCAATATAAGCTGGTTTAGACTAGAGAGGGCTATCAGAAGTGGAAGCATAATCATAGTTTCAGATCATTAAAACGCACTGACAGCACAGGCTTCGCATTCAATAGAATCAATAATGAGAAATTAAATAAATAAGTAAGGTGTGCAACGCTGGATTCCGGCACCGACATCTCCAACGAAACAGCATATTAAAAAAGTATTTCTTCACTGATTTCCTCTCAGTAAATTTCTGGCAAAAACTCTGAGAGTAAATAAAATTGCCGTGAAAAGTTTCTCAGAAAAATCTCTCGTTAACACACGCAGCATAAATGGTCTGAGAAGCTAGATCGTAATCCTGACTGAAGGGTTGTAACGACCAATTATGTATTTATCGGTCAATTCACACAAGCTGTTGTATCGTTGTATTCATTGTATTGTTGGACGACTATACAACAGTGTATGCTTGTTGTTGATAATTTTCATGTAAAAATCCGATACACTTATACACATTTTTTCATGTTTTTAAAAGTTGTATTGGTTTCGTGCTATTAAATTGTGTGAATGAAAAAAATGTGTATATGTTTTCATATGTTTTTAATAATTTGTGTTGGTTTAGTGCTATCAAATTGTTTGAATGCCAGAAATTATGAATACAGCAGAGCATAGTAAGTATGGCGAACATAGTTGCTTATTGCTGGGTTCCGATACAAGCAGCACTGTTAACGAAATGTTAATAGATTGACAAGACGTAGATTCACTGTATTGTGACAATATTTGATTAGAGTCGCTGGATTCTGTGTCAGACCAAACGATCAATTGTGACTTTATTCAATCAACAAGAGCTGTATAAATTTCGGAAAGGAAAAAAATATAAAAATAAGCTGCTGAAAATTTGTGTGATTTTGTGTGACTATACTTGTCTTGAGATGTCATAAGAATGGGTTACATTTCTTGCTTGAAATTAACTGCAGACTCTGTTTGGAAGATAATGTAGTAACTACGCGCAGTTTTGCGAAACGTTATTTACTTCTGTACAGCCAGATTGCATATTTTTTAACGTAGTTTAAAGGATTTAAGAGAAATTACTTCTGATGGAAATAATCGCATGGTGTACCTGAAGGTTTAATTTTTGGTTTAATCTATAGGTCTTAAATACACGTTGTAGGTATTCAATACACGAATATTGAATCTGTCAGCAATTCCGAACACGTTTCAACACAAAGTGTAAAAACAAAAATAAACGAAATATAGGAAACAGCGTGTGATTTTTGGTTATTTTTTTAGACAAGTAAACATCATGATGATGATGACAGCAACGATGGGAATGACGGTAAGCATGAGGCTGTTGTAAAAGTATAAGTAATATTGTAACTACAAAATGGAAAACAAAATAACGTTAAAAATAACGATTTTTAGCAACATGCGACAGACATACAAATGACAGAAACACACTTAATGTAAGGTATAGTAGAAATAAGTCCGTTACTTTTGCTAGGTCAATCACTTGTTGCCACTTTGAAGGTCATTCCATTTTATGTTTTTCATTGAAATTCGCATTATTTTTATGTAGAAAAGCTATATTTTCTGTATTAAATTTTCATCAGCATATTTTTACGCTTACTAAAGAAGACATAAGACTAAGTAATTAAAGATAAAAATAAACAGCAAGAGGTGTAATCACATAAGGATGTTTAAATAATATTGTAAAAAACGCTTTTAATATCAAAGCATCATTTCGTATATGGTCTACCAACAAGAACTTCTCACCTTTGATGGTTGAGGACAGTCATTTGTCAAATTACATGTATACAACACTTCAGTCAGGAACACGACCTACCTTCTCACACCACTTATGTTGTAGCCGAAAAAAGTTTTTTCATGTTTCGTTTTGTTCGAAATGTGTGGACTGGGCTTTGAACCGTGGCCTTATTTCTAATAAGCCAACATACTATGACTTTATCTGTCAAATTAGTTGTGATTTATTTAATCTCCATAAGCAACGATATATGCATGTTTGTTGAATGAGCTCTGTCACTATTATTAATTGACCCTAATTTTCATCAAATAATCATCTTCACCGATGAGGCACATTTTTAAGTGAATGAGATCCATAACATCCAAGAACGTCCAAGAATTCCGAAAAAATCACTGTTTAGTGTGGATTTCGTCGTTGGCCAGGCCATCACTGACAACGGCATTGTAGGACAATGATTACAAATTAATTTTGATCTGAATTTGATTATCTGGACATCATGTGGGTTCTGCTAATGTCACATTGGATGTTATGGACGGGCGATTTGAAAAAAAATCGTTTTTTCGGATGAAGCTCATTTTCATCTTTGTGGGTACGTTAATAAGCAAATCTGCCGGAGCTCTTAAAACCCAGACGCGTCCATTACACACATTACGGATGACTGCTTGATGCGGCTTGTGAAGCGGAAGCATCATTGGCCAATGTTTCTTTGAAAGTGAGGACGGCGCAACCATTCTAGTCAATGGAGACACCCATCGCACCATGATATCCGATTTTCTGTACCCGCCCTTCATGGATGGTGGCCGTTTAATTAGCCGAAATGATGATGTCAACTGCCCGCAAAGAAGCTGCGATTTGACACCGTTGAACTACATATGTTCTGTGGAATGCCGTTGAAGGAAATTGTTATGTCGGCAAACCAGAGACAATTGTGCATTTGTTGTACTTCATAACAAAAAACTGTTTTGTTGTATTGCATTTTAAATTTTAGAGCCATTCTTACAATTTCCCGTTAAAGTTGGGTTTAGTTAAAGGGAACTTTAACTAAAGTGAACTCTAAAGTCAGCTTTAACTTCTTTTCGTTATTACAACCTAATGATAAAATAAAGTTAACTTTTTCAAAAATATGGCAGTGCCGGAGCAATGTGGATAACATTGCTCAATTAAACCAGTTTTGTTAAACGCAGTTGCAACAACGGCTTCTTTTTATTGTATTTAATTATTTTGTTTATATTTGAAGTTACCATATTGAAAATAATAATAATATGACAAGTCCAGCCATAAACTCAACTTTAAAAGTTACCAGTAAGATGATCCTCCCTTTAGTTTAACGCTCATTTCTACATTATTGTCCACCTATAATAATAAAAAACAATTTATATGGCCGTTAAAATCCTCCCTTTATTTAACGACAAGTTGTAATAATGGCACCTAGGCTTTTAAATGACTTACCCTTACATAGCTGTGGAAAGAATTCTCTAAACTTTTTCTTCTTTAAGCAGCTGCTTTACTGGCTTTACTTAAGCCACAAGTAGTTTTGGTTAAATTTTCTCTATGATAGAAAAACAATTCATTCATATTAGTTTTGTGCCTACTTTTAATCAAGTTATGGTTGTTACCGTTAGTTTGTTTACCTTTTTTTAAATTCATGCAGCTTTTAAGCACTAAGGCGTGTTGTTAAATTGTTTTGAATGCACTGCATGGACAAATATTTTTCATTCAAGCTTGCCTAAATTTGTTCACAGATTATGAAAATATGAATTTAGAATTGGAGCTGATGGTGTTGCTGCATGTGATGTTGTGACATTGTGAGAAGTTTTGTTGCATGTTCAAAACACACCTGAACAATTTATGCAAATCCACATATGCTGACAGAACTACTTAAACTTTTTCTTTGTTTACAAACCTTAATGTATGACGTTAAAGGGTTATGGGACATTAAACTTTAAAATTTTCTTTATTAAAGAAATGTGAAATTGTTTTATGCTCTTAAATATTATTGAAAAGAACTTCGAACTAAATTTTTCCAGATAAATTATAGAAACTTTTAATATGTCTGCTTCACATGAAAGGGACAGATGACATATTAAAAATTAACTCAGAAAATACACTTCAAGTACATCGAAAACGATCCCGCGTCCCCTGTGATCATCGACTATCTCCCTGCGGAATATTATCTTGACAGGGGTTTCACTTTCTGATTCAGAGTAGGGTCGACTGGGATCCTAATACGATCGTCCACCCGGAACACCTGAATATATACACCGACGGCTCTAAACTCGATAATGGGGTTGGAAGCGGAATATACTCTGGGAAACTGGACCTAAACATTTCTCTCCGACTCCCGGAGTACTGTAGAGTGTTTCAGGCGGAGGTGATGGCCATTTACCGAGCTCTCCAGTGGATCCTCGTCAACGGTGCTCCTTTCACCCGCGTCTCGGTCTTTTCTGACAGGCTTTTTTTTCAGGCTGCCATAAGATCACTGTCAGGTTTTGTGAATAACTCCAGGATCGTTAGGGAATGTCGCCGCTGGATAGAAGGCGTATCAACCCGTTACTTGGACTTGGTCGTGACATCATCTTAACCTAACATCATCTAGAGCCTAACATGCTTTCAATATTACTGTATTAACAGAGGTCTACAATCGACGTATTGCAGGAGTTATCTTAGTTTACATTCAGCTGCAGGCAATAAACCAACAATTGTTTACCTAAGCAGAAGTCATGGCAATTTTAAAAGAGGCCCCCAGCAGGTTGAGTGTAGGTATTTTCTCTGAAAATCTATTGATTTTCTGACAATACTGGAGTACTTTTAAAAACGTAGTTTCAACATCCATCCATGTCCAGGAATGCCGATGATTTCTCAGAGAAGTTTTGGATTATTCAAATGTAAGCCTTATACAGGTTCCGGGACATCGTTAGAAATTTCATTGCTGATGTGCTGGTGATTGTCTGCACGAGTCACGCAATGTCCGACTTGTTACAGGTCGTAGGTATTCTGATTGCTTCAGTTAAATTGGATATTGTGCACACTTATTATAGAGCAGCTCAATCGCATTGACTGCTAGATGGTGGTGCTAGTCTGTGCAGGTCACGTATGGATGAGGACAGGATCTTAAATATCGCGGTTCACAATGGGCCTAAATTTGCGCTACTTTACCTAACCTAAATAACCTTTCCAACGATTTTATAAAGAGTAAAAACAAAAAATTATTTAATAAGCGAATGTCTATATTGCATTCTTAATCTTGCTTGTTTACCAACTTTTCTTTCAACAATAACAATAACAATTGGCCAATTCACACGACTTTGCACCGTGTATGTTGTATTGAACACACTTTTTGTTTGTGAACACTCAATGCTGTATTGTGTACACTAATTGTGTATTTCGTATTCCAAATGTAAAAAAACGATAAGAAGAAGAAGGTTAGTATTCATAATTTGATTTTCAAGCAACAAAATTAAAAATATTACGGAAAAAAGTAAATTAATTAATCACACGGTGCGACAGTCAAAATACACCCAGCTAGCTTAGGTTGTGAGTTTTATTGAGTACAACTCAAAAATATTTTTTTATATTCCTCGAACCCTCCAAACTTGTTTTATTTGACAAAAACGGTATTTTTTATCTTTCCACAGAAAATTATTGATACCCAAATACTATTTTTAATCTATTTTCAAAACCCAAATTATTTTGAAAAGGGGACAGCTGTTATGAGTTTTGATCGGGCAAACTTGGCCAATATGATTTTTTTCTCGTTTTTTCAAGTTTAGCTATTCTTAATTGCAAAATTTTATTAAAAAAAATATAAAGTAATTGATGACATTCAGAAAGTGAACTATCTTGCAAAGAGATTCGCACTTCGTTTGATCAATTCGGACAAAAATTACAGAAGTTATTATTTAAATAGTATAACAGTCGTGTTATATTTTTATGTATGTTATTTTATCAAATGAACTCTCAACTCAAAATTTTTTTGAGGGATCTTGATTGTTTATCTCAAAATGTGTCAATTTCACGTTTGCACGATATTTTTTCAAATATTATTATTTCTCTTTGCGCAAATATTGTCCAACTTCTGGTGGTAGCTCAAACGTGAAATTGACACATTTTCCAATAAACAATCAAAATCCATCAAAAATTCTGAAAATTTTTTGAACGAAAGTTCATTTGGAAAAAAATATATATGAAAAGTATAGCTCGACTTTTATACTCTTTAAATAATAGCTACGGTAATTTTTGTCCGATTAGATCAAACGAAATGTCAATCTCTACACAAGATAATACACTTTCAGAACGTTATCACTTATTTCATATTTTTTTAATTAAAATTTGCTACTATGAACTGACAAACTTGAAAAAATATGAAAACAATTCACATTTATCAAGTTTACCTCATCAAACCCCATAGCATATTAAGTCAAATAATATATGTATGTATATCGTTTTACAGACCCATCCCTTCTCTTTCTAATAAGGTTTAAATTTTGCACATGAGTTGAAATATGTTTGTGTAATCAATAAATTTGTACGTAAAGCCCAGAAAACAGTTTTTGTCAAATAAAACAAGTTTGGAGGTTTCGAGAAAAATAAAAAAGTATTTTTGAGTTCTACTCAACTAACTGAACAACTGAGACTAGGAAGTTACTCGGGTGTATTTAATTTTTGTATTTTGTTGCATGGTGTTATCTGTCCGAACAATTACAATTTTGAAATGTTAATTGTTGACTCAAGTTACATAGAAAATATTTTGTATTTTTATTCTTCTTCTTGATTAATGGCATTTACATAAACTGATAGCACGTAATCAATACAACTTCCAAAAACATATGAAAAAATATGTATAACTGTATCGGATTTTTATATGAAAATTATCAACAACAAGCATACACTGTTGTATATTCGTCCAACAATGCAATGAGTACAACAATACAAGGGCTTGTGTGAATTGCCAAAATATACTCCAAAGTAATTTATAAGAAAACTAATTTATTATGTGTACATATGGTATATGCAGATTATTAACAACCAAATTTGTGATTCTCTGTACAATACAAGCTTTAAAGAAACTTTATTTCGAGATAAATTTAATGTTAGAACTGTTCAAAAAGCAATTAAAAAGTATGAAAGTGACGTCAAAAGTGCAAAATTTCAGAAAACCCATAATAAATTTCCATTTGGTTGCTAATCTGCCTAACTTTTCTTAAATTTTAAAGAGAGTGGGTGACAAAAGGGATGTTTGAGATAAATTAATCGAAAGAATAATTTTACTATGCGACAAAACCCATAGTATATTAAGGCAAATAATACAGATATGTATATCGTTTTAAGGGCTCATCGCTCCCCTTTCTAATAAGGTTTAAATTTTGGACATCGGCTTAGAAATGTTTGTGTAATCAATAAATTTGTGCGTAAAGTAAAAAAAAAAACAGTTTTTGTCAAATAAAACAAGTTTGGAGGGTTCAAGAAATATAAAAAAATATTTTTGAGTTCTACTCAACAAAACTCACAACCCATACTATGTTATTAGCTGGGTGTATGTTGACTGTCGTGTTATTCAAGACCTGAATAGTGCCTCATATATATTATCCAAAACAAATCTCAACTGAGCGCTTCTAACGTAGCAATTTTGTTGTTATTATTTGAATGTTAATCCTAGTCTGTTTTTTGTTTTTTTCTTCTATTTGACAGAAAGTACGTAATTTGACGTGAATACCAATATTTACAAATTGTTGTATCTATAAATATTTTTGGTCATGGAAAGCGTTTAAACGAAGCCGGAAAAAAATAGTCAATTGAGAAAATAAAGTTCAAAGGCTCTGGAAATATCCTAATATATCTATGTATTGTTTAACTGAAAAACTATTGTGAGGAAAAACTTTGGAGAAGTTTCAAATTTTTTTCAAGTTTTGAAACAATTTCACAAGAAACATTAAGTTTTTTCCAGAAGTCGGCTGAGTGGAAGCCACCGAAGAAATACCTTTTTCAATATATTGTTCTGTTAGAGAGGTCTGAGCTGGTGGCAGTTATACGAATAGAGCGACAAAAACAGTTAAAGTTATAAATTTGACTTAAGACTTATAAAACACATCCTTAACAATTTTATAATTTATTTTTAGAGCCAATAGTTCCGAATATTTTTATTTTTAGCTTCCGCAGCTTCTTAAGATAGTTCACCAATCGATACTATTGTACCACGTTCAATAACTTGTGAAACATGCAACAGAATCTCATGTATTGATAGGGAAAAATAGAACGAACCGTAGCAAGAGCGAATTCTTTAAAATTATCTGCATTTTTTTTTTGGCAAGAAGACATGGCTTCGAGTAATGATGCACACCTAATTATAAGTTCTTTATGAACTCCTGCTATCTGTGCTGCTATATGTGAATTAATGAAAAATCTTATTGCTGTGCTGTCATCATTAAATGTTTCGTAATTTCGGTAAGCGTCCCTTCATATGCTCAAAACGAACGTATACTTTGTCTACGTTTGGCTAATCGGGCCTTAATAGACGAGTCTAACAAATGATATATATCCTGGGAAAAGAACAGTGAAGAATTATTCAATAATTTTCGTGCAACTGAAGGTTCTGTAAATAGAAGTACTAAAGGAAGACTAACTAACCGAAAAATGTAAACATAAAAGAGTGATCGAATGATGACTACTTAGGCATTTGTATTCATATAAAGTTAAAGCATCCAAATACATACAAGTATGTGTGTATGTGTAATACACTAAATCCCTCTAAGTTTTTATCGCATTGTGTTGCAAGAAAGTTATTTTGGTTTTTATTACCTCTAGGAATTGTTGAAGATTCCATTATGGATACTTAGAAAAGGAAAGTCATTACATGTATTATTTATAGGTTCAAAGGTTATTAGACATGCTATAACTAAATACAGGTCCCTAAAGGCTAAAACATTCCATAAAATCGTAAATTTCCGTGTAGTATCCATAACTAAGGACATTTTTCTGTACGTATAGGATTTATGATATATGACGTCAGTGTACTCACATGTTATTTTCGTAGGAGTAGCCTATATAATCAACAGGCTGGTTGAATTTTATGTGTTTTCTCTCTTAAAGATTGTGGCAATGAAATATATTAAAGATGCTTACGCTTTTTACGGTGTTCAACACCTTTATCGCAATAAACGCCATTGTTGAGCTCAATATTTCGTATAAAGCTTCAATTAATTATTGCTCAATAAATACGCAAATTGTTATAATATTGAGTGATACTTAAAATGCAGCACTGTCATAAGTATTATTAAACGAACACAAAACCAAAAAAAAGAAGAAAATAAAAAAACAAAAAAAATAATAATGTTGTTGGAACAACCAGTTGTTTTGTTTACCAGCTGTCAAATTAATATTGAATAAGCAGCTGAACTGCGTATATTGTTATGCCTGAACACTTAAAATATTGTACTCAATTAATCGAATATTGACTCAATAAAAGTGCATATCTGAACATAGTATTACAAACTGTTTTATTCGATTATTATGTCATAATTAAATAGGTTATACAGAATTTTCCAGTTTCCAGGATTAGTATACCGCAAATCAGCGATTGTTGCTTTAATATGAACACTAACTACTAAATATTTCACTAAAGTTTTATAATAAAAGAAACTATCCCGAAACTTTTGACAAGATGATGAACGATTTTCCGACTTTTAGCATGTTGCAATGAAAAAAATATTGACTTTTTCTAATGTGCAGCACTATCAGTGTCCAATGCCCTGTTACGATTGCAATGAGTTCCTTAAAATAAATTCGAAGTATATTTAATACGAATTTAGTTCTACGTATATTCATAGAGGGCCAGCTCGTCTCATCTTCATAGAAGTGATTTGATTTTACCATCTCTCTGATACAAATGTATTCTTTATCTGATGATTTCTCTCGCCGCAGAATTATTTATTTCATATTCCGTTTTGATTAAGATTTCTGATTTCTGATCTGGGGTTTGAACTGCGCTGTCACGTGTAGCAAGCCAACACACTACTTACTAGATTACGGCATTAAATAATGCTAACATTAAATAACACTATAAATGTCTTGTAGTTTAAGTCAAATACTAAAAATAAAAGATTTCTTGAAAACATTTCATATTCGACTTCATGGTGTAGTAAGAATCCTGATGTTTTCTCGTGTACTCATCATAACACCAGGATTCCAGTAGTTAATAAAGGAATCTAGATCAACTGCATGTATGATTTTGGTATGATCAGAAGCTATTTTAGTGGTATAATGGCGCCCATGGTTATTCCCGTGTTTCGCAAACATCTCTACATGCGTTTAAAATCTAAATATTTGATTTAGGGCCATTATTACAACTTGCAGTTAAAGTTGGGTTTAGTTAAAGGTAACTTTAGCTAAAGTGAACTTTAAAGTCACCTTTAACTTATTTTTGTTATTACAATCTACAGATAAAAATAATAATAACTTTTTCAAATATATGGCAGTGCCGGAGCTATGTCGATAACACTGCTCAAATAGAACAGCATTTTTTAACGCAGTGGCAACGACGGGCTTCTTTTTTAGTTGTATTTGCTAATTTTGTTTATATTTGAAGTTGCCATATTAAAAATAATATATAATATGGCAAGTCCAAACATAAAGTAGACTTTAAAAGTTAATGGTAGGATGATCCCCCCTTTAGCTTAACGATCACTTCCACCTTATTGTGCACTTATAATAATGAGAACAATTTATCTGCCCGTTAAAATCGTAGATAACGCCAAGTTGTAATAATGGCCCTTAAAATATAAAAATCCGCTAACAAAATTGTAGATTTCATGGTGTTCTAAAACATACTGAATCTTAACTACTCCAATATATTTTGAATACTCATCAGTGTTGCAATTTTTTTATCAAAATAATTTTCTGTTTTGTGTGAAAATTCGCATTTATTTTGTTCTTAAAAAGTTCAATAACTATTTGAATACATTTATTTAATGTGTTTACCTTTATTTGTGAAATAACATTCAGTGAAAGTGCTCAGTTTTCTTCAATTATATGAACGTTTGTTTTCTTTTTTTTTTCTAATAAAAAATTCCATAGACTTACAGTTTTCCCTTGCAGATCGTTGACACGATAGTACAGATAAACGTTTGCACCCAGTTGGGTGCTTACATTAACGGTGGTAAAGGGATCGGCAAAGAAAGGAAACAGCTCATGTGTTGTGGTTTCAGTAACTTCTAGTTCGTTATCCTCTGGCGTGTCGGTGAAGGGTGATGAAAATTCTTGCCAAAAATTTTTGGGAAATGTATCGAATGGATATCCAGGTCGCGGTCGTTTTACTAGAACAAAAAAAAATGTTTAAAAGATTTCTTTTTTATTTGAAAAATATTCGTAATATTTGTGAATGTCTGCGATATGAATATTTTAATAAAATTTAATGCTATTTAAACAGATTTTAAATGTTTATTTAAATAATTTAGCAATTCACGCAAAATACACAAACAAATAAACACAGATTATTAAGCCTAAAGGAATATGTTACTGCTATTTATGAAAAAAAAGATATACTTACAGGGTGTTGAGGTGGATACAAAATGTTGGATTGCTGAGGAATGGCAAATATCCAAATTGTTTTTGATTCCACATCTAAAAATGGAAGAATATAAAAACATGCACATTAAATTATATGAAATATAAAGTATGAAATTGGATAAAAACATTGCAATTTATTTAAAAAAAATTGATTGCAATTTAATTTATAAAAAAACGCCATAAAAAATTTTACGATATCTAAACTTTGGTGCTTCTGCTTCTTACCAAAACAGATAAAGTGACGTTTAAAACATTTCGGACAAAGAAAAATTAAATCCTTTGCTAACTCTAAATTTTGTCCATAAGATTCAGATGTGTTTGAGAACTTATTTAACATCATGAAGATCATTCAAACTAAACGAATATATAAATTAGGATTCAAAAGATACTCATGATAGATTATGAGATTATACGGAGGTGCAGTAATAGAGATATTGATTATTGTCATAAATAGGAGCCTTAGTAATGCGACCAAACGGTCTAGTATTTTCCCTTCCAACTTTATAGGGTCTCTCTATAATGTCTCTTCCAAACCTATTGACCTGACAAGCATCAGCATGCTGCTCAATGTCAACCAGAGATCAGCAATGAGTATTCAAAAAGATGAGTAGATTCCAGTCATACTCATAATCTCTGATACTTATACGCATTCATACTTACTTTAATATTATACTCATACTAATCATATTCAAAGTTTGAAGTACTCATCGTACTCATACTTAACAATACGCATGATGTTGTTGATTTCGACTCTCCTTTACTCAGCATTTACAAGAATCACAAAATAAGTATGATTCGCATACGAACACTACAATACTCATTAGAAGGTTATGTGCTTGCTTTGCTTGCTGTCTTTGTCTTTTTCTTTCTTCTTTTTTTTGTAAATGCAACAACAACTAAAATTGTAAATTTTGATGAATGATTTGAATCACTCGAATCATTTATGAGTATTATAAGTATTTTTATAAATTTATGAATCTGAATGAATAGGCGTATGAATCAAACATATTTCGAATTCTGTAAGTTTGATGTCAACGTTGTACTCATACTCATTGCAACCTGTCCTTATAGTCAGTACGAACGAATCAGAGTAGTTTGTATTTCGATACTCTTGACTCACGCATACTCACAATTTCATGAGTACTTATGAGTAGCGAAAAATCGATTCATTGCTGATCTCTGATGTTACATACATACATAATTGATCATTACAACCCTTCAGTCAGGATTACGACCTAGCTTCTCACACCACTTATGTTGTGTGTGATAATTTTATACATGAGTGGAGCGACCTATAGTTTAACGTCGACTACGAACGACAGAATTTTGAGAAACATTTTATGGTAATTTTATTTACTCAGAGTTTTTGCCAGAGATATTTCGTTTGATGTCTGTCCTGGGGTTTGAACCGTGATCGTACGTCTAATTAGCCAATACACTACCTACTAGAATACGGCGACTGCAAGGCGTCATATCGAGATGTTTTCCCAAAGTAAAGTGGTTCATGAAATGTTCAATTCTTGAGAATTATGGTGAGTTGATGACACACACACTCAGCCATAGCTTCGTTATTTTCGGCTCTACAGTGCATACGAGCACGCTCATGTATTGACGCATCAGCAATGAAACCAGTTTAGCAATAAACTTGAGTATACCAGGCACTGTTGGTCCTTCTCTGCGACCAAATTTTGTACGATATTTTCGTGTAATTTCCGACCAATTGTTTTTGTTTTGGAAATGAATTTCAAATAATCCCAACGTTGCTCAATAGTAAATCGAGGCATTATGTTCAGTGAAGAAAATATACTGAATTTTGTGACAGAAAAGAATGAGAGATTTGAAATAACCGATGGTTAAGCCGATAGACAGATCGAGATTGCCAAACCTATACCTTGTAGACTATAAATTATAAAACTAGTCTGGAAGAAGGCTTGTTATTCTCATTTTCAAATTAAATCGAATTTAGAAATTAAACGGATAGTGTCGCTAATGAATACAAATTTAAATTTAAAACCATTTTTATTTCAAATTCATTATTTTCGTGAAATGTGAAAATGCTTGTGTGACCATTTTAATAAAAAAATCTTAATAAAAAATAAAAAAATAATAAAAATTAAATTACTCCTCGTCAGCTTCCTTTTGTGGAGCAATTGTAAATTGTATTGTTAATTAAGAAATAAAAACAATTCCACAAAGGATGTTAAAAAAGAAAGGCAATGTTAAGCAACTGCTGTTTCCAACTGTCACTCATATTAAACAACATTAAATGTCAAATATTATATTTATATGTATGTAGTATACATGCATGTATGTATATATGTATGTATTTAAATAAAATAAAATCGCAAAAAAAAGAAAGAAACCAAATAAAACCTCGAAAAAAAGAGGAGAAAATATTGTTTATTATATACCCGTCTGCTCATCTCTCTGTCTATCTGTCTGTCTTTTTTGCGCAGTTTCATAAGTTATGATGTTAATAAAAATTATTATTGAATATAAGCATTTTGTAAATAAAATTTTATGTTATTTTTATTGTAATACAATAAAAAATGAACAATGAAAATGTTGTTGTATCATATATTTTTATTATTGTTGTAATGATAAGATACATACATATGTACATATGCAGGCGAAATTGTATTTCGCTGTTGTGTTATGTAATATTTAAAAGGAAAACATTACTTCAATAAACCCATAAAGGGAATATCAGTTCATTAGTTCAATCAATCATCAGTTTTAATGCTTCAATACATATTGTAATACTGATATACATATTGCCAAGTGATTGAAAGCATGCATAAACGTTTGAAGAAATCAATATTTATTAAAATTCTTAAAACGAAATGAAATGGTGATATCTGATGTAATTTAAGATATTATTATAAAATAAATATTTTAATACAATATCTGAACACAAGTATTTTGATTAAAAATTTGCAAAGTTTATTCCCTTTTTATAGATATTTTATTTTGTGATAATAAAAAACGCATTATTTGCACAAATTCGCTAAAGTAGAAGTATATAAATATTCGATCCCATACATATTGTATACTTGCCTTTCATCGCCCTTTTATCGCAATTGTATTTGATAAATTGTTTGATTGTGTAAGCAAATATTTTAAAATTTTTAATACATTTGGAAGCATATGATTTGAACAGTATAGGAGAGAAATTCAATAGAAGAAATCGTTGGTATTTAACACATTAATCGCCACGATAATATAAAAAAAAATGCCTCACGGGCAATGGTAACTTTATTAGATAATTTGGTTAAAAATATATCAAGGAAACTTAATGTATCACAGAAAAATTTTTTTTGCCAAAGTTCCCGGAAAAACACTATTTTTTATGTCACACATACAGTGCATGACAAAACAATGGAAACTTGTTCAAAAATTTATTTATGTGTTACAATCGGACGAAAATTTAAAAATCTTTTTAAGAAATCGGCAAATATTAATGCCTTTTATTAATATGCACTGTTATTAACATTTCTGTATTTTAAAAAATATATAAAAAGACTATATAATTCAGTAATTAAAAAAAGATAATTCTATTCACATATTTGATGTTGACAAAACAATGGAAACTTTGGAAACTTTTTTAATTTTTGAATTATATAATTCATTTTTATACATAACTTTAATATACAGAAACATTAATAACAGTGCATATTAATAAGCTCCATAAATGTTTTGCTGATTTTTAAAAAACATGTTAAATTTTCGTCCGATTAAATACATTTTTTAAAAAGTTTTCAATGTTTTGTCAAGCCCTGTATATGACTGACATGGCCCTATATTAAAACTTTTATCTCGACAAACCGTGTCAGCCCTATATGTCTGACGCATCCTGTTGTTTTGAACACAGCGTTAAACGCATTGTGTAGGAATCAGTGGTACGTGTAGCATTTACCGAATAACACCTTGTTACTGTGACTATTTCTTTAGAAATAAAATGTCAGACATATTTTTATATATGTCTGACATGGCTCGTGTAGAACTTCTCAGCGTCAGATACATATGATAATAAAATTTATTTCATAATTTCAAAAACCACTTATGTATGTCGTCTTGCTTAACTTACGTAATTTATCATTACAACTCTTTAGTCAGGATTACCACCTAGCTTCGCACACCATCCATGTTGTATATGTTAATTTTCTACAACTAACCTAACCATGGGGAAGAAAAAGAAATAACCGAGGATATAAGTGCCATCTTAGTCTAGTAAGTAGCGTTTTAGAAAATTAGATGCGAAGACGTGGTTCAAAACCCAGATCAAACATATCGAACGAAACGAAATATCAAAAAATATTTGTTCGCAGACTTTCATTCAGCAGACTTCTGGGATTACATAAAATTGCCATGAGAAGTTTCTTGACACTCATGTGATGTGTGTTAATTGTATACATAATACATATACATAACCTATAGTTTAAAGTCGACTCCGAACGACAGATTTTTTTTTGAGAAACTTTTCATGGCAATTTTTATTTACTCTGAGACTTTTTGCCAGAAATCTGCTGAGAGGAAGTCGCCGAAGAAATACTTTTTGTATTTTATGTTGATATCTGGCCTGGGGCTCGAATCCTCGCTTTACGTCTAATAAGCCAACACACTACCTTCTAGACTACGGCGACTTATCACTCTCAAATAAAAGTAAAACTAATATTAACGAATTCGATGGCGTAAAATAAATTCTAAGCGAGGAGGTGGCTCGGTATTAGTTTGGAGATGCATGATAACATCATCCGAATTTTCGTAAATAAACATAAGTTTTCCCACCCAATGACAGCATGCATCTTCAAACTAATGCCGAGCCGCCTCCTATACTCAAATAAAACTCTTGGAATTGACACAATAACAAAATGTTTATTGAGTTGCCCTCTATTTCCTTTGTCTTCAATGCTATATTACGTCTTCAATACTGCAATTCAAGTATGGAAAGTGGCACTAGTTAAAATGATTCCTAAGCCTGGCAATGATCATAATAAAGCGGGGTTTTACAGGTCCCTACGTTTATTGCCGACAATATCAAAACGGTTTAAGAAACTGCTGATATAAGGACTTATGTCAATTCTAAATGAAAATAGATGTATACTGGACCATTTATTTAACTGCGGAAGGAAACACAGAACCATCGAATAAACTCACAATTCGGTACAGGGCATTAAAAGTGCATTCGAGAAAACGCTCTGCTCTTTTTGACAGAGGTTTACAAATTGAAGCAAAATTATCGTATCGCCTGAAAATGTGTAAGAGTGACTTCATGAGTAATTCCCTGCCTATAAAAGCCCAGCGTATCACAGGCTAGCATACTGGGATCAGTTGTATATTTAAAATATACTTCGAACAGGTCTGTGACCATTCATATTCATGCTACTGCCTTAGCTGTAGACACAGCTTTTCGGAGCATGAGAAGCTCAACTAACAGCTAACTAACTTTTATACATGAATGGCTACGAAACACTCCGAACAAAAGTTTCTTGGAAAAAATTTTTTTTTGGCATTTTATTTACTTTCAGATTTTTGCCAGAAAGACATTAAAACATATTATCATAGTGATTAGAGCAGCTCTGCTGTAGACTAAGAACGTCATAAATTCATACGAGCCAACTGTCAAATCATTGATTAGAAAGAATTCAGAGGAATACTTGAAGAAGCTCGAATTCAATTCGCATAAATTTTGTCATGATTGTCGGTAATTTAATTTAACTGAGTGTAGAATTGCTTTAAAATATAATTTCGTTTAAGATCCAAACTAATAAAAATAACATATGTTTGTTAGACACTGTACCTTGACGTTTATTTTGAACTGTGTGCATAAATGACAAAGTTGTACGTTGGGTTCCTTATGTTCGTAATTCTAAGAAAAGCGTTTTCTCTTCTTTTTTCCTCATTACTGTCGTCTATTGTTTTTTGTTTGAATGCATTTTCGTACTCGTTTACTGAAATATGTCGAATGGAAGCAAACATGTACTTAACGTAAGCACATGTGCACACATACAGTTTGTTGATAAGCCTTGAAAAGCTCACATTCATCACAATCATTGACACGCACACTGACAATAAATATCCGTCAAATATTTTACATTTCAAAAAAGGGTTCAAAGGCAAAGTGTTCAAAGTGTTAAAGAGAAAATTAGTAATATTTGCGCCCCCTGGTACCCAAAAAAAGAAATGTTGTATTAAATGAAGGGTTGGAGAAATAAAGATTTCAAACATATTTATGTTTCTTATGATAAATATGGTATTTTAATAGTCGTATAACATTTTGTTTTTATTTACAAAAGTTTCCTTTACAAATGTCTCCTGGTAGTATGTAGAATACAGATATTGGCTGGGACATTTATCGGTTTAAATTTGAACCATCGGTTATTTCGAATCTGGCAGTACTTATGTCATTCTATTTTGTCACAATCTCCACTGAACGTAATGCATCGATTTACGCTTGAGCAATTTAATTCCAAAACAAAGACGGTCGGAAATTGTATGAAAATGTCATACAAAAATTTGGCCGCAGAGAAGGACCAAGAGTGCCTGTTATACGCAAGTTTATTGGTAAAGTTTGTTAAACTGGTTTCATTGTTGTTGCGCTAACATGTGAGCGTGCTCGTACAGTGTGTACATTCGAAAATTTTGAAGATGTGGTTGAGAGTGTACATGAGAATCCATCCTCAGCAACTCGTCATCATTGAAAATGAGGACGACACAACCATTACGGTCAGTGGAGACACCTATCGCCAATTTTTTTTTACCCGCTCTTCATGGTATTGATGTGAACGATGTTTGGTTTCAACGGGATAGTGCAACTTGTCACATATCTCATGACACAATTGATTTATTGCATCAAATGTTTGATGGCCTCTTAATGAGCCGAAATGGTGATGTCAATTGGCCGCCAAGACTCTGCGATTTGATACCGTTGGACTATCATCTGTGGGGCGCCGTTAAAGAAAAGTGTTATGTCGACAAACCAGACAAACCAGAGATAATTAAATTTGAAGGCTAATATTCGCGATGCCATTGCTAAGATACGACCCCATACACTGGAAGAAGTGCACAAAAATTTATCCAATTGATTAAGGTACTGTGAGGCCAGCCGCGACAGTCATATGAATGAAATAATATTCCATATTTAAATGGAACAATTGTACTTCACGAAAAAAAATAAATTTGGCAAAATGTCCAACCGTTTTTGTTTTATTGCACTTTTAAATTTCAACCTTTAAATGGCCCACCCTATACAAAAGTTTCATTAACAAATTCCTGCGGGTTGTATGTAGAATAGAGATACATACGGTAGATCGTACAAACGAACAACCAACAATAAGACAAATCATTAGAATGAAATGCGAATTGATAGGAAATACATTATGACAGCCAACTAACAGCATTGCTAGGAGGCTTTGGAGTTAAATCTTGAAGCGACCATGATGTCTTGACAAGATAAAAACGAATTGATAAAAACAGATGAAAAATTCCAAGACATGGAAATGATTTGTAAGAAGAGATCAAGAAGGAGACGAAGTTCAATGATTGATAAAAAGATTGATCAGCTATAGCTATATCTTAGCATGGCTAAACATTTTATTTCAAAAATTTCTTTAAGAGCTATCTGCGTGTGAGAGTGTTAAAATTTAATTGGCATTTACATGCTTATCGTATAAATAAACTGTGTTTGTTTTTTATTTGTTTTAAATCTGAAAACTTCTTTTGGGCTTTGACAAAACAGCACAATATCTTTTGATAACGACTGTGTTGATTACAACAACGAACATGATATAATCAAATGGGTAGGGAAGAAAAAATGTTTACTTTTTGAGAATAGGGGAGAAAAATGTTTGCCAGAGTTCACGTATAACAACTGAGGGGGGAATAAAACAATTCAAAACAAGATCTTTTCTTACAACAATAAATAAACTTGAGAAAAAGAAAAGTTTTGCTTTAAGATGAGTGGCAAATGACTACAAAAAACCAAACACACGCATAAGATTTCTTAAATAAATATTTCTAAGAGTACATTGGCATTCAGGGACATGTAAATGTGCTTGCCTCACATACACACTTTAAAACGCAGGGAAAAATGTATAGGGACCAGGAATATGTATGGTAAGCGCCACTGTAAGTACGTATCTCCATAGCTTTGTCAGTATGGCTTGTGTGCGTGTGTGTATAAGTAGCCAAAGACGAAAAGAAGTGTTTCGCTTTGCTTGGCTGTCTTTGACACCATATTGCTGAGTCTTGTGCTATGCTGTGCTAACATTTTAATACCAATGAGACTTGCAGTGCAAATTAGATTTTTTCTAAAGGTTTTATAAGCAAATAACTGTACAACAAGCTTACCGAACACATTAACATGAATGTGCGTATACATGTCACATAAGATGCTGTAAGATGATGACTTTATATTCATTTGTTTATTTCATGTTATATAGGTCAAGATCCTTCGATAATAATAAAAACCACTAGCAAAATTCTTTAACAATTAAATTGAGAAATGCAAAACTGCCCTTTTTAAATATTAGAGTTTAATTAAAGATAAAACATAATTGAAAAAATACGTTACCACCTTATGTTAACGTGAAAGTATAAGACTTACTTATTGCAAAATACAGTATAACATAAGGCAAAAGTAATAGATTTCTTGCGACCATAAAGTGTGGGTATAATATATAGAAAGTGCTACCTATGGAAATATGAACGAATGATGCAGATCGCCCAGAATGACTTTTTTGAAATGCATTGTACGCTCTTGGCTCTCATCGCAAATTCTATAATTTTGTTTGTTTGTTTTGGTATTCAAAAATATTATCTCTACCACCTTAAGAGCTGTTTGAGATTTGTAGGCTGCATGGATCCCCTTACAGTAGGAAGAGATAACATTGTTGTATGAAAGTCGGTTTCCCAACTAGGGTGTTAAGTCATTATATCGTATCGCATAATGCAATATTTTGAACTCCTATGAAATTTCATGTCCAAATATACTTCGAAGTTTATTGTAAGTCGCCGTAGCTTAGTTGGCTTATTAGGCATGAGGACACGGTTCAAGCCCCAGGTCAGACATCCGCAACATAATGTGAACAATATTTCTTCGGCGACTTCCCCTCAGCAGATTTCTGACAAAAGCTCTGAGAGTAAAAATAAAATTGACAAGAAACGTTTTTCAAAAGATCTATCGTTAGGAGTCGAATTTAAACTGTAGCTCCTATCGCTCCTATAGAACAAACAGAAAACTCACAGCATATCTGGTGTGAGAAGACAGGCCGTAGTCCAAACTGATGTAATGTATGTACTTTGATTGAGAAATGGTTTTAAGACAACAGTAATAACTGGGAGGCACTCACTTCAGATCTATAACAGGGTCTCTGCAAATTTTGTCGACCATATGCCTAGACGATTTCTAGTAGTTTTAAACAACAACAGTGTCTCGGCAAAATTGTAACCACTCCAGAATATTATTAAAGCTGAAGTCATTGCAAATCTAGTGTTATATTATTTTTTTGTTTAGCTCTTCTAAATATGAGATCTGCTTCTTAAGGAATAAGTAATAGGCAATCGAGTAAATATAATTTCTTATTATATAAACAGCCCCTGTATGCATGTTTGAAAAGTATTGTAGCAAAAATTGAATGCTTTGTGATCATTGCTTTGCATATCCACATTAAATGAACAAAATGAGTTGGTGTAAGTTAAGTCTCTGACTGTAATATACTTCTGACCGTAGCGAATGTGGGTTACAACCCACTTGACATATCCAATTTGGGGCGAAGTGCGCCGAAAAAATACGGTTTTGACAACTGTTTGATGGTTTGTGTGCAGGGTGTTTCCCCCTTTTGTTTACGACGGCCGACGACCCAGTCTTTTCCCAGTTTTTCCTTGAAATGTTCATTTTAAAGTAAAACCTGTGAGTCATATAAGATACATACGGCTACCATAATGTCTCGCATTTCTAGTTCACAACCTGTCAGCACAATATTGTGAATTTTTGCAATCAGTTGAACTGATTCAGTTCAAGCATAGAAAAGTCTTGGTTTGAGGGACGTACAAATGAGTAATTCAGCATACGGAATTCACTTTATGTCCATTTATTCCACAATTGATATGCTATTAACGACTGTCAGGCAGAAACTAAATGACGCATCTTATTTAAACTTTGACAGGGCTAATGGGTGTCAAGATGGCCTAGTTGGTGTGTGATTGTCTGATTGTATGTCTAACATTATTTGTGATTACTCACTATAGAAAAATGAAAGTGTGAATTATTACTAAAAAACAATTCTCACAAAAGTGATAATGGAAAAAAATTATCGCCCTCTATTCCCCCTTTCCATTCTGGGCCATCATCACCTTTGCGTTAATGGAATTCTCGATTTCTTAATCGTTTTAACCGATTCGATGAGGTTCTCAAACGCTTATTGCATAAAGCATACCATCAGTAAACAGTACATTTATTTTTTTCTTTTGAGAAGCTTAACTGCAATGACGGAAATAAAACATTTGAAGATTTGATCCCATTTTATGAAAACTGTTATATAAACACACCTTTGAAAAAAAAAACAAAATACAGCTTAACGGTCGAAACAAATACCAGCAAACAATCAATATTTCCTCAGTAGTGGAAATTGCTCAGTATTTACATCCCCTTTTTTCTTAGCACCAATTCTCTTTTTCTTCGACGAATTACTATTCGATTCTATTTCATTTCACCAGCAGCCATAATTTGGCTTGACTTATATATTTTTCTGTGGGTATGCCTTGTTTATGATTTGTTTATTCGCCTTCCAATATCTTTCGTTTAATCTTTTCCAGTACTCTCTTGCAGAATTTTAATTAGATTTCGCAGAATTTTACACTTTAATTTCGTAGAATTTTTCGAAAATATTTGTATGGAGCACATGAACATATCAATGCAAAGTTTTAGTGAATTTTTTTCTTTTAAGTTTTTGCTTTTAAATGAATTGAATTGCCCATTAAAGTACAAATTTATACAAGATTATTAAAGACTACTATAGTGAATGCTTTGTCATTAAAATTATATCTTCAGATCGGATAATATTACGCCAATCTCTTAACAACTTTCGAAACAAAAAAAAAAATTTTTTCTTTCAAGGCTAGTTTATTATTTTCGCTTTATGTTTGAAATGGCAGAAAAATCAATTACAAGATACCATGTGTGATCGGTATTGTATACTACCAAAGAAAAACTTTCCTTCAACGTATTTACATACATAATTAGTCATTATAAGCCTTCAGTTAGAATTACGACCTAGCTTCTCAAACTACTTACATATGTTGTGTGTGTTAATTTTATTCATAGATGTCGGCAGCTTTAAAGTCCTGACGACAGCTTTTTTTGAGAAAGTTTTTCATGGCAATGTTATTTACTCTCAGTGTTTTCACCAGGAATCTGCTGAGAGGAAGTCGCCTAAGAATATTTTTTATATTTCGTTTTGTTAGACATGTTTGACCCAGAATTTGAACCGCAGCCTCACGTCTAATAAGCCAACACACAGCCTACTAGACTACTCTTCATAACACGACGACTTTTGGAAAGCAATACACTATGAGTTCGTTATCCGTACGTCAGCAATGCTGATCCCATGTTCATTTTTATTCGTTTAACCCTTTGAGTACGGAGTTGGGGACCTTAGGCCCCCAATCTGTTGCTTAATAATAATTGTAACATGAAATGTTTTAAATTTAATACGTTTAATGTTTAATCTGATGTGATAATTAAAAATAAAAACTGAAAATTAATAACATAATAATTTTTTACTTTCAAAATAAAATTTTTAGTTCTTTTATGATAACATATGAACAACAAAAGCCCATTTTTCTTTATGGGTCTTTAGTGACCCAACTCCATGCTTTATGTCAAAAATAGGGCTTCGTACTCTAAGGGTTAAAATATGCCATTATGTATGTTCACAAAGTCTTCTTATATCGAACGATCTAAGTTGCCAGTTCGCATCACCTACACATGAGATGGTCATGCCCTCAAAGCGCTCGTACAGAATATCAAATGTGGTATAAGCTGAGTGGCACGAAGCGCCATCTCGTTGAAACCACTTGCCATGTAATGTACGGATCATCTAATTCACATCAAAAGAAGTTGATATTCATCGCACTATAGTGCCCGGCGTTACAGAATTGGCCTCGCGTTTTGAAATCAATTTGGACAATGTAGACGCCGTCAGCTCAAAATCCGCATCAAACAGAGACTTTTTCGTGGTGCATTGAACACTCTAGTATCTCATGTATATTGCTATTGCTAAAATTCGACAATCTTCTTTGTTCACTTAGCCATTCTTCCAGAAATGGGCCTCATTACTGTAGACGATTTTTGGTTGAAAATTAGGGTCTGTTGACAACTGGTACAAAGCCCATTCAGCGAACACTCGTTGGTATCCATGGCAATTTGAATGAATATATGACAACTAATTTGCCAGATGAAACTTCAACTAGAGGGTCGCTATCAACTGTTAAACTCCCTGTTGGATGACCCTATATAAGTAAACAAGAGCAAAACGAAACTACGCCATGTTTAGCCATTGTTTTTATCAATAAAGGCACCAACGTTATCCACCCGGTGTAGTTTGATTTCCTCAATTATGTAACTGTGACTTTTGAAGTCAAAGTTCTGCAGAGACTATTTACAGAAATCTTTTGACAAGCTAATGGTTTGAGAAGCTGTAAAAGCGAAACTTATAAATTGAAGTACACAAGCCGAATACCTATCTGTTACTCGAAAATCGTTCCTTCAGAGTCGACTTTAAATTGTATTTCCTGGCACTCGTGTATAAAATTAATACACAAAACAAAAGAGGTATGGGAAGCTAGGTAGTAATCCTTACTGAAGGGTTGCATGTTACGTATGTATGAGAGATTGAAAACACAGGCAGAATGGAGGCCAGATAGCGGTTCAGATTAAAATTCTTAGGAAACTGCAGGAAATGGAGTAACTTTACGAAAGAAAGGTGGCCAGGAAAACCGAGAAGAATTGAATGGTACAGTTGACAAAAAGGAAAAGTTAATTACTTAACAATCCAAATGCTATCTGGACTTGGCTGTTTCCGAAAGTAGAATAGGAAAAGCTGAAGATCTGAATTGTTTATATGGCGATGGAGATTGTGACAAGTTTTACTATGAGAGAGCTTGAGAATTACCTTTAGAATGGCAAAAAGTCACAGAATAAATAACAAATATTAGACCAGACGCTGGTCATAACAACTGAGCTAAATAAGGTTTTAAATTTTATCTAAAAATCTTTATTCCATTCTTATTTATTCTCTTTGTATTTAAGGTATTGTCGCCATTTGAAATTAAAGACTCCATCATGCAATGCACATACAGTTCCCCTAGAGTTTGTCATCTATTTCTCTACTGTTGGTAGTCGTCTGTACGATTTGATTGTGTTTACGCTTAACACGGCTTTTCAAAATAACAATCAGAGACGGCGCTACACATTCATAAATTAAATGAAGACTGGCATGGCCCTTTCAAGAGGACATAATAAAAATGAAAATTAAACAGTTTTTGTTATGTCATGTTCTACTTTAAAAAGTAATTCTGTCCCCTTTTTTTCAGTAAAATTTTTATGTTTTGCTTTCTGTCTGTTTTACAAAACAAAGTAATAAAATTAAAAAAATAAATAAATCTTAAAACATAAAGATAAACGTAACCATAGCAGTTAACAGAACGAATTATTGTTAGGCTAAGAAATTAAACCCAGGGATTAACGAAAAAAGGGGAGTTGAAATACAACTATTCAGAAATAAATCTAAATTAGAGAAATAGTGTTTAAAAGCAATTTATTTTTCTTTTTGCTGGAAAATTGTTTTTCTTTTTTAAACTAACACACTTGGGCTAATGAACTTTAAAACCCTTGTCTACATCTGTTATTACAACTTGATTCTATGTTGCCGCCTTCTGTTTTCCTTTTTAAATTAACATGAAGACATATTAGATACAATTTAAAAATGCTTTTAATAGGTAAATGGTGTATATTTATAAAATTTACATAAAAACCTACAATAACAAAACACAATAACAACCAAAAATCAGGAGTACATCTGTTTGTTTGCAGAGCCTGAAAAGGAAGAACTCATTGTTCGCTTTTCAACATAATTTGTTTTCTTGTAGAGCTTTATTTATACCCTGAACCAATGCTTTTAGTTACGGCAACACCCTTAAATGCCTATGCCTGTTCTTAAGAGCTGGTACAGACTATAATTCTTCCAAAATTAATTTAAAGACGAAAACACTCCTTTTGAATTAGTTTAGGAAACCAAATTTTTTCATAATGTTTTACAAGGTATTTCAACGTTTAAACGCATAGGGAGTAGGGTTGGCAATTCCGATCTATCGGGTGGGCCATCTATCGATTTAAATATGAACCATCGGTTATTTCGAAGCTGGCAATACTTATGTCATTCTATTCTGTGACGAAATTTTGCATATTGTCTCCACCGAACGTAACGAATCGATTTACGCTTAAGCAACGCTGGGCTTATTGGAAATTTATTTCCAAAACAAATGTTGTACAAAATTTGGCCGCAGAGAAGGATCAACAGTGCTTGGTGTACACAAGTTTATTGCAAAAGTTCATGAAACTGGTTTTATTGTTAATGTGCCAAGACGTGAGCGTGCTCGGACAGTGTGTACACCCGAAAATATCGAAGCGATGACATCATCGTTTATTACAACATTTCACGCACCATTTTACGTCGAATTTTTGGGATATATTGGGCCAACGAGAAACTGCATGATGATGTCGAACTTGGAAAAAAAATCACTCTTTCGGATGAAGACCATTTTCATATTGGTCTGTAAGCTAATAAGCAGAAGCCAATAGTCTTACAGAAGCCAATACAGCCATCACGGTCAATGAAGACACCTATCGCACTATGTACCCGCTTTTCATGGTATTGATCTGAATGATATTTGGTTTCAAAAGGATGGTGCAACTTGCCACCAATCTCAAGCCACAATCGATTTATTGCGTCGAACGTTTGATGGTCGTTTAATTAGCCGAAGAAGTCACCGCAGTCTAGTAGGTAGTGTGTTGGCTTATTAGACGTAAGGCCACTGTTCAAACACCAGGTCAGACATCAAAACGAAAATATGAAAAAGATATTTCTTCGGTGACTTCCTCTCAGCAGATTTCTGCCAATAACTCTGAGAGTAAACAAAATTGGCATGAAAAAGTTTCTCAAAAATCTGTCGCTCGGAGTCGACTTTAAACTGTTGGTAGCGCCACCCATGTATAAAATTAACACACACAACATAAGTGGTGTGAGAAACTAGGTCCATAATCCTGACTGAAAGATTGTAATGACCAATTATGTTATATATGTATGTTAATCAGACGAAATGGTGATGTCAATTGGCCGCCAAGTACCTGCGACTACACTCCGTTCGAATATTTTCTGTGGAAATGTGTTATGTCGGCAAACCAGAGACGATTGATCATTTGAAGAGCAACATTCGTGATGCCGAAATACGACCCCAGTTACTTGAAAAAGTGCAAAATTTATTTCGATCGAATAAGGTACTGTGAGGCCAGCCGCGGCAGTCATGTTAATGAAATAATATTACGTTTCAAACGGGAGGAGTACAATTCCTCACGACAAAATAATAAATTTGGCAAAATTACAAACCGATTTTGTTTTATTGCATTTTAAATTTAAACTTTTAAATTTCCCGCTCTTTTAAAAACGTTTAAAAAATAAAATAAAAATTAATTTGTGTTTAGTTTTACACAAATTCTTTATTGTTTGCACAATTCCGTGTGGCACTGTTCGCAACTTGATTTAAGCAACAACAATTTGCTTTATTTGTTATTCTTCTTTACACTCTTCCGCGTATACACTAACAGTTGTTCGGTAGACCTTTACAATGGAGATTTTCAAACCACGATTATTCTCTTCACACGCAACGTTTCTTCACGCAAGACTGACTGAATTTTTACTGATCCCGTTGCTTGCTTTGCCTTGCCTTTTATATCGTTGGGTAGACAGTCTGATGAATGCTCTTGAAGCAGAATGACTTGGCCTTCGCGAAATCTCTATAAATGTAAAAATGTTGTTTACGTTGTTGTTGTTTGTGTATTTTGTTTACGTCTGTCCTTGCAGTGTTGTTGTTGTCATTTTGTTTACTTGTTTATCCCTTTTTTATACTGATGTTGTTGCTATATTTTTGTTTATTCGTTGATCATGTAAACAAGTCCACTATTTTTGTTTTTGTAGCTTTTGTTTATTATTTTAACGTAACAGTATTAATTTTGTTCGAAAAAGGTCGCCGTAGTCTAGAAGGTAGTGGCTCAGACGTCTCAACATCTCGAGTTTCTCAGACATCTCGAATAAACCAAAATATGAAAAAATATTTCCTTGTGCGAATTACTCTCAGCAGCCTCTGACAAAAAGTCTCTGACTAAAATAAAATTGCCATAAGATGTTAATCAAATCTTTTGTTCGGCGTTGAGTTTAAACAGTATGTCCCGCAACTCATTGATTAAATGGCACACAACGTGAATGCTTTGAGAAGGTTGTAATCCTCACTAAAGAGCTGTAATGAAATTGGTATGATTAGATCAGATTGCGAAAATAAATTTATTGTATGTATTTTCAGGAACGCTGGTTAAACCAAAAAAAAAAACAATAGATAAATAGCAAGATAAGGAATATATATAAGCAAAGGAAATGAAAAAATAGAGGAAGAGAAAAGAAATAATAAAATTCTAGGATAAAAATCGTAACATAAGTTCATTTTTCGAGGCCTTTGAAGACAACTCTTTCAAGTTTCTTAAGTCAGCCTGACAAGGCCGAGATATAGAATTTGATTGGCAGTCTTAGGCTCCCTTCCCTTTTTCAAGGACAAATACGATTAAAAACTCGACTCACAGGATATGATCTCTGGGGACAGCCAAAACGGTTTGACATCCAGAACTGTAAACTTTGTTCGATGGCTATTATATCAGTCTGTAATTATACTCTCGCCTAATAAGCCAACACACTACCTCCTGGACTACTAGACATAAGTAAAGAACCTACCTATCCTTCACACACTTTTCTGGATTAATTTATAAAATTCCTGAATTCAACATTTAATGCTTAAAATTTTGTCCTCGTCATACTATTTTCGTATTTCGTATTCATCTTAAAACATTCACTGTGTGAAACAAAAGCATAATTTTTTATTTTCTGGCTTCTGTTTCTTCCTCCTCCGCAATTGTTTTAAGCGCGTTAGTGGTTCGGGTAGAAAATAATGATTCTTTATGATAAGGCCGTTGGCTAGAATTACTTCCTTCAACATGGTTAGTTTATTTGTTTGTTTCAAGTCTCTAGTGTATAAAGATTACTGGTTATTTACTTGAAACATTATTTTTATGTCAAAACCGCCATTAAAACGTTTCGTTATAACAGCCTTAAGTAAAAGATAAAGAATCACAATGAATAGGCCATGTCCTTTAATTATACTGTAGTTCGTTTGATTTATTTTTTAAAGCAAGCTTTCATCGTGCCTCTCTATGTAGGGTGATTATATGGCAAGGGAAGTGAATAGAGGCACAGCTTAAGGTGGTCTTCTCGCATTATTGTGTAATATCGTAGTGTTACAAGACATGTTTATAAAATCTTTAGTTATGCGGATGATCTGGCCATTATGGTATCATGTTTTAATTCGCAAACTCCCACACTGAAGCTTACAACTGAATGTTGTTCATCGTGTGGTTTAAGTGTCAATCCTCGAAAAACAGAATCGATGCTTTTTGCCAGGCGTTATAAAATTACGATTTTGCACTAACCGATCTTTGACGGGGTTCAACTTTCCTTAACCAAGAGAATTAAATATATGGAGGTCATTCTTAAGCTCAAGTTCTCATAGAAGGATAACATTATCGATACGGCTAAGAAAGTGACAATAGCACATTACACCTGCAACGGGATCATAGGTAAAATATGGATTCTCAGACCAACCATTATATATTGGCTGTATGTTCTGTGGTGTATATGTCTGGTGTGCAAACACAACGCCACTGCTGACAGAGGACACAGGCAATCACGCTGTTCTGATCACCAGTACTATACTCCCCTGTATTTATCATTTTGCGCCTGAGGCTATGTTCCTGCCTGGTTTAAGGATACTTATACCGGATAGGGCACAATGGAATGGAGAGGTACTCCAGGGGCAGAGTGGTATACCCATCTTCACAGATGGGTCAAGTATATGTGCTGGGGTTTTCCGTAGGGAACTCGGTCTTGAACTCCACTTCAGGTTGAATGATGACTGCAGCGTTTTTCAGGCGGAGATTTTCGCAATCTTGAAGGCTGTTGGGGCCTTAGCTTGTGGCCCAGCTTCGGATTCCGAATCTTACATGATCTTCGTTGACAGTCTGGCTGCCCTTAGGTCCATTGCGTCGGTCTGGTACAAATCACGGCTTGTTCGCGAGTGCAAGGAGTCGTTGAGGACTTTTGAACCGGACCGTATCCGTCTATGCTGTGTTCCGGGTCACAGCGGAATACTGGGCAATGAGACGGCGGATGCCCTCGCTAGGCTAGGTTCGCTTTCAGGGGGCGATTTTATAGTTGGTCCTGACCCCCCAGTCTGCCACTTCTATGGCCTCATCAATGGATGGGTCATGGAGAAAGAGCAGATGCTTGGGGGAACGGATCGGGTTGTTTTGTTTCTAGGTGTCTATGGCCTGCTGTAGACAGTAAGAGAACAGGTTGGTTGCTGGGCTTGGTTAAGGCCAGCTTAAGGTTGTTTGTCGGTTTTATCACGGCGCACTGCGAGATTAGGTCGCTGACGGGGATCTGGAACAGATCGCATCCGGACTATTGCGGGGCGTGTTGCGATGAGGAGGAGTTGGAGACTATCGAACACCTCCTCTGTAACTGCCCAGCCCTTGGTAGATTGAGATTGAAGACCCTTGGCAGGGCCTTCTTTCGGAGCTTTGGGAGTGTCGAGAACCGACATCAAGGCTCTCCACAAATTCATTAGTAGCTTAGGCTGATTAAGAGGTGCTAGGACTTCATCGGTGTAGTCGCTCTCTCCCACCCTTTTGTTGTGTCTAGTCTGTGTGATTCCTCCGCTTCCCACTCCCCCCTTTCCCTATACCCACCTTTCATCCTATCCCCTATATTATCCTTCCCTCCTTTAGGACGTTGTACAATGGGTCAATCCGACCTCCGGGTACTGTACTTGTTGACAGGTACACGTCCTCTAACCTAACTTAACCTAACCTAACCTAACCTAACCTAACCTAACCTACTCCCCTGTATATCTGCAATTAAGGCAGAATGCTAAGTTGGTGGCAGTAACACTCAATGCAGTCAACTCCTAGCCCAATTTGTTTTACAGCGATGCTGCTATTCTTGGAAGATATACACACATCAGGGTCGATTATGTGATTCCTTACAACTATCGGAATAGAACATTCGATTTTAGAATTCCGACTAGGGAATTTTGGTCTGCCGTTCACACTGATGGCTGAAAGATGAGTGACAGGCTGAGATGTGGTAAAGTTGTTAAGAGTTCTGATATTAAACTTTCTTGTAGGCTACCTGACCTGAGTGACAGGATTTTCCCTAAAAATATCTTGATTTATTCAGACAGCCAGGCTCCAATTAAGTCCCTGATGAACATAGTGTCAACATCCGTGATTAAAAAGAAGCTCTTATATGCGCTTCGGGATATAGGGATATAGTTAGAAGTTGCATTGCTGATATGAAGCTAACAATCTCCAACATGTGACAGGGCATAGATATTTCAATTGCTTAGTTAATTTGAATATTTACCACACATATTATAAAGAAGCTCAATCTCATTAACGTGCTATATGGATAGACTGTTCTGGACACCTATGGATAAAAAGAGGACTGAGTCACTTCTGTCTTTTAAACGCATAAGTCAGTGTCTTGCTCTTGCCATAAAGAGACGGCTGATTCTGATATCTCACTTGCTAACATCTCTGATCGAGCTCTCTAAATAGAGATTGCTGCTATACATACATATATAATTGGCCATTACAACCCTTCAGTTAGGATTATGGACCTAGTTTCTCACACCACTTATGTTGTGTGCATTAATTTTATAATACATGAGTGGCGGGACCTACAGTTTAAAGTCGACTCCGAACGATAGATTTTTGAGGAACTTTTCATGGCAATTTTATTTACTGTCAGAGATTTTGCCAGAAATCTGCTGAAAGGAAGTCACCGAAGAACTATTTTTTTTTTCATATTTTCGTTTTGATGTCTGACCTGGGATTTGAACCATGGCCTTACATCTAATAAGCCAACACACTACCTAATAGACTACGGCGACTTCATTGCTCGGGTTGATTTTCTGTAGGGAGCATTTCACCTCAGGGTAGGGATTAATTAACTTATTAACGTGGCACAAACTTCATTCGTTTTAGTTGAATTCTATAGTATACCTTCCTTGTATTGTAACGTCAGTGTAAGATACTCGGCTCTTTGCTATGCTGCTCGAAAAATAGTTCATTGCATAACCATAACATAATTGGCCATTACAACCCTTCAGTCAGGATTACGGCCTATCTTCTCATACCGCCCATAATGTGTGTGTTAATTTTATGCATTAGTAGCGGGACCTACAGTTTAAAGTCGATTCCGAACGACAGATTTTTGAGAAAATTTTCATGGCAATTTTATTTACTCTCAGTTTTTGCCAGAATTCTGCTGAGAGGAAGTCCCTGAGGAAATATTTTTCTTCATATTTTCGTTTTGATGTCTGACCTGGGATTTGAACCTTGGACTTACGTCTAACTCGACACACTACCTACTAGACTACTGCGACTTCTTTTCGATTAGTATAAGTAAAGTTCTATAAAAGATATATAAAATTAACAAACACAACATGAGTGTTGTCAGAAGTAGGCTGTAATCCTGACTGAAGGGTTGTAATGGCCAATTAATTATATATGTATGTGTGTTTGTTTACTGATTTGATGTAGAAAAGATAGTTAAATAAAAGCATTTAATTGGAATTATTAACATAACATAAATCAATAACAGCACTAGCGGTAGAAGTGTTTAGCGTAGGAATTGAATGTGAGCCTATAACATTCATGTCATCAGTCAAACCTCTGCTTAAGAGAATGTTGGGGTTTTAAAAATTTAAAATTCGTTTATTTACGCAAAATTGTATACCACTGTGCTAACCATCCGCTTTCTCTTAAAAGTTTTAAAAGTTTCTCTTGAATTCCACCGATTTAAAAATGCACTACAAAATGTTCAGCAGGAATAAATAAAGAAAACGAAATAAATAAATAAAGGAGCAAAAAATAAACTAAAAACAGACAGAAAATATTTACAAATCCTCAAAATTAGTTCTGCTATTGGTTTTTGCAATATGATGATGGTATTTTAGTACAACACAATAAAAAAAAACGTTAACAGCAAACATGGGAGTGTTTTTCCAAACATCAATAATGGTCAGTAATTTGAGTTACATGGTTGGCGTTTAATCAGAAACAGATAGAACGAGGTGAAAAAATTTAAAAAAAAATGCATCATCGTCAATATTTTTCCCATATCGTATTGATGATCTTCTTCAAAATGCACACCCCCCTTTGTGTGCAATTGCAATCATTAAAGACAGCTTTAAGTTTTCCTCAATTTTTAGTAATTTTTTTGCCTATGCCTGGTAATTTATGTTTTTGTATTTCTTTTTATTATAGACATTACTGATGTGTAGCCATTTTATCTTACCCTGCCTTCGAGTGGTCTTCTTATTTATGGCATCTCAATGGCTGCCTCATGGATGGTATGTGGGAGTTCAGTTGTATTGATACTTCTATACGTGAAAAACAGGGATTGCTCTGATAGGGTGTTAAAGAAAGCAACAGTAAATTTGTAAGGAGTGCATACTAAAAAATTAGCATACTTTATGCCTTGAATTGTAATTAAAATACATTTTTAATTATTTTATTTATTTACTAATTATAATACAATTGCAAATTACATACGAGTATATTATAATTATTACGGGCTGTGTAACAGACCAGAATCTCTGGTGGGAGTCGAACACACGACCCTCACACTAACAAACGTTCCAGCAGAATTTGATCGCCCTCGGATTATAACTTTTGCACATTAGCAAGCCTTTACGAAGGAAAACTTTAAAATACAGAAAATTTCGTATTAATAACTGGTATGTACCAGAGATCAGCAATGAGTATTCAAAAAGATGAGTAGAATCGAATCATATTCACAATTTCTGCTACTTATACGCATTCATACTTATTTTAATATCATACTCATACTACTCATATTTAAAGTTTGAAGTACGCATCGTACTCATATTTAACAATACATATGATGAAAGAAAGAATCACAAAAAAAGTATGATTCGCTTACGAACACTACAATACTCACTAGAAGGTTGTGTGTTTGATTTGCTTGCTGTCTTTGTCTTTTTCTTTCTTCTTTTTTGTAAACGCAACAACAACTACGACTGTAAATTTTGATGAATGATTTCAATCACTCGAATCATTTATGAGTATTATAAGTAATTTTCTAAATTTATGAATCTGAATGAGTATGAATCAAACATATTTCGAATGTTCTGAGTTTGATGTCAACGTTGTACTCATACTCATTGCAACCTGTCCTATAAATCAATGTTGTAGTGAGTACGAATGAATCAGAGTAGATAAATTTCACTCATACTCAAAATTTCATGAGTACCACTTATGAGTAGCGAAAAAACGATTCATTGCTGATTTCTGGTACGTACACTTAAATAATACCCGGACACACGTTGACAGAATTGTTATTTCTTATAATGCGCGATGAAGATAAGTAAAGCCATCGATAGAATGAATGCAAATGCCATTTTTATGGCTTACAGCTTTTAGATTTTATGAAAAACAATGACTGGTAATGTGATAGCCTATGTACTTTTCATTTTTATTTGCAAACCTGTATTTGCATGTGCTGTTATCCCCAGTTTGCTTACTTTTGTTAAGATATGATTTTATATTTCTCTCTCTCTCTCTCTCTCTCTCTTTTATTTGTTGTTTTTCAATATTTGTCGTTGTTGTTATTGTTAAAAAATAACTTACCGTTAAAAATGCCATTACTTGATTGGCATTACATTCGTTTTTAAGAACTGTAAACATATGGTGCTTATCATCATCATTATTATCATCATCATCATCATCATCCTCATCATCATTATTATCATTATAATTGTTATTATTTTTCTTTCTTCTCTTTTTTGTTGTCTGTTGTCTGTGTTCTTTATGTATCCTACATACAGCTATTTATCAGTATCGATATTTGCATCTACAAAAAATAACAAGAAAGAAAAAAGCGGAAATAAATCATTAAGAAGAGAAAGAAAAAATGGATTGTAAATAAGTGTGAATACACCCGTAGACATATATATACTGAATATATGAAGCAAACACTCTGTTTCTCCAGATTTAAAAAGAACTGCAAACAATAGGGGGAAAATAAATTAATATTCACTCAGGAGTAGTTCTGTTAAGGATTAAATGGAACTCAATTGAGAAGGATACAATGAAAACTGGTTCCTTGTCATAATTTACTTGCTTCTACCCTGTGTTAAACTAGGAAAATTTGTTATGAGAAAGAAGAAAGAAGGAACATTTCGGAATACATTTTTATAAGTGACAAAAGGTCTCTACAGAAAGGGAGTTATTTGGCCAATCGACTAGAAGCGGTTGTGCTCTGCGAGAAAGACGAGTGTAGCATAAGAATGTATGATCTTCGGGAACAAGGCCTTTGTTTTCACTAAAGTAAGATCTGTGGATGTAGACGTAGTGTAGTAAGTAGTGAGTAGACTTTTTAAGCGTGGGAACACTTTTCACACTCCAGGTCTTTATTTTTTCAACGACTTATTTTCTGCAGATTTCGGGAAAAAACTCTGAGAGTAAACCAAATTGCCATGAAAAGTTTTCTCAAAAATCAGTCGTCACGCCCCTCAAGTATAAAATGAACACACACAACATAAGTGGTGTGAGAAGCTAGGTTGTAATCCTCACTGAAGGGTTGTAATGACCAATTACATCGTGGTTGTGAACACATTACGCACATACATACATTCAAAATTGGTCATAACATCCCATTTAGGTGATGCGAATTGGTGATCGAAATCCTGCGATTTGATCCTGTCAGACATTTTGTTGTGGGGTTTTCTTAAGTCGCAGTTGTCATCAGTCGCAGTCGTCAAGTTGTATACAGTGGCACACAAAAACAGTCCGAACAATAAAGAATTTAATTGAACATAAACACGAATTTATTTTTATTTTGTTTGCAATCAATGAACTCATCTACCAAAATGAAGTGTCTAAAATTCATTTGATTTAAATTATGAATATCGGGTGGTCCATCGAAATCTTTTCTAAGTATATGCAGAATTATTAAAGTACTCGTCTTATTTTTACTTTCTATTCATAAATACATTTCAATTTAATGTTTGCAGTTAAAACATCAGTTTTATCAAGAAAAGGGACCAGGACTAGGCTATACTTTAATGAAGGATTAAATGCAACACATTAGTTTTCGTTATTCTGTGATCTGTAAGACCAAAAGTATGTAACGATATAATGAAGTTTGCTGATTGTTACAGAATCGTCGTTTCTGGTAGCTAAGCAGTGAACGAAAAGATGAGAAATATGAAATGTTTTGCATCGAATGTTTAGCATCGAATCATAAACTATGAGTTGCGTATTAACAGACAAATTTTACATTTTAAATTCCACTATCAAAAATTCTTTTACCTCAAGAGAATAAAAGCTTGTAGTCGACCAGAACAACGACAAGGCAAATGCTTAAATGTTTCCTGTTATTTAGCCTCTGTAGCTAACAGTTTGGAGTTATTAACCAAGCAATAGTATACACACATACATACATAATTAATTATTACACCACTTACGTTGTGTGTTTTCATTTTATACATGAGTGCCGAGACCTACAGTTTAAAGTCTCCGAAAGGTCGACATTTTTGAGTAACTTTTCAATTGCAATTTTTATTTATACTCACAGTTTTTGCCAGAAATCTGAAAGGAAGTCGCCGAAGGAATATCTACATACATAATTGGTCATTACAACACTTCAGTCAGGATTACGACCTAGTTTCTTACACCACTTATGTTGTGTGAGCTAATTTTATATATGAGTGTCGAGCCGTACAGTTTAAAGTCGACTCCGAACGACAGATTGAGAAACTCTTCATGGCAATTTAATTTACTCTCAGAGTTTTTTCCAGAAATCTGCTGAGAGGCAGTCGCCGAAGAAATATTTTTTTCATATTTTCGTTTTGATGTCTGTCCTTGGGTTTGAACCGTGGTTTAACGTCTAATAAGCCGACACACTACCTACTAGACTACGACGACTTTAGCTACATATTTTAATGACAATGAATTTATCAATTTGGTAATTAGTTATTTAAAAAACGAGCACGTGAATTTTATCCAAAAATTGTGAATTCCTTTTCCCACACCCACCTTAATGCTGATGGTACAGAATATAATTTTTAACGTCAGCGAAGAATCATAGTGACACATACATACCTACAGCAATAATTTGTCTAGTCTTTCTTAAAATAAGGAAACAACGAATATTCTTTTGTTTTTGTTTCTTTTTTTGTATCGTTATCAACATTTATGTTTTTTACAGGCTATTTTATTTATTTTTTGAAGGTTACTATCTGTCTTTATGGCTTTTTTTCGTTTTTCTTTTTGTGTACACTTTTTCTTGTTCTCAAAATGTCCTCTTCATTTTCTTTTTTAAATTAACGTTTATTGTTTATATGTATTTGTGTATGTATACACTATCATACGTACAATATATGTTTACTAATGAGAATATAACGGTATACTTCTCTGTTGTGTTGTGTGTGTGTGTGACCATCATGCATTTACGACAAATTGGCTTTAAGGGCATTAACGGCTTTATGTGACGACATTTTCTAAAATTTAATGATTTTATACCATTTCCATTGCGTTTTGTTTTGCTGGCCATTAAATTATTTAATATATGCGAGTGCGTGTGTAAGTTTGTGTAAGTTTTTTGTGTTTGTTTTTTTAGAAGTGTAACATCTGGATTTTTGCCTAAAATCGTTAATGTCTTGAACATAAAATCTGTGTTAAAATGCAAAAACAAAAAAAAAAAAAAAAAAAAAAAAAAAAAAAAAAAAACAAAGGAAAATTTCAATTTAAATAAAAAGTTTGCAAAATTATCTTAGGTTAGCAAGAGCAGAAGTATGTGCGATTTCATAAATAAATTATCATTTCATTTATTTAAATTTTAATTTTCGTGGAAAAGACAAAGAAGTTTTGTTGTGTTCCGTTATGAATATTAAATGAAATTACTAATTAAAACTTGCAAACGTAATACAATAAAACAATGCCTCTTTTTTAATTTCGTAATGATCAGAAGCTCATTGACAGAAGCTATGTAGTATTAAATAATCAAATTAAGGATAAAATATTAAAAATAAAATCTTCTTCTCAATGTAATAGTTTCTCAATAACGATTCATGAATTATTTGTTCCTTCATTTCAGTAACAAAGAGAAAACATGCATAATGAAAATTTTTTACAAATAAAAACTAGAAATTATGAAATGAAAATCTTTAAACAAAAGACAGTTGCGTAATGCAAGCAAAATTTGACTCGGTAATAAAACTTTACGAATTAACGGTTTAATAAATTTAATTAGTTCACTTTTCACTGTTATTTGAAATTTAGCTAGAAACTAAAATTCACAAAAAAAAACATAAAACTGTATGACTATGTTTTATTTTATTATTTTGTATGATCAAAAAGCACCTACATGCGCAAAGGTATGCCTAACAAGTTTGAGTGTAGTGCATAAAAAAATTTTTAAAACTCACTTTTTTGTTTTTATCAAAATTATTCAACATTATTTTAAATCAACTTGATATTCTCATAGGTAGGAAGTTTGAAGAAATGAAGAACAACCAAGAGTTTTATACCTACCAACATACACTCTAGTTATCAAGTAGGCTTGTGATGAGCTTACCATTATGGGTACAAATTATGCTTTGCAGTCTTTACGTTCATGTTTTTACACCTTTTTATCTTCGTACCTTATTTTGGACATTTTCCGTTACCCACGTTATTTAAATAATTTTTATTGTAGTATTAGCTGTACACTGCGCGTGTTGCTGCGCCACCAACTAAAATGAATATGAAGGAAAGACATTACACAAATGTCCAATTACTTTTTAATCATTTGATTGATTTTGTTCCCCGTTGTCCTGATGATTCAGATTAACGGGCCTGAGTAGTACGCATTCGATCAGTTTATAATCTAACTTCTCGTTGTTCAGGTAGTTCAAGCGAACGGGTCTCAGCGGCATATACTCGAAGATTTTCCAATCGCAATGCTCGTCTGATCCTAAGGCTCGTAATGCTCTTTTCTTCCGTGCTTGAGGTGTAGGTCGACCAATTGGTTGTCATTCATTTTGAATAATTTTCAGTGACGGCATCCATCGGAGATTAATCGCACCAACCTCCGTCGATTCATGCGCAACAACTTTGTTAAAGAATGCACAGTTTACGATTTAATTCATTTTGAGTAATTTTCAGTGGCACCACCTGTCGGAAATTGGTCATACCAACTTAGAAACCTTCGTCGGCTCATGCGCAACAACTTTATTAAAGATCATAACATGATCAAATGCTTAGTTTACGATTCTTTAAGGTACATACAAACAAACATTCATTTTTATATATATAGACTATGGGAGGTGACACGCCCACTACCGGCAATCCGCCCATTTTGTTTATATATACGTCAAAGTCGTCCATATAAAATTTGAGGACTCTAGCTGTTGCAGTTTATGAGATATGCGACATTAAATACTTATTGGGATGGTGAGCGTGGCACCTCGCCTAATTGAAATTTTAAAACAAAAAGTAGTAGTATAACTCCTTCCAGACGTACAGGAAGATACTGTGAAAATTTAAAGAAAATCGGTTCAAACGTTTAGTCGTCTATAAACTTCACACATACAAACATACAAACAAACACACATTCATTTTAATATTTATATATAGATAACATTGACACACAACATGCTTAATTTGCATTAGCAGTGTTAATGCATAATTAGTTATGCATTATTTTCACCTCAATGTGCATTTGATTTAACATTGTTCAGTCTGTCATCTATTGAGTCTGTTTTGCCAAATCACCATAGTCGACCATAGACAGCAATGTGTGTTCGCTAAATAGAGTAAACTAAGAAGATGGTAACGGACCCTAATTTTCATTGTAAAATCATTCGGTGAGGCCCATTTCTTGATGAATGGGTAAGTAAACAAACAAAACTGTACAATTTGATACGATATGAATCCACATGAAATTCAACAGCGTTCAAATAAACCGAAATAGGCATTGGTTGGTATTGATTTTGGACTGACGGAAACATTAGTCCATATTTACTTGAGAACGAAATTGGCCAGTCCGTCCCTGTTAACGGCGAGCATGATAGTGTACTTTCTGTGGATTTAAATGAATGATCTTATGCTTAGGCTTATGTCATATTGAACATTCTGCACGCGTAATTTAAGGGCATGATCATCTTGCATGGATGTGATGTGAACTGACTACCGATATTGTGTGATTTGACTCCATGAGATTTTCCATGGCAGTTCTCAATGCCAGAATATTTAATACATACATATATACATTGTACATACATAGTTGGTCATTATAACCCTCAGTCAGAATTACAACCTAGCTTCTCACAATACTTATCTTCTGTTTGTTAATTTCATACATGAGTTTTCATATACATTTTGTTTTATTTCAACTTAAAGATAGGAAGCGTTTAAAGAGGTACTACACTTATATGGTGCATGTACAATTTTTCAATTATAGAACAGTTTTAGCAAAAACTTGTTAACGTTTGATACACAAGAGCTTGTTACTGGTATAAAATTAATGTAAATACTGTTGTCTTTTAATTTTAATTCACATTAGTGAGCTTTTAATGCAAATTAACATTTTCGTCTCTCTAAGCGTTAATAAATCATGGCGTATAATTGTTAAATATTTTATTTAATACCCTCATATCACTCAAACTTCCAACATAACGCTGGTTTTTCATGAGCCAACTATATAATGTAGCTTAGAACGCTCCAATGGTTTTTAATGCATACGATAGTCTGACTAAACTACATTATACTTTACATATGTACTATGTAAGCATTTAAAAATATATCTTCGAATTCTCGGGTATTGGATTGGAGTACTGACGTTTTTCTACGGCATAAAAGAACTGCAGATATAAAAGGCGTTTAGGCACAAACCCAATGGCCTTAGAATATTTTTATCCATGCAAAGCTAGTCGTTTAACACAACCTATCCAAACTTAACACTTACAGTCATAGACAAAAGTCTGAGTACCACCAACATATCTTATACGTTTACAGTTACACAGGTTTTATTCAAAATCATTTAAATAAAAGAAATTCTTTGACAGAAATGTACATACGAGGTGTCATCAAATACAAATTTTTTTAAAATTTTTCGGAAAGTATTTATTTATTTATCAATAACATTCTTGTCCCCTTCAAAGTAACCCCCACAGATATAATACAATTATGCCAGCGTTTTTTCCAATGCTCGAAACACTTCTTAAACGCGCTTTTTGGTATGGCCAACAGATCCTCTTTCGATTTTTCTTTTATCTCCTCAATCGTAGCAAAACGCTTTCCTTTCATCGGTGTCTTCTGTTTTGGGAAGAGGAAAAAGGCAGCGGGAGCCAATTCCGGTGAATACAGTGGTTGAGGCATGATTACGGTTTTGTTTTTGTTCAAAAACTCACGCACAAGCATCGATATGTGAGCTGGTGCGTTATCATGGTGCAAAATCCATGTTTGGTTTTTCCACAATTCTGTGCATTTCTGACGAATTGCTTCGCGCCATCGGCGTATAATTTCAAGGTAGTATTCCTTACTGACCGTACGGCCTTGTGGCAAGAATTCATGATGCACCACGCCATTGCAGAAAACAGTGAGTAAAACCGTCACATTTGACCGAACTTGGCGTGCCTTTTTCGGTCTTGGGTCTTCTGGACGCGTCCATTGGGATGATTGGGCTTTGGTTTCAATGTCTTAGCCATACCCCCATGATTCGTCACTAGTTATGACCTTTTTGAGCAATTCTGGATCGTCGTTGACGACGTTCAACATCTCCTGAGCAATGTCCATGTGACGTTGTTTTTGCTGAAAATTTAGCAATTTTGGAACAATCTTCGCTGCCGCACGTTTCATGCCTAAAACATCCGTAAAAATTGCTTGGCATGAGACGAACAATATGCCAACATCATCAGCAACCTCTCTAATAGTGATTCGACGATTATCCAAAATCATTTTCTTCACTGCTTCTATGTTTTCATCGATTGCTGACGTGCTCGGGCAACCAGGACATCTTCTCGGCCTTCCTTAAACCGGTTGTACCACAATTGAAATTGTGTTCTGCTCATAGTAGACTTGCCAAACGCCACAGTCAACATTCTGATGTCCTTGCACCTTTAATTAAATTTTTTACACAAAACTTAATACAGTTACTTTGATCTATTTGTTCGAATAGTAAAAAATCGAAAAGCACACCAAAACACGACTAACATTTTTATCTATCAAAAACTCACGAAATTTGAAAATAATGGTTATTTTTGATAACAGCATCAGTTAAGTTCTTAATTGCAAATAGTGTGATAAAAGTATTTATTATGGTTTCAAGAAAAGAAATATCAACATTTAAAATATGGTTGATAAATTAAGAAATAAATCGGTCGACAGTGTAAACTAATATAAGAAATTAAAATAACAATGATGCAGTCAAAAATAAACCTCATAAAAGAGGCCAAATTGAACTTGTTGGTAGAAACGTCAGATTTATTCTTCAGGAAGGGCGGAAAAACTAAAGAACACCTACTTTAAAGTTAGCTGAAAATTATCAAATAATTCAAAAATGAATGTAAAGCAACTAGCGTTTCCAATCATTGCTCTGGCTTAATGACAAAAATATATACTTTGTTGTGGATGACTTTTATTCACCACACATGACTATGTACGTATGGTATATACGATATATGTAAAGTGGAGTGCAATTTGGATCCAGGATTAAATCTTATGACATGATATTATTAAAATGACGTTATAATTTCATAAAATAGGATAGGATAGGAGTGAGTGAAAGCTTTAAATACCTAATGGGTATTAAAGGTTTTGTACGGTATATGATAAGAAGTTGCTTTTTTATCCAAATTATCAGCGACATAATATCTTACAGAAGCCAATACATCCATTACGAGTGACTGTTTGGTGCGGCTTATGGAGCGGAGGAATCATTGGCCCATATTTCTTTGAAAATGAGGACGGTGCAATCAATCATTACGGTCAATAGAGACACCTATCGCACCATGATAACCTATTTTCTTGTACCCGCTCTGAATGGTATTTATGTGAACGATGTTTGGTTTCAACAGGAAGGCGCAAGTGGCCGCACATCACATTCCACAATCGATTTATTACGTCAAATGTTTGATGGCCGTCTAATTAGTCGAAATGGGGATGTCAATTTGTAGTCAAGAAGCTTCGATTTGACACCGTTGAACTATAATTTGTGGGGCGCCGTTAATGAAAAGTGATATGCCGACAAACCAGGACAATTTGAAAGTGAACATTCGCGATGACTTTGCCAACATATGACCCATATAACCGAAAAAGTTTACCAAATTGGTCTTATCGAATGATGTGCTGTGAGGCCTGCCGCGGCAGTCATATGAATGAAATAATATTCCGTTTCTAACTGGAGGAGTTGTACTTTACGACAAAAAAATGAAATTTGTCAAAATTTCAAACCGTTTTGGTTTTATTGCATTTTTAAATTTAAACTTTTAAATGGCTCACTCACCCATTATATTTACTAACAATATGCTCATATTTAATATGTTAACTTCTTAATACCAAGATCATATGTGACGTATGAGTGATATTTAATTCCATTAGATTCATACATGCAGCGTTACCGCTGGAAATTTTTAAGAAGTCGCACAAAAAGGGGATTTTTGAAAAAAAAAGTCGCACAACATTTTTAAAAGAAAAGCAAATGAACTAATACAGATAAAAAAAACATTTTTATTGGATTTTGTAATGTACGCTAACAAACATATAATAAGTTTATTTTTTAATAATTTCTCCAATTTTTTATAATAGAAACAAATTTTTAGCCAAAAATTAATAAGCCTAAACAAAAATTTTAATTTTTTTTAAATTATTTTTTTCGTTTTATTTCTGGCTTTTATATGTAATTTCATTAAAATTTATGAACGTTAGGACATTTAAATTTCAAAAATAAAAAATGCATTTTTAAATTTATAAAAATTCCATTAAATAAAACTTTTTTTTGCTAACCCGCTATATAATAATACAAAACACAAACCAAAACTATTATTATAACTAAAAAACAGTTCATTAAAAATAAATAAAAATTAAACAAAATTGCGTATTATGTAACAAATTTAAAAATAAAATAACAAAAAATATAATATATATTTTAAAATAAAAAAACCATTCAAAATTATACAAAATTACTAATTTTGTAATAAATTAAAAGATATGAAGTTAATAAGGTACATACATTTCAAATAACTACGCTAAGTTATGACAAGTCTTAGAGTACATAGTATTTGGAAAATTTTTGTATTAAACAAACTGAGATCAAAAAGTTAAACATAAATACTAATTTTGTTACAACGGTTCATTTTAGAAGTAAATGGAAACATTTTGTAAGAAGTTAAATATGATATACATGATTTACATTTTATATTATGTTATTTATTTATATGTCATAATATATCACAATTTTATGAAAAAATATATCATAATGGAAGGCACATTTTTTATAACTTTATTGTTCAGGCATGAAAAATAAAAATTCTGAAATTTAGATTTTTTTTCAAAACAAAACAACAAAAATAATCAAATTACACAAACTAGTTTATAGATTATTTAATAGACTAATCAATAGAATAGTTTATAAGTTATTTAATACATCAGTCCATAGACTAGTAGTAGTCTATAAAATAGTCGATCGAATAAACCATTGACTAATACAGTTGATAAATTCATGGTCTATTTAAAAAAACTAGTACAAATGCTATTTAAAAGACCACAGGAGTCAATATATTATATCATATACTAGTATAATATATTTACTACTCTATAGAGTGGCCTATTAAATAGCCTTTGAAATAGTTTTTTAAATAGTCTATGAACTAGTCTACTAGCCTTTGAACTGGTGTATTAAATAACCTATAAATCTAGTCTATATCGACTAATCAATTAACAAGTCTATAAACTAGTCTGTGTAATTTATTCGCAGTTCTATGAAATACTTAGAAATTAGGATGCAGCGATATTTCTCAATGTCAAAAAGGACTATATTACTTAATTTTCCATGCTTGTTTTGGTTTATATATTTTACAAAATGAGTTCTAATATATATTTCACAGTTATATTAGTATATTTATATTCGATTAAATTATTTTTTTAATAACTTACTTCTGTACTTTTTTATAAGTTCATCGTCAGGCACCCAAATTTTCCAGGTCCATGTTTAATAAATTTTGTGCCGAAAGCATGGACTCGCATGTGTGTCCTATTCGATAACTTATTTTTAATTAATGTTAGTTACGAAAAAATTCTTTCTGCCGACTCACTACTATGTGCCAGAGTAAATACGTAAGCAAAAAATTCATATAAATTAGGATACAAATAATTATTAAGTCTATTTTTTAAATTACCAATTTTATGCCAAAATTCTTCTGGATTTGTAATTTTAAAGATATTTTCATATGATTAATCATTAATTTTGGTTTCTAATATTTTAATTCTTGTATAAATATATCAAGTTTACTTTTTCAAAAAAGGGGAAAAAAGGTTAAAAAATCTCGAAAAGTGTCAGATTTAGTTCATTTTAGTAAGGGGACACAAAAAATGGCGGGGTCGCTGAAAAAGTGTCAAATTGCGACTTTAGTCGCTCAACGGTAACGCTGCATACATGACAATATCAAAGAGTTTTTATTGCATACTTTTCAGAGTAATTATTCTAGTACATGTAATATGGTGCGTATGAGTAATATATTTGAAATTCAATTAAATATCAAGTATACCCCATTAATTTGGAATTAAACATTTCCAAGCAATGATATGGGAATTGTAAGGGTGCGAACAGAGTGAGCGCTGAAAGCCGAGCCGAGATTGGCCGTGCGATAAAACTGATTACATACAAATCAATACAAATAAGCTTGTGTATAACACAGTGAACGCCGACAAGAGCAGAGATCAAAGCCGATGAGTGCGAGAAAACAGTTTCAAAGCGCGCTTTTTTGCATTGTTGATGTTTACTTTTGTGCAGTCGTGTTCATTCGGGTATATTGTTGAAATTTAGCTGGATATTTTCTTAAATCATTATATAAATGATGAAATTCACCAAATTCATTCCCTTTTAGTGTAATTGGATGTTTTCCAAATCCTTTTGTGTTAATAATTGCATTAATCACACTAAGAGAAGCAAAATACTCTTCATCAGAGGAATCCATTACAGTGTACAGCAATTTTATACACACACATGAATAACAAGACTAAAAGTCATAAAAGCAAAACACATGCAATAAAAAAAATCTCATACGGTGCGAACAGAGTGAGCGCTGAATCTCGCATTCACTGTGTTATATACAAATTTTCTTCTCGCATGAAAATAAGCGTCAATAAGCTCGGTTCGGCTCCGCTCGGCATCAGCGCTCACTCTGTTCGCACCCTATTGGATTTTTAAAAATTTTAAATTATTCGAAATATCCTAACCTAAAAATTAATACTAAAACCACAATCCTAGGCTACATTCTAGTGTGTGCGACATCATGGTCTGTACCGTCCACATCTTCACAACAAAAAAAAATATATTTGACAAAATTTATAATATTATTTAATTTAACACAGTGTTACCTGTTACACTGCGCTATCACGCCGTTGGAAAAATTTCTGTAAGGCGCAGTTAAAGAAAAGTATTATGCCGACAAACCACAGACAATTGAGCATTTGAAGGCCAACATTCGTGATGTCATTGCCGAAAATTGGTTCGATCGAATAAGGTATTGTGAGGCCAGCCGCGACATTCATATGAATGAAATAATGTTTCATTTTTACTCCACAACAAAGAAATAGATTTGCTAAAACATAAAACCGTTTTTCTTTTATTGCATTTTTAAATTTAAACTTTTAAATGGCATAAAAGCATAGCATAATTATCAGAGTTATAGTAAAGATTTTAGATTTTAGTTTCAAAAGACATAATTTTGTAATAAAAATTTAATTTTACACGTGTTTAATAAGGCTGAGAGGCTGATTAACAAAACCAAAATAATAGTTAATAATTATTTTTTAATTAGGGTGCCCTGTTAGTATATTGGGTCTATTATATATTGATCTAGGCTATTAATGTGAGGGTTGTGGGTCCGTCGCCCACCAGAGACTCTGGTCTGTTACACTACACCGAACTTATGGTCTCTGTTGTACTCAGCCCGTAATAATTATAATGTAATTTGCAATTGTAGTCTAATTAGTAAATAAATAATATAATTAAATAATTACAATTAAAAGAATTTTTAAGAAAATCATCAATACCACATTGACGGTGATGTATTTATTTATTTTTTTTTTTTTTGTTCTCTCTGTTTCTGATTAAACGCCAACCATGTAACTCAAATTGCTGACCATTATTGATTACGTTAACGTTTTTTTTTTTATTGTGTTCTACTAAAATACCATCATCATATTGCGAAAACCAAAAGCAGAACTAATTTTGTTGATTTGTAAATATTTTCTGTCTGTTTTTATTTTATTTTTTGCTTCTTTATTTATTTATTTCGGTTTCTTTATTTATTCCTTATGAACATTTTGTATGACATTTTTAAATCCATGGAATTCAAGAAAAACTTTTAAAACTTTTAAAAGAAAGTGGATGGTTTTCAGTTTCCTTAAAAACTTTGCAAACAAAGTTTAATACCGAGAATGTTAAGTAGCAGCCATATTTTATTAAAACTGTAGTTTTAAAAAACAAAAACAAAAACAGAAATATTTATTTAATTCCATTCTTTTTCTTATTGTCACTTCTGGCTGCCATAACATGATAAAGTTTACAGTGAATAAACGGTATGACATTCGCAAAGGAGGAGAATGTGATTACTCACATCTATCCCCAATTTTTCTCCCTCGCTTTTTGAGTACAACTTATTGAGTTTAATTTTAAATAATATTACTATTTATACAGGTATATTATATATGTATGTATGTGAAGCTATACTGTAAGTGGCAACACAGTCTATTTTACACTGTTTCTCCAAATATTTTACTACCTACACTTGTCGGCAATGGCGATAATTTTATGCCTCTTTCTTGATCTTTTTTGTAAGGTCTTGACGACTAAAATTACTGGACGTCTCTAGGCGAATGGACCATAAAACGAATATTGGTCACGCAAGAACCTTGAAAGACACCACATTACTGCTTCTCAATGAGATCCAGGACATCCATTTCGAACAAGGTGGTGTGGGAAAATGGTTCGGCATACCTCCTAAAGAAATCGTTGCAAATTTACATTGATGGCTCTCAGTTGTACTAAACTGTTAGATGTGGAATTTTTTCAGAATCAATCGGAATAGCGCAGTCTATAAAACTGTCAACTCGCTGTGTCGATTTTCAGGCGAAAGTGTAAGCAATACAGACTGCAGCAAAAATATCCCCATGCGCGTTATTACCATACTTTCCGATAGCCAGGCGGCTACAAAAGCACTAAATTCCAATGTGAAGAACTCCAAGACAGTTTAAAGCTGTCACAGATATCTCAATGAGATAACAGAACGATCTGATATTCATATCACATGGATACAAATAATTCCAAAGCGGATGAAGTGGTCAGGTGTGGCACAATAATCGAACCGGTGAATTCTCGACTTTGCAAAGCTGTCTAAAAGCCAGAAAATCGGCTTATAAATGATACTGCGTTTGACATTGGCAGTTTGAGTTGCTTCATCAAAAGTTCCATGTAGTTCCCTGACTAGGGGGTAATGGAAAACTGTGGTATCACGATATATCCTATATAGTCCTCTGTATGCATCCAACGTCTTTGGAAGGAGGAGGAAGAGTGTCTCGTTCACCTCATGTGTCGATGCTCTTCTCTTGGCATAAAGAGACGAATGTCTTTGATCTCTCATTTTCTGACATTTGTTTTGAAACGGATCAAGGTGGGTCTGGCAGTAAACGAGGACAAAATGGGGTATATGTTGTCGATATGTATAGATATGCGTCATATCGGATACCAGATTACTGCCGATAAGTATACTTTCGATGTTGTCTGTGAAATTGTTAATACTTGCTCCTGCATTACCAGCAAAAATGATATCAGTCTGGAGGTCAGCGGGTGTTACTATGATCTCAACTGGTAATTGAGCATCAGAGACCTCTCTTTTACGACAAACTTTATACTCTACAAATCGAACAATCTCCTTGTGCTTCTTTATGTTGCAGTATTTGAGAAGAAAGCCCTATGTCAGATCTTCCGTCTAGAGCGAGTTGGCGGTGATTTCCGCATCCGGTCCAATAATGAGCTGTATGTGTTGCTCAACGACACGGAGTATGTGGCGTATTAAAACCGAGCGGATGCGTTCGTATAACAATGGATGTCCCGTCGAGATGGGTATTGATGCGAGTATTAGCGGAAGTCGGCGGAGAGGACGACTTTGTTGGCAGCAACTAGTGTAACCAAAGGCGCGCAAGAAGCAAAGGCGCTTGAAAGGATGTATTAGGTCAGGCCGAAATCCGATAAAGGGGTTGTTGATGGAAAAATTAGACAGAATGTAATTTTTTTTTTTTTTTCATCGAACGTCCCCGGCCTCACACTAACCCACCCTCACCCGACCGCGGAGGGATCGTCCCCATTACGTAGGGACACGTACACACTACAGTCCGGACTATAGCGGGTAAGGGAAAACTAATGGCAACGAGAACATAAAACAGCTACAGAAATTAATCACAAGCTGAATAAAGTTACAATAAACATGAACTACGTATAACAAGAACGATAATACATTTTTATATAATAATTTACAAATTTACGTCAGCATATAAGCTACGTTTTATATTACAAACACTACTATTAAAATCAATAAAATCATAGTATATGTTAAAATCGTTACATAATCTACGAAAAGGAAAATTAAATCCATAGTTCGTTCTATAAAAATCTAAAGAAAGAGGACGATAGTGTCGTGAAAATCTTGCTGGAATACTGAAATTTAGGTTATAAAGCAAAAACTCAGAATCGATATCACCTTTAATTAGATTAAAAACAAAACAAACCCCTAAAACAGTCCTTCTACGTTCCAAAGTTGGAAGTTTTATCAAACCTAATCTAGCCTCATATGACGGAAACCCATTGGCATAATCCCATCCTAAGCCACGTAAACAGAATAAAAAAAACTGCTTCTGCACAGACTCTATTGAATCACTATGACAACGATAGTATGGATTCCAAATAATAGACGCATACTCCAAAATAGGTCTAACAAGTGAAATGTATAGCAGTCTCGTTATATAAGGATCAATGAATTCCCTAGCCCATCTTTTCACAAAACCAAGAACAGCCCGAGCCTTGCCAATCATCATACTAATATGATCAATAAAAGACAATTTCATATCCAATAATACTCCCAAATCAAGAAATGTAGTCACAGTTTCCAAGGGGCAAGAATTAATCACATAAGTGGACGAAATTACGCCCCCGCGAGAGAAAACCATGCATTTACATTTCTTCAAGTTAAGATCCATTAAATTAATTCTACACCAAGTTACAAACAAATCAATATTTCGTTGAAGAACAGCCTGACCATGATCATCCTCAAAAGTATAAAATAATTTAACGTCGTCAGCATACATCAGAATATTACAATCAGAAATAGCACAAGGAAGATCATTAAGAAACAATAAGAACAGTAAAGGACCCAAATGGCTACCCTGCGGAACACCAGAAGTAACATATACAGTCTTAGACAATACATTCCTAAACAATACCCTCTGAGTCCTAAGGGAGAGGTAGGAGTCTAGCCAACGATGAATAAAATCAGGAATACCGATTAATGAAAGTTTAAGAAGCAAAATTCTATGATCAACCCTATCAAAAGCTTTACTTTATCAGTATAAATTACATCAGTCCGAGCCCTGGCAAGAAAACCCCTGAAAACATGCGTAGTAAATTCAAGAAGATTAGTGACAGTTGACCTACCTTTCAAAAAACCATGTTGGAAAGGGGATATTAAAGATCTCGTATTAAAAGAGAGATAATCCGTCACCAGTTTCTCCATTAACTTGGGAATAGCACTGAGTTTGGCAATACCCCTGTAATTGGAAATATTGGATTTATTACCTGACTTATGCAAAGGAATTATAAATGAACTCTTCCAAATAGATGGAAAATGACCAGCCCTCAGAAGCCCATTGAATATAAAGGTCAAAGGACCACTCAAAACAACAGCGCACTTTTTCAAAATACAGGCCGGAACCCCGTCAGGGCCCGGCAAGTATGTAAGTTTCAGTCCAGACAAAGACTCAAGAACAGATTCCTCATCAAATGAATATATATTAGAAATAGAGACACTTCCCACTGAATAAGGATACGAAAAGCCGCTACTCAGATAAGGTCCCGAGTCCAACTGCCTATAAGTTGACTGAAAAAAGTCAGCAAACATATTAGAAATATCAAGGTAATTAGAGGAAGATACGTCCCCATAAAACATCTCAGTGGGAAACAAAGATGATTTACGTTTAGCTCGAACGAAGTCATAAAACGATTTAGGATCGCTAGCGAAGTTCGACCTGACCCTAATCATATATTCCTCATAACAGTAATGATTCATTCTACGATAATCCGCACGCGCCCTAGAGTAAAGAGCATAATCAATATCAGTACCTGATCTAACAAACTTCTTAAATAATCTTGATTTTCTGTTCCTCAACCTTGACAGTCTAGCCGAATTCCACGGAGGACCAGAACGCTCCAAACGACTATTTGCAAATGGAACACACTCCCTAAAACATTTAAATAATACCTCATAAAAGCCATCCAAGATCCTGTCAAGTGAAATGTAATGTATTTTTGTGTTGTTTCTTTTAGAGAGAAAAAAATTAGCTAAGCCTTGGACTGTGACTGTAAAATTAGACCCACGGATGATTAATGCGATGGATCCACACAAAAAGGTTTTTAACAACAAAAGCATCAAAAGACCCACAACAAAATGTTGTTTGACTGGATAGTGAAGTTGATCTAGATAGTTGATACTATAAAGATATTAAAAGAAACGTATTGGGTATATTGTACACGCATATTTGGGTATACAAATGCGAGTTCAAAATCGACCAACAATCGATTCAAAAGCACTTAAATACGTAAAATCCGACTGGCGAGCGGATTGGCGGTGATTTCCGCATCCGGTCCAATAATGAGCTGTATGTGTTGCTCAACGACACGGAGTATGTGGCGTATTAAAACCGAGCGGATGCGTTCGTATAACAATGGATGTCCCGTCGAGATGGGTATTGATGCGAGTATTAGCGGAAGTCGGCGGAGAGGACGACTTTGTTGGCAGCAACTAGTGTAACCAAAGGCGCGCAAGAAGCAAAGGCGCTTGAAAGGATGTATTAGGTCAGGCCGAAATCCGATAAAGGGGTTGTTGATGGAAAAATTAGACAGAATGTAATTTTTTTTTTTTTTTCATCGAACGTCCCCGGCCTCACACTAACCCACCCTCACCCGACCGCGGAGGGATCGTCCCCATTACGTAGGGACACGTACACACTACAGTCCGGACTATAGCGGGTAAGGGAAAACTAATGGCAACGAGAACATAAAACAGCTACAGAAATTAATCACAAGCTGAATAAAGTTACAATAAACATGAACTACGTATAACAAGAACGATAATACATTTTTATATAATAATTTACAAATTTACGTCAGCATATAAGCTACGTTTTATATTACAAACACTACTATTAAAATCAATAAAATCATAGTATATGTTAAAATCGTTACATAATCTACGAAAAGGAAAATTAAATCCATAGTTCGTTCTATAAAAATCTAAAGAAAGAGGACGATAGTGTCGTGAAAATCTTGCTGGAATACTGAAATTTAGGTTATAAAGCAAAAACTCAGAATCGATATCACCTTTAATTAGATTAAAAACAAAACAAACCCCTAAAACAGTCCTTCTACGTTCCAAAGTTGGAAGTTTTATCAAACCTAATCTAGCCTCATATGACGGAAACCCATTGGCATAATCCCATCCTAAGCCACGTAAACAGAATAAAAAAAACTGCTTCTGCACAGACTCTATTGAATCACTATGACAACGATAGTATGGATTCCAAATAATAGACGCATACTCCAAAATAGGTCTAACAAGTGAAATGTATAGCAGTCTCGTTATATAAGGATCAATGAATTCCCTAGCCCATCTTTTCACAAAACCAAGAACAGCCCGAGCCTTGCCAATCATCATACTAATATGATCAATAAAAGACAATTTCATATCCAATAATACTCCCAAATCAAGAAATGTAGTCACAGTTTCCAAGGGGCAAGAATTAATCACATAAGTGGACGAAATTACGCCCCCGCGAGAGAAAACCATGCATTTACATTTCTTCAAGTTAAGATCCATTAAATTAATTCTACACCAAGTTACAAACAAATCAATATTTCGTTGAAGAACAGCCTGACCATGATCATCCTCAAAAGTATAAAATAATTTAACGTCGTCAGCATACATCAGAATATTACAATCAGAAATAGCACAAGGAAGATCATTAAGAAACAATAAGAACAGTAAAGGACCCAAATGGCTACACTGCGGAACACCAGAAGTAACATATACAGTCTTAGACAATACATTCCTAAACAATACCCTCTGAGTCCTAAGGGAGAGGTAGGAGTCTAGCCAACGATGAATAAAATCAGGAATACCGATTAATGAAAGTTTAAGAAGCAAAATTCTATGATCAACCCTATCAAAAGCTTTACTTTATCAGTATAAATTACATCAGTCCGAGCCCTGGCAAGAAAACCCCTGAAAACATGCGTAGTAAATTCAAGAAGATTAGTGACAGTTGACCTACCTTTCAAAAAACCATGTTGGAAAGGGGATATTAAAGATCTCGTATTAAAAGAGAGATAATCCGTCACCAGTTTCTCCATTAACTTGGGAATAGCACTGAGTTTGGCAATACCCCTGTAATTGGAAATATTGGATTTATTACCTGACTTATGCAAAGGAATTATAAATGAACTCTTCCAAATAGATGGAAAATGACCAGCCCTCAGAAGCCCATTGAATATAAAGGTCAAAGGACCACTCAAAACAACAGCGCACTTTTTCAAAATACAGGCCGGAACCCCGTCAGGGCCCGGCAAGTATGTAAGTTTCAGTCCAGACAAAGACTCAAGAACAGATTCCTCATCAAATGAATATATATTAGAAATAGAGACACTTCCCACTGAATAAGGATACGAAAAGCCGCTACTCAGATAAGGTCCCGAGTCCAACTGCCTATAAGTTGACTGAAAAAAGTCAGCAAACATATTAGAAATATCAAGGTAATTAGAGGAAGATACGTCCCCATAAAACATCTCAGTGGGAAACAAAGATGATTTACGTTTAGCTCGAACGAAGTCATAAAACGACTTAGGATCGCTAGCGAAGTTCGACCTGACCCTAATCATATATTCCTCATAACAGTAATGATTCATTCTACGATAATCCGCACGCGCCCTAGAGTAAAGAGCATAATCAATATCAGTACCTGATCTAACAAACTTCTTAAATAATCTTGATTTTCTGTTCCTCAACCTTGACAGTCTAGCCGAATTCCACGGAGGACCAGAACGCTCCAAACGACTATTTGCAAATGGAACACACTCCCTAAAACATTTAAATAATACCTCATAAAAGCCATCCAAGATCCTGTCAAGTGAAATGTAATGTATTTTTGTGTTGTTTCTTTTAGAGAGAAAAAAATTAGCTAAGCCTTGGACTGTGACTGTAAAATTAGACCCACGGATGATTAATGCGATGGATCCACACAAAAAGGTTTTTAACAACAAAAGCATCAAAAGACCCACAACAAAATGTTGTTTGACTGGATAGTGAAGTTGATCTAGATAGTTGATACTATAAAGATATTAAAAGAAACGTATTGGGTATATTGTACACGCATATTTGGGTATACAAATGCGAGTTCAAAATCGACCAACAATCGATTCAAAAGCACTTAAATACGTAAAATCCGACTGGCGAAGTTATGGCTTCAGCAGTTTGTGCTTGTAAACGGACATGGACATTTTTTCTTAAATCTATGCTAAGGAATCACTCACTACTTTCACTTTTCAATATATTCATGAGGACATATTCTGTACAACCGGTATGTGTTTAAGAGTGCACAACGAACTATGCAAAAATGTGCCTAATTTGTTGGCAATAAAAATTTGTGCTTAATTTAAGAAATGGTTGTAAAACTTAATGAACCATTCACTGCTCATCTTCAATCACTAGTTAGTTCTGTATGCTTTGTTATAAAACATTTGTCTCAAGGTGTGCTCACTATAAGTTTAAGTATTTCGTTTAATGTTAGCTGCTTTGACTTATTTTAGTCGATTTAAACACCGAATGGTTGCGGTTTCTTTTTCATTTTTAGTGTCGCGTATTAAACAACTAGCAATGGTAGACGTTAATTAGCTTAAGTATATTGCTTAAAGAAAAAATCTTATTGTTTCTTAAAATTATTTTGGCATGCTGCCATACTAAAGTTGAAACCATTTATTTTCACGTTTGTAGCATTTAGTAAAAATTTTTTTTCAATGAAAATAATAAAGTCCTCGGCAAGCGATGATAGTAAAGAATACTTATTTTTTGTTACGGTTAATACTATGTTCAGATATGCACTTTTATTGAGTCAATATTCGGTTAATTGAATACAATATTTTAAGTGTTCACGCATAATAAAATACGCAGTTCAACTGCTTATTCAATATTCATCTGACAGCTGGTAAACAAAACAGCTGGTTGTTTCAACAACATTGCTTTTTTTTTTTGTTTCGATTTTTTTGTTTGTCGTTGTTGAAATTTGGGTATTAATCAATATCAATAAAAATTGTTCGGTTAATTGTAATATGCTCACTGAACGTAATTATGACAGTGCTGCATTTTAGGTTTTACTTAATATTATAAAAATTTGCGTATTTATTGCGCAATTAGTAATTGAAACTTTATATGACATATTGAGCTCAATAATGACGTTTATTGCGATTTACGCAATAAAGGTGCATATCTGAACACCGTATAAGACTTCTCTCGACACCTACGTATATCTATACTTGTTACTATTTGTGGATAATGAAGCCAAAGCTCTTGAAATCTAAACTAAGCTGTTTTGAAACAGACTACACCGACAGACATTTTGAGCCTGAAATATGATAAGAATGGGTCACTGGAGATGTAGATAGTGGAACAACCTCTGTAACGGTGATTTAGCAATTCTTCATCAGAATTTTATGTAGTTTTCACATTTATATAGTTTTCCCGTTTAGTAAATTCTTAATGCCATGAGTAATACAGAAATCGTTGATGGATTGACATCTTTGCGGCACATATCACGTATAAGAAATTTTATTTTTGTATATTCATTCGTTTGTTATTCGTTTAAATGCTTATAAGGCTTATAACTTTTTTGATTAAAAAATTCTGTTGTAGTCCTGTTGTAAATTTATTCGTTTCTTTCTGATTTTCTCCTTGTTATATACCGCCAATTCTATAGGAGGTGAGATGAAGAATGTATATTTAAAAATTTGCCCGTGTTATTGGTGATGCACTTTTGATCTTGTTCCTCTGCTGAGGGTATGTTGGGTAAAATGATGCTTCTCGTGCGCCTTTTGCCATGACGATGCTGAAAACAATGATGCTGATAATGACGATGATGATGTAGTGGATGCACAACAACTACAATAACCTTGAATAAAACATTGCATCTTATGGCATTCAAATTGTATTTTTGTTCATTCCAAATATGAAGGAAGGAAGACCTTTATTGTTGTATGTGCGAATTTTCTTTTTTTTTTACATATGTATGCAGCTGTATATACTTCTTTGGGCATTGCAATAAATAACAATGTTCATTAAGCCAGTTTCCCAACGATGACTTTTGGCTAAAGCCATGAAGCGTTTTTTATTTTTCATTATTTTCTCGGTTGTGCTATAGTGTTATAAATATGTTTCTGTGTAGACATGCACTTACATACATATAAACGTGTTCAAACTGTATTAGCCACGGCTCGTTGAAAGTTGATTCTATTGTACAATTTTCATTAACCTTGTTACAATATATTCGGTTCGGTTTATAAATAAAATGGAAGAAAAAATTCTAAATATTGTTGCATTCCATAAAAAGTGACAAGACTAAAAGGCTTATTACCAGCATCATGATATTGTTATAAATAAAAACAGGAGGAGCACAATACAAAAATAATTAACATATCGTAAATGCGGACAGCGCTCCTCAAAGCCAACATAGCCAATGTCATCAATCAAATACAGCCTGATTTATGTGCTACAGTCTTAGGGAATTCAATATTTCGGTTATGCTGCACCCAGAAAAGCAATGACGGATATTTAAACGATGATGGCGTATAGGACAGTGGAAAAAAATTAATTTGAAGTGGCCGCAGTCTAGTAGGTGGTGTGTTAGCTTGTTAGACGTGTGGCCACGGTTCAAACCCCAAGCCAGATACCTCTAACAAAACAAAATATGAAGAAATTATTTCAGCAGCAGATTTCTGAGAAACATTTTGAGAGTGAATAAAACTGCCATGGTATGTTTCTCAAAAATCTGTCATTCGGAGTCGACACTAAGCTGTACATCCCGCCACATATGAATAGAATTAACAGACACTACATAATTGACGTAAGAAGCTAGGTCGCAATCCTGACTGAAGGGTTTAGTAACCAATTATGTATATGTGTACATAAGTAATAAGTTCAAAAGGGGATATGTCTATCGATCAAATTCCAATCAACTTTTAAATGTAATACATTTACGCTAAAGCGTGAACTTATTTCTGTCGAGTAGAACAATGACTACAAAATTTCTCAAATTTGTAAATAATTGGAATTCACTGAAGGGCCTAGACTTTATTACCCTAATAAAACATATTATTTAGGCTTTACCATTACCACTCTTTGTATTAAATTGGTTTGTCATATGTACCGGCATGAAGTGTACGTCAAGATACAAATGTGTCCAAAGGAAAATTTATTGTGAACGAGCCATTTTGTTTTTGTGTTGGCAATTAACAGCAGATTACTGTCAAAAACTCTGAGAGTAAATCAAATTGTCATGAAAAGTTTCTCAAAAATCTGTCGTTCGGAGTCGACTTTAAACTGTAGGTCCCGCCATTCATATATAAAATAACGCACACAACATGAGTGGTGTGACAAGCTAGGCCTTCCTAACAGAAGGGTTGTAAAGGCCAATTATGTGTGCTTGTAAAGATGGCAAATTTTGTACCAGAAAAAGAGATGATTTAAGAAGAGTATTAATTTGTTTGTCTTCATTTGAAGAAAAGTACTAGAGAGTCGCATAGAATGCTTGCCGAGGCATGTGGTGATCATGCCCTATTAGAAGCAATATGCAGAAAATGCTTTCGGCACTTCAGAGAAAACTATTATGATGTGAGAAATAAAGAACGTGACAGATCTCCACAAAAGTTGGAAGATGCCAAATTGCAAACAATAGAGGATGCAGATGATATTTTGAGTCAGAAACAAAAACGCAAAAATGTTAAAGGTTACATATCGAACAGTTTCTGACTGTTTAAAAGCAGTGGATCCACAAGTTTGAAAAATGGGTGCCAAACCTAAAAACCACACCAAACACCAGATGTTTTATCAAATTGTCACTGGCGATGAAAAATTGTTGTATTTTAAAAACCCTAAACGGATAAAATCACAAGTTAATCTGGGACAACTATCAGCTTCGGCTGCAAAACCAGATCAATTCGGTAAGAAATATCGCTATGTGTTGTGGTTTCGACCACGAGCATCTAAAGCCTGGCGAAACTGTTACAATAGATCGCTATGAACATCAAACGATCAATTTCAACCATGCATTGATCAAATAACTATCAGAATTAGCCACTAGACACGGCAAGGTAGTTTTGCAATATGACAATTCGTCTGCACACAAAGTAATCACGGTTCGGGAAACAATATAAGTATTGGACTGACAGCTATTATCTCACCCGTCGTATACACCAGATTTTTTAACTTCCGACTAATATTTGTTGGTATACAACTTCATACAAAAAAAAAAAAACAAAACAAAAAAATATAAATTATTGTTTCCAAATTTATGGCAAATTGTTCAATCAAAGAAAGCATTAGACTGCCCCCTGCCGTATTCACCATACTTGGCTTCTTCTGATTATTAATTGTTTTCATCGATGGGATAGGCATTGGCTGTGTGGCGGTTTGATTCCTACGTGGAAGGCAAAAATTGGATTTCCTTCTTCTAGTGTGCTTGTTTATTGCAAAATGTGTCAATTTCACGTTTACACGACTACCAGAAGTCGGTTAATATTTGTGTTTTTTGTAAATATTATTATTTCTCTTTGCGCAAACACTGGGCAACTACTGGTGGTCGTTCACACGTAAAATTGACACATTTTCCGATAAACAATCAAGATCCATCAAAAATTCAGAAAAATTTTTAACTAAAAGTTCATTTGAAAAAATATATGTAAAAAAAACATAACTCGACTCTTTGACTCTTTAAATAATCACTACGGTAATTTTTGTCCGATTTTATCAAAAGAAGTCTCAATCTTTTCAGAACGTCATCACTTATTTCATATTGTTTAATTAAAGTTTACTACTATGAACGAACAAACTTGAAAAAATATGAAAAAATTCGCTAATATCAAGTTTACCTCATCAAACCTCACAAAATGAAGTCAAATAATATAAATTTGCATATCGTTTTAAGTCCCATCCCTCTCCTTTCTAATTAGGTCTAAATTTTGGACATGAGTTCATGGTTAAATTTGTTCGGAAACTCCAAAAAAACAGTTTTTGTCAAATAAAAGAAGTTTGGAGGGTCCAAGAAAAAAAATGTTTTTGAGTTCTACTCGACAAAACTCACAACTTACAGTATATGGGTGTATTTCATTTTTTTATTTTGTTGCATAGTGTAATAATTAAATTTTATTTTCTTTATATCAAAAGTTTGTAGACAATTTTATTGCAATTTTTTCAAAAACAAATATACATAAACAAAATGGCTTGAAAATAATGCAATAAAATCCACTTTTAAAAAAAGATGTTTTAAACTCACACAAAGAAAGAGTAGAATTTCCTTTCGCACCATCTATCGGGTCCGCCATCTAACGTTTTTTTCAACTAGTGCTTATTTCGTGAATGGTAACACTTAGCTCATTTCTGATTTCACATATAATTACTTTTATCCTTCCGCTGAACGAATATGGACCATCCAATGCGTTTTCGCTTCGCTAAGTGGGCCTGCGATCGACTTACAGAAGATGCCGATTTTGGCAAAAAAAAATCATATTTTCAGATGAAGCTCATTTTGATATTGGCGGGTATGTAAACAAGCAAAATTGTCGCATTTGAGGCACAGAAAACCCGCACGCATACATTGAAAAGCCGACGCACCAAAACGAGTCACTGTTTGGTGCGGATTTTGGCCCAGAGGCATAATTGGGCCATTTTTCTTCGAAAATGAGCAAGGAGTGGCCGTTACAGTCAATGGCGATCGTTATCGGGCCATGTTGAACGAATTTTTGTTCACAAAAATTTAAGAGGAGGATATTGGCAACATTTGGTTTCAACAGGACGGCGCCCTGTTTTTGAAGATCGCATTATCAGCCGCAGAGTTGATGTCGTTTAACCACCTCGGAGCTGCGATTTGACACCGTTGGACTATTATTTGTGGGGTGCCGTCAAAGATAAGTGTTACGCCGACAAGCCATAGACAATTGACGCTTTAAAGGACAATATTCGTGAAGCCATTGGTGAAATACAGCTGCACACAATTGATAAAGTGCTTAAAAATTGGACCGATCGTGTAGGCTACTGCATGGCCAGCCGAGGCAACCATTTGAATGAAATTATTTTCCATTATTAACCGGAAGGATTGTCTTTCAAATAAAAGAATAAATTTGAGAAAATATTCAGTAGTTTTTTTTTAAAGCATTTTCAAAAAAAAATGATATTTGGCGGACCCTTTACATGCCATACTTATGCGCCATAATTTAAATGACTTGAGAATGATGTCTGCTGTTTTAAGGGTAACATATGGTTGACTGTAATTAAATTTTATGGGTCTTATGCTTCCACTTACTCATCCATGTTCGCAGCCATTTACATGCGAATACTGTTTTCTTGCCATTATAAGTAAATGAACCCAACATAAATGAGGATTCTAATTTATTCGACAACTTAAGCTAATTACTTGAAAAGTGGTTTTTATTGATGTTATGGTAAGTATATTTTCCTACACTTTTGTGTTTAGTTTCATTTATGAATTTTCCTACACATTTATGCTGTTGTTAGAAAAAGAAAACCTATTTATTGCGGATGTATAAAAATAAAGAAACAGGCCAGGAAATACTGTGACATAACACTGCGAAGAGAGGATCTTAAATGTGTTTGAGGACCTTATTCGTATAATTAGGAAATATTTCTCGAATAGGATACTCTGCTGTGAATCTGACAGCGGCGATCGAAAAACCGGTGTCGAAGGAGCCCTGAATTATTATATAAAGTTATAAGATTATTGTGTAATGGGTCTGAAAGTTTCGTAGGGGGATGCAATTGTGACATTCCTCGACGCTTGTTATACAAGCAGCACACTTGAAGAACGTTGGAAGCAGAACAAGAAGTTAAAAAGTCCGCTGAGTTCATAATAATCTGGGTAAAAGTGATTGACAACCATCGTAAATTCTGTAAAATTTAAATGCAGAATAAAAGTTCTGAATTGATTATCCCGAGGAATGCCAAATATAGAAAGGACTGGAGTAGAGTAAGTGATTGTTACTTCAAGAGATTGTGTAGCCTCTGAGCTGACTAATTTCCTCTTTGTCTTCGGTGGAATTTGGTCAACAACCGACCGCTCAAGCTGAACAAAGCTCAAGTGAGCTTTGATAAAAAAGCTACAACTCAAACCTAACCTAACTTACTGGCAGTGTTACTTTATCCATTACTAGCATGTTAAGGAAATTTGAAAAATACATTCATAACTAGCATGTTATCAAGCTGCACAAGAGTGTCTCGTGACCATCGCATCTAATCTTTGAATGAGGCAAGTGTAGTAGTAAGAATTAGTCCCATTGGTATGACGGCAAAGTACAGTAAGACCCCGTTTAACGCGGGGGATACGTTCCGATAAGTGCCAGCGCTGAACGAAACAGCGTTAAACGAAACAGCGTTCGTACTATGATTGCGACTTCGGAAAATACAGTGAGAATCGTTATTCTGGACAGACTAACAAAAGAGCATTGAATAAGGTACATAGTAAACACCCTCGTTATATAGTGCACCGCTTTTGGTTGGTGCATGGCCGTTTCATTTGCACACATATACAACAAGTATCAATACAGTGTGCGATTTAGGGGAATCCTAATACTACCGCGTAATACTGAAACAGCGTTAAGCGGAGCAGCGTTAAGCGGGGTCTTACTGTAAATGACTAACTTATAACGTTGTTAGTAGAAGGCTGTAGTAGGCAAAACTATATATGTAAGCTTCACAAAGCTAGAAGGCTTTGTGAAAAACTCATGATATTTCAAAAGATCTGCTTTTCCACTACAGAAAACGTAAGAATGCGTCGTAGGTTGCTGAAAGAATTTGTGAATTTGGGGAGAAGATTCGGAAACCGCTGTAGCCAATTTTAATTTTGATGTTAAAGTTAATCCTCGCTCTGGCGGATCAGTCACAGAAAAGCCTAAAAAATAATGAACAAAATTGAGAACGACAAGCACATAAGCAATAGCCATTCATCACCATTTGAAGAAACCTGCATTTACATGGAAGCTCTAAGTTTATGTATCACGTTAATTACCCGAATTTTTATTTGAGATTCGTTATTAAAATGGAAAAAAATGGAATCATTTCTGAACGGACAATAAAAAGTGATTCATGTGGAATATGTGGAAGAGACCACAGGCAAAGCAAGATAAAGATATGCAAAACGTATTGAAACCAGAATTAACAAGAAATATTGTGTGTCTGATGGGACTGAGAGTGAATTGTTCATCATAAGATTCAAAAATATGCGTAGTGTGTTCGAAAATTGCGGGTGTTTTTCAAATGATGCTGGCGAATTAATTGTTGTCTGTCTGCAGAAGTGCTATGTGATAGTCTGAATTGGTTTAAGCATTTCATAATGGATCACAGCCTTCTGTTGCCATCAAAAGCCCGTTGGTCCAGTTTCACATATGTTTTCTTGCGATTGGGGTTGTCGCTATGTATCCAATTTTCGCCGACAGTGAGAATTATCAAACAGCATTCCAGGCATGCAAAATCGTTTTTCAACGTCTCGCGGTTTCAGTTCAAGTGGCAATCAACTTCTTTGCTTTTGACTGAATCCAAGTATTTTTAAAACCCTTCGAAATGGCTGTTTGGGTCAAGCCTAATGATTGTGTAAGATCGTCTTACGCTCTACACGAAACTTTATTGTGTGTTGTGCTTCCATCTTTTTGTTTTTGATGTGAAACTCACCATTTTCGAAATGCGCAAATTGCTCGATACAATGCGTTTTTGATAGAGTGTGCTTAGCGTTTAATTCCACAAGCTAAAGATGAGTTAAACGTGCAGTTATCCTTGCAAAAAAAATTGGCTCAACAAAACTTTCCGCAAAAGTGTTCTTTTTCGGAACCGATGGTAAGAAAAACAACCAGAGGCAGTACAATAGCTGGTAATGCATCCTGAAATATGAACTGTTTAGTATGGTTTGTGAATTGCAAGACCTGTGTGCCGTAGCTCTTCAAGGGCAATGAAAATTCCAACGTTATTGCCGTGGAGGTATCATGACATGATTGTTGAGTTTTTCTACCACAAAGTACAACAATCAACAAGGCAGCGCCATATGACGCACAGCACGGAAGTTTGGCGAACAATTAATTTCAAATTTAGCGTAGACCATTGGCGAATGATAATATGTACAGAAACAGCAATTCCAGCCCTGGAAGAAAACCTTATAGCTTTTATTGATCATTGAGGCTGATAAAATAAATTTCGTGCATTATCTTAACACTCCAAAGAAGAATTAATTTAAGCTCAATTAAGTTATAAGCAAGAAGACAGATTTCGTCTGCATAATCTTCATCACAATCATCATGATGTCATGTAGATGTCACTGAACTGTCAACATATCAACAGTTTTACTGTCAACATGTTTAAAAATTCTTTTGATAAACTTAATAGGAGTAGGAACATACTTCATAACATACAAAACAAATAATTTGTTCGACTAATTTGCAACTTCTTTTGCAACAGTTTTCAATGGCTTTCAACACTCAATTATAATCTAATTAAAGCCGAGTATACCATTATGACATATGAGTTCAATAATGACTTGTAAGACATGATAACACATGTCGTTTGTTTAAGAACTCGTAAATAGAGAAGAGTGCTTTTATAGATACAAGACTTAATGGACTAGCAAACTATAATTAGATCCGCTTACAAATGAAATACAAAAGGGTTCATACTTTTTCATCGTAATGAAGATGAAAACACAACCCGAAACAATACGCATGATTAACTAGAACTGAAATTTGATTGTTGATGTTTGGAATTCACAAAATCTGCTTTATTAACAACAACAAGAAATGACAACAATTCAAAAACAACAACTAAAATATTGTTTATGTTTCTCGAAAAGCAAGTAAAACTTCAAATAAGAGCACAATATAGAATCAACTGACAATATGACATGGACAGTTTGTTTTTAATTTCAATGTTTTTCAAAGTTTTTGATCTTTATCGATTTTTTAAATTTCTTCGACATCTGGTCAGGTAGTACACAGTACACTAGTATGCGTCAGTATAGCAATTTGTTCTGGGTGAAATGAATACCTAAGCCATAGAGGCTGTGAGCAAAGTGTGTTGTCTCATTAAACCAGAACCTATGGTTCAAACCCTAACTAATGCTAGAAACACAATAAAAGCAATGCTGCAAAAACAGACTGCGTAACGGAGCTTTGGAACCTAAGATAAAAGTGTAGAGAAAGAAATCAGGTACAGAAAAAGGAGTTGAATTGCTTATGTTATCAAGAGCGTGCACGACAGCACTTCAAGAGAGGTAATCCAGGATATAAGAACATTTGGAAATCCTTATAGGTCGAAGAGGGGTAATATTGTTTCTTTCATCCATCGCTTTCTACCTTGAAATTTACATAAAGAGAGTGTATATGAGATATCATTCGATATTTTGTATGGAATACAGCTTCGTTCAAATATCCACCACGGCTTCTCTAGTTGGAGTACATCAGAATGTCCAATTTTCAACTAGTCTGACACATAAATCAGGCAAAATTTGATCGATGAAATATCTCATGTCTCATCTTTGAGGACCGCTAGAAAAAGAATCTCTCAAATTAAACAATCTCTGTGGCCAGTTGACATCACGTTCGCATGATATGATGAGCATGCCAGTGCATGCTCGTGCAGAATATCAAATGTGGCGTAGGCTGCGTGGCACGTAATGAAGACTTGTAGGTGTCCAGTTCCTCCAATTCAAGCCAAAAGGAGATGGTTTTCATACACCTATAGTGCTTGTCGTTAATAGAGATCTCAAACAAATATAAGCCGATGACTCCGCCAGCCCATAATCCACACAAAAACAGTGACTTTTTGTGACGCACTGGTTGTTTTCGTCATGTGGTTTGAGATCGTGCTAAATTCGATATCCAAATTCCTGTAACCATTCGTCTAGATATGACGATAGTAGTGGTCAAAGCACACGGAAAGAACACCGAAAAGAACGCTTTTAGTTTTTATTATATTGCAGCTCAAAATTAGCCAAGTTATGTTCTGCGAGTTGGCTGAGTTCTTATTAGCCACTCAAAATAGAATGCTTCGGACTTTCCAGCACTATCTCAAGGATAGCAGCTAAGTTTTCGGCAGACGTTGTATTTCGCCGACGTACGGGTTTTAGTCGATCGTTTACTGAACTTTTGAACTAAAACTTATTCACCACATTGTGAAACGTCTTCCCGGTAGGACGATTATGGAGGTTGTAAAATAGGCAAAGCGCGTGCTATGTTATTCGAGCAATTTTGTTGTTGCTTGCTATATCCATCCATGGTGATTTGGCAAAACAAACTGAATAAATAACAACTTATCTGATAGTTGTAACTTGAAGAAGATAACCGTTATCAACTGTCAAAGTTCGGAAGTCTCTTTTGGAAGAGCTGATATAAAGAGAGTGATATTTAATAAGACCCGTGTGATTGATGATATCAAACTTCTCTTAGTAGTTGTAAAATAAATTTCAAATTTCATAAATTTAGGATGGAATTTTTTCTCCTAAAGTGGTAACAAACATTAGAACAAACGTAGAATGCACATTACATGTTGATGTAGGATGTTAAAGTCAAACTGCTAATCAAAATGTAATTGACTGAATCTGAAATTAAGTTTGGTTGGCTGGACAAATGGATGGCTGAATAATTAATTGGTTGAATGGTTTGTTGGAGTTGTTAAAGCAACGAATGAAAAAATCATTGAATGATTTGCTATCGTAATGCTTTTCTCTTCGCCCTTTTTGTTTTTAGTTTTTTGTATTTTATTAGTTATTGGTTCTGTTTGTTTCTCTTTTACTTCTTCATAAATTTATCGGATGAATAAAAATCAATTTTAGCAATTTCGATTTAAACCCTTTTGTGTTTCTGCATCAATTGTTTAAATATTCAATAAAAATAAGCAAACAAACAAACTGAAGGTCAGGCAAAGAATTTATTTATTAAAAAACTTTTCAATTTTTATTTATTTTCTAATTGTTCTTTTTTACCTTCCGGATTTTTCATTGGATATTTTGCCTTTATTTGTTTAAAATTATCTTCTCAGTATCGTAGATCAAATATAATTTATTTTTTGGTTGTATTGTATTTAACCTTTTATATTAAAAATATTTTCTTAATTCTAAGGAAGAGAATTTTGTACTTTTCTCTGAAACACAAGACAATGAAAACATAAGACTATGCGACAAAATAAAATAAAATAAAATGAAATAAACCCAGCTAATGTCATAGTGTAAGTTTGTTGAGTATAACTCAAAAATATATTTTTTATATTTCTTAAACCCTCCAAACATTTCTGAACCGATTTCCAAAATTTAAACCGTATTAGAAAGGATAGGGATGAGTCTTTAAAACAATGTACATACATATATTATTTGAATTAATATTCTTTGAGGTTTGATAAGGCAAACTGGGCAAATGCGAATTTTTTTCATAATTTTTCAAGTTTGTCCATTCATAGTAACAAGCTTTAATTAAAAAATATGAAATAAGTTGTAACATTCTTAAAGTACATTCTCTTGTGATTGACAGAACGATGCTTTCAACCTCAAGGCTCGTTGACGACCTGTTGTTGGTTAATCGTTTTCTGAATCATTAGACCGGAATGTATTCGATCGTAAAATGGGCGATAGGCGCACAATGTTGCCTGAATTGAACACTAATTTTGATAAAATAGTTTTATTGTTTTCACGTGAAGTTGAATTTTATACACCCATACCTCGCTTTGCGTCGTTTTGTTTTGCGTTTTTTCGAAGTTGCGTCGCTGCTGAGTTAGTATTAATTTTCACTTACGTTGTTTTGGGTTCGAGTTTTTAATTTTTTTTAATTTTTTTAAATTTCCTTTTTTCAAAAATGGCACAACTTTTGTTCCTAATTGCGCCATGCTATCAATGCCTGGGGATTCCCTTTCTAACTCATTCATTTTCACCTTTTACTAGTTTCATTTTCACATTGTCACATCCACATACGTATGTGCTCGCCAAGAAACACAAGTGTTACCTAGGAATACATGATTCTCGGGAATAAGACCTCTTATTTCGTTTGAGCAAAATCCGTTGTATTAGCGATAGAACAGTGTAACACAAGCCACATTGTAACGATGCTCCAATAATGAATAGAGTTGGATACCTGTACGCGGTCGAAAAGTCTCAAAATAGACGTTAAGGCATATACATGAGAATTGTATTCCATTCTCTTTCGGATATAAATAGTAAGAAGATCAGATGAAGTGAAGTATTTCTTGCACCGTCTTAAAAAGCTAAGGCATTGAAAAATGTGTCGGTTGCAGAGAACATCATTCTGAACTTTCATGCTCAGAACGAAGCATAGATTTATATGATGCAATATTATTGCTGCACTTGTGTTACAATAAACAACACTGAAATAGTTAGCTTACACCTTAAACAATTTTTTTCTGAAAATTATATAAGACTTCTCAATTTTTGGAAAAAATTCAGAAATGAAAATACGAAATGGTAGATTTTAATATTCAGCCTTGACTTAATTTATTATAAAATATTAGTATTATCGTATTCATCAGCTAATGTAGAGAGAGTATTAAGCCAGGTTAATTTAAATTAAACTGCATCTCTTAGAAACAATATTATATAAAAAAGTATAATCGTAACTGCTTCGAAACTGCTTTTTCTCTGATTTGATTAAAATCTTTAAGAAATCTTTAACAATGTACAAATATATTGTATAAAACACCCATTTTTATAGATTGTTGTTAATTTTTTTAAAATTCTTTTTGAACTAAAATATGTACATTGACTTAACTTTATATGTTTTACTACAATTTATTTGACTTTTATATATTAATTTTTTCTGACGATTCTTTGACGATTTCCATGAACGTTTTTGATTATTTTGACGATTTCTTTTCTCATATTTGACGATTTGATGCTTTATTTAACTGGCAGCTACGGATATTGGTGTCACCTAGTGTAATTAATATCTCAACTAATTAGAAGAAAAATATTAATCATAACTCAATTATAAAAGGAATTCGAAATTTGAAGGTTTTCAATTTGGCACTAATTATACATATATTTCCATAGTGACTTTATTAAACATTCAACATTGCTGACGGCAAGTTTTCCTGGTAAAACAAAAAGATGTAGCATTTATGGACCCAGCCAAACATTTTTATCTTAATGCTTGACAGCAACTAAAATAAGAAATTAAATCAGTTTTTAAATTCAATAAATAACAAACCATATAAATAAATATTATGTAAATAACTTTTATACTGAAATTGATTTTTTTATGTTTTAACATATGGGCAATTCAGACAAGCCCTTGTATAGTTGTATTGCGTGTATTGTTGTACGAAAAGACCTCAATGTATGCTTGTTGTTGATAATTTTCATATAAAAATCCGTTACAATTATACACATTTTTTCAGATGTTTTCAAAAGTTGTACTTGTTTGGTGCAATCAGTTTATGTAAATGCCAATAATCAAGAAGAAGAAGAAGAATGAAAATACAAAATATTTTCTATGTAACAATTAACATTTCAAAAGTATAATTGTTCACACAGATAATTAATTAATTTACTTTCTTCTGTAATATTTTTCATTTTGTTGCTTGAAAACCAAATTATAAATACTGGTGTTCTTCCTCTTATCACTTTTTGGCGTTTGGAATACGAAATACACAATACAGCATAACATTGATCGTTCACAAACGAAAAGTATATTGAATACAACATACACTATACAAAGTCGTTTGAATTGGCCAATAAACAATTTTAATACAATCTTAGTTTTATTCTACTTGAAAGCTTTCCAACATGTGGCTGTGTATGAGATTGTAAACATTGAAAATGTTTATAAAAGCGTTACAACATCCCCCATACTGAAACAATTTTTTTTGGAACAATTCAACAGAACTAGATGTTCTGGAATGCTTACGAGAATGCATGTTTTAAATTTTTCTCATTTTCATTTGGATGTGATGTTGACTTAAATGTTAATGGAGAGATATGAACCAAATATGTTTGGGTGTCATTTGTCTTTTGAAAAAAAAGCAACATATATACATACATTTGGCTATTCGTGCTAATTTATTGCTCATTCATCCAGGCAAATTGGCAATTCAATATAGGCAAATGATAATATGGAGCTTAAATTATAATAATTTCGTTTTCATTGCAATCCAAGGGTAAAAACTATATTTTAAGATTTAAGGTATTAAAATTCAAATCATTTTCAAATTAGAGAAAACAAATTTAGATATTAAGAAAATTAAACTGTTTAATAAATGAGCAGAATGCTTACTTGAAGTAATATATTCTAGTTATTCAGTGGTTTGTAGTTTTGTAGTTTAAAATAATTTTTTACTTAAATTTAATTTTTTTGTTTTCGGTTAATTTTTAAACCTATGTATTTATCACTGCAATATTGTAGGAATTCATATAAATTTGCAATTAGCATTGCAGCCATCGTCTAGTAGCCGTGGTCTAGTAGGTAGTGTACTGGCTTATTAGACATGGGGCCTCGGTTCAAACCTCAGGTCAGGCATCTCCAACTGAACGAAATATGAAAAATATTTCTTCGTCGACTTCGTCTCAGCAGATTTCTGGCAAAAACTCTGAGAGTAAATAAAATTGCCATGAAAAGTTGCTCAAAAATCTGTCGTTCGGAGTCGACTTTAAACTGTAGGTCCCGCCGCTCATGTATAAAAATTAACGCACACAACATAAGTGGTGTGAGAAACTAGGCCGTAATTCTGACTAAAGGGTTATAATGACCAATTATGTATAATATACATATTATGTATGTATGGTAGCCAAAAATATGAAGAAGTTTTGAAGATTAAAAAAATATACTGAATTTTACTTTTACTTTAAATTTTTTTTACTTCATTAGTTGCTTTAATCTCTTTAGTCATCTGGACCCACGGAATTCCAAATTCTTTATATTTTCTCTTTTCTGTTGCCTCGAAAAATTACTCGTGTAATTTCAATGAATATTCTTTACGGTTTGTGTTTGTATTTGTATTGTGCTCTAATAGTGTATTTTATTTCCCCTTTTAATGTTTGGTTAATTAAGCAATTCTTTGTGACCCGCTTGTGATCGCTTGAGGATATTTGAAACTTATTCCCAGATCTGCTTGTCCAGAATGTGTGTTCTGAATTTTTTTCCATGCATGTCAATATCCAGTCGCCAAGAGACTAGTGCAATTAATAAAAAAATTAAAGACATAACTTTTATTCCCTTTAAATACCAACCACGCAAAAGTTTTTACAATTTTATCTCACGAAAGGCCAAGTTTTTAACAGAAGAATGCATTTTAAGAATATCAGCAAATATTTGATATTTTTAATTAATTACACTATTCGACAAAACAAAAAGAAAAAATAAATAAATAAATACACCCAGCTCCAAACTTGTTTTATTTGACAAAAACGGTATTTTTTGACTTTGCGCACAAATTTATTGATAACACATACATTTCTGAATCAATGTCCAAAATTAGAAAGGATAGGGATGGACCTCTAAAACGATATATATATATATATGTACAGTAGTCCCTCGATTTACGTCGCAGTTGGTTCCAAAAAAAGGCGACGTAAATTGAAACGACGTACATCGAATTTTATATTGCTCATACTACAAAGTAGTTTGTTTTTAACAAGGAACTTAAAAAAGTTACAGTTTACATCGATTTACGTCGCATTTGGTTTCAAAAAAGGCGACGTAAATCGAATGACGACCCAAATTGAAATGAGAGGACAAAACATTTGACGACGTAAATCGAAACAACGTTAATCGAGGCGACGTAAATCGAAGGATTACTGTATATATTATTTGACTTAATATGCTATGGGGCTTGATGAGGTAAACTTGACAAATGAGAATTTTTTAATATTTTTTTAAGTTTGCCCTTTCATACTAGCAAACTTTAATTAAAACATATGAAATAAGTGATGACATTCTGAAAGTGCGTTATCTTGTGAAGAGATTGACACTTCGTTTGATCAAATCGGACAAAAAGTACAGTAGTTACTATTTAAATATTTTTTACATATGTCACCTTATTGAATGAATTTTCAGTATGAAATGAAATTAAACTCATTTATGTTGTGCTCTACTTTATTTGACTGGCAAAAATTTAGAAATACACCATTAAACGCTTTTACAGCAAATACAATTCCTCATTGAAATCATGTGTTTGACTGTGTATATTTTTCATATGAAAGATAAATAATTGGTCATTCAAATAAGTAAGTTATTCTGCAAAATATTAACCCAGTAGAAATGTCACAGCTTGTAAATGTTTAATTCCAAATTAACCATATACTTTCTATTTAATTTAATTTAAAATATTGTTACGTTTTTACCTTTTTAAAAACGTTTAAATATGAGTTCGCTAATTGCAACCAAAGTAAAAACAAATGCGTCTTTAGTTTTTCTTAACTGTCTTTATTATTTACACTACTTTTGTGTGCCACCGTATAGAACTTAGCGATACAACAATAATAATCTGCTTATTCACTGTACTAGTTCACACAATTATTCACTTTACAACCACGACTTATTTTATTCACACGCAACTTCACACAAGGCTGACTGAATTAACTCTGACTGCTGCTTGCTTTGTCCAGCCGTTTTATAGTCCGCACACACGCGTATCAATCAGTATGATGAACGTTCTCGATGCGGAAGGTTCTCTCTCGTGCCTTCTCGAGAACTCTATTGCTAGTACATTGTTGTTTGTGTACTTTGCTTATGTTGTCCGTTACATATTTGTCGTAGCTGGTTTGATTCATTCCATGTTGTTGTTGCTACCAGGTTCGTTGCACATATGTGTGTGTGCAGCTTTAGATAATCAATACGTTCGTTGTATTCTTAGTTTTAGTGCGTATTTGTATTGTGTGGCTTTTGTTTATCGTTTTTATTGTTAAACGATATTAGGTCGTTTCGTTTTGCGTAACACTGCCGCCCACTTAAGCCTATTCGTCCCGAATAGACTCATAATCTCCTTTCCCATATTTTGCCAGTCGCTCTATGTGTACGACCTTCATTTTTGTTCGGGGGCTGTTAGCTTTCTGTATCCTGTACACGACATCGTTTAACCGTTTAATTATTTTATACGGTCCATCTCAGCTGGTTTGTAGCTTGGGAGATAATCCTTTCTTCCGCTTTGGGTTGTATAGCAGAACCATTTGTCCCTCATGGAAGCCCTCCGTGTTTGCCGCACGATCATACCTGGCTTTCATTCTATCACTGACCATTTTTATATGGGTGCGCACAAACTCATGAAGTTCATTTAGGTTTTCGTCTTTTCCAGTGTATGTGGCATCTCTCTCGGTGCCGGGCTTAAAACCAAACTCTAAGTCACCGGGCAGCTTTATCTCAGTCCCAAAGATAATCTTGGCGGGTGATCTAGATGTTGAATCATGGACCGCGGATCGGTACGCCAGTAGAAACCTCGGAATGTGTTCGTCCCAGTCTTTCTGTTGCTCGCTCACTACTTTTCGCAAGTATTCCTCCAGGGTTCGGTTAAATCGCTCTATCATTCCGTCTGACTGTGGGTGAAGAGGCGTCGTTCGAGTCGTCTTCTTAATGCCATATACTTCGCACATTTCCTTGAATACAGCTGACTCAAAATTTCTGCCTTGATCGGAATGTAGTTCTATTGGAACCCCGTAGCGGCATACCCAGTTGTTCACAAAAACGTTAACTATTGTGTTCGCCTCTTGATTGGGTATGGCATATACTTCCGGCCATTTGCTGAAGTAGTCCATCACAACGAGAACATATCGGTTTCCGGCATTGCTGACTGGAAAAGGGCCTGCAACGTCCATCGCTATTCGCTCGAAAGGTGCGCCTGGGTTATACTGCTGCATATGACCTCGACTTCTTCTTGTTGGACCTTTAGCTTCAATACACTGGGTGCAGTTTGCTACCCAATCCGCCACTGATTGTTGACATCCAACCCAATAAAAACGTTGTTTTAGCCTTTCCAGTGTCTTTGTTACTCCAAGATGTCCTCCGCTAGCTCCATTATGGAATTCATTTAATACTTCTTTCATTTTGGAGGAAGGCACTACCAATAGGTTGGATGAGGTCTTGCCATCAGCGCTTTCCCAAAGTCGATATAGGCACCCATTTATGATCTTTAAGCTGTCCCATAGTGCCCAATATGCTTTTGTAAGAGGACCTTCTGCGGATATCTCATTTCTGGTGGGTCGTTTGTCCTCTTTCTTAGCTGCTATTAATTTCGCCAATATTGGGTCACTTCTTTGTGCTTCGGACCAGTCTCCGTTGGCTTCGATCCGCATTAGCCGGATATCAACGATGGATTCTTTCTGCTCAGCTTTCACGCAATGTTTACACTCCAAATTACAAGGTCGCCGTGAGAGAGCATCAGCATTCCCATGTTTTATGCCTCTTCGGTGTTCAATGCTGAAGTAGTAAGTCTGGAGGCGCTCAATCCAACGTGCTAACTGTCCTTCGGGGTTCTTGAATTGTAGCAGCCATCTCAGTGCGGAATGATCAGTCCTTAGCAGGAAATGTTGGCCATATGGGTACTTATGGTAATGTTTTATGCACTCCAGCACTGCAACTCTCGTCGGGTCACACAGTAGTTCCGTTCAGGCTTTGACAATGTGCGACTATAGTAGCCTACAACTTTCTCTGTTCCATTGATCACTTGGGAAAGTACACCACCAATACCATATCCGCTAGCATCACTGTCTAAGATGAACTTTTCTCCTGGGACTGGATACGCCAAACCTGGTGCAGCGCACAACATGTCTTTTAGTGTCTGGAACGACTTCTCCTGCGGCTCACCCCATTGATAGATTTTTGACTTCTTGGTGAGCTCATGCAAACTTGCAGCCACGCTGGCAAAGTTATGCACAAAGCGTCTGTAGTATGTGCATAGTCCCAAAAAGCTGCGTAGTTCATGAAGATTCTGGGGACGAGGCCAGTCCTTTACTGCTCGTATTTTATCTTCACCGGTGGATATACCATCTGCTGTGACAAGATGCCCCAAATATTTCACCCGCTTTTGGAAAAATGCACATTTCTTTACGCTTAGTTTTAGTCCAGCCGTTGTTATTCGTTGCAGAACTTCTCCCAGGTTCTTGAGGTGTTCGTCGAAAGTTCTGCACGTCACTATTAGATCGTCGAGATACACCAGGCAAGTCTTCCAATGCAGTCCCTTTAGCACACGTTCCATAAGCCGCTCGAATGTGGCCGGAGCATTACAGAGTCCAAATGGCATAACCTTAAACTGCCATAAGCCGCCGTTCGCACTGAATGCGGTTTTCTCTTTGTCCTTGTCTGCAATCTCCACCTGCCAATATCCGCTTTGTAGATCCAATATGGAGAACCATTTTGTTCCGGCTAGCGTGTCGAGTGTGTCGTCAATTCTTGGTAGCGGGTAACTATCCTTTTTGGTGACATCATTCAGCTTCCTGTAGTCTACGCAGAATCTTGTACTCCCATCTTTCTTCTTTACTAAGACTACAGGTGAGCTCCACGGACCCGAAGATGGTTCGATTACACCGCTCTTCCTCATTTCGTCGACTAACTCCTTAACCTCATTACGCTTCGCCAGCGGTATGCTTCTGGGTGCCTGCTTTATCGGTCTCGCTTCGCCAGTATCAATTTCATGTTTGACCACGGCTGTTCTTCCTTCCACCTCTGAGTTTTTACAGACGACTCTTTCATGGCCTGATAGATTTAGCACTCTCACCGGGACTAGTCTTTGTTCTGTGGATTTGACGAGGGCCTTTGCTGATATTAAATCCGTCTGTATTTCTGCTGGTTCAACAACCCACAAGCGGTTTTCCACACAATCTCCATCCATACGCGCCCATATCAGTGATTCACTCTGAGGTGGCAATTTGAGTTGTTCGACCGCAACTATCCTTCTGGCGTGCACTTGATGCTTGTACCCCACGTCTAGAGGTATCTCTACATTTCGCCAACTCATAATATGTTGCCCCATATTCAAATTGATGCCATGAGCTATCATAAAATCGGCACCAATGATATCCTTGTCTACAATATCGGCAACAATAAAGATGTGACTTACACTATATGTTGGCTATAGTCACCTTCGCCTCTGTTTTTCCGTGGACGGTGGCAGACTCTCCCGTAGCTGTCCGTAGTCGTACATTGCTAAGTGCCTCACACTTTTCTTTCACTACATCTGGTCTGATGATAGACTGCGTCGCCCCGGTGTCTATAGTGAAGATATGTGGTCTGCCATTTATGTATCCGTGCGCCGTAAGATTGTTGTTGTTCTGTTGCATCACTGATATTGAGATTGTGGGGCCCTCGTTGTGGGAGCCAGCACTTGCCCCTCAGTGCTAGCTCGTTTTAGTTTAACGGGGACTCTTGTGAAGATGGCTGGTAGTTCGCCCGTTTCTTATTCCTTGATTGTGAGGCGGATCATGATCTCTTGCGTGGCGCTTTGCAGTTTCTCTGGAAATGACCACTCTTTCCACAATTGAAGCATTTAAGTTTAGCCTTTTGTCCATTTTCTTCCAAAGCTTGCTTCACCATCTCCTTAACTTTAGTTAAAAGGCATTCATCTTCCTCCACGATTTCCATTCTTCGCACTTTGCTTACTTGTGGTCTAGAAATAGCTCGCGCGGTCTCCTGGGCTAGTGCGAAGGCCACGGTCTCTGCAAAGGTTGTCTTCTGTGCGGAACATACCGCCAGTTTAATGTCAGGATCTCGTATACCATTGACAAACGCCTCGGTCTTAATGTTATCTATCAGCGGGTGGTTTTCTCCGGGGTATGTTAGCTGCACTAATCTCTCGACTTCCATTGCAAAGGCCTGAAGTGTCTCATTAGACTTTTGCGCCCGGCACCTTAATTCCATGCGGTACAATTCTCGTTTGTGCTCATCGCCGAATTTACGCTGTAACGCCACCATCAACTCGTTGTAGTTGTTCCTGCAGCTGGCTGGCATGGTTTCTAGGATCTCAGCTGCGACACCTTTTAGCGCCAAAATTAGTTCCAGAGCCTTCTCTCCATCGTCCCATCCGTTTCTGCTGGCTACTGTCTCGAATTGGAATTTGAATACGGATAGGGGTGAGCTACCATCAAAGCAAGGTGTTCTTATCCTGCCGGTGTTTTCCGAAATGACTCGCACTGGTTCCGGCCGCTGGCTTTGGAGGTTGTTGATCTTTTCCTCCATCATAACGATTTTTCCGCCGACGGCCTTCTCCAAATTTTCCACTTTAGTGTCAACGGCCTTTTCTAAATGTGACACCCTTTCCTCTACACCAGTGATCCTTTTGCTGACCGACTCATGGATTTTCTGCAGCTTTCTAGATGTTGCTTCGAGCTCCTTTTCAATTTTTGACAAAATTGCTGCTTGCAGTCGTTGGTTTTCGGCTCTAGAAGCTTCGAATAGCTTCTGGTTCTCAGCTCTAGAAGCTTCTCGTACATCAGCAAACAGCCTTTCGTTCGCCTCTTGCATTTTTCGATTTTCGGCTCTGGAAGCTTCTTGTACTTCAGCCAGAAGTTTTTGATTTTCGGTTCTAGAAGCTTCTTGTACTTCAGCTGGAAGTTTTTGATTTTCGGTTCTAGAAGCTTCTTGTACTTCAGCTAGAAGTTTTTGATTTTCGGTTCTAGAAGCTTCTTGTACTTCAGCTAGAAGTTTCTGATTTTCGCTTCTAGAAGCTTCGAATAGCTTCTGGCTTGCTACTTCCATTTTCTCCATCGTAGCAGCTAGCAACAAATGTATGTCAACACCGCTAGGGGTTGCAATGGCCTTTACCTCTCGTTCCTCTTCATTCTCGAACTCGTAGGAATCGATGTCAATGCCTTGAAGCAGCAGGTGTTCTCTTAACCGCTTTTGCAATTCATTCTTCGTGCCCATTGTTGACAGTTTGAGTTTATCCAACTCTCGTTTAAGCCGTTCCACTTTTAACTCAGAGAGTTTCATTTTGATTTTGATTTTCTCTTTCTTAATTATTATTTATTTTTACTTTTGGATTTTGCAATCCCACTTCTGACACCAATTGTTACGTTTTTACCTTTTTAAAAACGTTTAAATATGAGTTCGTTAATTGCAACAAAGTAAAAACAAATATGTCTTTAGTTTTTCTAAACTCTCTTTATTATTTACACTACTTTTGTGTGCCACCGTATAGAACTTAACGATACAACAATAATAATCTGCTTATTCACTTTACAATCACGACTTATTTTATTCACACGCAACTTCACACAAGGCTGACTGTATTAACTCTGACTGCTGCTTGCTTTGTCCAGCCCAAGGCGAATTCATAGTAGGTGACCTTATCTCTACAACAAGTACAACAATGCAAAAACAACAGGCATTTTGTTTTTGTAAAATCTCTTTCGATTGTCAGAAACAGCTGACTGAAGGATGACGATGGGAAGAAAACTGTTAAAAAAATTTATAAAAATGATTAAAGAATAACGATGGGAAGAAAAATGTTAAAAGAAAAAGAAGAAAAATATACAAACTTCTGACACAACAAGAAAAAACGAAATTGATTATCAAAACAAAATACACAAAAAACAACAAAATTTTGACAATCGAAATGATATCAGCTGTTTAGATGCTCCCACCTATTATATGAATTCGCCTTGGTCCAGCCCTTTTATAGTCCGCACGCACGTATGATCAGTATGATGAACGTTCTCGATGTGGAAGGTTCTCGCTCGCGCCTTCTCGAGAACTCTATTGCTAGTACATTGTTGTTTGTGTACTTTGCTTATGTTGTCCGTTACATATTTGTCGTAGCTGGTTTGATTCATTCCATGTTGTTGTTGCTACCAGGTTCGTTGCACATATGTGTGTGTGCAGCTTTAGATAATCAACACGTCGTTGTATTCTTAGTGTTAGTGCGTATTTGTATTGTGTGGCTTTTGTTTATCGTTTTTATTGTTAAACGATATTAGGTCGTTTCGTTTTGCGTAACAATATCTTTCTACTTTGCAAACTTTCTCTGAAATCCATTTTGTCTTCATTTGAATGAATACTTTGTTTAAAACAGGAAAAAAAAATTAAACTTAAAGTTATGAGTATATTCTTTATAATACTGTCGTACTGTTGGAACGTGGCTATTTGCTTGACAGTAATGGGATTGGATGATTGCAATAAATGCTTCCTACCCCATTTCTTCTGGAGTGCTGTAGGAAATTATATTGGGACTCACTTTATATTTAAAACATATTTACATTACATTGAGCAGACCTACAGGCATTTCTGCTTTGCTGATGACACTGCTTTGGTTTGTATACATGGGACTACACGAGTAGTATCTATTCACCTCTGGAGAAGGAAAGTGAATGAAAAAAAAATGTGATCACTTAATATTCACTTGGCTCTTTTTTATAATCAATAGAGCTGTGACCCACTCGCACAGTACATACCATGGTATTCCTATTAATATACGCCTGTCTAGGAGAGTGTAAACTCTTATTGTACAATTCGCAACTAAAAGCAATATGAGTAAGGTTATTATGGGTGGCCAATCCGCAATCCCAAACGTAAGTAAATGATGGCAACAGTAAGGAATCCTAACTTCTGAATATAAATAAAAAAGTTCCTTTACGGACCATAGGTACACAGATGTCACTTAGCATTTGCAATAAATTTTTTCGTTTTTAACATGCATAACTTTTTATGTTTATTAAAATAAGAAAATATACTTACCAAGCAATAAATAATTTATAACTTCTTTTGAGTATATGGGGTCATATCTCGGCAATGGCATCGTGAATGATGGCCTTAAAAATGCTCACTGAAAATAGTTCATTGGTGTCAAACCGTAGCTTCTTGGCGGCCAATAGACACCACCATTTCGGCTAATTAAACGGCCATTAAATGTTTGATGCAAGAAATCGATTGTTGCATGATATGTGTGGAAAGTTGCACCATCCTGTCCAAACCAAACATCGTTCACATTAATACCATGAAGAGCGGGTACAAAAAAATCGGTTATTTTGGTGTCTCCATTGACTGTGATCGTTACGCCGTTCACCACATTTTACCCTGTGGCGCCGTTTTCATTTTGAAGGAAGTATACTTCCGCTCCACAAGCCGCACCAAACAGTCACTCGTAATAGATGCATTGGCTTCTGTAAGACCCCCATATACGGCAGGTTTGCTTATTAACGTATCCACCAAGATGAAAACGAGCTTCATCCGAAAAGATGACTTTTTGAGCAAAATCGACAACATCGTGCAATTTCTCGTTGGCCTAAATTTCCAATAAATCCCAGTTTTGCTCAAGCGTAAATCGATTCCTTACGATCCAGGGAAATAATATACTAAATTTTGTGGCAGAATATAATGACATAAGCATTATCATTCGAAATAACCAAGGATTCAAATATAAAGCGATAGATGGCTCACCCTTTATAAACAATGACTTTTCGAATACACCCGACATAAATCTTTAGAAATAAATAAAAGTAATATAATACCCACCCGATTGTTAATTGTTAAAATTTTTGTCTTGGGGCATACGTGTGGCCCTGTGGCTTTTAAGAGTAAAAAAAGACTTGTTAGGTGTACAGGTAAATGTTAAAACAAAAAAAAAATATTGGAATAAATAACACGGTGCGACAGTCAAAATACAACCAGCTAGTGTAGGTTGTGAGTTTTGTTCAGTAAAACTCAAAAATATATTTTTTATATTTCTCAAACCCAAATATTTTTTAACCTATTTACAAAATCAAAAGTTTTTTGAAAAGTGAACAGATAAGCCTTTAAAACGCTGTAAATAAAAGTATTGTTTAGACTTACATGTTATGAGTTTTGATAGGGCAAACCTGAAAAATATAATTTTTTTATATTTTTTCAAGTTTGTCCGTTCATAGTAGCAAACTTTAATTGAAAAATATGACATAAGTTCTAACATTCTAAAAGTGCATTATTTTGTGAATAGATTGACACTTGGTTTGATCAAATCGGACAAAAATTACCGTAGTTATTATTTAAATAGTATAACAGTCGTGTTATTTTTTTATATGTATGTCATCTTATCAAATGAACTTTCAGTTTAAAAATTTTCAAAAATTTTGATGGATCCTGATTGTTTTTCGCAAAATGTATAAATTTCACGACTACCAGAATTCAGCTAATATTTGTGTTTTTTGCAAATATTATTATTTCGCTTTGCGCAAACATTGTTCAATTTATGGTGTTCGCTCAAAAGTGAAATACATTTTGCGATAAACAACAATCCATTAAAAATTCTGAAAATTTTTGAACTAAAATTTCATTTGAAAAATATAACTCGACTGTTAGACTTTTTACACAATAACTAGGGTAATTTTTGTATTATTTGATGAAACGAAGATTGACACTTCACAAGATAATGCACTTTCAAAATGTCAGCACTTATGTCATATTTTTCAATTAAAGTTTGCTACTATGAACGGACAAACTTGAAAAAATATGAAAAAAATTCGGATTTATTATACCTCAACAAACCCCATAACAAGTCAAATATTATACATGTGTATATCGCAGGCCCAACCCTCTCCTTTCTAATAAGATTTAAATTTTGAACATCGGTTCAGAAATGTTTGTGTAATCAATAAATTTGTGCGTGAAGTCTAAATAGACAGTTTTTGTCAAATAAAATAAGTTTGGAGTGTTCAAGAAATATAAAAAAATATTTTTGAGTTTTAATTTTTTTTTTTAATTTTTTTAATTTTTTTAATTTTTTCTTACTTGTCGCATAGTGTAAAAAATATGTTTTCCACGGTTAATAGTCCATAACACCTATCGAATATTAAAGTATTTTTTGTTTTATTTTCTGAATATATTATTTATGGTTTTTTTTTACCAACATTAAACATACGTAGTTAGACATATTCATACCAAATATATAATTTTTTTGCAACTTCAGAGGCTGTAAATATTATAAATTATTACAGAATTTTTCTTTTTGTCACATTCGCAAATGAAAAATTTATATATATATATATTTGTTATAAATGAAAAAATAACAATAAAAAAAACATTCAAAGCCAAGTATAGCCAGCAATTGCTTGCAGGCATTATAATGTACGTGCCACATGTTGTTAAGATGAAACGTTTTGGCTGGTTTACAAAATGAAAGAACACAGAAGAAATATAAAAAATATTTGTCATCGTCTACTTTTTCTTTCATCTTTTGTTTATTTTTTTCTTCTTTTTTTCAACGTCAATCTATATTATTTCACAAATTAGCTGTCAACAGTATGAAAAGCTTTTGAAGTTCGGGATTTTTTTTTTGGAGCAACTTTAAAATACTAAAATATTTAAAGTATGTAAGGATAATTTGTAGAAGTAGCAATAGTCTAATAGGTAGTGTGTTAGCTTATGAGACGTAAGGCCTCGGTTCAAACCCCAGGTCAGGCATCTCCAACTAAACGAATTATGAAAAAATATTTATTCGGCGACTTCCTCTCAACAGATTTCTGGCAAAAACTTTGAGAGTAAATAAAATTGCCATGTAAAGTTTCTCAAAAATCTGTCACTCGGAGCTATTTAAATTCATTTAGTTTTTCATTGTGTGATTTTTTAACAATAAAATGTAATAAATTTTGCTTTTTAAAAAAGTTTTTTTAAAGCATTTGATAACGTAATACGGTTGTCATGTCAACATGTTTAAGTCCATGATTGCTAGTAAAACATTTAATTTATACAGAACATTTACTCTAACAATGGCATTGTATGTACATCAACACGAACAATTTATGGAATGGACAAATACAGTTAAAATATTACATTAGCACTTATACAAATACAAACAATTTGTAATTAGAATTGTTGAATTTAACTTCAGGATTTCTACAAGAAAATATATGCAAATAGGGAAAAAAGTTTTTAAAGTTTTTAAAGAACATTAGCATTGCAAATAAAAAATGTATTGTAAAATTTACTTTAATTACTGGATTAGATGAACAAGGTAGCCAGCGAGAAAAAAGTCTATGCACATCATGGTCGCCAATAGTTTTTCTAAATTGGTTTAGTTAAATGAATGAATCCCTTGAGAACTTGAATTTTAAACATTAAATAATAAAATACAGAACATTGACAAAGTAAATGTAATATATAATTGGTACGATAACTGAACCGACCTCCTACTTTTTATGTCCTATTCCTAGAACTCCAATGTTGACATCGTTTTCGTAGTTGATTTGTTAGTATTTTGAAGTAATATTTTACTGAAAGAAACCAAATAGTAGAAAAAGCATCCATTACAAGTAAAGGTTGTTTACCGGTATGAAATGGGCGCATTTTTATGAAATTTTAATTTTAATTTTAAATGGGAAAGCAAAAATATTTAACCAAAATATTGACCATTCCAGGCTACAAATTTATTAATCCTTCAGGCAATCTGTAGATTTCACGCCAAAAAAACTATTCGTCCTTTGGAGCAAACCTAATAGTTCACCAAGTTTCGATTTCCTATTAGGAATCGAAGTGCTGTCTGATCAATGAAATCAAATCAAGAAAACAACTGGAGCCAAGACTGGTATCGTGTCTTGTGGCCCAATCTAGTTGTTTGACGATCAATATGTGGTTCAAATTTATCATTTGTTGTCGGTAGTAATCTGTATTAACAGTACCACTAAGTTTAGAAGCTCGTGGTACAGCATAATTTCCTGGTCCCATCAGGACCAGCATTGTCTTCCTACAGAATCGATTTAGTTTTGCAGCCGAATTGATGGTTGTCACTTGATGTCGGTAGCCGGCTGTAATGGTTATCCAGGATTTTTTTCCACATATGATTTTGAAAATAAATCCTGTTTTCATCGGCAGTTACAATTCGATGCAATACTGATTTTCTATTGTCGCATTGAAGAAACATTTTGCAAGTGGCTTTTCGCCTTTGAATCTATCTGTCATTTAATTCACGTGGCACCCAGACTTTTGGGTCTTTCCCATAGCTTTGAAACAGTTAGAAATTAAATGTCAACATTTAATATCTAATATTGTTTGCAATTCGGTGCCTTCTAACTTTTTGGTTGTCAGCCACGTTCTCCATTTCTCGCATCAATATAGTTATCTCTGAACCGTCGAAAGCATCTTTTGCTTTGCGCCTCAAATTCTACCCTGAAATTTGTAAAGATTCTTTAGTTATTATACAATTAACTGAATATTGACTCAATAAAAATGCATATATGAACATAGTATTAGCCTAAAATTTGTTTAATTAAACGAAAATTTGTGTTCAATAAGTAGGCTTAGGTAATTACAGCATATTTCTTGAGGACCAATGATGTGCACTTCAGAAGTGAAAACAACCACTAAATCAACAAAAACAACATTTAGTGGTGATTCATACACTAAATATAAAAAGTCAACGTACACATGTTTACACATTGTTTGTCCTTGGAAATTTTCTCCCATTGTGAAGCATGATGCCACAGGCGAAGTACGTATGTTTCGATATATTGAAACAATGATGGAGAAGGGGAAAAGTGCCATAAAATTGGATCTCATGGTTAACTTAACTTTCAGCACTGTATATATACCCGATCATAAACATGACGTTGATATGGTGAAACAGTGGCTTCTATATAATGTCTTTAAACAACTGAGAATCTGTATATTTATTAGTAAACAAATTAGAAATGATGAATAATGGCTTCCAATGGCTCAAAAGTTTCAATTTATCAGTATAATCCATTAACTTATTATTTCCCCATAAAATGAAATCTAGAAACGTTTAATCGTACGAACGCGAGAGCTAGTAAGTGAAACGAATTTTTTTACAATTTTACGCGTTTATAAGCGGGGAGTGATTAAAAGCAGGATGCATATACTGAAACAGTTTCAATACATTCTGAAGCAAAAATCAAGATTGCGTAAGTATCAGTGCTACTAAGCGGGAAATTTTTATTATGGGGGTACTTATATTAGGCAAATACTGTATTTGATTAAAAAAATCCGTTTTTAGCATTTTTATTTAAGAGTTACTAAGCTAAGTTGATGTATGCAAACTTTTTATACACATTGTATATAAAATCTATTTATAAAATAATATGTTTACGTAAACAAGTAATTCCTTTTAAAATATTTGTTAATAAATGTGAATTTGGCAGTCCTCCTTGCATATTTTTACAAATGTAAACACAATTATGTTTACCAAAGCTTTTAGCAACAAATTGTTAGAAAACATTTACAATTTACATATTTTATTTACATATCAGTTCAGCAAAATAAGTACCCTGAAACCATGAAATAATTGTAAATTCAAACAAAAACAAAAATATTTGGAACTCATGAGTCAAATATTTTACAGTCGTGTTTATACAATTTTAAAACGTTTTTTAAAAGTTTATGAAGACAATTTATTAAAGTAACATTCAAAATACTGTTTCGAAAATGGAAATGGTGTTACTTCGTTTAACATTAATATGATAAACAAAAAACTACAAAAACAAAAACAATGGACTTGTTTATATGATCAACGAATAATCAAAAATATAGCAACAACATCAATATAAAAAAGGGATAAACAAGTAAACAAACGGGTAACAATAACACTGCAAGGACAAACGTAAACAAAATACACAAACAACAATAACGTAAACAACATGCTAACATTTATAAAGATTTCACTAAGGCGAAGTCGTTCTCCTTCAACAGCATTCATCAGACTGTTTACCCTGCGATCTTAAAGGTAATACAAAGCAGGCAATGGAATCAGAAAGAATTCCGTCAGTCTTGTGTGACGATGCGTTGCGTGCTAAGAAAATAATCCCGGTTTGAAGATTTCAGTTATAAAGATCTATTTAACAATTGCTAGTGTTTACGGAAAATAGTGAAAAAAATAATTGCACACAGAATTGTGCGAACAATAAAGAATTTATCTAAAACTAAACACAAATTTTTTTATTTGCAATCTACGAACTCATATTTTGAATGTTTTTAAAAAGGTAAAAACGTAACAATACATAATTTTTAAGTCTAAATCTAACAAATTTAATAAATTTCAAATACGTGCATATACATCTACTTTAAACCTGAAATATCATTTTTTTATTTAGTTTTTTATTTGACAGAAGAAAAGTCTGTCAAGCAATAAATTTGCGTTCACAAAACTAATTTTCAATCATCATTTTTTACAAAGAAGACTTAATGAAAAACAATAAAATATGAAACGCCAACTGCCATGACTAGACGACTTACAAGAAACTCCGTCTATTTATGTTCAGATCAATCATACTGATTTTCTATGAAAAATCCTGTACTTGATTCGAAAAGTCCTGTGCTTATTGACTTTGTATTAATGACAATTAGCTTTCCTGAGGAGTTCAATTATTCTAGTACATTTAGAAGGAACACGGGCACACTTCATAATCATTTTATTAACAGTGTTCTGTTATCACAACATTGGCTGAATTTTGAATGTTCTTTTGGTTGTCGAAATTTATGCTGTTCAATCGAACTTTGAACTGAATTCTAAAGCCCAAACATCAAGTGGTTCTGACTCTAAGTATTTAAACTGAACTCGCCGTGATCTACGAATGCCCGTGTTCCAAATCCCACTTTTGGCGTCTCGAACCAAATGGAATCTGAAAAATTATTTCTTTTGATGACTTTCTCTCGGCAGTCGTCTGGCAAAAACTCTGAGAGTAAATAAAATTGCCATGAAGTCTTTTAAAAAATCTGTCCTTCGGAGCCGACTGTAACATGTAGGTCACAACACTTATGGAAAAATAAACACAGATAACATGGGCGATGTGAGAAGGTAGGTCGTAATCGTGATTAATGGATTGTAATGACTGATTATGTAAGTAAGAAAGCATAGGTCAAATACAATCTGTTTTATACGCTACAGTCATGAAAAATTAAAGATTTCGGATGTGTCTCCAAACAGAGACGTCGTGCCGCACGTTTGAACGCTATTGTTACGAAAATGGAAACAATGTAACATCGTTTAACATTAAAATAATAAGCAAAAGCTACACAAACGAATACAACGAACTTGTTTACAAGTAGACCAACAACATCATACATAACATAATTGGTCATTACAACCTTTCAGTCAGGATTACGACTTAGTTTCTCACACCACTTATGTTGCGTGCGTTAATTTTATACATGTGTGGCGGGACCTACAGTTTAAAGTCGAGTCCGAACCACAGATCTTTGAGAAACTTTTCATGGCAATTTTATTTACTCTCAGAGTTTTTGCCAGATATCTGCTGAGAGGAAGTCGCCGAATAAATACTCTTTGTATTTTGTTTTGATGTCTGGCTTGGGGTTCGAACACTGGCTTTACGTCTAATAAGCCAACAGACTACCTACCAGACTTCGTCGACTACAACAACATTAGTATGAAAGACAAGTAAGCGAGAACGCAACAACAAGCAACCTGAACAAAATACACAAACAACAATGAAGTCGCGACATAGCTCTCGAGAAGACGAAACCATGAACGTTCGACTTCAAGAACCTTCATCAGACAAAGGAAAGACAAAGCAGGAAACGAGTAGCAAGAATTCAGTCAGTTTTTGGTTAAATGCGTTGCGTGTGAAGAGAACAGTCGTGGTTTGAAGATTTCCATTGTAAAGATCTGGGTTGTAAGCAAAGAATAATATCGAACAAGCAATTTATATACAGTGGCACACAAAAATAGTCCGAACAATAAAGAATTTAATTGAAGTTAAACAGCAATTTATTTTTATTTCGTTTGCAGTCAACGAACTCATTTTAAACGTTTTTAAAAAGGTTAAAACGTAACACTGTTATATGACAGAGTTTGGAAAAATTAGTTATCCGAACAAATACAAAATTTCAGTGGTATCTCACAAATACTCTGTTTTATTTAAATTTAAAGATAGGAAGCACTGAAAATGGGACCATATAAAGCTCACTTATTCGCATACATACTGCAAGAAAAATTCTAACGGGCTCAAATCGCTCGAAAACTTAACTGAACTTACGTCCACATGAGCCATGCCCTTAAATTTCTCGTGGAGAATGTGACACTAGCTGTGTAGTACATAGCACTGTCCTGTAGAAATCACACTTCATGCCTGAGAAAGTTCATAATCAAAAACTTATAGTGCTCGCCTGGCCAACGACCGATGACCCCGCCTGCTCAAAATGAAAATAAATAGCCAACTGTTCCTGATCCCATTCAGCGAATACCGTTATCAACTGTTAGATTTCAAATTCCACAGAGTTATAGTGTAGTTAACGCAAACTGTGTACTGCCAAGTTATATACGATGTTGGTTGAGGAATTTTCGATATGACACACTGAATTTCAATTGTTGTGTCAACTTTCAAATATTCTCATGCACTTCAACCATTTTCACCTTGCAGACGAGCAACTTCAAATAGAGGTGGTACATGTATAGTTACATACATGAGCCTTTGTAGTAATTGAACGTGTGACTGACGTTAGTGGTTAATTTAAATTTACGAGTGCGGTGAATCCATGGATATGTTGATGTAAATGTAAATTGAATACAAACAAACCACTTAACCGTTTCATCAAGTAATCGTTACTGATGCAGAAAACGAATTTCACGTAAGAGTGATTGAAATGTGTACGACGTGTACATTCAATTTAGCGTATAGTATTCTCAGATACTTCATATCTTTAAAATCGTTTTATTACACAAAGGATAGGCAAGTGTCAGTTAAATTGTTATTTAGGGTATAATTAAATAATTTTTTATTGTTAATCACTAAATGGATTTTAGTGCTTAAGGGCCATTATTACAACTTGTCGTTAACAAAAGGCAGGATTTTAACGGGCAGATAAATTGTGTTTCATTACTATAAGTGGACAATAAGATAGAAGTGAGCGTTAAGCTAAAGGGAGGATCATCCTAACTCTAACTTTTAAAGTTAACTTTATGTTTGAAATTGGCTTGTTATATATTATTTTCAATACGGCAACTTCAAATATAAACAGAGTGAGTAAACGAAATAAAAAAGAAGCCCGTCATTGCCACTTAGAGTCAGAAGAACATATTTAATTGAGCAGTGTTATCGACCTTGCTCCGGCGTTGCCATATTTTTGAAAAAGTTTACTTTATTTTATCATTAGATTGCAATAACGCAAAGAAGTTAAAGGTGACTTTAAAGTTCACTTTAGCTAAAGTTCTCTTCCATATGTACCAATGTACTCTAGTTCCGAGAGTTTGTAGTATTTACTGCATTGCGTCTATTGTGTTTATAGCAAGATTGTTATTGCTTTATGGTCTAAATCTAATAAAACAATTCACGTAGATGTCCAACATACCCCGAGTAAAAGATAAATTCAAGTTATTTAGCAATAAATATCGTATCAGGACCCAAATCCTTTGGCAATAATGTTACTAGACGTAACAATGCAAATATTTAGCAGATACGTTTTTGATATATCTTCTGGAAACTAAGCTATTACTTTTATTGCAACAACTTTTTTATTTATAATAATATTGCTTGAACACGTGTAAGTGTATAAATTTTTAAATTGATGTGCTTCGTGGAGTCGAGAGATAGAGCTTTTTAAAAAATGATACATTTCAATTTTTGAGACGCTACAACTTTAATTCAGAAAAAGTTAGATGTCCGATATTTTTTCATTCGTTAGTATCGCCATTATTTTAAATCAAATAAAAAAAGAAAATTTTAAACAGGATTTAACAAATTCAAAACTTCATAATTCTGGCTTATGTATCATTTTTGATACATACGACTTTCTAGCGATCCTTTAGTGTTGTGTATGTAATTTTCTTAATTTTGTGAAGTTTTATCGTAAATAATACATTATTTATGGTATTTGAAGAAGAAGAAAACAAAAGCTCGTCTAATGAACTGACGAAAATATTGCCAGCAACAAACATGACAACAGGATATCGCCAAAGATGGTACTACTTGGAACAAAGAAGCGTATGCTCTTAGTAGCTCGGGAAGAGTATATTACCAATTTTTACTCAGTTTGCAAGTGCGGTTTCCTGAAATGTCATAGAGCCTTTCTTACCACTCTTCTCATATTTATCTCACGTGACAGACAAACATTAAAAAAAGTGTTTCGTCTTATGGATATTGCAGACGATAATATTTCGGTCAACTACGTATGTATAAGATAACTGTATCATTCGCTTTGGTAATGTGCTACTCGGAAATGATGATAAATTTACACTTCTTACGCCTTTTGGAAAAAGTGGCTGAAATTATTAAAATTCTCCATAATTTTGCCGCTGTAGATAAGTAAATACTTGAATTTTATGGTCGTTATAAATTTCGTGGTCCACCGAAATCGAATTGGCAGTTATAATTTCAAGTATATGCTACGTGCGTAGAGACTACTTACAGCCGTATTCGTTGAAACCCGTATCCGGGAAACCAGAGAGCAATCAATGAGAGGGCATTGTTATTGATATAATCGATGTTCTATTGCAACGGGAGACTTTTTTACCTCACATGACGTTGACAACAAATTTTTCTAACAAAATATAACAATGATTGTACCATCAGGTTTCAGCCAGTCCTTAATTGAGAGCGTTACTGAGGCGAGTGACAATAAGCTGTCCCATCTAAACAATTGGAAACTTATAAAGGATGCTAGATGTCCAATTATTGCCGTTTAGAAAAGAATAAAACTTAAAAAACAAGGCTGCAATGTATATCATGTCAAAAATTTTGGCGCAAATTTCATTAAAATGATAATAAAATGTAATAATGTAAAATAGTTCTATTAAAATGAATTAAAATAAATAAAAATATTTAAATTTTTTAACAATATCTATCAATAATCGTGACAATTTAGTGGACTTCAATTATGTATCAAAAGTGGAGAGATTACAAATAAATACATTATAAAATAAGCTATCTTACAAAATTAGTAGTATTTCGAACAGGCAACTAACTTTTGAAATGGAACCTAGGCGATTAAAGAAATAAAAAAAATGAGGAGTAACCTTATAATTATGATACACACTATACTTAAATAGTTGGCGCTATTTTGACTTATTCAAGTAAAACTAAGCGCATAGATCACTGCATCCTTCAACTTTCTCATCTATTTTTTTTCATTTACTATTCTGTTGTGTTAACAAGGGACTATAAGCATTAAGAAACAACGATGCGCATACATAAATTAAGTGAAGACTGCAGTAGATAACGACCAAAAGACAGCAGCAAAAAATAAGAAAATATGTTTACTTGGTGCACTAATTCCTATTTTTATAAAGTCTTTTTTCTCTATGTGTCGACCAGTTTTTATGTTTTACATCTCTTTACCAAGCAAAGTAATAAAATATTGTATAAAATAATTAAAAAAGATGTAGAAAATAAAGTGGGAATGCCTTCGAAACTGCAAAAAGTGGAAGGAATGAATACAGCACTTAAAAAGCCCAAAACTTTTTGTAAATGATGCACTTTAAATAGAGAAGGATTCTTAAAGAAATTCTTTATTCAGTATGTTTTACTTGGAATACTCGCATTTTCGAAGCAATTCGCTTGGGCTAATGAACTTTAGTACCCTTCCTACACTTTTTCGATTGCCGCAGCTATGACTGGACTACATTGATGCCTTCTGTTTTCATTTTGGAAGAAATGAAATTAAAAACAACTTAATTATGCTTTCAAATGCTATCTTTTATATAAATTTACATAAAAACATAAAACGCTTAAAACAATTAAAATCACAGCAAATAGCAAAAGGAATTGTACAGAGATTGAAAAGCATATATTCTTCGACTTACCATGAAATTCCATACTTTTTGAAGTAATTTCATTCTGCAATTGTAGTTAACTGGGTATCCACCCTTTGTGCAGGATGCACTGATCATGGATACAAATGATTCTTTGCCTCAAGCGCCTGCCTTTGGGCAACCTAGTGATTATGATAATAATAGGATTTCATATGTAAAAGAAAGAATACCCTGAAGCAAGACCCATGTAACAGTACTAGCTCTGTTGGTCCATGGTCAACGGTGTGCGAATATCACTGTTATTGTGGGCCAGTTAACTTGGTTCCACTTCAACTTAAGCTTTATTTGCCATACTCTATGGGTTCCCCTCTCATCTTATATTAACGTTATCTGAACTCCTATCCTAAACTGGATTATGGACATGTTATGGTTGCAGGAAGTTGTATACATATTCAAGTTGAGTGCAGGTTATTCTTAAAACTTTACTTCGAAGTATGTACTGCAAAGTTGTTACCCGATAAAACGGTGGTTCTCGGAAATGTCCTTCAATTACTTAGCATAGCAGGCCGTAAAATATATGTATGTATATATTTAAAAATTTATTCCAAATGGTGGGCTTAGAATGCTGAAAACTGTACAGCTTATTTATGCGGACAGCGAGGTAGTTTACGTCACCGTCGTTCACGAACGCCAGGGATTTTTCAGCGAAAACGTAACTCTTAAATGGATTCTAGGATATTGAAGGAAAAGGCGTTGATGGACTGACTAGGCTAATGCGCTCACATTTCAATTACATAGATATCCTCCTGTTGAATTATAAGAAAGTTCATTGGGCACGTGCAATATTGCTTAAATCTTATGGACTAATCTGGATAAGAAAAGAATTAAACATCTTTATTATAATGAATTATATGACCAATTTTGGCACTATTAAGGTTCTCGCAGGTCACTGCGCCATTGGAAAGTATTCAAACATGTAGTGTTTGCTACTAAATTAAGATATGAGAGTGCTGTTAATCTCAGAATATTATAAAATGTACTGATACCAGTTGTGATTCACCACCAAGTGGCCTAAGAACATGAGTGCGTGTCTACTTGCAGCCTAAATTAGCAATCACTAGTCTCATAATTATTATGGGAGTTGTGAGATAGAAAGGTGTTTATGCATTATGACCATGCGATTATTGTGAACTCCAAATGGTTATCACTTTCAGCTTATATAGGCAAGCCACCTGGAATAAACAACTGACGTTATTTAGCATTTAGGTTAGTACATTCATGCGTACATATATATTGGACATTACAATACTTCAGTCAGGATTACCACATAGCTTCTCACAGCACTTATGTTGTGTGTGATAATTATATACATGAGTGACGGGATCTGCAGTTTAAAGTCGATTCCGATATTTACTCTCAGAGTTTTTGCGAGAAATCTGCTGAGAGGAAGTCGGTCATATTCAATTTTGTGGAAGATATCTTACCTGGAGTTTGAATCGTGACCTTACGTCGAATAAACCAACACCCTAACTACTAGACTACGGCGACTTCGGTTAGTATCGTTACCAATTTAAAAACGTATTCTTAACGTTCTGCTTTCATTGCAATGTTTCTAATTTTGGTTTGCTTACAAAAATTTGCTGTTTGAAACAGACGCCTTTTTACTATACAATGGATTTTTATGCTCTAAGAATGATTCCATTTAAATGCTACCATCGTTGTTATATTAACAGAGGTTTATATTCTCTGCTGTATAATTATTTCCGCCAAATTACTAACAGAAACTTAGTTCTATAACTTATGGTTGAACATGTTTTGATTAGAAATCTGACTTAAGGACTTCATTACGAATTTCAAAGAATCAAAAAAGACTTGATTTCTTGTAAATAATACATAAAACCTATGAACTGTTTGGCACAAAATTGCGTAAATCCTGGCCATAATAAAACACGTTGCTAATAGCACCACTTAACCAACCATTATTTCTTATTATAGCCATGATAACCCTAATAAACACGTATTAAAAGCAAGTCTTTTATTCCCCCTTCATTTGATTTCTGTTCGTTTTGCCTTCTGTTAAATTTATTGTAAGCCAGAAACGATATGAAATACAAGAAAAAATATTTTACAACTCTAGCGCCAAGTAGGATAACAAGGAAAAGCTATTAAAACCTCTGCAAAATAATTTCCAAAATTTTTCTGCAAAAAATGTATACAAATCACAAGCAGTTTTCTGCTTGGTTTTGTTACAATTTTGATTGTTTTGTTATTTCGTGTTTTAATGTAAAAATAATTACCAATTGGCCTAAATGGTCACAACAAGTCACTAATAATGAGCGGGAGGTCATAACAACAAAATCAAGTCATAATCTTACCAATGCAAAGGAACTTAGAGCAACGGCAACAAAAATTTAAAATTTTTTTCGCACGATTTTATAATTTTAATACTACAAAGATAACTGGCATTGTGAAAAAGGACAAAAGAAAAGAAGGTGTACCGGTATGCAATGAGCGTTTTTTTATGTGAAAATAAAGAACTATCTTTTATTCTTAGTATTTGTGCGCTGACCAATAAAGCTGTGCTACTTTTGAAAAACATCAATTATCGACTATCTCGTAGAAATTGTGTGCTACTCAGCCAATGCGTATCCAATCAATGAAAACCAATAGTATTCAGAAGAAGCCAAGTCTTTTGAATACGGCGAATAGAGTAAAAACTCCCAGCCTAATGCTTTGATCGTATCTTTAATCGACTTTGCTTTGTTTGCACGTGCATTGTCATGTTACAAAATTATCTTGTGACCCATTCTGATCGTTTTTCGTTGCATAGTTCGAACTGTATTAACGGTTTCACCCGGTTTTAGTACCTTGCTGTGCACGATAATTTTCTGGTCCCACCAGACACATCGTCTTTCTGCCGAATCGATCTGGTTTTCAACCGAAGCTGATGGTCGTCCCGGATTAATCCATGATTTCTCCCTAAATCTAATTTTAACATAATAAATTATAATTGGATTTATTTTCAGAATCCTAAATTGACTGGCGTGGTAAATCTGGTGTTAAAATTGGATTTATTTTCAGAATCCTAAAGGGAGAAATCATGGATTAATCCGGGACGACCATCAGCTTCGGTTGAAAACCAGATCTTCTTAGCCTTAAATATTGACTTTGTGTGAATATTTTTTTCCGAAACTATTATATGATTTTTATAACGACAACTAAATACAATTAATTTGATAACTTATTTTGATCTTGTGTCCACAATAAAAAAATTAATTTTTGTTTTTGGTACTTATACCGGTACCAGTCATTTTGACTTGTATATTTTTCTATGGCAGAAGACAGTGTTCCTTTGCATAATATACAAAAACGAATATGTATGCGGTTTCCTTCTAGTTCTGAAGAGAATAATGAAAGCGGGGAAGATACACAACTTGAAGTGGAATGTGGAAAAAAATAAAAGAAGGAGGTGTTGCTGGAAAGTTACCAACTCATTGCATATTCAAAGACTTATCTAGGACTACAGCATATGCTAGAAGAAATATTATGGAAGAGGAGCCAAGCAGTGCCTTTTTACTATTGATTAACCACCATATATTAGAGCATATCAAAACTTGCATCGAATTAGAAGCCTCTAGAGTTTTAGGGAAGAAATGGACACTTTCACAGGATAAATTGAAAGCTTTCATTGGATACTGTTTGCACGAGGTACATACAGTGGTGCATACAGTATTCAAAGGGTTGCAGCTGTCGTATTTATGGAACTAAAAATGGGGTCCTTAATTTTTTCAAAAATTATGAGTAGGCATGACTACAGAAATTTTACGTTTCATTCGTTTCGATAAAAGAAATGAAAGGAGTCAACGCTTGCGAACTGATAAATTTGCGTCAGTGTCAACTGTTTGAAACAAATTTATTGTCAACGGCCAAAACTGTTTCAAACCAGGAGCAAATATTACATTAGATGAACAATTGTTTCCAACGAAAGCCAGATGTAGGTTTACACAGTATGTGCCAAACAAATCAGACAAGTTTGGAATAAAATTCTGGCTGGCTTCTGACGTTGAAACGAAGTACATTGTAAATGGCTTTCCTTATCTAGGAAAAGATGAAACACGAAATTTGGCAACACCTCTTAGTGAATTTGTAGTAATGAGACTACTGGAGCTTTATATCATGAAAGGTAGGACTGTAATAACCGACAACTTTTTTACCACTGTTTCTTTAGCTTCTAAATTATTAGCCAAAAACACTACGTTGGTTGGTACCGTATGTTCGAACAAACGTAACCTTCCAAAAATTTGCAAGGAAAAGAGGTATAGTATGGCTCGTTTTTCAACATTACTGTATGCAACAAATGGATGTACACTTACAGTTTATAAGAGTAAGCCCAACAAAAAAGTTGTTTTATTGAGTACTATACACAAAGGCGTCAAAATTGATACCGACAGCAAGAAACTAATTGAAACTGTGTCTTTTTATAATAAAACCAAATATGGTGTCGACGTCATAGATCAAATGGCACTATATGGCTAATGACATATAGTTCGAAATCAGGATCTAGGAGATGACCACTTCAAGTTTTTTTAATATTTAAGATTTTGTCGGAATAAATTCCTGGATTTTGTATAAAAATACAACCGGAAAGAATATTTCAAGAAAGGATTTTTTGTTTCGTTTGGCTGAAGAACTCATTTTGATTATCAGTCATCAGGTCAAGAGATAGGAAGTGAAGCTGACTGTCCAACAACTCCTCTTTCAAAAACATTTTATTATTATTTTACCAATACTGTTTATTAATTCTATAAAACATTACAGCACATACAAAATTTACACACTCAAAACGTTATTTTTGAACACCAGTCATTTTGACTGGTGTTGGTATAAATGGGTATAAAAATTTCGTGGTAAATCTAGTGTTAATCGCCCGAATTCGATGCAACGATGATTGTAAGTAGCTTTTTAGTTTTCCATCTCTCTGTTATTTAATTCATGTGGCAATCATTTTTCAGACTTTTGGGTCTTTCCCATAGTTTTGAAAAATTTAGAAATTGTTTGTTGTGCAATATATAACATTTCAGTAATTTGTTTACGTCTACAAACATGTTCGGTGGTCTTCCACATTTTTTTTATTTCTTATTTCAAAATCGTTATTTCTGATTCATCGAAACCATCTTCTGCATGTTGCTTCCGGTATGGTATATGCATGGACAAGACATCGAACTCAATCATACTGCTGTTAACGTAAAGATGTGATTTGACTACCAAAGTCCTCTCCTGCTTAATACTCTTGCACAAAGTTCCAGTATGAGTTCGAGTATTTAGGAGCTCATTTGGATGAACGATTACTAGACGCTAAACCTTCAACAGAAGTCAACTGAAAACTTGCTCCTGAGTGTGTGGCGGCAAATGTCAATAGAAAACATTGAACAAAACTGGTGCACTCAATGTCAAATGTATTGAATGGAGTGTTTGAACTTAAGGAATATCCTCATACATATTGGGAATAACAATTTAATTTATTGGGCCTTTGAATTTTAAATTTACTAATTAAATTTACACTTTTGCTGTGCTAAACTATGAAACATAAACTTCCTTATTTATCTTATGGTTTTTAAAAAGCATTATTTTTTTTTTTTTTTGGTTTGTTTAATTATATAAGAGATTATTTATTTTGTAAAGAGGTTGACCCTTCGTTTGATATTTCCACGTTTACCCGATCGAAACTCACAACATGTACTCGTAAGTTTGAACCATATGTTTATGTATACCATTTCAAAGTCTCATCTTTCCATTTTAAAAAACTTTGGATTTTGAAAATAGATTAAAAAATATTTAATTTTGTGTCAAAAGAAAAAAAAAAGTTTTTTTTTTAAATAAAACAAGTTTGGTGGGTTCGAGAAATATAAAAAAATGTTTTTGATTTCTACTCAACAAAATTCACAAAATTTACATGTCTGATGAAAGCAAACTAAGAGAAAAAGATAGTGCAGTTTTTCTTACATAATCTTTAGAAATTAAAACACTTACGGGCTTCTTTCATTACTTGAATGTTGTTCTTACTCCGTCCAATATTATTGACTCGCAATATTATCGACTATTGTGGTCACATTCATTTCAAAAGGGGCACTACAGCCTTCATTGCCACAGCAGTTGTACAAAAAACTATGAAAGCTAAATTTATTCCTGTTACTGTATATTTAAAGTTAAGACTAGAAAACATATTCTTAGGTGGATATGAAATTAAAAATTCAGTACATAAATAATAAGAAAAACGTCCTAATAATGTCGTAAATACTTACTTAATTGGTCATTACAAACCCATAAGTCATATTTGGGAACTAGCTTCCTATGTGTGTTAATATTATTCATGAGAGGCGGGACTTTTAGCCTAACATCGACTCAGTACGACAGATTTTTGGTAAACTTTTCATGGCAATTTTATTTACAGTGCATGCGCGCTAATGTGAACACCGCATTATATGTACACCGCTTAATGTGAACATTTTTTTTGCTTCATCGACTACTCTAAAAGATGAAAAAATGTAAAAAGCCCTATAATTTCAACAGAATTTTTTTTTAATTTGAAACGTTAAAATTCTGTGTTTATTAGTTGCGGGAATCCCCGTTTTAGGTGTACATATATATATGTATGTGATAGTACATCTGCCTGCATATTTATTCTTCAATTGCTATTTAGATACTGTGAAGAAAGTTTGTGAAGATTAAATTATAAAATGTGTTCTAAAAAGTTCTAAAAAAATTAAAAAATTCATAAATAATGATTTTTGTTTAAAAGATGGTATAATTCTGTTTTAAAATTTTCGTTATTCGGAAATGTGAACAATTCGCAAAAGTGAACAACGCCAGTTTTAATTAGTTCACATTAGCGAGCGTGCACTGTACTCTCTTTTTTGTGAGAAGACTGCTAATAGGAAATCGCCGAAGGAAATATTTCGATGATGATTAGCACACGATTTCTAATATAAGTTTTTGCAATTCTTAAAGTCATTGTTATCAGTTCTGTACCATATAGTGAAACACGCACATTTGTTATTTTATTACATCCTAGAAAAAAAACCTGTCGAGACACTATGCGTTGGGCAGGGACTTGTCATTTTTGTCAGGAAAATAGGTTTGGAGGAGACATTGTAGGGATCCCCAATAAATTTGAAGGTACAATAGATCATAAAGTCGCAGTCGGTTATAGACTACATCCGATATAAATACTTTAAGAGACATTCAAATTTATCAGGTTGCTTTAACGATAATTTTCATAATAATTTTCGTACTACATCGTGGAATTGTGGCCTACGAGTTCTACGTGAATTTCAGTCTGCTGAATTTTGACAATATTGACAATGCTGAATTGTTGTGGTAGAGAATGGTAGAGATTCTTTTTATAATCATTTTTTTTACATAATTTTACATAATTTTGATGTCATCTTCACATATCCAGCATTAGCTTTTATTTGTTAAACTTGTGTGGTTTAAATGTTTTTCTACAGGCGAGTGATCACTATCAATACCTAAGTGTATTCCCCACCAGTAGCAGTGCCAATATTGCCTTTGACCAGCATTGTCGATCCGGTATCGAAGTGGTGTATTTGATCATAAGAGATATGCTACGTATTCTATCTTCGCTCTTTAAGATGCGTTTAATCTTTAAGCCTCCAAAAAAATTTGTTTGCTATTTTGAAACAATCAACGCAATCCCTCAAAAGCTGGATCCATCAGCCTTCAGACAATTGGTTCAAAATATATGTGTTCATTTCAATTCTTTCATCGACGTTGTCCTCATGTAACGCTACTTATTCTTGGGAAGTATACCCTTTGAGCCTTTTGTAGATTTCTGATGTTGCACTTTCAATCTAATAGAGTTCATCATACCACAGAAAAGTATTGTTTAGTTGAGAAACAATTCCTATTACACGAGTCATAAGATTATTTTATTACAATTCTTTTATACAAACACAGCACAGAGCAAGATTTAGTCATTCTAGGGAGACAGAATTGAATATCTTGGAAACAAATTATGCAAAATTTCTGAATTTTGGTGTTATTAGGCCAATATGTACCAATGTGAAAAAATGGGCGACATTGGACCACTGCCACGCCCGCCTCCTATAAAACTGCAATCGCGTTGGATAATCAAAAAGTAAAAAAGCAGTGAGTATGCATGATAATGTTTAAACTAAATAATAAGGAGGTAGAAGTAACAATTTATTTTTTTTTTAATTTTGATTTTTTAATTTTTTTTTTATTTCCTTAATTTTAATTAATTTTTAAATAAGAATATATTTCATATGTACATACATATAAAATATAAATATGAAAATTAGAAATACTGCTTATTTTTCCACAAATATAGTTTACGAAACGGTCAAGCCTTTTATTTTCGGGTGTTTTAAGCCATATATCAAAAAGTTCATGGTATTGTCGATAATTTTTTTTTATGCGGTAAATCTCGGCAGATAATTTTATACGTGCCTTAAAGTAGGTACTTCAGACGTTCGTATAAAACTAATTTGATGTTGAACCGTTATGAAGAAAAAATTTATCGATTATAAATTTTTTTTCTTAACTTAACAAAAAGAGTAATTGTTTAAATGAAATAGAATGAAAAGATTTTTCCAAGTTGAGCATCAAAACAAAAAAAAAAAACGAAAAATAGTTAAAAAAATTCCATTCCAATAAAAAGTTACAAGCTTTTAAGAATGAGCAATTTCATGTAAGTGTGTCTGTTGTTTTTAATTCACTCAAAAATATACAGGTTTAAGGTACCGTTATAATGTTATTGTTGACAAATTAGGCAAAGTTTTTGCCTTTTCTTATTTTATAACAAGTGCTTTTTCATATTGGATAAAAATATTTACTCAAATTGGAACTCAAAAGAACGACATTTGTCCAGCTAGATTATCAAAATCTTACACTGTGCACAGTACGTATATATGTATATGTACATATGACGTCACGTTCATAGTACGACCTTTCTAGCTTAAAACAACACAATTTAACTGCTTTCTGCACCATTTCTACGCCAGAAATAAAATGACTTGACAATCATCTTCGCTCTGTCAAACTTAATTTGTATGGGCAACATATGGCACACAGTAATTAAATTTTCAATGTCTTGTGCTCCTAAAACCAAACCAAAATGTGAACAATATTTTCTTGTCATTAACGGAAGTGAACTCAAGCTAATTGATTTTCTTAAGGATGCCTACTTATAGTGTGTTGTAGGCTGATGGTTAAAAAAAAAAACTAAAAACAAAGTAAGAAACAAAATGTAAGAATTATACGAGACCAATGGGCATTATATACAATAGAACACAGTTAAAATGGTCGCTCATTGTTAAGTTCTGAAATTTGTTCAAAAAGGTTGGAGAAAACCTGATCAGGAAATTAATCCGAGCACTTGCGTACTACTATCCAATAGAGTGCAGGACTCGTAATGGCATTGGGTGTTCAAATACTTTTGCAAAAAAAAAAAATAAGCAAAAAGCCAAAATACTTACCATAAACCATACATTGTACAATATTTTGCACAATGAAAATGATCCTAAGCATATATCTGGAGCTCTTAAGGAATTGCGATTGAAGAATTGTTCTCGAGTTATCAGTATACGGTCTAAATTTCAAGATTTGATCACCATCCAAATAATGAAATAAATGATGATAAATGAGATGAATGGCCCTCTTTTGGAGGAGCGAAGCAAATTAACATCTCAATATGTAAAAAAGCTTGCTGAGACTGACCCAAAGCATAAAATGTCATTCCCCAAGAAAGCTAAGCAGCAACTAAATATTGAAAATATTCTTCTTCTAATTTGTTTAACGTACAAATATTTATTACTTATAACACCTAATTTTTTTTTGTGCTTATTTGTTTTATATTTATTTATTTAAATTAATTAATCTAACTGACTGAATACAAAACATTTTTTTTTTTCATTTAAGGCGCACCAATTTAATTGTGATAAGCCTCTGTAAGCTTATTGTCATATTATTCTCAACGTAAATTATGTATGCTGTGACGTCTGGAATATTGTAGAGGAAAGACAAGGGCTATCTATTTGTTCGTCGCTTTGTTGAAAATTCTGCTAAAAGCTTATCCATATTATCGACGCCACCTTTATATTTGTTGTAATCTAAGATCATGAGTGGATTTTTCTTTGGACCTTGCATTTCGCATTGTGGAAAGAAGTATAAACGACTTATTTTTTTTTTGGGTGTAAGAGCACAATGTAGTATTGTTACTGAAACCAAATGTAGTTGACTCTACTTCCTGTCCTTTAAATAAAACGAAATATGGTGGTACAAACACTCGCCTTCTGTTCACTGTACCTAATATTGATAAACTGTTGTCCTTCATAAAACTTTTCGCTAAGTTATAAGTTGTGAAGAAATTATCGCAAACAATATTCCGTCTACTTCCACGAAAATGATTACGCACAAGTCCTTCACTACCCTCTCGCCTACGTTTTTTTTCCGTTCGCCGGATGTCACCAATCCAGTAAAAAATTTTCTCTTCATTGGATAGAATGAGACGGAGTCACATACCCACCATACTTTAATTCCGTACTTGCCGGGTTTCGATGGTATGTATTGGGTAAACCCAGTACCACCACGGAAGGGATACACCTGCTCATCATCTGTCACGTTTGTACCTGCTAGATTATCATTCAGCATTAAAAATAGGTCCGTTATGGCTGCAGCTTTGTCGGTTTTTACCCCGCTGTTGACAGAGTGCGTAACACCACCCAACAAGTAAGTAAAACCAAATCAACACAGAAATAAGCTTAACAACAAAGGAAATACCATATAAAATGTATGAATAAGTATGCTTCTGTTGACGTATGTATATTTAACTGTTGATATAAAAGATTAACTAGCCCGCACTAGAGATCCAAATCCGATCGATTATGTAGTAAATAAAATAATTAGAAGAATATGTCCCACAAATTGTGATAAGTTTCGGTTTTTGGTTCAGGCTGTACGGTATGATATATTCGGTATGAAAAAACCTTGTTTACCATGTGCTTAGACGATGTCAAACAGTTTTGAATAACACCGAAGTGTCAATACAATATTAACCAATCTAGAACATACATAATTGGTCATTATTTTTTGTCAGGACTACGACTTAATTTCACACACCACTTATGTTGTGTATGTTATTTTTATACATTAGTGGCGGGACCACAGTTTAAAGTCGATTCCGAACGACAGATATTCGAGAAAATTTTCATGGCAATTTTATTTAGTCTTAGAGTCGTTGCCAGAAATCTGCTGAGAGGAAGTCGCCGGAGAAATATTTTTCAAATTTCGATTTGTTGGAGATGTTTGACCAGGGTTTTGAACCGCGACCTCCTAATAATAAGCCAACACACTACCTACTAGAGTACGGAGACTTCTATCTCAATCCATAATATAATAACCAATCTAGAAACAGAACTTAAAAAATGCAAATTGTTGGAATGTAATTATTTTTTTTTTTTGGCACACTGTGATATTCTATTTCAATTTTAGTTTAATAAAAATTTTAAAATAAAGACAAAAATTATTTTATAAAATCGCTATGATTTTTGTGTTTTTTTACTTGGCTGAGAGCAAGTGCAGTTACTTATCATTTTACTTACCTTACCTTCGTATTAAATTTATCATATTAAAATCTCTCTATGCTATATTGTGTATCACTAATTGTGGTAGTGGACGAACCTACTTTCTTCGTTTTAGAAATTGATACTGAACAGTAAGAGTAAAATTACTCCTGTTAACGGTGTTGCAACCGTTAAAATAAACCTAAAATATCGCAAAATGTTTTGTGTTAGAGCAGGGCACTTAAGGCAAAAGTCGAATTTAATTTAAATAAACGAAACAGACATTTAGTTTGCCTGACTGGATGAATACATGGTTCAATAATTTATTGCTTGTTGATTTGGCCAAAAAAAATTTTTCCTCTCTTTTTACTTTCCATTTTTTCGGTTTCTGTTTCGTTTATTTTTCTGGACCAATTATTTAAAATTGCTACACCAGAAATATTTTACAATAGAGGCAAATTTTATGTTCAAAAAGCTTAATTTTCTTGTTTTCCTAATTTTTTTATTCGTCTTTCTTTGTTTCCTTTCTTTTTGAATAAACCTTGCCCTAATAAACTGTGCCGTATTTATTAAATATATTCTTGTGAATCTTAAAAAGACATACAAATGTAGTCACCCAAACTACATAACAAAACAATGACCACAATCATTGTGAAATTTGATTCATTTTTATTCACGACTATTGTTGTGTTGTTACAATGTGTACCCTTATCAAAAATACGCATAATTTATTTAACCCATTTACGGTCGCTGTGCCAATTTGGGAACACTTAGTTATCAAGGCTGTATAAAAAAAACTGTTTACTCTAGTTTATTTATTTTTGCATTATTGAATAGTGGAAAGTGCTCTGAATAAATATTAAATGAAACAATTTAACTAAATTTATTGTTATTTCTATTAAACTTCATTAACAATACACATGTACAGGTCGGTCCATGGCAATCAAAGTTATATTTTCTACCTAAAGTTTATAGTCGTTATTTGTATTATAATATTAAATTCAATAAACAGTGAAACATTAAAAAGCATTTAGTTTCATACAACAAATGTATAAGATCTTAGAAAACATATAATAATGCTGTTCCAATTTGGGTACAATAGCCACAAGTATACTAAAAACAAATTATAAAAAATATAAAAATTATAAAAATATTAACAAAAAGTTGATATGCAAATACTTTACTTGTTCCAAACTTACAACAAAAGCATGGGCGGAGTTGATGAATTGGACCAATCGATATCTTTATACCGAATTAGCATACATACATAGCAAAAAATGGTGGTGGTGTTTATTTACGTACATGGTTGATATGGCTATATCAAATGCGTGGCGCCTACATGAATTTTGTGAAGAAAATAATATGGATCAATTACAATTGGTTTTGTCTAAAACAGTCGTCCAAAAGACATTCTACTCGGCCTTCGTCATCAAATATTGAGGGTCTTCATCTAGACGGCGCAAATCATGTTCCAGAAAAGCTTTCTAAGCGTGTGCGTTGTGTCATCTGCCACAATAGAAGTCGCTGGAGTTGCAAAAAATGCAAAAAATGCAAAAAAACACTCTGCGTTGAAAAAAATTGTTTTGCAAAATATACATTTATATAATATGTATATATATATATATATATTTGGGTACAGCCCTCTAATGTCCTGAAATTTTTTTTAATTTTTTTTACGTTTCTGTTTTTTTGCATTGTTAAAAATAAATATACATCGAAATTTTAAAAATTTAACTTGTAGTTTTTGTTTGGCTGTAAATGGGTTAATAAATTTTATACAATTTTATATAATTAGTGAATAAAACCCTTCAGTCAGGATTACGACCTAGCTTCTTACACCACTTATTTTGTTTGTGTAAATTTTAAACATGAGTGTCAGTACCCACGTTCGTACGTTAAAACATTTCATGGCAATTTTATTTACTCTCAAAGTTTTTGTCAGAAATCTGCTGAGAAGAAGAAGTCAACGAGGAAATATTTTTCATATTTCGTTTTGATGTCTGACCCGGGGTTTGAACCGTGGCCTTACGTCTAATAAGCCACCGCACTACCTACTAGACTACGGCGGCTAAACCTCCCACAAAAGTCAGTTGAAAAACTTGTGAATTACGTGAATGGTGGCAAATAACAAGAGAAAACGCTTAACAAAACTGGAACATTGGATGTCAAATGGGTTAAAAAAGGGTTTGACCTTAAGGGATATCGTAATAAATATGCTGTGTTAAAATTTAAATCCTTTGCTGTTAAATATTTTTGTTTTACTCATGCACCAGCAACTAATAATTTGTAACCAAACACACACTTGACAATTACGGAATCATTTGTTGAAAAAAGCTATAAAAAATTCCAAATGCATGAAAATTTGGAGAACGTTAGCCCTTTTAGTTTTCGCTCAATTAAATTTTCAGGTATTTTGTGACAGTGATGTGACTGATTGAAGTCGCCGTAGTCTAGTTGGTACTGTGTCGGCTTGTTAGACATAAGGAAGCGCCTCAAACCCTAGGACATCAAAACAAAATATAAAAAAAATATTTCTTTGGCGACTTCCTCTCAGCAGATTTCTGGCAAAAACTCTGAGAGTAAATATAATTGCCGTGAAAAGTTTCCCAAAAATCTGTCGTTCGGAATCGACTTTAAACTGTAGGTCCCGCCACCCATGTATAAAATTAACGTACACAACATAAGTAGTGTTAGAAGCTAGGTCATAATCCTGACTGAGTGGTTGTAATGACCAATTATGTATGTCTGTATGTGCATGTATTTACTTCATAAGATAGATAAATCAACGCATGTTTGAACGTTAAAAATATGCATTATATACATTCAAATATACATTTCATTAAAAAATTCTTCTATATCATGTGCATACATAATTACCAGAATTAAAACGAATTTTGAGAAGCATTTAATTTGTTGTAATTGTAATCGAAACGCTATTTAGTATGTAATAATGTGTATTATTCAGTCTTTAGTCATAAATCATATAATTATATACACGCTGAGGATATCATTAAGAATTACCATCAAATATGAATTGCTCACATTAACGAACACACACACTGCCATGTATCAGATAATTAATTAAATACTACACAAACACAAAGTTACTTTATAGCTCATCTAATAATTTAAGTTAAAATAAATTTATAAATCATAATATGTATGTAGAATACTTTAAGATTTTACCGGCAAGTGGAGGTTAACGTTTAATGGATTTCAATATCAATTGCAAACAGTTGAGTACGTGTATACTTGGTTGAGTTTGCACAGAAAGAAATTAAGGGGCAAGTAAAATTCCTTTCTGTATATATTCCGGTATAAAATGTCTGCTTAGGTTAAGTCAGGATTACGACATAGCTTCTTACACCACTTATTTTGTGTGCGTTATTTTTATACATGAGTTTATGAGAATTTATATTTAAGAATTTGTGGTTATAAAAATTTAATTTTCCAAAAAACCAACACACTTTTGATTTTCGGTCATAATTGCCTACTTTTACAAGCAGACCATTTTACTCTTTTTGTATCGAATAAACTCGCCTTCGCTGGAAAATAATTAAGCAGGCAAAAATAGTTATTTAATAAAAAATTAAACTTTAATAAAACAGTAATGAATTCAGTTTTGTAATGTATAAGCTCAAAATAAGTACAATTACTTATTTGCAATTTTCTGCTATTACTTACTTTCTCATCAAATATGAAAGTGTTACAGTGTTTTTATTATTTTTCACATCACTGTATACACAAGCTGTGTAAAAATTTTTTCTGTAAATAAAGCAGTTGTAAATCGTTTTTGAATTGATTTCCTTTAACACATCACTAGAAAATATTTTCATCGGTAAAAAGTACTCTTGTTAACAAAATGTACAATTTTAACATTTCAGAGTTATTATTTATTATTCAACACCCATTTTAATGTTTGTGTTTGTTTTTCTTTTTGTTTGTGTTTTCTTTCCCGCCCTTTTGTTGTTTTATGTTCTAAAATGTTAAAAAACGTTTAAATTGTAACATGATAATCGTTATAATAATAGCAAGCAAGCATCGGCATAAATGTTACTCATAAACTAAACAGCATTCTCTTGCACACTTACATATACTAACAGACTTACATTCATCCTGACACATACCACTTTGGCACACACTTGTAATGCTATAACTGTATATGACAATATTTTTCTACATTCCATCCTTACATTTAATACGTATGGCATCTGTGGTATAAGCCATCAGTACATTGTGTATAAATGTGTTGTAATATTGAAGGTTATTTTACACAACAGTTGTGAGAAGGTTAGTATCAGGCTTTTTAAATGGTTATGTTAGAGTGTCGATGAATTATTATGCACAAAATATGAGATTCTGTTTGCTGTAACACATACATTTTTTTGTTTTGATTTTTTTTTGTTTTGTTTTTTTTCTGTCAATGTTTGTTATTATTTATCCTCCCGATATTGGCAAAGTAACTTAAGAGTGATAGAACAGAAAGTTTATTGTGCCATAAAGAAAGGAAAAAATAAATTATATAAAATAGTTTTACTAACGAGTAAAACAATCTTTTACAAAGAGTAAAAAGAGTTGACCTTTAATTACCAGGCTGAAATATCAAAAGGACTTAGATTGCCTGTCAATAATAAAAATAGATTTATTAGAAGATTTAAACCTTTGGAATTGTGCGTTTCTTTTTATTTGAGCAAAATTTAAAAATATTTTATTCATAACACTATGCGACAAAATAAAAAAATGCAATACACCCAGCGAATGACATAGTGTAAGCTGTGAGTTTCGTTGAGTAAAACTTAATTTTAAATTTATTTTGAGTGCTTATTGAGGTAACCAACACTTTTGCTGTGAAAACTATTGTGTCAACAGAAACTTTCCTTATTTATCTTATGGTTTGTAAAAAGCATTAAAATTTTATTATTATTATTGTTTTTTTTGTTTTTTTTTTGATTAATTATATAAGAGAAATAATATAAAAGAAATATAAAAAACATCGACTATTTTTACATGTAATTGTTTAAAATACGTGAAATTGCTAAAATATGTTGGGATACCTAGACTTCTGATGTCCACGGTATATTAGTCCAAATATGTGCGTATGAGTAATAAAAATATATACAATATTACGCATACGTTAAATTTTTTTGTTAATTATTAGTGTCCAGTACTAAAACTGTTTTTTTTTTTGCCTTTACGCACAAATTTATTGATTGCACAAACATTTCCGAACAGATGTCCAAAATTTAAACCTTATTAGAAAGGAGAGGGATGGCCCTTTACAACGGCATACATACATATAAATCTATATTTCGTGACTCAATATTCCATGAGGTTTGGTGAGGTAAACTTTACTAATGCGAATTTTTTCAAGTATGTCCGTTCATAGTGGTAAACTTTAATTAAAAAATATGAAATAAGTAATAACAGACTGAAAGTGCATTATCTTATGAAGAGATTGACACTTCGTTTGATCAAATCGGACAAAAATTACCGTAGTTATTTAAAGAGTCTAACAGTGGAGTTATATTTATCATATATTTAGCGAATTAATAAAAAGATGTTTTTATGTTTCCACTAATTAATTTATTTATTAAATTTAAATTAAGATGCTCAATAATTTATGGATTTTTACATCAGAGAATGCGTCTGCAGCCGATGAAAGGTTTTGATGAAAGAGAAAAGTGACGTTTAAGGATAATCACGCCCTTGAATGTCGTGTTTACACGACAAGTAACCGTGTTGGCAACGCGGTTCTTAGGGTGCCACATATATATATTTTTTCAAATGAAAAAATAACAATATTTGCAAAAAACACAAATGTTATCTGACTTCTGGCAGTCGTGCAAACGTGCAATTGGCATATTTTGCGATAAACAATTAAGATCCATCAAAACTTTTGCAAATTTTTTGAACTGAAAGCTAAGATGACATATACAAAACCTCGACTGTTATACTATTTAAATAATAACTACGGTAATTTTTGTACGATTTGATCAAGTGAAGTGTCAGTCTCTTCACAGGATAATGCACTTGCAGAATATCATCACTTATTTTATATTTTGTAATTAAATTTTGCAGAACTCACAACAAGTAATTTTGAAGCATATGTTTATGTATAGCATTTTGAAGACTCATCTGTCCCCATTTCAAAAAACTTTGGATTTTCAAAATAAGTTAAAAATACTTGTTTAATCAATAATTTTGTGTGAAAATATCGAGAAAGCAGTTTTTGTCAATAAAACAAGTTTGGAGGGTTCGAGAAATATAAAAAAAAATATTTTTGAGTTCTACTCAATAAAAATCACAACCTACACTATGCCATTAACTGGGTGTATTTTGACTGTCGCACCGTGTAATTAAAATGTTTGTAATAAATTTACCTTTAAATTCAGTCATTTAAAAAGCTTCTTACAATTAATTTGTGTTCCCTAAAATATTAATTCGTTTTTATCACAAAATCAATAATTCAACAACTAAAACTTGTAAGTGAATAAATGTACTCCCTTAAAGGAGTGGGATATTGTCATTTATTAAAACACTAACTCGGATATGGCACGATTTATGCCAATATCCGCTCACAGTTTTAATTGAAGACACAGTAGTCCACTGCCAACTAGGTTCATTAAACATTAATACTAAAATTTAAAAAAATATGAAATAAGACTTTTGATTTGTCTTAGTATAAGAAGATAACAAATTAGGAAATTATGATTTGAAAAGAATCTAATCACAAATCCCAGGAATTATTGATTATTTTCCAGGAATTATTGGCTATTTAACTATGTTCCTAGTTATAAACAGACAGAATCAGGAACTATTTTTGATCCGAATGTTGTGTTATGAATCTAATAACATTAATAAATAGTGGAACTTAGTGTATGACGGTGTGTTTGATTAGAAAGGTAACTCAATCATCAGTATGTAAAGGAATCATATTAATTAATTTTAAGCCATAATTTGTAAAAATAATTTAAATTGCATTTAATTGTCGTTACCATATACGTGCTTAAGTATTCAGTAATTCGTTTATAGTGTAATGCGTTTAAAGATCGCAGCAATTTTCTGATGTAAAACTTGAAATAAAAAATTTCTATTTCTATCCTAGAGCTTCCATCATACATAGCAGCAATGAGTATTTACACTCATAATTTCTGATATATCTTATACGCATTCGCCGTAGTCTAGTAGGTAGTGTGTTGGCTTATTGGACGTAAAGCCAGGGTTCAAGCCCCGAACCAGACATCAAAACAAAATACAAAAAGTATTTCTTCGGCAACTTCTTCTCAGCAGATTTCTGGCAAAAACTCTGAATGTAAATAAAATTGCCATGAAAAGTTTCTCAAAAATCTGTCGTTCGGAGTCGACTTTAAACTGTAGGACCCACCACTCATTTATAAAATTAACACACACAACATGAGTGGTGTGTGAAACTAGGTCGTAATCCTGACTGAAGGGTTGTAATGACCAATTATGTATGTATACGCATTCATACTTATTTTAATATTATACTCATACTACTCATATTCAAAGTTTGAAGTACTCATTATACGCATACTTAACTACACGTATGATGTTGTTGATTTCGACTCTCCTTTACTCAACATTTACAAGAATCACAAAATAAGTATGATTCGCGTACGAACACTACAATACTCACTAGAAGGTTGTGTGTTTGCTTTGCTTGCTGTCTTTGTCTTTGCCTTTTTCTTTTTTTGTAAATGCAACAACAACTAAGACTAAATTTTGATGAATGGTTCGAGTCACTCGAATCATTTATAAGTATTTTTTGAAAGTTATGAATCTGAATGAGTAGGATTATGAATCACACTTTTTTCGAATGTTATGAGTTTAATGTCAACGTTATGCTCATACTCGTTGTACTCATACTTATAAATTAATGTTGTACTGAGTACGAATGAATCAGGGTAGTTAAATTTCAATATTGTTGACTCATTTATATTTAAAAGTTAATTGTCATACTGTCCTCTTATTAATGGAATTGTAATAAAAAAAATGTAAGAAAGTTTCAGTCCGGAGGGTAATTTGGTTTCATTTCTTTATCTAACCTTCATTAATTTTTCAGTTTCCATAAAACTCTTTCAAATTCTTCATTCACTTTAAATTCTCTTTAATTCATACTTAACTGTAACGAGCATCTAGAGATGCTCCTTTTGAACGAAACGGCCATTGGATTTAAAATTTTCTTTGTTGAAGATATTGCTGACAAATTTTATGATTATGGCCTGTTGTAATTGCTAATAACAACAACTAAGCTTCACTGTAATAAAAGTGTAAAGAAGTTGTTGCTAAAGTTATTAAATTTAATTTTAAACTTTTAATTTTAAAAAAGTTTTTGTGTGTTTCGTGTGTTTTTTCTTAAGTGGATAAGCTATGGTTGACAGATGAGAAGTTTATGTTATGTTAACATTCCATATCTGTATGGTTCGGCAAGTTATGAATGCGCAGGTGTGTTAAACACTTCGGTAGAGGTCGTTTTAAAGGGAAGAGAAAGGGATGACATTTTACGTGGTGGGTTCCAAGCCCTACGCACAACCAAAATTTAACGTGCAGGGGATTGGACTTCGTTGCACGCATTAGTTAACATCCAGCGCGGGCTAGAATGCCATCCAGGAGGGGCCACGAGGAGTCTGCATGTCAACTTTATACAGCAAGGCGACTGTAATGTAGCCTTCGATAGCCCCATAAGGGATCGTGTTTTTGCCACAATGTCTGAGCTCGGTATACCTGCGAAGCTGATAAGGGTATGCGGAATGACGTTACGCAATTCCTGTAGCTCCGTCAAAATAGGAATAGATCTCTCCGAAATTTTTAATACCGTGCGAGGTTTCAGACAAGGCGATCCCTTATCATGCGACCTTTTCAACTTAGTCATGCAGAATGTACTGCAGAAGGCAGGAGTGCATCACAATGGCACTATTTTACAAAAATGCGTACAGTTGCTTGCATAAGCTGACGACATTGACATCATAGGACGTACCAAGCGAGATGTTACTGCTGCCTTTAGCGCTATTGAACTGGAGTCTACTAGGATGGGTCTGGCTGTAAATGAGGGCAAAACAGAGTATATGTTATCGACAAGTAGACACGTGCGGCGTTTTGATTCTCAGATTACGGCCGATGACTATACTTTTGATACATTCAAGGAATTTATTTATCTTGGCGAAATTTACTTATCGCGGTTACCACCAATAATGATGTCAGTCTAGAGATCAAACGCAGGATCACTCTTGCCAACAGGTGCTATACTATGGTCTCAATAGGCAATTGGGTAGCAGAGACGTCTCTCCTACGACAAAACTAATACTCTACAAGACGCTCATTCTATCCGTGCTTCTTTATGATGCAGAGGCATGGACCCTATTAAGCATTGATGCAGCAGCCTTGAGAGTATTCGAGAGAAAAAAACGTACATAAGATCTTCGGTCCAGTGCGAGTTGGCGATGATTTCCGCATCCGATCCAACAGTGAACTGTATGAGCTCCTCAACGACATAGATGTTGTGCAGCGTATTAATATCCAGTGGTTGCTCTGGCTCGGCCATGTCGTTCGCATGGAGGAGGATGCTCCGGCGAGACTGGTATTTGATGCGGGGATCTGCGGAAATCGGCGAAGAGGGTGACCTTATATACGTTGGAAGGACCAACATCGTTTGGTGTGACCAATTGGCGTAGGCGCGCAAGAATCAGAGGCGCCTGGAAGGATATGTTGCGGCACGCCGAAATGCGTTCGTCGGGTTGTTAATGGCCAATTAAGTAAGAAAGTAAGTAAGTAAGATACCACACCACTAAATCAGTCTACTAAAAATTATTAAATTATTTGTCGTTACATAAATAGTACATCCATTCATATCTACATGCTTATGCAGAGATATGCTTGAAGTGTAAGAGTAATTTAGATATCCGCCAAGGACATATTCATTAGGAAAAAAATCATTATCGTCACGAAAGTTTAGGAGTTGGTTGTCTATTTGAATGATTTTTAATTAGTTCAACACTTCTAACTTTTCATTTCCGTTTTGTTTAATTCAACTCGAAAAGGTATGCTTGTGACAGAGTTGCTTTGGTGTATTCTTCTTAATTACTGTTGCAAATAAAATGTTTTGGTTGTTAAACATACATTTGTGTGCACATTTGAGAGCTGTTATAAGATGCCATTGAACAATTCAACAAATTATCTCCATTCATAAGAAATTAAGAATTGTCATGTTCTAATTATTTACCACGTATATCGGTCTGAAGTGAGCGTTATGTAATCATTAGGGACATCTTTTGTCAACGAGCCTTTAATTTTTTGTCTTGTGTTGGTGATGACATCTGCCAACTATATTGTTACGTTTTTATCTTTTTAAAAACGTTTAGAATATGAGTTCGTTGATTGCAAACAAAAATAAATATGTGTTTAGTTTCAATTTATCTCTTTATTGTTCGCACTACTTTTGTGTGCCACATACATAAATTTGTGTTCGCAACTTGATGTATGTAACAATAATTGCTTGTTAGCTATTCTTCTTTGCTTTCAAAGCAGATCTTTGCAACGGCGATCTTCAAGCCAGGACTTCACTCGCACCTTCACACAAGACTGAGTGAATTCTTACTGCTCGTTGCCTGCTTTGTCTTGCTTTTTTATATGCGCACGTAATCAGTCTGATTAAGGTTCTTGAAGTAGAATGTTGGTGTTTTCACCTTCTCGAGAATTCTATTGCGACTTCATTGTTGTTTGTGTATTTTGTTCACATTGCTTGTTACTGTTGTTACCGATGTTGTTGGTTTAATTATAAAAAGTACGCTGTATCTGTAGTGTAGCTTTTGGCAATCATGTTAACGTTAAACGATGTTTCCATTTTCGTAACAACATATTCAGTTTACATGCAAACTACGCAATTGGTCAATACAAGCCTTCAGTCAAGTAAATGGCCTAGCTTCTCACGTCTCTTATGTTGTGTGTGTTAATTTTTTATATATATTATTACAATTTCATATACAAGAAAATAATCAGTAATTATCAATAAGCGTTGGAGGATCTGCAAATGCTGGAATGGGATAAAAGCCATGTGATAGAAACCCATAAGAGTCGATCTGGTGCTTGTATGTGCTAACCTGTCGAAGGCCGCTATAGGAAGAAATTCAATAATTTCTAATCAGATGATTTCATAAGTGAAATATTTATAGGAGATAGAAAAGTCCTAGTGTTGACATACAGAAGTGGGGCATTCGCCCCAAAATAAAATTTTCAAAGCCCTTTGTGAAACTCGCTCCATGGATCGAAACAAAAGGAATTGAAGAGAACGGGTCGTAGGAATACTACCTGACAGCCAGTCTGTCATCCAATCGCTCAACTTTTATGAGATTGACTCAATATTGAAATGAAAAGCAGATTTTATATAACGCGGAAATACGTGGCAATGAGCAGGTAAATGAGACTGTCTGAATGATGAGGAGAATGAATGATGAGGAGAACGAATGATGAGAAGAACGAATCATCAGAATATACACTTCGAATCATTGCGGCATTAGTAATATACAGGCAGTTATCCGTGCTTACGCCGAATAGTAACCTGAATTTTGTTGTCAGCCTAAACCCCACATCAAACAGTGAATTTTAGTCTATGTATTGGTCGCTTATGTGGAATGGTATTGTTTCAAATTCCACAATTTTTTTTGTTCACTTACATTTTCATCCAGCAATGAGCCTTATCGCTGAAGATAATTTTTCTATGGAAATAAGTGTCAAATTGCCAATTGCTTCAGAAGCCATTCAGTAAATATACAGTGGACAGCATAAGTTTTAGTACGGCAATATATTTTAGCAATTTCATGAATTTTAGTCAAAAGTTTGTATAAAAATTTATATTTTTTTATATTTATTTTATTAATTTATTTCTGTTTTATTATAAAACAAACAATTTTTTACTGTTTTTCATAAAACAAGAGAAAAATAAGAAAACGTTTCAGATGACGCCATAGGTACGTACCCCCAAGGAGAACCCTGAGTAAATTTAAAATTCAAAAGCCGTTGTATTTAGTAGAATATCCCTTAAGGTCAAGCATTCCATTTAACTTATTTGGAATTCAATGTACAAGTTTTGTTTAGTGTTTTCTGGTGGCACCATTAGCAAGTTTTTCGGTTGACTTTTGTTTGAGGTTGAGCGATTACGTAACCGTTCTTTAAAATTACCTCCTAAAGGCCGTCTTGAAGTCATATCGGCACTTTGTGCAAGAGTATTAAGCCTATGGAGACTTTTTTCTTGTCAAAATATATTGCCGTACTAAGGCTTTTGCTGTCCACTGTACGTTTGTGATTTGACAAAATAAACTGAAGACGTAGCTTTAACAAAATGATAAATTATAAAATTCTGATGAAGTCGCCGTAGTCTAGTACGTAATATGTTGGCTTATTAGAAGTAAGGCCACAGACATCAAAACAAAATACAAAAAGTATTTCTTCGTCGACTTCCTCTCAGCAGATTTCAGGCAAAAACTCTGTGAGCAAATAAAATTGTCATGTAAAGTTTTCATAAAATTTGTCGTTCGGAGTCGATGTTAAACTGTAGGACCCGCCACTCACGTATAAAATTAACGCACACAGCATGAGTGGTGTAAGAAGCTAGGCCGTAATTCTGACTGAAGCGTTGTAATGACCAATTATGTTATGTTATGTATGTAAAGTTCGGATGGCTATGTTGGAAGGCCATATGATGAAATGTATTGTATATAAATTGTCTTCGTTCCTTTCCTAATCTAGTGTTTATTGTTTCTGATGCGAGCATGCCTACTTTTGTTTTTCTGTTTTTCTTTTGGAAAATCCGGTTAAAATTCACAACATCTGCTTAGTTTTCATAACTTTGAAATCGTACTGCCATCAACAAATTTCAAACCACAAATCTGCTTCTCTGTTTTGTTTTTTCCTTTACTTTTTTGTTTTTGTGGATAAAACAACTTATAAAGTTAATTCGGCACTACATTTAAAGTAATTTTTGATGCTTATTTTTGTTCTTTATAAGCAGCATTCGGCCTTTAAGCTATAAACTATTAAAACTTTTATTTTTCTTGAGTTTTCATTTGTTAAGTGTGAAAATATGAAAATAGGATTTTATTTTATTCATTTTGTTATTTTTTCCTTTTTTAATTTTGATGCTATTGCTATGTATGGTGTTATATATAATATAGAGTCGTACTATAAACACAATAAACGCGACTCAGCAAGCACAATAATTGCAGCCTAATACGGTGTTCTGATCTGCACCTTTACTGCGTAAATCGCAATAAACGCCATTATTGAGCTCAATATTTCATACAGTTGCAATTAATTATTGCGCAATAAATACGCAAATTGTTATAATATTGAGTAAAACTTAAAATGCAGCACTGTGATAAGTATGTTCAGTGAGCATATTCCAATTAACCGAACATTTATTGTTGATATTTGACAACTCAAATGTCAACAACGACAAACAAAAAATGGCGACAAAAAAAACAATGTTGTTGAAACAACTGTTTTGTTTACCAGCTGTCAAATGAATATTGAATAAGCTATACTGCGTATATTATCCCTGAACACTTAAAATATTGTACACAATTAACCGATTATTGAAAGTGAAAGTGGTTATCTGAATGTAGAATAAGATAAACTGCATACGTTTTAATTACAATAAAGGCAGCAGCAGCAAAGCATAAGCAAAATACATAAAAAAACTAACAGTTCATTAATAACCATAGATAAAGAGGTGACAGTAAAACGCTTTTTCGCGTTATATTTCATACATCGCTTTTTTAAGACCTCCATTACAAGCATTTAATTGTATTTAAAGCATTAAACCTCACATTGTTAGCACAAATCATTTCTCTGTGAGCACTAATTTTCTTATTGCTGCGACTAAAAATAGAAATTTGCTTGTTATCGCGCCGCCTTTTTAATAATCACTTCCATATACACGCTTTTACTTTATTTTTGAGAGATTGCTGCGTTTGCTGCATTCCGTTTATTGTGTTTATAGCATACGAGTTCCACTGCATATTGTGTATGAGAATTTAACTTATTTCCAAAACTAAATTAATTAAGCCTTTTTATAGGATATTTCTATAACCCTTACTTTAATTTATTTTAATATATGAAATTTATATTATAATTTCAAGTAAATTAATCGAATGATTTATAATTTCATTTATCATTTTATCATTTCTGCGCCAAGGCAGAAATCAAAAGTGAACATCAAATATATAAAATAATCAAAAAGAACAGGTAAGATGCGTAAAACTTCTCATTATTGTTGGTGGTTTACTCAACAGTTTATGTATTTGATAATCAAGTGTGTATGAAAAAAAAGCAGTAATTTAAGTACATATCGCTTAGGCGTGGACCCATACAACAAAGTTTCAGACGATCTTACGGGCAACAGTCACCAATTGGCGGCTGCCGATAACGTGACAAATCAATCTCTTGATGTGATTGGTTCTCATTTTGAGTATGTTCTATATTTCCCTTAACAACACTTAATATTAAATATTTATTTCAGCTTTTATTATTATAACCGAAGAGTCCTCCAGGGGATTGAGCTGGCGACTTTAAAACATATACGTTTTATTCCTCTAAGCTGCTTTCCATAAGTCGAGAACTGTGCTTAGCGTTATTGTCGCGCATGAACGTGCCAAATTAACAGTAAATTTTTCTCTGATTATTAGATGTGAAGCCACCAAGTCAGGCATTTGAACAAAAGTAAAATTTAAAAAAAAAATATATTTCTTCTGAGACTTCATTTCACCAAATTTCGGGCTAAAACTCCGAGAGTAATAAAATTGTCATGGAAAAGTTTATCAAAAATCTATCGTTCGGAGTAGGCTTTAAAATGTACGTCCCGCCTCTAATCTATAAAATTAACAGACACAAAAAATAAGTGGTGTGGGAAGCTAGGTCGTAATCGTGAGTGAAGGGTTTTAATGACCAATTCAGTAAGTAAGTAAGTATGTCATCATTGTATTTTTTATAACGTTTTTGTAAACAATGTTGGTAAATTCTTGAACTGAACTAATATTTCTAATGGCCTTGAATTTACCTCTTGTAGTAAAAGAAATTAACCGTTATGTATTTTAAACATTTTTAGTAAACAAATGACGATGTAAAAAGGAATAAGTAAACAAACATTCTTCACAGCCAAGAACGCCAGTCTTAACTCCTTGTAATGTTGGTAACTCTTTGGATGCTAGAAGATTTGGCGTTTAATATACTTGCTGTTGCAACCTGTGTGGAGTTTTTCTACTCTTGCTAATGGCCATTGCTCAGGAACGCTTTTCTCGTGAATTAAAATTACTATGTCGCCAAATTTTTATGTTTTCATGAATTTCATTCCATTTTGACCATGTTTGAAGACGACTTATAAATTCCTTATGCCATCGACTCCAAAAATGATGCTTTAATTTTTCTTTCCAGCACGAAAATCGGTCAATAGAAACATCGAGGAGATCGTGATCGGGAATACAGTTACAAAATACAGTTGGCTCATTTATTGAGAAGTGTGCTGGCGTTAAAACATTGCAGTCAGCAGGATCAGTGTACAAAGGACACGAGGAACGTGAGTTAAAACATCTTTCCATTTGACTCAATAAAGTACTGAGCTCGTCGTAGGTTAGAAGATAATCTTTCATAATACAGCGCAAATGACGCTTGGTTGACATTACAGCTGCTACCCAGAGTCTGCCAAAAAGTGTGAGTCTGGAAGTATAAAATGCCATGTTGTTTCTTGGTTCGCGAAAGTTTATTGTAGATGTTCGGGGAAGGATAGTTGGTTGCGATTATAAAGTACCTGTAGTTCTTTGTCATCGCCAACATACCATTTATGAGTTTCAGAAAATAATTTTTCATAAAAGCTCTTTTTACTCGTTAATGGCTTATTTGCTTTTAGCTCTTCTTGTTCCCAAAAAAAAAACGAAGTTGTTCTCCTAAAGAACAAAGATTTGCAGAAATGTGCAAGTTTTCTATATCACGACCAGTAGGTTCAGATACCATCCAGCCAAAATACGTCTCTAGTAAAAGAAAACTGTTTTTAAATTTCTTCATTCCTGTCAGAAGCAATTCTCCATATACTATACATCGTTTCCAAGGAGGAGATCTATGTTTCCCGGTACCATAAATTTATCATCCGCTAGATGAAATTCTGAAAGATCTGGAAGATCTACAGCCTGTAATTTATTTGGGATATAAGAAGTGACTGATGGAACTACTAAAGCAGATAATTTAAGTTCAAAATTAAGATCATAATTTGATGTGACTAATAAATTTACTGATCTTTTCACAGTCATAGGATTTTTACCTCCAATATCAGATGCTTCAATATTTGTCTTATTCTTCTGCAGGGCTAGTAATTGGCATAAGGCCTCAGAAATAACAGATACTTTGGATCCACCAAGGCTTTGGCTCTTGTTATGCCATTTTTCGTTTTGATGTTAACTTTCACAGTAGCTAATAACGCTGGATTTAGTTTAAAAGGTGTGTACTTACGGAACTTACAGTCGATGTAGACGTAACCGACTATACTATTTGTTTGGATTCCAGTATTTAGCTCTTCGTTCGAACTGGAAGAATTGCCTTGATAAAGAGTCTTAGTAGAAAATTCATTGTGTACAATGGTATGGTGCGGCTCACAGTATATATGACACTTTGTGTTTAGTTTTAAATATCCATGGCGGAGATAGTTTGTACATAAGCGTTGTTGATGTATAATATTTTTCCTTTGCGACGAACTTAATGTTGGCAACTTGAAGCAAATGTAAAGCAAACGACGTCTATTACAGCAGGGGCAGTTGTCATTTAATAAAGCAGAAGCAGTGTGAGTTCGAATAGTTCTCATTGGTCTCTGTCGAGGTACTGAGAGCGTTCTCTTTGAAGGTTAAAATGAACATGTTGGACTTACATCGTCCACAGGCTCTAAATACACACATACATACATACATACATACATAATTGGTCATTAAAAACCTCACACCACTTATGTTGTGTGTGTTAAATTTTATACATGAGTGGCGGGACCTATAGTTTAAAGTCGGCTCCGAACGACATATTTTTGAGAAACTTTTCATGGCAATTTTTATTTACTCTCAGAGTTTTTGTCAGAAATCTGCTGAGAGGAAGTCGCCGAAGAAATACTTTTTGTATTTTGTTTTGATGTCTGGCCTGGGGCTGGAACGCTGGCTTTACGTCTAATAAGCCAACACACTACCTACTAGACTACGGCGACTTCCCACAGGCTCTAAATACAGTTTTCAAAAAACAAAGCGTATCACTAATTGTCAGTATAAAAATACAGTTTTTCAAGGACTGTTCTCACTCCTAGCGGGTTTGTAAGTCCAGTTTCTGTGACGTCAAATAAATAAGAATAGAATTCCAAGTAGAGGTGTCAATTTTCAAGGATTTGAGTTGGGCTAGACAATTTCTCGTGGAGTCCAATAATTTCTTAATACTTTGGAAAGAGCCATTACAAGAGAGAATGGAAAATAGCCGCTTGTTTAATTGAACAGTTTTATCAACATTGCTGCGGCAGTGCCATTCTTTTTTTGAAAAAGTTAACTTTATTTTATCTGTAAGTTGTAATAACGAAAATAAGTTAAAGGTAACTTTAGTTATAGTTTATATATATATTTTATATATTATATGTATATTTTCTACGGGCCATTATTACAAATTGCTGTTGAAGTTGGGTTTAGTTAAAGGTAAATTTAGCTAAAGGGAACTATAAAGTTACCTTTAACTAAACCCAGGTAACTTTAGCTAAAAGGAACTGTAAAGTTTCATTTAACTAAACTCAACTTTAACGGCAAGTTGTAATAATGGCCCATAGAAAATATACATAAGTTGTTTGAGTTCAATTTTATCTTCCGCAAAAAGCGGACTTATTTTCTTAAAGTTAAATTAAATGTGAATTTAAAATTAATATCTTCATAAAATAAAATTATAAATAAAATAAATAAAATCTAAAGCGTTCTTTTACTTGATCGTGAGGATCTTAAAGTCCAATTAATTCTCTTACACAATTTAAAAAAAATTAAATTCGATTACTTTTGTAAAATTTTTTTTTGTTATTATTATTTATTTTGTGATTTGTAATTGCACTTTCTAAATTTAAAGTTGTTTTACAAATCTGTCCTTTTGATACTATCCTTATGCATAACACCCCAACCTAAATTACGGCGTAAAGCGCAACGTAATTTAGCGCCCAGCTTTTACGCTGTAATGAGCAACCTAAATAAAAGCTCAACGTTGTGCCAAGAACAGTAATGTTAACTTACCATGTTAAATAAAAATCGCCAAATGAAAATAAAAAATAGAGATAAAATAGCAAAATTGGACAAAAGCAGCTAACATGTCGTTACTTAACAATGACAAATGAAACCACAAATAACGAGTCAAATATAAAAAAGTGCAACAGTTTAAAGATAAAAACAGTTAAAAATTGCAAATTATTAAAATAATATAAATAAAAATAAAAGAAATGGAAATAATAAATGATTTGGAAGATTTGATTTTCCTTAAAATGATGAATGCGAAAAACGGGAAGGTAATAAGGAGTTATTTAAAACTCGGTCCTCCTTCGGATTTTAACCCACAGGAGTAAAATATCATAATAGAGAACAACCCGGAATTGTTTGTGAAGTCCACCAGACCCACGAAAAATTCAACGCCTTATTAAATTTGATAAAGCCGTGGTTAGCAAAGAATTCCCGCAGAAAACCCATTGAGCCTGAACAGAGACTTTATATTACCTTAAAGTGAGTACATATATAAGTTTTTCAGATAAATAATTTCTACTCAATTTCTTTATTATATCTAGTTTCTTAGCACATGGATCTTCTCTTCATGTTATTTACATGAAGTTTAGAATAGGTTTGGAAACGGCCAGGTGTATAGTTTTAGAAACATGTGAGGTGTTATGGCGAACTCTTAAAACCATGTATGTAAGCCCTACTAATATGGCAGAGTGGAAGAAAATTTCTGAAGAGTTTCTAAGTTCCACTGCATTGCCAAATTTCTTAGGGGCTGTAGACGGCAAGCATATACGGATAGCTGGTCCACAGAAATCTGGCTCCCAATATTTCAATGATTAAAAATTTCATAATATCGTAAGCTTATTAACAGTTGACTACTGTATTTTAGAATTTAGTTTTTAATATTAACTAATATTCAATACATACATTTGTATGTACATTACTAGGTATTACTTGCAGTATGCGATAGCAACTACACATTCACATTAGTGGATGTTGGTTCTTATGGAAGTCAAAGTGACGGAGAAGTTTTTAAAAATTTGGAATTTGGGAATAAAATTTTAACAAACACTCTTAAAACACCGCCGCCAAAGACACTACCAGGTTCAGACACATTCTTTCCATATTTTTCCGTTGCAGATGCTGCCTTTCCTTTGAAAGAAAATATAATGAAGCCGTATTCCAAAGTATCTGACTCTGCTAAAGAGAAATTTAATCAAAAATTAAGCGGCACTAGAATTCGCATTGAAATAGCCTTTGGTAAGAAATACTTTCTATATAATAATGCTTTTCATATTTTTGCATATGTACATTATTTTTGTTATTAATTATTAAATTTGTTAAAATTATTATTACTACCCAATGGAGAATTTTAAGAACATGCATGCCGTTGGAGCCGGAATGTGTCAAAAAGGTTTGTTTTTATAAAAATTTTATTTATACACTTTCCACAGATTTTTTTTATTTATTTAGATAGTCTTAGCGACAGTAGTGCTGCATAATTACCTCAGATGCAACAAAATAAATTCCAGAGTTCCAGAGGAAACTGAAGGGGAAGATTTGCCTAGTGTAAACAGACAAGATTTGCAAACAGCAAATACATCTTCTCAGACAGCTCTGAATTTAAGAAAGGAATTATGTAGCTATCTTAATGCAATTTAGATAGTAAGAAATAACTTATTTAAAAATTTATTATTATTTTTCTTTTTATTTAATTAAGCACAAATGTATTTATATAAATGAATTATTAAATAAAAACACGAATTATGTATATAAACCGTTAAGTCCGTTTTAAATTAATTTTTTGGTTAATCAACTGTAGAATTTCCAGCTGGACATCATCAACTTCATGTTTCAACAAGCGGCCAAGTTTTCCCGCAACATACGAAAAAAGTTTTCATATTTTATAATCTACTGGTTCACTCGTTTTAGATTAACTCATTGGTTTTTGGTATTTTGTTTACCAAACCAAGGGATGTTGTAAGTAGTTTTTGAGTATTTTGTTTTGAAAAAGCTGCTGCTACCTGATGGAGAAACGTGTACGTAAACATGCAGATTTTATCTTTTGAAGATCAATTAGAGTGTTTGCTGGCGCCGGGAGTCCACCATTGTTCAAAAAATATTATAAATATTGTTTAATAAATATACAAGTATATACTTACAAGTCAGATTTAAGTCCATCCCTATGCTCTCCCAAATTTTGTCTTTGTGATGCACATCCTTGTATTTAGCGTCCCTTTTATTATAAATGCAAGAATGTGAACGCACCAGCTCAATAAGTTGTTCATTAATGTTCTAAAAGCAAAAAAATATTTAAAAAAAAATATACAATTTTAATTTTTTTTAATAATAAAAATCATTTACTTACCTCCATTTGCAAAATGTCTACCGGCATCAACTTTTGTAAACACAAATATAAAAGTAAACAAATAAAAAAATCACTTGTTTTACAACAAACTTCACTTCTTTACTTTTGAATTTTGATTTTTGGATTTTTTCAATTGCAAAGCGTTAACGCCGCTCAATTATGGTTGGTCTCATACATTATATATGGGCATGAGAAATTTTGACATTTATTTTGCGCTTTACGCCGTAATTTGGGTTAGGCTGTAACATTTCTAGTGCAAAGAGCATTTCCGAAAAATGAAACAGTAATCTGATAATAGAAGTCATGTCATTGGCAATATGTTATACTTATACGAAATTAACAAATATATGGTAATAAATTATACATATATTTTCAACAAATCATATTCAACAACTCAGATGTAACAGATTCCCATCTTCAAATGACATATTTCGTTAATATTATGCTTCAATAATTTCATTTGCCTTTTTTAGTCCCTTTTTTAAGACTAAGTTTTAGGGGGACAAAATCAAAATACTCTTTCAATTTATTCCGAGATATAAATGTTTGTTTGTTTAAAATAATCTTGTTGGTGTATAAAACATCATCAAATGGAGTATAAATTATTTTGTAATTTAATAAAAATACATACAATATTTTTTTTTGTAATGAAGAAAAGAGAAATAATTGCAGGAAAAAAAATCAAAGTCAATATTTAACATTAAATATAGTATTAATATAAATATAAAGGAGTTCTGTATCCATCAGTATTTCAAATAATAATAAGGAAATGTAGATGGACAGTACGTGTTATAAATTATGTGATGGGTCTCTCAATGACGGTTAGTTATTGTGAAGGAAAAAAATTTGGAAAGTATTAAAAAAATAACCCTTCTCTGAATAAATAATTAAAAAAAAATTATAAAAATTATAGAAACATAAAAATAATAAAATATAAACAAATCAAAATAAAAATTTATACAAATAAAGTTTTTAGAAATTCAATCGAATCAAATTGCACTATGCGACAAAGAAAAAAAAAAGTGAAATACACTCAGCTAATGACATAGTGGTGAGTTATGTTGAGTAGAATTTAAAAATATTTTTTTTATATTTCTTGAAACCTTCCGAACTTGTTTTATTTGACAAAAGCGCTGTTTTTTATATTTTCTATATCTTTAGATTTATTCATTCGCAGACTATAGAATTTTTTTGTTGTTTTCATGCTATTGCCATAAAATTTTGTATTTGCGTAGATGTCTGTATGCGTATTAAAATTACTTGAATACTTACTTTCTACATGAGGCCAACGATATAATCAAAGTATGAGTACGAATATGTAACTATTTCTGAATGTTTGAATGGAATTGTTTTGAAACATTCACTTGTTATTTTCAAACATAGTTATCTAAACGTGAGTTTAAACTCTTCTTTCATGTTTGTTCAACTGAAATACTATTCTAACACTAGAATATTGTTTTAAATTGATTTGATCAAACGAAGTGTCAATCTCTTCACAAAATAATGCACTTTCAGAATGTCATCACTTATTTATATTTTTTAATTAAAGTTTGCTACTATGGATGGACAAACTTGAAAAAATTAAAAAATAAATTCGCTTTTGTCAAGTTTACCTCATCAAACCTCATAGCATATTAAGTCAAATAACATATATATGTGCATCGTTTTAAAGGCCCATCTCTCTTCTTTCTAATAAGGTTTAAATTTTGGACATCGGTTTGTGTAATCAATAAATTTGTGCGTAAAGTCCTAAAAAAACAGTCAAATAAAATAACTTTGGAGGTTTCAAGAAATATGAAAAAAATATTTTTGAGTTCTACTCAATAAAACTCACAACTTACGCTATGTCATTAGCTGGGTGTATTTTATTTGTTTTATTTATTTTTTATTTTGTCGTGTTATTTGAACCAACTGACAAAACTATTCACTCGCATAATGCTCATATTTGATATGTACTCGTAAAATTCATAACAAGTATTTGACGTATGAGAGATATTTAATTCCACTTCTTTTCAAACGACAAAATCGAACATTTGTCATTTTATTGCATACTTTCCAGAGAAAGTCTTTTGGTACATGTCATATGGTGCGTATAAGTAATATATTTGAAATTCAAATAAATAGAAGCTATACCGTTAATATGGAATTAAACATTTGCAAGCTAATACGACATTTTTATTGGGTTAATGTTTTGCAGATTAATTTACATATTTGAATGACTAATTACACTATGCGACAAAATACAAAAAAATTAAACACAGTTGAACAATGTTTGAGCAAAGAGAAATAATAATATTTGCAAAAACACAAATATTGGCCGACTTCTGGGAGTCGAGCAAACGTCAAATTGATACATTTTGAAAAAATTTTATTTATTAATTAAATATTTTAAGTTATTTTGACAGTGATTTGAATTTCACGCGCACATACCCCTGCCGTTTCAGGCACAATTGAAAGGCCGTATTATGTACCTGGAGAGATAGATAGATACTACAGGCCTCTTTTTTAACAACGTCAAAATTATATTTTTGAAAAGGGATGGATATATCTATCTCTCCAATATTCGTGTACGTAATCCCCAGGCCGATCTTTGATGTACGGTATGTACGACATGCTTGACAGTCTTGACGCATGCGTAGTATGTAGGGCAGAGTTTTATGGGAATTTCCTTTCTTTCATACTGCAATGTAAATGTAAATTAGGATTTAGGGATAGATTTTTACTACTAATTCTAAAGAATACACAATAAAAAATGAATTTTTAAAAGTTAAAATTTTTATAAAATTTGCTCTGAATATATCGAAGAATGGATAGTGAACTTTAGAGCACTAAATTTTTTCAAATGGACCCATCAAAAGAAGTTTCATCAGCAGTCAAATTTGTAATGAAAGAAGTAAAAGATATTGTACTAATGACAATTTTCTCTTTGAAGAAATTCGAAGATTAAATTTATATTTAAATGAAGAAATATTGAAGAACTGGAACGATGAGAAACTAGAACTTGAAAAAAGATGGGTAGAAATCCTTCGGCATTCTAGAGTAGAACATATCCCACATGAATATTTAAAAGTTTTAATATAAATTTTCTTATGTTGTCCAGGAACTAATGCTGCTGTTGAAAGGATATTTTCACTAGGGCATGATTGTTGGAACAGTGAGAAGTCGCAACTTTCTGTAAAAACATTATCTGCCGTCTAACAGTCAAATTTAATATGCAAAATGAGAGTTGTTCGGATGTGGCTACATTATTAGACGAATCCACTATGAAGAAAAATTATTTTTTAAAAGAAAATAAAGTTTTTATGGTTTTATCTTCTTTTTTCACCCATGAAATACTTGGAAAGTGTACTCTTTTTAAACAGAAAATATTTGGTCACCTTAATGAAGGACACAAATGTATTTAAAAGTTCCAAAACTATGTTTTATTATTTAAATTAGCGATACCCAAGTTCAAGTTTTGTCAAAAATGTTTATGTGTAAATAAAAAGCGGGTCCTTTTTACTCCGCGTCAAATTTGACCCGTAAAAACATTTATAAATTATACTCTTTCAAAAACCGATTATTACTGTTCAAATTTAAAATAAAGAGTCAAAACACATCGAGACTAAACCACTCCCTTTCCGGTAAAAACCTACTTCTTCTTAAAAATGGGGCAAGATCGTCCAGAAGACCTTATGAAGATTGATTGAAAATCGTTTGCGTTTATAAAACAAATATTAAATTATGGGAAAAAAAATTTTTATGATAAAAGTAGTTCAAGTAAAATGTTTTCTAATCTCAAAATCCTGTAGAAAAAATTATGCAGTAAAATCAAGCATAATTGGGGATTAATTCAATGACTTACGTCTCAAGAAGTATTAAATAAAATACCGAGTATTAATTGTATGAATTAGAAGGTTGTTTAATATAATTGTTAACTACGTCTATGTATACGTTCCTCTATCCTTTAATATTTAAGAGTCTTGTTCTAATTTCAGCAAATTAATCTTACAAAGTAATTGTTAATTAGCAGCCTTTGAAAGATTTCACTTATAATACTTAAAGTAAAACTTCTGTAATCTAAAAATCGCACATAATTGGAATTTTTTTCGATTATTTAATGTTAACCGTAGATCGGGCTTTAAAAAAACTTCATAATTCTAGCGTATGTATCACTTTTGATACATACTTGCAGTCATATAGAATTTTCGCAATTATTGATAGATTTTATTAAAAAGTTTTAATATTTTAATTTATTTTAATTCATTTTAATAAAACAACTTTATATTCTAACATTTATCACTCTCATGAAAACTACGCCAATATTTTTAACATGATGTACATTACGGTATGGTTTTTAAGTAAAAATCAAACACTCCATATCAGCTTCTTTTTATTTTATTTTTTTTTTCTAAATGGTGATAATTTGACATTTAGCACCCTTGCTTTGTGGTGATTTATAAGTTTCCAAATGTTTAGATGGGGCAGCTTATTGTCACTCGCATTAGTAACACTCTCAATTGAGGGCTGGTTGAAACCTGATTGTACAAACCATTGTTATATTTCGTTAGAAAAATTTGTTGTCAACGTAATGTGAGGTAAAAAAGTTTCTCGTAGCAATAGAACAGCGATTATGTTATGAACAATGCCCTCTCTTTAATTCCTCTCTCGTTTCCCGGATACAGTTTTCCCCAAATACGGCCGTAAGTAATTGCTACGCATGTATCATGAACTTGAATCCAACTGCCAATACGATTTGGGTGGACCACAAAATTTATAAGGACTATAAAATTCAATTCATTACTAATCTACAGCGATAAAATTATTTGGGATTATTAGAAGCTTAAAGACTTTCAGCTAATTTTACGAGAAGGCGTAGTAGGTGTAAATTTATCATCATTATCAAATAGCACATTATAAAAGCGAAAGATTCTGTTATCTCATCCGTACTATTATCATCTGTAATATCTATAGAATAAAGCATAGGGCGAAACACATTTTTTTTTAATGTTTGTTTGTCACGTAAGATAAATATGAGAAGAGCAGTAAGGAAGACTCTAGAACATTTCAATAAACAGCTGCTAACAACCTTCGTGAAAATTGGTAATTTTTTCTATTCCCAAACTACTAGAGGCTCTGTTCCAAGTAGTACCATCTTTGGCGATAAACATCCTGTTGTCATGTTCGTTACTGCCAATACTTTCGTCAGTTCATAAGGCGAGCTTCTGTTTTCTCTTCTTCAGAATCTTCAGCAGCAGGAATATTACATACAAACATACATACATACATAATCCGTCATTACACAACCTTTCTTTGTAACTGTCTGACCTGAGGTTTGAACCTTGGTCTGACGTCTAATAATTTAATACGCTTCATACTAGACTAAGACTACTTCAATCAATTTCAAGAATATGCCCAGAAGAGAAAATTCAACCTTTTTACTTTCATCCAACACTTAATTTTCAATTCTTTCTCAAATACCATAAATAATGTATGTAATTAAGGTTGGTTATCGTATTTAAATAAAAGATTCGATTTAATGATGTTTTATTTAAATACAGCAGTAGTTTATTTAAATATTAAAATTAATTTAATTCATTTTATAAAATATAAGTAAATGAGTTTTTTTTTATTTAAACCTAATTTCAAAATGGTTTGTTTTAAACTTTTATTCTTCAATTGTTATTTTTCAAAACTTCTAAAAATTACACCTTTTAACTTCTAAAAATACACTTTTCAACTTTACTTCCAAAAATTACACTTTTCCGACTTAAAAAACACAACTTGAATCTTATCTTTCTTTCAACTGACTAACTCTCAACCTTTTCTTTTCTACTGATATCCTACTACTCCTTTTCTCTCTCTTTCACTGTATTTCTTTCTTATTTCTCTATCTAGTCTACTTAAACAGGGTGTCGCCGATATCACTTGTTACATTCGGCCATCCTGAAAAATATCATCTGCCTCAGATGATGCTGTGTGATCTTCATCTTGTCGCCATGGTTTAATAAAGTCACAACTGGTGGATGTTGTTTTGGGACCTTCAAAATCTGCTGCCTTTACCACGTCGTAACGTCCATTGCGTTTCACTTTAGTCACTTCGTATGGGCCTAAATATTCACTAGATAGTTTTTTTCCAGCAACAAACTGTGTTCTTTTGATCGCAATGAGATCGCCAACTTTATATATAACCAAATCTTGGCGATTTTTATCATAGTTATTTTTCTGACGTTCTTGTGCTTTTGCAATCTGAAGTTTTGCGTCCTGGCGTAGCTGCTGTCTATTTTCATCAAAGCGGTCAACTAATTCTTCTTGTAACGTCTCTAGCAGGCTATCGTCGATATTCATTTTCATTTTTTTGCCGAATAGGACTTCAAATGGTGTTGATTTCGTCGTACTATGAACGCAAGAATTAATTGTCTGCTGCACCTGTCCTACATACTTAAACCACTTAGATGATTCATGTGATGAAACTTTGCTGATAATCGACAAAATTGTTCTGTTAAGTCGCTCTACTTTGCCGTTTCCACGTGGCACACCAGTTGTTGTTACCACATGCTCAACATTTGCTTCTTGACAAAAATCATTAAACATAACTGAAGTGAACGCTGAACCTCTGTCGCTTATGATTCTACTTGGGTACCCAAAAGTCTCCGACCACACCTTCAAATTCTTAATCACTTCATCGGCATTTGTAGTTCGGGTAGGAGCCATACAAACTTACTAAAACCATCGATCATCGCTAATATATACTTATATCGTTTGGCAGTGACATCCAGTGGCCCCAGATGATCAATATGGATTGTGCACAATGGCGTATCTCCCTTGTCGATTAATTGTAGATATCCTTCTTTTTTACCAGCTTCTTGTTATATATTATACACTTTACGCAATTGTTGATACACTGTTCGACTTTTTTTTGGAGGTGAGGAATGTAATACCGTTGTTTAATCGCATGCATTGTTTTTTCGGCTGCAAAATGCCCAGTTTCATGCGCACTGCGTATTATTTCGCCCTCCATTGATTTCGGCACTAGTAGAAGATCGTTTCCGTCAACATATTTATAAACAAGGCCACCTCTTAATTTATAATCGCCATAGCTACCTAGCTCAAGTGCTGCTGTCACTGCTTTCACGTGCTCATCATTCTGTTGTAGTTTTCGTAATCTAGCTGTCAACTCTGTGTGTATTGTGTAGACGTCAACAGGGAATCTACTTAAACAGTCTACATGCCGCATTCGATTTTCCGATTTATGCACAACAGTATATGAAAAATCTTGCAAATACATGATCCACTGCGCCACATCTCGAGGTACGTCTTTCTTTTCAACTGTTTGCCTGAAAGCTGCGCAATCCGTTACCAATGTAAAGTTTATACCCAACAGTAAATGGCGAAATTTTTTAAACACCAAGTACGCTGCTTTCACTTCTAAAATGTAGCTGTGTAATCTGCTTTCTTGCGGCGTTGCTTTCTTACTCCAGTACAAAATCGGGTGGAAATTGTCGTCATGTTTTTGCAAAATTGTAGCGCCAAAACCATTTTTCGAGGCATCTGTGTGTACTTCTGTTTCGGCATCTCTGTCATACAACCCAAGTACAGGTTCGTTAGTTAACATGTGTTTGATTTTTTCTATGGCCTGAATCTCTTTGTCACCAATTGTAAAACTAGCGTTCTTTCTTAGTAAGTCAGTTAGTGGTTGAACAATCTGAGCATACCCCTTCACAAACTTCCTAAAATAACCAGTGAGACCTAGGAAAGCTTGTATATCTTTTATGTTTTTTGGCAATGGGAAATTCTCAACAGCTTTACATTTTGTCGGCCCTGGCGATAGTGTACCGTTTTGCACCACATGACCCAAAAATTCAATTTTATTTTTCATAAAACAACATTTTCTCCAATTAAAATCAAGACCATATTCTGACGATACTTGTAAAACATATTCCAACTTTTTCAGACAACCCTCTGCAGTTTCATCGTATATAATTATATCATCAACATAGAGCTCCATTATGTCGTTATTTTTTAAATCTTGGAAAATATGATTCACATATCTTACGAAGCAGGCTGGCGAATTGCAAAAGCCAAATGGCGCTTTGTTGAACTCAAAAAGACCTCGCTTTGTTACAAATGCAGTGAACTTTTTGCTTGCCTCATCAATAGGCACATGAAAAAATCCGTTGCGTAAGTCCATCACCGTAAAAAACTTGGCTTTTTTTAATTTTTGAAGCACATCATCCACTATTGGTACTGGGAAGCAATCTCTTAAAACCATTTTGTTTAATTGTCTGAAATCGATACAAATACGGAAGTCCCCACATTTTTTCCTTACCACTACAACTCTGCTGGCCATATCAGACGTTGACCTTCTTACTACACCACTCTTTAACCATTCTTCAACTTGTTTATTGAGAGCGTCTTCTTCTTGCATTGCTAGTCTTGATGGAGAGTGACGGAATGGTTTCATATTCTCGTTGGGTATAATTTTCATAGTTATAGGCATAATTTCTTTATTGTTTAAAAAACTCTGACTCGCTGGATCAGCAACATAATTTTTTATTAATGTTTCAACCGCATCTTTATAATTAAAATCAACGTCGACTTCATCAATATTGTAAACAACTATTTCTTTTTCTACTTCTTCTTTACTTTTAAACGTGTAACCGTTTTTGTCCGAATGTAACTCAACTTTGCTTATAAAATCGTAACCGAGTATAGCTTCACATTTTATATTTATGTCTTCAACAACCAGAAATTCATGAGTTGTTTTTAGGTTATCAACGCTTATTTCACCTTTAATCAACCCGACCGGTATTGTTTTTGTGTTACCAAGTCCGCGTAATACCGAGCCACATGGTAATAATTTCCAACAATTAAATAGTTTATTGTATACACTTACTTGCATTAGCGACACGTCCGCGCCGGTGTCTACCAAGCATTCGATTTTTTTATTGATAAAAAACACTGTTTTAAATCGTTTTTGATCGAAAACTGAGTTTACTGTCTTTTCGGCTTTGTCGAACGGTTTACCATGGTCACAATCTTTAGAAATATGACCGTAATTATTGCATTTAAAACATTTCGGAGCCGCTTTGCACTCACTTTTTTTATGAAATTTCGATCCGCAATTAAAACAACGATTTTGCTTGTCTCCCACGAATTTGTTTACTGAGCTAGTTTTATTCTTATTATATTGTCCTCTATCGCGTTGCATAATGTGCTCGTAAATTTCATATTGCTCACGTAACTCTTTAAAGGTTTTTGCGGTGTATAAATTAACTTTAAAATTGTCTGTAATATTTACACCGTCGACTATATACCGGATTGTCGCGCATTCCTCGATATCTGCCAAATTTGCAATTCTTTTCATATTCAAAACATATTCATAAAACGATTCTGTATGTTTCTTTTTTGTTCCCGACAGCATTTTATGTATTTCAAAACTATCGTATTTTCGATCAAATTCACTAATTAATTTTTCTTTCAATTTTTCATAATCAGATACACTTTCGGTCTCTATAAATGCTTTAGCCGCGCCCGTAATTTTGTTCCTCGCATGAACATACATTTGCTTGATATTTAATTCATACGCTTCTGTATTTTCTTCAAATATTTGAAACCACTTTTTCACTGGTATGTTTTTTCCATCAAAATCACTTATAATTTTGGCAAAAGTGTCAACTGTTATAATATTATTTGATTTGATTTTATCTTCGTTTATTTTTAACGTTAGCATTTTTTATTAATTCACTCAAATCATTTTCCGTTGCCATCTTTGGTTGAGCTTTTTCTATTTTGTTTTGATTATTGTTTACAGTTTCGAATTTATCTTCACTTATTTTTCTGTTACAATCTGTTATACTCTGTAAACTTGACTCACTTTTTGCTTTTTGAATTTCTATTTGTTCTTTAATACTGTCTGTTTTACTACTTTTACTTTTGATCTTGTTATAACGGACATTTGCACGTTGTTATTGTCACTTGTCTATGTAAAAGTATATTTCATATTTTGCTTTTTGGTTTGCTACTGCTCTTTATTTTCTAATACTTTATATTTCTATTTATTATTCTTTCTTTTTCCTTTTTTTATAGATTTATTTTAGAAAAGAAAATAAAATGAATTTACAGTTCGGCGACAGTTATTTTTTCTTTTATATATTTTTTTTTTTTGCTTTAAAATTTTATTCAATTTGTTTTAATTATACGAGAATATTCCACTTGATTTTTTTTAAATAATGATTTTGAAGTTTTAAATTTGGCTTTATGGGTTGAGCCCGCAAATGTAATTAAGGTTGGTTATTGTATTTAAATAAAAGATTCGAATGATGTTTTATTTAAATACATCAGTAGTTTATTTAAATATTAAAATTAATTTAATTCATTTTATAAAATATAACTAAATGAGTTTTTTTTATTTAAACCTAATTTCAAAATGGTTTGTTTTAAACTTTTATTCTTCAATTGTTATTTTTCAAAACTTCTAAAAATTACACCTTTTAACTTCTAAAAATACACTTTTCAACTTTAATTCCAAAAATTACACTTTTCCGACTTAAAAAACGCAACTTGAATCTTATCTTTCTTTCAACTGACTAACTCTCAACCTTTTCTTTTCTACTGATATCCTACTACTCCTTTTCTCTCTCTTTCACTGTATTTCTTTCTTATTTCTCTATCTACTCTACTTAAACAGGGTGTCGCCGATATCACTTGTTACATGTATTGTTCCCGATAAAACTTCACAAAATCTTTGAAAATTTAAAAAAATTATCAAAAATGATACTTAAGCCAGAATTATGAAGTTTTTGAACTTCTTAAATTCTGTTTAAAATTTTCTTCTATTATTTGGTTTCAAATAATGGCTATAACAATACTAACGAATTAAAATTATTTAATTTAAAATTTAACTTTTTCTAAATTAAAGTTCTACAGTCTCAAAAATTGAAATGTATCATTTTTGATACGAACTACGGTTAAAAAATAATTTAATTTTATCAATGCTTTCCCCATGTAAAACATCATACACTCCTGTGGTAAACTTACACATGTGCCAAGAATATAAGTTTAATATTGTGGTACTTTTATACACTTCTGTGCCGTTAACTTTATTTTTTCAAATAAAATTGCTTGTATGTAGCTATTGTAACATCATAATCGTTATAAGAGTAAAACAATATAACTGACTTTTATTCGTATACCTACACATGTATACATACTAGACAATTACCACTTTACAATACATTGTAATACTAAAACGTATGACAATGTTGATTACAAAAACAAACATATACAATTTCAAAATAACCAATGTGTCACAAGGGTATGATTTTAACGCATCCATTCTCATGTTTACGTTTGTAGTTTGAATGTGTTTCAGTATTTAAGTTTATTTGGCACAACATGTATGTGCGATTATTGGTACTAGAATGGCTTGTTTCGAAGGTATAGAAGATCGTTCATGAATTCGTGCATAACCATGAGTGTAGGTTAGTTGTGTCTTTTTACTCGTTAATTTTGACATGCTACTGTTATTTAAGTGAATGCTCTGCCGTTATTTGTTTTTTTTTTTATTAATTCAACACCATCGGCTATATGACTTTGGGGTAATAGTATAACAATTTCATTATGCCATTAAAGAAGGCAAAAAAGGAAAATTACATTTATGCTAGGAATAGACAAGGAAACATACTCAGTTTTAAATTGTGGACAAAGTTTTATAAAATTTTTAGTCTTTAGAGAACAGTTAAAAAAAATAGGTTTATGGTATACGATTGAGCACAAGGAGTACAACATTCTTCTTCGAATCCTTAACAATTGAATATATCTTAGGATCATAGCTGTCAATAAAGTATTAAATCGTCAAATATTAGAAAAAATCGTCAAAATTATCAAAGACGTTCATGGTAATCGTAAAAAATTCGTCAGAAAAAATATAGAAACAAAATAAAAATTAAGAAAAAATTGTTGTGAAACATATAAAGTTAAGTCAATGTAGATATTTTAGCTCAAAAATAATAAAGAAGTATTTGACAATAAACTTTAAAAACGAGTGTTTTATACAATATATTTGTATGCTAAAAACATATAGGTACATATTTAAAATATATATATATACATATACATACATATAATAGAATTAAAAATTTTAATCAAATCAGACACAATATTAAAGTCGAAGCAGTTACGATTGCTTAGTTTTAAATAATCTGTTTATATAATATCGCTTCTAAAGAATTGAGTTTAAATTAACTTGGCTTAATACTCATTCTACATTAGCTGAATAATGTGATAATATTAATATTTTTTAATAAATTTAGTCAAGGCTGGAAATTAAGAGCTCATTTCATTAGTCATTTTTATCCAAATTTAAGAAGTTGTATACAATTTTCAAGAAAAATTGTTTAAGGTTTAAACAATCTATCTCAATGTTGTTTATTGATACATAAGCGCAGCAATAATATTGCATCATATAAATCTGTGGGTGGTGTAAATATTAGGGAGCCAGAAGCTCTTGACCTTCTGAGCATGAAAATTCAGTGTGATGTTCGCTGGAACCGACACGCTTTTCAGTGCCTTAGCTTCTTAAGACGGTGCAAGAAATACTTCACTTCATCTGATCTTCTTACTATTTACACCTCTTAAATTGGAAAGAGAATGGTATACAACTCTCATGTAAATGCCGGTGCATCAACGTCTATTTTGAGACTTCTCGACCGTGTACAGAAGAGGGTGAAGCTGTTTGTTAATGACGGTAGAGTATCCCACTCTATTGATTCATTGAAGCATCGTTGTCTTGTGGTTTATGTTTCACTGTTCTATCGCTATTACAACGGATTTTTCTCGAGCAAAATAAGGGGACTTATTCCCCAAATCATGTATTCCTACTTAACACGCGTCTTTCTTGGCGAGCACATCCGTTTGTGGTCAATTAGCCAGTGGATCGCACAATGGAATACAGACCAAATTCGTTCTTTAGTTCTCTATTCGCATTTGTGCAGAAGTTATAATTTTTGGCTTTTAAGGGATGAAAAAGGCATAAAATAGGTGTTCGCAAATGACTTAAAAATATAATATTTCACTCCTCGTTATTACTAACGTAAATTTGCAATAGTAACAATTGCAAAAGTAAGTACAAAGCTTAAAATGGCTTTAAATGTACTAAAGTAAAGAATATGATGTAAATTTGTAATTTCCAAAAATCGTCAAAATAAGGGCATAAATCGTCTTAATGACAATAAATCATCAAATCTGGCATAATCTGACGATAAATCATCAAATCATGCTTAAGATACACGTTGATAGATGTCTAACTTGATAATATCAAAAAGCAAAGAATAATGACCAGGAATGAAGTCCGAACATAGGAGAAATATAATATTGACATTAGTAGAAAATAAAATATTAGTAGCCCCAACCAATATGGTGTTATGGTACTTAAGCTTTGGGGTACTGCCTTTGCATCACATTGAAAATATGTAATTATACCCATTTAAAATCAAATGAAGTAATCTTCAAGTATGTTACTGTTGTCTAATAGGCAGTGTTATTGGATTTAGGCCTCTGTTCAAACCTCAAGTGAAGGCATCTCCAACAAAACGACATATGAAAAAGTATTTCTTTGCCAACTCCCTCTCAGCAATGTTTCTCAAAAATTTGCCGTTCGCGGTCGACTTTTAACTGTAGGTCCCACCACTCATGTATAAAATTAATACACACAACTTAAGTGGTGTGAGAAGAAAAAAAACGGCAGCAAAGTTCTCTAGTGTTCTCCGCAATAGAGCTCGTTCCTTATTTACGTCTCCTCAATAAGTTATTGAGGTACACAGGAAAGACGTCTATCGAATCAGTAAGGAATGGAATAGGATTTGCTTTTATTCGAATTAGTTATTCGAATTTTAGCCGAATTTAGCTTGTGAAACAGCTGAAATACTTGAATCCCTAATAACTAACTCCAGTGTTGATAAGATAGTTTTTAAATGGTAAGGACATATATTTTTAATGAAAAATTTTGTCTATTAATTAAACTTTTATTCGAATTAGCTGGTCTTATTTAAAAGGTATAATTTCTTTGTCTTCTAAATTTTATACGAGTATATTTCATTTGGGAAGGAGTAGCCTGGTGAATATGAAGCTAATCTACGAGAGTGGGGGTTGCGGGTTCAATTCCCAACAGAGCCTCTGACCTGTTGTTACACTTTCTATAAAGAAATTTATTTTTTTTTTCGATTACATAAGGACATATATTAGTAATAATAAAAGGTTGCGGCTAGGACGTAATACTGTGCTTCACAAAAAAATCAACACTAACTACACAATGAACTACTATGAGTAGGGTACAAACCCTAGTGTTGGTGTCAATTAAAGAGAAGACAAATTTAAAAGATCTAATATTCGATGTCTCTGATGAATATTTCAAAGTGATGGCTGACCAAGTAGTTTTTATACATCACATCGTACCGATATTTTGCGTAGAAGAGAGCGAGTATTATCGTATAACCTCAATATATAATGCAATGAAAAGATATTACAATAAAAGGAAATACGGATGGAACTTTGACATATGTTTATCTTCGTTTTTTTTTAAATTTTTTAAAAACCATCAAACTTCATTATATAGGTTAAATTAGAGGACGTGTACTTGTCAATTAAGACAAGTACAGTACCCGGAGGTCGAATTGACCCATTGTAAATTCAAATCATTAGATAAGGGATGCTGACATTTTATTTTGCTTTGGTACTTACTAATCTCGTTAAAAAAAAATTGAAGGGATTTCTGCAAAGTTTCTCTCTAATGTACAGTAACGAGCAAAAAAATGCAACGCTAAGCCGATTGACATATATAAAGGCCTCTTTCAAAAAAACAGTACGGAAATTAAATACTTCTATTTATTTTTATGCTCCACAAACTTAGTTAACAAATGCAGGTTACAATATTAAAAATTTTCTATGCACTTATTTTTATTTTAACATTTAAACTCGTAAACTCTTATCGTGCTAATTGGCCTTTACTGGATATTTTTGGCAACTTTGACAGTTACTAAACGATAAGCCATTATTTTTTGCTTATTTTTATTATTATATATTCTGTCTAATAAGTTTTGGAAATATCCCAATTTTAAAACGGTAAGATATTGATCAGCTGTGTGGTACACCATATAGATTCCAATAAATACAAAAAATGCATGTTTTTAAGAGAAAAAAAGTTGGGCACATACGATATATATCCGATTTTTGTCCGGTTTAGGTTACCAACAAACATAGATGCAAAGGAAAATATGTGATTATTTTCAAATGCTTACTTATTGTAAAAGAATAAATATGTTTGTATGTACTTGCATACGTCTAGGCTGTATGATGTCCCCGTCGTTCGTGCCGTTGTCTTGGGTAAAACCATGAGTGAAGGAAGTGGCATTCGGTATGGATTGCAAGGTGAACTTAGTTGACGGTCTATGTAGACGATATCTGATTGCTCACCCACAACGAGCAAAATGCAGTGTCATGCTACGCAGCAACGCAACGGTGCATAATTTGTTCGCAATCAACAATACGTCGATTAAGTTCGTAAACAAATTATCGCAATGGTGGGTCAGGCCGATGATAATATGGCTGTTACATTCACTGTGCTGGTCATCGTCACTTGCAAATCGCGTTCAGTTAAAAATCTTATACTTTAACGTAAAATCTGTACCATTCTATCTATGTTAATCTTGGAATATAGCAGCGGGCGAAATTAAAACAGTAAAGACTTTCATAAATAAGTTTTCTCGACAGATTTAGCGCATATTCTGGCCAGAAACTGAATCGAATAGCTGGCTTTTGGAATTGGAACTGGATTGGTCATATTTTGTGCAGACCGCTAGGATGGCTATTGAATGGAATGGAATGGAATGACAAGGATGGCTATTGAATGGAATCCACAAGGTAGCCGGAAACCCGGGAGACCGGCACATACTTGGAGGAGATACCTTGAAAGGGAAATAGTTAATACACAGATGAATTGAGATGAAATCAAATTTTTGGCTCTGCGTAGTTTGAATATTTCTGTAATGGGTCCATGTTTCTTGTAGGAATTGCTGGAAGTGTATACTGAAGAAGTCGCCTTAGTCTAGTAGGTAGTGTGTTGGCCTATTACATGTAAAGCCAGGGTTCAAATCCCAGGTCAAACATCAAAACAAAATACAAAAAAGTATTTATTCGACGACTTCCTCTCAGCAGATTCCTGGCAAAAACTCAGAGAGTAAATAAAAATTGTCATGAAAAGTTTCTCAAAAATCTGTCGTTAGAAATTGACTTTAAACTGTAGGTCCCGCCACTCATGTATACAATTAGCACACACAACATAAGTGGTGTGAGAAACTAGGTCGTAACCTGACTGAAGGGGTGTAATGACCAATTATGTATGTATGTATGAGAAGGAATTGGAAGTTCAGTGTTGGATGAAAGAGAAAAGGTTAAATTTTCCGTTCTTGATATTGATTGAAGTAGTCGTAGTCTAGTATGTACCCTGTTAGCTTATTAGATGTCGGAGCAAGGTTGAAACCTTAGGTCAGACATTTCCAATTTACAACAAAAGGTTGTAATGACCGATTACGTATGTATGTATTTAATATTTCTGCTGCTGCAGACTCTGAAAAAAAGATGCTCGTCCTATGAACTGTATTGGCAATTGGACAATAGGATGCTTATCGCCAAAGATGGTACTACTTGGTCAGAGAACCGTACGCCTTTAGTTTGGGGAGAGAAAATTTTACCAATTTCCACGCAGATTGCTAGCAGCTGTTTCTTGAAATATTGTGTAGACTTTCTTACTGTTCTTCTCAAATTTATCTCTCGTGACAAACATTAGAAGAAAGTGTTTCGTCCTATGTTTTATTTCATAGATGGTAATATTTCGGTCAACTATGTGCGTATGAGATTACAGAATCATTCGTTTTAATAATGTGCTACTCGGAAATGATGATAAATTTACAATTATTACGCCTTTTCGAAAAAGTGGCTGAAAGTCTTTCAGCTTTTAATAATCCCAATAATTTGAATTTTATGGACGTTATAAATTTCGAGATCAATCGAAATCGAATTGGCAGTTTTAGAATCAAGTACATGCTACGTGCGTAGCAACTACCTACAGCAATATTTTAGGAAACCTGTATCCGGCAGGCCAGAGAGGAGCATTGCTATTTACATAATCGATGGTCTGTTGCTACGGGAAACTTTTTACCTCACTTGACGTTGACAACAAATTTTTCTAACGAAGTATAACAATGGTTTGAACCATCAGGTTTCAGCCAGCCTTCAATTGACTGCGTTACAGATGCGAGTGCCATTAAGCTGCCGCATCTAAACAATTGAAAACTTATAAATCGTCGCAAAACAAGGGTGGTGGATGTCATGTTATTACCATTTAGAAAAAAGTGAAAGCAAGCTGACATGAAGCCATACTGCAGTATACATTATGTCAAAAATTATATCATAAATTTCATAAAAGTGATAATAAAATGTAATAATATAAAATAGTTTTATTAAAACGAATTAAAATATATAAAAATATTTTAATTTTTTATCAACATCTCTCAATAATCGCGGCAATTCTATGTAGTACAAATGTGTATCAAAAGTGATACATAAGCTAGAACTATGAAGTTTTTTAAGGCTCGATATACGGTTAAAATTTCAAACTATCACATCATTCTTAAGCAAAATGGTCCTAAGAATATATATTTAAATTATCAGAATATATTTTTTGAATATGATGCTATAAACACAATAAACGCAGCCCAGCAAGCACAACAATTTTGCTTTGCAGCCTAAGGTAAGCTAAATGCGTATTAATTGTAATTAATTAGATCGAGCTCTTTTTGCTATGAGGAGATCTATAAACACTGTGCTTATCTTTGGTCATCATTTAAATCTCTCGTGCGGAATATCCAATGTAGCACGACCTGAATGGCACGTAGCGCCGTTTGTGGGAATCAGATACAGTCATGGACATTAAAATTAGCACAAAGTCTTGTCATGAAAACAATTATATTTTTTATAGTATTTTAAGTCTTTTGAGTGTAACGTGGATTAAATGCCTGATATTTTGGCCGATGAACAAAGATTCTACCATCCGGTCCCGAACGATTTATCTTTGCTTCATCACTCCAAAGTATTTTTCTTCCAAAATTAGAGGCCTTTATCTTTGTATCCACAAAATTAAAAGGATTTACCGTAAGGAAAAAAAGTGTGGAATAAAACTTTTACCTAAAACACTTTTGCTTGTACTTAAAACACTTTGTGCTAATTTACTGTCCAGGTCGAATTTCGCGACTGATACAAAATCAGCAATCAAAACAAAACATGTGAATGATAACGGTAAATTTTTTTGTTAAACAACAGCCAGATGTCGTCTTGCAACAGGGCAGACCAAAAGAATTGATCTAATTAGGATACAAATAAGAAAAAAAAACATCATCAAACTATAAATGGATTTTGTGCTAATTTAATGTCCATAGCTGTACATGTTCATGGTTGGTACATAGTTGGTGTGCGGATTATTTATATATTTTCAAAAGAATAGGGACCGATGACCAAAAGCCGTACCAAACAATGAATTTTTCGGGTTGCATTAGACGTTCGTGTATCATACGTTAAGGTCGCCTTAGTCTAGTAGGTAGTGTGTTGGCTTATTAGACGTTAAGCCAGGGTTCAAACCCCGGTCAGACATCAAAACGAAATACAAAAAATATTTCTTTGGCGACTTTCTCTCAGCAGATTTCTGACAAAAACTCTGAGGGTAAAGAAATAATTGCCATGAAAAGTTTCTCAAATATCTGTCATTCGGAGTCGACCGCAAACTGTAGGTCCCGCCACTCTTGTATAAAATTAACACACACAACATAAGTGGCGTAAGAAACTAGGTCGAAATCCTGACTGAAGATTTGTAATGACCAATTATGTACGTAAAATAATTTTTTGTTATTCAAACTTACCCTTCAAATAGTTTGCCTTCCATTCGTCTCAATCACTGAAACAATAAATGCCGAGAAAAAGGTTGCAACCAAAAGCAAAGCCAAATGAAAGTGTGTACATGTTTCTCAAATATACACGGTTATGTTATGTGTTTACGTCCTCTGAACAACATTAAACAGCAGGAACTTTGAGGACAACATAATATTTATGAGGCTACTAAAACGTGTAATAAATTCAGTTGACTGTGAAGCTTAAGTGTACTAAAGTGAACTTTAGTGATAGTAAATGTGGATGCAGCTGTTATGCCTAGCGTTGAAAATGGTGCATCATGTGGCATACCTTATCTAGGGATTTGTAGCAATTCCTTAGAGAATTGCATTGCAAACAATTCAAAACCATATTATTGTTATTGTTTTATCTTTTAGTTTTTATGGTTGTTGTTGTTGTTGTTTTATGGTTATGTAAAATGCAAAGTTAAGAAATCAACAAAGAAGTGGCATTTTATCTTTAAAGAAAATCACAAAAACATTACTAGGTTGATAGGCTTTTTAACCCTTTCACGACTATAAGGTTATGAGAGGCCAAATTACCAAAACCAATAGTGGCCAGTCCGTTTTTCATTGAGACATACATAAGTATGTGTCCGTTTGTTCATTAAGGGATACAATTTATATGGATTTTTCCGTTAATCAAAATTAGAATTAGACAATTACATCGTATCTCTTAGGACCATTATTACAACTTGTAGTTAACTAAAGGGAGGATTTTAACGAACAGATAAATTGTTTTTCATTATTATAAGTGGACGATAAGGTAGAAATGAGCGTTAAGCTAAAGGGAGCTTTTAAAGTTAAGTTTATGTTTGAACTTGCCATATTATATTGTTACGTTTTTACACTATTAAAAACGTTAAAAATATGAGTTCGTAGATTGCAAGTAAAATAAAAATAAATTTGTGTTTAGTTTTAAATCAATTCTTTATTTTTCACACAATTTCGTGTGCAACCTTTCACGACTTGGTTCAAACAACAACAATTTGTTTTTCGCTTTCTCGAAAACTCTATCGCGAGTTTTTGTTGTTTGTATATTTTGTTCACATTGCTTGTTGTTGCATTCGCTTACTTGTCTATCCCATTTTCTTTCATACTGATGTTGCTGGTTTACTTGTAACAAGTTCGTTGTATTTGTTTGTGTAGCTTTTGTTTATCGTTTTAATGTTAAACGATGGTACACCGTTTCCATTTTCGTAACAATACTTCTATAAACCTTTTTATGTTTCCCAACGGTCGTAGATGTTACGTTTCCTCTTTTGAGAACTTCCGCAAACCATTTTCATTTTATACGGTTAGCTCCCGTCTTCTCATATAAAATTGCACCGTCCTCGATCTTGGATATTGGAACGTATCTAGGTGTTCTTTGGCCGGCCACGGCTTCTTGAACCTTGAGTGCCATTCTTGTTATACTTTCAGATTCTTTCTGACGCTTTATTTCTTTCTACGTATTATTTGTGTTATTATGGATTCATCTAGAGATCCATTCTACTGATGTTGTTAGGCCAGAATATTTAGCATATGATTTTGAGGCTTTTGTATTTGTTGTTGAATACCTGTAGTTTTTGTTCGATAGTGTTCGATACAAAACAGGTTTTACTTCAGTATAACAGAGTTTATTTAAGGCATTCGTTGAATATTCTGGGTGTAGTTCTGTAGTCGTCCAAATGCGGCTCTCACTTTATAAAGCCATTTACTTATTTCTGTTTCTGTGCCACCATTTATTGTCACTATACTGCCAAGATAACAGAAGACATATAAATATTTAACTGGTTGGCCTCGTAAGATGATGTTGTCAGTGCTTACGTTGATAATTTCACAATTGCGCGCTTGGCTTCTAGCTTTGTTTGCATGTTACAGACTTTGTACGAGAGTCGACAAATACCATCCGCTTAATCCATGTCCTCGAGAGCGCATGAGAGACTCCATGTTACTCTTCGTCTCTCAAAACAAACTTTGCTAATGATATCATCCACCACAATGGTGAATAGCTAAGGTGATAGGGTCAATGATCTTTACTTTACCCCAGCATTTATGTGAACTAATTGGCTTATATTGCCGTTGTAAAAAACTGAGAGTCCTGCATCCTTGCTCATACCGCTGATGATTCGCATTATCTTCTGGAGTAATCCTTTTCTTCTCAAAACTTTCCATATGTCAGTGCGTCTGATGGTATCAAAAGCTTTTCTTGCAATCTACGAACAGTAAGTACAAAAGGAGTACGCCATTCTAGGGATTATACATGCATACATAATTCGTCATTACAAACCTTTAGTCAGGATTACGACCTAGTTTCTCAAAGGACTTATGTTGTGTGTGTTAAGTTTTATACATAAGTGATAGTACCTACAGTTTAAAGTCGACTCCGAACGACAGATTTTTGAGAAACTTTTCATTGCAATTTTATTTCCTCTCAGAGTTTTTAATAGAAATCTGCTGAGATGAAGTCGCCGAAGAAATTTTTTCTTCTATTTCGTTTCGTTGGAGATGCTTGACCTGGGATGATTAGAGTAATTATCCATGTTGACCCAATTTGAAGACACTCTGTTGTAAAATGATTTCCTAAATATCTAAGGTTCCACACTCATCCATCATCGTTTCAATAAATTGAAGCAGATCTGCTTTACGTTACAGGCTGCAATACACTATCGCAGCATCACCACCATGCTTCAACATGCTTTTTACAATTACTACGGCTTTTTTAATAATGTTGTTTTTATTTGCTTTGTTTTTATTTAAGTCCTTATATGGTTCTCTGAAAAAAAAAAAACAAAAAAAAAATGAAAACCTATTTAAATATTGGAACGAATCAAGTAATTTGATAACACTTGTAATGATTTTTTTCCACCCTCCACCCTCCTTGTCACTAAATGCCTTTTCTAAAGCAATTTTGGCTGAAGAACTTTCTTTATTGTGAGTTTAGTAAGGATTCGCTTACAGGTTTAAGAATTTTAATTAGGGAAAATCGATTTATGTATTTAACTGTTGTTGGGTTTTACAACATTCTAAGAAATTTGTTATTATTTATTATATATATTATTATATATTTTTATTTTTATTTGAATACTTTATTTTTGAAATAAATTCGAAGAACTTATACGACTTTTGTTACGCATTACAGTGAACAGAAAATAACGAAGCGAAAAACAATAAACCGAAAACAGAAAAACCGTCAATCATTTGTGGCTCATTAAATTCGAAGAATTCAATGTTTATTGTTTTAATACTACATTTGCGTTAATTACAGTTATAACTTAGATTTATTCTTTCTAACACTTTTAGGGCCATTATAACAACTTTCCGTTAAATAAAGGTAGGAGTTTAACGAGCAGATAAATTGTTTTTCATTATTATAAGTGGACGACATGGTAGAAGTGAGCGTTAAGCTAAAGTGAGGATCATCCTAACGGTAACTTTTAAAGTTAAGTTTATGTTTGAACTTGCCATATTATTATTATTTTCAATATGGCCGTCGTTGCCACTGCCTTTAAATAAAACTTGTTTAATTTGAGCAGTGTTACCGACATTGCTCCGGCACTGCCATATTTTTGAAAAAGTTTTTTTTTATTTTATCATTAGGTTATAATAACGAAAATAAGTTAAAGGTAACTTTAAAGCTCAGTTTTTGTCATTTAAATTTTGCAGTTGCTACTTCATACAATTGAATAATAATTTATTTAATTTGAATATTAAACAATGCAAATATACGGTTGAATTTGCCGTAGTCTAGTACGTATTGTGTTGGCTGATTAGACGTAAAGCCAGGATTCCAGCCCCAGGCCAGACATAAAAAATTCAAAAAGTATTTCTTCGGCCATCTCTCAGCAGATTTCTGGCAAAAACTCAAAAATCCGTCGGTCGGAGTCGACTTTAAACGGTAGGTCCCACCACTCATGTGGTGACACACACAACATTAGTGGTGTGAGAAACTAGGTTGTAATCCTGACTGAAGGGTTGTAATGACTAATTATGTATGTAAATATAAGCTACGTGTAAAATAAATAATATTTTAAAATGTGATTTGCACGCATTATCTTTTAGAATAATTAAAAACAGTGATTATAACTAAAACTAAATTTACCGTAAATCGAGCTTTGTATCAAAAATAAGAAAAAGTTAGCAGCCTGATATTTTTATAATTCGTTAGTATTGTTATCGCCATTATTTTAAAATAAATATAAAAAGAAAATTTCAAACAGGACTTAAAAAATTTAAAAATTCTATAATTCTGGCTTATGTATAATTTTTTGATACACTTGACTTTCCTGGGGATTCTTTGATTTTGTGTTTGATATTTTTTTAAGTTTTGAAAGATTTTGTGAAGTTTTATCGTAAATAATTCCTTTCTTATGGCATTTGAGATGGAATTGAAAGCTAAGTGTTAGATGAAAGTTAAAAGGTTGAATTTTCTCTTCTGGACATATTCTTGAGATTGATTGAAGTAGTTGTAGTCTAGTATGAAACGTGTTAGTTTATTAGACGTCTGACCAAGGTTCAAACCTCAGGTCAGATATTTCCAATTTACAACGAAGGTTGTAATGATCGATTTTGTATGTATCTTTGTAATTTTCGTCCTATGAACTGATAAAAGTATTGGCAGCAACAAACATGACAATATTATGTTTATCGCCAAAGATGGTGCTACTTGAAACAGAGAACCGTATGCCTTTAGTAGTTTGGGGAAAGAAAATCTTACCAATTACCAGATTGCTAGCAGCTGTTTACTGAAATATTGTAGAGACTTTCTTACTGTTCTTCACATATTTATCTCACGTGACAGGCAAACATTAGAAGAAAGTTTTTCTTCCTATGTTTTATTTCATAGATATTGCATATGAAAATATTTCGGTTAACTGCGTATGTATGAGATAACAGAATTTTTCGCTTTGATAACATGCTACTCGGAAATAATGTAAAATGTACACCTATTAGGCCTTTTCGAAAAGTAAGCTGAAAATTTTTCAGCTTTTAATAATCCTTTAATAATCTTTTAATAAACAACTGATTGAATTTTATGGTCGTCATAAATTTTCCCGTATCCGGGAAACCAGAGAGGAATCAAAGATAGAGCATTGTTATTGACATAATCGATATTCTATTGCAACGGGAAACTTTTTTACCTCACATGACGGTGACGGTATATTTTTCTAACGAAATATAACAATTGTTTGTACCATCGGGTTCACCCAGCCTTCAATTGAGAGCGTTATAATCGGACACTTGTTCTTTTAAGTCAAAAATTAAAAATAAAAAAGAAACGTTAATACACGTAATGTAGTTTATTTGGCCACGTAAATGTCATTGTCTTTTTAACTTTACAAATTTTATGGCTGAAATAATTAGAAAACATTTTACTACACAAACGTCTCATTAAATGACTGTTTCAACTGTACATGTACAAAACACTCGGTCTCCAGCATATATTTAACTTAGTTTTCTATTAAAAAAAAAATAAGGTTAAGAGATGATTATTACTTTGCGTATATTTCTAGCCGTACATACAGACATACACAATGAGTCATTACAACCCTTCAGTTAGGATTACAACGTAGCTCTTCACGGTACGCAATTTAAAGTCGACTGTGAGCGAAAGATTTTTATGACAAAGTTTTCGTTGGAAATTTTTATTTACTCACAGAGTTTTTGCTGGAAATGAGGTTTGAACCACGGGCTCTCATCTAATAAGCCAACATAATTCCAACTGATGGGTTGTAATGATCATTTAAGTAAGTAAGAATAGCTACAGAGTATAAGTTGTTTATGATAAATAGACCTCGATTATACTTAAGTTCTACTTATCTAAATACATAATTTACATCATGTAATTAGTCGGGTGTAGTTTCACTCTCGCACCGTAAATAATAATAACAACCCCTAACCAAACTCTTAAGGAGAACTTCATGTAGTTGTAATCATAACCTAAAATCTGTCAGTACAATTGACATTCAGTCTTTTTTAGTTTATGTGAGTCAGGAGAATGTGTGAATTAACATGTTTAATATCATGTAAGTTAGACATTTACACCTGTACCCCTTTTTTTCAGGGTATGATCCCTACCCTTAATATGTACTTCGAATACATGATATAAAAAATTATACATGCGGTGTATGTATAACTGAGTAAAGGAATTAAAGTGAAAGGGAATATAAAACTTTTTAAGTACAGGATCTACTTTTAAGCGCTTCCTATCTTCAAAGAAAACAAAATGTACGGAATGTATTAGACACAAAGCCAGGACATCAAAACAAAAATCCAAAAAGTATTTCTTAGGCGGATTTCCTCTCAGCAGATTTCTGGCAAAAACTCTGAGAGTAAATAAAATTGCCATGAAAAGTTTCTCAAAAATCTGTGGTTCGGAGTCGACTTTAAACTGTAGGTCCCGCCACTCATGTGTAAAATTAACACACACAACATAAGTGGTGTGAGAAACGAGGTCATAAGCCTGACTGAAGGGTTGTAATGACCAATTATGTATGACAGACAAACAAAATTGGCGAATGTAAAACAATAACAATCCAAATAATCCATTACGAAAAAATCTCTGTTGGGTGTGGATTTTGGGCAACCTCCAGCAATAAAGATCAATGATTACCAACTTTTACCAAATTAATTGATCTGCACACTAACGGCATGTGGTTTCATTAGAATGTCACAACATTCCACACTGTTAATGCCAATATGGATATTCTGCACGAGCGATTTGAGGGAGAGTCATCATGTGAACTGGCCACCGAGATCATGGGATTTGACGTTAGATTTTATTTGTAGAGCTTTCTTACTTCGCAGGTGTAGGTGAGTAAGAATAAGCCACAAAACATAGCAATCCTTACAGCCAACAAACAGCCCGATTTATGCATAAGAGTATTGGAAACTTGAACATATCGGATGCATTCCATACAGAGAAGCTGTGACGGACTTGTAGTCACCATAGTCTAGTGGGTTAGGTTAGGATAGAGGACGTTCACTTGTCAATTTAGACAAGTACAGTACCCGAAGGTCGATTTGACCCATTGTACAGTCTAGTGGGTAGTGTGTTGCTTTTTAGAAGTGAGTAACGGTTTAACCCCAAGTCAGACATCTCCAACAAAATGAAATATAAAAAAACTATTCCTACTGTGACTTTCTCTCAGCAAATTTCTGGCAAAAACTTTTAGAGTTAATAAAATAACCATGAAAAATATGTGACGTTCACAGTCTGTCCCGCCATTCATGTATAAAACTAACACACACAACAAAAGTGGTGTGGGAGGCAATGTCGTAATTCTAACTAAAGGATTGCAATGGCCAATTACGTGTGTACTCGTATGCAAGTGCTCTTTGAAAAACTCGATAAAATCAACATTAATTTAAACAAGAAATGAATCAGTTGATAACATTATAAAGCAAACTTTATCGATTACCATGAAACGAACTAAAAATGAAATTTGAAATGAATTTTTGTTAAGTATATTAAAACTTTAATATTTTGTTACTACTTTGATGTGAAATGCATCCCACTCCTGATCTGTATTATTTCTTTTATTTATTTTTGAAGTCTATTTGAAACTATTATTTTTCTTTTAATAAAATCCAATTTTCTAAACGAAAATTTTATTACAAATTTTATGCTGCAAAAATATATTTGTAGTTGCAACAAAATCTTCGTGGCAATAGAAATAAATTTGATTATAAAATTTATTCATGTTGCTTCTGCTAACAAATACATTTATTCTTCATTTATTAAATGCTATCGAGCATACAAGTTTTCAATTTAATAAACCGATTGTAGTTTTAATGAATCGAAATTTGGGAAAAGAAATAATCGCAACAGATTTTTATTAGATTTTTATTGTTATTGTATTGTTTTGGTATTTTATTATTAAATTGAAATCTATTTCTATTAAAAACTATTAACATTTATAAATTTTCTATAGAAATAAAAAAAATTTTTCATTTACGTAAAATGTAAATTAACTTCGATTTAAAAGTGTATCCAACGAGCAGATTTTATATGTATGTATATTCATAGCATAAATCCTTTACATATAAATATAAAACTTAGACTACAATATTATGTAAATTCCGAAATTAAATTTATATCTAAAAGAATAACAGGGAAATCTAACAGAATCTCAGACTTTAACTTCCTTTCGACATACAGGAAAGAACAACAATAGCCTCTTGACCACAAGATGAGTAAACGATTTGGCTGTGACGATTGTCAGCTATGACGTGAATATGACCGAGAAGCAACATCCAACAAAGTGACAATATGTGTCTTCGTTTCGCCTGGTTACATATTTTACATTAGGAATAAGCTGCAGTTTTGCCATTATTTATATACATGTTTTGGTAAAAGTTGTCGATTCTTGCTACTAAATACGTTAGAAACTAAATAAAATAATTGGAACAGTGGATTGGTAACAAGATTCTATTTTATAAAGAATGTTGTGTTTGCTGCATTGCGTCTATTATGTTTATGACATAAGTTGGAGTTACAAAGGCTGTGTCAATCAACGATCTGAAGCGTCAGCATAAAATTAATTTATTGAAAAATATAAAGAATATATTTTTTATGAAAGATTACCTTTTGAATTGTGACGTAATCATAATAATTAGTCATTACAAACCTTCATTCAGAATTACGACCTAGCTTCTCACACTAACTGTGCGTTAAATTGTATACATGAGTGGTGGGACCTAGACTTTTCAGGTTAGGATTACAGCGAAAAATTGCAAAGGAAACGGATCTGCAGCAGACATACTATAGACGTAGTCAAGAGTCCCATTGAGCATTAACGAGACACAGAATCAGATCATTAACTCTACTGAGACCTGAGTCATATTAGTAGAAGAAGAGTTTTACAAATTACTAAAGGCGAACATTGGTGGATTGAACGCTTTCTATCAGAAATCAATTATGTAAGATTACGTTGCCTGAGTTGTTTAAGTTTTGTAGACGAGACATATTGCAACATGGGCTTAATAACTTTGAATATTTATATTTTTTTATTCCAGGCTTAGTTAGTTGTAGATACAATATTAAATATATAAACTATAAAAAGTGCAAATGTTTTAACAATTTTTAACCAATTTTTTTTCTTTAAAATAAATATTATTTTTATTTCATATAATTCTACAGCGCTATGGAGAAAAAATTTTTGATTTATTGCTTAACATAGTTTCATAAGCTATTGAATTAACACAAAGTTGCGGAAATCCCTGACTATTTTAATAAAGTCAATAAAATTATAGACTTTTGGTTGGAAAATAAAAGCTATTAAAATCAAAAACTATTCTCTTTATGGTTTTAATTAAAAATGAACAACAGTGTGTTTAAAAGTGCCAAAAGCAATTAAGCGGAGATTTTTTGGTTGTTTATGATGATGATGTTGTATGGGATTAGCTTTATGCTCATAACGTAAAAATTTTTGCTTTTTACAAGTTTAAAATTACTACATTTGTGCTGGATGATATCATGAACGGTGTCTTTTGTGAAAGGAAAGAAATAACATGAAAACCAAAGCCATGAGGCCATCCGGTCGAATACGTAGATATCTTCTGCTATCTTAGCAGTATAGTGAAAAGAAATGGCGGCGCAGAAACAAACGGCTCAATAAAGCCATAGTGGTATTCGGACGACCACAGTCAATATGAGAAAGATAGCAAATAATTCGACGAACCAAGTTCAGAATATTCAACGCATACGCATCGTTAGTATCGAATAGCTTCATGCAAAAACTACATATATTCATCAACACTTGAGAAGAATCCGCAACGCCGTGGCCGACGAAGGAAGCCGAGGAAGGACTTTCGATACTCCAAGATCTATGACAATGCAATTACATAGGAAGATGATGAAATAGCAGCAGTCAACCGATTTAGATGCAATTGTTTTGTGGCAGCCATATGCTCGAAGGAGGGGTAATGAAAAATTTACTATGAATGAATAATTTTACTATTTACATATACATACATACATACGTAATTGGTCATTACAAACCTTTAGTCAGGATTACGACCTAGTTCATCACACCACTTATGTTGTGTCTGTTAATTTTATACATGAGTGGTGGTTTAGTAGTCGATTCCGAAGGACAAATTTTCATGGCAATTTTATTTACTCTCAGAGTTTTTGACAGAAATCTGTCGCGAAAAAAGTCGTCGGAGAAATATTTTTTTAAATTTCGTTTTGATGTCTGACCTGAAGTTGAAGTTCGCCATCTGAGGCGAGCTTCACGCTCTTCCGAAGTTTCATTTAATCTTTGGGATGCAAAAATAGGGCATTCATTGTGCGCTTCGGAATGCATAATTTTTTTTGAGGCACTTTTTAATTGAAATTTTTACCAAATTTTCGTTTAGAACGTGTAACTTGCTTAGAATCTACCTAAAATTTGTAATTTTTTAAATATATAAATAACCAACTAAATTCCAAGTAAAATATTACGGGCAATTAAACTTAATCGTATAATTTTTTGACAATCACAGGCAAAAAAATTGATTTCAATAAATTAAGAATTTAGGGCCATTATTACAACTTGCCGTTAAACTTGGGTTTAGTTAAAGGTACATTTAGCTAAAGGGAACTGTAAAGTTACCCTTACCTTTTTTCGTTATTACAACTTACAGATAAAATAATGTTAACTTTTTCAAAAATATGGCAATGGCGGAGCAATGTCGACAATATTGCTCAGCTTTTTTTAAAAGTAGTGGCAACGACTTTCTGCTTCTTAATGTATTTACTCATTTTGTTTATATTTGAAGTTGCCGTATTGAAAATAATACATAATATAGTAAGTTCAGACATAAACTTAACTTTAAAAGTTACCAGTAGGATAATCCTCCCTTTAGCTTAACGCTCGCTTCTACCATATTGTCCACTTATAATAATGAAAAACAATTTATCTGCCCGTTCAAATCACCCCTTTAGGTAACGGCAAGTTGTAACAATGGCCCTCAATGTATAGAATATTAATATTTTAAACTATTAGGCATCAAATATTGGTCAACAAATTTCAGGAAATGAAAAGCTCATCCTTTTGCCTGAGTCGCATTTCATAAAGTTGTTGTTGAGCTATTAAGGATGAAATCATAAACACTTTACTTTCATAGGAAAAAACTTTACAGCAGGTATGGTATGTTTATTTAAGTTGGTTATTAAAATTACTGAATCCGATTATGTATTAAGTAATGGTTTTTTTTAGTTTGTTTTGACAAATTGATAAATTTTGAATTTATTTATTTTGATAAATTCAAAAAAAATCATGAGCTTCTTACTCTCATTTTTAGAACATTTAACTCTGACTTTAAAAACCTAAGCCGTTATCGTGTAAATTGGTATTTATAATCAATTAATTTAAATTTTTAGACGATAGTGATGAAATTATTGAAGTCACCGCAGACTAGAAGGTATTTTATTGGTTTATTAAACGTGGAGCCTCGGTTCACACCCCCTGGTCAGACATTTCAAACAAAACGAAATATGAAAAAATATTTCTTCGGCGACTTCCTCTCTGCAGATTTCTGGTAAAAAATATGAGGGTAAATAAAATTGGCGTGAATTTTTCCGGTTTTCATGTATAAAATAAACATATACAGCATAAGTGGTGCGAGAAGCTAGTTCGTTATACTGATAAAGGGTTGTAATGGCTAAATAAGTATGTATGTATATAATATTGTTACTGTAATAAAACCACTATTTAATTTATTATATTATACTTTTATTTATTTTAGGGAACAGCCGATAGTGCGACTGTTCCCTTGAATGGTCAATATAAAACTTCATTACTTGAAACTAATTGTATAATAACTAATTGTATAATAACTAACTATACACTATTAGACAGCATATTACATGGATTGTTTATGTCTAAGCATATAATGCAGTGTGGACAATATCATAACAAGAACGAGTTCGTAGACTGCAAATAAAAAAATAAATTTGTGTTTAGTTTTAGATAAATTCCTTATTGTTCGCACAATTGCCATTATTGTGCCATTGTTCAAAACTTGATGTAAACTACATCAATTTACTTTGTTTTTTATTCTTCTTTACACTCTTTTGAGTAAACACTAACAATTGTTCGGCGAATCTTTATAGCGGGGATCTTCAAACCACGATTAAACTCTTCACGCTTGCTTTGTATTGCCTTTTATATCGCGGGGTAAACAGTCTGATGAACGCTCTTGAATGCGATTGACTTCGCCTTCACTAAATCTCTATAAATGTAAACATGTTGTTTACGATATTGTTGTTTGCGTATTTTGTTTACGTTTGTTCTTGCAGTGTTGTTGTTGCCTGTTTGTTTACTTGTTTATCCCTTTTTTATACCGATGTTGTTGCTATATTTTTTGTTTATTTATTCATCATGTAAACAAATCCATTGTTTTCGTTTTTGTAGCTTTTGTTTATCATTTTAATGTTAAACGATGTAACACCTTTTAAAATTCGGAACAATATGATATGAAATATAAAGTCCAAACACCGTAAGGTTATTAAAAAAGGTTAAATTACATTTTACCTAACAACAATGACGTTTTCAACATATGAATCGTTTATTTTTCTAAATTTATAGGCTTATTGTACGTTATTTCTTGTGTAAGAAATTAAATAACAGTATTTGAAGTTGAGTTTATACGGCTGAGTTTTCTTCAGAATAGGTCATATTCTGTTCTTGCAATTATACTGAGTTAGTTCTGTCACATCCACGGACGGAAGTTAATTAATGAAATAAAAGAGGCGAGAAGAATCATTGAAATATAAATTACAAAGAAAATTGCTTTTCCTTCATTAATTTTGTGGTGTTTTTCTTTTTATTTTTCTTCAGTCTGCTTCCATTTCCATTAATTATATTATGTCAGAGAATTGTCTTTTTTGACGTGTTTCAGTAAAAATCCTACTTGAACTGTTCAGCTTTAATTTGAATAAGTTTTAAAACTTATTACATTATAGTTGTAGGCTTAAATTACTTTCTTACAAAAATCATAGAATTTAATCTTCTCGTTTAAGATTATCAGAATTGCTTTCAGAATTGTTTTCAATCGAATCGAATTGTAACAATTAATCAAATATTTAATTTTATATTTTCTTTTATATTGTATATTTGGTTGTTAATAAAAGTTTTCGTGTACTACCTCAGATCCAGTAAATTCAAAACATAATTATTCTTTCGTCGAGTTTCCTTATTATTAGGACGATATAATTTAGCTTCCGATTGTTATGCTCTTTGGTCTATATAAACTTACTCTGTTTTCTAGTAAAAATAAAGTGTTCTAATTAACAAAGTCAAATTCAGCTGCTATAATTCAGTTGTTATAACTTAATATTGTTACGTTTTTACCTTTTAAAAACGTTTAAAATATGAGCTCGTAGATTGAAAATAAAATAAAAATAAATTTATGTTTAGTTTTAATTAAATTTCTTTATTATTCGAACAATTCTGTGTGCCATTGTTCACAACTTGATGTAACAACAACAATTGTTTTTCTTTGTTATTTCTCTGTTTATACTCTTTGCATAAACGACAACAATTACTAGACAATTATTCGACAGATCTTTGTAAGGGAGATCTTCAAACCACGATTACTCTCTTCAAACGCACCGCGTCTTCACACAAGACTAACTGAACTTCTCTAACTTTTTGTAAGGGAGATCTTCAAACCACGATTACTCTCTTCAAACTCTGTCGTCTGTTTCGCCTTGTCTTTTATAAGGCAGGGCAAACAGTCTGATGAAGTGTTGAAAAATTCAGTACTTTAGTACTTTTTTCAGTACTTTTCCATTTTAAAAATACCGCAATACCCCCGCGACGTTTTCAGTACTTTTTTATTATTACATATTTTATGTCTTGCACTTTTCAACTATTAATGCATTAGCAACGTAATGCTAAAGGTAGACGTAGTTTTTAACCCCGGTTAGCCAGACGTCCACGGAAAATACGTTCGTTCTTAGAATATGAAAAGCCATGAGAACGCTTGCCGAAACGTAATGTAAAATATTCCTTTAGCGACCTAATTCCGTGAAACACTCTGAGAGTAAATAAAATTGCCACGAAAAAGTTTCTCAAAACTTTGAATCAACTTAAATAACATAAGTGAGAAGCTGTGATCAATTATATTATGTATGTATTTTTTTACATAGTAACATCTCATGAGAAAAAGTACTCTTTTAGTTATAGTTCAGTACCATTTTAAAATTTCAATTTTGTAACACTGGTCTGATGAATGTTCGTGACTTCGCCTTTTCGAAATCTCTATAAACTAAACATCATTGTTTATGTATATTTTTGTAGCGTTGTTGTTATATTTTTGTTTACTTGTTGACCATGTTTTTATGCCGGTGTTTGTTGTTATATTAAGCAGTACGATAATTTGTAAACAGGTTTGATTACTTGTTTCATTTTGGTTTTGTAGCTTTTCTTTATAATTTTAATGTTAAAGCATTTTTCATTTTCGTAATAATATGTTGTTTTATATTTCACGAATCCTAAAAGTCTTAATATCACAGAATGAAAAATTCAGAGTCAAAGCATAGTTCAAAAGTTTTTTTATAGTAGACTCGGAGATTGCAATTACAGTAAAAGAAATTCAATAGTATTTGGTTATGTAATTCTGCGTACCGTACGATATGTGTATATTGTTGTTTCCTTTGCTTAATAATTTTCGGTTATGTTTATTTTTAGTCGTCTTAACAATATTAAACGCGAATAGAAATTAAGGAATTAAAAAATGTTAAATAAAAGCATAAATTTAACTCGCTAAACGCTTGTTAAACATTTGGCTTACTAGAGCCATGCGTAAATACTATTACACCTAATTCTGTTTTTACACGGTCTTTTTTTACACGGTTTTGATATAACACGGTTTGAAAATGAAATATTTTTAATTTTTGTTACACGATTTTATTCCATTTAGCACGATTTAAAATTTTTTGTGCTTAAATTTTTTTTGTCAAATTTAATTTTTGCAAAGTATGTTCATATCACAAATTTAAGGGAATTCCCTTTTTGCGCCACAAGCAAATTTACTGGTCAAAGCAAATGTAAATGGCACAAATTTAGGGGAATTCCCTTTTGTGCATACAAGCACAAAGGTCAGAGCAATTGAAATGTGTTAATATTTTTTGTTTGGTAAAGAAATTTTTTATTGGCAAATTTGTTTTTCTATCGTTAAATTAAATTTAACGCATTAAGATGAAAGGTAAGCCAAAAAATATTTTATATTTATTAAGTTATTTATATTTTTAATTTTGTTAAATATTTTATGAATCCCTAAAAGAAAATGTCAAATACAAAACTTTTAAAAAAATCCTTGTTTTTCACTAATATTAATAGGTTTTAGAGATTAGGAACCAATCACCTATTTTTGCATACGATCAGTGTCTTTTTTTACACGGTTTTTTCTGGAACCAATCTACCGTGTAAAAACAGAATTAGGTGTAAATTCAAATTTATTTTATTCCTTTAGTAAAGTGATATACATGTTGTTACTGAAAATAACATTACAGTAAGCATAAAATTTATTTTAATAATCATTTTTATTGCAACAATAAATTTTATTTATGACATTACTTTTATAATCATTTGTTAAAACGCAAGTAATTTTGGCTATATTACATACACAAATTGATATTTTATGGAGATTTTTATGTCATATTTCTTTATTTCCCATTTTATAATTGTTTAAATGCTTTGTGTGACATTTTTTCACAGATCTTTTGATGCAGTTTAAAGAGAGTGACAGATGTAAATAACATCTGTTTTTGAATTTAGTTTCATTCAAATTTACTTGATTATCCGGAAAACAGCTACTGCAGGTTATACTGAATATTTGCTTCATTCAGCAAATATACGATATTCGGATCACTGGTTAATTTCAAACTTCGAGTTAACAATTCCAATATATAAGTATACAAATCTTAACCCAAGATAACGTACTTGCTATTGCCTTTACAATCGATTCTATAAGTGCCCTTAAAAAGGGTAGAATAACTGATTGTATCATACGTACATAATTGGTCATTACAACCCTTCAGTCAGGATTACGACCCAGTTTCTCACACCACTTATGTTGTGTGTGTTAATTTTACACATGAGTGGTGGGACCTACAGTTTAAAGTCGAATCCGAGCGACAGATTTTTGAGAAACTTTTCATGGCAATTTTTATTTACTTTCAGAGTTTTTGCCAGAAATCTGCTCAGAGAAAGTCGCCGAGGAAATACTACCTTGAATGGAATCTCTTCTCGATGATCTGTTGTCTGTGAATATAGTGATAGTGATCTGTTCTTGCAAATGTGACAACAATATGCTTTATATATTTACGAAAAATTAGAAAAAAAACTAAACACAATCTATAACAAATACAATATTTTTTCATCCATTACATGCTTTATTTACTACATACATATTATTGATTAAGTTAAAGTGCTCCCTGTTAATAATTGAGTTAAGCCACTATCGCCTAAGTACTATAAATCAGAAGCACTTAGTGATTGTTTTTCTAGCGCACAGCTGTAGAGTTCTTATATTTACGTGCATTGTTTGTTTTATGCCTATCCTCCATAGCCTTTATTCTCTCGATTGATTGAGCTTGCTTCAGTCACTACATTACTTAGATAACTTGTACTATTTAAAATTAGCAATAGAGGCTACAATTCCTTTTTTTCTGATGAAGGCCATCATTGTATAATTGCATAAATAATGAAATACTGTTGAAAAACAAAATTGGAATTTAAGTAGCCTGTAAAAAGAAATTATTTGATCATGTATTTAAATTACAGTAAAAATCTTCTAGATTCTTTAACTTCTAGTTTTAAACAATAGAAATTTAAAACAAATATTTTGCTTATGAAAATTGAAAAGCTAGGAAAGCAACAATTTTTTATTTTCTCTTAAAACTAAAACTCTCGTAAGATGCTGCATTTAACCGTAAATAGAGCTCTGTATGAAAAATGATACATTTCAATTTTTGAAACTATTATACATAACTTTAATTTAGAAAAAATTAAATGCCTGATATTTTTTTAATTGGTTAGTATTGTTATCGCCATTATTTTAAACCAAATAAAAATGCAAAATTTCAAACAGGACTTAAAAAATTCAAAAACTTTATAAATCTGGCTTATGTATCATTTTTGATACATGCCACTTTCCTAGGGATTCTTTGGTGTTGTGTATTTAATTTTTTTAAGCTTTCAAAGATTTTGTGAAGTTTTATCGTAAATAATACATTATTTATGGTATTTGAGAATTGATGGTTAAGTGTTTGATGAAAGTAAAAAGGTTGCATTTTCTCTTCTGGACATATTCCTGATATTGATTGAAGTAGTCGTAGTCAAGTATGAAGCGTGTTAAATTATTAGACATCCGACCAAGGTTCAAACCTTAGGTCAGACATTTCCAATTTACAACAAAGTTTGTAATGATCGATTTTGTATGTATCTATACAATTTTCATGGTGCTGAAGACTCTGAAAAAGAAGAAAACAGAAGATTGTACTATGGACTGATGAAACAAACTTGACAATAGGATGTTTATCGCCAAAGATGGTACTACTGGGAACAGAGAACTCTATGCCTTTAGTAGTCTGGGAAGAGAAAATATTAACAATTACGTACAGAGTAGTAGCAGTTGTTTCTTAAAATGTTGTAGAGTCTTTGCTACTGCTCTTCTCATACTTATCTCACGTGACAGACAAACATTAGAAAAAAAAATGATTCGTCCTTTGTTTTATTTCATAGATATTACAGAAGGATAATATTTCGGTTAACTAGGTACGTATGAGATAGCAAAATCATTTGCTTTGACAATGTGCTACTCGGAAATCGTGATAAATTTACACGTATTATCATTATTATAAATGAACTGAAAGTCTTTCAACTCTTAATAATCCCAATAATTTTGTAGCTGTATAGTTTTAGATTCAAATACATGCTACGTGCGTAGCGACTACTTACAGGCGTATTTGGGAAAACCCCTATCCGGGAAACCAGAGAGGAATCAAAGAGAGAGCATTGTTATTGATATAATCGATGTTCTATTGCAACGGAAAACTTTTTTAAATCACATGACGTTGATATCAAATTTTTCTAACGAAATATAACAATGGTTTGTACAATCAGGTTTCAGCCATTACTCAATTGAGAGCGTTACTGATACGAGTGACAATAAGCTGCCCATCTAAACAATTGAAAACTTATAAATCGCTACAAAGCAAGGGTGCTTGATATCAAAATGTTATCATTTAGAAAAAAAAATAAAAGCAATCTGACATGAAGTATTTGATTTTTACGTAAAAAACAATGCTGCAATGTACATCCTGCTAAAAATTTTGGCGTACATTTCATAAAGTGATAATAAAATGGTAGAATATAAAATAATTTTATTAATATGAATTAAAATAAATAAAAATATTTAAATTTTTTTACAGAATCTATCAATAACTGCGAGAATCCTGTTACTACAAGTATGTGATACATAAGCTAGAATTATGAAGTTATTTTAAGGGTCGATCTATGGTTAAAGGAGCTTTTTATGGGTGTTTATTTATAGTTATCTCAACATGTTGCTGAAAAAAAAAACAAAACAAGCATTGCTTATATGCTAAAGGCAACAAATATTGCAAGAAACATGACTATTGAAAAAAGTCTAAAATAAAAACAGCCGGCAACAAAACAAGCATCTTAAACGTAACTGTCAGTCTTTAACTTTTCGTTAAGGCATCCAAGATCTGACGACGTAAGAAAGAGTCTCAGAATTGTAGTGACAAACGGAAAAGTAGGCCCAACTTATTCGTGTTTAACATTGTGAATGCCTTGTTATTGGCATTCTAACGTCATCTTTACTGACCTAGATTAAGTAAAATTTCTTTTGCAAACAGAACAAAAAGAACAACAATATAATTGTGTAAATGCTGTGTTCAATGAAGAGACTATAAAAAGGAAATTTAATGTTACCAACAAAAAAATCAAAAATGAAAAGGCAAAAAAGGCAAAAAGAATTTCAATAAAGAAGAATAATAAAATTATACTGTAATGCAATGAAAATATAAAGTCAACGGGCAAAGTCCTTTACTATATGACAGTGTATATGTGTTTCCTTATAAATAAATTAAGCCTAGGTGTTCATGAGGGAAATGAATTTTTATTCATAAAAGTGCAAATAAGAATAAAAGACAAAGAAAAGGCCACTTGCTTTTGCAAGTATAACGAATACGGTTGGTCAGAACGAAAACCAGAAAAAAGTAATTAATGATTTGCTATTCAAACTAAAATTTTATAGCGCCCCTAAGGTTTACATACAGTGGACGGCAAAAGTCTTAGTACGGCAATATATTTTTTAGAAATTTCATGAATTTTAGCTAAAAGTTTGCGTAAAAATTTATAGTTTTTATATTTATTTAATTTATTTATTTCTGTTTTACTGTAAAACAAACAATTTTTCAATCTTTTTCATAAAACAAGAGAAAATTAAGGAAAAGTTTCAGATGACTCCATAGGTACACCCAAGAAGAACCCTGAGTAAATTTAAAATTCGAAGGCCTAATGTATGAAGATGTTTTAACTCGTATTTATTAGAATATCCCTTAAGGAAAGCACTGCATTTAACCTATTTTTAATTGAATATACAAGTTTTGTTTAGTGTTTTCTGGTGGCACCATGAACAAGTTTTTCGGTTGACCTTTGTTTGAGGTTTAGCGATTACGTAACCGTTCTTACAAATGATCTTCTAAATAATCTCTTGAAGTCATATTGGGACTTTGTGCAAGAGTATTAAGCCTGTGGGGACTTTTTTGTCAAAATATATTGCCGTACTAAAACTTTTGCTGTCCACTGTGTAACGACACGTTTCCGCTTGGGTGCTGGGGTAGTTCAGCGGCGTCCAGTGGTTACATAAAAAACACTTCTTTGGAAATTCTATGCTATTTATTATCAATCAGTAAAATAACTTACGTATTAAACTACATGAAGGGAAGAATTTAGTTAAATATTATTTAATAAGCCCTAGGTCGGCCAAACAACGGTTCGTCAAGTCACAGTAGCGAAGGCGTCAAGGTGGGTTGAGTCAGAACAAAAGTCAAACGGCATGCGCCCTGGATGACTGTGGTTTCTACTGGTCCTTGCTATTACCCCGGCACTGTCAGTCAAGTCAGCCAAACGAGGATGTCAGAACGACAATCAAACGGCCTACGCACAGAAAGATTGTGGTTCTGACGTCTCTGGTGTCCGTCCAGTTACAGTTGCCGATGTTTTGCTGGCTGTTAATCTCTCACTAGTGGGGACAACCACACCACTTGTGATTTGATATTTTATTAGCATCAGCCGATGTCATAAGATCGACCTGCTTTACCAGCAACTCATCACCAACTGCCACGACTGCTGAAGGCATGCTCGCTTTTATACACAAAAGTAACGAATAACAGATCAAACATGACAGAACATCAAACATGTTGTGTCCTACTCTACAACTTACCAATGTGAGAGCAAGCACCGATTGAATTCAGCAGAGAGGTCTTGTAGGTCAAATGCAGCGTTGCCAATTTAGCTCTTTTCGCGCTAGATTTAGCGCCTTTTAACAACCCAAAAGTCGCATTTTTTCTTCTTAGCGCTTTTTTTGAAAAAGGGGCTAAATTAGCGCGTTTTGTTTCTACTTTTTTTGCAACTAATAAGAAATGCGCTTAATATCAACTCGTTGATGAGAGATGATTTTTTACTTTGTTTTTTTATTTAGAGTTTGACAGATATATCATACTAAAGTTCATTTAAAAAAAACAAACTGTGGCCAACTGCGATCTTGCGTACACTTGTGTATACATTTTTTGTACATACACCCAAACCTTTTTTTACACGGTAGATACGTTCCAGTGGATACCGTGTAAAAAAAATAACGCGTAAAAAAAGACAAATATTATGTATGTATGTAAGTGTATAAACAAACTGGAGAGATATACATAGGATTGATGCAGCAGCCTACATATGCCTATAAAATTGAATAACTTTATAAAAACGCACAGATTTAGTTCGATAGTATACACAGAGTTTTTATTTTATTAAACGATTTTATCCGTATAAAAAGGAGCGACCAAAAAAAAATGGTAAATTTGTTAAAAAAAAAAACCGTGTTATTTCAAATTCGCGTAAAAAAAAACCGTGTAAAAACAGGTTTGGGTGTATTTTCGGTTGCAACTGTTTATTTAAAAATTTCTAACGAACTTTTAAATTTTTTCTCGTATTGTGTTTCTTATAAATTATTTGCAACAAAAGCGACTATTTTTTTCAATTACAATTAATATTTTCGGCATTTTTGATTTTACTGTGTTTCTAATAAATTATTTGCTTTAAATTGAATTATTTACTACAATTACACAACCTTAAAATAAATATTTGCGGCTTAAAAATTAAGGACTTTTTAATTATATTTACATCCCGTCAAAATTAAATGGTATTTATTTTTTGATTGTTCTTAGAAATGTATTAATTAAAAAGAACTATTTAGGCTGAGCGTTATGTGCAGAAATACAGAAAAGTGTGGGAGTCTGATCCACTTTTTAAAAAATGGGAGAAGCCCAGCCGATACACGGGCCAAATATATTTATTGTAAATGTCAGATAAATGCAAAACGATCCGATCTGGTAAGACACATGAATACTGCAGAGCACCAAAAAACTATTAAACCATTTAATGAAACGGAATTAAGACAACCCGAGCTTTCATTTATAACAAATGCCACAGAAAAACAAAATAGTCAGGCCATGCTTGCTCTTTATATTGCAGTTCACAGCCCCTTTTGATCAGCAAATCACCTAGGTGCTTTATGCAATTCTGCTTTTAAAGATAGTAAAGCCGCATATTTTAATTTACATCGTACAAAATGTACTAGCATTATAACAAATATTTTGGCACCACATTTTGTGTAAAACCTAGACCAGTAAATTCATTAATTCATATAAAATATGGCCTCAAAATGAAAAATTCATGTTTTGAAGACTATTTGATACCATCAAATGTTTCACCAAAAATTAATTCAAATATTACATATAAAAAATCAAAATATTATATAAAAACAATATTATGGCCAGAAGTTCAACATAATGATGAGGACGAAGATATTTTTTTGTGGAAGATGAAAAAGTAATGTTTTGATCATCAATAGTAATGTTAGTCTTCTCTGATTTCAAACCATTTTTTATTTTAAAATAATATTTGATATTAATGATTTATCTAAATTTGTAAGCATTTCTACCTGAATTTAAAAATTACTACGTAAATGTAAGTAGTAAAGCTTAAACAAAATTTAATGTATAATCTACTATTTGTACCTGGATTGTTATACCAAATATGTAGTAATGTTTAATAAAAAATGTTTTATATTTGAGTTTTTGTATTTGAATATAATTTTTAGCGCTTTTTAGCGCGTTTTGATGTGATGGACGGCGCTTTTTGCTTATAAATAGTTGACAACGCTGGTCAAATGTGAGTCGTACGACAACTATTATCAAGAATAATAATATTTCTAAAAATAGATCATAAGGAACTTAACAAAAATTAATTTAAATATTTTAGGCACAGTGGGGCCTGTTATAAGCTTATACTAAAATATTTACAATAATTTTATTTGCAATAATTCATATAGAGAAAAAAGACTATAAAAGAAAATGAACAATGCATCAAATCAAAAATATCATCCAGTGATATGGTGTGGGCAAAAACAAGGTCTCCGCCTTTTGTCGTCACAACTGTACATGGCAGACTTTTTTTTATTTCTTTTACAATTCACTTTAGGTTAAAGAATAACTTTTGCAGCCAAAATATTTTATTAATCTAATGGTACCCAACTTTTAAAGACATTTAAGAACATTTATTCGCAAATATCGATACAAGAGAATAACTCTTTCAGGATCATAACATAATAAGAGGCAATGGTACCCTGTTTGTCTACTTAGATGTTCAAAAAGAATTTAAAATTTGTGAAACTAATAATGAGTTCTACGTATTTTCTTGTAAGCTACATTGGTGGCCTTATAATTATCACATCCATATATACAGTGGCTCCATCGCATAATCGGACAAGCACTAGTCTGATATGTATGTGCTTAAAACTTAAAAAGAAAATATTAAATATAGGTTTTTTTGCTTTTATTTACACTCTACATTATAGACTTTCAGATTAATAAAAAAAATAACAACATTTTTCATGATAACGGTAATTTTTTAAAGAAAAAGAAAATTAACTCAATTTTTTGAGCTCAACGCATAATCGGACAAAGAGGAGCACCATTGCTAAAAATGACGAAAGAGAAGAATTAATACTTTGTGGCATATCCTTTGTTCTCAAGAACGGTCTGTAAACGTTTTGGAATTGATTTTACCGAATTGTAGCATACCTCAGGCTCTGTGGAGTTCCACGTTTGCAGTAAAGCCGCCTTAAGCTGATTCAAAGTTTTAAATTGTTGTTGGTATACTCTTCTAGCTAATTCTTCCCAAAGATGTTCAATTACGTTGAGATCTGGTCTCTGTGCAGGGGTTTCTATAAGTTTGGGGCATTTATGGATCAACCAAAGCTTTGCCACACCCAAAGTGTGCTTGGGATCATTGTCCTGGTAAAAAGCAAAATCATTCGCAATGCCTAATTTCTCGGCACTTTGCTTTACATTTTCCTTCAAAATGTTGAGGTAGCCAAATTTGTCCATTTTACCACCAATAAAATGCAAATTGCCCACCCCAGCACTCGACATGCAGGCCCCAACCATAACAGAGCATCCTCCATGCTTAACAGTAGCTTTTGTATTTTGAAGATTAAATTCTGCATTTGGTTTACGCCACACAAACATCATGTTATCTGATCCAAGCAAATTGAATTTGCTCTCGTCAGTGAACAGAACATTGTAACGAACAAAAACTATCAGCAAAAATGTATTTTAAGATATCTTTACACCAAATTGCCTTATTCCAAAAATCTTCTGTTTTAAGTAAATACTCTTTAGCAAATTTTATTCTCTTGTTTTTATTCTTAGGCCTAATAAATGGCTTTTTTCTGGTAACTCTACCATGGTAGTTATATTTGTGCAATGTATTACGAATAGTATTTAAGCAAACATCTTTTCCACTGGTGTTTTTTAAAGATATTTTTAGTTAAATAAAATTAATATAACGCCCACGCAGTTAGTTAGTTATTCAGATTTAATAAAATTTCCGTTTGCGACATATACGGTCATTTAACCCATTAAATTACATCAAAATTGAAGATTCTGGTTAGGGTTTTTTCCGATTTCTCAACACTATATGTGGCAAAATTTTAGCTCATTAGTAGAGAGAGCTCGTCGGAAATATGAAGAGGATTGTGAAGAGGTAGTTATGTTATTGCTTCTCCAATAAAATATGAAAAACATTAGACAGTGATAAATAATAACATTTGAAAGAAATTGTCTTAACTTAAGACTCTTAAGTGTATACTTATGTTCGCAATTTCCCTTCCATAAAAACAAATAATATTTGGAAGGATCCAGCATATTGTATTCACAACTGGTTTCGCTTTGTGTGCGGGTGCAATATGGTTCAAATAGATCAGTTGTTGTCGGTCCCACCAGATTTAAGAAGTTCTTTGTACACGACATCTCTCTGGTGCCATTAGACACACAGCATTGTCTTCCTGCCTAATCGATCTGGTTTTGCAGCCGAAGTTAATGGCCATCCCAGAACCCAGACTTTTTAAAGGGTCCGAAGTTGTTTCTGGTTCAAAGTGGCATCTTCTTAACGATTCGGCGTCTTAAAATTTTAAAGGGGTCTTCCACATCAATATCGTTATCTCTAAACTGTCGGAACCATCTTTTGCATGTTGCTTCTGATATATATGCCTCGGCAAGCATTTGAGGCGAGTCTCCAGCACTTTTCTTCAAAATAATTCAACAAATTTATGATTTCCTTAAATCATAATTGCCTTGTAAAAAATACACCATCTTTTACACGTCAAAAAATTCGTTTTTGTTTGTTCATTAATTTGATGTATATCGACTGAATATGTTTTACAGGCGTCATCGTCAAATTGAATGACATTAACTTTCTTAAGGTCTTAAAAACACCCCATGTTTAGCTACGAATTTATCTATCCTGTTTCATTCAAGAGTTTTCAAATTTTATGTGAAGAATATAACAATATAAAAAAGACCACTATAGCAGTTCCTAAGATAATAGAATTTCCATCAAATAGCATAGTCTGAAGGAATGTACAGATTTGTTGTTTCGGGTATAGTGGTGACGAACTTTACCCACTGAGTCCTGTTAATTGTTAAGAAGATGCCCTGTATGACTTTCCTATGGTGTTATCCTGGAAGATCAGGTGTCAGTGAGCTTTAAATATAAATTATGTGGAGGATGATGGAAATCTTTGTTTTTTTTTGCCGAAAATTTTAATATAATGGCGACAGTTTTTCTCCCGGATGCGAAGCTACTTTACCATGCTCAAATGATGTTTAGTTTGCGAATTTTAGAAATCCTAACTTTACTTCTTTTTTTTCAAACTCATCCACTTTACACTGTATTTTGTTCACTGCATGTACATGTTCATGTGCAAAAACAGTCATCGAATTTTACAAACATAAATTCAGCGACATGCACCAGCAGTGTACTTTTAACCATAAATATCAACAAATAAGACACGCATTTCCAATATAACTGATAGTGAATGTGTGATTATGTTGCATATGTGTAAAGTGGTCTGTTTCTGTATTGTAAACTAAATAAGCATCAGTGACAGTTGCTAACGTATGAAAATAAATAAAAAATCTTAAATAAACGTATGATGGGAAATTTATACATTCGCAATTTTATTACAACAAACAAATAGAAAATTGAAAAAGGAAACAAAATTGAATTTATTAAGACAATAAATAACACTTTAACAGCTACATACAGTGCAATTTAAGACGAAAATACAATTACAAACACTATAATGCTAAAGACCGGACTTGACTGCTAGCTGCGTAATATTTTTATATTGGAATTGTTTTTAAAATCCAAACAAATGTCCAAAACTGTTCATATTTTCTCTCACTTGTTTGTATGTTTTCTGTTTTCTATACAATTATAAACAAAATATAAAACTATCACAGACTGTGCATATATACCTTGTAATAATTTATTCGAAAAACAGTATTTATATACTATTCATACATATAGAGAGGACACCAAAGTATTAGTACTCCAATATATTTTGACAATAAAGGTCCCCACAGGCTTAATACCCTTGCACAAAGTCCCGATATGACTTCAAAAGAGTATTTAGGAGATCATTTGAAAGAACGGTTACGTAATCGCTACACCTCAAACAAAAGTCAGTCGAAAAACTTGCTCATGGCGCCACTAGAAAACACTAAACAAAACTAGTACATTCAATTGTAAATGGATTAAATAGAGTGCTTGACCTTAAGGGATATTCTACTAAATACAAGGAATAACATTTTCATATATTAGGCCTTTTAATTTTAAATTTACTCAGGGTTCTCTTTGTGGGTACGTATGGAGTCATCTGAAACTTTTCCTTATTTCTTTCTTGTTTTACGAAAAACATTAAAAAAATATACATATTTAATTGTGTATGTAACAATTCTAAAGGACCATTATTGAAAATATGTAAGAATATGTATTTGAAAACAATTTGGTTTAATACCCCCCTTCACCATGGACAATATGATGTCATTATTTGATTTCAAATAAAATTTTTAAATAAGAATTTTTGCGAATTAATTTGTTTGATATACTGCAAACATTGTTCAAAATTTTTTTTCAAAATGATCTTCCGTTTGATAGATGTGGAATAACTTTTTATAAAAAATTTACTCGTATAAAAATACTTCTCGAATGATTGAGATTTTCACTAGGTTCAGTTTTCTTGTTGTGGACTTCAGTCGATCAAGTAACAATTTTTGCTACAGTTAGTAAATATGGTTTATCAAGCTTGACTGCTATTAACATACCTACATACATAATTGGTCATTACAATTCTTTAGTCAGGATTACAACTTAGCTTTTCACACCACTTTTGTTTTGTGTGTTAATTTTATACATTTGTGTCGGGACCTACAGTTGAAACTCGACTCCGAACAACTAATTTTTTGAGAAACATTTCATGCAACTTTATTTACTCTCAGAATTTTTACCAGAATTCTGCTGAGAGAAAATTGCCGAAGAAATTTTTATTCCAGTTAGTTGGAGATGTCTGACCTGAGGTTTGAACCGTAGCCTCACGTCTAATAATCTAACATGCTACCTACTAGACCATGGCGACTGCAATGTAATTATGCAGCCTCGGTACATATCCCAGGTCAGCCATCTCCAACTAAACGAAATATGAAAAAATATTTCTTTTTAGACTTTCTCTCAACAGATTTCTGGCAAAAACTCTGAGAGTAAATAAAATTGCCATTGAAAAGTTTCTCAAAAATCTATCGTTCAGATTCGAGTTTAAACTGTAGGTCCCGCCACTCATGTATAAAATTAACACAGGCAACATAAGCGATGTTAGAAACTAGGTCGTCATCCTGATTAAAGGGTTGTTACGACCAGTTATGTATGTATGTATGTTAATAATATTATGTAATTACACATTTTGGTCGGCAATATTAGAACATTTAAATTTTCAGATAATCTTATAAATTTTGTCTCTTGTATTTACGAAAATCTTATGGATACACTTAAATGTTCCTAAAATTGCTATTGGCATTGTTTATATATCCATCCTTTTCCAAAAAATTGTAAACGTAACGAACAAGAGCGTAAGACTAATTAACGATGACATAAATTAATTTGATTTTTTATGCTAATTCTTCTTTTCTTCAAATTTTCTCTTCCCTCTACAATTTATTTTCAGAAAATTTTTGCAATTTTTTTAAAATAATTTTCCATTATATTTTTAGTTTAATACCCATCACCCTCAAGATGTAATAACGGCCGGTTAATTACAATTCGTTTTATTTTTAATTATAGAAAGTCAGTAATTCTCATTGTTTTCAGTATTGTGAATCAAAAAAATTCAGATTAATGCCAGTAATACCTACCAGATATACCGATATGAAATGTATGACTTTGTGTAGTGTATGTTGTATTGTATACAGTTTTTGTTTGTCAACGCTCAGCGCTATGCTGTATTATGTATTTCGTATTCCAAACGTCAAAAACAATAAGAAGAAGAAGACCAGTATTCATAATTTGATTTTCAAGCAACGAAATGAAGAATAATTATTACTTAAAAAAGTAAATTAATTAATTATCTGTGAGAACAATTATAATTTTCAAATGTTAACTGTCGACTCAAGTTACATAGAAAATATCTTGTATTTTTATTCTTCTTCTTGATTACTGGCATTTACATAAACTGATAGCACGAATCTAATATAACTTCCAAAAACATATGAAAAAAATGTGTATGAGTGTAGCGGATTTTTATATGAAAATTATCAACAACAAGCATACACTGTTGTATATTCGTCCAACAATACACGCCACAGAAGGATACAAGGGCTTGTGTTTTTTTTACGTGGAAGTTCCATGTATTGACCATGGCTTACTACATATTTTTTCCAACTTTCAAGCAATTTGTGGTTTCCACGCCAATAAAACTGTTCGTCTTTTGCGGCAAACCAATTAATCACCCAATTTTCGGTTTCTGTGCAGCAATTAGAGTTATTAACAAAATTAATTCCTAGTTTGATATATTAAAGTTTAAAAAAAATTGTTTGTGTGTGCTCGTATTATCTACACTGTTATTCACAACAGAAACTGTGAAACCATATACATACATACATATGTACACGTAGCACCAAACAAAGCATTAAGAAAAATATATTTTCACTTGAATTTAAATCAATGTTAAAAAATGTTAAAGTCAAATTGAAAAAGAAATTAAAACAAAAAGAAACAAAAAACCGTAGTCAAGGAGTCATTAAAAAATTAGTTAAGAAACCTGAATTTTTGCCTTCTGGACTTAATAGTGACCAAAAAGTTATTCAACAATATATTATTATGAAAACAAAAGGAAAAGCAAAAGAAGCTGAAGGGAAAGACAACGAAAAAAATAAGTGTCAGTTGCTATTGTTTTGTTCTATTAAAAGTTTTTTGTGTTTATTCTAGCGCGCCATATTAATTTTATCATCCCAAGTTCCATCATGAAGTGACAGTTAAAGGCAGGTTAAAAGAAACAAAAAAAAGGAAATTTAAAATTAACAAATTAATTTTTTTTTCGTTTCTGTTTTCGTCGTAATGTTTATTTATTTTGGATGAGTTAATTCAATTTTATTATCTTGCTTCTTCCAAAAAATTTAGAAACACAAAAGCGTGTAAATTTTTTTACAAATATCCACACAAACTATTATAATATTATCGAACATACAAATTAGAACTTTGTACAGGTATTAAAGCTTTAACCCTTTCACACGTAAAACTAATAATAAAAAGCACTAAGAGCCATTTTAAATATAATAAAGTCAACATGACAAAAAATATTCATGCAGTACATTGTCTGGGAATACAGGAATGATCATTTATAGGAGAAAGAAAAAAGGGATAGTGTGCAGCATTTTTATTTTTATTCTTTTTTATGACAAGTGAATATACCTTTTTTGGAGAATTACTTGTTAGTAATAATTCTTACATTTTTTTTATTGTGAGTAATCAAATATAATGTTAGAAAAGCAATCAGACAATCACTGACACCCAGAGACTCCGACAGAAATAGAAGAGAATGGCCTGATTTTTTTATTTTTTTCCATAAATTTCTATGTTAAATTTTTTCCCCTATTTGTTCTGTACTTCAAACATTCTTGATTCTAAGCGCCTTAACCTTTGTGTCAACATACCCGGGTATGTTTTGTGTTTTTAAATCGCCGTATCTTAGGAAGTAATAACTGTATTAACCTGATTAACCCATTAATTTCTATGTTACATTTTTTTCCTATTTGTTCTTTTCTTCACACATTCCTGATTGTAAACGCCTTAAACAAATCTATAACATCTTGTTTAATTTGATAAAATTCATAGGGAAAATGTCTACATACACCGGTGTATGACTGTACATAATTGGTCAGTATAATCTTTGAGTCTGGATTACAACCTAGCTCCTCACACTACTTATATTGTGTGTGTTAATTTTATACAACAGACCTACAGTTTAAAGTCAACTCCAAACGAAAGATTTTTACGAAACTTTTCTGGTTATCGCACTGAGTAATATAACAACAAACACCAGCATAAAAAAATAATAAACAAGTAAACAAAAATGCAACAACAAACACTACAAGGATAAATGCAAACACAATACACAAACAAAAATATTGAAACCACGAAGTTTACACATACTCGAGAAGGCGAAGCCACGAACATTAGACTTCAAGAATATTAATCAGACTGCTTACGTAGCCTCATAAAAGGCAAGGCAAAGCAGGTAACTGAGTTCAGTCGGTCTTGTTTGAAGACAACAATCGTGGTTTGAAGACCGTTCAAAAGATCTGCCGAACAATTGTCTAGTAATTGTTATTGTTTATGCAAAGGGTTTAAACAACGGGATAACAAACAAAGCAATACTGTTGTTACAGCAAGTTGTGAACAGTGGTATACATAATTGTGGGAATAATAAAGGAATTTAATTAAAACTAAACACAAATTTATTTTTATTTTATTTGCAACCTACGAGCTCATATTTTAAACGTTTTTAAAAGTTAAAAACGTAACAATATTATTTCTACTTAGTCTTGTTGACGATATCTGACCTAGGGTTTGAAACGTGGCCTTATGTCTGTTAAATCTACTAGACTACGGCGATATACATATTTATTTTATACATATACATATTTATTTTATGTATATACAATCTTGTGGAAATTAATAAGAACACCAATATGACACTTGGAAATTTGATTAGAAAATAAGTAAAATCAGAAAAATTGTTGAAAAGTAAATGCACTTTACATTATACATATCATAAAAACAAATTATATTGAGTTTTTATAAAAGTATTGTGTTTATTTTAAAATTTTGATCATCTTAAAGTCAATTTAACGTATTTAATTCAAGAACATTATCATTTAATGCAGGCAGCGTCTACACATTCTATTTATATTTTCCAAATTTTTTTAAAACAACTGTATTTAGTTGCATTCCGCCGAACAAAAGACTTGAAAATGTAACGGTTGAAGTGACTTCGTATCTATAAATTAAATGAAGACTGCAAGAGCTGACAAAAAAGTAGAAGAAAAAAGAAGAAAAGCCTCGTCTCTTTTCACGGAAGGTTGAATTTAAACAAAAACAACTTTCTTCATTGAAAATAATTTCTGCCATTTATTGTTTAGCTGTATTCTAAATGCAGCAATAAAATGAGAAAAATAAACTCAAAATAAAACCCCAACGACAAATCCCAAAGTTAATAGCGGAATATTATTTTGCGTGTTACAGGGTAGACATTTTGACAGTGAGGGATTATAACGCCTGCTTTAACGGAGAGAAAAAACTGGAATTTAAAACAAAAGTTGGAAGACAATATTAAAGGAATATGTGTCGCATTTAAAATAATACTTCTTAATTAGAGAAAGTTTTTTAGTTTTGCTCCTTACATTCTATTCTGGTTGCAATAAAATAATAAAAAAATAAATAATAAACATATACATTAAATCTTAAATTTCGAGTTTCATAAGGAACAGAATGTAATAATTTGAGAAAAATTTTAAATATTCGTTTATATATTTGAGAAAATTATTAGTTCTATTCCAAAGACTTTTATGATACATTAAGACAGCGTTTACCATTTCATAGCACAATTGTGCAGAGAACTCACACGCATTCTTGTATTTTTTGATTTAGTTGTCGATCAGACTGCGACAAGAACACATGTGCTGTAAATAAATAAATTCTCTCAACTTATTTTCTCTCCCTTACTCACTAATAAATAACCAAATATCTTTGGTAAACCCTGGATTAAGATGTGAATGGATCTAGTTATGTTAGAGCTGGGATGGTTTGTGGACTTATCTCCACCAAAACTTAGGGCCATTTTCACAACTTGCCGTTATCTAAAGGGAAGGTTTTAACGGCCAGATAAATTGTTTTTCATTATTATAAGTGGACGATGAGGTAGAAGTGAGCATTAAGCTAAAGGGTGGATCATCCTACTGGTAACTTTTAAAGTTAAGTTTATGTTTGAACTTGTCATATTACATATTATTTTCAATATGGCAACTTCAAATATAAACAAAATTAGCATATACAACAAAAAAACGAAGCCCGTCGTTGTCACTGCATTTAAATAAAACTTGTTTATTTTGAGCAGTGTTATCGACATTGCTCTGCCACTGCAATATTTTTGAAAAAGTTAACTTTATTTTATCTGTATATTGTAATAATGAAAATAAGTTAAAGGTAACTTTACAGTTTCCTTTAGCTAAAGGTACCTTTAACTAAACCCAAGCATAACGGCAAGTTATATTAATGGCCCTTAGTGTGGTAGTAAAAATTGTAAACCTTACAATAAATTGTTGTAAAGTAAAAATTATGCAATTCATCGATTTAAATCCAAAGTTTGTATGAAAAATCATTAAAAACATACACATTTTTTATAGCGATTTCCTATGCCTTAATGTGTGTGTGTCAGTAAAAAATGTATTCATCAAACTATTCTTAAATTAAATTCCATGGTTATATTCGTACTATAGCAATCTACATACAGTGGATACCAAAAGTCTTAGTACGGCAATATATTTTAGCAATTTCATGAATTTTAGCGAAGAATTTGTATAAAAATTTATAATATTATTATATTATTTATATATATTATATATATTTATATATTTTATTAATTTATTTCTATTTTATTATAAAACAAACAATTTTTTAATGTTTTTCATAAAACAAGAGAAAAATAAGGAAAAGTTTCAGATGACTCCATAGGTTCCCCCAAGTAGAACCCCGAGTAAATTTAAAATTCAAAGGTCTAATATATGAAAATGTTATCCCTTGTATTTAGTAGAATGTCCCTTAAGGTCAAGTATTCCATTTAACCCACTTGGAATTGAATGTACAAGTTTTGTTTAGCGTTTTCTGTTGGCACCATTAGCAAGTTTTTCGGCTGAGTTTGTTTGAGGTTTAGCGATTACGTAACCGTTCTTTCAAATGATTTCCTAAATACTCTCTTGAAGTCGTATCGGGACTTTGTGCAAGAGTATTAAGTCTGTGGGGACTTTTTTTGTCAAAAAATATTGCCGTACTAATACTTCTGCTAGTTAGTTATATACAATAAAGTTCTCTTCCAAGATGTTGTCAAATTGTTTCTTTGTTTCTATTCGGCAAGTTACTTAACCCATTAGTGGATGAAGTTCCCTGGCCACTCTCCTTCTATAATTTTCATCAATTATTAATAAAAAGTATGTGATTAATTCGTCTAAGAATCATTTTATTCAAAGAAATGTATAGTTTTGGAGTTATAGACCTTAGAGCTTATAAGGGACACTGCGTACTAGGTACATTAGGCGTATCATAACTTTTAAAGAATTCCAAGGAATGAAAGCCTTTTTCATATTTATTGCAAATAAAATTTCTTTTATTTCCACAATATTCACATCGTTTTTCAATTTGAAAATATTTGATAAAATTGTTTCTACCATCATATCGTGTATATGACATTAATTTAATTATTCGCAAACCTCTTGTACATGGGGTACCTTACGTTTAAAGGTAAGAATTAGCAAGATTTCCACAAAAAATGTGAACAGACACACATGTCAGACCATTGGGATGATACTTCTTTAGCAGTCATGCGTTAGATTGAGGGGCGTCAAAGAGATATGCAAATATTGGCCACCACCATTTCTTATGCCTGATTCCCAAGCAGTGGAGTATAACTAATAGGTCCATCTTATGCCATGTTTTATTAAAAACCACTTTTGGTTTGGAAATAGTTACAGAATCTCTTCCTTCGTCAAATCGTTGGCACGATTTAATTAGCATCATCATTTGTTGCATTTGTGACAACATTATTATCCTTCCATTGTATGAGCAATATATTTCCATTATTTCTAATTGAATGATCTGCAGATGCCCTTTTCTCTTTTTTCATAATCGGGAAGGAGCTAAGAGGCCATTTTTCTGTTCGCGCTTCACTTATTGTTCCTGAACTACATAGTCCGATCGATAATAGGTGCCGCAGTAATTTAACGGATACAAAACAAATATCTGAACAAGTACCTGAGAGACATATAACGAGTTCTGTTCTATAAATTGTTGATCCTTTATTACGTGGAACATTGGTTTTAAAAGCTGCTCAAGCATCATCAACCACACCAAATATCTTAATAATGGACTATGGATTTTTTCCCACATATATATCAAACTAGATATATCCGTTAAATTTAATCCCTAGTCACTGTGATCCCATATATTACCATCCTGTACTACTTCACATGCTGTAGATAATTATTAATAAGATGTTTCTGTAAGACAAGCGGTTTCAGACGAACCTTCATTGTTTGTTTTTTACATAAGAACAGACGTTCGTTTGAATCAGCTAGTCTTACAGAAATAGCACATACGATTTTCATCACTTTTATCGCTATCTTGATCAGTATCGGATCCACCTGCTGGGGGAATTGTATAAATTGAAACGCCAGTTCAAGCAATATTTCGAAAATTGTTGGTCTATATATAAAAAAAAATTTACCCAATTATTGTTAAACAATTGCACTACGAGCGCAGTGTCCCTTTCAGGGGACGTTACATTGAAAGTAACATTACGCGCATGGTATTACATTTTCTCATAATTTTTTTACATCAATTGAGTCATTATACTTATTCATAAATATAAAACACAAAAACTAATAATAATTAACATCATATTCAAAATATTCTACTTTTTCTTACTCAGTTCGGAATTTTCGTTTTTTCTCAAATAGGTCACAAATCGGATCGCATTTTTGAACACAATGTAATAAATCTTGCTTCGTTGGAATGTCAGAAATAACACGTAATACATACTTGTTGTTTAGAAATTAAAATTTTTGGAAGTGGTATAGTAGAAAATTCGAGAGAAGATGAAACTTCTGTGGAAAACAGGAAAATAAAAAAATAAAAATTAATAAAATAAACCTCCGGCCACAATCCGTTACTGGACTCGCGCACCGAATGTATAAAAGTTCAAAAAGCACAGTTTTTAACAATAGAAACAAACCAGTCACAATGCCAAAAGAAAGAGGGGAAAACACTCTAAAACTGAATTTCACCATCGACCATCGACTATCGACCAAAGTAGAGCTTGATGATGAATCACCCACATTAAGGAGGAAGAGAAAATATTGCTTATTGGCAGCAGTGTGGGCAATAAGAATATATACATCCATGCTCATGCAAAAGATGACTCGGCACTGATTGAGAGGAAATTCATTAAAAATAACCTGGGAATGATGTCAGTCCCGGACCCCTGGGTCTTTAAAAGTGCAATCAGATTACTCTGTTGTAAAACGGGAAAGGTAATATGCGATGTAACATACATACATTGAGTTAGGATTATGGGCCTAGTTCCTCACACCACTTATGTTGTGTGTATGTTAATTTAATATATGAGTGGCGGGACCTACAGATTAATGTCGACTCTGAACGACAGATTTTTGAGAAACTTTTCAGGAGTGGCAGAAACCACAGTTTAAAGTCAATTCCGAACGACATATTTCTGAGAAACAGTTTTATTTACCCTCAGAGTTTTTGCATGAAATTTGCTGAGAGAAAGTCGCCGAAGAAAGATTTTTTATATTTCGTTTTGACGTCTGACCTGAGGTTTGAACTGTTGCCTTAGGTCTAATAAGCCAACACACAACCTACTAGACTACGGCAAGTTCTAATAGGATATTAACTACTTTTAACCCTGCTGTTAGGTTAAAAAAGACTTTCGAATTTTAGGTAAAAGACCATTTTGGTCCACTATGTATTTTTCATGAATAATTCGATATAAAACTCTTTTGACCAAACGTTTTAAATAATTTAAATTGTTACAAAAGTTCTAAGATACTCCATTCCTATACAGATATGTATACCATGAGTAAAAGTTTTACTTCAGTTCGTGTTTAGCTTTTGATGTGTTTACATTCCCAAAGAGAAAAAATTGAAAATCGACGAAATTTGGACAGCAGTGCTATTGCTGAAATTCTAAACGAAAGTGATTCAGATACTTTAATTTGTTCCATATTAGATGAAAATATTGAAAGTGAAAGTGATATTGAAACATGTGAATATGAAATGGAAAATGATGAGGCAAATGAAGGAGCGAAGTGCGAAGAACAAAATACAATGGAGTGCAAATGCTTTGCCACGTCACATTGGAGCTTCAGCGGAAAATATTATATCATTACCACCAGGTCCAACACGTTTCGCGATGCCGCAATGTTTTGTCTATACGAATAAATATGGTAGAATTAAATTTGAAAGCAAATGGAAAGATTTAGATAAATCCACATTGCGGTCATATATTTGTGTTTTAATTCTTGCTGGGGTTTATCGGTATATAAAATATTTCTGATCTTTTGTATACGTGAAGTCGTTATTATAATAATTTTGTATTACAGAGCCAAGAATGATGATTTGTATCGTTTGTTTGATGCAAGTTATGGTCGTCCAATATTCCGGTCAATTATGAGCGAGAATAATTTTCAGATGATAACAAGTGCTCTCCAAGCAAGTGAGCACCATGCACAAAACAGGTGAAATCGATTTCAATAATCATAAGAAGAAACCTGCAATAGTTTCTTATTATAACTCTACTAAAGGTTTGTTATATTTTATCATTATTTATCGTTTTTGTAAAAATAATTTCCTTTAAATAAGGAGGCGTTGATATTGCAGATCAAATGATTAGCTACTACAGCACTAAAAGAAAAACAACTAGATGGCCAGATGTTGTTTTTCAAATATAGCTGATATATCCGCATTGAATGCATTTAATTTATTTACTCAGAAAAGTCGCAGAAGACCTGAGTCAGCTAGCTATGTACCTATCAGAGGAATACATGTTGAAAAGGACAGTCAAACCTAAAAATCCATTTGCGGCAGAGCTATTGACTCAACTACAAGCATCGTCATCAAATAGTGTACCATCTAAACGTCAGTTCCTAGAAAATGGGGAATTTGCAGTGGCTGTAAGTCCAAATGTGATGCCCAAAGCATTATATGCAATAAATTTGTATGCAAATTGAAGCGAAAAACGATTTGTTCATCTTGCTGCGAAAATAGCAGAAGAATAAAATAAATTGCATGGACCAAAATGGTCCATAACCTAAGATTTGTAACTTTTAATTTTGTTCTGTTCGATTTTATTCTAGATAGCTAAAAACTAACTGAAACCATTAAAATATAAAAAAAACATGAGCTGACGTTTTAAGTCGATACGATAAGCCATTGCAAGCTTAAATACAAATTTAAAAAAAATTTGACCAAAATGGTACAAACCTAACAGCAGGGTTAATAAATAGCTTTTACTAACGGAGTATCAGAATGTGCACACAAGAAGAGATTCCATGACTGTGTGTTTATTTAAGAGTATTTTTTTGTGAACGAATTTGGTTAGGTCATCACTCTCAACGGCGATCGATGATTATCAACTTCTTTTGGCCCAATTTGAACGGTGCTGACATTAGATGTCTAATGAGCAATTTGACAGCATGGTCGCCTCACGTAGAGGTGAATGAACTGGCCACGGAGATCGTGATTAGGAATTTTTCTTGTAGGGTATTCGCAAGTGTAAGAATCAGCATAAAAATTAAGCTCTTAGCTTATATTATTCTATGGTAATCAGTTTAGTTTTTTATTTTTTGTTTTCAACTTTTCATTTAGACAGTAAACAGTTAACAACAACTTTTAGCACTTCGAATACTAAAACAGTACATTTTATTTGCATTCCCTGAATTGTTAACAGAGTTTCTAGTAATTTGTTAAGAAACATAAACACCAGATAAAATGAAAACAAAAATTCTAACTGCTGGAAGCCAAAAGATTTTAACTATAATTTAGTGAACACTTCATCAAAGTAATATAGTTCTGCTGTTGTTCAGACCATAAGCTAACGAACTGTTTTTATCTGTGTGGGTATAATATAAAGTTCACATAAAAGGTTTCTTTCTTTTATATGTGAAGTGGCAGTTAAAGTTGTTTAATTAACGCAAATGTTAATTTATCAAATAAATGCAAAAAACTGTTTAAAAAAAATTTTTACGATTTAATTTTTCATAGGCAAAGTGCAATGGATTTACATTACACATTTCATTTTTCATTTTCAGACTCTTAAACATGACAGTGTAAATTAATTACACGGTGCGACAGCCAAATACACCCAGCTAATGACATAGTGTAGGTTGTGAGTTTTGTTCAGTAAAACTCAAAAATATTTTTTTTTATAATTCTCGAACCCTCCAAACTTGTTTTATTTGACAAAAACGGTATTTTCGATCTTTTCACACAAAATTATTGATTACCCAAAAATTGTTTCACCTATTTTGAAAATCCAAAGTTATTTGAAAAGAGAGACAGATGAGCCTCTAAAATGGTATAGACAAACTTATAGTTCAAACTTAAATGTTATAGGTTTTAATCGAGTAAACTTGGAAAATGTAATTTTTTCTCATTTTTTCAAGTTTAGCTATTCTTAATTGCAAAATTTAATTAAAAAATATAAAACAAGTGATGACATTCTGAAAGAGCATTATCTTGTGAAGAGATTGACACTTCCTTTGATCAAATTGGACAAAAATTAGTGTAGTTATTATTTAAATATTATAACAGTCGTGTTATATTTTTTATATATGTCTTATATATATCTTAGCTCAAAAATTTTCGGAAATTTTGATGGATCTTGATTATTTGATTGATATTTCGTCAAATGACTTCTTGGAGGAGAAGGACACTGTATTTTGCCTTATGTTTCAGTGCCCTACTCTTAAAATAAAAAGACTGAGGTTTTTTTCCTCCCACTTTCTGACGCCCATGCCCAAGCTCTCTAAAATAAAGCTGCAAAATCATGATTTATTTGAACTTGAGTTATATTATAATAGAATAAATAAATGGAAGGTTCGCAACCCTACCTTATAAAACCTAGCTTCAGTTAAGAGGTAAGACAAAGCAGACAACAGGTGGTAAGAATTCAGTCAGTCTTGTTTGAAGACGCGTTGCGTGTGAAGAAAACAGTCGTGGTTTGAAGATCTCCGCTATACAGATTTAACTAAAAAGTGTTGTAGCTTACGCAAATGGTGTGAGAAGAGAAGAATAGCGAATAAACAAATTGTTGTTGTATCGTCAAGTTGTATACGGTGCCACACAAAAGTAGTGTGAACAATAAAGAGTTTAATTGAAACTAAACACAAATTTATTTTTATTTTTGTTTGTAATCAACGAACTCATATTCTAAACGTTTTTAAAAAGGGAAAAACATAACAATACGATATCAATGATACAAAACTTTATTCATAAAAACTTATTCAGTCTAAATGGTAAAAATTGTTGCAATTTGCAAATCCTATCTCTATTTACCTTATAAAATTCCAATACATTTGCTAAGTAGATTTAGATTAGTTTGCCTTAGATACAGTTTAGTCCCACTTTTATCATAAATCTACACACAAGAAATATATTTCAGGAAACTATAATGGTTGGCCATAATGGATTTGTCAACGTGTTTGTTAAGTGGGTTTTCGCCGATAACAACCCATTTGATGACATGTACATACATACATAATTAGCCATTACAACCCTTCAGTCGAGATTACAGACTAGCTTCTCACACCACTCATGTTGTGTGTGTTAATTTTATACATGAGTGGCGGGACCTACAGTTTAAAGTCGACTCCGAACGACAGATTTTTGAGAAACTTTTCATGGCAACTTCATTTACTCTCAGAATTTTTGCCACAAATCTGCTGAGAGGAAGCCGCCGAAGGAATATTTTTTCATATTTCCTTTTGATGTCTGAACTGGCTTTACGTCTAGTAAGCCAACACACTATCTACTAGACTACGGCTACTTCACATTTGATGATATGCATTCACTAAAAACTAGACCACGGCAACTAGATCTCATCTCCTTACACCATTTATATTCGACTGAGAATGGAATACAACTCGCATGTACGGGTCGGTGAATTTGGAACTAAAACTCGCACATATAATTCGGTATTTGGTAACTTGTCTTTCATCAGACTATTTTATAATTTGCAAACCTTATTTAGTTTCGAGATATATTTCAGATTATAGTAAATGTAGGTAGTATGATATATAAATACACACACATATTTATTTATTTATTTATTAATTACAATATAATTACAAATTATATTCTAATTATATACGAGCTGAGTAACGTTGGCCATATGCTCGGTGTTGTGTCACAGACCAGAGTCTCTGGTGGGAATCGAACCCACGAGCCTAACGCAATTAGTCTACCACACTACTCACTAGACTACCAAGGTATCCTACACACACATATTTGTAAACGTTTGTTCAAAAAAAGGAAATTTTATGTCATATGGGCATTAGCCTTCTTTTGGCACTATGATTTTAGGCTCGTTATTCACAAGTTTTAGGTCTCAGGAATAATCATGTCATTTTTAGAATAAGTAGGGAAGATGTAATGGGTAAATTAAACACAATATATCTATATTCACAATTTGTTTTCGGATTCTAATGAATAAAAAATGAAAATTGAAAATTACTTTCTATATTCGCTCAGTCAAATGCTTACTCAGTCGTTAAATTTTCCAGTTGAACAGTTTAATGTTTCTCACAAATTCTAACTTAAAGCGGTCAACAATTTTTTTCTTATTCTGCATCAACAATTGGTTTGTAACTATTTATACAAAATCATTGAACAAATTTGTACATACTTTAGATATTTCTTATCGATTACAAACCAGACAATCAAATTATAGGAAAAAAAAGGAAAAAATGAATCTAAAAAAATTATTTTGTGTACAAATAACAAAAAAAAAAAAAAATAAATAGAAAAAAATTGTTTAAAATTTAGTTTTAATTTTCTTCTTTTTTATTTTTATATTTGTATTGTATACTGCCAATAAAGTTTTAAAATATTTTTATGGATGGAAGCCAATTTATTATAAGCGATTGTATCAGTACCAAGGCGTTGAAGTAATTTCTTAACTTTTTTTTTGGCCATATTTTGAAAATGTCATCAACATTGTTAATATTTATGTTTCATGTCAAACACTATTTTATTATCAGTGCGAACAAAAAAATTATAAAGAAGTGTGAATAATTTTTATGACACTCAGACTGTTGCGGCCTGTCAAATAAGCTAAGAAGTAGAGACAGGAAGAAATCCGCTTATTGCCCTTAGGCGAAGTCTATTGTTGGCAGTGATATCATAATTGTAGTTCTTGCAAATTGATATGCATTAATCTCGTAATAAATAAAAACAAAATTAGTTTTTTTCTGCGGCATGCTACTTAACGGCAAAGTTTGGTTTTTAAATTTTGCAAGACGTTTATTTATCTAGTTTATCTGTTCCTTTAAGTTAATAAAATGTGTTCGAGCCCCTTGGCCGCCGTGGTCTAGTAGGTAGTGTGTTGACTTATTAGACGTGAGGCCTCGGTTCAAATCCTAGGTCAGTCATCTCCACTAAACGAAATATCAAAAAAAAATTTCTTTGGCGACTTCCTCTCAGCAGTTTTCTACAAAAACTCTGAGAGTGAATAAAAATTGCCATTAAAAGTTTCTCAAAAACCTGTCGTTCGGAGTCAACTTTAAACTGTAGGTCCCGCCACTCATGTATAAAAATTTACGCACACAACATAAGTGATGTGAGAAACTAGGTCGTAATCCTGACTAAAGCGTTGTAATGACCAATTATGTATGTATGTGTTCGAGCCCATAGTTCAAACCGAAGTTCAGACATCTACAACAAAACGAAATATGAAAAATCATTTTTTCAGCGATTTCCTCTCAGCAAATTTTTGGCAAAAACTCTGAAGTTTGGTTATTATCCCTACTGAAGGGTTGTAATGACCAATTATGTATATATACTATTTCTTTGAAAACGACGTGGGCCACGCCAGCATTGTCAACGGCGAGTACTATGGGTCGATGGTTTCTATAGGACGGCGCTCATGTCACATTGAATATCTACTCAGAGAAGTCGTAGCCCACATTTGAACGAGGTTGGTTATGTGCGGACATAATGGCATTATTTTCAAATGAATGAAAAATTTCGATGACCTCACACTCCTTGTTTTATTTACATTCAACATTAAGGAAAATTCTAATTAAATTAATCTTGATTTAATTTAAATTAATTTTATTGAATTAATTTATATTTTAATTTAATTAAATTAATTTTATTACATTAATTTATATTTTAATTTAAGTAAATTAAAATTATAATTAATTAATTATTAAATTAATTTAATTTAATTAATTAATTAAATTAATTAAAGTTTTAATCCTTAACTAATTTAATTAAAAGACATGATACAATTAACTAAATTAATATAGATAGGTAGTAAATTTATTATTAAAAAAAATTTATTATGTATTAAAAAATATGTCTGTAGGAAATTATTATTGAAAAACTCCAACAGTGAAGAAATTGGTTTTGAAATTTAAAAGCATTTTTAAAATTAAATACTTTTTTCTTAAAATATTTTTAGGGACATTATTGTAACTTGCCGTTAAATAAAGGGAGGATTTTAAAAGACAGATAAATTATTTTTCATTATTATAAGTGGACAAGAAGGTAGAAGTGAGCGTTATGCTAAAGGGAGGATCATCCTACCTTTAATTCTTAAAGTTAAGTTCATGTTTGAACTTGCCACATTATATATTATTTTCAATAATGGTAACTTCAAATATAAACATAATGAGCATATACAACAAAAAAGCAGCCAGTCGTTGCCACTGCGTTTAGAAAAAACTTGTTTAATTGAGCAGTGTTATCGACATTGCTCTGGGACTGCCATATTTTTGAAAAGTTAACTTTATTTTATCATTAGGTTGTGATAATGAAAAGAGATTAAAGGTGACTTTAAAGTTCACTTTAGCTAAAGTTGCCTTTAACTAAATCCAACTTTAACGGGAAGTTGTAATAATGGCCCTTAGATTAAAATAAAATTGCCATAAAAAGTTTCTCAAATCTCACATAAAATTAATACACACGATATGAGCGGTATGAGAAGCCAGGGTGTAATCCTGATTAAAGCGTTTTAATGTAAAGTAATGTTAATCTTAAAGTAATTAATTAGACACAGATCTCGTTTTATGTTTTAGAAAATTAACAAATTTTAAAATTTTGGATGTATTTTTAAAATTTTCTCGTAATAATTTTTAACTTAACCTGTGTTTACATCACTAATATAATAATTTTCTTTTTTGATCATTTACTCTTTTTTCTGTAATAAATGATTTAATATACATAATTGTATATTTTTTAGACGTGTTTTGTTTTTATTTATTGTTTTTAAGTAAATTAATGATTTTTTTATATGATTTTGTTTTAATTTATTAATTAAAATTTAAATTTATTCGGTTTCTCAAGAGTTTGGAATTTAACATTAGTTTTTATATGGATCCAGAGTATCGCTTTATGCGAATTCAATTAATTTTTTTGGATTAAAACGAGACCTGAGTTTAATTGTAAACTAAACCTTATGATTCACTTCAGTTGAATATAAGAATAAAAAGACGTAATTCTACTGACTTTTGAGAAATAACACAGAAGTCTTTACGTGAAAAATTTGTACAGGAACGAATTAAACAAGTAAGTGAGGTGAAAACAATAATGATAGGCACATCGGGATGACAATTATGATGATGTGCCTCGCAAATGTTTCGCTTTCAAAGTGACATTAACAGCTGCGGTTAGAGAATACATTTACAGAGATTTGGATTCAGAATTCATTCAATCATTCAAGTACTGCAAAAGTTCTATAAATTATTTTAAATGCAAAAAGAAGTTTTACTAATGTTCGGAAGAGAACAACATTTATTATTAACTTCAATTGAATGCAATAGAGGGTTACTTTTATCATTTAAATTTTTTTCATTTTATGTAATAAAATATAAAAAATGGAGAAATTTGGTTAAACATGTTAAGAATTCTCAACCAAAATTTGCAAAAATCAAAGAATGTAAGAGCCCGAAAAGCGAAAATGAACGTGCCAGCCAGGATTCTCGTCTCAAATTAATCAATTTATCACATTGTCTATGGCCAGGATGTCCCCGTAATCTAGCAGGTAGTATGTTGGCTTATCAGACGTAAGGCCACGGTTCAAATCCAAGTTCTGACATCAAAACGAAATATGAAAAAATATTTCTTCGGCGACTTACTCTCAGCAGATTTCTGGCAAAAACTCTGTGACTAAATAAAATTGCCATGCAGAGCTTCTCAAAAATCTGTCGTTCGGAGTCGACTTTAAACTGTAGGTCCCGCCACTCCTGTATAAAATTAACACACACAACATGAGTGGTGTAAGAAGCTAGGCCGTAATCCTGACTGAAGTGTTGTAATGGCCAATTATGTATGTATGCATATGTATGTATATATCCATGGCTTTGAGGTATAAGTAGTAAACGAAGGAAGAAAATCGAAAAATTTGCGGTTCCTAGCAATAACAACCTAAGTTGACTTAGGCTATGCTATCGCATTCCACTAGCAAAACTTTATAAAGGGTGTTTTTGACAGAGGTATAGAACTTTAAGTTGGCATTACTTTTCAAGATGGCGACCAATTTAACAGCTGTCAAGTGATTTATTCTCAGTTTGGTTTGGCAATTCATCATGAATAGACTCACGCCTGAACAACGCTTGCAAATAGTGCAATTTTATTTCGAAAATAATGGTTCTGTGCGGAAAACGTATCACGCACTACGTCCATTTTATCGTCGACAAAATCGTCCATCAGAGCAGTTAATTCGATTAACGATGGAACGTTTTCGCACCACGTTTACTCTTATTGATAACTCGCATCCCCAGAGACGCTGTACGGTGCGTACAGAAGAAGCTATTGTTGCTGTAGAGCATAGCATTGAGGAAAACCCGAATGAGTCCATCCGCCATCGAGCACAGGAATTGGATCTGTGTCCATCCACTTTATGAAGGATTTTGCGGAAGGATCTTGGTTTGCGTGCTTACAAAATCCAACTCGTGCAATATTCGAAGCCAAACGATCATCAAGTAAGCCGTAGATTCGTCGAATGGGCTCAAAACGAGATTACCGTTGTTCCCGATTTTCATAAGCGAATTTTGTTTAGTGATGATGCGCACTTCTGATTGAATGGCTACGTCAACAAACAAAACTGTCGCATTTGGAGTGAAGGTAATCCTCAAGTGTATGTGGAAACACCGTTACATCCAGAAAAACTGACTGTTTGGTGCGCTTTATGGGCTGGTGGAATCATTGGTCCGTACTTTTTCAAAAACGATGGTGGCCAGAGCGTTACAGTCAATGGTGATCGGTATAGAGCCATGATTACTAACTTTTTCATTCCTGAATTGAATAACCATGATGTCCAGGAGATGTGGTTTCAACAAGACGGCGCAACATGTCACACAGCTCGTGCCACAATAGATTTATTGAAAGACACGTTTGGTGACCGCCTAATTTCACGTTTTGGACCTGTGAATTGGCCTCCAAGATCTTGTGATTTAACACCGCTAGACTACTTTCTGAGGGCTATGTAAAGTCATTGGTCTATGCGGTAAAGCCACAAACGCTTGACCATTTGGAAGACAACATTCGCCGTATTATTGCCGATATACGGCCACAAATGTTGGAAAAAGTCATCGAAAATTGGACGTCCAGATTGGACTACATCCACGCCAGCCGTGGCGGTCATATGCTAGAAATCATATTTAAAATGTAATGCCACAAGATTATCTTTCGGATAAATAAAATTCATGTCAATCGAATAATCCATCGTTGTTTTATTGCAACTTAAAGTTCTATACCTCTGTAAAAAACACCCTTTATTTACGTGAAAACCCATTACTCTAATAGAGTTTTAAAAAAGTTTTTAATAAGAAACGGGTTGACCTAAGTCGTAATGAAGCCCCTTCACAAAACGCCTTAACAAATAAAACTTTCATTATCGTTTTTCATCTTAGGCTTGGCCGTATAAGTATCAGAGGCATGGACACTATTAAGCACTGATGCAGCAGCCTTGAGAGCATTTGAGAGAAAAGTCCTACGTATGATATTCGGTACAGTGCGAGTTGGCGATAATTTACGCATCCGATCCAACAGTGAGCTGTATGAGCTCCTCAACAACATGGACGTTATTAATATCCAGCGGCTGCGGCCATGTCGTTCGAAAGGAGGAGACGGGTATTTGATGCGGGGATCTGCGGAAGTCGGCGAAGAGGACGACCTTATATGCGTTGGTGGACCAAATCGAGGAAGCCCTGACATCGTTTGGTGTGACCAACTGGTGTAGGCGCGCAAGAAGCAGAGGCGCCTGGAAGGATGTGTTAAGGCAGGCCGAAATCCGTTAACGGCTAGTTAAATAAGTAAGTAAAGCATAAGTATCTTTAAGTTTGCAATACATTTTTTCTAATACACTTTAACTACTATATACACTTCTGTATATAAAAAGTCAGTTTCCTCAAAAGTATCATTTTCGACTTAGGGCGTTATTGCTTCGGGGCCACAGACATAAGCATTTGCGGTAACTTATAAAACATTTTAATATTCTTCTTGCTGCTTTTTTTGCCGTATTGTCTTCTCTCATTATGTCTTATGATTTTTGTTTTCTTTCTCAATATTTTCAAATAATTAAAGACCATAAATAATAAAAAAGATACTGCAAACACATCAACTGTGTTAATAACAGTAACTGAACAAGACGTGCATAACTTAAAAACGTAAAAACCAGAAACAAGTGCCTGTCAACTGCATGAGACATACATTTTCGAAAATAAAAATTTTAATATCTTTATCTGCGACAGTATCTGCGGAGTACAAGTGGTTTGTAACTTAACTTACGAAATATTTAACCATCACTCCTAGAAGACCACAATTTTTCACAAACCCTTCTGAATGTCATTGACAAAAACGTGCCTAAAGCCATAAAATTCTTTTTTTGTTTATTGCAGTTTAATTTTTTATTCTCAAAGATTTTATAATCAAATTTTTTTCTTTTCTAAAAATATTATTTTTTGCAGCGATTATTAAATTAAACCATTCTTTGTTTTATTTAAAGAAGGAATTTGTCATAACAGAATGGATTATAAAAAATGAAACTAATTTTTGGAAATACATATGAAATAGTGTAAATCCCTTGAAATAATGGAACTTTTGTCTTGAACGTATCTCAATAAATATTATAGAAGGGACAAAAACTAAGAAAATTATTTTTATCACAGGCTTACTTATATGTATGAATGAACACTGCACCTTTGTTCGTTGCTGTCAACGTCTATTTTTCGATAAATATGTTAAAAACTATTACAAATCTAAAAACACATGATAAGAACTGCGAAAACAACAAACAAGTAGGGAAAAACTGGGAAAGAAGAATAATTAAATACGGTAATTCCCCCGCAAATGGTTGGAAGATATGGCGACGTAAATCGAATTGAATTTCATGTTGCGCATACGTATTTCAATCATCTCTTTGAAAGTAACTGAAAAAAATTATAATTTCAGTTTAATAAAATAAAACCCGCATTTATTAATATAAAAACGAAAAAAAAATCATTAAAAAATTTAAATTTTGTGCCCTAGTAGGTAATGAGCTAGACTATATGTTCGATTCCCACTATAGACTCTGGTCTGTTACATTACAGCAAGTATATGGTAGAAGCTGTGTAAAGCTTTTATATAAATAAATATAATTTGTATTTGTATTGTAATAAATACATAAATAAATAATATTTAAACCTGAGGATAAATATTGTTACGAAAATGGAAATGTTGTTACATTCTTTAACATTAAAATGATAAACAAAAACTACAAAAACAATGGACTTGTTAACATAATCAATAAATAAACAAAAATATAGCAACAACATCATCATACAAAAGGGATAAGCAAGTAAATAAGCAGGCAACAACAACACTGCAGGGACAAACGTGTACAAAATACACAAACAACAATAACGTAAACAACATGTTTACATCTATAGAGATTTCGCGAAGGCAAAGTCATTCTCCTACAAGAGCATTCATCAGACTTTACCCAGCGATATAAAAGGCAAGACAAAGCAGGCAACGGAGTCAGAAAGAATTCAGTCAGTCTTGTGTTAAGACGCGTTGCGTGTGAAGAGAATAATCGTGGTTTGAAGATCTCCGTTATAAAGATCTATTGAACAATTGTTATTTTTTACGCAAAAGAGTGAAAAGAAGAATAACCAATAAAGCAATTGTTGTTGTTTACATCAAGTTGTGAACAATGGCACACAGAATTGTGCGAACATTAAAGGATTTATTTAAAGTGAACATAAATTTATTTTTATTTGCAATCTACGAGCTCATATTTCAAACGTTTTTAAAAGGTAAAAACGTAACAATATGTACAGCGAGGAATTACAAAACTTATATAAAAAAGGTTTTCTGTGTCATCGTCGATGTTTCTTATATTACTTTATGTAGTTCAAGTTTTCAGAAAGCTGTGAGAATGGAATTTCTGAATTGTCTCTAAACATCCCAATATTTGAAGGTTTTTGTCTTCACAAGAAAGAGTTCTAAGCTAGTGGCCCAACATCCAATTTAAATTAATTACCAAACTTCTATACCAAATAATCTTGCTACGTAGACCATGTTTATGTCGTTAAAATTACCGATTCTTCCAAATTCAAATGTGCATTCAGTTCTGTTTTATTCGAGTAAAGGCTTTTGATATAGTTGGCTGGAGCAATATCGACTATGTGTAGTTTTTTAGAGGTAAATTATTTGTTTTATAATACTTTTGAATTTCCTGACAGATGTTATTCTTGAAGCAGTCGTTAAATATCTCAGAAGTAGTTCAAGCGGTCTCGTTAAACTTCTAGTGTTCGATGGCATGTCTTTTGAATTTCTCTTAGCCATTAGTTTATCGGACTTCTATACTACAAAGGCTTAAGCTTAAAATCTCCAGCCATATTTTCATCGAGTGGAAACATTTTGATATCTTTAGTCTTTCCTTTTCTGATATAAACTTCCATTGGGACACTCATTTCCAATATTGTATAGTCTAGTCCACATTAAAACCGTGCTGAGTGGAATGTCCACCATCATCAATTATTTGCTCAAATTTTTGGAAACCTGTTATCCCCTTCACTGTGTGCAATTGCAGATTCTCCTACAACTATTATCTTATAAAGTTCTACTTGTTTTTTCTAACCATCCTTTACATACATATACCTAATTTTGTTTTTACACGGTCTTTTTTTACACGGTTTGAAAATAAAATATTTTTAATTTTTGTTACACGATTTTATTCCATTTAGCACGATTTAAAATTTTTTGTGCTTAAATTTTTATGTCAAATTTAATTTTTGCAAAGTATGTTCATATCACAAATTTAAGGGAATTCCCATTTTGCGCGTACAATCAAATTTACTAGTCAAAGCAAATGTAAATGGCACAAATTTAGGGGAATTCCCTTTTGTGCATACAAGCACAAAGGTCAGAGCAATTGAAATGTGCTAATATTTTGTGTTTGGTAAAGAAATTTTTTATTGGCAAATTTGTTTTTCTATCGTTACATTAAATTTAACGCATTAAGATAAAAGGTAAGCCAAAAAATATTTTATATTTATTAAGTTATTTATATTTTTAATTTTGTTAAATATTTTATGAATCCCTAAAAGAAAATGTCAAATACAAAACTACTTAAAAAATCCTTGTTTTTCACTAATTTTAATAGCTTTTAGAGATTAGGAACCAATCACTTATTTTTGCATACAATCAGTGTCTTTTTTTTTTTTTTTTTTTTTTTTTGTTTAATAATTTAATTAATTCAAATTTGAATTAATTCAAATGTGTGTAAAGAATTAGTAGGTTTATAAAGACATTTCAAGAGATTGAAAGCGTTACAGATATGTATGTATGTTTGCGTTGAGACCTCAAAAGTACGCTCTTCCGCAAATATGATTTTAGTTACTAATACACCTGAAAGAACAGTTGCCGTCAATTCAGAGAGCTATGCCCAGATGATAACACTTTTGGCGTGTAACTGAAGAGCATGAGACACGCAATACGTACGATTTTGATTTTTTTGGATAAGAAGCTTTCGGATTAATTCCAGTATTTGATAACCAATATTCGCCAAAATGTAGCTTTTAAAATATGAGAAAAAGTACAGGAAATCTGCATAAATAAGGATATACGCTGCAACCAATCTGAAGGTTAAATGATATTCTATTCCGTGCATTATGGCGTGGTTCAAACACTAGTTATTTAGTCGCAGTAGTCTGGAAGTTATAATGTTGGCTTATTAGACATGTGGCCACGGTTCAAATCCCGGGTCAGATATCTGCAACCAAATGAAAAATGAAAAAATATTTCTTCGGCTACTTCCTCTCAGCAGATTTGTGGCAAAAACTCTGAGAGTAAATAAAATTGCCATGAAAACGTTTCTCAAAAATCTGTGGTTCGGAGTCGACTTTAAACTGTAGGTCCCGCCACTCATGTATAAAATTAACACACACAACATAAGTGGTGTGAGAAACTAGGTCGTAATCCTGACTGAAGGGTTGTAATGACCAATTACGTACGCAAGGTCTTTTAAGCCGCTTGCCACACACTCTGTAATGCATATGCGACTGTATGAACATCAAAGCTAGTCACCAATTAAAAGCTTTAATTTTAAATGAATTCAATACATTCGAAATTGTTTAATATTTAAATATTAAGAAATTTACACTGTCTTTAGATGTTGCATCAATTATTTTACTTTTCTTTTAGCTTTTTAACTTGGTTTAGTGGCTCGACCACCTGTAAAAATAACATTTCAATTCAAAGATATTGTAAATGCTATTGACAATTTGAACGTTAAGAATGCTCCTGGAATTGATCGAGTCAGCAACAAGATGATTATTGAGTTGCCCCGTATAGCAAAGAAAATCATTCTCTATATTTTTAACGCGATTTTGCGGCTTGAATACTATCCGCCAGCATGGAAAGTTGCTTTACTAAAAATGATTCCTAAGCCTGGAAAAGATCCTTCGAAAATGGAATCTTATAGGCCAATAAGGCTATTACCAACTATGTCGAAATTGTTCGAGAAATTGTTAATCAACAAGCTGACACCTATTTTGGATCAAATCAACGAACAGAAATGCGTCCACATAACCTTTACCATACGGAAAGAAACATGTCCGTGCATCAGTATTAATAACCAAATTGTGCCACAACACACTCATGTTAAATATCTTGGTATCCACTTGGATAGACGTGTCACATGGAAACATTACATCGATGCAAAACTGACCCAAATTAAACTGAAAGCAGCTCAAATTAATTGGCTTATCGGTAGAAACTCCGTCCTTCGGCTTGACTGCAAACTTTTAATCTACAAGTCAATATTGAAGCCAATATGGTGTTATGGTATCCAGTTATGGGGCACAGCTTCTGCCTCTAATAACTGGTGCTCCTTGGTATATAAAAAACAGCAACATCGATAAATATCTTGATGTCCCACTGGTCAAAAACGAAATATTAAAACACGTGATTAAGTATTTAAAGAAGCTGGAAACACATCCAAATCCTCTCGCTCGAAACGTCTTACAACATCGTGGACATACCCGCTTGAGAAGGAGGGATACCATCGCTCTCAGATGATCAATTTAGAAATACTGCGCTTTATTTTTATTTTCTATTTTTATAAGAGTTGAAAACTAGATTTTTGTCTGGCATTGGCTGGACATTAACATTTATTAACTATAGATTTAAGATTTGAATACTTATTGCTAGTTCATAAATAATGAAGATACAAAAAAAAAAAAAAAATTTGGTTTAGAACTACATCAGCATATTGACACAATAAAGTGACATACTAGAGTGATATACTCTATGAACCTTCTGGTGTAATATACATTTCTTGAAAAATTATATTCAAATCCGATCAAGATCATTACAAGCCTTTCATTACAATTTTATATTCTCTTAGAGTTTTGACCATAAATATGCTGAGAGGAAGTTACCAAAGAAATATTTATTTTATAAACAAGGACAACAAGATATAATATTATATAATTTATAGAGCTCATAAAGATAAGTATTATATGATATTAATAAGATACGTATTCAAAACGGGAACTGCAATTAATATTTATTTAATAACGTAATTATGTTATGTTATTTAAAATCAATCCAATTTATAAGTATAATTTAGATAATTGGAATCTGGTTACTTCTAAAAAAACTCCATAGTGAAATTGTTTCTTGCTCTCTACTACAACCACATTATATTTATTATAAAATGAAAATATCTGGCAATACCGCACAGTTATTCGAAAAGCCTCATTGTTTCTTAACCATAGATCGAGCTTTGTATCTATAATGATACATTTAAATTTTTGAGGCGATATAACGTTATAAAAAAAATTAATTAATTGATATTTAAACCAAAGAAAAAAAATGAAAATTTCAAACAAGACTTATAAAAGTCAAAAACTTCATAATTCTGGCTTATGTATCATGTTTGATACATACGACTTTCCTAGGGATTCTTTGGTGCTGTGTATGTAATTTTTTCAAGTTTTCAAAAAAAAATTGTGAAGTTTTATCGTAAATACTACATTATTTATGGTATTTGAGAAGGAATTGAAAGTTAAGCGTTGGATGAAAGTGAAAAGATCGAATTTTCTGTCCTGGATATATTCTTGATATTGATTAAAGTAGTCGTAGTCTAGTATGTACTATGTTAGCTTATTAGACGTCAGACCAAGTTTCAAACATCAGGTCAGACATTTCCAATATACAATGAAAGGTTGTAATGACCGATTAAATATGTACATATATATGTAATATTCCTACTACTGAAGATTCTGAAGAAGAAGAAAACAGACGCTCCTCTTATGAACTGACGCAAGTTTTGACAGCTGCAAACATGACAATAGGCATTAATCGAAAAAGATGGTACTACTTGGAATAGAGAAAGTTTGGGAAGAAAAAATATTACCAATTTTCATGCAGATTGCTAGCAGCATGAAATGTTGTAGGGTGTTTCTTACTGCTCTTCTCATATTTATCTTCAGTGACAGACAAACATTAGAAAAAGTTTTTCGTCCTATGTTTTATTTCATAGATATTACAGATGATAGTATTTCGGTCAAATATGTACGTATGAGATAACAGAATCATTCGCTTTGATAACGTGCTACTCGGAAGTGATGATAAATTTACACCTATTACGCCTCTTCGAAAACTGAGCTGAAAGTCTTTCAGCTTTTAATAATCCTAATAATTTTGTCGCTATAGATTGGTAACTAATTTAATTTTATGGTCGTTATAAATTTCGTAGCCCACCGGAATCGAATTGGAAGTTTTAGATTCAAGTACATGCTACGTGCGTAGCAACTACTTATAGCCGTATTTGGGGAAACTTGTATCCGGGACACCAGAGAGGAATGAAAGGGACAATATTGTTATTGACATAATCGATGTTTATTGCAACAGGAATCGTTTTTACTCCACATGACGTCGACAACAAATGTTTCTAGCGAAATATAACAACGGTTTGTGCCATCAGGTTTCAGACAGCCCTTGATTGGGAGCGTTACTGATGGGAGCGACAGTAAGCTGCCGCATCTAAACATTTGGAAACTTATTAATCGCCACAAAACAAGAGTTCTGGATGTCAAATTATTACCCTTTAGAAAACAATAAAACCAAGCTGACATGAAGTGTTTGATTTTTACTTAAAAAACCATGCTGCAATCTCAAAAATTTGTGGCGTAAATTTCATAAAAGTGATAATAAAATGTAAGAATATAAAATAGTTTTATTCAAATGAATTGAAATAAATAAAAACATTTTTGTAACAAAATCTATCAATAATTGCGACAATTCTATTAAATACAAGTATGTATCAAAAGTGATACATAAGCTAGAATTATGAATTTATTTTAAAGATCAATCTACGGTTAAACACACACCGTGTTTAGCTTTATGTATTCGTCTACGTAGTACAAAATTATACTCGCTATAGAAGTATCTGTGTATGAGTTTATAAATACCAAGCAAGTATTTGTTGTGCAGCGGTGCAATTTATTTCACGAAGCACTTATACGTGCTCTTCTCTCATATATACTATGTATGTTTCAACTAATTTCAAAACTGCATATGATTGATGCACAGATACTGCAAAATTCATCATCGTGATAATAAACATTGATTGTTTGGTGTCCTGCCGTTATCACAATATGTTCGGTTGTATATAGTACCATTATAGCCTACAGTTGCATAGTGTAGACCTGTATCTGCTATTATGTCCATTTTTAGTGTATGTAATTTAAAACAATTGATATATTCCATTGAGATTTTAACATCCGGTAGCATATCATGATTTTGAAAAGCTGCTGTTTATTTTGCCAATGCATTCAATATTCCCGTATACAGACATTCATTTGTTAAACGATTGCGCTTTTTGATGAACCGTACATTGTCCTATTTGTATAGTTTACCCTTAGTTAACTATGCACACTCTATTGTGAATTTGAAATTTGGCGAGTAAGCATTTCATTATGTGAATGTGCCCAATAATAAGTTGCACAATTACAATGCAATTGAAATAATTTTATGAATGTTTAGCCAGGCATTGTATAATTGTGTGTGGAAATTGTGTTCTAATGTAAATTTCGTGAAAAGCAAAACCAGATGGACAAGTAGCCAAAGGGAGTTAGACATTCGGCTGGTTCAAAGAATAAGTAAAAATTAGAGGGATAAACCACGTATTACTTTGGTCCAAAATTGTTGTCCCTATGCAATATAAAAGAGCTGATAAAGGTATTACTTTGAGGAATAAAAACATCAAATTGTTTTAAAATGTCGATGAGTTACATTGCCTGTTTTTGAAACATATAGTCGCTTACTTCCTTTGTAAGTTATGTAAACATTAAAATGAAATTTATTCTCATGTAATTTAGGCATAATATCTTTCTCTCATAATGATGAAATCGGCATTTTTCTGTTTACCCTACGATATGTACATTTTGTTGTTGCATGTTCGTCATGTTTCCTTATTTATGTTTAACTCGTTTTTATCCGCGTAGGAATATACTCGAGATATGCTAGTAAGTGGTAGTCATATACACTTTTCTACATCTGATGATACTGGTTTTTGGAGCACGCATAAGAGCCGATATGTAGCATTGCGATTCCTATAGGAACACATTTTCAGCTAGAGAAATAATAATCTTTGCAATCTGGAAGTTCCGTTGGTAGGCCAAACTGGCGCAAATTAAATTGAAATTTTTGTGATTAGTTGGTAGGAATTCATGCTCTTTCATTCTCTCTTGAAATCTATATACAGTGGCTTAAACATATAATTGAACACCAGGTACACAATTATTCCAATGCCAGTTTTTTCAATATTTCAATGAAAATATTTCTAAAAAAAAGCGTCAAACCAATGTATAATCTTTAGCATGTTTAACCTTTATGTCAACAGATACATATCCGGGTATGTTTTGTGTTTTTAAATCGCCATATTTCAGGAAGTAGTAACTGTATTAACCTGAGATCTCATGATATACTCACTAGTAGTTTTCTACCTTAATCCTGGACTTGAGTAAAATTGGGAGGTGGGGGCCAATGATGTGGCAATTTTTTCATTCTTATCCCTTACGTCAACAAGTTCATATGTATAATGAAATATATAAAAATATGTTGATATTGAATGTTTATTGAGTAAAATTTACAAATTCTTAATAATAAAATAAAATTCAAATTCAATCAAATGTAAGAAAACATAAAAAATATTAAATGCAAATTTTTCTTTAATGCCTTTATTACAATGCGGCATATTACTTGAATGAGCGGCACATACGGGCTTTTTTCATAACCTGCATGATTTTCTGGTTGGTCGACGTTTTGTACATATGTAGAAATTACCTTTTGCTTTTATTCTACCAGTGCTGTCACGTTCTTCCACACTTTCATCTGCAGCACCTCTTACGCTCAAAGATTCCAGATACAAGGCTTCAACAGCATTGCGTGTGGAAAATATTTTTGTAACGTGTGTATTTTTGGCTCTATTTTCTATTTCCGGCTGCACCAGTTGCTCGCTGAGGCCATGTAGGAACATTCTACGGCGGTTTGTAGAAGCTTTTAACATTGGGTTATTGGGTAAAGTATGTATGTTGCGTGGGGAGCGACGTCTGGAACATTCTAGAGGAAAGCCAAGAGCCATCTATTTGTTCGTCGCTTTGTTGAATATTCTGCTAAAAGATTGTCCATATTATCGACGCCACCTTTATATTTGTTGTAATCTAAGATCATGAGTGCATTTTTCTTTAAACCTTGTATTTCGCATGAAATTGTGGAAAGAAGTATACCCGACTTATTTTTTTTTGGGATGTAACAGCACAAGGTAATATTGTTACTGAAAACAAATGTAGTTGACTTTACTTCCCGTCTTTTAGATAAAGCGAAATATGGTGGTACAAACACTCGCCTTCTGTTCACTGTACCTAACATTGATAAACTGCTGCCCATCATTAAATCATTAGTCATTAGTTATAAGTTGTGAAGAAATTATCACAAACAATATTCCGTCTACTTCCACGAAAAAGATTGCCGCACAAGTCCTTCACTACCCTCTCGTCTACATTTTTTTCCCGTTCGCCGGATGCCGCCAATCCAGTATAAATTTGTCCCTTCATTGGATTGGATGAGACGGAGTCACATACCCACCGTTCTTGACGTGTTTCGATGGTATATATTGGTTAAACCCAGTACCACCATGGAAGGTATACAACTGCTCATCATCTGTCACGTTTGGTCCTGCTACGTAATTGCTGCGTAGATTATCATTCAGCATTAAAAATAAGTCCGTTATGGCTGCAGCTTTGTCAGTTTTTTTACGCTGTTGACGTGTATTTCCGTTGTCGGAACGTATAAGGCGGCTTATATTCCGAAGCTCAATAGAGGGATGTCGTTTTCCATCAAAAACTTTGCTTTTGTTACGAATTCCAAACGTTTGGGCATCGACTGCTTGAGATATATTGCTTCATTGTCGTCTAATTTCTTCTTTCAACTACTCCACTGTGCTAAAAATGTAGGCTGCGTGTTGTTAGCCAAAAACTCATTACTAAAGAGTACTTCTTTAGGTGCAAAACAATTCATTTTGCATAAGCATAAAAATTAGGGATGATTTTATATATCCCAGAATTTGTGGTCTTAACCAAAAGTAGAAAATAGCTGAACCTTAATTTGAAAATTAAATCACTTTTTTTAAAAATTTTTATGTTCCTAAAAAGAACCTCTAATGTAAGCAAAATGACAAACTATTTGAAGAGGAACACGTAATTTGAACATGGTGTATTAGTGATAGCTTTAGCACCTTCACATACGTATTGCTTTGTCACATTCGGATCGAAGCTGTGGACGGACAGCAGCTTATATCTTCCGATTACTGATAGTTTAACGTTTATTACAAAGATCAAAATGTGGTAAACCTCCATTCTTTGTCACCTAATCAATTTAACAGAATTTAATAACATAATTATAGCCACATTATTTTTCAAGACCTACCACATAATGTTAAGTTATGATACAAAACAAGACATAACGTGTCACAAATGTTTCGAACAGAATTTTGATTTTATATAATAAAAAATAGAAATCATACACCGCTTAGCTTGCAGTAGTTTCAGAAAAGTTACTAACAGTCTAACAGTGAAACAAACCATAAAACATTTAATGTTTCCGAAATAATTTGTCGGTATGATTTCATATAATAGAACCTTGTTCTATACTTACTCTTTTTCGCATGTCTCGTCGTCGAATTTTGCCAACAGATTTTTAACCAATTTAGCTACATGTACTATTTTTGTCGGAATTTCATCGTTCAGTAGTTTTTTTCCATGAATGACTACGTAAATTTGTCGAATTTGGGACTATACCAATCCACACGAAAACCAAAAGCGTCCAACCTGCGGATTTTGATTTTGAAGGTATCGGCTAAACTATGGATACGCCTATGCGTGGTTGTATGTATATATAAATGATTATTTATATTTGCACGTAGCCAAGCCGTATACGATATTTTCTGAGGAATTTTCCATACGACACATTGCATTTCAACGTTACTTAGCTTTGTCATATTTCCTTAGTGAAGGTGAACCAAGTATTTCCATATGGGAAACTGTAAATACATATAACATATGTACATATATACACATACTCGTATACGTAATAAAGCAGAATTAGTTTGCAGCAATGAGTGCTGATAGTGGGTGTCAATGTGAGTAAAACCTTGATAGCGTTTAATTTACGAGTGCTACGGTGTGGATCTATTGATGCGTTGATGAAAGTGGAAATTAATAGAGAAATACTATTTAAACGTAAAGTCAAAAAATTGTTAACAATGGAAAATAAGCAATTTAATGTACGAATACGTATGCTAAACATATAATATGGATGATGTATGCACATATATACATTATGCAGATAGGTTTTTAAACATGTTATGGGATACTTTAAAATCTTTTTGTAATGGCAGGGATAGATAAGTATTTGCTGAATTCTAATAGGGGTCATTACTAAAGGCTTTACTGAAAAATTAAATTCAGTTGATGCATTGAATTGCAAACATATTTCCTAATAGAAGAAATAAGGTCTATAGTAGTATTCTCCCTTTTCTTATAATTTTCACAATCACACACTTTCGTCTCTTAAATGTGGGAAATTGTTCACAATTTTTTTGACAGATTTTATTTTCCAACAAAATTCCAACGAAAAATTATGATTTCATAGGAAAACAAAAACAATAATACAGATGATAAGAATAAATGGGAAGATAAAGTGTAATTTTAGCAATTTGTTTCGTTTCATTTATGTACGTATGGTACTGACTGATGTAACAGAGAATAAACAAACCTAAACTATACAGGAGGTTAGTAAGTCGGTCAATAGTAGAATACACGTACAAGTAATTTTAAGGTGGAATCACAACAAGAAAAGACTGACGTTTCATGGCGATGTTGATTAGAATTATTGTTAACACTTGACTAGCAAGCCTGTAAAGTACGTTAAGAATGGAGGATAAGTAGCTAAGTTAGTTTACAAACGCTTTGGTTGATTACACACGAAGTTTCACATTGAAAGCATTACACCAATGAAGTCATCGCAGTCTATTAGGTAATGTGTTGTAAATAAAATTGCCATGAACATTTTTTCAAAAATATATCGCTCGGTGTCAACTTTAAACTGTAAGTTCTGCCATTCATGTGAGAAACTAGATCGTAATCATGACTGAAGGGTTGTATGCATACTTAAAGAATTGATAAAAATAAAGGAAACATATCATATCATGAAAATAATTTGCATGGATAGATTAAGTTGGAAATTTCTTGTAGAAGCCGAAAGAATTAATATGGTTTATTGAGTTATTTTCGTATGAGTTTAGTAAAATTTCTCAGGAGTTCACTGGTGCGCATTCATTTTAAATCTTAAAACTCTTCTTGGGCATTACAAAAGAGAATTACAACGACTGATGGTTACAAAAAAAAAAAAAACATGACATTATCACATGAGATTTGAGGATGGGGGAGAAAATTTGCCTGCATTTCTTAAATACACAAACTATTGTTCGGAAAGTAATTGCGTTTTTTTTGTGGAAATGAAAGACAGTTTTCGTATAATAAACAAATGTTTTGCTAAATTATATGTATATTGGCCGTTCTGGTCCAACACCTTTTGCCATCTTTCTCGTTGTAGCATATAAAATTCTTGGTCTTTGCGAGGCAAAAAAGAGATAATAATACGATGGTGTCAGCTCTGGAGAATATTGTGGCTGTAGCATTGTAAACCATTCAAGCTGTAAAAGCCGTTGTCTTGGTGAAACACTACACATTTCCTATTGATTAGTTCTGGCCTTTTCTGTTGAATTACATCATTCAGTTTGTCCAGCTGATGACAGTGGGCTTCCGAATTAATTGTTGTTGTGCATCACCTTTTTTTGGTGAATATCGGCTTTGGAAATGGTTTGAGCCGATTCATCTTTTAACCTTTATGTCAACAGATAACAAATTATATTTACGTCAACAGAAGCATACCCGGGTATGTTCATATATTTTATATGGAATTTCTTTTGTTGCTAAGCTTATTTTTGTGTTGATTTGGTTTTACTTACTTGGTGGTGGTGGTAACGCACTCTGGTTGCGTACATACTAAAGACTTATGAAAAACGACCTCACATCCCTTATATCGAGCTCCCATGAGCGTGCTGCGTTTTTGGGACATAAGTCGCTTTATACTTTTCGGCAACGGAAACACACGTCAACAGCGTAAAAAACCAATAAAGCTGCAGCCATAACGGACTTATTTTTAATACTGAATGATAATCTACTCAGCAATTACGTAGCAGGTCCAAACGTGGTACCGGGTTTACCCAATACATACCATCGAATGGGTATGTGACTTCGTCTCATCCTATCCAATGAAGGCACAATTTATACTGGACTGGCGGCATCCGGGAAAAAAACGTAGGCGAGAGGGTAGTGGAGGACTTGTTCGTCAATCATTTTCGTGGAAGTGGACGGAATATTGTTTGTGACAATTGCTTCACAACATATAACGTAGCGAAAAGTTTAATAATGGACTGAAGTTTATCAATCTTAGGTACAATGAACAGAAGACGAGTGTTTGTACCACTATATTTCACTTTATCTAAAAGACGGGAAGTAGAGTCAACTACATTTGGTTTTAGTAACAATATTACCTTATGCTCTCACATCAAAAAGAAAATAAAACAAATAAGTTGATTATACTTCTTGCATTATTCATACGAAATGCAAGGTCCAAAGAAAAGGCCACTTTAGATCTTAGATTACAACAAATATAAAGGTGGCGTCGATAATATGGATAGAACGTTGAACAAGGCTATGACCAAATAGATGGCCCTTGGCTTTATTCTACAATATACGTTGAGAATAACCCAATGTTGAAAGGTTCCACAAGCCGCCGTAGAATGTTCCTACACAGCCTCAGCGAACAACTAGTGAAGCCAGAAAGAGAAAACAGAGACAAAAATAAACATGTTACAAAAATATTTTCAACACGCAATGCTATTGAAGAAATATGTGGGGTATCTCTGAGCTTAAAAGGTGCTGCAGATAAAAGCGTGGAAGAACCTGACAGCATTGGTAGAATGAAAATAAAAGGTAATTGCCGCTCATTCAAGTTATATGCCGAAATGTAATAAATGAATTTAAGAAAAATTAGTATTTAATACCTTTTTATGTCTTCCTATATTTGATTGAATTTTAATCTTATTATTAATTAAATTCAATAAACTTCAAATTTCAAAATATTTTGATATATTTCATTATACATATCCAGGTATGCAACTGTTGACGTAAGGCATAGGAATAAAAAAACGGCCACATCTTTGACCCCAATTCGCCATTTTGACTCAAGTCTAGGAATAAGGTAGAAAACACTACTAGTGAGGATATCATGAAATTTTAGGTTAATACAGTTATCACTTCCTGAGATACGGCAATTTGAAAACACAAAACATACCCGGGTATGTATCTGTTGACAAAAAGGTTCAGCTCCATGACCTCTTGCATTTGACTTTTTTGTATACAACACATTTTTCGTCCCCAGTGATGATGCGTTTCAAAAACGGATCCTTTTCGTGACGTTTGAGAAGCGAATCGCGGACGTCAATGCGGCGACACACATTTCTCTCTGTGAAAACATGGGGAACCCATACATCGAGCAGCTTCGAGGATAATCCCAGGCCTTTCAAGCGGTCATAAACTGTTGAATTTGATAAATTTAACTCAATCCGATCTCAAGTATTGTTATTCGCCGGCTCGCATCAACTAATGCCTTTATCGGGTATTTATCAGCTTCAACCGGCCTTCCCGAACGTGGTGCTTCTTCAACATTAAAATTTACGGATCGATATTTAGAGAAGCAGTTCCTGCACTGGCATACTGTTAACACACATTGTCCATACACATCGGTCAATTTCTTTGTGGCTTGAATAGCATTTTTAACCTTTCCGTAGTAAAACAGTGAGATATGTCGAAAATTCTGCTGGAGAGCGACCATATTGAAAAAGGCACCAACCAAATACTATTCCGTAGAAAAAAATTGGAATTTTTCACACACAAGCCTTGCTAAATGAGCTCTCAAAGCATATTCAAATTATACGGCTTAAGTATGAAGTTGGGTGCAAAAAAGTGCAATTAAATCCTCTGTCGGGAAAGAAACGAAATTACTTTCCGAACAACCCAATACAAATGAGAAGAACAAACGACTGAAAAAAGTAGACAAGATTTAGTAAATAAATACAATGGCTTGCACATATAAAACTATTTGACTCACATACACACTGTAAAACGCAAAAACACAGAAGGAGTGAGAACGGCTAATATGCGTGAGCAGATGGTTAGTTGTATCATACAATTTGTATATCTTTGTATATCCATATGTCGCAAGGAAACTGAAAATTAAACAAAAAATTCAACAAAAATTAGAGGCTATTTGTCATTCAATCCCTCTATACTCAATAGCTTTGTCAGTGTATGTGTGTATAAAAAGTAAAAGACGAATTTAAATGTATTCTTATTATATTTTCGATTTGCTTGGCTGTCCTTATTGTTGTCTGGTGCAAATGCTGGGCTGCGCTAATATTGTAATACCCACGAGACTTACTGTGCAAATTAGATTTTTTTAAGGTTTTATAAGCAAATAACTACACAATAGGCTACGGATAACATATTAACATGAATGTGCGTTGACATGTGCTGTAAGCTGACGAGACTGTACTGCTTAATATTTATTTGTTTATTTAATGTTACATACATTAAATATTAAAGTTCAATGTCTAAACTGAAGGAAATTATTTAAGCTTTAGAAACAAAAAAAGAGAGAATTAATTTTTTTCAATAAATAGATTTCACTTCTAGTTGAATAGAGTTGAGATTTCAATGAGATTGTCTTATAGTTACATTAGAGTACGGCGTTTTAACAAATTATCAAAAGATGTATTATGAACTTAATATGAGAATTCAGTTTTCCTGTTGTACCTTGTAAACATATTGCTACGAAAATGGAAACGCTGTACATCGTTTAACATTAAAATGAGCAAAAGCTACACAAACGAATACAACGAACTTGTTAGAAGTAAACGAACAACATCAGTATGAAAGGAAAGGGGATAGACAGGTAAGCGCGAACGCAACAACAAGCAATGTGAATAAAATACACAAATAACAATGAAGTAGAGATAGAGTTCTCAAGAAACCGAAACCCCGAACGTTCGACTTTAAGAACCTTCATCAAACTGATTACGTGGGCATATAAAAAGGCAAGACAAAGCAGGCAGTAAGAATTCAGTCAGTCTTGTGTGAAAACGCTTTGTTATGTTTTTACCTTTTTAAAAACGTTTAGAATATGAGTTCATTGATTGTAAACAAAGTAAAAAAAATTTGTGCTCAGTTTCAATTAAACTCTTTATTGTTCACACTACTTTTGTGTGCCACTGTTACAACTCCAACAGTAATTGCTTGTTCACTACTCTATTTCACACTTCTCTACGCGCAAACACTAACAACTCTTCGGTAGATCTTCACAATAGCGATCTTCAAACCTCGACTGTTTACTTCGCACGCAACGTATCTTCACACAAGACTGACTGAATTCTTACTACTCGTTGCCTGCTTTGTCTTGCCTTTTTATATGCGCACATATTCAGTCTGATGAACGTTATTGAAGTAGAAGGTTTTTGTTTTCGCCTTCTCGATTTGTTGTTTGTGTATTTTGCTTACGTTGTTTTTTTGCGTTCTTTCATACTTGTTTGTCTCCATTCTTTTCATGTTGGTGTTGTTGGTTTACTTGTAACAAGTTCGTTGTATGTCTTTGTGTGGCTTTGGTTTATCGTTAATGTTAAACGATGTTTTCAATCCCAAAATTGAATAATTCATTTGTCGTACCAGACTTAATTATAAAAGAAAATAAGATTGACTGTCAAATCTGCATACAATCTGGGTATTGACTTTATCAGGTTATCACGGTCTATCTACATAAGTGTTGTTGTTTTAATCTCTCAAATTGCATAAAATTAAAATTAAAATAAGATTATGTTCTGAAAATAAATGTGTTCCTATTTAAAATTTTTGTTGAACTAAATTAATATTCGTACCTCATACTGCCTGTTAATTTTTGATAGAGAACTAAGCATTGTTACAATTATTTTACTTATTATGTTTGACATTCCAAAGATTTCCCGCTAATTATGCTATTCAAGTGAAATTACTCGTTCATTTAACAAGGAGGATAGGGGAAGGTTTTGGAAACTGAAAAGACATATAACTGCCACATAACAAAAGCGTATAATGGTTGTATAGTGTATCATAAATGAAAAAAAATATTAAAACGACATGACATTAAAAATTCTGAAAAAAATTTAATTATTTTTCTTACAAAGGAAACATATCAAATGGCCATTATTACTTATACTTTTATGGTTATTCGATAGGTAGAAATGGACCTCTCCGAACCTTTTGATGCCGTGCGAGGTTTCAGACAGGGCGAAGCTTATCGTGCGACCTCTTCAACTTCGTCAAGGAGAGTGTTCTGCGAAAGAAGGGAGTGCATCGCAATAGCACTATTTTTCAAAAAAGCGTCCAGTTGCTTGCGTACGTTGACGACATTGACATCATAGGGCGTCCAAGCGAGATGTTACTGCTGCCTTTAGTGCTATTGAACGGAAGTCTACTAAGATCGGTTTGGCAGTAAATGAAGTCAAAACAAAGTACATGTTATCGACAAGTAGAAACGTGCGGCGTATTGATTCCCAGATTACGGCCGATAACTATACTTTTGATACAGTCAAGGAATTTATTTATCTTAACTCCGCCGTTACCACCAAAAATGATGTCAGTCTGGGGATCAAGTGCAGGATCAACAGGTGCTACTATGGTCTCAATAGGCAACTGAGTAGCAGAGACCTCTCTCGAACGACAAAACTAATACTCTACATGACTCTCATCCTACCTGTGCTTCTTCATGGTGCAGAAGCATGGACCCTTTTAAGCATTGATGCAGCCGCCTTGAGAGTATTTGAGAGAAAAGTCCTAAGTAAGATCTTCGGTCCAGTGCAAGTTGGCAATGATTTCCTTATCCGATCCAACAGTGAGCTTTATGAGAAACATAGACGTTGTGCGCTGGCTCGGCCATGTCGTTCTAATGGAGGAGGATGCTCCGGCGAGACGGGTGTTTGAGAAGCCGGCGAAGAGGACGACTTTGTTTGCGTTAGAAGGACCAAATCGAGTCAGCCCTGTCATCGATAGGTGTGACCAAATGGCGTAGGCGCGTAAGAAGCAGATGCGCCTGGAAGAATGTGTGGCGGCAGGTCGAAATCCGTTAATCGGGTTGTTAATGGCCAATTAAGTAGGTAAGTAAGTATTCGATAGCAGGCCTTAGTGGTTTTATTAAACCTATGGTTTTCATCTTTTTGGCTGAGCAAAATATTTCTGAATTTAAAAAGTTCAACAGAATTTGCTTGAATTCCGCTGCGAGCGTTCAATAAGCTAATTTTTCACCGAAGTATGAACTGATGTAATTTGGTGACACAGCAAAAACGTAACGTAGGTGTTTCTCCATTGATCTCATACAAATTTTGTAGTCCATGCCCCAAAGTTAGTTATCTTTGTTTAATTTTTTATACATTACTCCTTGTAATATTCTTACTGTTCTTACTGTATATATTATGCATATATATCTATTGCTTGAAAGAGGTCTAAGTGGACTAAATCTGTTGGCCAATTCACACGACTTTGTATCGTGTATGTTGTATTGAATACAGTCGGTTGTTTGTGAACGCTCAATGCTATGCTGTATTGTGTATGTCGTATTCTTCTTCTTTTTGGTATTCATACAATTTGATAGCACGATATATATCAATGCATATAAGTGTATAGAATTTTTACATAAAATTATCAACAACAAGCATACACTGTTGTATAGTCGTCCAACAATACAATGAATACAACGATACAACCGCTTGTGTAAATTGACCAAGTATATTTTTTATATGCAAACTTTTTCAGATGATTGATATTACTATAAAACAGAGGTTACCAAAAATTTTTTGGTTGTGTATTAGTGAGAAAGAGAGAGAAAATATGTTGAGTGAATTTATTTATTTACAACCATAGAAAAGTGTTAGTAATATACGCTATTTTGATTTTCATTTCATTACAAATGTACATAAAGCTATCTATATTTGGCTTAATAATTTAACTTTAAAAATATTATACTATGCGACAAAATGAAAAAAAAATGAAATATGCCTAGCTAATGGCATGGAACATTTTTAACATAAAATATTTTTTTAGTGTCACTCTGAAATAAAATCATAAAGCATCCGCCACACGTGTGTTCTTGCCGCAGTCTCATCGACAACTAAATCAAAGAACACAAGAATGCGTGCGAGTTCTCTCTGCACAATTGTGCTATGAAATGGTAATCCCTGCTATAAAATTATAACAGTATTAATATTGTTACTAAAATGGAAATTTACATTTTACTTTTACATCGTTTAACAATTAAATTATAAATAAAAGCTACAAAAACAAAAACAATGAACTTGTTTACATATGATTAATAAGTAAACAAAAATAAACCAACAAACACCAGTATTAAAAAAGGGAAAAACAAGTAAAAAAAATTTAACAACAAACACTGCAAGAATAATTGTAAACAAAAATACACAAACAACAATATTGAAACGAGAGATTACGAAAACGCGAACATTCGCCTTCAATAACATTCATCAAACTGTTTACGTTGCCATATAAAAGGCAAAGCAAAGCAGGCAACTGAGTCAGTAAAAGTTCAGTCAGTCTTGTGTGAAGACGCGATGTGTTTAAAGAGAGTAATCGTGGTTTGAAAATCTCCGTTACAAAGATCTGGCGAACAATTACCTAGTCACAATTATCACAATTATCAGTCAATTATGTAGTCTAGTTTTATTCTTATTTGCAATCTACGAGCTCATATTTTAAACGTTTTTAAAAAGGTAAGAACGTAATAATATTATATCTCTCCTCTAAGTACTGTTTCTTCTAGCAATTTTCTTCAAAATATTTGTATAAAATAACATTTTTAAATGTGAACTGCTATAATTCAAATATCCTGATAGACTAGCTGTTGGTACGCTAAACTAAAACTGTTGAGACCGTAGATTCAATTCCCACTAGGGCGTTTGTAATGGTCGTGCAAAGGTATGAAGTGAGCGTTAAGTTACAAATGTCTTGTAGTGTATTTATAATAAAGAAGTGCACTATATGCATTAATATAATAACAATAATAAAATTAAATAATTTTTAATTGTAATTTAAAACCCTAATCAAACACTAGAATAGCAACAAGAAGTAGAACACACAAATAAAACAACACACTTGACACAATAATTTATTTAGATAACTAAACATGGGTCTAATTCTCGAAACGTGATCAAAATTGTGTTCGAATAGAAAATAATTTCGACAGCGAAAAATTTTCTGATGATGTTACTCGATACGAAACGAATCGATTTGTTGCTTAGGTGTTGTGAAACGAGTTAATTATTTCGTTTTACAGCACTGACTAAAATGCAAAAGTTGTAAACAAAAAACATATGTTTTCTTACAAAAATAAAAGAAATTTAATTAATCCAAGGAAGAAAAGTTTTATTAAAATTGTAATATTTCGTATGGATTGGTTTTCTTTTATTATAAGCTGTGGCTGAAGTTTCTTCTGCAGTATCATCTTCAAATTCTATAAAAGAAGACATGTTAGGTTCCATTTTGTCTTCTTCATAATCCGATAAACAGCAGAGAGATACGTCAGGAATACCATTTTTTGGTGAAGTTGTTGGGGTAACATTTTCTTTGTCGCAATTTTCTTTTGGGCTGCCTTCTGATGTTTTTGAAGACCCAAAAGTTTGAAAATTTTTTAGACCCTCAACGGAAAACCTTTCCTGAGAAGTATTTGGTATAATACTGTTTGCCAATTCTGAATGCTTAACCATGAAATTTCCAAGGATTTCCTTCTGGGTGTAATTAATTTTTAAAAGTTTTGACCTACAAATACTGGAATTAATTTTTTTATTCATAAATTATTATAAATTTGTTGCTTACATTTTTGTATATTGTTCTTTACGGCAGAAAAACGTTAATTCGAAAGCTTTAGTGCTTACGAGTAAAAACTCGCAAGTTGGCATTCGAATGATCACACGTTATCGAATGCCATCATTAGAAATTTTGACACACTTTACACGATAACGAATAAGAGAATCCCAAAACTAAAAAAACACACGTTCGAGTAAAAATTCGTTCGTATACGACTGCCAGAATTAGCCCCCAGATATGAACTAATAAAAGAAATTTGTAAATGATTTGTTTTGTGAATTATAAGAAAAGAAATACTAAATTTTGTAACACTAAGCAATTATGTATATGTAATGACCAAAAAAAAAATTGTATAAATATTTTTGAATAAATCAGAACTAATCTTGAATTGTAAAACAAATCATTATTATTTCTTAAATATTCTGACTGAGCACTTTAACCAGTGCTTATCTGAATCAAAACTGCTGCAGCCATTTGCAGCATTATAACCTCATTGGCAAACCTTTTTTTAAACCGTTATAGTCTCCATAGTGGACATTTATTGTGAACCATATTCAATATATTTGTGTTAGCGTTGATATCTATCGAACATATTCAGTGTAAAACAAATCAGTAAAGAAACAGCATCTATTGTTTCATCGATTTAATGCTTTGCGGAAATCATTAATTTTATGTTTTCATTGGGTGTTGGAGACTCCCGCATGGTATCATAAGCAGCTTATTACCGTGCAAGGCCACGGTTCAAACCCCAGGTCAGACCTCAAAACGAAGTATAAAAAAATATTTCTTCGGCGAATTCCTCTCAGCAGATTACTTGCAAAAACTCTGAGAAAATAAAATTGCCATGGAGAGTTTCTAAAAAATCTGTCGTTCGGAGTCGACTTTAAACTGTAGGCCTCGCCACTAATGTATGAAATTTACTCACACAACATGAGTGGTGTGAGAAGCTAGGCCGTAATCCTGACTGAAGGCCAATTATGTATGTATGTATGTTTTAAAGTCTAAATTGGCTTCATTCATAGGACATGTAGTCTTTTGTTTATTATATAAACTGAAGTATTCATCGCTGTATTAGCATTCGTTGTTTTTACATTTTCAAATGATTAAATAACAAGACGACTGCAAGTTATTTGAAGACTCGATCCCATTATTATACCGGAGCAATCTTTTATGACAACTGATGTACAAACACATCTTTGCGATACTCTGTTAATAAAAAAAAAACAGAAAAAACTAAAATGCAGCTTAACAGTCGACGTAAATTATTACAAATAACGAATATTTTCTCAGTGAAAATTGCTTAACATTACTTCGTCTTCTTTTCTTTTTTCTGTATGTCGCTTCTTTGCTGGTGCATACTTCAACGCATTTTCTATTTCGATTCTATTTCTTTTATCTCCATGAGAAATTTTGAAATTTTTCCAACTGCAGACATACTATGGCGTGACTCATTTGTTTTGCTGTAGAACTGCTTGCTTTTAGCGTATTGTCAGAACGATTTGTTTATTCAACTTCCACCACCTGTTGTTTAATCCTTCATTGCACTTCTCTGGTGAATTGTAATTGAATTTTGAAGAATTTTTCACTTTGAGCTGATGAAGAAATCAAGATAAAGAGAGTTTTTGTGCAGCCTTTAAAGATTTCGATATTTTCATTTAATAAGACAGTTTAAAATTTCCATGCCAAACTTAAATTCGCAGATTCCTGGATAAGAATTCTGTGTTGCTAATTGAAGTCGCAATTTTGTGGACAATTATATGCTTAATTATGAAGTCGTCGTAGTCTAGTAGGTAGTATGTTGGCTTATTAGACATAAAGCCAGAGTTCAAATCCCAGGCCAGACATCAAAGGTTATGTTAGGTCGAAGTGATAGATCTGATAGCAAAGAGCTCACTTGAACACGCATAGCGGCCAGATGTGATGCCACGAGTGAACGCAGTCTCTGTACTGACCAAGTTACACCAAAATCAGACAAGAGAAGGAAGTTGGTCAGCGCAGGGACTGTATATCAAAGCACGACTACCCCACACTGGAAAACCAGCCAGAAAGTTTGATGAACGAAGCTATATCATTGACATCAACAGATGATAGCTACGTCAAGCTGACAAGAAATGAAGAGCCAAACAACCTATATCTGCACCTCGCACTGACAAAGAAAGTGAATAACAGTCTCTTCTTCCTCAGCGGATCTGCATCCACGGCAGAAGTCGTTAAATGGGAACCGCATCGCTTCCGCGTGTCTACCCATAACACAGTAACCTGTAAGCATGGCCACTGTGATTGAGATGATGCCACGACCAAGTCCAAGTAACTGGTTGGTACGCCTTCTATCCATCAGGGGCCAGGTGAGTCTAGCGGTGGAGCAGGACTCCTCATTGACCCAGGAGGGACATCCAAACAAAATACAAAAAGTATTTCTTCGGCGATTTCTTTTCAGCAGATTTTTGGCAAAAACTCTGAGGGTAAATAAAAAATTTCCACGAAAAGTTTCTCAAAAATCTGTTCGTTCGTAGTCGACTTTAAACTGCCACTCATGTATGAAATTAACACACACAAAATAAGTGGTGTGAGAATCTAGGTCGTAATCCTGACTGAAGGGTTGTAATGACGAATTATGTATGTATGTATATGCTTAATAGTTATTAGTTTTTTAAAATGGATACACCGATATTTGTGTAAGTAATACCTCTGCAAGCATTAACGGCTTTTTTTTAATGAAAGTTGCAGAAGAATAAAAACGCCTATAGATTTCATAAAATTAACATTTTTGCAGCTTCCAACTTATAACTGTAGGGAAAGCAACGAGTGTCTGTACCTTCTGCTCTTTCTAATTTGCATTTGCATTTCCTTTTGCTGTTATCTTTTGCTCGCTTTCTTTTGTGGAGATACGATTTTATCTCTGATTATTTATTGTTTCTCATTATCAGTTGTTTTTGTTGTTGTTATTTCTGAGTAATGACTTAACGTTAAAAATTCCATTACTTGATTGGCATTGTATTCATATTTAAGAAGTCCAACTATATTGTTACGTTTTTACCTTTTTAAAAATGTTTAAAATATGAGCGTTGATTGCAAACAAAATAAAAATAAATTGGTTCTTAAGTTCAATTAAATTTTTTATTGTTCGGGCTATTTTTGTGTGCCACTGTATACAACTTGGCGTATAAAACAATAATTGGTTGTTAGCTATCCTTATTTGTTTACAACGCAGATCTTTACAACGGATATTTCAAACCACGACTATTTTTTTCACACGCAAGGCACCTTCACGCAAGACTGACTGAATTCTTACTATTCGTTGCCTGCTTTGTTTTGCCTTTTTATATGCCCACGTAAACAGTCCGATGAAGGTTCTTAAAGTCGAACGTTTCTTGAGAACTCTATCGTGACTTCATTGTTGTTTGTGTATTTTGTTTTTGCGTTCTCTCTTTACTTGTCTATCACCTTTTCTTTCATACTGACGTTGTTTGTTTTCTTGTAACAAATTCGTTTGTTTGTGTAGCTTTTGTCAATGTTATTTTGTTAATGTTAAACGATTTTACAACGTTCAAATTTTTGTAACAATATGATGCTTATCATAACCATTACCATTATTGTCCTTACCATTATTATCATTGTTATTCTTTCTCTCTTTTGTTGTCTACTGTGTTTTTTTTATTATTCCTACATACAGCTATCTGTCTGTATCGGTATCAAAAAATATAAAAAAGAAATTAAGCACGAAAAAGAAAAGGAATTGTAACGTAAATTAGTGTGAATAGGCATCTACTTATGAAATGTAATAAGCACTGTTTAATTCCAAAAAAGTCTGTGTTTGGTGAGAATTTCAGGCTGACAACAATGACAGCGGTCCATATTTCTCTGAAAACGACTTTGGTCAGGTCATTATTCCGTAGATCGATGATTATAATTTTTTTTGGTTTGAATTGCATGATATGGACCGAAACGACATGTTGGTTCAATGTGAGACAGCTCATGCCACTTTGACGCAATGTAAACTGGTCGCTGAGAGCAAGCGGTTTAACCGCGTTAGATTTTTTTGTGGGGTTTGCTCAAAGCCAACATAACATTACTCAAAGCCAACATAAACCATAAACCAGAGAAGTCGTAGTGTACATTTTTACTACGTAATATTTCACACAAATGACCATCATTGGGTAATTAAAACGAATAACAAACTTCGATGATATCTCACACACACTTTCTTTATTTAAATTTAAATATAGTAAGCGCTTGAGGTTACTGAAGTCTAGTTGGTCGTGTGTTGGCTTAAAACCGAACATCAGCCCGGGTTTTTAACAAAAACTCTTGGAACAGATAAAATAAAAAGTTTCCCAAAAATCTGTCTCTCGGAATCGACTCTAAACTGTAGGTCCCAATGTGATGTGAGACTCTAGAACGTAATAACGACTGAAGGGTTGTAATAACCATTTAAGACCAAGAAACGCCCTTTGAAACTAATGTAGTAGATTTCTCAGTAGATTTCTGACAAAACCTCTGAAAGTAAATAAAATTGTCATGAAACTATATATTTACTATATATTTATGCTTCACTATATATTTATGCTTGAAGTGAATAGACGTGTTTTTGTCTGAGCTCCTGAAAAAGTGTGATCGATGCCCATATTTTCTTTAAACTTTGCCATTATTCTAAATCAAGGAAAGAAAATTTTGTGAAGTGCCAGAATCTATGTGTTTTTGTAATTTAAATATCCTCTAAACTAACTATCATAAAATTAAGATCTATGTTTAAATTTCTTACAACAAATAATAACAAATGAAATAATTCTACAGCGTACAATAACAACTTGTAATTTATCAAAATAAAACAACGCATAGCAACAGAACAGAATACAATTCTTAGTGAAATATTTAAAATTTACAAAAACTAATTCCTCATCCAACGGACTATCTTGTTCTTATTTTTTGGTGACTCATCCACAAAATTGTAAATAACAAATTTTAAAGAACGCATAGCAACAGAATAAAACTCAGTGAAATATTTGAAAATTTACAATAACTAATATCTTATCCAACGGACAATCTTTTTCTAATTTTTTGGTGACTCATCCACAAAATTAAAAATATCAGCAATCGAGCAACAACAAACAGGCAACTTACACAGTATCTTTAATATACAGTCAGTGTTTTTTTTTTCTTTATAACAACTACATAGTAACATAATCCTTTACAAAACAAAACAAAACAAAAGTAAACATATTTCGAATAACCAGCTGATTGTTTGTACACTGATTACTGGTTTAATAAGTGCTGCCAAATTTATTACAAATATCCACAGTTAAATTTAAAAATTCTGATTTCACTTACTATTTTTAATGTATAACCTAAGGAAGGACAAGAAAATAAATAAAAGCAACGTACGCAAATCTAAATCTAAGACACTAACCAACAAAAACCCAACAAACATGCCTATTATCGAAAACTCGGAATTTATACCATCAACCTCGGATGGATTGCAAAACACACCAGTCAATAAACGTATAGTGGACATTCAGCAAAGTTCTTTACGACCATCTTTAATTGACTCGCCTTTTAAACTACTAAACTGTATGGACAAAAGGTTTGACAAATTCGTAGAACAGATCCTGAACACTATTGACCAGAAATTTAGAGAATTTAAAGGAGACCTTGTAAAGGATTTGAGCGAAAAATATAATATCCTCGATAACAAACTGCATGAGATAAGTGAGACGGTAACAATACTTAAAAATGGATCGGCGGAAATTGAGAGTATGCGAGTGGAAATAAAGAATCTAAAAACAAAATTGCGGCAACAAGAGAACTATCCTGTTTCTACTGAGCTCAGGATAAATGAAATTCCGTTCTCTGAAGAAGAAAATCTACCGGAGATTTTTAAACAAATTTGTAACACCATAGACACACCTGTACCTAACTTAAAATCTATATACCGCTTGAGGAACCATAATAATAAACACAACGAGACCTCGAAAGATGCCGTTATAATAGTCAAACTTTGGTCTGCGTACGATAAAAATTTCTTTTTAAAATCGTTGTCTAACTTCCGAAAACAGCACAAGGGTTTTACTTTCCGGCTAAGGAACATTGGTTACAACTCGGATGTAAAATTCTTCGTAAACGAGAACCTGAATCAAAACAACTTTAACATCCTTCGTCCTGCAATTCGCCTAAAAAAGAAAAAACTTTTGTCCGTAGGTCCCGCCACTCATGAATAAAAATTAATACACACAACATAAATGGCTGAGAAGCTAGGTCGCAATGCTGACTGAAGCGTTGTAATGACCAATGTATGTATGTATTATGATTCAAAATGACACTACTATTTATCGTAAGTCGAGCACATACAAACATGATTAGGGGAGAATTAAAGATTTCCAATGAAATAAATTAGTGCTTCAATTCTAATTTTTAAACAAATTAAGTCCAACGATGGGATATGTATTTAAGAAATGTTTCTCTTTCATTTCATTTATAGCATCATTTGTGGCCAATATTCCATGACGTAATTTCTAAAACTTTGTGAATTACTTGCGGAAATTTTTAAAACATAAGACATATTCTATAGAAGACAAGAAAATAAATCCACGTTGCGAACAAAAGAATAAAAAAAAACTGCATTTTTCATTCTGACATTTACAAATGGGTTCTTAAAAAGAAAGTCATTGTCACCAGTGCATTGAGAAATCGAGATGTGGAATAGTGTTAATTGAAGCATATTTAAGATTAATATTTCACAATGAGCAAGCCAGGGTTATTCATAAAAAAACGAATGATATCCAGTTTTATATTATATTCTATTGTTACGTTTTTACCTTTTCAAAAACGTTTAAAATATGAGTTCGTTGATTGCATACAAAAGAAAAACAAATATGTGTTTAAGTTCAATTAAACTCTTTATTGTTCGCACTACTTTTGTGTGCCACCGTTTACAACTTGACGAATACAACAATAATTGCTTGTTCGCTATTCTTCTTTGCTTACAACGCAGATTTTTTCAACAGCGATCTTCAAACCACGACTGTTATCTTCACACGCAACGCGTCTTCACACAAGACTGACTGAATTCTTACTACTCGTTGCCTGATTTGTCTTGCCTTTTTATATGACCATATGAAGAATCTTGAAGTCAAACATTTGGGGTTTCGCATTCTCGAGAACTCTTTCGCGACTTCATTGTTGTTTGTGTATTTTGTTCACATTGCTTGTTGTAGCGTTCTCGCTTACTTGTCTATCCCCTTTCCCTTTATACTGAAGTTGTTGGTTTACTTGTAACAAGTTCGTTGTATTTGTTTGTGTAGCTTTTGCTTTAATGTTAAACAATGTACACCGTTTCCATTTTTGTAACACTATTATATTTGATATTCACTTACCGACACAGAATTCTTGTTTTATAGATTTTCTATGTTAAATTTTTATTTATTTATTTATTATATCTTTGTTAAATATTTTCAATAATAAAACAATTCTTTTTTTATTAAATTTCCATGAAATGTATTTGCCATGTAGTTTTTAATGCAATTTAAATGTTTAACATTTTTGTACCATAACTTTCCTTTTGTTGTTGCGTTCCTGTATAAAAAAGTTAAGTTTAATACTAAGCAGCTGTACGCTGAAAACAAAAAAGAGTGACTTTACACAACAGCCCTTTAGAACATTAAATTGTGCAACTTTAGCGATTGTGAATGAAATAAAATTGCGCGAAAAAAAACACATTATTAGCTGTATACAGTTTTGTACGCCGTATCGTTCTTTCTGTTAATATTGTTGTAACTGTGATGCTTTAAGAACGGCAACTTAATTGTTGTATTTGTAGTATTTGCAAAACGGCTCATATTCTCTCCGCAAAATACAAATACTCACCTCCTTTTTGTAAACAAAACCAACACAAAAGATTTCTGAATTGTATAAGGCAACAAACAGACCAAAATTCTCACATAAATTTCAAACAGAATAGTATTGCTCTGAAGATTAACATTAAAAGAGAGAATTGAGCAAACATAATACTGCAGAGTGTTAAACTGACGTGCACAGATTGTAAATTTGATTTAATTTTAAAGTATGCAACCCCAGTATAGAAATTACCCCTTTTAATATATATCCTGTATCATTTTAGCGACATTGAAGCTTTGGCTTCAGTTTACGTTATTTTTTTTTTTTTTTTTTTTTTTTTTTGAAAGGTTATTACAAAAACATTTTGAAGATTTTTAGTAGTCTTTTTTCACTTTTCTTGGAGATAGAAAAAAAGCTGTTTATTTATTTTGTGTTTAAATGCAAAAATTACGACTATTGCTGATGCCATAGCATTTTTATGTAGCCTTTGTAACAGACTCGGTGATGTATACTTAATTTAAAATTGAATTATTCATAAGGTATACGCCTAGTGGGAGTCATTTCGTCATTAATTTATCATAAAGAAAATTTAAATTAAACTTAGGGTCTGTTTTTGTAAGACGAATAATTTCACACGTCCGTGAAATCGTGAAAACTTGAAAACGTCTGAAATCAATTATATTACAAAAACAGGGGATTATATTCGCAGATATTATGAACTACTTACAAATAATAAAATAAATGATTGCTCAGGTTTGACAACGTAATACTGAATATTGAAATACCAATTGTTTTAAAACGTTTAATAGAAAAAAACGAAGCACTAAACCATGAAAATTATGTTTTCAATGAATTTGGTCTCTAATAGGAAGTGAACTGCCAGCTGTACCTACATATTTCTGTATGAATGACCCGATAATAGTTCACTCCTACAGTTTAAAGTCGGCTCCGACAAACAGAATTCTGAGAAATTTTTCATAACAACTTTATTTTACTCTCAGAGTTTTAGCCTAAAAACTGCGTTTCCTTAGAAATGTCTGACCTGTGGTGTGAACCGCGGCCTCACATCTAATAATCCAACACACCACCTACTAGACTATGGCGTTTTAATAACACTGATACATTTCTAAATTATTATCTTCTTAATTGTTTTCCTTGCTTTGATTAAGATTGATTTGTAGTAGAGAACAATATTCAGTCACGGACAGAAGTCTAAAAACCGCCAACATTTTTGCTACATTTTGAGTCTTGAAAACTTTTTCAGACAAAATACAATCTTTTATTTTAATTAATGATTCATTCTGCTCAAAAACTAATCTTTAATATCAACTTGATAGTATTTGTCAAACATACTCCTTGGACTGTTGACCTCTTTCTTCAGAGACTATAGTCTATTCGCAAAACGGAATCCTAGAATAAGGAAAGGTTTTTGCGTTAAATATGGAAAATTAATACGTTTTTTATATTTTCGTGGGACTAAGTAACTTGGCTTATTAGTGTGTTGGCAGTTCAAACCAAGGTTGACTTCCTCTCAGCATATTTCTGGCAAAAACTCTGAGAGTAAAATAAAGATGACATGAAAAGTATCTCAAAAAAAAAATCTGTTTTTCGGAGTCGACTTTAAACTACAGGTCCCGCCACTTCTGTATAACATTAACACACACAATATACGTGGTGTGAGAAACTATGTCCATAATCCTGACTGAAGGGTTGTAATGACCAATTATATATGTAAGTAAATTGGAGTATATTGCTGTTATTAGACTGTTACCAAAATCTTAATGAAGCTAATATGTTTTTAACATGTATAGTAATGTTATTGTAATAGTATACTGTATTCAAATAACAAAATAAGCCTTAGAAATTAAAGAAAAAATAAACTAAAACTCTTTAATAAGCTTTTTTCTTACAAACCATAAATACAAATACCATAGAAGGAATAAAGAAGTGAGTGGTAAAAAGATTCTCAAAAAATCTTTGTAAATCTGTACGGTTTTTGATAAAGCAATGAAGGCCAAAATAATTTTTTAAAACAAAAAGGAGAAAATAACTGCCACTAAAAGTTTAAAGAAGTTTGTCAATATTGCAGAGTATTAAGAAGTTAAATAAGAAGCTTTTCTACTTCTCTTCCATTTCATTTATCCTTTTAGCATTTGTAACTTTAAATCTGGCAAAAAGAAAAAATATTAAACAATTTTTTTTTCTTGCTTTATGAAGTTTGAATTTCATTTAAAGACTACGAAAATCTTATAGTTTGATACTTAACTAAGCATTCATATGCATTCTGAGATACTTGGTTGAGTGTTTAAGCTTATAAAGAAGTATTGAAAACCAATAAAAAAACACAACAAAAAAATAAGATAAAAATGATAAACTATTTTCGAATATTTAAGATTAAAAACTTCCAAAAAAAAATTTGTCTAGCCATATAGAAACAGAGTCAATACTGTCTGGTTAGTTTTCATAATTCTTACTATTTAGATTGCAAAAATTGTACAAATAAAGATTATTGACATTTTGTACGATAAATATGTATACACAGAGACACAAATTTAAACTAAAAATTAATATATAATCTGAAAAATAAATCTTTTTGAAGTTTTTAAATACAATGTTTAATTTTTCATTCTGATTCTGTTTAAATAATTGTAAAGACATGAGTCAAATGAAGTGACTCTGATATATAAAAGAAAGTATTGGTCAACTTTCAATAGGTTCTTTCCATTAAAATATCACATAAAGATATAATAAGTATTAATGTTTTCGAACTCGCTGTACGCGACGACATTGACATCATAGGGCGTACTAAGCGAGATGTTACTGCTGCCTTTAGTGCTATTGAACGGGAGTCTACTAATATGGGTCTGGCAGTAAATGAGGGCAAAACAAAGTATATGTTATCGACAAGTAGAGACGCGCGGCGTATTGATTCCTAGATTACCGCCGATAACTATACTTTTGATACGGTCAAGCAATTCACCTATCATGGCAATTTTATTTGCTCTCAGAGTTTTTGCCAGAATTCAGGAAGTCGCTGAAGAAATATCTCTTCAAATTTTGTTTTGATGTCTGACCTGGGGTTTGAACCGCGGCCTGACGTCTAACACGACTTCTAACACGATTTCTAATAGCCGGCGTATTACAGACGTTACATATACTAAGTCTATTAAAAGACAAGACGAAATCTTTTAGTTCTCGCATGCTCCACCAGAAGTCCAATAATGTTCCAAAGAGCAAGAGCGGATGACAACATCAGCTCGATCCCAAGCCACTGTATTATGAAAACCAATTGCATTTGCACTACTTTTAATATGCTAAAATATGCTAAAACCAATGTACATTTCGTTACGTTCTTTAAACGTTTGGCTAAATCTAGCTTAAGGAATTACGAAATTAAAATCAGACTGAAATATTACGGATTTCTATTTGTATTTTTGAAATAGCAGTGAAGGCCAAAGCTTTGGAAAATAGTTTTAAGTTCTTGGGAGACAAGTCCAAACTGCAACTCTTAATGGATTTCGTGACCTAAGGAATCGATTGGCTGACAGTTCTTCGCTTTACTGTCCCGTGAACAGACCCAGCAGACTCTACAGCTCTGGGAAGTGTTTAGCAACAAAGATGAAGGAAGTAATCTGAAAGCTGAATACTCCTTTAAAAGAGGGACTAATTTCGAAGTATAAATGACAGGACATAGCAGTACCATCTGACAGCGTGGCTGTAATTCAGGAACTCGTTACCTACAATCTTAAATCAAATAATAGTCATCAAATCATCTATCTATCATCAATCATCATCTATCATCAATCAGCTGGGTCGCAGAAGAGCTTCCATGCTGCTGATGAGACGAGGAAACTTCTATGGAGTCGGGCTAATGTTTGGAAAGGCATGCTTAACCAAGAGGAAAATAAAGAGAGACAAAGACGCTTTTCAAACCAACTGGACTCGAGAGGATCATAACTTTTATTGGGAAATTACAATAATAAGATATCTGAGTAATAGACTTCGAGGAGATATTAAAAAGTTAACCTATAAAGTTGGCGAGAAATATAATTGATCGATGGGTGCCTGGCAGTTTAGTAGGTAATGTGCTAGACTATTATCGTGAGGGTCTGTCCCACTACATCGACCATATAGTCAAAATTACTCAGTATATAATTCGAATATTATTTATAATTGTATTGTAATTAATAAATAAATAATAAATAAATAAATATAAATTCTGGCACCATAATTCGTATTGTGAACTGCTAGACACAAAATGCAATATGTTTGTAATTTTACTAAAATCCGAAAAATAAGAAAAACAAAACAAAAAACAATTAAAAAACACAAAATAAAAATTCAAATATATTTTTTTCGTTAAAGTTTCTTTAACTGAATTAGAAACAGAAAAAAAACGCATTTAATAATTATAAAAAAAAATTCAAAAATATTTTTCACTAAAAAGTTGTTAACGTTAAACTGTCAACTCGAAAAATAAAGAGAAAAAAAAGAAATAATACAATGAAAATAAAAATACACATACATTAAAAATTTGCCAAGAACTACCAACAGCACATATGTAAGAGCACTTGTGTATACACTGTTATTAAATATTGGGTTGTTCGGAAAGTAATTTCGTTTTTTCTCGACAGAGGATTTAATTGTATTTTTTGCACCCAACTTCACATTTAAGCCGTATAATTTTTATATGTTTTGAGAGCTTGTATAGCAAGGCTTGTGTGTGAAAAATTCCAATTAGTTCTACGCAATGGTGGTGGTACCCTCTTAAATATGGAGAGCGATAAGCAGCATTTTCGACATATTTTATTATTTTACTACAGAAAGTGTAAAAATGCTGCTCAAGCCAGAAATAAATTGATCGATGCGTATGGAGAAGGTGTGTTGATAGTCAGTGCCAAAACTGGTTCGCTAAATTTCGATCCGGCAATTTTAATGTCGAAGATGCACCACCTTCTGGAAGGCCGGTTGAAGCTGATAAAGACGCAAAAAAGGCGAACCGTCGAATAACAACACGTGGGATCGGATTGAGGTTAAATTTATCAAATTTAACAGTTTATGACCACTTGATTGATATTATGCGAAAACTGTCTTTCATTTACACAAAAAAAAAACGAAATTACTTTCCGAACAACCCAATACATAAACACGGCAAATACAGCTGAGACAAAATGATGAAAAATAGAGGTAAACAAAAACAAAAAGCATATAAATGAGTCTGCTAAACAATAATATCATCAACTCGAGTGGCCATAAAATATTCATAAGGCTATGGAAAGTGTAATATAGTGGAATGACTGCTGAACCCTACCAATCTGAGATGAACTTCTGTGGCTGTGACTATGTCTAGCCTTAAAGTTAATGGATTGTTTGCGACAATTAATCTAGGGATCTGTCGCGGTTGCCTTTGATAAAGCCTAGTAGAACAGCATTTGTGCATTATTACGTTATTGTTTTATTTTTGCTTCACATCGCCTTTAGTTTTTGTATTTGTGCAATAGTTTCAGAGAGATTCAAGTGTTTTTCTATGAGAAAAAAACAAAATCCACAAGGATTGAACAAACTTTTTACTCATTCTTCGAATGCTAGGAAAAACTATGTATGGTTTGAAAGCTACAATTAAAGCAGAAAACGTTAAAAGTATTATAAGTAATGTCAGCAATAAAAGAAACATAATTTCGTAAATATTACAAATATTTACGCATTGGGATATATTAAATAATTTTTTTTTATAAAACATCGTATATGAACCATTCAAGGGGACAATCTTGAAAACAATGCAAGACAGACACTGGTAGTGCTAAGCAGTAATAATGAATTAAAGTAAAAAAAATGAGAATAAAAATAAAGAAAAGCCTTTTGCGCTACAATAAAAAACAATAACGAATTTACTGAAACAGTGGGCTTATAATGCAAAAAGGAACAGAGTTTGTATCATTAAATATACTTCTCAGTAAATAATGCAAACTCTTGCTATTGCAATTCAAATCACTTTTGAGTTTGATTTTTTTAGTTCAGAATGATGTCAAGTGAAAGTCACCGCTGTATAGTGGATAGTGTGTTGGCTTATTATACGAGAGACGGTTCAAATTCCAAGTCAGACATCTCTAACAAAACGAAAATATAAAAAAATATTCCTTCGACGGGTTCCTCTCAACAGATCTCTGTTAAAAATGTATGATGTAAACAACAACTATTGTCTCCTCTTTACACTCTTTTGCGTAAACAATAACAATTGTTGGACAGATCTTTATAACGGTGATCTTCAAACCACGATTATTCTCTTCAAACACAGCGTCTTCACACAAGACTGACTGAATTCTTATTGACTCCATTGCCTGCTATATATTGCTTTTTATATGGCAGTGTAGACAGTCTGATGAATGCTCTTGAAGGCAAATGATTTTGTCTTCTCGAATTCTCTATAAATGTAAACATTTATACTTGTTTACATTCATTCTTGCTTGTTGTTGTATTTCTGTATTTATTCTTGCGGTTTTTTTTCTTGTAATGTAACAATTTTTGTTTACTTTTTTATCACTTTTTCATACTGGTATTTTATATATATAAAACTGTGTGCGTAAAATAAGTTTTTTAATAAAATATTTACAACTACTATAATTTCATCTCTTAAACACACCTTTACTTCAAAAGTAAAATTTCAGTTGCATTTAATTAGGATTGTAGAAACCATCACGTAATGAAATGTTACTGACATAATTTGAATTTAAATTTAAGTTTATAAGTTCGTAAAATCTTCATACTCATCTAATATGAATTGTATATTTGAAAGGAAGCTATGCAGTAACATTTGTAACGATGTGCTACATTTTATTCTAAATTCAAAGAAATTAAAATTTCTGCAATTCTGCTACGAATGCAACGACCCTCATTTAACAAACATCATGAAACTTTTTTAATAAAAAAAATTGGTAAAGGACACGCAATCAAAGTTTTAGAACGGTATTGTTCGTACAAGTACATATGTATGTATGTTGGAAGTTGTATTTCATAATTTCGTATTTTTTCGTAACGTTGTGGTTTCTTGTTCTTCTATTTTAAGTCAAGTGTGGCGACATATGTATTTCCGTGCGATGTTATATAGGCACAATATGCAGTGGTGCAGTAAAATCTGTCGCATCATCATATTTTACATTCAGCGATTTAAGCCTTTGCTATATATTACATGTCATATAGTATATGGAAGCGCTCATAATCTGTTAAAATTAAATTCATGTGTAATGAGGCGAAGTTCATGTGCCTTGAATAAAATAACGGTATTATTAAACAGTTTCATGTGCATACAATATTTCATTTATAATAGGGCATAGGATTTCAGAAATTCTAGAAACTCTGCATACATTTTTTTATTTTCAACACAATACCTAAAGGATACCTTTTAAAAGTTATACTCACAACTGAGATCAGTATAAAATACATTGACCTCAAGCCATGTTGCAAGGGACTTGTATTAAAGCACTAAAGTATATCGCCTTTCTTAAGCGTATTATTAATCATTTGTTAGTTAAACAGTGCTGTACAATGTGCAAATACTGTAACAAAGGAAGTACTGCCATCCAATAGGCAATAGTAGTGTAAGGTATTTTGGAGTGGTCGGAACCACGCCTTTTCATCGTGTAGAGTATTTAACATACGAAGTAGTATGATAATTGCGCTTAATTTAGTTATGATGTTTACTACTGTAATCCTCCTTCAGATGTTATAGTTATTTTTTGAAAACTAATGGCTAGTCTTCCGAGATATGGTAGCGATTCCCGTATCAGTCTCTCATCAGCCTTATTATTATCACAATCTTTGTTTCTTTCTGTGAAGTGATTGCGATGCTTCAGCATTATTATCTTTATTGTTAATATTTTTAAAATGTACATTTCTTCTCTTGATTTCTTTTTCATCGGTTTACCTTTTCAAAGATAATTTGTTATCTGCCACTGTTCTTTTAATCATTATTTCCGTATACAAATATTAATAAATTCGAGACTATAATTCGCTGGCCAATTGAATAAGCCAATTTTCTGCAGACAATGCCAAGTAAATGAATTTTCAAAATGACCTGTAATCAACTGAGAATTGATCGACAGGATACCTTTCTCGTATTATTTGTAGGATTGATGCGAAAGCGTTCATTACACTATGCGACAAAATACAAAAAATAAATACCAAATACAATACCCGGTAACTACCTAGTCTAAGTTGTTCAGTTAGTTGAGTGGAACTCAAAAATCCTTTCTTATTTCTCTCGAACCCTCCAAACCTGTTTTATTTGACAAAAACTGTTTTTTTGGACTTTACGCACAAATTTATTGATTACACAAATTGTTCTGAACCCATGTCTAAAATTTAAAACTTATTGGAAAGCAGGGAGATGAATCTTTAAAACGGTATACATACGTATATTATTTCACTTAATATGCTATGGGGTTTGGAGAGGTAAACTTGACAAATGTGAATTTTTTTCAAATTTTTTCAAGTTTGTCAGTTCATAGTAGCAAACATTAATTAAAAAATATGAAAGAAGTGATAACATTCTGAAAGTGCATTTTCTTGTGAAGAGATTGACACTTCGTTTGATCAAATCGGATAAAAATTGCCGTAGTTATTATTTAAAGAGTCTAAAAGTCGAGTTATATTTTTCATATCTTAATCAATTAAGAATAGCTAAACTTGAAAAAATAAGAGAAAAATAATATTTTCCAAGTTTACTCCATCAAAACTCAAAACATATAAGTTTGAACAAAACGTTTATGTATACCGTTTTAAAGAGTAATCTCTCCCCTTTCTAAAAAAATTTGGATTTTTAAAATAGGTTCAAACATATTTGGGTAATCAATAATTTTGTGTGAAAATACTGTTTTTATCAAATAAAACAAGTTTCGAGAAAAATAAAAAAAGGTATTTTTGAGTTGTATTTACTCGGGTGTATTTTCACTGTCGCACCGTGTTATTAATAGATGCCGTAAGTTTACAAACTTTAATGAGACCTGTATTAGGCACACTCGGATCATCTAAAGGAAGTCCCACAAGCGATAGCCTTAGCCAATAGGATAATTATTACGTATTTATATACAACTCCAGCAGTTTTGTTAGGGAATTTTTTAACGAAAGCGATAGGAGATTGATTGATGATTTAGAAAATCCATATTTTCGATTTTAAGTTCCTAATTGGAAAAGGTGTAACTACGAGGCAGTCATAATAAATGCATATTTGACCTCAGCGATATCAATTTTTGTAAGTTAAATAAGTTAATAAATAAATTCTGTCTGTAATTATATTGTTACGAAAATGGAAATGGTGTTTTGCTTTTACATCGTTTAATATTAAAATTATAAACAAAGGTTACAAAAACAATAACAAATGAACTTGTTTACATGATAGACAAGTAAACAAAAATATACCAACAAACAGCAATTAAAAAAAACGATAAACAAATAAATAAAAATGTAACAACAAACACTTCAAGAAATAATGTAAACAAAAATACACAAACAACAATAATGAAACAACGATGTATACATTTATAGAGATCCCGAGAGGACTAAGACGCGAACATTCAAATTCAAGAACATTTATCAGACTATTTACACTGCCATATAAAAGGCAAGGCAAAGCAGGCAACCGAGTTAGTAAAAATTCAGTCAGTCTTGTGTGAAGACAGGATGTGCTTGAAGAGAATAATCGTGGTTGGAAGATCTCCGTTACAAAAATCTTTCGAACAATTGTTATTGTTTAGGCAAAAGAGTGTGAAGATGAATAACAAGCGAAGCAATTGTTGTTGTTTACATCAAGTTGTGAACAGTGGCACACAGAATTGTGCGAACAATAAAGAGCTTAATTGAAACTGAACACAAATTGATTTTTATTTTATTTGGAATCTACAAACTCATATTTTAAACGTTTTTAAAAGGTCAAAGCGAAACAACATACTTATACAATATACTTATTTCGAAATATTAATAATCCTTTTCGCTGTTCTATTACCAAACAAGAGTCGTTCGGAATATTAAGTATGGCTTGTATGCTCGACTGTGTGTATAAGGCAGATAAGTAGGACAAGTTCAATGAAACTCAAATTACGTTGAGCATTATAATGCCTAGAATAATAAGTGAAGGAAATAACCATTCGGAGTAATAATTTATTAATAACAAAACCATTAAATAATTTTTTGAATAATAATTCAGAATAGAACTTCAAAGAAAATTATTCTTATATTTTTGTAAAAATTCATTAAAGCATTCATATATTTAGTTCAGTGTGGAAATTTACGAATTTTTCAATGAAAACGGGCAAAAACATTTAAAAATTTTTCGTTCATTTTATTTTGTTGTAAATATTTTATTTTAAAGTTAATCTCAAAAGTATACCGTTAAGCGAAGCAAAAATTAAATATTTCCCTAATTAATCTTCAAAAACTTACAAGAGCTTTTCACAAAATCGTTTCTTAGGGCACTACATTAAATGGGAGGACGCTACTGTGCTCAATTAAAAAGAAGGGAAATGAACAAGTAATACCACAAACCCTTTACAACAGGAATAATCAGCACAATAACAATTTCTGTACCTAGAACAAAGGCAAAAAAAATTTTGAATTTATTTGAAAAAAGTTGTGGAATTATTTTTTTTGTTAATTTTTATTCTACCGTTCTATGCTCAGGCTAATTTAAAATATCCTTGAGGCAAAAGAGTAAATTACATGTTTTTTTTCTGCTAAATTTCTACTGCTTTGTAAAAGCTGCCTTGATTAAAAAGTTTTATTCATTGTGACAACCTAAATTGAAATGATATTGCGAACAATTTTGTGGTTTAATAAGAGATACCTGTTGGAATAAAGATGAGCAGTCAGGGACTATGGAATTTCATACTGTATTCTCCAAATAAAGGACTTTTTCTACCTATTTCAGATTTCTTTATACACTTTATTTATGGTTTTCTGGCCTTCAATTTAAGCTTATATTATGTTCAGATATGCACTTTTATTGTGTCAATATTAAGTTGATTGAGTACAATATTATAAGTGTTCAGACATAATAATATACACCGTTGAGCTGCTTATTCAATATTCATTCGACAGCTGGCCAATAATGTTACGATATAACGCTGGTTTCATATCATCAAAATTTTAGGCAAGCATAAGACTATCAAATCAATAAGTATTTACAATATTCTTATATTTAAACCTCTAACTGGCCAGTTGTCACTTTTATTCCTTTTTCTTTTGTAGTGCAATATTTTTATTCAATTATCCACAACTAAATGCGTATGTATTATATACTATATGAGAAGAATATTAGAAATAAATAATTACATGACATGTCACATCAACTTTTTTCCTCTCTGCGTTTGTATAAAAAAAAAAATAATCAACAAATTAACATACATGTGAATATGGTGTGCATGATTGCGGAAAAATCTATTTTGACATTTGGTACTCTGTTATTTGTCATTTAAAACTTGTTGTCTCATTTTCGCTTGCAGTCCTGGTTGTGTTTCCGTTTGCATTTGGATTTGTAAGTGTGATTTTGCCCAGAATTATATGCATGTGTTATTGCGAAAGTGTTATTTATTGATACATTAAATCCAATCGTGTTTCTCTTTCAATTTTAAACTGAAAATATATTCATTTTCCAATCTACTTTTGTTTATTATTTTTATTTGTTTCCTGTATTTCCACTTTGTTTATTTAGCTTTGGCATGGATATGTTGACATGCAAATATATACACACACATACATACAGTCGATCGCAAAAGTCTAGGTACCCCAATATATTTTAGCAATTTCATGAATGTTGAGCAATAAATTGATGTTTTTTGTTAATTTATTGCTATTTTCAAATGAAACAAAAACAATTTTAAATTTTTTCACAAACCAAGAGAAAAATAAGCAAAAGTAGCTGGTGACGCCATATTTTTGCACCGTAAAAGTCTACGTACCCCTAAGAAGAACTCAGAGTAAATTTAAAATTTCAAAAGCGCAATATATTAAAATGTTCTCTCTTGAATTTAGTGTGATATCCCTTCAGGTCAAGCACTTTATTTAACCCATTTGGCATTTAATGTATCAATTTTGTTTAACGTTTTCTGTTGATATTTGTCGCCATTCATCCATGAGCAAGTTTGAAGCTTAGCGACTAAGCAGCCGTTCTTTCAAATGATCTCCTAAATACTCTCTTGAATTCATATCGGAATTTTGTGGAAGAAATATATAGGCGTACCTAGACTGTTCACTGTATGACTTTTAATTGTAAGTCCATACAAAGTGTAAATGCGTATTTTATTTGTTTGGTATTCGTATATTAAAAGTTTAGTTTTTTATATAAAAAGTTTAGTTTTCTCACACCACTATTGTTGTGTGTATTAGTTTTATAGATGAGTAGCGGGACTTACAGTTTAAAGTCGATTCCGAACGACGGGTTTTTGAAAAACCTTCCATGGCAATTTTATTTACTATCAGAGTTTTTGCCAGAAATCTGCTGAGAGGAAGTCGCCGAAGAAAAATTTTTTCATATTTCATTTTGATGCCTGACCTGGGGTTTGAACCCGTGCTTTACGTCTAATAAGCCAATACACTACCTACTAGACCACGGCGACTACTATACATACACTAGGCTTAAAAATCGACGTACATCAACTTAGTTTGTGACTTTAGAGTAAAAAGACTACCATGAAGACATACATTTTTTTAAATACAAATAATTTTTATTAATTGCAGAATCTATAATGTACATCTACATCCAGTCTCTAAAACGTTAATTAAAATAAGTTCCTGGTACATAATAGTAATAAAATAAATTTTAAAAATTCAGTGAAAAATTGCACGAAAAAGTTGGCGTATTATTTTAATAGCAAATTTCAAATCTATATTCATTGAAATAATATTTGGCTTGAATAGCTAACTTTGCATTTCAAATCGTCTGCAAATTATGTTTTAGTTATTCCGTTCTGCTCCATCCAAGAGCGACCAATGTCTTCCGAAAAGGTTACTGTTTGCTATGCATTGTTAGCTGGCTGCATAGTCATGTAATTTTTTTTTTTTAAATAATGTAAGAAATAAATATTTTACATCTGGTGCTAGCACACATCCACACGGCATTGTGCCATCACCACCATGCTTAACCGTCTCTAGATATCAAGCTCTTCATTGCTATTTCCTCCATACTAAAGTAGATTCGTAAAGATTACGTATTTCGACGCGTCGAAAGAAAACCCATAATCCCAAAACTCATTTGATATGCGTATGGAGGAAGAAAAATAAAGAACTCAATCCAAAGAACTAGCGTGAAATAGTTAAGCATGGCCTCGGTAGTACAATATTGTTGGCATGTGTGTCGGGAAATAATAAATGAGGGAGAGTATTTAAACATTGTAAAGAACAAATTTCCCAAAACTTCGAAATGTCATGAGTGAAAAAATGAACTTTAAGTTAAAAATATTCAAAATTTTTTATGGATCTTATGTGTTTATTGAAAAATGTGTCCTTTTTGCGTTGGACCAACCACCGGAAGTTGACTAATGTTTGCGCAAAGCGAAATAATAATATTTGCGCAAAACGGAAATACTAGACAACTTTTGGTAGTCGTTCGAACGTGCAAAGAGCAAATTCTCAGATAAACCATCAAGAACCATAAAAAAATTTGAAAATTTTTGAAATGAAAGTTCATTTGATGAGATGACATTTATAAAAAATATAATATGACTGTTATACTATTCACATAAGAACTACAGTAATTTTTGTCGAATTTTATCGAATGAAGTGTCAATCTCTTCACAATACAATGCACTTTCAGAACGACGCCACTTATTTCATATTTTTTAATTAAAATTTGCATTTAAGAAAAGCTAAAATTGAAAAAATAAGAAAAAAATAATATATTCCAAGCTTACCCCATCAAAACTCATAACATATAAGTTTGAACAAAATCTTTATATATACCGTTTTAAAGGCTAATCTCTCCCCTTTCGAAAAAAAAAACATATAGATAAAATAGATTCAAACATATTTGGATAATCAATAATTTTGGGTGAAAAGATCAAAAAAAGAAAAAAATCGTTTTTGTCAAATAAAACAAGATTGGAGGGTTCGAAAAAAATATAAGAAAGTATTTTTGAGTTTTAGTCAACCTAGTGAATAACTTATACTATTTAGTTACTCGGGTGTATTTTCGCTGTCGCACCGTGTTATTATTACAAATTATTATTTAAAATTCATAAAATTACCTTCACTTATTGGAGTACCTAGATTTTTTGCTGTCCAGTGTCTAAAACACAAGATAATTTGCGTAATGGAATATATGTATGTATTACATTACATTTATATGTATGTATATATAATCACATTTTTTTATAATTTACTTAGTAATGCCAGAACATACCTTATTTGCTTGTTTCCCCATTTATTAATAAAGCAAAAGTGTAATAAATGTATATCAACTTCATAATGTACAGCAGGATATGTAGCTTTATGTGAAAACTTCTAGCATGGAATATAGAAAAAGTGTATTCAATACATGATACAGGTCGTGTGAATCGGCCATATATTTTGAATAAATCTTTAAACCGCTATTTTTTTTACTAAAATTTCGAAAACTGCTTTCTGCTTTTAAGAGTAAACAATAAAAAGAGAACTCTTGTAAGGAAAACGTAATTCCTTATCTTGATGTACGATTGTACATAGTATGAACAAATATTGAGAGCAGATAAATTTATATCCTATTGGCTTAAATGGATTTGTATAAAATATTATATATCTATGCAGAATTCTGATGATTCCTAAATTGTTTCTCTATTCTTTTGCTTGTCCTTATAATTCTATTCTTAAATCACGTAAAAATTTTGTCTTTGTAGTATAACAGTCAATACATACTCATAAGTAAGTATGAAGTAACATAAATAAATCCAGCTATCAATATAACAATCAACAAGCTATCGAATTGTTAAACACCTTTAAAGTGTTTCCAATGTGACCAGAACACATCGTATATAGACACTGTAGCAGAATACAAAAGTTTTACGCTTAAAGGATAATTTCAAAGGAGATACGTTAAAAAGGAAATGTTGAAATCAAGCTGTTTGTATTGTTTGTATGTGATATAAGCCACCATTTTAGTGCTCATATAATATGGATAAATAGTCGTCTCTCTGATAATGTCTATCTGTATATTTTGGATTGAATTCTTGATGGATAGATCTTCTGGTAAGATGTAAGAATTCAATCCAAAATATATTTTAAAGACGATCAAACATGGTGCCGGTAGCTTCATGGTACGATGGTAATTCTTATTATTATGGTGTGGGTCCTCTATATCGTATGCAGAATATAGTGAAATCGGCTGATTACATTGAAATTTTTGGAAAATACAATACTGCAGTATGCCAAAGAAAATATGCCACTCGTCTGGGTCTTCCAGCAGGATAATGACCTAAAGCGTACTACAAATTACACAAAGATATGGTCCAGAACCAAAAAATCAATGTTTTAGAATGGCCAGTACAGTCTCCTGATTTCAAAATACATCAAATTGCGACGAGCTTTGGAATCTTATACAGGATGCGTGGAAGGCAATACCGCTATATGTTTGACAAATTTTGGTAGACTCAATGCCTAGCAGATGTGCTGCTGTTCCGGATAACAAAGGGTCCGCAACAAAGTACTAATGTGGCACTAAGGCTTTATGCAACAATATTCAAAACAAATATCTATTTAGTTTCACTTAAGTTAGTTATAGTTTTAAGATTTCATGGTATCCATGTACATGTGAAACTATATAAATTCATACAAAAACACATAAAAATCAAAATATAATAACAAAAATTTTGTTTTCAAAATTTTTTTTACCGTTTAAAAAAATTAAATCGTTTAAACAAGAAAGAATTTTCGATTTTTTATTCGGTTGTAAGTATAATGTAAGCTTGGGTTTGCACTGTCCTATTATTTTCCACATAACTGTATATATGTAGGTATACATTTTTAAAGTCCCATACCTCCTCTTTTTAAGAAAGTTAACATTCGTGAGATTGGTTCAGAAGTGCTTGTGTAATCAATTAATTTGTGCGTAAAATCCAAAATAACAGTTTTTATCAAATAAAACAAGTTTAAAAGGTTCAAGAAATAAAAAAAAATATTTTTTTAATTCTACTCGACTTTTTCAATAATAAAAAAATAATAAAAAAAACAATTATTTATTCATTTGCGTCTTTTGACCAAATCTTTCATCAACTTTCATAGTGGACTCAGACTTTACACAAGTAAAACAAAAAAAAAAAAAAAAAAACAAGTGAAAAATAAAACATTATAAAAAAATAAACACAAACAATAAGTGCGGGTATTATAAAAACAATTTAGTTGTGTTAACTAACTGTTATTGTTCTTAACAATAATAACACCATGGATGAAGATGCTGACGATACTGATGCTGAAGTAGGTAGCGAGTCAAACGAGAATCTAAACTGGCAGATAATAACAAAACGGCAAAGAAAGAGAAATCTGATTGAATCCCCAAAAATTTATGAGAATAAACGAATGGCCTTCCACAGTGATGACATTCCATCGAGTAGCAACAAATTTGCTGAGCTTCAGACTGATGATGCTGATGACAATGAAGATAATGCAACAATACCTAAACCACCGCCAATATACATACCAGATGTAGTTGATGTTAATAGTATGATTTGTAATATAGGTAATATTATTTCAAAAGATAATTTTAGTTATAAATCATTAAGAAATAATCAAATCAGACTTATGGTTAAATCGGTTGATTCATATAGAACCTTAGTAAAATACTTAGAAAGTCGAAATATAGGTTTTCATACATATCAATTGAAACAAGATCGTTCATATAGAGTTGTTATAAAGGGACTTCACCATTCTACTCCTATTGAGGACATCAAGGCCGAACTAATATGCCTAGGACATCAAGTTCGTAATGTTACTAACGTGCGAAGTAGATTGACCAAAGAATCATTGCCAATGTTTTATATTGATCTCGATCCTCAACAGAATAATAAGGACATTTATAATTTAAGATACTTAAACAATGCTATCATTACAGTTGAAGCACCTAGAAAAATAAACGACATTGTTCAATGCCACCGATGCCAACTTTTTGGCCATACAAAGACTTATTGTAAGAGACCTTTTAATTGTGTTAAGTGTGGTCTTGGTTGCAAAAAAGACTTAAATTCGCCAGCTCAATGTATTAACTGCCTAAAAAGTCACACTGCCAATTACAAAGGTTGTCAAATATATCAGAAATTAATTGCTAAACGACAAACTACTCGCAACCGACAAGCCAACTATGCCCCAGACAATTCGAATGAATTTCCTCAATTTAACTCTAATAATAATTACCAGAGAAACAGCCAACAGAATAACAATCAATCTTATTCTGAAGTAGTGAGAAACAATAACTCTGAAAACATTAATTCCAACACAATGGATCGAATCGAATCCATGTTAACAAATCTCCTTAACATGATTACCATGCTAGTCTCCAGTCTACGGTCTACTAAACCACAAAGAAGAAATTGAAACATTCATAAATATTAATCATATCGACATTTTTCTTATATCTGAAACACATTTTACCGATAGAACATATTTCAATATAAATGGCTTTGACCTAATTCCTTGTAATCACCCTGAAAATAGAGCTCATGGAGGTTCAGCAATCTTAGTAAAAAGGTCAATAAAATATACTATCATAGATGATTATCAGAAACCTCATCTACAGGCTGCCGGAATACGAATAAATTGCAATAACAATGATATATCAATATATTCAATTTATTTTCCCCCCAGACATAATGTTAAATATGATGATTATCAAGACTTTTTTGAAACTCTTGGTACAAAATTCATTGTTGGCGGCGATTTTAATGCCAAACATCCTTGGTGGGGTTCCCGACTTGCCAACCCAAAGGGAAAAGAACTTTATAAAAATGTAATCGATAATCATTTTTCAATTTTAACCTCTGGAAGACCTACATATTGGCCAAGTGATCCAAGAAAAATTCCAGACTTATTAGATTTTGTAATTTACTCCGGTATTCCAGGTAACTTGTTGAATATTTTAGACTCGGATGATTTAAGCTCTGATCACTCGCCCTTGATAGTAAATTATGATACATGTTTACAAACAAATGGAAATTATAAAGTAACATTAACACATATTGACGTGAATTCCTTTAAATACTGGTTAGAGCAAAATATAAATCTTAAAATAAAATTGAAAGAAGCTGTTGATATAGATAATGTCGTTGAAAATTTTACAAATCTCATCCATGAAGCTGCATATTTATCTTCACGGAATGAAGCTGTTGCTAATAACCGAAATAGGGTTTTGGTTTCTGCGGAAATAAGGGAAATGATTAGAGATAAGAGACGTTTGAGACGAAATTGGAAAAGAACAAGAACCTTACTAAATAAAACAATACTTAACAGAGCAAATAAAGAACTGAAAAGAAAGTTACGTGAATATAAAAATGACCAAGTAAGTAATTATCTAAGAAATATTGGTTACAATCAAAATTCTGAACATAAACTATGGAATGCAACAAAGTATTTAAAAAGACCCAGTAAAAGAAATGTACCAATAAAAGATATAAATGGTACTTGGTGTAAATCGGACCTCAAAAAAGCTCAAGCATTCTCACAATATTTGGAGTCAACATTTCAGCCATTCTCTTTTAATGATGATAGTGATCAAAACTATGTTAATGAGTTTTTGGATAGTCCCTGCCAAATGGATTTGCCTATCAGACATATAACCCCCAAAGAAGTTGAACGAGAAATATCAATACTAAACGTTAAAAAAGCGCCTGGATATGACCAAATAGGAGTGAAATACGTAAAAATGTTACCAAAAAAAACTATACTGCTATTAAATTTTATTTACAACTCAATATTAAGGCTAAATTATTACCCAGTACAATGGAAATGTGCGGAAATTATAACTGTGTCTAAACCGAATAAACCAGAAAACATTATAAGTTCCTATAGACCTATAAGTTTACTGTGCACTTTTTCAAAAATTTTTGAGAAAATCTTTCTGAAAAGACTTCAGCCAATTTTAGATAATAAAAATATCATTCCGGAATATCAGTTTGGCTTTCGTCATCAGCATGGTACGCCTGAACAATGCCATCGCATTGTTAATGTTGTTCAAAATGCCTTAGAGAGGAAACAATATTGTTCTGCAGTTTTTTTGGACGTAAAGCAAGCATTCTACAGAGTGTGGCATCCTGGTCTTCTTTTCAAACTAAAATTACTTCTACCTGCACCCTTTTATTTAGTTCTTAAATCATACTTAAGTGACCGTTATTTTTATGTTAAAATCAACAATTCTGTTTCGGATATATGTGAAATAAAAGTTGGAATTCCACAAGGCAGTGTACTTGGCCCTGTTCTTTACACTATATATACATCAGATATGCCTTTTATGGAAGATGTTACAGTTGCCACATATGCCGACGATACAGCATTAATTGCAAATAATGATTGTCCAACAGAAGCATCGAATGTAATTCAAAACTATATAGATAGCATAGCAATATGGCTTAAAAAATGGAATATTTGTGTTAATCCTGATAACTTTTGCATTAAGAAAAGGCGATTGTCCTTCAATTTTTCTAAATGGCGAACAAATACCTAACTCTAACTGTGTGAAATATCTTGGAATGCATCTTGATAGAAGATTAACTTGGAAAGACCATATAAAAAGCAAAAAAGAACAGCTTAATATAAAAACAAAACGCATGTATTGGCTACTTGGCAAAAAATCTGAGCTAAGTTTGCATAATAAACTGTTGCTCTACAAAACTATCCTCAAACCCATATGGACATATGGAATACAGTTGTAGGGAACTGCGAGCAATTCGAATATTGAAATTCTGCAGCGTTATCAGTCTAAAACTCTAAGAATGATATTAGATGCTCCTTGGTTTATTACTAACGATAATATTCATAAAGATTTAGGAATATCTAAAGTTAAAAATGAGATCAACAAATTTAGTAGGAAATATATTGACAGACTTACTAACCATAGTAACACTCTAGCGATTACTTTACTAGATGAAAGTGAGGAAATTGTAAGGCTTAAAAGGTTTCATGTTCTAGACCTACCATTTAGAAAATAAAAAAATGTAAATATGTAAATATTATTTAAAAAATTATTATTATTATTAATTATTTTAATATCCTTCTTTGTTAGTCTCATTGGAGATAAATCATTTTTTAATTTTTTTTTATTTTTGTTACTCAATTTGCTTATTATTGTATTAACCCATTAGAAGTCTCCGTACTAAACTGAGTACAGTTGTATTTTTACGTGTATCCAAGCAAAACTAAAGAAAAAACAATCGTTGTACCGTTATTTAGTTTCGCAACAACAACATTAAGAGCTCCAGAAAAATAATTTGTATGTAGTTTCTGTTGCTTATGCAGAACTATCAGTCTGAATTGTGTCGAGAATAAAGAGTGTGGTTTAGCAAACTATTTTGAAAATATTTGAAACAATAATAAAATTTGTTTAGTAATTTTGCATTATTTTTATAAAAAATAATAACAACGAAACATACAGGCTTCAAAAAATACTTAAAAATAAAAAAATACATAAAATAGGAAGGTATAAATTTGTCTGTACTCGTTTGAGTACAATGACAGCATCCATTAGTGAGAATATTTTATTTTTTTGTTAGATTTAAATATGAGTGGTATACGATTTAAGGGCCAGCAGAGTTTCAAAGGGCTCCAAGAGGCCATTGATAGCATTTTAGCTGATAGTGAAGATGAAGAAATTGATATCGCAATCATACCACCTAATCCGAGTGAACTAACTGACGAAGAGGAAGGTGTTCATGGTAAGAAGTTTTAGTGGGTATTATTTACATACATGCATGATATGACAATTTCTAACGCTTGGAGGCTACATGTAATGAGCAGTGAGAGTCCCATGGATCTACTTTTGTTTCGCCGAAACATTGCGTGTTATTATTTAAGCCAAGGTGGACAAAACAAATCACGACAATCTGGGTCAATAGTTGAAGGTTTACCTCAAGATAGAGTTTGGCACTATCCCGCAAAAATATAAAAACAGTTACGGTGCGTAATTTGCCATGCCCGAGTACGTTGGCAATGCAAGTAATGCTATAAAATGCTATTTTAGTCGAAAAAGAATGTTTCGAAAAATTGCATACTTAAAAAGTCGGTGTACTCATTTGAGTACACCCCTAAAACTCGTTTCCAAAACAAAAATTTATAATTTTTATTTCATTTTATGTTTTTTTATGCTTGTTTTTATTAATAAATACATCTGGAAACAAAAACTTAAAGCCGGTTTTCATTTGACCTCTAATGGGTTAAAATAGATTGCAAATAAATATATGAAAAAAAAAACACACTACACACTACACTATGTCATTAGCTGGGTGTATTTTTTTATTTTATTTTGCTGCAGTATTATTTGAACCAAATGACAAAACTATTTACTCGCATAATGCTCATATTTAACGCATAATTAAAATTCATAACAACGAGTATGTGACGTATGAGTGATATTTAATTCCATTACTTTGCAAACGCCAAAATCAATTTTTGTTATTTTATTGCATACTTTCCAGAGCAATTCTTTATGAACATGTCATATGGTGAGTATAAGAAATATATTTTAAATTCAATTAAATAGAAAGTATACGGTTTATTTGGAATTAAAAATTTACAAGCTAATGTAACAATTCTACTTCATTAATATTTTGCAGAATAACTTACTTATTTGAATGACCAATTACACTATGCGACAAAATAAAAAAATTAAATACACCCAGCTAATAACACAGTGTACGAGTTTTGTCAAAAATATAATTTTTATATTTCTTTAACACACAAAACTTGTTTTATTTTACAAAAACTGATTTTTTCCACTTTACTCAAAAATTTATTGATTACACAAACACTTCTGAACCGATGTCCAAAATTTAAACCTTATGAGAAAGAAGGATGATGGGCCTTTAAAATGATATACATATACGTATTATTTGACTTAATGAGATTTGATGAGGTAAACTTGACTAATGCGAATTTTTTTCATATATTTTCAAGTTTGTCCGTTCATAGTAGAAAATTTTAATTAAAAAATATGAAATAAGTGACGACATTCTGAAAGTCTATTATCTTGTGAAAAGATTGACACTTCGTTTGATCAAATCGAACAAAAATTACGGTAGTTATTATTTAAAGAGTCTAACAGTCGAGTTATATTTTTCATATTATGTATGTATGTATATTTTTCAAATGAACTTTTAGTTCAAAATTTTACGACATTTGATGGATCTTGATTGTTTATCGGAAATTGTGTCAATTTAACGTTAGAGCGACCACCAATGTCCAATGGCCAATGTTTGCGCAAAGAGAAATAATAATATTTGCAAAAAACATAAATATTAGCCGACTTCTGGTAGTCGTGCAAACGTGAAATTGGCACATTTTGCGATATACAATCAAGATTCACCAAAACTTTTGAAAATTTTTGAACTGAAAGTTCATTTGATAAGATAACATACATATATTAAAAATATAAACCGACTGTTATACTATTTAAATAATAACTATTAATAACGAAGTGTCAATCTCTTCACAAAATATTGAACTTTCAGAATGTTATCGCTTACTTTATATTTTTTAATTAAATTCTGCTTGAAAATTTTAAATTAAACTTGAAAAAATGGGAAGTAAATCTTATTTTCCATGTTTACCCGATCAATGCTCATAACATGTAAGTTTGAACCATATGTTCATGTATACAACTTTAAAGCCTCATTTGTCCCCATTTTGGATTTTGAATTAGGTTAAAAAATATTCGGGTAATCAATAATTTTGTGTGAAAAGATCAAAAATACCGTTTTTGTCAAATAAAACAAGTTTGGAGGGTTCGAGAAATATAAAAAAAATATTTTTGAATTCTACTCAAGAAAACTCACAATCTACACTATGTCATTAGGTGGGTGTATTTTGACTGCCGCACCGTTATTAGCTGCTATTCTCGGATTTTTTTTGTGTGGAAAACACTGGGTGGATTTCTCAATATGCCATAGACTCCATTAATGTCAAATAAATTAAGTTTCTCCAATTGCAGTGATTGTATGCAATTTGAAATGCCAAAATTTATGACTTGAAGTTAAAATCACAAATTGTTGCTAAATTCCAAATTATTTTCAAACAAACTTTTGTTGCAGTTGTGTTGTATGATGGCAAAAGCGAAAAACTGTATTGAATGAACAAATATTTCGTTTTCATATTCACAACACGTACTGTTTCACAGCGGGATTTTAATATTTGTTTTAAAAGTTTTTTTTTTTTTTTGTTTTGCTGTACATAAACAGAGTCAAGAGAAAAAAGGTTTTAAAATGTTTTTGAACTCCACATTTGTTCTTTTTATTTTTGGCAATACATTGTAGAGAATTTATAAAATTGGAACAAAAGAAAGAAGTGCGCAAATACTCTTTGAATATTTGATATTTCATTAGAAAAAAGCAAAAAAGGAGTAAAAATTGTTTCCATTTGTGTTGTGTTGTATCTAAATTACGAATAAAATCAACTCTTGGAGTAGTTTTAAAAATTATGTTTAAAATAGCAAAGTAATGAAATGTTTCTTGTGCATAATTTCAGATTTGAAATAGCTCGAGTGAAAAGCATATGTCGTTGACATGATAGGCATGTAATGATGCCCACAACCTATCCTTCAAAGACGCAGAAACAAAACATGGAGAACATTAGTAAAGGAAATGATTATTAAATGAATTCAATCAGTCAAACAGCATGAAAGATCACTTACTCAGCCAAATTCCAATTTTGTACAGAAACAACAAAAATTTTCTTACCTAATAGGCCCTTTACACAGTGAGTATTACGAAATAGCTTCTCACATCACCCATGTTGTATGTATTAAATATATCAATGAGTGGCAAACGATAGATTGGAGTAGGGTTTGTAAAGCATTTTTAGTTATTCTCAGAGTTTTTGGCAGAAAACTGCTTAGTGGAAGTTGCCGGAGAAATATTTTTTCATATTTTTGTTTTGATGTCTGACCTGGGGTTTGAACCGTGGCCTTCGTCTAATGAGCCCGCACACTACCTACTAGACTACGGCGTCTTCAATGTTCTATGTTCTGATTTGATGTTCTAAATCAAATCAAAATCAAATTCATTTTACATTTAAAATTGATTAGAAGTATTCATATTACATGAGGATATCTTACTAATACTGCTATTGCTACAGCAATACTACAGTGGATGTTTTAAAAGGCTCCAATTATTACCCAAAATTAGTATACATGAAAACAAGAAGTATAAAATGCTAGAGTTACTGCTAGGACGCTGCAAACAGAATGATTTCGGACGAGGAAAAGTCTATCACGTACTAAAATAATGTGCCAAAAAGACCATGAACAGATCAATCAATCGTTTATGGCGCAAACACAGCCTTTTACTACCTGTACATAAGGCCGATTCTGATTCCTACTTTCAGCAAAAAGGGAAACAGAAGGAAGAAAGTCAATTAAAAGAGCAAAAATAAATCAACAGAAGAGGTGTTATGTTCTATCATGAAACTAATAAAGCTCAGATTAGCATTTATTTCAATTTTTAAAGAGTTCTCCGTTGATTACCAGTTTTTCGTTTCGAAGCTCTACATTGATGAATAATCACTTAAGTCCAAAATGTTATTGATCAAAACATATTTGGTACAATAAGGGCCATTATTATAACTTCCCGTTAACTAAAGGGGGGATTTTAACGGCCAGATAAATTGTTTTTCACTATTATAAGTGGACAATAAGGTAGAAGTGAACGTTAAGCTAACGGGAGGATCATCCTAACGGCAACTTTTAATGTTAAGTTTATGCTAGAACTTGCCATATTACATATCATTTTGAATACGACAACTTCAAATATAAACAAAATAAGTAAAAAACTTTCACTGAATGTCACTGCGTTTAAAAAAACTTTTTTAATTTGAGCATTGCACCGGCATTGCCATCTTTTTGAAAAAGTTAACTTTATTTTATCTGTAAGTTGTAATAACGAAAAAAGTTAAAGGTTACTTTAAAGTTCACTTTAGTTAACGTTACCTTTAACCAAACCCAACTTTAACGGCAAGTTGTGTTTAAATTTTTGGTAAATTTTATAATCGAACATCCAATATTCATTTCGAATTAAATGTTAAATTTTGAAATTTAACACAGTGTTTTCCGTTACAGTAAAAGGTGAACAGTCCCCATTTTCATTCAAATTAATTAATTTCAGACCAATTAACACAACACTTACGGAAGTCACATTTGGAATTTAAATTTACTTTATGAGATAGACAACTAGCCATAGATGTTGCAAACATTGAAGAAAAATCATAGAATTCAGAGTATACTTAGTCAACGTCAATTACAAATAAAGTATACACCCGTAGGCTAGTAGCAATTACGGGTAGCCTTATCTGGCGCAGTAATTAAATATCGAAGTGAGCACAGCATAAAATGAAACTTCTCTTTAAAGTTACATTTTGAGTCTTTGAATGAGTCAAAAGTAATCTTCAAAATTCTACTTGTATTTTAATTAAATTATAAATAAACCCACAGTCATTTACAAAACTAGAAAGGCGAAAAAGTTAATGAAGACTTAATTCTCTGCGATTATTGTGTTTCTCTTCCAATGTCATCTTTCAATTCAACTCCTCAGTGGGGAACGAAAAAACGGAAATTAACTTTCTTTTTTTCACAACAACATTTTTTCTTACAACACAAATAACAGAAAGAATTAAATTCCAAATAACAGAGTGCAGACCAGAGTTCAGCAATGAGTATTCAAAAAGATGAGTAGAATCGAATCATACTCATAATTTCTGATACTTATTCGCATTCATACTTATTTTAATTTGATACTCATATTACTCATATTCAAAGTTTGAAGGACTCATGGTACTCATAGTTAACAATACGTATGATGCTGTTGATTTCGACTCTCCATGACTCCACATTTACAAGAATCACAAAATAAGTATGATTCGCGTATGAACACTACAATATTCACTAGAAGGTTGTGTGTTTGCTTTGCTTGCTGTCTTTGTCTTCTTTCTTTTTATGTAAATGCAACAACAACTAAGACTGTAAACTTTGAGGAATGATTCGAGTTGCTCGAATGCTTTATGAGTATTATAAATATTTTACTAAAGTTATGAATTTGAATGAGTAAGCATATGAATCAAACATATTTCGCATGGTATGAGGAATGATTCGAGTCGCTCGAATCATTTATGAGTATTATAAATATTTTTCTAACGTTATGAATTTGAATGAGTAGGCATATGAATCAAACATATATCACATGGTATGAGGTCGATGTCAACGTTGTACTCATACTCATTGTACTCATACTTATAAATCAACGTTGTACTGAGTACGAATGGATCAGAGTAGTTAAATTGCAATATTGTTGACTCACTTCTATTCAAAATTTCAGGAGTTCTTATGAGCAGCGAAAAAACGATGCATTGCTGATCACTGGTGTATACTATAATTCTTTTTTGTAGTAACATTAGCAGCACTTGCCTGAACACTTGTGATTATATTTTCATTTTTGAAAATGAAACTGTAAAGTAAACAATTTAACATAAATATCTGTTTCATTCGCGTAGACAAAATAATTCACAAAACCACAGAGGAAAAAATAGCACGAAGTGAAATCGCATGATTTGCTTGGGTAATTGACATAATATAATTCACTTGTTGCCGTATTCTATTAAACGAAAGCTTTTGAAACGAAATATAAAAAAAATGCTTCTTTTGGTGATTTCCTCGCAATTTGTCTTACTTTGAGAAGCTTCTCAAAACTGTCGTTCGGAGTCGACTTTTTAAAATGTAGGTCTTACCACTCATTGATAGAAATTAAAACACATAATATTTGTGGTGTAAGAAGATACGTTTTAATCCTGACTAAAGGGTTGTAATGGCCAACGAAGTTATTTGTTATCAAAATCGTTGCTGCAATAAATTGCTTGTACCAAGCGTGGTTTGGCATAGTGTTTCTAAAATTACATGTTGCCAGATCCATGCCTTTCAGTTGAGGCATCAAAACCTTCGTTATCATATTCCTTTGCAATTTTAGCCTTATCTTCAAAATCTGCATCAGGCTGCTACCGTTCTTGGTGTTTTTGTTTCTCATTTGATTGATTTAAATCTAAATATAAGAATCGCTTAATGAAATATCCTATACAAGCGTATCTCTTGTATTTCTTTTTTTTTTGTTTGTTTTTGTGACCATTTGAGGCAGCTGTGCAGTAAGCAACAACGACACACAAGCAACCGCTTGCTTCAGGCTATTGTGGGAAACCGTACAGAAACTGTCACTTCAATTTTGATATCTTTTACAATCATTTATTCATAACCTTTTTGTTTTTTGATAACCATGACAAGGGAAGGTCTCGGGACCATGGGTAGTAACATTGTTTAAAAATCTAAACAATGTTGATTGAAAACAACGTGTGTGTGCACCCTGTAAGTATTTACATCACATACACACACAAATAAAGCAGTTTTAATTAATTTTTGGTTAATACAGTTTCAGTGTATCAACCATCTGTTACTACAGCCTACTTACCGTTGGTTTTCTGTTGGAAGCTATGATATAAAGAAAATATTGATTTCAAAGAGGTTCAAAAGTATGACACATAAACCACATTATTATCTAGAGTAAACACACAACACTGTATTTCTGGCAACTAAAATTTGTGGATGTTTACTTGTGAATATGAATAACTCCCATCCCTGGTACATTGGTAAGTATTTGACAAAAGAGACAGGTTGGAGTGATTAGTTTTAGATTTTAAATTTTAGTAAAATGTTCTTTTCGATAATTTCATAAATCGGACTTTGTTGGTAGAATTACCAGTTATATGCTTGATCCTTGGTTTATGTCAAGATATATTCGTTATTTGAAAGAGCTGTCAAAATCAGTCACTGTAGCATAGTAGGTAGAGCGTTGGCTTATTAGACGTGTCGTGACGTCAAATCAGATGAGACATCTCCAACAAAACAAACAGATTTCTGGCAAAAAATCTGAGAAATGATTAATATGAAAAGTTTCTCAAAAATCTGTCGTTCGACGGTATAAATTTAACACACATAGCATAATTGGTGTGAGAAGGTAATTATGTATGTATGTATGCATGCCAAAATATATGTATGTTTGGTTTCATTGTGCACATCATAATTTTGTCATTCGAATCCTCATTTGTATGTGAATTTATACGGCAAAAAAAATTTGAATTCCAAAAATTGGAAACATGTATTGTCAAATGCCAGAAGAGTTTGCACCAGCGTTGCCAGTAATTTTTTTTTTAAACTTTTTATTTTTATTATACTTGTTTTCTACAAAAGTATCAACATTTTTAAAGGAAACTCAGGTGCCTCTATTGGCTTTTGTTATCAACTAACATTGTTGATAAAAAGAGCGAAATTTGGACAAAATGATAAAGAGTAAATGAGCTTCGTCGATTCGACGAACAGTAACCAATTAGGGTTAAAGTGTTCGTCTATTCAACGAAGAGTAACCTTAATGTACAAAAATGAAGAGAAACCGTTTAGGGTTACAATTAGTGTTCCATATAGCTCCTTCTACGTTCCACCCGTAGTATCAGAAATCATATTTAAAAATGCTGTCATAAAATTTTCTGTCTAAAAACATTCGTTTCATTGATATTCAAAATATATTTATTTAATTTATTATGATTTAAATGTGTGTAACTGTAAAAAACAATCCTAAACTTAAAACAAATCATGGTGAAGGGTATAGTTTACTACGCTATTAATAAAAATTGAAACGATTACTTTTTCCTTCAGTAAAAGTTGTAAAAATTTTGTTCAACTTCACATCCGCAACGTCATTTCACAATGTTCTTTAAATCATTCTTAGAATCATTTATGATGACATAAAAGGTTGTTTGGCTTTATTTTTCAGTGTCATATTTTTACAAAGACCTTCCCTATCAAGTTACACACTCTACAAGAATTTCTATAATGATGTGTTAGCATTAGAATATTTTGATTTTGATATTGTGTTACATGTAATGTACGAGTAAATTTAATAGCAATCATAATCATATTTACTTGTATACTACTTTGTTCAGATTACGACATTTTCACTGAGAATAAATTGAATATAAAAATAACGTATGCTTTGAACATTTAAGTGAAGTATACATACAGTGGCGAACAAAAGTGAATACATAATATTAAAAGAATATGTATATTATTTATTAAAATCCATATTTAAAATATTAATTGAGACTATTCTCTGATTAAATAAAATAGTTCTTTTTAACAAGTATATAAATATGTGCGCGGTCGAAAACCATAAAGGCGATTGAAAATGACATACAGACTATTCGCAGCAAGATATCAGTTGAAAGCCCTGCTTATTGGTGGGGGAAAAACATCAACCAATCTATTTGTAATGCATTCCTCCAACAGGAAAGTAATTTTAAATGAATTCCACTATAATTGTAATGACTACCTGGGCATTAGCAAGGCTTAGTAATACAACTCGGGAGCCCTATTTGTACAAATAGATGGGCGTGGTGAACCATTTTTCTATTAATAACTCCGGTACTTCAGTAAACACCCAGAAGTGTATGCCAGGTATGAATGCAGTCTTGAATAGCAGGAAGTCAGTACATGGTTCCACTTGAAGTACATCAAGTTAAACGTTTTGAGTATTTAATTATTAAGGATATATGCGAAGCCTATACGATATGAAAGTCAAAGACAATGTATCTGACCTGGTGGTGACCTGGTGCAATTCCTACGGATTTCTCGAATTTTTATCGACATAACAGTCAGCTATACACGTTTTAGTATAAAGAACCCTGTTGGAAGTAGAAATTTTATATATGGCAACACGATTGCATAATATTTATATGTGGCAACAATGAATTATATTTATTTATTATATAGTAACACTGAACCGTATAGAACTGTAAATATTTAGCTTTTTAAACAACTCTGAAATAAAGCGTCTAAATGGAAAGGTGGGTTCGTGTTTTCTTGCAGAGGTAAAGTATTCCTAACAAACAGCCGCCGAGCTTCTCGTTCACAACGATTAATTGTTGCCGGGATATTTGGAATTTTAAGTCAAATCTGCACCAGAAAATGATGACGGTGCCAATTAAGTCATCAAACAGCCTGTGTTATAATTTTTCTGCCCAGTCCCAGTGTACTACCACTGTGTACTTACTCTTGGAAACAATCTGATTGAGAAACTCAATGGTAAAAAAACTTATCGTCAAAATTTAACTTATCGTTGTGGCTCGAGAACTTATATTGAAGACTCGCTTGAGTGAACCAAGAGTATTCCGGGACTTTCACCAGTTTTTTCCTTATAGTCTTTGGAGCAATAAAAACACTCTTAAGACAATAAAGCATGGTGGTTAAAATTTTTTGATTGGATGTAATGTCTGTATCTTGTTAATCATATGCGTAGACGATGTCTACTAGTTTTAAACAACAGCGTAGTCCCTAGAAGATATTACTCACTCTTGAAAAACATTAGGTCTTACCTTAGTGCATATGTATTATAGACCTGCAAAGTTTCAACTTAAAGTATTGTCAAAACAGCTATACCATGTACATCTCTGTTACAATGGATATAAATGAGAGAATGAGTGTAACAGATGTTGTATGGTTTTCGCTTTGCACACGCACCATACTCTGCAAAACAAAAGCAGTTGTTTATTGTTTTGAGTAGAGTATGTCATAGGCTATTTTTTTTTTTCTTCTCAAATAACTGTTGTAACCATAAGTATTTCAAAAATATTGGTGGTGAAGCCTGTATACAAGAGGATTTTGGTTCGTTAAGTTTGAGTAGAGTATGTCATAGCTATGACTCATAGGCTGTTTTTTCATCTCTAATAACTATAAGTATTTCAAAAATATTGGTGGTGAAGCCAGTATACAAGAGGACTTTGGTGTGTTAAGTAAATATTAAATAAATTTGTATTCCAATTATACACCCAAAAAAATTTTAATTAAAATGTCGTCATTTCCTACAATGTCACAAACAAAAAATAAACATAGATGCAAATTCACGAATAGTCATTTAGAAATGTTATTAAAATTAAAAAATTATGACAAAAAAATTAACATTGATCAACTCATGGAATTTTTAGATTCGCAAAAGAACTGTTTCTCATTGTAAATGAAATATTTCATCAGGTAGCAAACATGATTATGGAAAGATTTACATACATAATAATGTATGGAAATTTTGTGGTGACCGATTTCCGAAACAGAGGACCATAAAATATAACCCTTTGAAATATCCAGGTACCTGTAATATGTAATGATGACTCTTGCTACAAAACCATAAAAACTTATGCGAAAAATACCAATGTCGTGCGTTTGAAAAAAATGTATGCACTGGCTACATAGAATATTACAGTTTTAAAAATTCTGGTACCTGAATATTGCAAAGGGTTATATGTTATGGTCATCTGTTTTGCAAATTGATCACCACAAAATTTCCATACATTATTATGCATGTAAATCTTTCCATAATGATATTATCTGCCTGGTGAAATATTGCCATCCTTTACACTGGGTAAAATTCAAAGATTTTTCTTTGTACATCCGAACAGTTGTAACTGTGCACTTCTTTAATATGTATATCTAAGTTCTCATTTCAATTTAATAAACAAAATTTTTAAATTCATAAAGAATATATTTTTTATATATATAATATATATATATATTATTTTATATATATAATATATATATATTCTTACTTGTCAACAATTTTTTTATTTTACGTACTTTCTCGTCAAATCTCCAAGTGTCAGATTGATGTTCCTATTATATTTCACATCATTACTTAAACTACAAAAATGTCCATGATAGCCGTTGTCTAAGATTATATTTCGTTTACGATTTCATTATGCTATGTTGTAATTTGGACAGCTGCAAATGTCTTTCTTTACTATATTTTATTTACTGCCAAGCATTTTTAACAATTTTTTACGTAAAGTGGTCAATATAATTTATTTGGACAATTTCTTTACTTTGGTTTCAGTCTGTTGCCGCCTCAAGCGACAACCTTGAAATTCTACTCATCCTGTTGAATGCTAAAAATAATGCCTAATAATCTTTGTCGTTTTATTTTCTTTTATCAAAAATATGCCTGTCAGCGACTGATGAATGAACTTGACCTAGAAAATTATTTTTCTTCACGCAATATTTTTCTTTTCGGTTGTTATTATGTTTTGCGAAAAGGACAAAACAAAAAACATTGTATGATAAGATGTAATATTGTGGCCTTAGAAAATTATAACATAAGAAACATCTTATAATGAAATAACGCAGTGTATTGCGTCTTACTACGGGTTCTGTTGATTAAAAACAGAAATATGGATACACAAATATATGTTTATTTACTTACAGATGGCAATGTTTATTGTGAATAATGCCGTAACACAAAAACTTATTTATTGAAGTTAATGTTGGAATATAAGTGTTATGAAGGAAGTGTATTGAAGTCGCCGTGGTTTAGTAGGTAGTGTGTTGGCTTATTAGACGTGAGGCATAGGTTCAAGTATCTCCAACTATACGAAATATAAAAAAATATTTCTTCGGCGACTTCCTCTCAGCAGATTTCTGGCAAAAACTTTGAAATTGCAATGAAAAGTTTCTCAAAAAAAATCTGTCACTCGGATCGACTTTAACCCATTAACGCCCAAATGAGAAACACAAACAATTTTTAAAATTCAATCTTTATTTCTAGGTTTAAATAACATTTTTTATAGTACTGTAAAAGAAAAAAAAAACAAAAAAAATATTCTAAGTTCTGTTTTTTGAGGTGTACTAAGTTTAGTACAATGGGCGGTTACGTGTGGTATTTTGAAAAACATCCTCTTTCCAAACAAAGTGTTTGCAGTCACTTACAAAATGCTGTTTTAACTCGATTTGAGCATCGAAGTTGATTTGGAATTTTTTGGGGGTTGTGGCCATTATTTTTTTTCATCTCCTTCAATTCTGGAAGATGTTTGCCTATATTTATTGTCCTTTTTGTCACTGAGATATGTTCGTGCTATATGTCTGCGAAACCATAATTGATCCACACGATTATTAGGGTTTGCAATGCAATATAGTCTCCATGTATTTGAAACAGTCAAGTCCACTAAATAAGTAAACAAGACCCACCACCACTTTTTACCTTTTACAGCAATTCGGTACATTCCTATAGACTGGTCCATCTGATCTACCCCTCCCATAGCTTCAGTATGTTTTTGATCTGGAGGAGATGGAAAAAAAACGAATAAACGGGAACACTTTTTCTCCACCTTGGGGACTTAACACTAGCTTCAATTCTTCCTTTTTTCTGAACATTCCGTAAAGTAGATGACGCGATCGTTTGTAGGGGCTCATCGCCATCGCTACTTCATACATCTTCAACCGTAGGTCTGTAAGTAACCACCTCTATATTACCGGGCACATCTACAGGTAGTTTATTTTCATATAATTCATCGTCTCCACCTTCCTCTTCGTCAGTGAGAACATCTAAATCGGGTGGTAGCATAACTACATCGTAAGTAATGTCACTTTCATTATCTTGGCTAATAATGTCACATATTGCCCCTTCCAACCCAAAATAGTTTTTGCTACGTCGGTTCGCCATTTTATATCTTTCAAAGCATTTTTTAATTTAAACAAGACGCTATTCAAAAAAAAAAGCAAACAAAAAACCAGCAAAAACTTTTATTCTAAAGCACAATGCCTGAATGAAAACATCTTCACTGTACTATTTTATCTCACCTTGAACGCCCAGTGTACTAAACTTAGTACACCAACACTTAATATGCTATATATTAAATATTTATGTTGCTTTTATTAGAATGTGATGTTATCCAGTAAATAAACTGCTTTTCAACGTTCTTCAAAGTTAACTTATGTAAAATAAACTAAATAACCATTCACAATCCGACAAGAAATAAATCGCTAGCCAAAATGGGTATTCTCCTCATTGATATTTTTGAACTATGATTTACAACAGCTACGTGGATGTTGTATGTACTCTTATTGACTGGTAGCAAGCGTTGCCAGAATAAAAAACTAAATTTTGTAATTTTTACTTCGACTTTAAGTGGTGTACTATATATAGTACAGCGGGCGGAAATGTGTTAAACTGTAAGTTCCGCCACTCATGTATAAAAATTAACGCACACAACATAAGTGGTGTGAGAAACTAGGTCGTAATCCTGACTAAAGGATTGTAATGACCAATTACAAAAAAAATTAAGTGTGTAGTAATTCCAGGCATTTGAACCAATAAGAAGAAAAAATTGGGTAAAATTTTTTGATAAATTTTCAATACATTAATAATTTATTGTGGTTATTGATTTGAATTTTATAAATTAAAAACCAATTCTCTTTACATAATCTATGCTGACACAAAACATGTCGATGTTTTCTTCGCACCGATTGATTTTTGTAACAAAATGACATAAAAAGAATATATTTGTTGTTGCGTAGAGGCGATTTATTGTGCTGCCATCAACATACATCGAATATCCCAATAATATCTCCATAAACCATGTTGAAAACTTAATGATGCTCTTCGGCGTTACGAAATCGATACGCATTAATTACTACACTGCTACGTCTTCTGTTTTTTGCAAATATTATTTTTCTCTTTGCGCAAATATTGGCAAACTGCTGGTGGTCGCTCAAACGTGAAATTGACACATTTTCTGATAAACAATCAAGATCCATCAAAATTTCTAAAAATTTTTGAACTAAAAGTTCATTTGAAAAAATATAACTCGACTGTTAGACTCTTTTAATAATAACTACGGTAATTTTTGTCCGATTTGATCAACCGAAGTGTTAATCTCTTCACAAGATAATGCAATTTCAGAATGTTATCACTTATTTTACATTTTATAATTAAAGTTTGCTACTATGAACGAAAAAAATTCACCTTTGTCAAGTTTACCTAATCAAACCTCATAGCCAAATAATATATATATGTATATCGTCTTAAAGGCCCATCCCTCTCTTTTCTAATAAGGTTTAAATTTTGGATATCGGTTCGGAAATGTTTGCGTAATCAACAAATTTGTGCGTAGAGTCCCAAAAAAAAAAGTTTTTGTCAAACAAAACCTATAAAAAAAATATTTTTGAGTTCTACTCAACAAAACTTACAACCTACACTAACTATGTCACTAGCTGGGTGTATTTAATTTTTTTATTTTGCCGTATAGTGTAATTTATTGTGGTTATTGGATTTTATAAATTAAAAACCAATTCTACTTAAATAATTTATTCTGAGACACCTCGATTTATAACAAGACACGATGTTTTCTTCGCACCGATTGATTTTTGTAACAAAATGATCCAAAAAAAATATAATTTTATTGTGCTGCCATAAACATATATCGAATATCTTTATACTATCTCCACCAACCCTGTTGAAAATTTAAGGATGCTGTTCGGCCTTTCTAATGATAAATCGCTACGCATTACTTATTAGACTATGAAGTCTTCTAGGACACGAATTCCCATATGTACTGGTTAACATATTCATCTTCTTTCCATTCGATAGGAGATGAGTGTTTACGTTGAACAGACTACATGTTTCTTAACTGACCACATTTCTTGCATCTATTTGTATACCACAAAACCGTTACAGTCTGAATAGAGCATGTAGAAACCAAATTGTTCCTTTCATTTTAATTATTCGTAATCGTTAATAAGCATTTTCTAAAGTCAAAGAGCTCTTTGGTTTTGTTGGACCCTGGTGAATCTCCCATTAGATTTGTCTTTCATAATTCATGGCTCTGGTTGTACCAATATAGTCCCGAAATGCGAAATTATTTCTTTTTTCACACCCAATTTACAATTCTCAATTAATTGCAGTCTGTAGATCTCTACGAAATATAAATTTATACCTTTAGACAGAGCTCAAAAACATGGTTAAGATATGGCGAAATAGTATAAGAAATGCACCTTATAGGACCCAGGTGAACTCTGCTTTTAAATAAGGACTTCTTCTTCCGTATACTGTTACAGTTTTCATTTGTTTCTTTATTCAATTAGAAACCTCGAACGTACATACGTACTGTTGTAATTATACTCCAGTTTTTTGTATACCATAATGATAGATATTGAGAATGTTTTACAACCATAACACAATATGCTGCTACACATCGCATACATAGTCTTTATGTTTATATACTTTTAATACTTTTATACACTCACGATATTTTATTCTTACAATGCCGTACACATATTTACATGAGTAATTCTAGAAACACAATAAGTGCAATGCAGCAAACAGAGCAATCTCCCAAACATATTACAAGGGTGTACACAATGCAAATTAAAACGACTCAAGGTGAATTATGATTTTCTATAGCAAACTATGTAAAGATATAAGATAAGTTCCAGGGTTACGAAAATACGACTTTTTAAAAAATAGGTGAACAAAGTAAACATTTAAAAACAAAAATAATATACAATTAAAAACAAGTTCAATTAAAATAATCGTGCCATCTTCTTGAAAAAAAGGAAATTACAAAAAAAATTAGGAACTCGAACCCAAAACAATTCAACTTCAAAAACCTAACGACGCACAGTTCAAATTCAGAGGCGACGCAACTTCGAAAAAACGCAAAACGAAACGACGCAAAGCGATGTGTGGATGTATGTATATGAAAATGATTATTTTAAAGGCAACGCAAATTGTTGTGGAAAAATTTCTGTGTTTGTTGAGTTGCGTTTATCTTGTTTATAGCATAAGCTTGTCTAGGTATGTCATGTGATTATGTAAAAAGAGATCCAATTACCGTTATCAAGTTAGTAATGCTTCGTAATAAAGTTTTTTCATTATAAAGTTCTAATCAATTTATTTCTAGTATTACTCGCACAAAAGAAAAGTATACCTCAACAGTAAGGAATATAAGTTGCGAACAAAAAATAAAAACATTTTATAATATATGGAATGTTTATCATGTCCATGGAGCGCTTGCAATAACTTGAAAGAGTATTTACAAATAAACAATAACACAAACTCAAAATGAAAATACAATTAACCGGTACCCTACATCATAATAAGTCTTTATGTTAACATTGCATTTTTTAAGAAACTTAGTATTAAAAAAGAACAATTTTAAAATGGACACTCTAATGGCTACTTACACTAACTTGCACAGTCATAATCCATATTATTCATACATAGATGCTCGTCTAGGCACTAAAAATAACTTGTATAATTTAATAAAAAAGTAGTTTTAAAGTCGCCTCAGTGTAGTAAGTAAGTGTGTTAGCTTATTAGACATGAGAACGTGACTAAACATCTGACTCAGACATATCGAACAAAAAGAAATATGAAAAAATATTTCTTCGGCCACTTCATCTGAGAAAAAACTGTAGGAGTAAATAAAATTGCCATGAAAAGTTTCTCAAAAATCCGTCGTTCGGTGTTGACTTTAAACTGTAGATCCCACTGCTCATGTATAAAATTAACACATACAACATACAATTTGTATTTTTCATAGTTAACCAGCTCATTAAATAAAATTTGTTAAATTGTTTACTTGGCAGTTTAACATTTTTCACAATTTCTTATGGACGATAACACGGTACGACAATCAAAATACACCCAGCTAATGACATAGTGTAGGTTGTGAATTTTTTTGATTGGAACTCAAAAATATTTTTTTTTTTTTATATTTCTCGAACCCTTCAAACTTGTTTTATTTGACAAAAACGGTATTTTTGAAATTTTCACTCAAAATTATTGATTGATTTCGAACATATTTCTGACTCCTTTTAAGAACTGGACGGTAGTTGCGTAGTTTACTGGTAGTGTGTTGGCTTATGTCAAGGTACGGTTCAAACATCAGGTCAGACACCTTCAACAAAACGAAATACGAAAATATATTTCTTCGGCAACTTCCTATCAGCAGATTTCTAGCTAAAACTGTGGTAGTAAAATAAAATTGCGTTGAAATTGAAAAGTTTCTCAAAAGTTTGTCGTTCGGAGTTGACTTTAAACCCTAGGCCCCGCCATTCATAAAGTTAACACATACAAAAGAAGAGGTATAATAAGCTAGGTCGTAATGCTGACTGAAAGATTGTGATAACAAATTACCTATGAAATGTATTTAAGGACGGAATGAAACTTTCTTGGCATTATTGTAAATCAGGTATAAGATGAACTGCAATTGCCATCTTTTTGCACACGAAAGTTGTATAGACTTGGACTCAGAAATCAGATGCACCTAGGGCTTGTTTGGAAAACCAGTTGTCCTCATAACTCAATAAATTAAATGTGACATAGTTGTTAATATAATGATGGAGAAAAATAGCCATGTAGTGGTCAGACCTATTTTGATATACAGATAATTGGAATAGTTGGAGTAATAGGGAAAGATACTTTCACCTGATGCTGCAAATAAAATGCTTCACCTGCATTACTATTAAGAGAACATACATTCGCCGACACCTGAAATTTTTACGTCGCTTTCCACAACATAGAACTTTATTGGGGCTAAATAGCTGCTGGGCAACTTGACTCGATTACTAGTCTGTCGCAAATCGTGCCGGAATTAAGGACTTTCGGGAATATCGTGGTACATTAATTTATTGTGGATGTTCAAGACATCCCTCATCCAGTGGTTTGGCTTCGTTTTTGTGTGAAAAATTTAGGGAGTAATGTTACATCATTGTTCTTGTAGGCTGCATGACCACTGCAATGTTTTTCAGGTTGAGTTTCAGAATTTTGTCCGAATTTATCTAGAATTTCTAGGAACGTAACTTCTGTACTTGTCCATGAGGATTTCGAATCACACAGGGACACGGGGAAATTGCATTATAGATGAGCTGGCCTGGGCCAATACGAAGCGTGCAATCTCCGACAAGTTGCAAAGTGTAGGCGTTCCAATTGACTCAGTTTATTTGGATATTGCCCACTTGTTTTACGGGGAAGCTCTATCTCGTTGGCAACAGAAAGGTACGTGCAATATTGCTAGACTCTTCTGGACACGTATGGATAGAAGGAGGACCGACCCATTTCTTTCCTTAAATCACATAGCTATCCATTGCACAATGTACTTGGCAGAATTCTTCAGAAGCTGTGGGTCTGATGAGGAGGAAAAGGCTGTACTTCACCTCTTGTCTCATTGTCGTGCTCTTACCATAAACAGACAAAAAATTCAAACCTCTCATTTTCTGACATTTTTAATCGAGTTATAATGATTACTACAATAGCAAGATTTATTTTGGATTTGTGATACTTTCCTTTAAGGAATATTTGTTCCTAATGCAGAATAGATTGCAGTATCACAGTGGGCCTAAATACTGGCTTAAATGGGACCTCTTCCTTTAAAGGGGGACCTTATCTTTCGCAGCTAATGCTGTCTCAATGAACGAAATGAATGAATGAAAAAAATTGAATTCTATTAAAATTGGCCATATAATATTATTACGAAAATGAAAAACCTAGATACTGGTGTTTTGCTTTTACATCATACATACATAATTGGTCATTACAACCCTTCAGTCAGGATTGCGACCTAGTTTCTCACACCACTTACGTTGTGTGTGTTAATTTTATGTATTAGTGGTGGGACCTACAGTTTAAAGTCGACTCCGAACGACAGATTTTTGAGAAACTTTGCATGGCAATTTTATTTACTCTCAGAGTTTTCGCCAGAAATCTGCTGAGAGGAAGTCGCCGAAGAAATACTTTTTGTATTTTGTTTTGATGCCTGGCCTGGGGCTCGAGCCCTGGCTTTACGTCTAATAAGCCAACACACTACCAACTAGACTACGGCGACATCTTTTTCTTTTGCTTTTACATAGTTTAACATAAAAATTATAAACAAAAGCTACAAAAACAAAACAATGCAATAAACTAACCTTTTTACAAATTATCGTACTGCTTAATATAACAACAAACACCAGCATAAAAAAATGGTAAACAAGTAAACAAAAATACACCAACAACACCACAATAATAAACGTAAACAGTGATGTTTACATTTACAGAGATTTCGAGAAGGCGAAATCATGAAAGTTCGCTTTCAGGAACGTTCATCAGACTGTTTGCCCTGCCATATAAAAGGCAAGGCAAAGCAAGCGGCAGAGTTAGTGAAGTTCAGTAAGTCTTGTGTGAAGACGCGTTGCGTTTGAAGAAAGTAATCGTGGTTTGAAGATCTCCGTTACAAAGATCTGTCGAATAAATGACTAGTAATTGTTATTGTTTATTGAAAGTGTGTAAACAGGGGTATAACAAAGAAAAGTTGTTGTTGTTACATCAAGTTGTGAACAGTGCAACACAGAAACGTGCGAATAATAAAGAATTTTAATTAAAACTAAATACAAATTTGTTTTTGTTTTATTTAAAATCTACGAGCTCATATTTTAAACGTTTAAACACAAAAGAAAAATACCGAGCTTCATTAAAATTAGCAACGGTCATCAACCACTGCCCAAAATCAATCGAAACCAGTGAGATTCGCCAGCACATTATAATGTTTAATGTACAAACCCAATATAGCCGAACGATACCATTATGCTGCATCCAATTGTGGAAATTAACTTTTAAATAATATAACGATCGTAGCTTTGGTCATCATAAAATTACTTGTACTTAGGAATGTTGTTCATGAAAGAAAGGATTTTAACGAACAGGTATAAAAGCATAAAACCTACGGATATGCTTGAATGCAAAATACTTTTCAGAAATTCTATGTTAGCTCTCTTTTACTTATTTTCAATTATTTCATTACTTTGCCCACTAAGTATCAACTGTTACAGTAAAACTTCTGAGTAAAAATATGGCATGGCAGGACGAAACACTTGCTACAATAATATCATCGATTGAAGAAAAAGATTCACATGCTTTGCTGGATTACTTCTTTTCCAGCCCATAAGAAAATATTTGATATTGAAAATGAAATCTCACTGTTGCTTGACTGCTAATGACAGGCAAGTCGTCTGTTTTCCTGCTTTTTTTTAAAGAATCTACTTATGGCTGCTTCATACTAATTTTTGTGTCCTTAATTTCTGTTTCTGAGTCGCCGTAGTCTTGTAGATAGTGTTTTGGCTCATTAGATGCAAGGCCACGGTTCAAACCCCAGGTCAGACATGAAAACGAAAAATAAAAAAATATTTCTTCGGCGACTTCCTCTCAGCAGATTTCTGGCAAAAACTCTAGGGGTAAATAAAATTGCCATGAAAAGTTTCTTAAAAATCTGTCGTTCGGAGTCGACTTTAAACTGTAGGTACCCCTCACCCCACTTATTTATAAAATTAAAATACACAATATAAGTAGTGTGAGAAGCTATGTCGTAACCCTGACTGAAGAGTTGTAATGACCAATTGTGTATGATTCCTTTATGAAGTTGCCACAGTCTAGTAAGTAGAGTGTTTGCTTACGAGTTCTGACCCCAGCTTTGACAAATCCAACAAAACAAAAAATTAAAAATAAATTCTTTTGCCGACTTCCTCCCAACAAACTTCTGCACAAAAACTCTGTGAGTCATAAACAATTATCAAGTCTATCGCACGAAATCGCCATTATACTGTAGGTTTTGACACTGATGGATAAAATTAACACACACAGCATGGATGGTGTAAGAAGATAGGCTATAATCCTTACTGAAGCGCTGTAATGACCGATTGAGTAAGTTTTCCAAAAATTTTTGAACTTATGCTTCGAAAACTTCGAAAAAGGCTACAAAATTTCACAAAAGTGGTCAAAAAAATTTAAGAAACTGGTTCGATTATGAACAGTTATACTCCTATGTATCAAGGTGTGTGGTTGATCTCTTGAAGACATTGCTACTATAAATGAAATTGTTGCATATAACTTGAAAACGTTAATATTACATTAATCTTAACAAATTCAATGAATTTTGACAAAACATATCCATCTTCTTGTGTTTAAAATTCATCAGCAGGCAGGCAACTTGTTCAATGGGTAATGGAGCAAAAAGATGTAAGTGCCAAAATTTCGAAGAAAGTCTTTGGAATGGTTTACTGAATACCAAAATCGAGGAATTCAAGGATCATAGAACGTTTAGAGAATTTGTGACACACAAATGAGCTTACGGCGACAATTGTTTGCTACTGATTTTGGTAAGACGACATGATTGAATTTTTTTAGTTCTTTAATTGGCTGTAAACAGCATTCATTACAAGCACATGATAACGAAGTTATTGTGACCTCTACTGGACGCCATGTGATTTCAGCAAGACGCCTTTCCAGAATAAATTAATTCAAGAAATTCTGATGTGAACTAGCCATAGTGCAATGTTTTTTTGCTTTGATTTTTATAAAATCTGGGATTTTATGCGAATAAGCCAATCAAACCAAAAGTAATTTCTGAGCTTTATTCGGAGATCCAACACATCATCATTGAGATCCAAAAAATCATGTAAAACTTAATATAAAAAAATAAACGCCTGTCATCAGAGCCGCGGTGGCCATTTGATGGATATTTTATTCCGTATTTAATCGAAACATGTGTTCTTTACAATCTATAAAAAAATTAAAATTGTCTCAGAAAATTCATGTAGCTGTCATCTTGGTTGGTACTAGCATAATTTTGTAAAAATTATTATTATTTTTTGTTTGTCCTTCTGGCATAATTTATGAAACCTTTCCTTTTATCAACTGAAAACACTTTTAAAACCTTGTCTTCTTCATCAAATTATCATGTTTTTAAAAGTAAAAGAAAAATATTCTAATCATTCACATAAATTACTAACAAGTTAAGTACCCAATTAATAAAATTTGCCTTTAAAATACATTCAATTGATATTTATGGCCCTAAGCTACAATCAATTTAATAAGATTGTATCATGAGCAACAGTTTGTCAGAAGTACATAAACAGAGTGACATCACAGATAAAATAACGGTCTATTTAGTGAAATATTATCATAAATCCGCTCTGTCATTAAAATTAATTGTTACGGATTTTTTATATAAAAACTGCCAGTTGAATAGAAATCTGGTAGCTTAACGACATTGTTGTTACTTGTTTAGTTTTCACAACAAAAACAAGCCTTTAATGAATTTGCCTAAATCTATTAGCATGCAATTTTTTTTATATTTTTACTCTATAATCCCTTGCCATAGATATAACTTAACCCTTTGCGACAGTAACTGTCATGCTGGTCGGAATTAATTTTCGTTTCGTTCCCTACTACGTCACTATCAGAATCACTACTGGAAATATTTTCAGAACAAATGTTATCACTTTATTTATCAAGTGTTGAAAGAGTCAAAATAAAATTCGTCATCGCTACTTTCAAGTTCACGGAACACTTCTTTCAGTAAATTTCTTTTTGCCATTTTATTAGAGTATTATTTTGAAATATTTTAAGAAGCGAAATCGCCAAATCTAAGTTAAGCACAACTTATAAAATATCATTCGATTTCAACGAATTTCGAAAGCTTATCGATTAAGAGCAGACATACGACTAAATCGATAATAAAGCTTTGGTGGCTGAGAGCAGACATACGACTGTAATGGTAAAAAAGCTTTGGTGGCTGAAAGCAGACATACGTTCGCAAAGGGTTAAATACTGGTGACAAACGGATTTGCACAGCGTTAAAAGAATAAATGGTATTCAATGCTTGTGATGAACAATTACTTTTTAATTAAATGATACAAAGTTTTCTTAAAAATTCAATGAATCCTATAACTTTTGTTTACATACATATATACATAATTGGCTATTACAACCCTTCAGTCAGTATTACGACCTAGTTTCTCACACCACTTATGTTGTGTGTGTTAATTTTATACATGAATGGCGGGCACGTACAGTTTAAAGTCGACTCCGAACGACAGATTTTTGAGAAACTTTTCATGGCAATTTTATTTACTCTCAGAGTTTTTGCCAGAAATCTGATGAGAGGAAGTCGCCGAAGAAATACTTTTCGTATTTTATTTTGATGTCTGGCCTGGGGCTCGAACCCAGGCTTTTCGTCTAACAAGCCAACACACTACCTACTAGACCACGGCGACTGCATGTCCATGTTTTTTAGATAAATAAAAATAAAAAGAATAAAAAACCATTTTTTATTTAAAGAAAAAAAAAAACGAGCATTCCAAAGCTTTTAAAAAAATTATACTATGAGACAAAATAAAGGAATGAAATACGCCGAGCTAATGACATTTTTAACACAAAATATTCTTTGAGTGTTATTCTGAAATAAAATGATAAAGCATTCGCTAAACATGTGTTCCTGCCGCAGTCTGATCGACAACTAAATCAAAGAACACAAGATACATACACATGTCCATACGTACGATGAGAGCAACACATTGTTACGCTCTTTGTTTGTGTTCATTTTCCTTCTGTCTTCCTCTCCCCTCACCAAGAAATGATTTTTAAAAATATTTTAGTGAGAGCGGGTCGTAACATTACGTAACATTGCCATAAGAAATTTTACTTCTACGTGATGCGTATTCTTTATATCCATATTCTTTGGCTATACCCAACATTTCTTAAAGTTTTATCATGTCTTAACAAGCTGTGTGTTTCTCGACTTAAATAATCACGGATAAACACCTTTTGAGTGGCTACATTTTCTTTTAGTTTTGGCTTGACATTCATCAGCTGCTCCTTAGTTTTCTTTGAGCTAAACTTAACAATTAATTTCTGTTTATTTGGGGTATTACTATGACCATTTCGATTTTTAATAAAAAAAAAATGACTTCATCTGCATCAAATACCCGTTTTGCGTTGGAAGGACCAGATCGAGAAAGCCCTGTCATCGATTGGTGTGACCAACCGGTGTAGGCGTGCCAAAAGCAGAGGCGCATGGAAGGATGTGAAACGACAGACCGAAATTCGTTAGTCGAGTTGTTAATGGCCAATTAAGTAAGTAATGTTAACTTGCAGTGGCAGTTGTGATTTGTTTTTTTTTCTCCAATATAATACTTAGTTTAGAGTTTAACACATACACTAACACTTTTTATAGCCAAGTGTGAATAAAGTTGAACACTAATATCACCACTTTCATTGTTTGTCTTATTGTACGGGAGAGTAAGTATACTTAACGCAGTCCTTTACAGCTGATGCTGTGGTGTGTGGATGTGTATTTTCTGTTTTATTCTATAAAAAACTGCAGAAATTGCATTAATATCCTTAGTTTTTCCTTACAAACATAGCTGCCAGATAAATGAGTCACCAAATCGTCAAATATTTTAGAATAAATCGTCAAAATCGTTAAAGACGTTTATTGAAATCGTCAAAAAATCGTCACAAAAAAAAATAAATAAATTAAAGTTTTTAAAAACCAAAATTATTTCTATTGTAGTAAAACATATAAAGTTAATGTATGTACATATCTGAGTTCAAAAATCATCTTCATTTATTAATTTTTTTCCAAAAATGTAGAAGTTTTATATAATTTTCAGAAAAAAATTGTTAAAGGTTTAAACAATCTATCCCAGTGTTGTTTATTGACACATAAGCGCAGCAATAATATCGCATCATCTTAATCTATGGGTGGTGTAAATATTAAGGAGTCTGAAGCTCTTGACATTCTGAGCATGATAATTCAGTGTAATGTTGTCTGCAACCGACGCATTTTTCAGTTCCTTCTTAAGATCTTATGATCTGATCTTACTCTTTACAATATTTATTTATACTATTTATGAGGTCGGTGCCTCAACGTCTATTTTGAGGTTTCTCGACCGTGTACAGGAGAGGCCGTTGTAGCTCGTTAATGACGGTATTGTATCCAACTCCATTGAATCATTGGTGCATCGTTGCAATGTGGTTTGTGTTTCACTGTTCTATCGCTACTATAGCGGATTTTGCTCGAACGAAATAAGGAGATTTGTTCCCGAAAATCATATATTCCTACGCAATGCTCGTCTTTCTCGGCCACTGCATTGCAGAAAAAATACGGTTTTTAGTCGGACTATTCGTATGTGGAACTCAATTCCTGCAGACGTCTATCCTATTACTTATGGTATAAAAATATACAAGCCTAGTGTCATAAACACTGTTCTCTGTTTCCTTCTTCTCATAACATAGCTCCAAACACAATGCCATCGATCCCCTGAGTGTTGGTCGTACAAAACAAAATAACGGCGTTTGCCTTCCGATGTTCTTCCAATGGTAATATTAGAAGTTATACTAGCATTTTTAAAATTGTTTGCAACTACAATAGATAAATTATTCTCAACTACGAGGTTATTTAGGAGTTGTAAATTTTTGGCTTTTAAGGGATTAAAAAGGAATAAAGTACAGAAAAATCATCACAGGTATTCGAAAGTAACTTAATATTATAATACTTTACTCCATGTTTTTACTAACATTAATTTCCAATAGAAACAGTTGCAAAGTAAATACAAAGCTTAAAGTGGCTTTGAATGTACTAAAGTATGGTGTAAATTTTCAATTTCCAAACATCGTCAAAATAAGGGCATAAATCGTCAAATCGGCAAAATGATATTTTTGGAGCTCAAAATCGTCAAAATGACGATAAATCGTCAAATCTGGCAGCTATGCATACAAAGCTTTTTTTCTTCTAATATTATGCATTATATTCAAACTGTTGTGCTGAACATATTTTTACAAGAAGTTGTGTGAAAGTAGGCGTAATAGTTGTGCATAGTTTGTACTTTGATACTTAATTGATTCCATATAATCTTGGAAAATGTATGTATTTTACTTTGCAACTTAAATATTTGTTATTGGCATGAAATACAATAAAACTGTTATCACGTTAAGGTATTGAATTGATTGCTTGAAACTAATTCAAAGTTTTTATGAAGAATTGGCATTTTCTAAAATGTAAATGTAATGAAATCAGAAAAAGCTCATATGCATTTTAAACAGTAATCTCGACTGCAATCAAGAAGGTACAATAAAAGAAAAAAAAAGTTTTAAACGATATCTAAAGGCAAACATACCACAGTAGAGACTTAAATAGAATAAAGACTTGTTTCTGCGAGAGAAATGGTTTCACAAATTCGACAGTTCTATTTGTGTCGCCGTAGTCAGTAGTAGCGTGTTGGCTTATTAGACGTGAGTACTAAATCCCGGGTCGGACATCTCCAACAAAACAAAATCTTGTTACGCTTTTATCTTTTAAAAACGTTTAAAATATGAGCTCGTAGATTGCAAATAAAATAAAAAAATTTGTGTTTAATTTTAATTAAAATTCATTATTATTTGCACAATTCTGTGTGATACTGTTCACAATTTTATGTAAACAACAACAATCGATTTTTTGTTATTCTTCTGTTTACACCATTTGCATAAACAATAACAATTCCTAAGCAATTAACGGAAGACTTCAAACCACGCTTACTCTCTTCAAATACACCGCGTCTTCACACAAGACTGACTGAACTTCACTTAATCAGTCGCTTGTTTTGGCTTGCCTTTTATATATATGCAGAGTAAACAGTCTGATGAATGTTCTTGAACTCGAATGTTCATAACTTCTCGAAATATCTATAAATGTAATCATCGTTCTTTACATTTATTCTTGTAGTGTAGTTTGTGTTTACCATTTTTATGCTAGATTTTTCATTTTCGTAACAATATGAAAAAATACTTCTACGGCGACTTCCTCTCAACAAATTTCTGACAAAAGTAAATATAATTGCCATGAAAAGCTTATAAAAAGTCTGTTGTTCGGAGTCGACTTTAACCGGCAGGTGCTGTCACATATGAACAAAATTTGCCCTACAAACAGACGAATGTGTGAAACCATTCGCCTTACAGAAATATCACATACATTTTTATTTAATGAAAGTAGTCAAACATTAACAATTACGTTTAATTTTATATTATTTTAACCAAATTTGTGTGAATTAAGGTTCCTCGCCAATTAAATAAACTAATTCGAGCTCAATAATAAAACAAACGGAATTTTTTAAAATTTAAATCTGAATACAACACTATGTTCAAACTGTCTTATCATTTTTGTTCACAAAGATTTGACAAATCATCACCAACCGCCTAAGAATGCTTGCAAGTTATGAACATTTGCTTTGGACAGAGTTCATGGAACACTTCGTTAAGTGAGAAAACGATTTGTGAGTCGCTATTAACACTAGATTTACGGATGTATATTATATATGTACCTATTTTTACTGACTGACATGTACCTATTTTGACTCATACAAGAAAATTTAATAGTTTTCTAAAGAAAATAGTTCCAAATCAATTTATTATCAAAAACATTCATGGAGAACATTTTTTACATATATATAGTCTCTTTTTGAAACACATTTTCCGCGAATATTTCTATTACATTTAGTACAATAGTTTGAAGATCTGTTTCTTTTGCATGATTGTTGAACTTGACAATTTTTCCGTGCGGTAGTAGCATGAATTTTCTGTCAATGGAAGTTTTCTCTACTTCTTCTCTATATTTACTTCATAGTTCTTCAGCTAATTGGAAAATAAAACCTTTTCGTGAAACATTTACTTGAGTCGTCTCTTTATACTTATCCAAGCATTGACAGCTGCTAAAACTAAAATGTTGTAGAAAACTTGTAGAGGCCATCTGCGTGAGCTTGCTTTAACGCTATATTTTCGGGTCGTTTGGTACATGATTTGATATATGCCATCATACCTTCGTCAATTATCAAATTGAATGCGCTACTTGGCGAACCAAGCATAATATGCCTTTTAGCGTAAGTAGTTGAACCAGAAACGTCTTTGAATATGGTAGAAATCGGTGATCTGCCTACGTTTCTGCCTTCGTTCAATGTTTCCCATAAAGCCCCGTCAGCTGCTTTTTCGGCTAAAATTTCTTTATCAGAAGATATATCGATAGCTTCTAAATCACTTTCGGTTTCAGAATCAGAAAAAACATTGGCTCTCTTTTTATTAGGAGCTATATAACAAAGATCTTCATCTTCACTGCTTGAAGATCGAATATTATTGACTTCCTCTTCTAATTCAATTTCGTTATCAGTTGTATCCGATTCATTGTCTGATTGGTCTTTCTTTATTTTTAGTTTTCTCAACAGAAGACAATTTTTCCGATTTTTCCCATAAATGAACGGTTCACACGTGATGAATAACACGAAATGAGTAATAATGTAGCGAAAACAAGTAACAATCAGAGAAACAAATTCACAGGCTTGACTATTAAACCAGGCTGTTAAACTATTAAATCATTCTATGAGCCAAATTGGCTCATAGCCGTGAAAATAGGTATGCCACATTCGATAATGCGAAATGACTGTGGGGAAAAGGAATGAACGTTTACATATATTTCATTACTTAACTAAAAACCCACTTATGATTTTAAAAAGTAATATTAAGTTTTCTATATATATAGCGATAAAATTTGTAGAGTCAAATTGGCTCTTTCCATAAATCTAGTGTTAACAAGACAAAGAGGGATGAGCACAGAAGATAATATTGCTCTTTAGCGCGAACTCTTGAAGAAGATGCTGAAATGACGTTTCATGCTCTCTCTCAACCAAATAACCTTGGCCCTTCGACAATGTAGAATAATTTACTTTAGGATTTTTTATTGCGGACTTATCAAAAGCAGTTCATACAAGAATTAAACCTATACGAGCATTTTTGTTAACTGGGCCGTAGATAATCAAAAAATTGTGTTCAGTGATGAATCACATTTCTGATTAAATGGCTAAACCAATATTTTCACATTGGAGCGGAGATAAATCTCTAGCCATTAACTATTTCATCATGATTACATGCATTTAAGTTGACTTTTGATGCGGTTTACACGATGGCATCATTATCAGTTCAAAGTTCAATTGAAATAAGTATCATCATTTCGAACTAATACGCTATAGAACCATACTAACTGAAGTCTTGTTTTCAAAAATTTATATGCTAAACATCTTTGATATTTTGTTCCAACCAGAAAGTGCAACTTACCATGTTAAGCGCTCAGTTTCGTAATCGATTTATTAAGAAATGAATCAGGTGACATCTTCCTTATCGAAAGTAGCCTTGTTCTCTGGCCGCATCGGTCGTGCGAGTTAACGTTTCTCGATTATTTATTATGGGCTATGTTTAGTCAATGGTTTATGTTGTCAAACCAGCAAATCAACAAGTATTGTATCCAATATAAGCCACCATTGAAAATGGTCAGATATATTGGAAAATATAGTTAAAAATAGGACTATAATTTTAATTTCTGATTTTTCAAGATCCTCTCTCTTTTCTTTCCTGAAATTTTTGTATAACAAGTATTGATGTGGACAAGATTTTTTCCATTATCGACAATTTCTGAAGTTATACTCTCCTCAATGTTATTTTATATGATTTCAAAGGTTTTTTATAATTATTTTTTACAATATGTTATTGGTATAGTGTTTTGTTTTTGAGGTATAAAAACATTTTTATTTTATGATCATAATTATTATATAACAGTACGGCACAGTAGCAAATAAGTACATGTTATACGTAAACAAGGTCTGCCTTTCATACACTCATATCTTTGTAAACCGCATTTATGTAGCAATTTACCGTACGTTTATTATACCATGTTTAGATCAACATATTTTATTAGAGGCACACTTATCTCCTTTACACATGGGCCACCTTCGTATGATTTGCTGCAATATACTCTTGTGATCACGTTGTTCTTATAATTGTGTATATATAGAATATTATTTTCCACAATAGGTGTGCGAATTCCAACGTAAAGCATCCTTACTTATGGCAGAGAATAAGTCTGACTCAAATCGTATGTAAATATGTACGAGTATGTGCTTGTTGTGACACACTGCTGTTTTTCTATATTTCATTGCTACTGGCATTTTTTAACTGTTTGTTACCATATTTTTTATATTATTCAGCATATGTATGTATGACTTTGGGGTGATAGAATTTTAGGTGATTATGTCATATTGACAAGTCCCCTAAGGGCTTTGAAATTTTCAAAGAAACATATTTTTTTATGGTTTTCTTGACTCATTGACCCGCATTATTCAAAGCACATTTATGAATTATCTTTGAATAAATTTCTGTATAATTATTTCGAAAAACTTATTGAAGTTACAAGACAAGAGTTTAACTTGATGTATTTAAATATAAAAGCGAATTAAATTCGGTATTGTTAAGTTAAATAAATCCAAGATATTGTTTACTATCCTCAAGTGGCTACCACCAGACATGTGGTCGAAACAAGTGGCTACGAATGTGACAACGAGACTGAACGCCATAAGAGCATGAAAGTACAGAAATTATGGTCATGCCAATATTTTTGATATGGTTGGTCTGACTATCGGCTATACAACGCCTGATCCTGGTTTTGCGATGCAGATACCAATTACATCGTTTTTCGATAATGGTTTACTCCTCCCAAGAGACGCCATTCAAATTTTAATTTATGGATCCACATAGCACAACAAAGTAGGATATGGAAGCTTTTTAAAACAACTGAATATTAGATCGTCCCTTGCATTAGATTGCAGAGTTTATCGTATTGTGACATATAGAGAATGTGCACATCACATCTACGATTATTTAACAATGTTATCCTCATTTGGGTTCCATGATACGGGGACATCAAAGGTAACAACATCAAGTGATGGTTTACTTTATTTACTTTATGTAAAGAATTTAAATGACTGTCTATAGTTTCCATATTTGTTGACATACATACATACATACATAATTGGCCACTACAACCCTTCAGTTAGTATTACGGTTTCTCACACCACTTATGTTGTGAGCATTAATTTTATACATGTGTGGCGGCACCTACAGTTAACGTCGACTTCGAACGACAGATTTTTGGGAAACTTCTTATGGCAGATTTTAGTTACTATCAGAATTTTTGCCAGAAATCTGCTGAAAGGAAATCGCCGAAGAAATACTTTTGTTTCATATTTCGGTTTTGATGCCTGACCTGGGATACGAACCCGGGCTTTACGTCTAATAAGCCAACACACTACCTATTAGACTACGGCGACTTCGATTGTTGACATAAATGTGATTAAAGCTATGGCGTCAATTAGTTGCAACTTTTGTTATGTATTTATGTAATTTATACATATAATTTCTTAAATCGTTATTATATTGTTATCGTTTAACATTAAAATAATAAACACAAGAAATGGTTACATGATCAACGAATATACAAAAATATAGCAATAACATTAGTATAAAAGAAGGGATAAAAAAATAAACAGACAGGCAACAACAACACTGCAATGACAAATGTAAACACAGTACACAAACAACAATAACGTAAACAACATGTATACATTTATATAGATTTCGCGAAGGCAAAGCCATTCTCCTTCAAGAACCTTCATGAGCTTGTTTACATGAGCATATTAAAAAGCAAGACAAAGCGGGGAAGGAGTAGTAACAATTCAGTCAGTCTTGTGTGAAGACGTGTTGCGAGTGAAGAGAATAGCTATATTTTGAAGATCTCCGTTGCAAAGATATGCGTTGTCAGTAAAGAAGAATAGCGAATAAACAAATTGTTGTTTTATCGTCAAGTTGTAAACGGTGGCACACAAAAGCAGTGCGAACAATAAAGAGTTTAATTGAAACTAAACACACATTTGGTTCTATTTTGTTTGCAATCAAAGAATTCATATTCTAAACGTTTTTAAAAAGGTAAAAACGTAACAATATTGTACTAACAAAGCTTTATATTTACGTGAACTCCCATTTCCCTCATATCTGAGTTCAAAAACGAAACATTTAAAAAAATTTGTTAGAAATTAAAGCTAGCGTCCTTCATCTTCATTTATTATTTTTTTTTTCCATAAATGGAGAAATGTTGTCTCATTTACAGGAAAAAATTGTTTAAGGTTTAAACAATCTACCCCAGTGTTGTTTATTGACACATAAGCTCAGCAATAATATTGTATCATCTTAATCTATGGGTGGTGTAAATATTAAGGAGTCAGAAGCTTTTGACATTCTGAGCATGAAAGTTCAGTGTAATGTTGGCTACTACCGACACATTTTTTTGTTCCTTCAGTTCCTTCTTTACATTTTATTTATGCCATTTATGAGGTCGGTGCCTCAACGACTATTTTGAGGTTTCGCGACCGTGTACAGGAGAGGCCATTGTAGCTCGTTAATGACGGTAGTGTATCCAACTCCATTGAATCATTGGTGCATCGTTGCTATGTGGTCTGTGTTTCACTGTTCTATCACTACTACAAAAGGCTTTTGTCGAACGAAATAAGGGGACTTGTTCCCGAAAATCATATATTCCTACGTAACGCTCGTCTTTCTCGGTCAGGCCATCCGTATGTGGTCGATTGGCCACACACATTGCATTACAGAAAAAGTACGTTTTTTAGTCGGACTATTCGTATGTGGAACTCAATTCCCGCAGAGATCTTTATTGCTACTTATGGTATAAAAATATAAAAGCCTAGTGTCCGTAACCGCTGTTCTCTCTTTTCTTCTTCTGATAACATATTTTCATATTTCCAAACACAATGACATCCATCGCCTGACTGTTAATCGTACGAACAAAAATAACGGCGCTTGCCTTTGTTCTTTCGATGAATTTTTAAAATTGTCTGCAACGACAAGTGATAAATTCTCCCAACTACGAGGTTATTTAGGAGTTGTAATTTTTTGGCTTTTAAGGGAATAAAAAGGAATAAAAAACAGAAAAATCATCACAGGTATTCGGAAGTAACTTCAAAATATAATACTTAAAGTGGCTTTTAATGTACTAAAGTTAGGAATATAATGAAAATTTTTAGTTTCTAAAAATCGTCAAAATGAGTGCATAAATCGTCAAATCGTCAATATGATATTTTTGGAGCTCAAAATCGGCAAAATGACGATAAATCGTCAAATCTGGCAGCTATGAGGGTGAGAAACTATGTCGTAATCCTGAGTAAACGGTTGTAAGGACCAATTATTGTATATGGGTATAACTTTCGGATTTTATTGCTTAGGACATATACGTTAGTATGTGTATATACATATGTATTTAGAGTGGTTTGTTTGTATTTTATAGAGAAAAGAGCAGTGGCTAACAGATGAAAATAAATAAAATGCATAAATTTTTTGATATTTTTTTACATACATACGTACATAATTGGTCATTACAATCTTTCAGTCAGGATTACGACCTAGTTTCTCACACCACTTATGTTGCGTGTGTTAATTTTATACATGAGTGGCGGGACCTACAGTTTAAAGTCGACTCCGTACGACAGATTTTTGAGAAGCTTTTCATTTCAATTTTATTTACTCTCAGAGTTTATGCCAGAAATCTGTGAAGAGGAAGTCGCCGCAGAAATACTTTTTGTATTTTATTTTGATGTCTGGCCTGGGGCGCGAACCCTGGTTTTTCGTCTAATAAGCCAACAAACTACCTACTAGACCACGGCGACTTCATTTGATATTTTTTTAGAAACAAACAAACAAATAGGAAATTGGAACAAGAAACAAATTTGAATTTATTACAACAATAAATAACACTTTAACAGCAACAACTACAAGCAGTGGAATTTAAGCCAAAAATACAGTTACAAACTGTACCATGGTAAATACTGTAACTATACAGAGATAGAGAGAGACAGAGAAAGCAACATTTTTTGTAAAACCGAAACGAACGTCAAAACAAAATCCATACCTATTTTTATTGCTTTATGTACATATGTTTTGTGTATTCTTTACAATTACGTACAGAAACAAAAATAATATATTTGAAATAAATACTTTTTACATATCATCAGTGCTGCTATATATATTTATTTTTAAAAATACTGACAATTTTCAGAAATAAAGGTTTTACGAACACAACTGATAAATGCATATTTGAGTACTTTTAATTTATTTTTATTGAAGGAAAAATATTTCATTTTCTATCACTTGAAATACAAGGAATTCAATGTATACGAAATAAAAAAAGCACAACATAAAATATTTTATTTAATTCATAACGCGAAGTGATCTTTGTCACTTTTTTAATTACTCACACAGTACATACAATAAACTGGCGATAATAACATTATGCGGCAAAATAAAAAAATGAAATACATTCAACTAATGACATAATGTAGGTTGTGCGTTTTGTTTAATAGAACTCAAAAATATTTTTTTTGTTTTTCAAACCTTCCAGATTCATTTTCTTTGACAAAAACTGTTTTTTTGACGTTACGTACAAATTTATTGATTACACAAACATTTCTGAACCAATGTCCAAAATTTAAACTTTCTTTGAAAAGTTAGGAATGGGCGTTTAGAACGGTATACACATAGATATTATTCAATTTAATATTCTATTAGGGCATTCTCTTATGAAGAGATTGACACTTCGTTTGATAGAATCGAACAAAAATTACCGTAAGTATTATTTGAAGAGCATAGCAGTCGTGTTATATTTTTTCATATATACTCGTATTTTTTTCCAAACGAATTTTCAGTTTAAAAATTTTCAGACTTTCTGATGGATCTTGGTTGTTTGTTGGAAAACCTGCCAATGTTTAAGCTACCACCAGAAGTTGGCCAATGTTTGCGCAAAGCGAAATAATAATATTTAAAAAATTAATTTCAGGAAGTTTTTGGCTTATTTTCTAATTTGGCAAACCCTTTAATTTATAGAATATGAAGTGGACCAGGGAAACGTAAAACGCTGCAAGCTTCATAGCTTGGAGAGATGAAAAAAAATCTATCTAAACGGTTTGTTAACATGTGAAAGGCAAACCTTTCGGTAAATGGATTGAGCACAACAAGCCTTCATGATGGCCTACGTATATGTCAATTGGCATGAGACCCATTCTTGGTCTCTTCTCCTTCAACCTACCCACCTACTTACCTACTGAACATTCTTTTTAATTAAACATTTGTTTTTTGACACCATGAAAAACCATAAAAAATCTCATTTTAATTAGGAAGATTTCCCCCACAGATCGAAGCAATGCCTTGATTTATAGTGAGAGCAACAGCCGTAGTATACTCTTTGTTTGTTACAATTTTGTTAAGACGGTCATTTAACATTTTTTGGTTTCCAGGAACTAGAATCCTAAGTTTAATTTTGTTTAATTGGTCAATTATTATAGAAGCAATAGAAAGAAAAGTGTCCTGCCAGTAGAGATCTCTAGTAACTTAAATCACTTCAATAAATATCAATATAGGTTGTAAATTTCATCTGCGTTCTAAAGAATTAGTGTATTCATGAAGTATTCATGTTGTATTCATGAAGTAAAAATTTACCTTAAAGTTGAGGGATAATGTTAGTAAAAAAATTCAAATGCTTCTTTGCAATCATTCTTTCTTCATATTCACCCTCCACATCAACTTAAGAATAGCATTCGTATTTATAAAATAATACGAGTATTTTTACGATAAATAAAGGAAAAGCAAATGTTTTTGAATTATTTAAAATATCTGCGATGAGAAATCGAAAAAACTAATCTCCTTGTGAAATATGCTCTTGTATTTCATTCGTTTGAGTTATGCAAACCTTTTCCACAATGGCAAATAATATACAGATTACTATTCTGATTTTTGTAAAGAATGGCCCATTTAAATGTTTAAATTTAAAAATGCAATGCAAGAAAAACGGTTAGAAATTTAGACAAATTTATTTATTTTCATTCATATTGCTGCCCCGACTGACCGCATTCATGTTCAAAGAAATTTGGGCCAATGTTACCTCCTCTCCATAAGCCGCACCAAATACTGCAACTTTGCTTATTAACGTAACTGCCAAGATGAAAATGAGCTTCATCGGGAAAGATGATTTTTTTTGGCAATGTCGACATCGTCGTGCAGTTTATCGTTGGCCCTCCTAACGAAATCGAAGCGGATGGTAATGTGGCTTCAATTCTTGAACCAATTTAACTTTGTAAGGCATCATACCGAGATCTTTTCGCAAAATTCGACATAAACTGGTGATGAAAATGTTAAATTTTTGAGAATGATGACGATTTGATTTTGATGGAATCTCACGCTCAGCCACAGAATCGATATGTTCCGGTGTAGGCACTGTACGAACACTCTAACGTCTTGGCGCATCAGCAATGGAACCAGTTTCACAAGTTTTAGCAATAAAATTGCTTATACCGGGCACTGTTGGTATTCAAGCGTAAATCGATCCATTACGTTCAGTGAATACATTAAACAGATTCGAAATAACCGACGGTTCAAATATAAACCGATAGATGGCGCACCCGATATATTTAAACTTACATATGAATATTCTTCTATATGTATGAGACTAAAATTTTATGGTATACGTTTCTACCGAAAACGAACCCTTCTACATGTGAACTGCAAAAAAGGCAGACAGAGGGAGGTTATTGTTTTAAAGTATTCTGCAATATTGCGTTGAAATTACTTTTATTAATACAAAACCATAGTAATGTAATAGTTTGTGTATCCAAATGCTTGAATATTTTTATTTGCAAAATTTTTTACTATTGGGATTGAAATCGGGGTGATCGAAATTTTTTTTAGATTATTTTGTATCGAAGGGAAACCTCATAGTTATTACACGAAATAATTTTCCATCAGCGTAAATATCTCTACCATCACAACAAGCATGTTGTTCACGTTATTGCTGTTTGTGTATTTTTCCTTGCAGTGTTGTTGTTGCCTGGTTGTTCACTTGTTTATCACTTTTTTATATTGATGTTGTTGCTATATTTTTGTTGTTGATCATGTAAACAAGTCCATTGTTTTTGTTTGTATTTATTTATTTGTATTTATTGCACGATAGAAAATCTCTGGACAGACAATACACCGTCAGATTTCTTCACAAGGTCAGAAGGTCTGCGGTCATTTATATAACTGTCTCTCGGCGCACCACCCCCCCGAAAGCTTTGTTCGCAATGCTCAACTGGCTTCCTACTGTGCTTCTCGCTAAGCAGGCGGCTAAATTTGCTGCGACTAGACTTAATGCCCTGTCTCGTTGGCACATTGTACCTTCTGGTCACTCCACTATTCTGGAGGTTGATCCAGTATCCCCCGTGAACATCGACTATATCCCTGCTGAATATTGTCTCGATAGGTGTTTCCACTCTCTGATTCCGAGTAGGCACGACTGGAATCATAATACGGTTTTGCCCCCGGAAGTCCTGGATGTATATACCGACGGCTCTAAACTCGATAATGGGGTTGGAACCGGTGTCTACACTAGGAAACTGGACCTAAACATTTCTCTCGGAGGTGACGGCAATTTACCGGGCCGCTCAATGGACCCTCGTCACCGGTCCTCCTTTCACTCACGTCTTTTCTGATAGCCGCGATAAGATCTCTATCGTGTTTCGTGAATAACTCTAGGATCGTTAGGGAATGTCGCCGCTGTCTCAACCTTCTTTCTGGGCGCTTCACCAGTGTCTCACTGGTGTGGGTCCCCGGCACAGTAAATTCCGGGAAACTGTAGGGCCGACGAGCTCGCCAGATCTGGTGCGCTCTTTCCGGAATCTTCTTCGATTGAACTGGGTATGCCACTTGCATCGGTCAAGTTGGACATTGCGCTGAAATTCTCTCGGGACGCCAACCTACTCTGGGTCAATGAGCAGTCCTGCTCCACCGCTAGACTCACCTGGCCCTTGATGGATAGAAGGCGTACCAACCAATTACTTGGTCTTGGTCGTGACGTAATTTCAACCACAGTGGCCGTGCTTACAGGTCATTGCGTTATGGGTAAACACGCGGAGAGAATGAGGCTCCCATTTAACGACTTCTGCCGTGGATGCAGATCCACTTTCTTTGTCAGTGCCCGTCTTTAGCTAGGTGTAGATATAGGCTATTTGGCTCTCCATTTCTTGTCAGCTTGAAGTGCTTTTTTTATTGAAATTATATATTTATAGGCTTGTAAAATATTTTTAAAATTAAATTTTTTCAAATAAAATTGCATTTTTTAATGGAAAACCTATAAAAAAAAATTATTCATGCTTATCTAGTTTATAATGGATTTTGAAACTAAATGGCAAAAACTATATCAGATTTAATTTTCGTCTCTTTTTTGGCAACAGTATTTCTCTTTTAAAAACAGATAACAGCAGTTTTCAATGGTAGTTTTCAATTGCATAAACAAATTGTGGATTTTATGAATAAATAATAGAAAAATAAACTGAAAAGTATTTTTTTATAATTTGCAATTTTAATACGTTTTCAGTGTTTCTTTATACATTTGGATGTATGTTGATTAAAAAATACAAACATTTATAACATAGCCATGAAAATGGTAAAAAAAAATCAATTTTTTTTTCAATGCCGTTACTACTTATAAGGTAAGCTGATTATAAAACTCATAACGCGTCCATAGAATTCTACTATTTTTTATTCTTTATCGAAATTTAGAGAATATTCATTGTACCCTCTTTTATTATTTTTTTAACTACTGTAAATTAAATTTCTAAAATATGTAATTCCGTTAGAAGTAAACGTCTGATGTTTAAAACAATAATTAAATTCTTATGCTTTGTTGTATTTATATGCTGTTAAATAAAATTTGCGATGAAGCATGATGATTCTTTTTGAAAAATCAAGTTATATATATATGTATGTTCTGGCTTTCGAATCATTTCAAATTCACATGAAAGCTAGAATCCACATGAAACTAAAAATTCACATGAACTATAAAATGACAGGAGCTTTTATTTTATGTTACTTACAAAATGAAGGGCACAAACTTTTCAGAGAAGTTGTGCGTAGACGGATCTTGAGGGATGCATCAAATCCGATGGATATGCCAGACTCCTTGTGAGTTTTTTTTCAAAAGAGTTTACATTTTGTATTAAAGCGTTATTTTAATGATTTAAACTCTAAAGTTTTATTTCCTGTCATTTTATTTTACACAAATGAGATGTTTGATAAATAATATGCTGATTCGTTTTGATTTCACTTAACTATTTTTAAGTGAAAAGTATTCGATTTTATTTCTTCGGAAGTGAAATCGGGAACACCAAGATAATGTGAAATCGGTCGTTTTCACATTTTGTCTTGTGAATTCGAAAGCCAGAACATACATAATATTTCAGGTGTTAGTAAAGGATAGTAAAAATATAAGAATTTGTCCAAAATTCAGTACATAGAGCAGGAAAAATGTTTGCGGTATGCAAAAAAAAGTTATTCCGAAAAAGTATAAAGCCTGTCGTACATTCAGTTAACTTTAAATTTTCTTAAATCTAACTATTTCTCGAGCAGTGGTGGTTCACACTTGGATTACATTTATATGGAATTAACATTGCGAGGTCCTAGGACTCTGCATTACTTTTAACTAACTCAAATTTAGTTACCTAGCCGTTAACTTAAACTTAACTTATTTTAGCTAGCTATAAACTTACTACTTAAACTTAATTAAGCTGGTTTTTTTAAACTGACTATAAGTTAGCTAAATTTCAGTGAATGAAAAGTCTGTTGTTTTCATGTTGGCTTTAAACTCACTATTTGTAACTTGCTACAAACTTCTTGTGCTTAAGTGATTGTTATTAAGTTCTGTAGCTGATTTATGTTCTCGTTGCCATTAATTTACCCTTACCCGCTACAGTCCGGACTGTAGTGTGTGTGTACGTCTCCCTACGTAACGGGGACAAGCCCTCCGCGGTCGGGTGAGGGTGTGTTAGTGTGAGCCCGGGGACGTTCGCAAAAATAAAACTTAGCTATCATATTAGTTATCCGAAATACAGCGGTTTTTAAAAATTTATATTTTAATAGAAAACAAAAATTTATTCTTATAAAGACAAAATTAATAAATTAAAAAAATTCCCTTCAGTATATCACAAAGTTGCCGTAGTCTACTAAGTAGTGTGTTGGCTTATTAGACGTAAAGCCAGGGTTCGAGCCTCAGGCCAGACATCAAAACAAAATACAAAAAGCATTTCTGCTAAATAAAATTGCCATGAAAAGTTTCTCAAAAATCTGTCCTTCAGAGTCTACTTTAAACTGTATGTTCCGCCACTCATGTATAAAATTAACACACACAACATAAGTGGTGTGAGAAACTAGGTCGTAATCCTGACTGAATGGGTGTAATGACCAATTGTGTACACATGTATATCACAAACAATTTACACAAAAATTTTTTTGTATATTTGTTGATTTGTTAAAAGAAGATTTTTATAAGTAAATATACCACATTTAAAAATAAAATTAATAAATCAATTTTAACGTCAAACGATTTAAAAAAATATTTTGCACATTTGCTGATTTTTAAATAAAGATAAAAAGAGTTTTTTCTAAATATAACATACATTTTCAAATAATTTAATTTCTTGGGTTTATGTTTTTATTTTTAATGCACTGAGCATGAATGTAACGCTTCTTTATTATTTTTAAGGCGTTGCGTAACTCAGTTTCTACATCCTGAGAGCTTTTGTTTAAAAGATATGTATGTAAATTTGTACATGTTTTTGGACTTGGTTAATACTTTTATTTTCAAATTAGGTCTTACCTGTTAAGGCGTAATCATTTTTTACCATGAACTCCATCCAAGTTTATGTGCATGCACAAATTTGTTGAGATAATTTCTGCAAGCGTTTTCGGCAAGTGGCCCTTCAATGATGGTTGGGATATTTTCTTGATGTAAAATCACTATCAGATATAAGTTCACCTGAAACTGAATAATACATGAACACATTCTTGGTCTTCTTGCCGATTTGAGTACATTTCGAGCAAATGTATGATGAAGTGTGACCAACTTTTCCACAAGCGAAAGCTTTAGCCGGAGTATCACAAATCAGCTCCCTCATTTCGAATGTTATGATTTTATTATTATATGCCAACAGTAAAAACAGAAATTTTGGGAAAATTTACGACTTCTGCTTCGAGCTTTATAACAACGGTAGGCCATCAATATTTCCATCTATAATTACTTTTGGCAATCACTAATAATGTTTGAGACTCTTAATAAATGCTTTTCGACACCAAAATGGCAATAAAATCCCGAAGACACATTTCTTAAACATAATTGTTCACGTTTCTTAACAAAAGCGTTTGCATTTAAGGGCACTCATATATTCTCTTCAACTAAAAATTTTAGCAAGTCTTGAAAGCAGTCGTGAGAGGGCCTGTACTTAAAATTCCATTCATTACAAAACTTGGTAAGTCAACAAATGGGCTTACGTACATATATATATTCTGAATCTGCTACATTTCACGGCCTTAGTTTCGTGGAATAAAAAATTCTTTCTTTTTTAAAAAGCCTCCTCAAATGTCTTCTACTTGCATTATTGCACACAATAATATATCGAATATATCACAAATTGCGTATTTTTTAATTATTTTATACAAACGATATAATTTTAATAACAAATTTTTAACCGAAAAGATGACTCACGGGTTTGCTTACTAATTAAATGTCTCAGACGTTATCTAATGTCGACGGCGTTTAGAATTGGAGTGTATGCATACACTTTGGTTAATTGGTTGCATTTTGCATTGGGTAGTAGTTGACTTTAAATTAGTCTATACAAAGTTAGTTAAAGTTAGTTTTTTTTTGTAGTTAGCTACTCATTTGACGTCAGGGAAATTATACGAAAGAACTTAATTACATTGCAATACAAGCTAAACAAATATAATTTCACTTTTGCAAGGTCTCTTGTGTAGCTTTTGAAAAGCTAAACCAGGATCCGTACGTACAAAGTCTTTGTCTTAATAATTCTTAAACCAAATAAGCCTTGGTATTCCAAGCAGGCGAAGACAATTCTAACTAAGAAACTGAACCATTTTCTATAGCCTATTATTTCAGCCAATAATCTTAAAATATTGGTTTAACTAATTTTCAATCCTTAAAAAACTTATAAAATAATATTTATTCAAATTTCCAGTAGGTGGCCCGATCCGACATTTTATTTTCAACAGTGACACCAGGTAATAGCAATGCCATTCTTTTGGATGTCATGAATAGCAATCCACTTCTCTGCATAATTTTTTAAACTAAAAATAACATGAGAAATGCTTTCTCTTTTCAATATCGTCACTCACTTTCGCAGCAATGGTCCTGAAACAAAAGTAACTGGCTTTACTTTTTATTTTTTTTTACTTTTTTTTACATTTTTCTTTAAGCTACACAATTTATTTAAGCAAAGAGTAAAATATATATATATTGTTACGAAAATAAAAAATTTAAATACTGGTGTTTTGTTTTTACATTGCTTAACATTAAAATTATAAACAAAAGCTACAAAAACAAAACAATTCAGTAAGCAAACCTGTTTACAAATTATTGTACTGCTTAACATAACAGCAAACACCAGCATAAAAAATGGTAAACAAAAATACACAAACAGCACTACAAGAATAAATGTAAACAAAATACACAAAAAACCATAATGAATGTAAACAACGATGTTTACATTTACAGAGATTTTGAAAAGGCGAAGTCACGAACATTCGCCTTTAATAACATTCATCAGACTGTTTACACCGCCATATAAAAGGCAAGGCAAAACAGGCGAGTGAGTTAGTGAAGTTCAGTCAGTCTTGTATGAAGACGCGGTGTGTTTGAAGAGAGTAGTCACGGTTTGAAGATCTCCGTTACAAAGATCTGTTGAATAATTATTCTAGTAATTGTTATTGTATATGCAAAGGGTATAAACAGGGGGATAACAAAGAAAAGCAATTGTTGTTGTTTACATCAAGTTGTGAACAGTGACACACAGAATTGTGCGATTAATAAAGAATTTTAATTAAAACTAAACACAAATTTATTTTAATTTTATTTACAATCTACAAGCTCATATTTTAAACTTTTTTAAAAATAAAAACGTAACAATATTTTTTAATTTTTATTTCATTACTTTTTAATCCCTTTCCTGCAAATAAAGTGTTTTTTATAGAGGTATAGAATTTTAAGTTGCAATAAAACAACGATGGATTATCCGAATGACATGAATTTTATTTATCCGAAAGATAATCTTGTGGCATTACATTTTAAATATGATTTCTGGCATATGACCGCCACGGCTGGCGTGGATGTATTCCAATCTGGACGTCCAATTTTCGATGACTTTTTCCAACATTTGTGGCCGTATATCGGCAATAATACGGCGAATGTTGTCTTCCAAATGGTCAAGCGTTTGTGGCTTTACCGCATAGACCAATGACTTTACATTGAAAGTAGTCTAGCGGTGTTAAATCACAAGATCTTGGAGGCCAATTCACAGGTCCAAAACGTAAAATTAGGCGGTCACCAAACGTGTGTTTCAATAAATCTATTGTGGCACGAGCTGTGTGACATGTTGCGCCGTCTTGATGAAACCACATCTCCTGGACATCATGGTCATTCAATTCAGGAATGAAAAAGTTAGTAATCATGGCTCTATACCGATCACCATTGACTGTAACGTTCTGGACACCATCGTTTTTGAAAAAGTACGGACCAATGATTCCACCAGCCCATAAAGCGCACCAAACAGTCAGTTTTTCTGGATGTAACGGTGTTTCCACATACACTTGAGGATTACCTTCACTCCAAATGCGGCAGTTTTGTTTGTTGACGTAGCCATTCAACCAGAAGTGCGCTTCATCGCTAAACAAAATTCGCTTATGAAAATCGGGAACAACGGTAATTTCGTTTTGGGCCCATTCGACGAATCTACGCCTTACTTGATGATCGTTTGGCTTCAAATCTTGCACGAGTTGGATTTTGTAAGCATTCAAACCAAGATCCTTCCGCAAAATCTTCCATAAAGTGGATGGACACAGATCCAATTCCTGTGCTCGATGGCGGATGGACTCATTCGGGTCTTCCTCAATGCTACGCTCTACATCAGCAATAGCTTCTTCTGTACGCACCGTACAGCGTCTCTGGGGATGCGAGTTATCAATAAGAGGAAACGTGGTGCGAAAACGTTCCATGGTTAATCGAATTAACTGCTCTGATGGACAATTTTGTTGACGATAAAATGGACGTAGTGCGCGATACGTTTTCCGCACAGAACCATTATTTTCGAAATAAAATTGCACTATTTGTAAGCGTTGTTCAGGCGTGAGTCTATTCACGATGAATTGCCAAACCAAACTGAGAATAAATCACTTGACAGCTGTTAAATCGGTCGCCATCTTGAAAAGTAATGCCAACTTAAATTTCTATACCTCTATAAAAACCCCCTTTACAATACAATAAAAATCATTGTGATTATTAAAAAAAAAATGAGAGTAAGAATTGAACATGAAATAAATTTAAATAAAATTGCATTTGAACGTTCAGAATATTTAATATGGCATCAATGCAATACTATTTAATCGGTCAACTTAAATATTTGGTCTAAAGAATGTGTGCCTTATAATGAATAATGAACAAAAAAATTCGTATGGAATTTGAATTTAAATGTTAAATTCAAGTAGTATTCTAAATTTTCAATAAATATTTTTCTTAATTAATTAATCGCCTACAGAAATGTGTATGTACTCGTATATATAGTATAGCATATCGATTAGGATATATCATAGACTGAATTAATTGCCAAATCTTATAACAAATTGACACTTTCCTCTGATTGTTGTTTTTTTTTTTATATATCACAAGTCTCAATCGATTTCGGATCTGAAGACAGTGCCATTTATACCATTCCTTCATATACTTTGCAATAATGCAACTTTGCAATAATGCAACTTTGCAATAATTCAACTTTGCATTTGCAATATATTCGTGTTCGTTAACCTGCTAGAACATAGTGGCATATTCTTATTTGACCATCACTTTATAAAGGCCTTGTACACGCCAACACGACCTAACACTATAGGTCGGAGGCCATAACAATACCACCGCCGACAATCGCTACCGTCGGTTCATTAAGTCACGAAATCCTTCGATGAATTTTATGTTAAACTAGCCTCCCATTATCCTTAGTTTCCAAAACATTGCTCTTGACTAGCATGTGACTTAAAGTTCAAAAAGTAAGTGATAGACAAACACCATCAAAATGAAACACGTAAAATGGATGTAACTCATAACGAAAATATAAAATGTTCATTTCAAAAATTTCTGAGTACTATACCTCTGTGCCTGAGGAAGGTTGGGTCGCGGCTTGGGAGTCAATCCCGGAAAAACTGAGGTAGTACTCTTTAATAGGAGGTATAGGCCACCGCCGATTCGTCCACTAAGAATACATTGGACGGAACTAGTACTCAAGGATGAGGCGAATTTTCTAGGACTGATTATGGATAGGAAACCTAGTGTGGTGGGAATCCCGGGATAGGGCTACAAACTTGAGACTAATAGGGCGGATGCAACGAACTGATTGCGCGATAATTAGTGGTGCCTTGTATACTACTCCTACGGTGGCACTGGAGCTAATTTTGGGCCTCCCACCGCTTGATATATATTGTAGAGGCGTGGCGGCAGGGATTTGGAGGCGTCTCTGAGCGAATGGACAATGGCTTGGATCATACACTGGTCACTCATGTATCTTGGAGAAATTTGAGGCTGTCGGGGACATAGACATAGCTGCCCGATAAATGAGGCACCAAATCGTCAAATATTTGAGAAAAAATCGTCAAAATCGTCAAAGACGTTTATTGAAATCGTAAAAAAATCATCAGAAAAAATAAATAAATAAATTAAAAGTTTTTTAAAACCAAAATTATTTCTATTGTAGTAAAACATTTAAAGCCAATGTACACTGAGCGTCAAAAGTGAGTAAACACCACTGAAAAATTCATTTTCTTAGGATAGCGAGAAAAGTAAATGAGAATAGTCGAATAAATTTCCAAAAATAAAAACGTTTATTTATTACTTATAAAATGTTAAAACAAAAACAACAATTCATGATAAAGGAACTTTTTTTATATTTAAGAACAAAACTGTTTTGTACTTAAGAACAAAAGTGTTGACTCACTAATGGCGCTCAGTATATGTACATATCTGAGTTCAAAAACAAAACATTTAAAAAAAATTTTTAACAAATTAAACCTAGCGCCCTCATCTTCATTTATTATTTTTTTTTTCAAAAATGGAGAAATGTCATATCATTTTCAGGAAAAAATTGTTTAAGGTTTAAACAATCTATCCCAGTGTTGTTTATTGACAGATAAGGGCAGCAATAATATTGCATCATCTTAATGTATGGGTGGTTTAAATATTAAGGAGGCAGAAGCTCTTGATCTTCTGAGCATGAAAATTTAGTGTAATGTTGGCTTCAACCGACACATTTTTCAGTTCCTTCAGTTCCTTCAGTTCCTTCTTAAGATTTTATTTATATTATTTATGAGGTCGGTGCCTCAACGTCCATTATGAGGTTTCTCAATCGTGTATAGGAGAGGCCGTAGTAGCTTGTTAATGACTGTAGAGTATCCAACTCCATTGAATCATTGGGGCATCGTTGCAATGTGGTTTGTGTTTCACTGTTCTATTCTACAAAAGGATTTTGGTCGAACGAAATAAGGGGACTTGTTCCCGAAAACCATATATTCCAACGTAACGCTCGTCTTTCTCGGTCAGGACATCCTTATGTGGTCGATTGGCCAGTGGATCGCACACTGCATTACAGAAAAAGTACGTTTTTTAGTCGGACTATTCGTATGTGGAACCCAATTCCTGCAGAGTTCTTTCCTGTTACTTATGGTATAAAAATATATAAGCCTGGTCTCCATAAACGTGGTTCTCTCTTTCCTTCTTCCCATAACATATTTTCATAGTTCCAAACACAATGACATGCATCCCCTGAGTGTTGATCGTACGAAAAAAAATAACGGCGCTTGCCTTTGTTCTTCAGATGGTAATATTAGAAGCTATACTCGAATCTTTAAAATTGTCTGCAATGACAAGTGATAAATTATTCTCAACTACGAGGTTATTTAGGAGTTGTGATTTTTTGGCTTTTAAGGGGTTAAAAAGGAATAAAATACAGAAAAATAATCACATATAATCGAAAGTAACTTAAAAATGTAATACTTAAATTGGCTTAAAGGGACTTTTAACCCATCAGAGGTCAAATGAAAACCGGCTTAAAGTTTTTAATTTAAGATTTATTTATTGATAAAAACAAAATTAAAAAACATAAAATGAACGAAAAATTATAAATTTTTTTTTTTGGAAACGAGTTTTAGGGGTGTACTCAAATGAGTACACCGAATTTTTAAGTATGAAATTTTTCGAAACATTATTTTTCGACTAAAAGTGTTTTACAGCATTTCTTGCACTGCCAACGTACTCGTGCATGGCAAATTACGCACCGTAACTGTTTTTATATTTTTTGGGGATAGATGGAGTTCTTGAGGTAAACCTTCAACTATTGACCCAGACTGCCGTGATTTGTTTGTCCACCTTGGCGTAAATAATAACGCGCAATGTTTCGGCGAAACAAAAGTTGATCCATGGGACTCCCACTGCTTGTAGCCTCCAAGCGTTAGAAATTGTCATATCATGCATGTATGTAAAGAATATCCACCACCACTTCTTACCATCAACACCTTCCTCTTCGTCAGTTAGTTCACTGGGATTAGGTGGTATGATTGCCATATCAATTTCTTTATCTTCACTATCAGCTAAAATGCTATCAACGGCCTCTTGGAGCCCTTTGAAACTTTGCTGGCCCTTGAAACGTATACTACTCATATTTAAATCTAACAAAAAAATAAAATATTCTCACTAATGGATGCTGTCATTGCACTCAAACGAGTACAGCCAACTTTATACCTTTCTATTTTATTTATTTTTTTATTTTTAAGTATTCTTTGAAGCCTGTATGTTTCGTTGTTATTATTTTTATAAAAATAATGCAAGATTACTAAACAAATTTTAGTATTGTTTCAAATATTTTCGAAATAGTTTACTAAACCATACACTTTATTCGCGTCACAATACAGACTGCTAGTTCTGCATAAACAACAGAAACTACATACAAATTCTTTCTCTGGAGCTCTTATTGTTCTTGTTGTGAAACTAAATAACGGTACAACGATTAATTTTCTTTAGTTTTGCTTTGATACGCGTAAAAATACAACTGTACTCAGTTGAGTACGGAGACTTCTAATGGGTTAATGTACTAAAGTAAGGAATATGATGTAAATTTTTAATTTCTAAAAATCTTCAAAATGACGATAAATCGTCAAATCTGGCAGCTATGGACATAGACTATATGATACCGCGATATGACTTCTCTATGAAATTCATGACGACCATCCCGAATAAAGAGGTATGGAGGAATGGTGCTGGGCATTTCGTCAAGGACTCCGTCCAAATCTTCACTGATGGATCCAAGCTGGGAGGAACTGTTGGTTGTGGAATTTTCTCGGAGTCAATAGGTATAGCCAAATCTATAAGGGTACCGGATTACTGCCGCATTTTCCAAGCGAATGTCTTGGCAATACAGGCTGCTGTTAAGATTATTTGGGATACGAATATCCACAATGGAAACATCACCATACTCTATAATAGACAGGCGGCTATCAGGGCTCTGGCCTACAATGTGATGAACTCCAGGACGGTCTACGGCTGTCGGAAACACCTGAACAGGGTAGCAAAGAAGTATAATGTGCATATCGTTTGGGTTCCGGGCAGAATGATATGCCGGGAAACTGCAGAGCGGATGAATTGGCCAGACGCGGCACGAACATCGAGCTCTCCGAAGAATTCTTGGTATTGGGGTCCTTTTGGGGACCTCTAAGCTCATGATTAATGACGCGATCACGGACTTTATCAACCGCAGTTGGGCAGCTTCGGATAAAGGCAGGTTGGCGGCATGATCTGGCCGCGGGTGGATAGAAGACGCACTACAAGGCTGCTGAAACTCCAAAGGGGCGTGCTCAGTGTGGTTGTTGTAGTCGTGAAGGGACACCTCACGAACGATTTCTATAGAAGCTGCAGGGACGAGAAGGAAGAAGAGACAGCTCTTCATCTACTGGGAACATGCTCGGCACTATGTCAGACAAGGAGAAGATATCTTGGTACCTACTACATCGATGATCTGAGTGATTTGTCGAACGTTGACGTCGGCAGTTTGAGTCGCTTTATTGTAAGCCCTGGGTGGTTCCATGACTAGGGGATGGTATACGCGAACTGTAGTATCAACATGGGCCCCATGATTCATTTGGGACATTTGGGTTTCACCACCCACCTGCCTCCATACCTATACCTCTGTTCCCAGAAATTTCTAAATACCTCTCAAGGCATTGTTTGTATTTCAAATCAAGTGTAAAATTATTAACACTTTCGAAATTTTTAATTGCTTACCGTAATCCGAACTGTAGCATAAAACCTAAGCCAAAAGATCATAAATACTTAAGTTTGAATAAGAAATAAAATCTCTTTTTTGTAATCTTTAGGGTCCTAATAAGGACCTTTGATGTTCAATAGAATTATAAAATATTTATAGGGGGAAACGCAATTCGGAAATGGTGTATTCGATGACAGCCTTAAATTGCTTTGCTAAATCATGATGGCTTGTCAGCACTTCTGACATTATGTTACTGCAGGGTACTCCACACGAAGGTAATGTTCATATTGAAGCCTGCGTAATACTTATTGGGTGAGTGTTTTTTTATATGTAATCTCCCGAAGTATTTGGATATTCATGTCGCAATCAAATTCCTAATGGACGTTATCTCGATGTCCGATGTCGTCTTCCATGAATAATAAGGATTTCTCAGCAAAATTTCGGATCAGTCAAAAAAGTTCTTTTATGGCATTGTATTATCGTTGAAAATAGCTCTTGGCTAAGGCCAAAATCTCCAAAATGTAACCTGACAAAGGTGTTCCCATTGCATCTGTTAAATTGCATATTGAATCCCATCATATTTTTATTCCTATGCCTGTATGTAGGTATGTGTGTGTATGTACATCAGTGTTTACCAAAATTTTTTTGAGTATTAGTGCGTAAGAGAGAGAAAGTAAGTTGAAAGAATTTATTTATTTACAGCCATAGAAAATTGTTAGTAATATACACTATTTTTATTTTCATTTCATCAACATATATATGTAAAGCTATCTATTTTTGGCTTAATAATTTTAGAAAAATAAAATAAAATAAAAAATAAATAAATAAAAGAATATAAAGCTATCCATCTTTGGCTTAAAAATTAGGTCATGTTTTTTAGATAAATAAAAATAAAAGCATTAAAAACCCATTTTTTATTAAAAAAAATCGAGCATTCCGCACATGTGTTCTTGTCGCAGTCTGATCGACAACTAAATCAAAGAATACAAGAATGCGTGTGAGTTCCCTTTGCACAATTGTGCTACGAAATGGTAAACCTTGATGTACATACATACATAATTGGCCATTACAACCCTTCAGTCAGGACTACGGCCTAGCTTCTCACACCACTCACGTTGTGTGTGTTAATTTTATACATGAGTGGTGGGACATACAGTTTAAAGGCGATTCCGAACGACAGACTTTTGAGAAACTTTTCATGGCAGTTTTTTTTTTGCCAGAAATCTGCTGAGAGGAAGTCACCGAAGAAATATTTTTTTATATTTCGTTTTTAATATCTGAGCTGGGGTTTGAACCTCGGTCTTATGTCTAATAAGCCAACACACTACTTACTAGACTACGGCGACTGTGTGTATGTGATTTTGTTATTTATCAATTGAAAAAGTTAGAAAGCTAAGTTGATTAGCAAAACTGAGGGTAAATGTGATGAAATTTTGTAATTATAAATACCTTCGCCATGTTCGTTAGATGCTTTCTGCAGATTGAAAATTTACATTGACAAACTCTTAATATTTTGTTGGCGTGTATACAACAATCTATAAACGCCGCACGAAGAAAAATACGACTTAATAATAAAAAAAAAAATAAAAAAATACGACAACTACGTGTGTACTCACCATCGCTGGTTTTTTCTTTCTGGTCTAATTTGCAAAATAAACTTTAAAGTTTGAAGATGCCAAAGTCGTCTTAGCGGATTGAATTAAAAGTTTCCAACCCGTTTGTATCTTACATCACCACTATATGTGTGGTGACAAAATGCAATAAGTGTCAGATTGTCGCCTTTTCAACGCATCCATTATAACTTTATTAGTGTTGATGTAAAAATTGCCGTTGTCGCAATTGTTGATTTGAGTTGACAAGAAAACAGAGGCAAAATACATGAAAATAGTAAAACGATATTCAATTTAGAATATTCAATTCAAAATTAACTCTAAAATGTAAAACGATGTTCAGATATGCACCTTAATTGTGTAAATCGCAATAAACGACATGATTGAGCTCAATATTTAATATAAAGTTTCAATTAATTATTGCGCAATAAATACGCAAATTGTTATAATATTGAGTGAAACTTAAAATGCAGCACTGTCATAAGAGTGTTTAGTGAGCATCTTACAATTAACTGAACACTTTTTATTGATATTTGACAACTAAAATGTCAACAACGACAAACAAAAAAAAAACAAAATAAAAACAATGTAGTTGAAAAAAACAGCTGTTTTGTTTACCATATTGAATAAGCAGCTGAACTGCGTATAATATTATGCCTGAACGCTTAAAGTATTGTACTCAATAAACCGAATATTGACTCAATAAAAGTGCATATCTGAAGATAGCATTACCTAAACTTTTTAGTATAGAGGGAATTATAAGTTTTTAACTGTTGTTGCCGTTGCTGCATGTGATGCTCTGACATTACACAGCAGAGGTGCTACCGCATGTTCCCTAAAGTATGATAAGTTATGTCACATTTTTCTCCGAAGCACACCTCAGAAACTTATGCAAATTCACATACAGTGTACAGCAAAAATCTTAGTACGGTAATAGCAATTTCATGAATTTTAGCCAAAAGTTTGTATACAAATTTATAGTTTATATATCTATTTTATTAATTTATTTCTGTTTTATTATAAAACAAAATTTTTTAATGTTTTTCATAAAACAAGAGAAAAATAAGGAAAAGTTTCAGATGATTCCATGGATACCCCCACGGAGAACCCTGAGTAATTTTAAAATTCAAAGTCGTAATATATGAAAATGTTGTCCCTTGTATTTAGTAGAATATCTCTTAAAGTCAAGCACTCCATTTAACCCATTTGGAATTGAATGTACAAGTTTTGTTTAGTGTTTTCTAGTGGCACCATGAGCAAGTTTTTCGGTTGACTTTTGCTTGAGGTTTAGCGATTACGTAACCGTTCTTTCAAACGATCTCCTAAATACTCTCTTGAAGTCATATCGGGACTTTGTGCAAGAGTATTAAGCCTGTGGGGACTTCTTTTGTTGTCAAAATATATTGCCCTACTAAGATATTTCTGTCCACTGTATGTCGACTTAACTCCTTAACTTTTTTTCGGTTGTTTGCAAAGATTAGGATATGAAGTATGTAACGAGGTATTTTAAGTAAAGTTTTTTTCTTTTATTAAATGATATGAAACGATTTTTGTTTTAAATTTTACAACAAACAATAAAAACAGATATATTATGTTTTTATTGCAATCTTCGGGTTTATTTATACACTATAGTAGTGTTATCAAAGTTCTGTTGCATATTTTCGATTGATTTCAGACAGACATTACGCGATATAGAATTTTAACCATGTGTGCCTTACATCTCATTGAGATCAACTTCAGGTTTACCAGTGATTATGTGAAATTTATGCTCATAGTAGACCCAAAATGTATTTAATATTACATAAGAATTCCTTATACAGTCAATAACGAATAATAGATTATGCGTTCAGTCTGAAAGTGTTTGCATTTAGAGATCTTTTATTGCTTTGACAGATGCATATAGTACTTGGGTTAGTTTACCCAAGATGTCATGAAAAATAATAAAAAAATAAATAAAAATGATTTAAAAAATAACTCCCTTGCACAAATTAAAAGTATTTGCTTACTTTTCTATTAGTAATGTTTGTTTTCTTTAGGTGTCCATCTCTACAAATTGCATGCAAACAATAACGATAACAAGCTACTTGAAAGAAAAATTTAAATATATTTTCATTAATTGGAAATTTATGCATGTTTCCAGATTTTAACAAATAATTTAATAATTCGTTTATATTTTTCTCCTCAACTGATTTTTATTTTCGAAAGGAGCTTCGTAGCTAAGACCAAGTTTTTCTAATGACTTTTGTTTGAGGATTAGCGACAACACAACTGTTCTTCCAAACGATCTCCTAAACAGAAATTAAGGCAGTAAAATATAAGATGCATGCTGAGACCTTCCAAACTAAGTCTTTAGCATTTAATGATACTGCGGCATTCTGACAACTAGAAAATTGAACAAACGTCTCTATATATGTTATTCCACTCGCATCGTATACCTTAATTCAATTGTTTTACTAATTTTAGAGTGGATTTATACCGAAGTCTTCGATGGAACAATTGTAATGTGTTCCACGAATTAAAACTATTTAATAAGTAAAATAAACATAAAGGAAAAGTCCCAAGTCATAAACTTCTAAATGCACCAGATCGATTTTTCGTAAAATTACAATTTATGGTAAGTATTCACTTACATTAAGGTCACATCTAAAAAAATATTTGACCCAAAACATAAGATATTTGCTTGCCGTAATGTGACCATAAAATAATTTTGAGCGGCAAACAAGAAAATCGTTGATTTCGGGCAAATAAAATTATTTGCCGTCAAACAAAAATAATTTAAGTGTGACCACCCCGTGTCAAATATTTTCGTGTATTTTGAGCAAATATTTATTTGCTCTTACATATTGTAATATATTCTGTTCTTTATTGCTAGAAACTCTGAATTACAATTGAATATAAATTACTTATATCTTATATACATTGCGTTTTACTTCATGGTAAAGTGTTACCATTGTGTTACAGTCTTTAATACTATTTGTTATTAATAATACTACACTACACATATTTTACGTCAGGTCAAACATAGGCAATTAACAGCTGATTATGTCTGTGTTGTTTACTAGCAAAACTAAATCACAAATATCGTAATAAATGTAATAAAATTTTAATGTAAATAAATAAATTCTTTTATGCAAACCTTTCATTTATGCATTTATTTATTTATTTATTTTTCATTATATACGTATAAATATTTGGGTGCCCGCATATACATATGTGAAGGCGTCGTAGTCTAGTAGGTAGTGAGATGACTTATTAGAAGTGAGGCCACGGTTCAATCTACAGGTCAGACATTGGCAATAAAATGAAATGCGATAAAATATTTATTCGGCGACTTCCTCTCAGCAGATTTTTGGCCAAAAACTCTGAGAATAAATAAAATTGACATGAAAAAATTTCTCAAAATCTGTCGTTCGGAATTGGTTTTAAGCTGTAGGTTTCTGTCATTCATTGATAAACTTTAACACTCATAACATGGGGAGAAGTAATGATTTGTTTTCAGTAAAATGGTTGTTTTTAATCTCATTAATGAAAAATATTTTTCTCTGAAACGACCTCTTCAATACATAAAACTAAGGAGTTGTTGTTTGTGTTATAGAAAATTTTGAATATTTATTGCAATGATTTTTAATTTTTTTTTTTTTGCAAATTATCACGTAAGCTTTTTTTAATTTGTGCCTTAAAATAAGCACGTAAAAATATTCACATTATAATGTAATGAATGGAACTCTTGAAGTGGACGGTATAAGTGATTGTAATGTAGATTTATAATTCAACACAGCAACATAGGAATTCCAATTCCAATTTTCCTTTTACACAAGTATAGCTCATTTCGAAATGCAATCACTTTGGAGAATAAATTTCTAACCAAAGTGTCATAGAAAAGTTCTTCCAAATTTCTATAAATTTTATAAATTTTCAAATTAGACCTAAAATTAATTATTTAATTTATATATGTTTCATTCGGAATTTTAAGATTTAACATCTATTTTAAGATTTTTTAGCGATTAGCTATACTTGAAAAATGTAAACATTTGTTTACGTTAATTTTATTTTGATTAAAAACAGAATTTTTCTGTTTGTTTTCTTCTTTTATGCGCTGAACACATTTTCGACCCATAGTCGTGTTTCTTTTTTTTTTTTCTTCGCAAAATATCACTGAAGATTCGCAACACAAAACGTGAAAATATTTGTCTTACATTATGGATGAAAATATGTATATGTATTTTTTTTCAACACTCTGGTCAAACATTTGTTTTGCGGCAAATATTTTTTAAGTGTGACCATATGGCAAACATGTTTGCCCATATTTCTCTTTGTCGCTATTTGATGAAACAAAAACGAGAAAATAAATGTGAGTAGTGTGACCACAAAACAAAAATTTTGTTGTTTCAGTCATAATTAGGACAAACAAGGGAAAACAAAATTGGGGCAAACATTTGACATATCTGACCGTACCTTTATGCTCATAAGTAGTATGTAAAATTCATAATGACAAGTATGTGACGTATGAGTGATATTAAATTCCATTAGTTTCATACACGACATAATAAAAAATTTTATTGCATACTTTTCAGCGTAATAATTAAAGAATAAGTAATATGATGCGTATAAGTAATATAATTAAAATTCAATTAAATATAAAGTATACCGTTAATTTGGAAATATGAATTATAGTGGAATTTTTAAAATTTAAAATTTTTAAATTTGAACCATCGGTTATTTCGAATGGAATCAACCTTGTGGAACAGCATCAAGTCTGTTGGCGTTTTGTAGGCAAATCACATCTTTAGATTGGCAGCAGTATGTTCGGCTGTATTGACTTCTTAGGGTGCAAAATATGGAGTCACCAGAAAGTTTTCCTGGTTTCGTGAAAAACATTAAAAATTATTTTTTTTCATTATAAAATGGAAATAAATTAATAATATATACATATATAAAAAACATCAATTGCTTTTAAAAATTATTACTTAAAATTCATAAAATTGTTTACATATGTATACTGGAGTACCTAGACCTTTGCTGCCCACTGTAGAATTGTCTCTAATACGTTGTTTATATTTTGACATTTGCAAAAATATTTACATCAATATAAGTAATTCCTCTAACGTCTATAAGAGGATAAGGCGAGTTAAGAATTTGTGTGTTGCCGACTCACGTTTCTTAAATAATTATTATGGCTATTACCTACATGCCTTTTAATTCCACGATATGGCCATATTTCAAAGGGTAACTCCCAAATACCTTGCTTCTATTGAAGCTCTAGAGTTTTATACCATATTCCTGTAGATAATTGATCCAGAACTAGAGGTAGTTAGTTGCTTAAAGGGTTATAATAAAAAATTCTTTCGACCACTTCCAAGCCAGTGACAATTAGAAATCTTCCAGTTCCGAGGGAAAGTCTATTCACCGATACAATAAGTAAATAAATCCGAGATAGATTGCCTCATCAGCCCAGCTTTATAACATCATAATTAACAGGGCCCACTCATGTATAAAATTAACACACACAGCTTCAGTGGTGTAAGAAATTAGGTCGTAATCCTGACTAAAGAGCTGTAATAACCGATTATGCATGTATGTTAGGATGGGCCACTTATAAGTTTAAATATAAAAATACAATTAAAGAAAAACGGTTTGAAATTTTGACAAATATATGTTTTTGTTGTGAAATACAATTGTTCCGGGTAAGAAGTGTAATATTATTTCATTCATATGGCTGGCCCTAGTAGCCTCACAGTACCTCATTCGATCGGAAACAATTTTCATACACATTTTCGAGTGTATGGTGTTGTATCTCCGCAATGGTATCACGAATGTTGGCCTTCAAATGCTCAATTGGTCTGGTTTGTCGGCATAACACATTTATTTAACGGCGTCCCACAGAAAATAGTCCCATCAACTCCATGCCTTCAAATCACTCATGGAAAATATCCAATACAGCATGAGCATGTTGCATGAAGTTCCGTCCTGTCAGGACCATTCCAACCCAGCTGAAAATCCGCAACAAATTGTGAATTTTTCGGCATGCATTTCTTTCTGGGATTTCTTGTGAATTTGTATCGTCAAAAATTCTATAATTACGTTTGTTCACGTACCAATTATACAGAAATAGGCTTCGTCACTAAAGAAATCTATACCTTCCCTCATTGGTCATTGGTACAGCTTGAGGACATCATCATCAACTGCTGTATGTATGTACGTCTTGTACTAATCTAAAATAATATTGTGATGAATATGGAAATGGTGTTATATCGTTTAAACATTAAAATGATAAACAAAAGCTACAAACACAAAAACTATGGACTTGTTTACATGATCAACAAATTAACAAAAATATAGCAACAACATCAGTATAAGAAAAGGGATAAACAAGTAAACAAACCGGCAACAACAACACTGCAAGGACCAACATGAACAAAATACACAAACATCAATAACGAAAATAACATGTTTACATATATAGAGATTCCGCGAAGGCAAAGTCATTCATCATTCATCCTTGAATAATATTCATCAGACTGTTTACCCAGCGATATAAAAGGCAAGATAAAGCAGGCAACGGAGTCAGTAAAAACTCAGTCAGTCTTGTGGGAAGTCACGTTGCGTGTGAAGTGAATAATCGTGATTTTAAGATTTCCGTTGTAAAGGTCCAACGAACAATTGTTAGTGTTTACGCAGAAAAGTGTAAAAAAGAATAACAAACAAAGCAAATTGTTGTTGTTTACATCAAGTTGTGAACAGTGGCACACGGAATTGTGCGAACAATAAAGAATTTATTTAAAACTAAACACAAATTTAGTTTTATTTTATTTGCAATCTACGAACTCATATTCTAAACATTTTTAAAAGGGTAAAAATATAACGTTGTTTAGACTTTTCAGTTTCCTTATTTCTATAAATATTTATATCTTCAAACATTTACTCCTGTTTTCAATTACTTTGCAGTGTAACAATATCAACATTGAAGCTTCAAAACTGATGACTCATTTTCCAAATGATATATTCCAAATTCGCCTGCATTTGTATAATATAATTTTTAAAAACATAAGAAGAGAATCTAATATTTTGTTTTTGTATTACAATAAAGAAATATAACATTATATTTTGTACACAATTATGCTTTTTAATTAATCAATTATAATTTTAATTAACGTCATAACTGGCAAAAATGTGTAGCGAAGACAGACAAATGCGCCTGAACAATATTTCATGTTATTTTTTTTTATTAATTTATTTGGGTTTTACGTTCTTTTTACTGTTTATTTTATTTAAATGTATACGTATATGACATACATGCATTCATATAAACATAATTTTTGATGTTTATTGTTATTTAATATGAGCGCTAGTTCGAAACAACAGATGCTGTTTCTTTTACATCTTTGTGGAAGTATTTTTAATTTTAATGAACAAAGTTTACAATTGCTGTACAAGTTAGAAAGGATGAGATGAAAAAGCTTTTTTTTATTTATATTTATGGTCGCATAGAAATCAATATTACAGAATTTTATTGCAATTGTTACAGTCGGACATTATTTTATTGAAAGATTTAAAACATTTTTTAAACTCAAATACAAATTAAAAAAAGAATTAAATTAATTAAATAATAGTAAAATTCCCTTGGGGAAGTATTTTAATAATCCTGTCGAGCTTAAAATTAAATTTTTACGCGATCTGCTCGATATATTACTACGAACACCGGCGAGGCTATCACTCCTGCTATTTATGTTTATACTCACATGGCCGTTTTCGTTCAAAAGTATGTTTAGTGCCCATTGTTATTGTTCTGACAAACTTACATACTAAACAGGTCATTACAACCTTTCAATTACGACCTGCAACGATCTGCCTGCGTAATAATTAGTAGTGTTTTGCGCACTACTCCTACAGTGGCACTGGATATAATTTTGGGCCTCTCACCGCTTGATCTATATTGTAGGGGCATAGAGGCTGGGATTGGCAGGCGTCTCTGGGCAACTGGATTGTGGCGCAGATCAGGCACTGGTCATTCGAGTTTCCTGGAGAAATTTCAGGCCGTCGTAGACTATATGATACCGCGATATGACATCTCGATAAAATTCATGACGACCATCCCGGATAAAGAGGTCTATAGGAATGACACCACGTCAAGGATCGTCCAAATCTTCACTAATGGATCCAAGCTGGGATTAACCGTTGGCGGTGGAATTTACTCGGAGTCAATAGGTATAACCGGTTTACTGCAGCAATTTCCAGTCGGAGTTGTTGGCAAAACAGGCTGCCGTTAGGTTAGATAGGTTAGAGGACGTGTACTTGTCAATTAAGACAAGTACAGTACTCGGAGGTCGAATTGACCCATTGTACAAATGCGGTTAATATTACTTGGGATTTGAATGTCCCCAATGGAAACATCAGCACACTCTCCGATAGCCAGACGCCTATCAAGGCTCTGGGCTCCAATCGTAGTGCCGTAGAGCGCAAAGTAGATGGAATTACTTCTAAGAGTACAGAAAACATCAGGGCTAAGAATGCCATTCACATATAAAACAGTCTCATGGGAAGCTTTTTTATAATCAGCGGCATAATCCCAATACACCTTGAAATTTAAGAGAAAATTAGAATACAAGTCGAACGAAGGCAATGAAAGGAAACGAATAAAAAGCAAACACGAATTAAAATTCACAAAAGGAAGGTGGACGGCAAGACTGATACCAAGGATAGACGTTCAGTTAAAGAGGGAGAGAGAGAAAGAAGTAAATTATTATCTTCTTTTTCGATTGTTTTCTGTTTTGGGCAATTGTTTTGTTTTGTGAATGTAGCACATGTAAGCATTTTCATATGTTAACCACGGGCCGTTAGAAGTTGGTTCCATTGTCAAATATTCATTAAAATTCTTGCTACATGTATAGTTCATAAACAAGAATAACTAAATTCTGAACATCACTCGTAATACATCCAACAAAACTTGTCATACGCATTTAAATGTTTATTAGCAACTTCATGCTATTGTAATCAATACATGCATACATAATTGGTTAATACAATCCTTCAGTCAGAAATGTATATATTACTCTACTATCAACTGTATTGTAGAATTTAGTTAAAAATATAAACTAAGTAAACATCTTCTGGTGGTAGTGAAATGAAAATTCTCGATTAGAAAGAAATCATAAAGTGAAGCTGAAGTAGACGTATAATTCAATTAGGTTTTCTACTCAATCGTTCTCTCTTATACATGTTTAATCTTTTAAGTTTATTGTGCTGATTCGTATCTTCTGCTTATTAATGCTAAACATGTTATCCCCTCTTTCATGTAGAGTTAAGTTAATCATGGTCATTGTCACGTATTTCAATTGTTGAAGCAGCATATCAGAGTTTGTTTATATGACCACAGGAACATGTTTAAATACATTTCGCAAGAGGTAATCGTAAATGATGTTCAGTTCGTAAACAAAAAGAAAAATTTAAATTAACTACGCACGACAGAAAGTGTGCTTTATTTTAAAAGAAAAGATGGCAACAATGTCCACTAAAGATGACTATTATTTAAATAAATTAAGTATGGAAATAGCTTCGAGGTGGAATTTAAATTTTCTTCATATTTTGTAATTATTTAATCAATTTAATTGGTTTCCTTCAGCATTTTAATAAAAATCTGTAACGAATGGATCCTGGTAATTTATTCAATAAAATTTTTCATGATTTAAATATACGCCTCCATTTTACAAATAATTTTGTGAAACTTATAAAAATGTTGTTCTTGTTGTTTGATTCAGTTTTATTGTCTGTTAAACCCCACAACTTTAGCTTTTAGATTATGCTAAGTATACATTTTTAATGTTGTTCTTATATAGTGGACGTGAATTCTAATCAATAGGTAGGAAAGATATAATTTCTCAGGCTAGAAAATTGTATCGTTTTTGTGTAAACATCAACTTATGTACGATTAGATTTCTACCAACTCCGCTGCAGTAAGAATGTGGGCTTTGGAAACTTTAATGCCAAAGAACATTTTCAAAGAACGATAGGCAATAACGCTATACATAACGACGTCAGTGGCAGCATAGTAAGTTTAATAACCTTAGCAGCTTCGCAGAATATTGTTTTAAGCAAAATATTTTTCGCCCATCAAAATATTCCTGAAGAAACCTGACAGAAAGTAGTGAAAATTACAAAATATGTACTCGTATGTGATCATATGTTGTAGTGCAATGTAGTTTCCCACGTGAAGGTACAGTAGAACAAATTTCACTTCCAAGTAGAAACAATTCTTACATATATACATATATACATATATACATATATACATATATACATATATACATATATACATATATACATATATACATATATACATATATACATATATACATATATACATATATACATATATACATATATACATATATACATATATACATATATACATATATACATATATACATATATACATATATACATATATACATATATACATATATACATATATACATATATACATATATACATATATACATATATACATATATACATATATACATATATACATATATACATATATACATATATACATATATACATATATACATATATACATATATACATATATACATATATACATATATACATATATACATATATACATATATACATATATACATATATACATATATACATATATACATATATACATATATACATATATACATATATACATATATACATATATACATATATACATATATACATATATACATATATACATATATACATATATACATATATACATATATACATATATACATATATACATATATACATATATACATATATACATATATACATATATACATATATACATATATACATATATACATATATACATATATACATATATACATATATACATATATACATATATACATATATACATATATACATATATACATATATACATATATACATATATACATATATACATATATACATATATACATATATACATATATACATATATACATATATACATATATACATATATACATATATACATATATACATATATACATATATACATATATACATATATACATATATACATATATACATATATACATATATACATATATACATATATACATATATACATATATACATATATACATATATACATATATACATATATACATATATACATATATACATATATACATATATACATATATACATATATACATATATACATATATACATATATACATATATACATATATACATATATACATATATACATATATACATATATACATATATACATATATACATATATACATATATACATATATACATATATACATATATACATATATACATATATACATATATACATATATACATATATACATATATACATATATACATATATACATATATACATATATACATATATACATATATACATATATACATATATACATATATACATATATACATATATACATATATACATATATACATATATACATATATACATATATACATATATACATATATACATATATACATATATACATATATACATATATACATATATACATATATACATATATACATATATACATATATACATATATACATATATACATATATACATATATACATATATACATATATACATATATACATATATACATATATACATATATACATATATACATATATACATATATACATATATACATATATACATATATACATATATACATATATACATATATACATATATACATATATACATATATACATATATACATATATACATATATACATATATACATATATACATATATACATATATACATATATACATATATACATATATACATATATACATATATACATATATACATATATACATATATACATATATACATATATACATATATACATATATACATATATACATATATACATATATACATATATACATATATACATATATACATATATACATATATACATATATACATATATACATATATACATATATACATATATACATATATACATATATACATATATACATATATACATATATACATATATACATATATACATATATACATATATACATATATACATATATACATATATACATATATACATATATACATATATACATATATACATATATACATATATACATATATACATATATACATATATACATATATACATATATACATATATACATATATACATATATACATATATACATATATACATATATACATATATACATATATACATATATACATATATACATATATACATATATACATATATACATATATACATATATACATATATACATATATACATATATACATATATACATATATACATATATACATATATACATATATACATATATACATATATACATATATACATATATACATATATACATATATACATATATACATATATACATATATACATATATACATATATACATATATACATATATACATATATACATATATACATATATACATATATACATATATACATATATACATATATACATATATACATATATACATATATACATATATACATATATACATATATACATATATACATATATACATATATACATATATACATATATACATATATACATATATACATATATACATATATACATATATACATATATACATATATACATATATACATATATACATATATACATATATACATATATACATATATACATATATACATATATACATATATACATATATACATATATACATATATACAAAGATACATATATACATATATACATATATACATATATTGGTAATTATAACTTTTCAGTCAGGATTACGACCTAGTTTTTCACACCACTTTTGTAGTGTGTGTTAATTTTATCCACAAGTGGACCTACAGTTTAAAGTCGATTCCGAACTACAGATTTTTGATAAGCTTTTTTATGGCAATTTTATTTACTTTCAGAGTTTTTACCAAAAATCTGCTGATGGGAAGTCGCCAAAGAAATATTTTTTCATATTTCGTTTTGTTGGAGATGTCTGACCTGGAGTTTGGCCTCACGTCTAACAAGCCAGCACTTACATTTTTCTACTAGACAATGGCGACAATGGCTCTTAAAAAAGTGCATAACATACTAGTGATCTGTTCTGTATAAAATTAAAATATTAAAAATGAAACCCGGTCATTCATCAAAAATTTAATTTCCAAGAAATCAACAGATACGTTTTGTCATCTTACGAATGCGCTAGAGGCTGTGGTGAACACAAGTCCATCGCATGTGGCTGTAAAAATCAGAAGCCTTATGCGGATATCTATCTAACAAAAGTTTAGACCACAGAAAATAAACATCAGGTTGCTTATCTAGTACTAGGCAGAGAGTTATAATTATTCGAACAGCAACAGTTGACCTAAGTAGGCCAATACATTAGATCACCTAGTCTCATTAGTTAGTACATCTTAGAACAAAACCAAATATCTCAAACAAAAATATTGACTTTTGAGAAAATGAAAACAAGTAATAAATATTCGTAAAAGAAGAGACCTTCGAGCGTTCAATAATTGACATGGTAATGCTTTTTTGGATGTTATTAAATAAGAAGAGTCTTTAATAATTCAAATGTTGCATTGTGATTACGACAAGCACAATTCAAAATGCAATAAATTTGTGATCTAACTTATAGATAGACTAAGGGCCATTATTATAACTTCTCGTTAAAGTTGGGTTTAGTTAAAGGTACCTTTAGCTAAAGTGAACTTTAAAGTCACCTCTAACTTCTTTTCGTTATTACAACCTAATGATAAAATAAAGTTAACTTTTTCAAAAATATGGCAGTGCCGGAGCAATGTCGATAACAATGCTCAATTAAACAAGTTTTTTTCAACACTTATACTAGTATGATAATCTTGGGGGCAAAATACACAAAACTGAAAGAGAAAGGCATTTATAATATACCTTTTGCTAACACATTGCCTTCAGAATCAGATAATGTCAGGCTATATTCCTGAAACTACGTAAACAAACAAGCGTAACGGACATTGCTTTTCTCAGCAGATTTCTGGCAAAAACTCTGAGAGTAAATAAAATTGCCATGAAAACCTTCTAAAAAATCTGTCGTTCGGAATCGACTTTAAACTGTAGCTCCCACCACTCATGTATACAAATTAACGATTACAACATAAGTTGTGTAAGAAACTAGGTCGTAATATTGACTAAAGGGTTGTAATGACCAATTATGTGTGTATGTATATAACGGACACTTCTTAAATATATAAATAAAAAACTATCTTCACAGGTATTAAATATCTTCTATAATGAATGAAGTAAATTGCCGAACTAATTATTACATCCTATCCTAACGGTTCTGAAATATTCATAATGGGTTAAAGAAGGGTTTGATATTCTCTGAACTCTAAGTAATCTTTATTAAATAAGCTCGTAGTACTGGGTGTAGTCTAGTAGGTAGTGTATTGGCCTACTAGATGAGAGTTCGTGAGTTCAAACATCAGTTCTGATACCTCGAGGAAAACAAAATACGGGAAAATATTACCTATGTCGACTTCCTCTCCACAGTCTTCTTACAAAAACATGGAGAATAAATAAAATTACATCAAAAATTTCTCATAAATTAATCACTTGGAGTCGACTATAAGCTGTAAGTCCTTCCATGGATAAAATTAACACGAACAACATGGGTGATGTAAGAATTCAGGCCGTAATCCTGCCTAAAGGGTTTTAATAGTCAATTAACTGAATAAATAAAAAAGGTTCGTATTTTAAACTCGAGGTAATAATTACCGTCAAAATATAAATTGAATATATTTTGTTTTTCCACTCTTCGTAATGGTTTTGGCAGCTATTTTTTTAGCTATTTTACAATTATTAAAACCTATAAAAGTAACTCCGTGGTGTAGTTAGTAAACACTTAACGTGTTGAGCAGATACATATGTAATTGTAAAAGAAATTTAATTTATTGGCCGTCAATGAGTTTTGCAAAAAAAAAAAATTTAACACAGTTTTTATTTTACTTTATAGGACAACTATGCTAACTACCATTATTTCCTTATACTTCTTCTCAATTCTTTTAATTTCTTTATGCACTTTAAGTCCACTCCACTGTTAAATGTCACAAGCAGCTGAAGATGGTGGTTGTGTACGAAACGTGTATTGGATTTTAATTTTTTTTTTGTTGCATTAATTTTGTAGCAAATTTTGATGGTTCATTCAAATACATAAATACAGCTGAAGGAACTTAAAAATGTTGTTATTCATGCTGATGTTTGTACATTTGAGTTTGTAACATTACGATGGTTTTTCTACGTGTTTCAAAATATATTTAGATTGAATCAAGTATACATATATGTTTACTGTTTATTTAAAAGCAGATGTTATTTGTTTTTATTTTCGGGTTTTTAGCGTATTATATTGTTATAAAAGAAATTTTTGAATTTGTTGTATACTTATTAATTTGTTTTAATTTTTCTTTATACTGACAATCTACTACTCTTTTTTCTGTATTGTTGTAACTGCACTTAATTGCACATCCCATCAATATTTTTTAAATACAAAAGAAAAGATATTTATGTTCCATTTGCTAATATGAACACTCTATTTTACTGACGTTTTATGGAAAAACATAGGATTTTTTTCTTTATTCGCTCTTACTTTCCTTTTTTACTGTTACACTGAAAATATGTCACTTTTCTCACTCACTTACTGACACAGAATCGCTTGAAGTTGCATAGAAAATTTGTAGATTTTCTATGTTAAATTCTGACTTCATTTTATAGTCGAACTCTTTTGAAAAGTATTTTTAATATTGGAAAACTTATAATTTTTTTTCTCTTGTTTTTAAAATGTTTCTTACATTGTATTTCAATATTTAAATTTTGCCATTTATTTGTAGTTCAATTTAAATGTTTTATTTTTATTATGAATTTAGGTTTTGTATTTCTCTAATATAAGTAAGTAAGTTTGATACTGAGTAGCTGTAGATGAGAACAAAGAAGAAAAAAACGAGGGAATTCACACAACCGCCTTATTGAACATTAAAAATTTTACTACTGATGCTGCAAATTTAACGGTTGCCAATGAGAAAGAAAACATTATCTGCCCACACTCTTGTATTGTGTATTGTTCTTTTGTGAATATATTTGTTGTCACTCTACTACTTCACACACAGCTATGTTGTATTTCAAGCATTTGCAAAGCAGCTCTTTATGTTTACAGAGCTTTTTACGAGCAAAATTCTCTTTTCAATTTCAAACAGAATAGTTCGGAATGATACCATTGCAGGAATTACTAGCTACTCTGTTTTCTGTGGTAGGTTATTTAAATGGTATTCTGGGCTTATTTATAACTTAATTAAGTTTTTCTTTTCTTAATGTTCATTACAATAGAGCATTAAAGATATGTAATTACACGTTTTCTGTTACACAGTTTAATGAATTAAGGCCCTTTTAAATTGAGAGCCCTTTTCAACATGGCTACGCCGCCATACTCAATAGAGTTTCTGAACAATTACTTTCAGGACAGGAAGGTAATATACCTAACGGAAAAGGAGTATGTAGTGACGGCGGGCTCTGTACTTGGGCCACTACTGTGGACCATTATGTACGATAGTGTACTAAGACTGCAATTGCCAAACGGGACTACAATTGTGGGCTTTGCAGATGACATTGCCATATTCTCGGTCGCTAATACGGTAAAGGAAATAGAGGAGATGACGAACATAGCGATTCGAAAAGTTGGAGCATGGCTTGATGAGGCAGGATTGACACTTGCTGCTCACAAAACGGAGGATAACGGATAAGTGGTCGGAAGATAGTGGAGAAGACGGAAGTGACCGTTGGAGGCACTAAGATCGAATCGAAGAGGGCATTAAAATCAGTGGTGTTGTCGAGCCGGAACGCTCCGGAACGTCGTTCCGGTACTTCCTTTTTGGACAGGAACGCGTTCCGGAACTAAAGATGATTTCTGATAACGAGAATTGGCTGACGTTTTTGAAAAAAAAATTAAAAAGAATTGCTTATTTTTTTTTCTAATTTTTGACGAATTTTTATATGTATTTTTATAAAAAGGGGTTTGAACCGAACCCGAGGGGAAATCTCCCTAACCCCCGTCGTTAAATTTGGGACATGAGACCGCACAGAGCGGCCGCCTACCCAGGATCGGCCCTGTCTATACAATTAAATATACGCGTTCCGGCAAAAAAAAATTAGCACAACACCACTGAATAAAATCGCTAGGAATGACTATCGACGACAGGTTGAACTTCAAAGAGCACTTGAAATACATCGGCGAAAAGACATCTGTAACTCAGGTAGCACCGGCGAGGATGATGCCAAATATTGGAGGACCAAATCTATTTAAGAGGAGAATAATATCAAGGGTTGTGACGTCGATGTTATATACTTGCCCAATATGGTCGGAGGTACTCTCCGTAGGGACGACAAGGAGGAAACTGTCCTCAGTGTATCGTCTAAGCACGATTAGACAGATAAGCGGATTCAGGGCAGTGTCTGATGAAGCGGTACTGGTATTGGCAAAGACAATACCGATAGAAATATTGGCTGATGTGATGAGGCGGATATAATTTCGGTATCTCGAATATCCAGGACAAACGGCAGCTATAAAAGCGGAGGAACGAAGAACTTCCATGCACAAATGGCAGTCACGATGTGAGAACTGTTTAAAGGGAAGATTGACATTTTAGCTTGTCCCTGACATAACCCTTTGGATGGAGAACGAACATTGCGAGCTGAACTACTAAGTGACCCAGTTCCTAACTCGTCATAGGTGCTTCAGGGAGTATCTGCGCAGATTTCGACATGATACTTCCCCTTTATGCCCAAACTGTGTAGATGAGGAGGAGGATGCGGAGCATATTCTAACATGCTGACCCAGATTTAGATGGCCCGGGGAAAGCTAATCAGCCTTCCGCGAAGTAATACCCTAACGCAGTCCCGCGGAGGGAGAGTGGTTGAAGTGTGCAGGGGGTGGGTTGAGTACGTTGGCGGCAGTGGTGGTGAATCTGGCAATCTTTTATTGGAACAAAAGTGTCTTTCGAAGATTCCCATCTCCGGCTCAAAAAAAAAGTTTAATTGCATGTTTTGACTACGAGCACTGTTGATGTACTAAACCTCAGACGTATACTATATTGGTAATTGAAATATTTATTAAGTATACGCAGCCAAATAAAGTAAATTTAAAATGAAAGTGTAGTTCAATTTAATAGGAACCAATATAGGGAGTAATGCAATTAAATATCGAAGATCATTATTTAACTCTTTAATGACAGGTGCAAATATATCCCAAACCGAACAAATTTGAGTACTTGAAACCCGGGTGGGTATTATATTATTTTTATTTATTTCTAAAGATGTGCACTTAATTCTACTATCTAAAGCCGGCTGTATTCAAACAGTCATTCTTTAAATATGGTCAGTTGAAGTTGGCAGTTCTTGGCACGTGAGATTATAATATTTTATAAAAGTATTTTAATATCTAAAACTCATTTCTCGCTATACATATTGTTACATATTTACCTTTTTAAAAACGTTTAAAACTGAGTTTGTTGATTGCAAACAAAAATAAAAACAAATATGTGCTTAGTTTCAATCAAACTCTTTATTGTTCGCACTACTTTTGTGTGACTTGACGATACAACAACAATTTGATTATTCGCCATTCTCTTTGCTTACAACGCAGATCTTTTCAATGGCGATCTTCAAACCACGACTGTTTACTTCGCACGCAACGCGTCTTCACACACGGTTGACTGAATTCTTATTACTCATTGCCTGCTTTGTCTTGCCTTTTTATATGCTAACGTAATCAGTCTGATGAAGGTTCTTGAGGTCGTACGTTCGGGGTTTCGCCTTCTCGACAACTCTATCGTGATTTCATTTTTGTTTGTGTACTTTGCTTACGTTGTTTGTTGTTGCTTTTTTTCTTACTTGTCTGTCTCATTTTCTTTCATAGTTGCTGTTGGTATCAGCAAGCAAGTTTGTTGTATTTGTTAGTGTAGCTTTTGTTAAACGATGTTTCCATTTTCGTAACAATATTATAAATCATTTATTGTATTCTATTAGATATGAAAAGTTTTTACTGCAGAAAACTTTAAAAAAATGATTGTTAAAGCTAAGGGACTCTGGCGTCCTTATGGTCCATAAGGGAACTTTTCTACTTGCATACACAGGTTACGATTCCATACAATTAACTTCATTAATCTACTTTTGGCAAAAGTTTTCCTGCTTCAGATGTATTTCTTTTAAATATTTAAAATTAATTCGATAACCTCATAAAAATAATTGAGAATTCTCTATGGATCATCATATTTTGCCAGAATTTAAAGATTACTGGTCTTCAGAAATAGATATGCGGTTACCCCATATATCAAGCGTTATGCCGAAGCTGCGGTTTGAAGAATCAACTGGAAACCACAATTTTTGCAACAATAAAGAGGTACAAGATGCTTTCAAAAACATCAAACAACAATATATCAATAAGCACATGAGAAAATTTAAGATAAACAATATAATTAAGCAGTACGAAAAATACAGGCCTGTCAAATGAGGCTACAGACTGGCGAGCAAACCATCGGATGCCACTAAAATTTTAAAATTTCAAAACCTTTATTGTAGTAAATATTTCATTTTATTAAAAAATTAGTATTAGTACCGAAAATATTAGAAGTAATTAATTTTCTCTGAATTTTCACAAATCGTAAATCGGTTTTAAAATATGTCTTCTGGGCATCTAATAGATCATCCATCTTAAATAGACAAATTGATAACTTTGGGTCTCATGGTCGTGAAGGGTTAATAATCATTTTATATATATTGTTACGAAAATAGAAATGGTGTTTTCCTTTAACATTAAAATTATAAACAAAAGCTACAAAAACAATGAACAAGTAAACAAAAATATTTCAACAAACATTACAAGAATAAATGTAATCAAGATACACAAACAACAATAATGAAACGACGATATTTACATTTGTAGAAGTAGAAGGCGCAGCCACAAACATTTGACTTCAAGAACATTCATCAGACTGTTTACGTTGTCATATAAAAGAACAAAGCGGGCAATGGAGTTAGTAAAAATTAAGTCAGTCGGAGACGCGCGGTGTTTGAAAAGAATAATCGTGGTTTGAAGATCTCCGTTATAAAGATCTGTCGAACAATTGTTATTGTTTACGTAAAAGAGTGTAAAGAAGAATAACAAACAAAGTAATTGTAGTTGTTTACATCAAGTTGTGAACAGTGGCACTCAGAATTGTTCGAACAATAAAGAATTTAATTAAAACTAAACGCAAATTTATATTTACCTTAATAGTTACATTTACTGAAAGGTAATTTTATATTTTTAATTTTGTAAATAAATTTGTACATTTTTGGATAAATGTATTGAAAAGGCATAATTTCATTGTTTTTAAATCACAATTATTTGGCTCATCCATATGGCTCATTCATTTTATTTATTTATAAATATTTTTTTTAATATTTTTAAAAAACTTAAACGCTTGGACACTTAGTCGAGTGGTTCAGAATGCATGCCAATGTTTAGTTAAGTATGTAAAGATACTTTAAGTTGTTTATAACCTCTAAATGAAATTCGAATTTAATTTAGCAAAAAAGAAAAGAAGGAAATTTGTGAAATTTTTTCTTTTAACCGGATTTCAAGTTACCAGTTCTAAAATAATAATTGAAATGGGAAGAAAGTAGAAAAGCATCTTATTTAACTTTTTAATACACTGCAATATTGAGAAACTTTTCTAAACTCTTGGAAAATTTTTTTTCTTTTTCTGTTTAAAAAAGAGTAATGTTGGTCTTCAATACTGCAACTGCATAGATTTACCAAGAATTTTTAAGAATCATTTCACCACACACTTTTTATCATTATTTATGGTTTTGCAAGATGTGGAAAGCGTTATTAAATAGTTTCTTCACACTTATTTAAAGTTTATTTTTATCTTTAATTTTAAGGTTCTTTTGTTATTTGGATGCAGTACACGGTACTGTAAAGTTGCAGCTACATATATACTATAAAAGTTAAAGACACATTCGGTTCATTAAAATGCTGGTAACAGGCTAATAACAGTATTATACACCAATTTACTTATACTATGTTCAGATATACACTTTTATTGAGTCAATATTCGTTATATTGAGTACAATATTTTAAGCGTTCAGACATAATAATATACGAAGTTCAGCTGCTTATTCAATATTCCTTTAACAACTGATAAACAAAACAGTTTGTTATTTCAACAACATTGTTTTTATTTTATTTTATTGTTGTTGTTTTTTGGTTTTGCTCGTCGTTGTTGACATTTGAGTTGTCAAATATCAACAGAGAGTGTTCGGTTAATTGTACTATTCTCACTGAACACACTCATGACAGTGCTGCATTTTAGGTTTTACTCAATATTATAACAAATTGCATATTTATTGCATCATAATTTATTTAAACTTTATATGAAATATGAAATATTGATAAAGGTGCATATCTGAACTCCGTATTAATCCCATGAAAATGTAAATAACGTAATATTTTCCTTTTTTATGCTGAAAACTTTACATTATTCCATTTTCGATTGGATTTAATTGGTTAAAGAGTGTAACATTTCTTACAACGTCTTAAGGAACTAATGGATATGAATGATTGTTTCGGCACTTGAAAATATTTGCTCCGCATAGAATTTTTACGCCAAAACAATCAAAGATTGCAACACATCCAACCACCATAATTATAAATGACGTACTATAAGTGGCGTACTTATCAATCGCTCTTTAAAATCGACTCTATTAGTAGACTCAGTCTATGTCTGGTGCGAGTAAGTCTCTACGGTCAAAGAACATACTCTAAATTTTGTCAACACTTAGACTTAGAGATTAGATTTTGGGGAGAGTAGACCATTAAGTAGTCCAGTAGTAAGTACGTTGTAGTCATCGTAGTATAGTAGTTAGTGTGGTGGCTTACTAGACATGAGACCACGGTTCAAACCCCAGGATCGGCTTGAAACTGTAGGTCCCGCCACTCATGTATAAAAAAAAATTAGACAAGCAGAATGACACGGTGAATGTACCATATAAGAACGCATTTCAACTTCATTCTGAGTATGGAGGAGTAATTTTACTTTGATTTTTGAAAACAAGAAATCGACTAAAGCTTACCAAGAAACCGTTTTTGAAGCCGTCATAAAACCATTTACCGTTACATGCTCTCCAATTCATCAGCATTCAGCTCTGAATACTGAATACCTGGACTACAATTTGTGCACATATTATTTATTATTTTAAGACAGCCTCGATTCATGCTGTGGTCAATTTTACAATTGAAAATCCTTTTGCTACAATACCATACACTGGAAAATACATTAACATAATGGTTCTTATCGTGCCATTTCAAGAGAGGTAAATAGAAAATTTTGAATAAAATGTAAGGTCTCGTAATTAAATTCAATTTCTTAATTTATCATTTTAATTTATCTTCTTTTGATCTGTTTGTGGCATCAGAGCTGGGGTTTGAACTTATGAGTTCTGTTCTAGTAAGCCAACACACTATCTACGAGACTACGACGACCACTATCCTCCTATTAGTGTGGTAGGTTTGATGCATATCTTTTTCGGCATATATAGGCAATACCACATAGGAATCCGTTCAAATTATCTGTTGTACAGGTTTTCCCAGTACGTTTGCTATCTTATTAAATAAGAAAATATTGAGCTCGGGAACTCACATGAGGAAAACCTTCAGAGACACAGCGCTTTCCTTGGCAATCTAGAGATATAATGGCTGCTTTGCAGTTTAGTTTTTTGGTAATATATTGCAACGTGTTTAACTGTGAATACAGTGAGAGCTTCTCCGCTAATGATATCGCTACTGAATTGGGAGATTTGGAATCTTCTTTTGAATGATAAAAAACTTTGTCTTGGTTGGGTTACTCCCAGGACACATTCGTTGCACTATTTACATAGAAAATTTTATCATTTTGAATCGATAATTGTCATTCGACGCATATTTTTAAAGCTTGAAAGGTTGACATTCCACAACAAAGGAAATTTTGGAATCATTTGTTTCAGTTTGTGCCACTTGTATATATATATATTGTTACGAGAATGGAAAATTTAGATACTGATGTTTTGCTTTTACATCGTTTAACATTAAAATTATACACAGAAGCTACAAAAACAAAACCAATGAACTTGTTTACACATGATCGCACTGCGTAATTAACATCAAACACTAGCATCAAAATTGATAAACAAGTAAACAAAAATATACCAACAAATAAAAAATGGTAAACAAGTAAACAAAAGTACAACAAAAAACACTACAAGAATAAATGTAAACAAAATACGCAAACAATAATAATGAATCAACGATGTTTACATTTATAGAGATCTCGAGAAGGCGAAGCCACGAACATTCGCCTTCAAAAATATTCATCAGACTATTTACGTTGGCATATAAAAGTCATGGCAAAGCAGGGAGCTGAATCAGTAGAAGCTCAGTCATTCTTGTGTGAAGACGCGGTGCATTTTATGAGAGTAATCTGTCGAAAATTTGGCTAGTAATTGTTATTGTTTACGCAAAGGGTGTAACCAGAGGAATAACAAACAAAGCGATTGTTGTTGTTACATAAAGTTGTGAACTGTGGCACACAGAATTGTGCGAATAAGAAATAATTTTAATTAAAACTAAACACGAACTTATTCTTTTTTCATGTTAGCTACGAGCTCATATTTTAAACGTTTTTAAAAGGTAAAAACGTAACAATATAAATTCAATAACTGAGACGTCGCGCTGGAGGGATTTAATTTCTCCTTGTATATAATCAAATAATATACTTAGTAATACCCTCTATCTTTTGACTCACCTAGGGAGGATATCATCATCAATCAGTACGATAGGAAGGTCTGATATCAACACATCTCAATAAAAACTTAAATCAAATCTGCAAAAATTCCTTCCCATAACACCAAATATCCGTTGACAGATAGTATTGTCTTAAAGCGATAACAATACGATGTGCTATAGTAGAAAAAAGTTGTCAGTTCACTAGGATAACATAAATGAAAAGGTTACGAAACAGTGGAAAATGTAGTGTCGAAATACCAATTGAATCCGGGATAAGCGAAATCCTAGCAGTCGAAAATGTAATGGAAGTCATACTTCTGTTTAAGAATTTTAACGTGTTCAAAAAAGCAATCAATAAAGCATTTCTTATCATAAAAAAATCTATAATTTCATAACTCAAGTTCAGAATATAAGCGAATAGGTGAATATGAATTAACGCCAACGGAAACAGTTGACAGTCTATTTGTCAACATTAAATTACCTCTAAAATTGTTGGCTTATATTCTCTACAAACAATTAAAAATAGACGTGCCTTTTTATCGGTGTTCAAAGGTGTTTTCAACATATCCTTTTTGTTAACATATCAACGTAAAACATTTGTCAGGTGCGACAGTGGTTATTTTTTATGAGTTGTGGCCATGCTGGAAACCCTTAAAAGGTATTTAATAATTCTAAAGATTGTTGATTGCTATAATGATAGCTGGATTTTTTTATTTTACTTTGTGTATACTAGACGTGTGCACAAGACATTTTGCTAGCTTACCCTTCACTAAATGCAATACTGAATTGTTCTCTTTTTTGTTGGTCTTGATTATACGAGTACACTGAAATGTGTATCTCTTTTATTCAAAGTATACAGCAGCACTTATTTATCTGTGAAGTAATGGAAATATGCTTTGTGTTGTAAGAGCATATTTCACTACTGAAATTAAATTTTCAGTATTGTCAAATGGATTTCAGTAGTGTCAACGTTGAAAAATATGCGTACATAAGTGTTTCTATACATTCTTTACTTCAGCCATGAACTCTTCCAACAACAATCTCTCTTCAAATTGCTATGTTAACATCCGTTGATGTTCGTGTCCTATGTGTGTAAAAAGCCGAAGGCCCCCGGGGCTATTGGTGCCGACATCTGCTATTGAATAAATACTCTTTGTTTATTCTGAAAAAAAAAGAAAAAAAACATTTTTTCATTCGCACTTACTGCAAAAAGAAATGCACGTTGTGACACTATGAAGTGTACAATATTTTTGCTGTACTCTTCACTCAACCCTCATTTGTATTGTTGTACAATGGTTTATGAGTGCAGTTGTTTTTTTGTCCTCTATCTTTGCTTCACTCTTATTTACATTTGCAGCTACAGTAAATATTCGCTCATGAGAAAAATACAATACTGTACAATTTTAAATGTCTTGTGCACACGTTTAGTGTATACATAAATAGTTGTGAGTGTGTATTGGGTGCTTTACGGTAAAGACAAAATTTATATCACTTAAATATACAATTACTAACAAAAGCAAAATCAAAGAATAGAGAAACATTTTACGTATCAACAGAGTCCCTGCATAGACAGCTAGCATTTCATACAAATCCCTTTAAGCCAAAAAGGTAAATTGCTGTGGATACAAACTTATCTGTTCTCAATATTTGTTCATAATGTTGTTCATAATGTTGTACATAGAAGATAAGAAACATTATAAAGGAATAAGGTTTTCTTATTTTTTTTGTTTAGTCTAAAGATGTAATCCATTTGCCAAATTTTAACAAAAATTAACGTTTAAGGATGTATGCGAAATATAATAAATAAATGACGGTGTATGTTAGGTTGGTTGCTTAGGTAGGTAAAAAATTCATCTACACCTAGAGGCCGGAAAAGGTGTAAAGCAAATAAAACTAAAATAATTGCAAAAGACTTGGAAAGCCAAAAAAAAGAGGATTTAAAATTAAAAAAATAAAGCTTCATTTTAAAAGATCTTTAATCATAACTTTAAAGACTTATACTTATAATATTCATGTAATTTTCTTTTGAAATGGTAAATCATACTCTTTACCCTTAGCCTGAGAATAAAATTTAAAAATTTTCAATTTCAGTGTCAAAATTTTATTTTTGTAGATTTTGTTTATCATTTTAATCTTAAACGATGTAACACCACTTCCATTTTCGTAACAGCATATTAAAAGCTTATTTATGTAATTAAAGTGCTAAAAGGATTTGTAAAATTTAATCGTATATTTGATTTTTTTAACCAATTATTTAAACTACGTTTTACTACAATACAAATAATTTGAAAGAAAAACGTCCTATTTATTTATTTATTTTTAATGACGATTTTTTACGATTTCAGTGAACTATTACGATTATTCATGTAAAAGTTTAAGTAGAACATAAGCTTTTATTATTGTAACAACTAGTTTTAACTCATTTCAAGTCTTTCCCTTAGTAGTAAATCTACCACCATAAGAACCCATATGTTGTGTGGTCTTCGGATGTCCCTATGGGTTCTATTCAAGCGTAATTCTTGTTATATTTCTTCTGAGAACATAATAATCCAAATCCACTTTCTACTCTGAATTTCGGTCTCTACTGGGTACATGTTAGCCATGTTTAACAGTTGGTAACCTGCAGGCCATAGCAACAAATAAAAATTTCCAAATTTTCTTCAGGCATTTGTGCACCAAGGCTTGTGTGGTCCTACGGGTACGGGTACTCAACGTGGTGCAACCCTAAACTAATAACAACTGTACATACATACATAGCATAATTGGTCATTACAACCCTTAAGTCAGGATTAGGACTTAGTCTCTCACACCACTTATGTTGTGTGAGTTAATTTTATACATGTGTGGCGGGACCTACAGTTTTTAATGTTGACTCCGAACGACGGATTTTTGAGAAACTTTTCATGGCAATTTTATTTATTCTCAGAGTTTTTGTCAGAAATCTGCTGCAAGAAAGTCACTGAGGAATTATTGTTGTCATATTTCGTTTTGTTGGAGATGTCTGATCTGGGGTATGAAACGTGACTTCCTGTCTAATAAGCAAACACACTACCTATTAGACTGCGACGACTTTGAACAACCTTAATCAAAATAAATAATATCATACGTGGAGAAAAATTTTTTGGTTGACGTGGCACGTTCATGCATGACAGTCACATTTCATGACTTGTTAAAGACTGCATAGATGAACAAACCGTAAATTTTTCTACAGTGGTCAGTCAATCTCCTGATGTCAAGTTTTTAGTAAATAGTCCATTATTTACTGTATTTGAAAATGAATTAAGTGTTGGATGAAAGTGAAAAAGTTGAATTTTCTGTTCTGGGCATATTCTTGAGATTGATTGAAGCAGCCGTAGCCTAGTATGAAGCGTGTTAAATTATTAGACGTCAGACCAATCTTAAACCTCAAGTTAGACATTTCCAATTTGTAACGAAAGGCTGTAATGATCGATTATGTATGTATGTATGTAATTTTCATGCTGCTGAAGATTCTGAAGAAGAAGAAAACAGACGCTCCTCTTATGAACTGACGAACGTGTTTGGCAGCAAAGCACATGACAACAGGATGTTTTTCATTTTTGGTATTACTTGGAACAGAGAAACATATGACTGTGGTAGTTTGGGAAGTGAAAATATTATCAGCAGATTGCTAGCAGCTGTTTCTTAAAATATTGTAGAGTCTTTCATACTGCTCTTCTCATATTTATCTCACTTGAAAAACAAAAATTAGAAAAAAGTGTTTCGTACTATGTTTTATTTCTTAGATATTACAAATGGTAATATTTTGTTCAACTACGTACATATGAGATAATAGAATCATTCGCATTAATAATGTGCTACTCGGAAGTGTTGAAAAATTTACACCTATTACGCCTTTACGAAGACTGAACTGAAATTCTTTCAGCTTTTAATAATCCCAATATTTTTGTGGCTGTAGATTAGTAACTAATTGAATTTTATGGTTATTATAAATTTTGTGGTCCACCGGAATCAAATTGGCGGTTTTAGATTCAAGTATATGCTAAGTGTGTAGCAACTACTTACAACCGTATTTGGGGAAACCTGTATCCGGGACACCAGAGATGAATCAAAGAGAGAGCATTGTTATTGACATAATCGATATTATATTGCAACGGGAAACTTTTTACTTCACATGACGTTGAGAACAAATTTTTCTAACGAAATATAACAATGGTTTGTACAATCAGGTTTGAGCCATAAATCAATTGAGAGCGTTGCTGATGCGAGTGACAATAAGATGTCCCATCTAAACAATTGGAAACTTATAAATCGCCACAAAGCAAGGGTGCTAGATGCCAAATTATTACCATATAGGAAAGAATAAAATCAAGCTGACATGAAGTGTTTGATTTTGACGTAAAAAGCCATGTCAAAAATTTTGGCGTAAGTTTCATAAAAGTGATAATAAAATGTAATAATATAAAATAATTTTATTAAAATGAATTAAAATAAATAAAAGATGTTTAAAATTTTTAACAAAATTTATCAATAATTGCGACAATTTTATGTTACTGCAAGCATGTTGGAAAAGTGATACTTAAGCTAGAATTATGAAGTTTTTTTAAAGCGCGATCTACAGTTCGATTAAAACGCAACTAATTAAATATTTTATTTTTTTTTTATACAAAATTGTTAATTACGCTGGAAACGGTTTAAAGCTTAGATTTAACTTAAATTATTTAAGAAATGAAATACAAAATTTGCTATATTTTTTAATATTCAAAAAATCAAACGAATAATTTCCAATTTTTATGAATGTTTAATTTATATGGCCACCACTGTATATATTTAAAATATGTTTATAAAACAATATTTTAAGCTTATAGAAATAAATAATTCATTTTATTTATTTAAGAATAATCACGAAATGGTTTTTCAATTCCACGTGGAATTGGTTTATAAAAGTAAATCCAATTTGATTTATTTATTTAGTTTACCAAGGCTTTCAGTAGTAAATATGTTAGTAAACATTTTCAATACAAATATTAACTAGTTTAACATAACATAAACTTAATATTTTTCTATTTACATACCATACATACTCCTACACACACAAAATATTAAGGCACTTCTAATACCCAAGCGAAATCTTAGGAAATATATAATTATATATATTTATATGCAAATTATGAAAAACTTATTTACCAGCACGGTAGAGAAATTTAATTCTCTTAAGGAAAAAGGAAAATATTCAAAAGAAATTTGTGAAAATTTTATTATAGCTAGTAAAAGGGATCCCACGTTAAATATTATTTACTACCGTAAATAAAGGTTCAGTTCGATATTGTTAGTGTCCTTAAAATACATTAAAACGATAAATACGCATTCAAAAGGAATCTAACCGATTAAAGGAATATTTTTTGAAATATTAAATAAATAAGACTGACGGTGTTCGCAATAAACTCCATTATTGAACTCAATATTTCATACAATGTTTCAATTAATAATTGCGCCATAAATACGCAAATTGTTATAATATTGAGTAAAACTTAAAATGAAGCACTGTCATAAGTATGCAGTGAGAACGTTACAACTTATGCGAACAAATTTTGTTGATATTTGGAAATATCAACAACGTCAAAGAAAAATGGCGAGTGAGGTGGAAGGTAAGTTTATTTATGTTAACACTAAATCTACCGATACTTCTTGTATTTTTATTCATATTCCATTCTCTTTCTACTATACATATATCATTTAAAGTTTCTAATGATTTAAAATATTTTGAATGTTTCGAAATTTTGGGGAATAAGGACTATAACAAAACAATTAAATAAGAATTTTTATTAACAAAATAGCACCAGAAATTTGTACTGTAATACTCGCTTGGAGTAGAGTGAATATCCATCTGCCAGAAAACAAACAATATACCTCAATATACCAAATCACACCAGGCAATGACAAAAATGTCCAAAACAGTGGTTTTATATCACAAAATATGCAAACCAAGATCCAGAACCTGTGCTCAGGGCAAATATCTTCCCACAGTAGTTAGGGCAGATTACATGCATTTCTCAGTAACAAAAATACAAGATAGGAATAAATCTTCAGAAATATATTCAATGTATTTTTTAATAGAAGTCTTAAAGGCAAATGGCGGTGTTACAATGTTGTATTCTGATAAAAAAAAATCTTAAATGAGTAATTTTTCCCATTACGGTAGGTTTGGTTTTGGTTTTATTGCATTTTTAAATTTAATTTTTTAAAATGGTTTCTTATGGTTTCATTTTACTTGGGACAGAGGCTGCACTCATCTCCCATCCAAAAGATATAACCAACTGAGGTAACGCAATCTCCGATAATTGATTCATTCTTCTTCTACTAAACCGACCTAGTACAGGTCTCGGGTGAGTTAGCCTCCCGATTATCTGTTTAGTTAATACGACAATAGCACTCTTGACTATGTCTGATGCGAATCCATCTCCTTCAAGAATTTCTTCGCAGTGATTCCGAAATGATATGCCAGCCCAGCTAATTCCAAATTTGTTTACCACACCGAGCTACAGAAGATGATTAAAGTCCTCTCCGAAAAGCCGGCATTCTATCAAATACGCAGCCATTGGTGCCTATGAGACAAATAGAATTCCATCAGCTACCATCAGAAACAACAACAATTGCTTTATTGGTTATTATTCTTTTCACTCTTTTGCGCAAACAAAATAATAAAACCACGATTATTCTCTTCACACACAATGTGTCTTCACACAAGACTGACTGAATTATTTCTGACCCCGTTACCTGCTTTTACCTTTTATATGGCGGGGTAAACAGTCTGATGAATCGTCTTGAAGGAGAATGACTTTGCCTTCGCGAAATCTCTATAAATGTAAACATGTTGTTTACGTTATTGTTGTTTGTGCATTTTGTTTACGTTTGTCCTTGTAGTATTGTTGTTGCTTTTTTTATTTGTTTAACCCCTTTGTACTGTTGTTGCTATATTTTTGTTTATTCGTTGATCATGTAAACAAGTTCTTTGTTTTTGTAGTTTTTGTTTATTATTTTAATATTAAACGTTAACACCATTTAAATTTTCGTAACAATATCATTACAAAAAAAGAAAAGAAAAGAAAGAATAAGGGCGATTATTACAACTCGCGGTTAACTAAAGGCAGGATTTTAACGAGCAGATAAATTGGTTTTCATTATTATAAGTGGATAATATGGTAGAATTGAGCGTTAAGCAAGAGTGAGGATCATCCTACCAGTAACTTTTAAAATTAAGTTAATATTTTACCTTGCCATACTATATATTATTTCCAATATGGCGACTTCAAATATAAAGAAAATGAGTAAATACAGCAAAAAAAAAAACTTGTTTAGTTTTAGCAGTGTTATCGACATTGCTCCGCCACTGCCATAGTTTTGAAAAAGTTAACCTTATGTTATTATTAGGTTGTAATAACGAAAATAAATTAAAGTTGACTTTAAAGTTCACTTTAGCTAAAGATACCTTTAACTAAACTCAACTTTAATAATGGCCCTAAACCTACTTATTGTTATCGAATGTATAAAACAGAAGAACAATAATAAGCAAGAAAATGTGAAAAAAGTTAAATAATCAAAAATCCTACATACGAGTATGTTTGTATTAAAAATAAAAGTAATCATGGCAAATCGAACAGTTTAAGCTTGCCAAAGAAGGAAAATGAAAAAGTGTACCATTACAATCTTCTTTTATTTCTATTGTTGTTGTAAATGAAAAAATAAAATTGTTCCACTTTCATAAACTTGTCACACTATATTTGTATTAATGCGTTTTAGATTTGGGTTTTCTTTTCATGTCTTTATTTTTTCTTCGTATTATATTTCGTGTAGTGTCTCATTTTTATAGAGGGTATAACAAACAGAATATAAAGCCATTGACAGTCGTGTAATATTAATGATTTTGAATTTATACACACACTGAAAGAATTTTACCCTAAAGGCGTAAATCTGTAAGACTTTGCATTTTTTACGACAATAAAGTCAATACAATACAATGCAACACAGTAGAGAGAAAATGTTAAACAATTCAAAAATTTGCAGAAAGTCAAGTTCATTTTCTCTATGCGTAATGCTATAAACACAATAAAAAAAACGCAGCAAACATAAAAATTTCTCAAAAATAGAATACATGGGTGTGTATGGAAATGATTATTTTAATGACAACGCAACAACAAACAAATTGTTATTGCAAACTTGCTGTTTGCTGCGTTGCCTTTACTATATTTATAGCATATTCTGCTGATATATTTTTAAACATTTTAAAAATTTAGAAAATTTAAATAAAATTATTTCATTTCAAAATGAGTATATTTTGTGTGCTTCCAAGATCAACTTGAACATCCACTCCACCCAAACTACAGTGCTGCGTTAACAATTTCTTAAAACTGTTTTAATTTTGGAAATGAAACAATTAATCCCACAATAATTACACGGTGCGCACTTAAAATACACCCAACTAATGACATAGTGTAGGTTGTGAGTTTTGTTGAGTAGACCTCAAAAATATTTTTTTTATAATACTCGAACCCCCGAACTTGTTTTATTTGACCAAAACGGTATTCTTGATATTCTCACACAAAATTATTGATTACCCAAAAATTTTTTAACCTATTTTCAAAATCCAAAGTTTTTTGAAAAGGTATAAAGAGACAGATGAGCCTTTAAAATCGTCTACATGAACATATGGTTTAAACTTATATGTTTGATCGGGATCATTTTTTCAAGTTTAGCTATTCTTAATTGCACAATTAAATTTTTTTAAATATAAAATAGGTAATGACATTCTGAAAGTGCATTATATTATGAAGAAATTCACACTTTGTTTGATCAAATCGGACAAAATTTACCGTAGTTATTATTTAAATAGTATAACAGTCGTGTTATATTTTTTATATATGTCATCTTATCAAATGAATTTTCAGTTCAAAAAATTTCGAAACTTTTGACGGATCTTAATTGTTGTTTGCACGACTGCCGTCGTTATCAAACAACATTGTTGATAAAAAGAGCGAAATTTGGTCATAAATAAAAATGAATTTATGATAAAGAGTAAATCAGCTTCGTCGATCCGACGAATAGTAACCATTCAGGGTTAAATTGTTCGTCGATTCAACGATGAGTAACCTTAATGTACAAAAATGAAGAATAACCGTCCAGGGTTAAAAAATGTTTGACTTGTTTAGCCATCAAGTTCTATTCGTTTCACATTCACTCTGTTCTTGTTGTTACACCTGCTGCTGCTTGTGATGGTTTTGTTGCATATACACAGCCAACCCTATGTCAGATTTAAGAAAAATTTTTCTTCTTCTTCATCGTTTTTCATCTAAAAGACAGCTGGATAGATACCAGACAGATATCAGCAATGAGTATTCAAAAATATAAGCAGGTTTGAATCGTACGCATAATTTCTGATACTTATACGCATTCATACTTATTTTAATATCATACTCATACTACTCCTATTCAAAGTTTGATGTACTCATCGTATTCATACTTAACAATACGTATGTTGTCGTTGATTTCGACTCTGCATGACTCAACATTTACAAAAATCACAAAATAAGTATGATTCGCATACGAACACTACAATTTTCACTAGAAGGTTGTGTGTTTGCTTTGCTTGCTGTCTTTGTCTTTTTCTTGCTTCTTTTTTTGTAAATGCAACAACAACTAAGAGTGTAAATTTTGATGAATCACAAGTATCGTTTATGAGTATTATAAGTATTTTTCTAAATCTATGAATCTGAATAAGAGGGCGTATGAATCGAACATATTTCGAATGGTATGAATTCGATGTCAACGTTGTAGTCATACTCATTGCGACATATATACATAATTGGTCATTACAACGCTTTAGTCAGGAATACGACTTATGTTGTGTGTGTTAATTTTATACATGAATGACGGGACTTACAGTTTAAAGTCGACTCCGAACGACAGATTTTTGAGAAAGTTTTCATGGCAATTTTATTTACCCTCAGAGTTTTTGACAGAAATCTGCTGAGAGGAAGTCGCCGAAGAAATACTTTCAGTATTTTGTTTTGATGTCTGGCCTGGGACTCGAACCCTGCCTTTACGTCTAATAAGCCAACACACTACCTACTAGACTACGGCGACATGTATTTATAAATCTATGTTGTAGTGAGTACGAGTGAATCAGAGTAGCTGAATTTCAATACTGTTGACTCACTCATACTCAAAATTTCATGAGTACTTATGAGTGGCAAAAAAACGATTCATTGCTGATCTCTGATAGAAGATGTATGCATAGTTTACATGATTGATTGGTTGGTTGCTTGGTTATGGCTTATGGCGTAATAAAGTTATTATGTGTTGTTAATTTAAATAAAGAAATAACAATAAATAAAATAAACAATTACGTTTATTTCAAAACTACAATCTTCACATCCACAATCGTGACAAATGCTGATTTAAACATTAAGAAAAAATACGCCAAAAAGAAGAAAAAAATTAATATAAAATTCACTTTCATTTTTGAAATCAATCTCATATTGTTATCCAAAATAAATAAAAGATGTTTTCCTAGCCTTTAGCAAAAAAAATTCAGCCTTTCTAAACCAATAAATTCATCACAATTGTTATGATTTCCTTTGTTAGTTATTCAAAGTCATCTCCTAAGCTAACCTAACCTAACTTAACCTATTTCAAGTCATCATATATCCCTACAGGGCAACTATCATGTTTCTTAAATTAAATTTCAAGTTAAAAAAGAAAGGCACACAAGAAAAAACATTGTAATTCAAAACTTTTAAGTGAAAATCTGGAAGCAAAACTTTTAGTTTTAGTCGTTAGTTTACGTCCTTTTTTCTTCTTTCGAATTTTTGTTTTTAACAGGATTTCAAAACCAAAAGTTATGCGGCGTCATATGAGATGATATTCCATTTGGTTTGTTTGTTAGGGGGATGTATTGTTTACTCTTTCAAACACTATAAATTTTACAATTAAATTTTACCATTGAAAGTGTTATGTTTACCAAGATGACGAAAGATATTAACGAGTACGAGAAGATATGTTACTAAACAAATGCACACCCACAAATTAGCAAGTCGTCACATAAGTTTAAACGACACTTTCAATGTCGAAGTAGAAACTTCCCTGAGTTCTGCTGGAGTTTAGTTTATCGTGTACGTACAAGATGTGGCATACAGTGGGCCTATGTCTCTACAAAGAATTCTAATATCAGCGAGAAACTGCTCTTAAAATTGCTCCGTATTCACAAACTAAGAATTATATCGTAGTCATGATTTCAGTGAACTGACCAACATATATATAAAACGTTATTTTTTTAAGCGTTTGGGTTTTCAAAATTGGGGAAAAAAACGCAGACAATTTGTGTGAACTATTAATTTGGAGCCATAAAATAATGATTGTGTTGCCTATTGCATCCAACAGTTGTACTTCGGGGTATTTTTTACAGCATTTTGTACGGTATATTAACCATGGCTGCTGAAATATTGTTCTTCAGGAATAGGTTTGTTCCTGGAAAGGAGAAACTTCCCTGATTCCCACACAAATAGTCGAATGCGATAATATGAAATTGGTAGTTCCCTAATCTATGTATCATAGCCTTCTTGCTTCCACATGTCAACCATGTCCAATTTTTTCATTTTTGGAAGTAAAAGTCAACTGCTGGTAGCTTGCGCCACAGACTGTAACGTTACGATTTTCATCTTCTTTGAAAAAATACGTTTCAACGACGTAGTCGCGCGTAGTCTAGTAGGTAGTGTGTCGGCTTATTAGACGTAAAGCTACGGTTCAAATCCCAAGTCAGCCATCAAAACGAAAATATGAAAAAAAAAATATTTCTCCGGCGACTACCTCTCAGCAGATTTCTGGCAAAAACTCTAAGAGTAAATAAGATTGCCATGAAGAGTTTCTAAAAAATCTGTCGTTCGGCGTCGACTTTAAAACTGTAGGTCCCGCCGCTCATGTATAAAAATTAATGCACACAACATAAGTGGCGTCAGAAGCTAGGTCGTAATCCAGATTGAAGGGTTGTAATGACCAATTATGTTATGTACGTTTCAATGACGCCGTCGTGCATACTAAGCGCAATAAACAGTGCGTGTTTCAGGATTCTTTGGAATTTATCACACTGTATCTAACTAGACTGACTGTTATCCTACGATTTTTATCGTTCTGCTTGAAGTACGGTCCAATGAAGCTGTCGGCCAACTAGCCACACTAAACAGTGCATCTTTCAAGGTGTTTTAGAATCCATCACACGATACCTAACGCCTATGACTATAACCCTCTGACTTTCATCGTTCTTGCTGAAGTACGGTCCAATGATGCTGTCGGCTCATTAAACACGTTAAACAGTGCTTCTTTCAGCATGCGTTGTAAGCTCTTAAATTGTTTTTGGGTCCTATTCACATCAATTTCAACGATTCTGCATTGAGAGAAAAATTAGATTTTGTTTTAATGGAACCGATTTTTGATAGAAGAACATTTCTTATACAGCACGATATTTGCCTTCTCTCCAGCTAATGCCGGTTTTAAACATTTTGAACTCTTGTTGCTGTCTCCAGATGGCTCTATGTGAGGTACATTGAGAATTTCCTTTCGAGTGCTTATTGTACGGGGTTGAGCACTGTCGTGTTTGCTCACATAGTTGTACATTTGAAATGTTCTGAGGGCAAAATGTCTTCTATATTCCTCAATCATACAATGATTGGAAATACCTGAGTTAATCTCTTGCAATAAAGTATTTACAATCATACTAACTATTAAATTTTGAGGACTGAATACAAATACTAATACTTGCAGTCTAATTTGTTTGTCATATTCTAACAAAACAGAAGTAAAGATTTGGATGTCCTAGGATCGTTTACGGGTTTCATTCGTTTTCAACGGTTACATTCACATGCTTACCATTACCAATAAATATGTAAATAAGATTCTTGGTATGTTACTGTTTTATGTACAATGGCAGGAATTGTGCTTTTTCTGTGGCATCTAATAAGTATACCTATACCGTTAAATAGGGATGAATCAAATAGAAAACCTCTATTAATTCATTATGCCTCGAAAACTTAATTCACCAATTTGACAATTTAGTTACATACGTAGTTTTTCCCTCTGTTAGGTGTCTCTTTGAATGTCTTCATTTGTACTTCCATAACGTAACTAGCCTGCAATCATCTAATTTTTGTTTTTGTCAAGATTTGTTTTTCTCTCTACAAACTGTGAAAGAACATAAAATCTGATCTACAACTGTATGTATATGTACGTACACGTTTGGTAAGGGTCGTGCCGTAGAAGTATTAGATAAGCTGCGGGTTTTTCTTTTATGGTGTTTGTAAAACCATTGATACGTCTAACTGTGGTTGTATACATGAAGGATTATTCACATTTGTACTCGCCTAATGCCACGGCGACTAGTGCCATACTTTAGTAAGCGCATATTGTGTCGCTAAGTTATATACGATGTTGGTTGAGGAATTTTCGATACGACACATTGCAGGTCAGTAGTACTGCCACCGTTTTAATACTTCTCTGGTGTAGTTAAACCATATTCGTCAAGTGTCTCCACATGAGGAACTGTAAATACTAGTAGAATTTATACACATATACATACGTAATAAAAAAGAATTTGTATGCGGTTGTGAGTGCTGGTGTTGGTTGCCAATGTATGTATGTAAGTGAAGTCTGTGGTTGTGTTGAATTTACGAGTGGTGAGGTGTGGATCTGTGTTGATGTGTTGCTGTTGATGTAAGTAGAAATGAATATAAACAAATCATTTAAACGTAACGTCAAATAATTGTTAACGATGTAAAAAAGGAATTTCATGTACGAGTAAGTGTGTGTTAAATGAAGAGAAACATATACGCTGCTATAATCATTATTAAAAAATCTGAGTCATTGGATTAAATTGGTAAAATATATCAGAATAGAAAGCATAAAGTCTACTTTAATAGTGGAGGCACTATCCACAATTTTCTGAGAAGAAAAGAAAGAAAACCAAAGTAATTATAAATGAAGTTAGTTAGTTAGTGAACAATTCAAATGTTATAAATATTTTCTTAGAAGGAGGGTTGAATTAAATTGATAATAAATTTAACTACAAACAATTATATAACATATTGAAATCCCTTTTGTTAAAAACAGAGAAGTGTGTTAGTGTGTGTTTCAATTGGCACTTTTCTGCTCTACCTATTTTATCATGTTCAAAGAAACACTTCTGACAAACATTTTTAAGAATGTGGCATCAAGGATGCAATAAGTTCTATGAAAAGATGGTAGCTGGACATGAGCAGTAAAAACAAAGATTAATTACCTCCGTAAACTCCGATTAACATACATAATTGGTCACTACAATCCTTCAGTCAGAATTACGACTTAACTTCTCATACAACTTATATTGCGTCTGTTACTTTTTATACATTAGTGGTGGGACCTACAGTCGACTCCGAACGACAGATTTTTGAGAAACTTTTCATGCCAATTCACGTCTAATAAGCCAACATACTACCTACTAGACCACGGCGACTCCAAACTCCGATTAACAGTAGTAAGATATTCTTCAACTCGCTATTGTTTACTTCTTTAATGTTTGGCCCTTTTTACAGTCTTCCTAGAAAATATTTTTTGTCTGACCAGTATGCAGTATGACGCTGTTCATATTTTTTAAAATATTTGGAAACTTCTAGATTGTGGAAATAATATAAGAAAGGCTGCCTGGTAGTTTATGTGAAGACTATGTAGGCCGAATAAATAAATTTTGTTATCAAGGATAACGAAGTCAGCATTGAAGTATAGATAAACAGTTTGAAGAGCACCTTTGAAAAATGTTGCTAAGAGGAAGCAGGTATCCAGCCATTTGTTCGCGGACGGGCAGTTTTGTAACATTTTCTTTACAACAGTAAATAAAATATCCCATCTGAGCCATTTGTTAAGAAATACCCAAAAGTATTGAAAGTCCAAAAGTATAATCGGTGATTAAACCAAATTACAATGAAGTCAATTAGAATTGCATTTCTTATGGAGCCAATACGACAGGAAATGCGCCCATTTTGGAAACTGTATACAACAACAACAAAAATTCACGTTTCGCTTAATTGGTTGTTGATGATATTTTAGTCGGTATAAATCCAACCAGAGTTTTAAGAAAGACTCACACCTCTTATACAAACAAAAACACAATTCTCAAAAAAAAAAAAAAAAAAAAAAAAAACAGCAACAAACCAACAATAAAATTAGGACAGCAAAGAATTGCAATAATTAAAACAACAACAAAAAAGTTAAAATAGCCATAAATAAACAGAATTTGAATACAACGATAAATAAAAAGAAATGAATTACAATAACAAAACAATAGTAAGATTCTAGAAGTTGTCAGGGCAGTTAAACAGTTAAATAGACGAAAGTTTACCAGTGAATTAGTAAACAAAAGTGTGACATGTGTACACTCTAAAATTTAATATTTATAGTAAAAGTATAGTGTAATAAAATTAATAGCTCATAAAATAATAAACAAAAGGGATTTGTTTAAATAAATAAATATTAACAAATAAAAGAGTACAAGTTCTTTTACTTTATAATTGTAATCCTCAGATCACAGAAAAGACTAGGGTTATTAAACTCTAGTTCGTTACCTCAAACAAAAACTAAATATGAAGAAATTATTCTTCGGCAAAAACGCTGAGAATATAAATTCATAAATTCATACATATGCACTTTATAAAGTAAGAAAAATATTGAGTCTACGACATTGTTTTTTATTTAATATTACATTAAATAACACTCATGTAGTTTTTCAAGTG